>CM056720.1:4800000-6265000 GCA_029844215.1 Przewalskia tangutica
GACTCTTAACAAAACTAATATCTCTTGAACAAAAATGACTCCGATTGCTCATATCTAATAAACCTGATTAATGGGACATTTCTAACTCAACTCCTGCTTGACAAAAGGTTAGAAAATAAATAATAAAATGCTAAAGTGTTAAAAAAAAGTGCTTAATGTTAAAGTAGGTGCTAAAGTGCTAAAGGGTGCTAAAGTGCTAAAGGGTGCTAAAAAGGTGGTGCTAAAGGTGCTAAATGCTAAAGGGTTCGCGGAGTCGCCACCTAATTAGTTTGGGTGAATTAGGACACCTAAATGTTGACTAGGTTAAAGTCAACACTAACTCCATTTTTTATGGTCTGCAAAACTTATTTGAGATTTCGGGCAAGGGTACTTTATTATCCTAAAGGGAAGGGGTTAGGCACCCTAAATGATCCGCTAACTTGCGGTTGTCCGTTCAAACCTAGGGTAATTATTATGCTAAGATGCAATACATGTCTTGAAAAGTATTTAAGTAAAAAATATAGGAAGTATTTTGCTAGCATAAAAATGTGAGTTTTGTTTTAAAATATATAAAGCTAGTTCTAGCTAAAATATGTATTATTATATGTGCAAAGATGATTTATGCATTTATGACGTATTAGATAAGATACATGTGTTGTAATAATGCAAAATCTTATTATGACGAAATGTGTACTTATAAAATAAGATGTAAAATATCTATTATGCAAAGGCTAACAAAATAATTTTTAATTATGAATGTTAGTAAGAGTTTATGAAGAAATTAATTTATTATGCTAAGGATTTAATAGCGAGTGACACTTTAGCTACGTGAATATTTATGTCATTTTAGTATGGCTTAGGCAATGCATAACTAGTCATAAAATAACTAATTTAAGGAGAGTGAATTTCTAGCGTTAAATTGCTTTCCTAATCTATAGATTCAAGGTTTAGATATTCTAAGTATGCTACTAGGAGTGTAATGTTAGACAATTAATTTACAACAAATAAATGGGACATAGGAAAACAATAAAGGTGACTCGAAGAGTGGCGATGTCTTTTCGCCGGTGGTTTTGGGATTTCAATGCGGATAGAGAAATGCACGTAGATGCGGGTCTTCATTTGGAGTAGCCCACGAGGAGTCTCGCAATGAGACTCTTCGTTTAGTTCCGATGCGTGCCATGCAAAAGAAAAGAAGATACTGATTAGTACATGTCCAAATTTATTTAAATAACAAACAAGCTCTTGACACATAGTTTGTATTTAAGCAAGCATGCACATAAAGACCAACAGATGACAATATAAGATGGGAATAAGCAGCCAGCAGGTGGTAAAAAGAAATAAGGATGGGCAGGTATGCAGACAGCACAAACCAGCTTCTAATATCATACGCAACACCCAACAGTTCCAAGTGAAGACGAGTAAACAGTAGGCTTTGGTGATTCCCTATTCTTGAAGCCATCTCATCAAGCAAACAGATGGGGCAGCAACAAACAGAGGAGAGAAACAGATCATAGACAGGCCCAAACACATGTTCACATACACTACGAATCAGATCAGATTACAAGCTATAGATATAGATTCACATACTAACAAGAGAAAAGAAAACAATATATGGCCGGTTATGTCATGATTCAACCATTGGCCTCAAGATGTAACAGGCACAACATTAATCAACTAGCAGGTATGCAAGGACAGGGCAGAAAGGGAACTGATCCGTCATTTAAATACAGGAACTATGGCACATGATCAGTCCAATAGATGCATATTAATAGGCACAGGAAACCCAACTCATACACAGATTTGAAAGAAAGGAAAAAATCTAATTAACATATATATCATGCATTAGAAAAACAAGTAACTTGCACCTTGACAATAGATAGAGACACCAGGACTCTAAGTAAAGAACAAAAACAAGACATGTTAAAATGGGAAGGGCCTGGACAGTGGCGATAATGCCTTCGATCGACGCAGGCAGCGCTTAACTTTGTACCTTCTACTAATGGCACAAATCTTTATTGAACCAATATTAAGAGTAACAAAACATATATACGATAATGTGGAAGTAAGCCTAACATCGCATGTTCAAGTATTGATGACTAGCAAAACCAGCGGGCAAGTCGCCAAACCATACAAAATCGAAAGAAATTTACTATTCCAATATCATGTTCTATTAAGCGAGTGATTACAGTAAGCGTGAATCCATTTCATGATTTTAATAAACGACAACAAATTTGGGCTAACCGAAACTGATTAACATGACATAATATCTAGGCGTTAACAGCGACACGACAAGACTGAGTTTAACAAGATTAACCAACATAGAATACAACAAATGCATAAGGGACATAGAATATATGACTCAGCGTATTTAGGCATCAATAATCCAGCGAACAGATTAACAAATAATTTTAACGATGGACAGCATCATCTTCATGCATCAATGAACACAAATACGAATGAACCAATACATGTTTAATCACAAAAAAAAACAGCAATACAAAATGGACTGAGAAGAATTCGGTTTTACCTTCTCCGGGCAGCGAACCGAGGCAGCGTATCAAGTCGTCGACTCGCTCGAATTTTGGTTTTGCGACGCGAATAAAAGCGATGCGATTTGCGGTCGATTCTAGGCTATGAAAATAAAGGTTTCGGATTTGTGCTTTGGACCCCTGATTTTGCTGGTAAGAACCTTCACTGCTAGTGTTCGATTGATTCTGGGAATTAATCGATGTTGCCTCCTCCCTCCATTGATATTAAAGGGTTCTTTCTATGTGAAACTGATTGCTACTCGACTGCTTTATGTGAATCTGCTGGGTTCTCCCTTTTTTCCCCCTATTACTAACAGGTCTTCTGTGTAGACTCTCCCCTTTGTGTTTTTAACGGGTATCTGTTCCCGTCCCGTTCTGTGCTTGCATGTGTGAAATGAGTTCGTTTATATGGCCACTATTTGGGTTCTAATGTTGGTAAGTAATCAAGGTGCGATTTTGGCTGATTTTGGACGATTCGTAAGTGATTAGTACTGATTTGTTATGGTAAGGGCGAAATGCTGCGTGTGCGTAGTAGTGAGAAAGTCGCCGGATTCTCAGGCGAGAATCTCGGCAGGGAAGGTGCGGCGATGGGGGAAGGTGTGGCGAACTAGGGTTCTTGCCATTTTTTTTTCTCTTAGGGTTGCTGGTGTGTTTTAAGGAGGCGGGAGGGCTGACGGGCCTAGGCTGGGCGACGGGTAAGGAAGGTCGGGGCGTTGGGCTGTGGGATTTGGGCTGCCAATTTAAAGGGTATTGGGCTGGTGCTATTAGGATATTAGTTATAGTTTTAGGTAGAGTTTAAGTGTGTTATTTAATTAATTAGTGGTAAATTAAATTATTTAAATTATGATTAAATTATTTAGGTGCTTTATTAATCTAAGTTTAAGTTTAAATTATTATAAAAAGTAAATACGGGCGTGCTATTTAATTAGTGCTTAATATTTTATAATGCGACGCCGCTAAAAACTTATTTATTATGCGTATTTTGCGATGTTAAATTAGAATTGAATGGGGTTTAGATTATTATTAAATGCTAAATGCATATATGATATTTAAGGACTGCTTAATACTTTTATAAATGCGACGCTATTATTTAAAAGTCTTATTTACTGTGCATTATTTATCATTATTAAATTATCTTAATATGACTTTAGGTGCTTTATTAATTATGAAATTGCTTTGCGTATTAATAAATACGACTATGCTATTTGACACGACGTCATTGCTAAATTATTTATTGACGTGTTTTCTTGTTAATTATCATTTAAGAATTATGACAGGGGTTAAAATTAATAAATGCGGGCGCGGGACTCTAAGTGCTTAATCTTCTACGTAAGATGCGGTTCTATTATTAAATTGCTTTTTTTATGCCTGTATTAATGTTTTATGTGCTGCATTTTATTATTTAAAAATTATTAAAAATTATTGTTGAAAATTGGTGTAGTTTTTATAGTTAATGACTGGACGAGAGGGTCAAAATTGAGTGTCAACACCAAAGCCTTCAAAAATTTGTCCCTAGTGAGAGGTCGCGTGTTTGAATCAATGAGTAGCGAAAGATTTTTTTTTTTAAAACACAAAATCAGATTTGACCTCAAGTCCCAGGCAGTCGGCCCAAGTCTCAAACAGTCGCTCCCCTCTTTAAATAATTATTTAATTTTAATTTTTCATTTGAATAAAAAATGATCTCTTTTTATTTCTCTCACCAGGCTATAGGAACGGCTCTGGATTTGAGTGGGAAAATTAAAGACAGCTCCAAAATAGGGACATTCGTGCGAATTGTCTTTTTTTTTCCAACACCAATACCCATTGCTCTCTTACTCAATCACACCTGTCTGAAATTTCAGCCCAACCCAAACCAAATTGATATTGGCCCACAAGTCCCTATCTATTGCGATTTTTAGCGGCCCGCTCCATAATAACCTATCTCTAAACCTTTCTATTGATCCAATCCAACATTACATTTTGTACTAAATTTCTGATGGTCCCGTCATAAGTTGTGGGTGTTGACAGTCAATTTTGACCCGTTTTTCGCAATTTTATGTGTTTTAGGACTCCGCATTTTAATCAACATTTTTGCATTTATCTTTTTATTTTAAATTAAGCATTATGTCTTTGTTAATATTGTGTTTCTATTATTATTACACCGGCATTTATTTTAATAATATTTGCATGTATTTAAATAATTAATTGACATTCCGTTTTTACTTTTAATTAGGCATTAAACATTTGCTAAAATATTATATTTTATTATTACTGCGTCGGCATTTGCATTTTTATAATCTTGCATCCTTTAAATAATTTTTCTTTTAAATAATTAACCCGCATTGCATTTTGTCAAACCAGTCTAGTTCAGGACACAATTTGAATCAGTCCTATCCAACACCATTTTTAATTTCATCCAAACACTCTTTTATTTTCCACCTAAAATTAAAACCCACTTTTCTGGAGACACTCGACTCAATACAAAGCATCCCTATTTTCTTGTCTATGATATGAATTTCTGTTTGTTTTAATACCCTTTGGCCTATGATTAAAATTGTTAAATATAGACAAGCATATGTCTGAATTTTCATCATGTTGTTAGCCTAATCTTCTCTATGAGGCCTATCATATTGTTTTCCTTTTTTTTCAAATTTATCACTGGGTCATATGATGATTAGAAGCATAGTTCAAATGAAATCTTTGTGATTATAAAATATCTTTTAGTCTTTCGCTCCTATCTGATGACTCATTTTTCTGAACAATATGATTATTCTTTTTAGGTAATTTATTATTTGAAACAGAAATTGTTAAATGGACAATGATGACTTATATCAATTGGTCTCGTTCGTCGTAATGGTGTTTAAATCCACCTTGACGACCATACTGATATATCACCACCCATAAACTGAGTCCTCGACAACAACATACCTAGTGAAATTCCACAAGCGCTATCTCTATGTGAGTACTCACATCGGAGCCTCATTTTAATTCTTTGTTTATCCACGTTGGGTCCCTTAATCAAATTTGTGATGTTTTAACTCTTAGAAAGGTTATTTTTTCCTTTTATGGTGCTATGATGAAAATTTCTTGTGTCGGAGACCATTGGTTTATGATGGTTTACACAACCCTCTAAGAAGTTCTGAGCACTAATTATTTTTAATTTCAACTCAAATGTTTCTGTGTTTTAGTATTGTTGTTCTTGTAATAATGTTTGTTTTATAATGAAGTGACGATATAATTCATGTCTGTCAATCCGCTGAATACATTTGTTATGATGTAAAGAGTGAATCTCGACAGGTTCTGATCATTAATTATAGTTTATGGGGGCAAATGATGAAATCTTATATATCGTAAATGGGTAATTTGCGTCTGAATATTTCATTGATGTTATCACCTTGGAGAACTGATGCCCTTTAATTTATTACTCTGAAAAATATTATTATTCATGAATAATATCTTTTAGGCTAAACTATTTGTTGGTTAAGACAAAGCATCAGCATTTGGCAGCATGGTTCTTGTTCGTTGCTCATCATCAGTTCAAGAAACACCAAAATCAGAGATAATTTCAAGAAGATTCTGGTATACATGAATTAGTAACTCGATGTTATTTTGTAATCCTTTGTAGAAACATTAGCTCCAATTACTTATGTATGTCTGTGTGTATGTATATCAGCCTGCTGTGGAATCTGAGTTAGCTACATGTTTATAGCTTTGGTTCTTTTGTTGTAACTAGAGCTTTTTTAATCTGCATTGCCTCACAATCATTTTTGTAGACTAAGCTTCTTGTATATAAATCATAATTATTTTGAATCATAAGTTTACCTTTTGTAAAGCCATTCTTTTTTTTTGGGTCACGATCAAAATGACATGTTCTTTGGGCTCGTCTTTAGCTCCCAAATATGCTTATTTTGCTATACTAACATCTTGGATTCTTGGTTGTCTAACAGTTCATTTCTCAACTTACAGTTAGAAATTACAGTTCTCTAACTTGCAGTTAGAAAAATGTGGCCACTCAACATATCAGATTGTTCATCAACTTTAATAACCAAAGAGCAAAAGAAATGTATATTACAATGCAATAATAGTTGCAACTGCAGACTTTCTCTAAAGTTGTTATGAGTTGGGCTTCTTAGAAATTCATGACCGGATGGTAACCATAGTTCTCTTCTCTTCAATCTTCCTTTTGATCTAGACATAGGCTGTATCTCTTTATCTGGTTCCTTGCTTTTAGAAAATAAAGTTTAGAAAGAAACAGCAGAGCGCCACAAGAATGATTTACAAGATCTAGTTAAGCAAGGGTTCAAGACCTACAGAAGAACTGACCCAGGCTTCTAAGACCCACTTTTTAGCTTCTGTTAGAAGGGTTAGGGGTTTTCACTTTTCAAGGTCCCTTGATGACTACTACCCACTTTTAGCTTCTGTTACGGAAGGCTGAAATAGAAGTGCTTTTCGGCTAACAGAATTAAGACAATCAATCTTGGAACATCCAAAGCATCGTAATTGTAAAGTATCATCGTTCCTCTGGTTTTACAGTCTTCTCTTCACCCTTGTTCTTAATAGTTCAAGTAAACCTTATTTTCTTGTCTACAATCCGCGGATGTTTCCTAGAGAGACACTCGACTCAAGACAAAGCATCCCTATTTTCTTGTCTATGATATGAATTTCTGTTCGTTTTAATACCCTTTGGCCTATGATTAAAATTGTTAAATATAGACAAGCATATGTCTGAATTTTCATCATGTTGTTAGCCTAATCTTCTCTATGAGGCCTATCATATTGTTTTCCTTTTTTTTCAAATTTATCACTGGGTCATATGATGATTAGAAGCATAGTTCAAATGAAATCTTTGTGATTATAAAATATCTTTTAGTCTTTCGCTCCTATCTGATGACTCATTTTTCTGAAAAATATGATTATTCTTTCTAGGTAATTTATTATTTGAAACAGAAATTGTTAAATGGACAATGATGACTTATATCAATTGGTCTCGTTCGTCGTAATGGTGTTTAAATCCACCTTGACGACCATACTGATATATCACCACCCATAAACTGAGTCCTCGACAACAACATACCTAGTGAAATTCCACAAGCGCTATCTCTATGTGAGTACTCACATCGGAGCCTCATTTTAATTCTTTGTTTATCCACGTTGGGTCCCTTAATCAAATTTGTGATGTTTTAACTCTTAGAAAGGTTATTTTTTCCTTTTATGGTGCTATGATGAAAATTTCTTGTGTCGGAGACCATTGGTCTATGATGGTTTACACAACCCTCTAAGAAGTTCTGAGCACTAATTATTTTTAATTTCAACTCAAATGTTTCTGTTTTAGTATTGTTGTTCTTGTAATAATGTTTGTTTTATAATGAAGTGACGATATAATTCATGTCTGTCAATCCGCTGAATACATTTGTTATGATGTAAAGAGTGAATCTCGACGTGTTCGATCATTAATTATAGTTTATGGGGCAAATGATGAAATCTTATATATCGTAAATGGGTAATTTGCGTCTGAATATTTCATTGATGTTATCACCTTGGAGAACTGATGCCCTTTAATTTATTACTCTGAAAAATATTATTATTCATGAATAATATCTTTTAGGCTAAACTATTTGTTGGTTAAGACAAAGCATCTGCATTTGGCAGCATGGTTCTTGTTCGTTGCTCATCATCAGTTCAAGAAACACCAAAATCAGAGATAATTTCAAGAAGATTCTGGTATACATGAATTAGTAACTTGATGTTATTTTGTAATCCTTTGTAGAAACATTAGCTCCAATTACTTGTGTATGTCTGTGTGTATGTATAGCAGCCTGCTGTGGAATATGAGTTAGCTACATGTTTATAGCTTTGGTTCTTTTGTTGTAACTAGAGCTTTTTTTATCTGAATTGCCTCACATTCATTTTTGTAGACTAAGCTTCTTGTATATAAATCATAATTATTTTGAATCATAGGTTTACCTTTTGTATAGCCATTCTTTTTTTTTTTGGGTCACGATCAAAATGACATGATCTTTGGGCTTGTCTTTAGCCTCCTAGATATGCTTATTTTGCTATACTAACATCTTGGATTCTTGGTTGTCTAACAGTTCATTTCTCAACTTACAGTTAGAAATTACAGTTCTCTAACTTGCAGTTAGAAAAATGTGGCCACTCAACATATCAGATTGTTCATCAACTTTAATAACCAAAGAGCAAAAGAAATGTATATTACAATGCAATAATAGTTGCAACTGCAGACTTTCTCTAAAGTTGTTATGAGTTGGGCTTCTTAGAAATTCATGACCGGATGGTAACCATAGTTCTCTTCTCTTCAATCTTCCTTTTGATCTAGACATAGGCTGTATCTCTTTATCTGGTTCCTTGCTTTTAGAAAATAAAGTTTAGAAAGAAACAGCAGAGCGCCACAAGAATGATTTACAAGATCTAGTTAAGCAAGGGTTCAAGACCTACAGAAGAACTGACCCAGGCTTCTAAGACCCACTTTTTAGCTTCTGTTAGAAGGGTTAGGGGTTTTCACTTTTCAAGGTCCCTTGATGACTACTACCCACTTTTAGCTTCTGTTACGGAAGGCTGAAATAGAAGTGCTTTTCGGCTAACAGAATTAAGACAATCAATCTTGGAACATCCAAAGCATCGTAATTGTAAAGTATCATCGTTCCTCTGGTTTTACAGTCTTCTCTTCACCCTTGTTCTTAATAGTTCAAGTAAACCTTATTTTCTTGTCTACAATCCGCGGATGTTTCCTAGAGAGACACTCGACTCAAGACAAAGCATCCCTATTTTCTTGTCTATGATATGAATTTCTGTTCGTTTTAATACCCTTTGGCCTATGATTAAAATTGTTAAATATAGACAAGCATATGTCTGAATTTTCATCATGTTGTTAGCCTAATCTTCTCTATGAGGCCTATCATATTGTTTTCCTTTTTTTTCAAATTTATCACTGGGTCATATGATGATTAGAAGCATAGTTCAAATGAAATCTTTGTGATTATAAAATATCTTTTAGTCTTTCGCTCCTATCTGATGACTCATTTTTCTGAAAAATATGATTATTCTTTCTAGGTAATTTATTATTTGAAACAGAAATTGTTAAATGGACAATGATGACTTATATCAATTGGTCTCGTTCGTCAGAATGGTGTTTAAATCCACCTTGGCGACCATACTGATATATCACCACCCATAAACTGAGTCCTCGACAACAACATACCTAGTGAAATTCCACAAGCGCTATCTCTATGTGAGTACTCACATCGGAGCCTCATTTTAATTCTTTGTTTATCCACGTTGGGTCCCTTAATCAAATTTGTGATGTTTTAACTCTTAGAAAGGTTATTTTTTCCTTTTATGGTGCTATGATGAAAATTTCTTGTGTCGGAGACCATTGGTCTATGATGGTTTACACAACCCTCTAAGAAGTTCTGAGCACTAATTATTTTTAATTTCAACTCAAATGTTTCTGTGTTTTAGTATTGTTGTTCTTGTAATAATGTTTGTTTTATAATGAAGTGACGATATAATTCATGTCTGTCAATCCGCTGAATACATTTGTTATGATGTAAAGAGTGAATCTCGATGTGTTCGATCATTAATTATAGTTTATGGGGGCAAATGATGAAATCTTATATATCGTAAATGGGTAATTTGCGTCTGAATATTTCATTGATGTTATCACCTTGGAGAACTGATGCCCTTTAATTTATTACTCTGAAAAATATTATTATTCATGAATAATATCTTTTAGGCTAAACTATTTGTTGGTTAAGACAAAGCATCTGCATTTGGCAGCATGGTTCTTGTTCGTTGCTCATCATCAGTTCAAGAAACACCAAAATCAGAGATAATTTCAAGAAGATTCTGGTATACATGAATTAGTAACTTGATGTTATTTTGTAATCCTTTGTAGAAACATTAGCTCCAATTACTTGTGTATGTCTGTGTGTATGTATAGCAGCCTGCTGTGGAATATGAGTTAGCTACATGTTTATAGCTTTGGTTCTTTTGTTGTAACTAGAGCTTTTTTTATCTGAATTGCCTCACATTCATTTTTGTAGACTAAGCTTCTTGTATATAAATCATAATTATTTTGAATCATAAGTTTACCTTTTGTATAGCCATTCTTTTTTTTTGGGTCACGATCAAAATGACATGATCTTTGGGCTTGTCTTTAGCCTCCCAGATATGCTTATTTTGCTATACTAACATCTTGGATTCTTGGTTGTCTAACAGTTCATTTCTCAACTTACAGTTAGAAATTACAGTTCTCTAACTTGCAGTTAGAAAAATGTGGCCACTCAACATATCAGATTGTTCATCAACTTTAATAACCAAAGAGCAAAAGAAATGTATATTACAATGCAATAATAGTTGCAACTGCAGACTTTCTCTAAAGTTGTTATGAGTTGGGCTTCTTAGAAATTCATGACCGGATGGTAACCATAGTTCTCTTCTCTTCAATCTTCCTTTTGATCTAGACATAGGCTGTATCTCTTTATCTGGTTCCTTGCTTTTAGAAAATAAAGTTTAGAAAGAAACAGCAGAGCGCCACAAGAATGATTTACAAGATCTAGTTAAGCAAGGGTTCAAGACCTACAGAAGAACTGACCCAGGCTTCTAAGACCCACTTTTTAGCTTCTGTTAGAAGGGTTAGGGGTTTTCACTTTTCAAGGTCCCTTGATGACTACTACCCACTTTTAGCTTCTGTTACGGAAGGCTGAAATAGAAGTGCTTTCGGCTAACAGAATTAAGACAATCAATCTTGGAACATCCAAAGCATCGTAATTGTAAAGTATCATCGTTCCTCTGGTTTTACAGTCTTCTCTTCACCCTTGTTCTTAATAGTTCAAGTAAACCTTATTTTCTTGTCTACAATCCGCGGATGTTTCCTAGAGAGACACTCGACTCAAGACAAAGCATCCCTATTTTCTTGTCTATGATATGAATTTCTGTTCGTTTTAATACCCTTTGGCCTATGATTAAAATTGTTAAATATAGACAAGCATATGTCTGAATTTTCATCATGTTGTTAGCCTAATCTTCTCTATGAGGCCTATCATATTGTTTTCCTTTTTTTTCAAATTTATCACTGGGTCATATGATGATTAGAAGCATAGTTCAAATGAAATCTTTGTGATTATAAAATATCTTTTAGTCTTTCGCTCCTATCTGATGACTCATTTTTCTGAAAAATATGATTATTCTTTCTAGGTAATTTATTATTTGAAACAGAAATTGTTAAATGGACAATGATGACTTATATCAATTGGTCTCGTTCGTCGTAATGGTGTTTAAATCCACCTTGACGACCATACTGATATATCACCACCCATAAACTGAGTCCTCAACAACAACATACTAGTGAAATTCCACAACCGCTATCTCTATGTGAGTACTCACCTCGGAGCCTCATTTTAATTCTTTGTTTATCCACGTTGGGTCCCTTAATCAAATTTGTGATGTTTTAACTCTTAGAAAGGTTATTTTTTCCTTTTATGGTGCTATGATGAAAATTTCTTGTGTCGGAGACCATTGGTCTATGATGGTTTACACAACCCTCTAAGAAGTTCTGAGCACTAATTATTTTTAATTTCAACTCAAATGTTTCTGTGTTTTAGTATTGTTGTTCTTGTAATAATGTTTGTTTTATAATGAAGTGACGATATAATTCATGTCTGTCAATCCGCTGAATACATTTGTTATGATGTAAAGAGTGAATCTCGAGGTTCTGATCATTAATTATAGTTTATGGGGGCAAATGATGAAATCTTATATATCGTAAATGGGTAATTTGCGTCTGAATATTTCATTGATGTTATCACCTTGGAGAACTGATGCCCTTTAATTTATTACTCTGAAAAATATTATTATTCATGAATAATATCTTTTAGGCTAAACTATTTGTTGGTTAAGACAAAGCATCATCATTTGGCAGCATGGTTCTTGTTCGTTGCTCATCATCAGTTCAAGAAACACCAAAATCAGAGATAAATTCAAGAAGATTCTGGTATACATTAATTAGGGATTATCCATAGTAACTCGATGTTATTTTGTAATCCTTTGTAGAAACATTAGCTCCAATTACTTGTGTATGTCTGTGTGTATGTATAGCAGCCTGCTGTGGAATCTGAGTTAGCTACATGTTTATAGCTTTGGTTCTTTTGTTGTAACTAGAGCTTTTTTTTATCTGAATTGCCTCACATTCATTTTTGTAGACTAAGCTTCTTGTATATAAATCATAATTATTTTGAATCATAAGTTTACCTTTTTTTTTTTGGGTCATGATCATTTCTTTGGGCTCGTCTTTAGCTCCCAAATATGCTTATTTTGCTATACTAACATCTTGGATTCTTGGTTGTCTAACAGTTCATTTCTCAACTTACAGTTAGAAATTACATTTCTCTAACTTGCATTGCTTAGAAAAATGTGGCCACTCAACATATCAGATTGTTCATCAACTTTAATAACCAAAGAGCAAATGAAATGTATATTACAATGCAATAATAGTCGCATCGCCAAACATTGAATAGATAAGCACTTTTCAGGCTAAATAAGTTATTCAGGCGTTAAATTACTCTCTGGCTGCTCACCCTTAGTCTATGTAGCTACGTCGATAGGGTCTATTGATTTTTTTGAAGATTTTGGTTGAAATTTACCATTGAGAATTGTTGTGATTGGTGTTAGATATTGGATATCAAATTTGGAGTCATCTAGAGTTGATTTGGATCAATTCTAAAACAAAAATGCGTTGGTGAAATTTTGTAGTAACTCAGTGATTCTACATGAATGATAAACAATCTGTTCCACAATTACAATACAATTTGTGCTAAATTTTTTTGTAGAAACTCAGTGATTCTACATGAATGATAAACAATCTGTTCCACAATTACAATACAATTTGTGCTAAAATACTGTCAATTACCATAACTCACTGCAAGTCCCTCCATCGTAAACTTCTGGTGATCCGTAATTTATTTCAAAGTCACCACACAAGTTATACTAAACTCCTAGTAATTCGACATGAATTGTGGCAAGCCCGTCCAACAGAAAATTCATATTGATCCAATCGAACATTACATTTTGTACTAAATTTCTGATGGTCCCGTCATAAGTTGTGGCAAGGCATATCTTTTGATCCACTAGGAATTAAACTTCAACTTCGGACCAGAAAACTTTTTGCACAATTTTTTAAGCATGATCAATACTTAAACCCTTAATACTGAAATATTAGCCTATTTGGCTAAACCGTCAAAATTTCATGGAGTCCCTAATTTGATCGCGCTATTTAAGTAATATCCGTCTTGTACTTATTATTATTATTTTGTGCGAATTACGGATTGGTATTTAATTTTTCCCTTGTTTCTCATTTAATAAAAAAATATTGGTCAAAGTACCCTTATTTGTTGGTCTATGAAATCATAAATTCTGGGTTCGATCCCAACCGTCCAAAAAAATAAACTCCTAGTGTCGTAAACTTCTGGTGATCCGTAATTTATTTCAAAGTCACCACACAAGTTATACTAAACTCCTAGTGTCGTGCCCGTTTTTGACATCGGGGTCTAAACGGTATCCGCAACGTTGCTCTTTGACGCGGTTCCTCTGGATGGAGCAATAATGCTATTTTTAAGGAGTCGCCACCTAATTATTTAAGTGAATTAGGACACTTGATTTGTTGTAATAAAATATTGCAATTAATCTCCATTTAATGATCTGCGAAATTAGTGAGATTCTGAATCAGGGTTCTTTATTATCCTAAAGGGAAGAGGTTAGACATCCTTTAAGATCCGTTAACTTGCGGTTATTCGTTCAAACCTAGGTTAATTATTTATTGCCCTTTTTATTCTACGTATTCTAAGCATTTTTCATATTTTATAATTAAAATAAAATGCAATACAAAATAATAAAAACTAAAATTAAATGCGACATAAAATAAAACACCGGGACATCTTTTAGCCCTTTTTAGGCCTTCTGCACAAGATGATCTCCGGGTACCTGCATAAACATTTAGTAAAAGTGTTAATAGTAAAATAAATAATTTTAAAGCAATGACAAGAATTAATAAGTAAAGCAAAAATAAATAAATAAATCCGTCTTTTACACAGAGGATGCCTTGGAAATCAGACGAAGATTCCTTCATCGGCCAATATTGTTAAAAGCAATAAAATAAATAAAACCTTCAGATCCGCGTCAAAACAATAATAGTTTTAAACACGGAGGGCTCAGATATATATAAAAATAAAGTGGGACATCCTAAACTAAGTCTGGCTGCGAAAATTCGTTTCGCCAGCGCATGTTGGTTATCCTGTGTAAGTAGAAGAAATCGTCAACGCCCAGAAAGCTTCATTTATTTTATTTTCCGTCTTTGCAACTGTGGAGGCCTCAAAAATCGACGGATAACTTTTTCATCGGCCAATGTAGTATATTATTCAAAATCAGTTTAATACCAACAGTGTAGTATCTGATCAACTACAATTTAATAAATAAAGGGGCAAAATCGTCAAAATCAGTCCAATAACCCAACGACGGTAAATAGCAACAACAAAACTGTGAGCAACAACAGTCCGCAAAATAGTGGAAACAACATCAACACAGCAATGGCAAAAAAGGGTCCAAAACCAGTAGACAATGGCAACATCAGTCCGACGAAAATGGCTAAAATCAGTGAACAAAATATCCGTGAGACAGTGGATACAACAACATAGCAACGAAAATGCAAATAGAAATGCAAATGACGACGCAATAATAATAAAATACAATATTTTAGCAAATGTTTAATGCCTGATTAAAAATTACAACGGGATGTCAATTAATTATTTAAAGAGATGCAAACATTATTAAAATAAACGACGGTGTAATAATAATAGAAATATAATATTAACAAAGACATAATTCTTAATTTAAAATGAAAAGATAAAAAATGCAAAAAATGCTGATTAAAATGCGGTGTCCTAAAACACATAAAATTGCAACAAATATACGAAAAACGAGTCAAAATTGACTGTCAACAGCATGACCCTCTTTGTACGGAGATGATGGAAGAGTCTTCGGACAAAGATGTTGACTTGTAGTCAATTGTGTCCTGTTTTATAAACTAAAAACTCAAAAATAGGGATGATGCAGATTCAAAATTGTCGATGTCGAATTATGATGACCTTTAATGGGTCGCTGATGCGAAAATAAAAGCAAAGCTGACGCTGATTTTAAAAATGTCTCAGTGTCGAATTATGAGGACACTGGGTTGCTGCGAGGCTAAAATTAAAAGACAATGCCGACGCAGATTCAAAATTTGTCCCAGTATCGAAGTATGATTGACACTGGGTTGCAGGTGATGTGGTGCTGTAACAGACAGGGTGTTTGTAGATGTTGATGGCGTCATTGCATGGACGCGATGCAGATGTTCGTCGTTGCATAGACGAAACATAGATGAAGCCGTTGCATAGGCTTAGATGAGATGGCGTCGTTGCATAGACGCGATGCAGATGTTCGTCGTTGCATAGACGAAACATATATGAAGCCGTTGCATAGGCTTAAATGAAATGACGTCGTTGCATAGACGTGACGCAGATGCTCGTCGTTGCATAGACGAAACATAGATGAAGCCGTTGCGTAGGCTTAGATGAAATGACGTCGTTGCATAGACGCGATGCAGATGTTCGTCGTTGCATAGACAAAACATGGATGAAGCCGTTGCATAGGCTTAAATGAGATGGCGTCGTTGCATAGACGCGATGCAGATGTTCGTCGTTGCATAGACGAAACATAGATGAAGTCGTTGCATAGGCTTTGATGAAATGCCGTCGTTGCATAGACGGAATGCAGATGTTCGTCGTTGCATAGACGAAACATAGATGAAGTCGTTGCATAGGCTTTTAGGCTAAACTATTTGTTGGTTAAGACAAAGCATCAGCATTTGACAGCATGGTTAAGACAAAGCATCAGCATTTGTAATCCTTTGTAGAAACATTAGCTCCAATTACTTATGTATGTCTGTGTATATATAGCAGCCTGCTGTGGAATCTGAGTTAGCTACATGTTTATAGCTTTGGTTCTTTTGTTGTAACTAGAGCTTTTTTGTAGACTAAGCTTCTTGTATATAAATCATAATTATTTTGAATCATAAGTTACCTTTTGTAAAGCCATTTTTTTTGGGTCACGATCAAAATGACATGATCTTTGGGCTTGTCTTTAGCTTCCTAGATATGCTTATTTTGCTATCCTAACATCTTGGATTCTTGGTTGTCTGACAGTTCATTTCTCAAGTAGAGAACTGAAAAGTGCCTTAAAGATTACATTTCTCTAACTTGCATTGCTTAGAAAAATGTGGCCACTCAACATATCAGATTGTTCATCAACTTTAATAACCAAAGAGCAAATGAAATGTATATTACAATGCAATAATAGTCGCATCGCCAAACATTGAATAGGTAAGCACTTTTCAGGCTAAATAAGTTATTCAGGCGTTAAATTACTCTCTGGCTGCTCACCCTTAGTCTATGTAGCTACGTCGATAGGGTTTATTGATTTTTTTGAAGATTTTGGTTGAAATTTACCATTGAGAATTGTTGTGATTGGTGTTAGATATTGGATATCAAATTTGGAGTCATCTAGAGTTGATTTGGATCAATTCTAAAACAAAAATGCGTTGGTGAAATTTTGTAGTAACTCAGTGATTCTACATGAATGATAAACAATCTGTTCCACAATTACAATACAATTTGTGCTAAATTTTTTTGTAGAAACTCAGTGATTCTACATGAATGATAAACAATCTGTTCCACAATTACAATACAATTTGTGCTAAAATATCGCCAATTACCATAACTCATCGCAAGTCCTCCATCGTAAACTTCTGGTGATCCGTAATTTATTTCAAAGTCACCACACAAGTTATACTAAACTCCTAGTAATTCGACATGAATTGTGGCAAGCCCGTCCAATGAAAATTCATATTGATCCAATCGAACATTACATTTTGTACTAAATTTACGATGGTCCCGCCATAAGTTGTGGCAAGGCATATCTTTTGATCCACTAGGAATTAAACTTCAACTTCGGACGAAAACTTTTGCACAATTTTTAAGCATGATCAATACTTAAACCCTTAATATCAAATATTAGCCTATTTGGCTAAACCACAAAATTTCATGGAGTCCCTAATTTGATCGCGCTATTTAAGTAATATCCGTCTTGTACTTATTATTATTATTTTGTGCGGATTACGGATTGATATTTAATTTTTCCCTTGTTTCTCATTTAATAAAAAATTATTGGTCAAAGTACCCTTATTTGTTGGTCTATGAAATCATAAATTCTGGGTTCGATCCCAACCGTCCAAAAAAATAAACTCCTAGTGTCGTAAACTTCTGGTGATCCGTAATTTATTTCAAAGTCACCACACAAGTTATACTAAACTCCTAGTGTCGTGCCCGTTTTTGACATCGGGGTCTAAACGGTATCCGCAACGTTGCTCTTTGACGCGGTTCCTCTGGATGGAGCAATAATGCTATTTTTAAGGAGTCGCCACCTAATTATTTAAGTGAATTAGGACACTTGATTTGTTGTAATAAAATATTGCAATTAATCTCCATTTAATGATCTGCGAAATTAGTGAGATTCTGAATCAGGGCTCTTTATTATCCTAAAGGGAAGAGGTTAGACATCCTTTAAGATCCGTTAACTTGCGGTTATTCGTTCAAACCTAGGTTAATTATTTATTGCCCTTTTTATTCTACGTATTCTAAGCATTTTTCATATTTTATAATTAAAATAAAATGCAATACAAAATAATAAAAACTAAAATTAAATGCGACATAAAATAAAACACCGGGACATCTTTTAGCCCTTTTTAGGCCTTCTGCACAAGATGATCTCCGGGTACCTGCATAAACATTTAGTAAAAGTGTTAATAGTAAAATAAATAATTTTAAAGCAATGACAAGAATTAATAAGTAAAGCAAAAATAAATAAATAAATCCGTCTTTTACACAGAGGATGCCTTGGAAATCAGACGAAGATTCCTTCATCGGCCAATATTGTTAAAAGCAATAAAATAAATAAAACCTTCAGATCCGCGTCAAAACAATAATAGTTTTAAACACGAGGGCCTATATATATAAAAATAAAGTGGGACATCCTAAACTAAGTCCGTCGCGAAAATTGCTTTCGCCACAACAGCACGTTGGTTATCCTGTGTAAGTAGAAGAAATCGTCAACGCCCAGAAAGCTTCATTTATTTTATTTTCCGTCTTTGCAACTGTGGAGGCCTCAAAAATCGACGGATAACTTTTTCATCGGCCAATGTAGTATATTATTCAAAATCAGTTTAATACCAACAGTGTAGTATCTGATCAACTACAATTTAATAAATAAAGGGGCAAAATCGTCAAAATCAGTCCAATAACCCAACGACGGTAAATAGCAACAACAAAACTGTGAGCAACAATAGTCCGCAAAATAGTGGAAACAACATCAACACAGCAATGGCAAAAAAGGGTCCAAAACCAGTAGACAATGGCAACATCAGTCCGACGAAAATGGCTAAAATCAGTGAACAAAATATCCGTGAGACAGTGGATACAACAACATAGCAACGAAAATGCAAATAGAAATGCAAATGACGACGCAATAATAATAAAATACAATATTTTAGCAAATGTTTAATGCCTGATTAAAAATTACAACGGGATGTCAATTAATTATTTAAAGAGATGCAAACATTATTAAAATAAACGACGGTGTAATAATAATAGAAATATAATATTAACAAAGACATAATTCTTAATTTAAAATGAAAAGATAAAAAATGCAAAAAATGCTGATTAAAATGCGGTGTCCTAAAACACATAAAATTGCAACAAATATACGAAAAACGAGTCAAAATTGACTGTCAACAGCATGACCCTCTTTGTACGGAGATGATGGAAGAGTCTTCGGACAAAGATGTTGACTTGTAGTCAATTGTGTCCTGTTTTATAAACTAAAAACTCAAAAATAGGGATGATGCAGATTCAAAATTGTCCCAGTGTCGAATTATGATGACACTGGGTCGTTGTGATGCGAAAATAAAAGCAAAGCTGACGCTGATTTTAAAAATGTCTCAGTGTCGAATTATGAGGACACTGGGTTGCTGCGAGGCTAAAATTAAAAGACAATGCCGACGCAGATTCAAAATTTGTCCCGATCGGGCAGTATGATTGATCGGGGTTGCGAGTGATGTGGTCTTTGAATGCATGTGGTGTTTGTAGATGTTGATGGCGTCATTGCATGGGACGCGACGCAGATGTTCGCCGTTGCAGACGAAACATAGATGGCCGCCAGATAGGCTTAGATGAGATGGCGTCGTTGCGTAGGCGCGATGCAGATGTTACGCCGTTGCAGACGAAACATATATGAAGCCGTTGCATAGGCTTAAATGAAATGGCGTCGTTGCATGGCGTGACGCGGACGCAGATGCTCGTCGTTGCATAGACGAAACATAGATGGCCGTTCGAGGCTTAGATGAAATGACGTCGTTGCATGACGCGATGCAGATGTTCGCCGTTCAGATAGACAAAACATGGATGGCGTTGCATAGGCTTAAATGAGATGGCGTCGTTGCATAGACGCGATGCGGATGTTCGTTGCACAGACGAAACATAGATGAAGTCGTTGCATAGGCTTTGATGAAATGCGCCGTTGCATGACGGAATGCAGATGTTCGTTGCATAGACGAAACATAGATGAAGTCGTTGCATAGGCTTTTAGGCTAAACTATTTGTTGGTTAAGACAAAGCATCAGCATTTGGCAGCATGGTTAAGACAAAGCATCAGCATTTGTAATCCTTTGTAGAAACATTAGCTCCAATCTTATGTATGTCTGTGTATATATAGCAGCCTGTTGTGGAATCTGAGTTAGCTACATGTTTATAGCTTTGGTTCTTTTG
Source organism: Przewalskia tangutica (assembly GCA_029844215.1). Taxonomy (NCBI): domain Eukaryota; kingdom Viridiplantae; phylum Streptophyta; class Magnoliopsida; order Solanales; family Solanaceae; genus Przewalskia; species Przewalskia tangutica. The sequence goes on from CM056720.1 coordinate 4,820,414, forward strand.
TTGTAACTAGAGCTTTTTTGTAGACTAAGCTTCTTGTATATAAATCATAATTATTTTGAATCATAAGTTACCTTTTGTAAAGCCATTTTTTTTGGGTCACGATCAAAATGACATGATCTTTGGGCTTGTCTTTAGCTTCCTAGATATGCTTATTTTGCTATCCTAACATCTTGGATTCTTGGTTGTCTGACAGTTCATTTCTCAAGTAGAGAACTGAAAAGTGCCTTAAAGATTACATTTCTCTAACTTGCATTGCTTAGAAAAATGTGGCCACTCAACATATCAGATTGTTCATCAACTTTAATAACCAAAGAGCAAATGAAATGTATATTACAATGCAATAATAGTCGCATCGCCAAACATTGAATAGATAAGCACTTTTCAGGCTAAATAAGTTATTCAGGCGTTAAACTACTCTCTGGCTGCTTCTCGACCGCACAACCTTCAGGAAGAACTGTCCCGCCAATTCTTTTTGGAGGCCAATAACGAAATATGGACCTGCCTATTATATTCTTAGCAGGAAGTGCTCCCCTGTTAAAAAGAATTCAGACTTAACAATATTAAATGAACTAGCAGTTTAGTAGACGCTTTAGCTTTTCAGAGACCGGACAACTCACCATATATGTGAATCGTAGCTGTTATTCCGATTGTCACCCAAAACAAAAACTGAATTCTCGGGTACACGCTGCAGTACAGACATGGGAAAAAAAAGCAGTAACAGTATGTATCGGAATAAAGTGATTTTTCTATTCATTTTCTTGTGTTTGGTACGCCAGTTGAAAAATATCATTTTAAGAGCATTTACATATATTCAAAGCCAAGTACTATGAGGTTTTTGAATTCGGTGCAACTTCCGGTCGGGGTGGTTGGTTTGGGAGGCGGATAGCGCGGAGGTGGGTTTGGAGATGCGTTGGTGTGTATTTATTGATCCGGAAAATGCTAATTTTAAGGAAAACATTTTCCAAGATGTTTAATGCAACAAAACAAGGCAAAATAGGAAAACATTTTCCAGTCATACCATGCACACCCAAAATGGGAATTAACAAGAGACTTTGACCACAACTATGATGGTTTTTGGCTTCTATTATTTGTCAAATCTGGATGATTCAATACTTTTGTATATTCGAAACTACCTAAGGAAATGAATTGGAGGGAAGCTGATTAATGAGTTAGGTTAATCAGTGAAATGGAACATACCACTGGTGTCATTTCGTATTTGGGCGCCTCGTTTATAAAGTCTTCACTTCTCACAACCCCATTTACGATCAACTTTCCTTCATGAACCTGCACCACGAAGAATCACCAAAATATTTCCTTTTATATTGCTGGCAATTTGGCTATATATTGGGTAATACCCCAAAAAAAAGAAGAAGGCGAAATATAGCAACAAGTGAAATGTGTGCATGTTGGAGATTCATTACGAAAGGGATGAGAGTCTCTCTTTTGCATACGAAAGGAAAATAAGAAGGCAAACTTCGTCTGACCTTCCTTTTCTATAATAGGTCCTAACTAGAACACAACTGATGAGTTCCTAACTAGTAAATCTTTTATTCTATGTCAAATTGAAGCTCTTGTTCTAATTTGACGAAATTGTTAAGAAGAAAGTGACGATGTAAAGTAATTAAATAGGAAAGTAGGTTGAACTTTCGAGTTATCTTTCGGATGTTTAAGAATGAAAAAGAAAAAACTAATATTGGAAAGTTTATAAGAGTATTCTATAGAATTTCTTCAGCAAAGTCGGTAGCATCTGAGGTTGGACAAAAAAAAAGAGAGGCGGAGTTCAAATTTGTGACTAAAATTGAAGAGTAATAAGATGCCAAAAACTAGCTACCGATAAGAAGATGAAGCCTGATCGGGCAAACAATGAAAGCAATCGAAGGTTTTGACTGGTTCGGAAGGACCATGATGCAGATGTCTATTCAATAGAAGAAGTTGTTGGACCATTGTTGAGGACTAGCTCGTGAGTGGAATCAAGTATTTCAAGCATCTCAAATTTGAATATCAATGTTGTAAACAGATTCACCGGGAATTCTTCTCAAGAGCAGAGACTGGAGAAGCATGCTATTTGACAACGTGCATTGATACTAGTTCAAGTGCCGGTCCACGGATCAGAATTGCAGCTTAGAGGTTGCAATTCCATCCTGGACCACTTGGGTAATGCTCATGGTTATATCAATAACTATGTAATGGTACTAGAAAAGATTCTAAAAGGATATGATAAATCAACAGATTGGAATGGCAGAGAGAAGATGCATTATCCAAATATATGGAGAATCTTCACTGAAATACTACCGGAACAGTCATAATTATGCAGTTCAAGTTCATAGCAATTAAAAAGTAGTATTACTGCTTCTATTATTTAGTGAACTCACCTCGATAATATCACCTTCTTTTGCAATAATCCTCTTGATAAAGACATCGTCATCTGTGTATCCTACTTCCTGAAGGACTGGAGGACTTTTGAATATTACTATGTCATTCGGACATGGTTTTCTAAAATAGTAACTGATCTGTAAATCACAAGATCAACATAGTTACAAACAAAAAAGACTATGAATAATGGATCAATGATATCATAATAAATAATACACATAGAGAGCACATCGCAGGACAAATAAGATGGAAAAACCCAATGTTTCAGGAGGCTAAAACATATGTGCCTACACTCAGGTAATTGTCTCTAGATGATTGCGACACACCGGGCCTAACTTAAACTATTATATTACAGCAAATTTCTTAGTTGCAATCTGCAGCTAGCCATCTAAAATTATTATCGGACACATCCTACAAGGTAATTTGATGCATTTACATCTGAAAAACTAACAAACCGACCGCTAATCACTATAGGTTATAGAGTCCTAAAATCATATTCAGAGTCGAACTAATTCATGTTTCAAAGTCTATACTTTCATTTCAAATTCAACATTTAGGTCTAGGAGGACTAAGAAGCACAAATTCCACAAGACCTCTATCCTCTAAATTTCAATTGTCTTCAACATTAGATTCCCCTACATTTTGATTTGTCCCCAACATCAAATGTTGGGAGCTCATCCAAATCAACTGTCATTAGTTAAATCAGAAGGAAATATTCAGCAAAAGAGTTGTCCAAGTTTATCAATACCTTATATATCAATTCCACCTCAATCCCAAACTAGTCGGGGTCAGCTTATATGAATCATCTCTATTCATTTTGATGATTCATCATTGTTGGACTATTTTTACACCGGCATTCAACCTACCTTAACCCTCCTCCTTTATCCAGACTTTAGACCAAGTATGCTAGCGAAGTTCAATATCAACAACTAGAGGAATAAACTAACAAACATAGTCATGATAAAATATAGTATTACCATTTCAGCTACTATTCTATCTCCAACATGAAAGGTAATTTGATGCATTTACAACTGATAATAATAGCAAAGCAATCACTAACCAATATAAGTTCTACAATCCCAAAGTCATATTCAAGGTCAAACTATTCCATGTTTCAACGTATATACCCCCTGATACTTTCATTTCAAATTCAACATTTAGGTCTACGATGGACCAAAAAGCATAAATTCCACAACAACGTTGTCCTTTACATTTCAATTGTTTCGACATCAAATGTTGGAAACTTAAACAAATCAATTTTCACTAGTTAAATCGGAAAGAAATATTCAGGAAAAAATTGTTCAACTTTATGAACACCTTCCTTGTACAGTTAGACCTCTCTATAACAACTATCATGTATAACAACATTTCACTATAACGGACTATAACGGAAGTTTTCTTTGGAACCATTTTTCCATGTTTTGTTATATTATATGTTCTTTATAACAACATTTAGCTATAGCAGCCAAAAATTTCTGGACAAACGACACCGTTATAGAGAGGTTTGACTGTATATCAATTTCACCTCAATCCCAAACCGGTTCGGTTCGGGTAAGCTTATATGAATTGTCTCTATTAATATGAATGACATCATAGTTAGACTATTCGTCACACTGGCAATCAACTTACCTTAACCCTCCTCCTTTATCGAAACTTGATACCAACTACACTCACAAAGATCATTTCATCAACAACCAAAGGTATAAATTCACAAACATATAGTCAAAACAAAACAAAAAAATTACCTTTTCAGCTACAATTCTATCACCAACATCAAATGTAGGATACATAGACAAGGAAGGTATAAATCTTGGCTCAGTAACAAATGACCTAAATGCAAGTGATACCACCACTGCTGCAATAACCGTTTTAGCATCATCTGAACTAAAATTCAACCATTCTGGCAAAACCCCATTTTGCTTCTCAATCCCAAATTAACCGGGGTCAGCTTATATGAATCATCTGTACTCGTTTTGTTGATTCATCATAGTTAGACTATTTTTACACGGAATTTCTACATTGTATAGCCATCCACCAAAATAATAGCCAGTAAATGTATATCAATTGTAATATACAGAAAATATACATAATTAATGTGCAACTCTTTGGATATATGCTAGCAGTTATTATTTTTTATCGAGCGGCCAAATGTGTAAAAAGCCCAATTCAACTGCATTAACAACTACGTTCCAAACAAGTTGGAGTCGACTATATGAATCCACGTTGTTTCATTTAAGTTCAACTCATTTCAAAAGAATAAATTCACAAACATATAGTCAAAACAAAACAAAAAATTACCTTTTCAGCTACAATTCTATCTCCAACATCAAATGTAGGATACATAGACAATGAAGGTATAAACCGAGGCTCAGCTACAAATGACCTAAAAGCAAGTGATATAGCCACTGCTGCAAAAACAGTTTTTGCATCATCTGAACTAAAATTCAGCCATTTTGGCAAAACCCCATTTTGCCCCTCTGATTGTTCATCATCTCCACCACCAGCACCATCTCTGCCACCACCATCACCGCTGCCACGGTCAAAAACTGTCTTTTTTGACTCATCTTTAACCCCTTTACACTTAAAGCTTTGATTTTTAGCTTTGTTACATGTAAAATGATTGAAAGTTTGAATCTTTGGGGTTTTAATGAAAGATTTGAAATGGGTGTCATCGAATTGGAGGGTTTTAGATTTAGGGTTTTGAAGGGAAGGGAACTGAGAGATGAGCTGAAGAGTTATCATTGAATTGTCTGAAACAGTTAAGTTCCCCTCCAATGTGTGTTCAAATTGAATTGGCAGTTAATATCAATGTATTTTCCCTCTCTCTCAGGATTTTCCCAATTTTTATTATTTTTTGTTTTATTTTCAAGAGAAAATCAACTTAGAACCCGTTTAGATTAGTTGATGGTAAATGAATGAGCTTTAAGTGTTTTTAAGTGTGGAAATTGATTTATAAATAAGTAGATATTTTGGATGAAAGTGGTGAAATTATTAGTAATTAGCCGTTGATGTGTTAAGTAAGAAAGTGTTGATAAGCTATTTTTTTGTTAGAATGTGTAAAAGACCTTAAAATTTGTACAAAGAGTATAAAATCTAAATGTATTTGAGTAAAGAAAGGAGGAATAACAAATACGGAGTGAAGAGGAAGTTAGGAGTTTTATTTTGGGAAAGATGTTTTGAGAATTATAAAAAAAATATTAACGACAAAATGATAAGATATTTGATCAAACTAAAAGTACTTAAAGACCAACTTATGTCTTTTGACTAGGGTTGTCCAGTGGGCCCAGACATCTAGTTATGATTAATTAGCCGCAATTGACTTTTAAGTAATCTTACATTGTAAACAAATAATTTTACACTATTTGCGATAAAATATGGTCAACTTTCACGCACTTAAAACTCCTTTTCCATCGAAATGGTACACTTTTTTATCCATGCATTAGCAAATTTAAAAAGTTACTAGGTTCATATATCATTCCTATACGAAATTATTCATCCAAAAACAATAATATATCCAGTGAAATCACATAATATGAGTCTGAGAAGGGTAGAGTATACGCAGACCTTACCTTTATCTTGGTAGGTAGGCCGGTTCTTTCGAGAGGCTAAAGACAAGTCTAAACAAAGTAAAACAAACAAAGTGAGTAAGCTACTTGTGGGTTCATCCGACAGCCCATTTTCCGTGTGTATTCACTTCCTATTTTACAAAAGTTAATTGCATTAATGGTATATTCATGTTATGTTTACGATATAAAACATTGTAAAAATCTTTACACTGTTTGTGTACAAAATATGATTAACTTGCGCGCACATATAACTGATCAGCTATTAGTCCAACTTCCTTGTCTTTTTTTGGCACCTAAAAGAGGCAAGAGGCCCATCAGATGATCAGATCAAATCACCAGGCATAAAAGTGATTTGTGTAATTAGCACAAATGCCTCTCTTTCGGGGTGGTCTTTAATTTTTATCCGTTAAATTATTTTTAATTTTTGTCTTTTGTCTAAAACAAATCTAGGTTCTTGTTTGGAACCCCAGCTCAGTCAGAAATTAAAAAAAACGCAAGGTATAATTTGGATTTATTTGGCATAGTTGAACTTGCAACTATCTTTAAACTCTGATTTGCAAACTCTAAGAATTTGCAGGCAAACTTACCTTGTGAAATTCAAACTTCCTTGTGATTTTTTAAATTTTTACTAAGCGGAGTTCGAATCTGGAACCTCGGGATATTTTTAACCACTTTTTAAGTGATGGGAAAAAATTAAAGGCCAGTGCCTCGGACACGCAAAGAAAATGAAGTGATTTTCCAAATTTCAATGGTTCACCATCGGCTTACTCATTTCCTCCTATTGATTCATGGGCCAAAGCTTGGTCCAGCTTTGCCAGTAGCCCTATATAGAGGCCCACCCAAGCTTTGCCCGTTAAGAAATCCTACTCGAAGAAATTGCACGATTCGTTCTTCAAATTGGTTGGTCTTTGATTTTTGCCTTTAGCAATCGAATTTATATTTAACGGCAATAAGTTTTTAAGGGCTAAAATTATATGGCGCATAACTTGTGAAATAGTATGATGTAAAAAAGTAAAAAGATAATATCACACATTGTCCTTTGATTAATGTTATAATTGTCATTTTTTAAAATGTGTTACATCCAAAAAATTAATTTATTTTGAAACGAAGAGAGTATATTTGAAAGTAATAAACTTGACTATTTGAACAATCTTGGAACCCACAAATGATTAGCCAACAAACATACTAGAATATTGCAACTAACTAATAAGATATAAATAGAGCCGGCTCAAACATTTTGGGGCCTGCATTAAGTCGTAAAGTGAGTCGTTAATTGACTAAGGCGATGCGAATTATGGCCTTTCTGATGTCGACTAATAGTATTTAATAAAAAATAAAAAAGAGGCCCTAAATTTTTCGTTTTTAGTATAACGCGATGATACTCCTTATGGCCCAAAGACCACAGATACAAATGGTTGGCAAAGAAAACCATGTGTTGAAGTTATATCATAGTATTAATTTTTTTTATTATGTTACTGTTTATAATCAAAATTAGAATCTTTAAAAAAAGGTCCTAATTATCTCAGTTTTCTCCGATATCAATCCTTTAATTTTTGGTGTCTTATTTTTAGCTAAATGCAATAAATATTTTGGTAGAACTAAAGGTCCAAAATATCATACACCGCGGAATGAAATGATTTAAAAGAAAAAGATGATAATGCAACATTAGTGATGAATTGTACCTGATTTTACACCAAATGAAATATACATAAACAGAATAAAAAGATTACCTATCCATACACTATAATTTTCTAGCGATGAATTGTAAATTTATAAGAATGGATGTTGGGCCTACAAAGAATTAAAATGAGTGTGGCTCTGATATCATATAAGAACGGATCTTGGGGCTAACTCATCCCAAAAGCTACCTTATAGAGTAAGGATTGTCCAAATCGATATAAAGAGTCTATATTTCCATTCCATTACCGATGTGAAACTCTTACCAAAATTAATATCTCTTGAACAAAAATGACTCCGGTTGCTCATATCTAATAAACCTGATTATTGGGACAAAGCTTGGAACCCTCAAACATATTAAAATACTACAAATCCAAAAGAAAAAATTGTAACGGCTGGCAGAAAAAACCATGTGCTTAAAGATAGTAAAGTCAATAAATATGGTGAGATCTTAGCAAGTTGCTACTGCCAAATTCTTGTGACTTGTCCCCATGTTTTTATGCATGTGCAAAAAGGTTGTCTTGACCATAATTGCATTTGAATATTGGGTATTTTACTGATTTTGAATAAGATACTACATTTTCTGGCAGATGAAAAAGTTATCCGTCGATTTTGGCGCCATGATTCAAAGCGGAAAATAAAATAAATGAAGCTTTACGGGCGTTGATGATTTCTTCTACTTACGGGATAACCAACATGCATTGTGAGGCGAATTCTTCGTGCACTTGTTTAGGATGTCCCACTTTATTTTTATATATATATGAGGCCTCCGTGTTTAAAACTATTACTGTTTTGGCGCGGATCTGAAGGTTTTATTTATTTTAGTGCTTCTAACAATATTGGCCGATGAAAGAATCTCCGTCTGATTCCCAAGGCCCCCTCTGTGCAAAAGACGAATTTATTTATTTTGCTTTACTTATTAATTCTTGTCATTGCGTTAAAACTATTTATTCTACTATTAACACTTTTACTGAGTGTTTATGCAGGTACCCGGAGATCATCTTGCGCAGAAGGCCTAAAAAGGGCTAAAAGATGTCCCGGAGTTTTATTTTATGTCGCATTTAATTTTAGTTTTATTATTCTGCACTTTATTTTAATTATAAATTATGAAAAAATGCTTAGAATAGGTAAAATAAAAAGGGCAATAAATAATTAACATGGGCTTGAACGAATAACCGCAAGTTAGCGGATCTTAAAGAATGCCTAATTCCTTCTCTTTAGGATAATAAAGAACCCTGATCCAGAATCTCACTAATTTCGCAGACCATTAAATGGAGATTAATTGCAGTATTTTACTGCAATAAATCAAGTGTCCTAATTTACTTAACTAATTAGGTGGCGACTCCTCAAAATCACAATTATTGCTCCATCCATGGAACCGCGCCAAAAAGCAACGTTGCGGATACCGTTCAGATCCCCGAGGTCAAAAACGGGCGCGACAGTGGCAAGGCATATCTTTTGATCCACTAGGAATTAAACTTCAACTTCGGACCAGAAAACTTTTTGCACAATTTTTTTAAGCATGATCAATACTTAAACCCTTAATACTGAAATATTAGCCTATTTGGCTAAACCGTCAAAATTTCATGGAGTGCCCTAAATTGATCGCGCTATTTAAGTAATATCCGTCTTGTACTTATTATTATTATTTTGCGCGAATTGCCTTCATACGGATTGGTATTTAATTTTCCCTTGTTTCTCATTTAATAAAATATTATTGGTCAAAGTACCCTTATTTGTTGGTCTATGAAATCATAGATTCTGGGTTCGATCCCAACCGTCCAAAAAAATAAATTTCGCAAGGCATGTCAGACATAAACTTTGTCTTGTCCGACATAAATTCTGTAGAAATAAAGTTATTCTAGATAACTTAATTCCTACAGAACTTATGTCGAATTTTCCTTGCGAAATTAAGTCATAAATAAGGGCAAAGCGTTTTTTTATTTTATTTTTCGTTGTTAAGTATATTTTCAACTGTTTTTTTGGCACATAAAGTGTAGAAGGGAAAAATGAAAGAGCAACGATCTGAGCAAAGCCGTCCCTGGGGCGGTCGAGGCGGCGCCACCGCACAGCGCCCCCGGCCGGCGGGGCCTCCGCTCCAGAATTTTCATTTTTCTTTTATTGGTTTTAAATATATTTATTAAAAATGCCTCCAATCTTATGTAGCCTAGCAGGCTTCCTTCAAAATTGCGTCCCTAGTGAGAGGTCGCGTGTTTGAATCCAATGAGTAGCGAACGTTTTTTTTTTTTAAATACAAAATCAGATTTGACCTCAAGTCCCAGGCAGTCGGCCCAAGTCTCAAACAATCGCTCCCCTCTTTAAACAATTATTTAATTTTAATTTTTTATGTGAATAAAAAATGGTCTCTTTTTGTTTTTCGCACCAGGCTATAGGAACGGCTCTGGATTTGAGTGGGAAAATTAAAGACCGCTCCAAAATAGGGACATTCGTGAGAATTGTCTTTTTTTTTTCCAACACCAATACCCATTGCTCTCTTACTCAATCACACCTGTCTGAAATTTCAGCCCAACCCAAACCAAATTGATATTGGCCCACAAGTCCCTATCTATTGCGATTTTTAGCGGCCCGCTCCATAATAACCTATCTCTAAACCTTTCTATTGATCCAATCCAACATTACATTTTGTCATATTTTTTTCCCTTTTTTCAAATTTATCACTGGGTCATATGATGATTAGAAGCATAGTTCAAATGAAATCTTTGTGATTATAAAATATCTTTTAGTCTTTCGCTCCTATCTGATGACTCATTTTTGGTCACTTGTATCAATTGGTCTCGTTCGTCGTAATGGTGTTTAAATCCACCTTGACGACCATACTGATATATCACCACCCATAAACTGAGTCCTCGACAACAATATACCTAGTGAAATTCCATGTGTATCTATGTGAGTACTCACATCGGAGCCTCATTTTAATTCTTTGTTTATCCATGTTGGGTCCCTTAATCAAATTTGTGATGTTTTAACTCTTACAAAGGTTATTTTTTCCTTTTATGGTGCTATGATGAAAATTTCTTGTGTCGGAGACCATTGGTCTATGATGGTTTACACAACCCTCTAAGAAGTTCTGAGCACTAATTATTTTTAATTTCAACTCAAATATTTCTGTGCTTTAGTATTGTTGTCATTGTAATAATTTTTGTTTTATAATGAAGTGACGATATAATTCATGTCTGTCAATCCGCTGAATACATTTGTTATTATGATGTAAAGAGTGAATCTCGACAGGTTCTGATCATTAATTATAGTTTATGGCGGCAAATGATGAAATCTTATATATCGTAAATGGGTAATTTGCGTCTGAATATTTCATTGATGTTATCACCTTGGAGAACTGTTGCCCTTTAATTTATTACTTTGAAAAATATTATTATTCATGAATAATATCTTTTAGGCTAAACAATTTGTTGGTTAAGACAAAGCATCAGCATTTGGCAGCATGGTTCTTGTTCGTTGCTCATCATCAGTTCAAGAAACACCAAAATCAGAGATAAATTCAAGAAGATTCTGGTATACATGAATTAGGGATTATCCATTGTAACACGATGTTATTTTGTAATCCTTTGTAGAAACATTAGCTCCAATTACTTATGTATGTCTGTGTGTATGTATAGCAGCCTGCTGTGAAATCTGAGTTAGCTACATATTTATAGCTTTGGTTCTTTTGTTGTAACTAGAGCTTTTTTATCTGAATTGCCTCACAATCATTTTTTTAGACTAAGCTTCTTGTATATAAATCATAATTATTTTGAATCATAAGTTTACCTTTTGTAAAGATCATTTCCGGACATTCCTTCAATATGTTCACTTCCTGAACCACGATCAAAATGGTTTTTGGCTTCTATTATTTGTCAAATCTGGATGATTCAATACTTTTGTATATTCGAAACTACCTAAGGAAATGAATTGGAGGGAAGTTGATTAATGAGTTAGGTTAATCAGTGAAATGGAACATACCACTGGTGTCATTTCGTATTTGGGCGCCTCGTTTATAAAGTCTTCACTTGTCACAACCCCATTTACGATCAACTTTCCTTCATGAACCTGCACCACGAAGAAACACCAAAATCAGAGGTAAATTCAAGAAGATTCTGGTATACATGAATTAGGGATTAGTAACTCGATGTTATTTTGTAATCCTTTGTAGAAACATTAGCTCCAATTACTTATGTATGTCTGTATGTATAGCAGCCTGCTGTGGAATCTCGGTTAGCTACATGTTTATAGCTTTGGTTCTTTTGTTGTAACGAGAGCTTTTTTAATCTGCATTGCCTCACAATCATTTTGAATCACAAGTTACCTTTTGTTAAGCCATCCTTTTTTTTTGGGCCACGATCAAAATGACATGATCTTTGGGCTTGTCTTTAGCTCCCAGATATGCTTATTTTGCTATCTTGGATTCTTGGTTGTCTAACAGTTCATTTCTCAAGTAGAGAACTGAAAAGTGCCTTAAAGATTACATTTCTCTAACTTGCATTGCTTAGAAAAATGTGGCCACTCAACATATCAGATTGTTCATCAACTTTAATAACCAAAGAGCAAATGAAATGTATATTACAATGCAATAATAGTCGCATCGCCAAACATTGAATAGATAAGCACTTTTCAGGCTAAATACGTTATTGAGGCGTTAAACTACTCTCTGGCTGCTTCTCGACAACCTTCAGGAAGAACTGTCCCGCCAATTCTTCTAGGAGGCCAATAACGAAATATGGACCTGCCTATTATATTCTTAGCAGGAAGTGCTCCCCTGTTAAAAAGAATTCAGACTTAACAATATTTAATGAACTAGCAGTTTAGTAGACGCTTTAGCTTTTCAGAGACCGGACAACTCACCATATATGTGAATCGTAGCTGTTATTCCGATTGTCACCCATAACAAAAACTGAATTCTTGGGTACACGCTGCAGTACAGACATGGAAAAATATCATTTTAAGAGCATTTACATATATTCAAAGCCAAGTACTATGAGGTTTTTGAATTCGGTGCAACTTCCGGTCGTGGTGGTTGGTTTGGGGGGGGTAGGCGGATAGCGCGGAGGTGGGTTTGAAGATGTGTTGGTGTGTATTTATTGATCCGGAAAATGCTAATTTTAAGGAAAACATTTTCCAAGATGTTTAATGCAACAAAACAAGGCAAAATAGGAAAACATTTTCCAGTCATACCAAGCACACCCAAAATGGAAATTAACAAGAGACTTTGACCACAACTATGATGGTTTTTGGCTTCTATTATTTGTCAAATCTGGATGATTCAATACTTTTGTATATTCGAAACTACCTAAGGAAATGAATTGGAGGGAAGTTGATTAATGAGTTAGGTTAATCAGTGAAATGGAACATACCACTGGTGTCATTTCGTATTTGGGCGCCTCGTTTATAAAGTCTTCACTTCTCACAACCCCATTTACGATCAACTTTCCTTCATGAACCTGCACCACGAAGAATCACCAAAATATTTCCTTTTATATTGCTGGCAATTTGGCTATATATTGGGTAATACAATCTCCAAGCCCCCCCCCCCCCCCCCAACCCAAAAAAAGAAGAAGGCGAAATATAGCAACAAGTGAAATGTGTGCATGTTGGAGATTCATTACGAAAGGGATGAGAGTCTCTTTTGCATACGAAAGGAAAATAAGAAGGCAAACTTTGTCTGACCTTCCTTTTCTATAATAGGTCCTAACTAGAACACAACTGATGAGTTCCTAACTAGTAAATCTTTTATTCTATCTCAAATTGAAGCTCTTGTTCTAATTTGACGAAATTGTTAAGAAGAAAGTGACGATGTAAAGTAATTAAATAGGAAAGTAAGTTGAACTTTCGAGTTATCTTTCGGATGTTTAAGAATGAAAAAGAAAAAACTAATATTGGAAAGTTTATAAGAGTATTCTATAGAATTTCTTCAGCAAAGTCGGTAGCATCTGAGGTTGGACAAAAAAAAGAGAGGCGGAGTTCAAATTTGTGACTAAAATTGAAGAGTAATAAGATGCCAAAAACTAGCTACCGATAAGAAGATGAAGCCTGATCGGGCAAACAATGAAAGCAATCGAAGGTTTTGACTGGTTCGGAACGACCATGATGCAGATGTCTATTCAATAGAAGAAGTTGTTGGACCATTGTTGAGGACTAGCTCGTGAGTGAAGTCAAGTATTTCAAGCATCTCAAATTTGAATATCAATGTTGTAAACAGATTCACCGGGAATTCTTCTCAAGAGCAGAGACTGGAGAAGCATGCTATTTGACAATGTACATTGATACTAGTTCAAGTGCCGGTCCACGGATCAGAATTGCAGCTTAGAGGTTGCAATTCCATCCTGGACCACTTGGGTAATGCTCATGGTTATATCAATAACTATGTAATGGTACTAGAAAAGATTCTAAAAGGATATGATAAATCAACAGAGTGGAATGGCAGAGAGAAGATGCATTATCCAAATATATGGAGAATCTTCACTGAAATACTACCCGAACAGTCATAATTATGCAGTTCAAGTTCATAGCAATTAAAAAGTAGTATTACTGCTTCTATTATTTAGTGAACTCACCTCGATAATATCACCTTCTTTTGCAATAATCCTCTTGATAAAGACATCGTCATCTGTGTATCCTACTTCCTGAAGGACTGGAGGACTTTTGAATATTACTATGTCATTCGGACATGGTTTTCTAAAATAGTAACTGATCTGTAAATCACAAGATCAACATAGTTACAAACAAAAAAGACTATGAATAATGGATCAATGATATCATAATAAATAATACACATAGAGAGCACATCGCAGGACAAATAAGATGGAAAAACCCAATGTTTCAGGAGGCTTAAACATATGTGCCTACACTCAGGTAATTGTCTCTAGATGATTGCGACACACCGGGCCTAACTTAAACTATTATATTACAGCAAATTTCTTAGTTGCAATCTGCAGCTAGCCATCTAAAATTATTATCGGACACATCCTACAAGGTAATTTGACGCATTTACATCTGAAAAACTAACAAACCGACCGCTAATCACTATAGGTTATAGAGTCCTAAAATCATATTCAGAGTCGAACTAATTCATGTTTCAAAGTTTATACTTTCATTTCAAATTCAACATTTAGGTCTAGGAGGACTAAGAAGCACAAATTCCACAAGACCTCTATCCTCTAAATTTCAATTGTCTTCAACATTAGATTCCACTACATTTTGATTTGTCCCCAACATCAAATGTTGGGAGCTCATCCAAATCAACTGTCATTAGTTAAATCAGAAGGAAATATTCAGCAAAAGAGTTGTCCAAGTTTATCAATACCTTATATATCAATTCCACCTCAATCCCAAACTAGTCGGGGTCAGCTTATACGAATCATCTCTATTCATTTTGATGATTCATCATTGTTGGACTATTTTTACACCGGCATTCAACCTACCTTAACCCTCCTCCTTTATCCAGACTTTAGACCAAGTATGCTAGCGAAGTTCAATATCAACAACTAGAGGAATAAAACAAACATAGTCATGATAAAACATAGTATTACCATTTCAGCTACTATTCTATCTCCAACATCAAAGGTAATTTGATGCATTTACAACTGATAATAATAGCAAAGCAATCACTAACCACTATAAGTTCTACAATCCCAAAGTCATATTCAAGGAAGTCATATTCAAGGTCAAACTATTCCATGTTTCAACGTATATACCCCCTGATACTTTCATTTCAAATTCAACATTTAGGTCTACGATGGACCAAAAAGCATAAATTCCACAACAACGTTGTCCTTTACATTTCAATTGTTTCCGACATCAAATGTTGGAAACTTAAACAAATCAATTTTCACTAGTTAAATCAGAAAGAAATATTCAGGAAAAAATTGTTCAACTTTATGAACACCTTCCTTGTACAATTAGACCTCTCTATAACAACTATCATGTATAACAACATTTCACTATAACGGAAGTTTTCTTTGGAACCATTTTTCCATGTTTTGTTATATTATATGTTCTTTATAACAACATTTAGCTATAGCAGCCAAAAATTTCTGGACAAACGACACCGTTATAGAGAGGTTTGACTGTATATCAATTTCACCTCAATCCCAAACCAGTTCGGTTCGGGTAAGCTTATATGAATTGTCTCTATTAATATGAATGACATCATAGTTAGACTATTCGTCACACTGGCAATCAACTTACCTTAACCCTCCTCCTTTATCGAAACTTGATACCAACTACACTCACAAAGATCATTTCATCAACAACCAAAGGTATAAATTCACAAACATATAGTCAAAACAAAACAAAAAAATTACCTTTTCAGCTACAATTCTATCACCAACATCAAATGTAGGATACATAGACAAGGAAGGTATAAATCTTGGCTCAGTAACAAATGACCTAAATGCAAGTGATACCACCACTGCTGCAATAACCGTTTTAGCATCATCTGAACTAAAATTCAACCATTCTGGCAAAACCCCATTTTGCTTCTCAATCCCAAACTAACCGGGGTCAGCTTATATGAATCATCTGTACTCGTTTTGTTGATTCATCATAGTTAGACTATTTTTACACGGAATTTCTACATTGTATAGCCATCCACCAAAATAATAGCCAGTAAATGTATATGAATTGTAATATACAGAAAATATACATAATTAATGTTAGCGAAATGCTACGCGCTATCTTACATACGATGATTTAGATCACCAAAAAGGAATTCTCGATCGGATGCGGGTATCAAATCCCGCCGCTGGATAGGAAAGATTACAACTAGAAAGTAAAGGCTGTCTTCGAGCAAGCTCTTAGCTTTCATCGTGAGTGAGAGAGGAATTGATGCAAGAGAATGCCCTGCTAGTCTGACTTTCTTGACTTCCTCTATCCGTTTCCTTTCTTTCATGTTTTAAGTATCCGCGGTAAGTTCCAATGCTTGATAGAGTAAAGTAAAGAAAGGGAGAAAATGGACCGCAGATGGTAGTCGTGGTTGATTCGAGGGGCTTTGGACTGAGGTTTTCCTTTGCCAATAAGCAAGAGTAAAAACAATGGAGCATGAGCATTTATAGGAAAGGTGGGCCTCCCCTAATCTAATCAAAGAAATCCCCTGGAGTTAGCACGCAGAGCCTCAAGCTGGATTTGTAGAAGCTCGAACTCGGGAAACACTTTCCTAATCTGGCTTCTAAAGCTATTTTTAGGTTCCTTCTCGACTGTTTTGAGAGGATAATCAACTCATAAATATCGATCGAAACTTGAACCCCCTATGTAGTCTGTATTTTCATGGGTGGTGGGCAGAGAACGTCTGCCCTACAACAAATGAAACCTTCTGCGAACAAAAGATCTTTCCAAAATAGAATCAAGAGAAAGCGCTAGAACCGATGTAAGTAAGGCAGGAGAAACGATGAAGGCGGATTTGTCTCAATTAGGCTTTTGACGGCCATTGAAGCGGAATAGTGTTCGTGTCCAAAGGTGAACAAAGCCCAAACAGAGTTCATTTGCTTTTCCCAGTGAGTATATACATTTGGTCCATTAAAGTGTCCCAACTTTTCGTGACTTCGAGAGGAGCGAAGGCCTCGACTCGCTCTCCAGTGTACTTGTTCCCCTTCTTCCTTACCACAGCAAGTCTTTGTGAAAGAACTCAGATGAGAGAAGAAAAAGAGAGGCGTTAAGAGACCTCACGGCCTCTTTCTCCTCTTTCTTTAGTGTCTTCGTCTCGCCGGCCATTTCAGTATCTGTGAGGAATCGAAGGATGAGACCGGTTCAGCGGTGGCGAGGTAGAGAAAATGGTATTTGAACCGGGCGGTGAGGAGGCCGTCGTAGTTCTCAATCATTTCGTGGCGCGGGCGTGGCTAAACCATCAGTCTTGCTCTCTTTCTCTCGACCACTGGTGGCTTATGTAGTGGTCGGCTCGTTTCAGATTAGTGCAGGCGCTAGCGACCCTACTTTCACATTTCTTCCTATGAAGAGCAGCGATGCTATAAGTTTCACTGGCGCACGATTCGCCGCACCGATGTGCTGAGGACCTAATGTGAATAGGTTATCTGAAGGGTAGGTTGGTTATATACTCTTATCGCCTTCCTGCTTGAACCTTAAGTCAAGTGGCTTCTACGCCTCTCTTTCCTTAAAGGGTGAGTCAACGTCTTTCACGATCGATGGTAAATCCTCTTGCTTCTTATCATTTTCATAGCAATTATATGTATATTCATATTACGCTCTGGCGCTAAGAACAAAAAGAAAGTTGTATATTCATATTACGGCTCTGGCTTTGACATCGACTCGGTTGATAGGAAGAATGAGGGCTTAGAGACAATAGTGCAACTCTTTGTATATATGCTAGCAGTTATTATTTTTATCGAGCGGCCAAATGTGTAAAAGCCCAATTCAATGCATTAACAACTACGTTCCAAACAAGTTGGAGTCGACTATATGAATCCACATTGTTTCATTTAAGTTCAACTCATTTCAAAAGAATAAATTCACAAACATATAGTCAAAACAAAACAAAAAATAACCTTTTCAGCTACAATTCTATCTCCAACATCAAATGTAGGATACATAGACAATGAAGGTATAAACCGAGGCTCAGCTACAAATGACCTAAAAGCAAGTGATATAGCCACTGCTGCAAAAACAGTTTTTGCATCATCTGAACTAAAATTCAGCCATTTTGGCAAAACCCCATTTTGCCCCTCTGATTGTTCATCATCTCCACCACCATCACCATCTCTGCCACCACCATCACTGCTGCCACGGTCAAAAACTGTCTTTTTTGACTCATCTTTAACCCCTTTACACTTAAAGCTTTGATTTTTAGCTTTGTTACATGTAAAATGATTGAAAGTTTGAATCTTTGGGGTTTTAATGAAAGATTTGAAATGGGTGTCATCGAATTGGAGGGTTTTAGATTTAGGGTTTTGAAGGGAAGGGAACTGAGAGATGAGCTGAAGAGTTATCATTGAATTGTCTGAAACAGTTAAGTTCCCCTCCAATGTGTGTTCAAATTGAATTGGCAGTTAATATCAATGTATTTGCCATTTTGGGTTATCTTTTCCCTCTCTCTCTCAGGATTTTCCCAATTTTTATTATTTTTTGTTTTATTTTCAAGAGAAAATCAACTTAGAACCCGTTTAGATTAGTTGATGGTAAATGAATGAGCTTTAAGTGTGGAAATTGATTTATAAATAAGTAGATATTTTGGATGAAAGTGGTGAAATTATTAGTAATTAACCGTTGATGTGTTAAGTAAGAAAGTGTTGATAAACTATTCTTTTGTTAGAATGTGTAAAAGATCTTAAAATTTGTGCAAAGAGTATAAAATTTAAATGTATTTGAGTAAAGAAAGGAGGAATAACAAATACGGAGTGAAGAGGAAGTTAGGAGTTTTATTTTGGGAAAGATGTTTTGAGAATTATAAAAAAAATATTAACGACAAAATGATAAGATATTTGATCAAACTAAAAGTACTTAAAGACCAACTTATGTCTTTTGACTAGGGTTGTCCAGTGAGCCGAGACATCTGGTTATGATTAATTAGCTGCAATTGACTTTTAAGTAATCTTACATTGTAAACAAATAATTTTACACTATTTGCGATAAAATATGGTCAACTTTCACGCACTTAAAACTCATTTTCCATCGAAATGGTACACTTTTTTATCCATGCATTAGCAAATTAAAAAAGTTACTAGGTTCATATATCATTCGTATACGAAATTATTCATCCAAAAACAATAATATATCCAGTGAAATCACATAATGTGAGTCTGAGAAAGGTAGAGTATACGCAGACCTTACCTTTATCTTGGTACGTAGAGCGGTTGCTTTCGAGAGACTCTCGGCTCAAGACAAAGCACAAGTCTAAACAAAGTAAAACAAACAAAGTGAGTAAGTCATAATAGCGAATTCTGAAAGAGAAAAAAAAAGCAATAGATAATGTAAGTAATAAGACAAACAAAATAAACATAGCATCCTAAATCAAATGATAAGGGACTATAAGGCAATACTATACCTAATAGTATGATAATCTAAGCGAGCCTACAATAATAATATTATAACTATCGGTTTGTAGAGTAGACATGACTCTGACTACCACTACCCTTCTACTAATACTGTCATGTCCTCATAACCCCTTATCTAAGGTCGTTCTCGATGAGTTGCACTTGCGTCGTATCGTCTAATCTCATCTCTCAAATACTTACCTGGTCTAGCTCTACCCTCATATACCCATCCATAACCAACCTCTCACACATCCATGGCTGGGCGTTTATGTCTACTGCGCGCGTGTCAGAACCGTCTCAACTTGCTTCGTATCTTATCTTCCACTAGGTCACTCCACTCTGTCCATTACAAATGATGATATCCGGGCGAGTAGGGTGACCTCGATGAGATAAGATTTGAAGCGAGGTTGAAATAGTTCAGATTACTGAAAGAGACACAAAATTATTCATCGAGATTTTATGTACTAACGTCTTTAAAAAAACTAGCTAGAAAACCATCAAAGGATGAGACTGTTTCTTTTTTAACTAGAGGTCTCGGGTTTGAGTGTTTGGTATAGAAAAATCATTAGTAGGGAGTGTCTCTCCTCAAATGGACCATATCTGATGCGAATCTAAATATAGTCGGACTCGATGTGAATACCAAACAAAAATAGATCTACGTAGGCGGGTTTGATTTAAGTGGGGGCCTCATGAGTTAAGTACTTTTACGACAAATTTTCAATCTTTTTAGCTTCTATTGGCAAGCTACTTGTGGGGTCCATCAAATGACCCATTTTAAGTGTGTATTCACTTCTATTTTACAAAAGTTAATTGCGTTAATAGTTAATTCCAAAAATAACAAATCTACCAAACAATTAAATCTATCAAACAATTGAATGCTTAGAGTATCTCCGTTAATGAGAAAAAGTATCTTGTCCGTATCAGTATACACTAAATCAGATGATCAGATCAAATCACCAGGCATAAAAGTGATTTGTGTAATTCGCACAAATGCCTCTCTTTCGGGGTGGTCTTTAATTTTTATCCGTTAAATTACTTTTAATTTTTGTCTTTTGTCTAAAAAAATTGGGTTCTTGTTTGGAACCCCAACTCAGTCAGAAATTAAAAAAAACGCAAGGTAAAATTTGAATTTCGCAAGGCATAATTGGCTTGCAACTCTGCCTAGCCTAAAGACAGTTTGCGCAAACTCTGAGAATTTGCAGGCAAACTCTACCTTGTGAAATTCAAATTTCCTTGTGATTTTTTAAATTTTTTACTAAGCGGAGTTCGAACCTGAAATCTCGGGATATTTTTAACCACTTTTTAAGTGATGGGAAAAAATTAAAGACCAGTGTCTCGGACGGACAATCCACGCAAAGAAAATGAAGTGATTTTCCAAATTTCAATGGTTCACCATCGGCTTACTCATTTCCTCCTATTGATTCATGGGCCAAAGCTTGGTCCAGCTTTGCCAGTAGCCCTATATAGAGGCCCACCCAAGCTTTGCCCGTTAAGAAATCCTACTCGAAGAAATTGGTTGGTCTTTGATTTTTGCCTTTAGCAATCGAATTTATATTTAACGGGCAATAAGTTTTTAAGGGCTAAAATTATATGGCGCATAACTTGTGAAATAGTATGATGTAAACAAGTAAAAAGATAATATCACACATTGTCCTTTGATTTTTTAAAATGTGTTACATTCCAAAATAAATTAATTTTGGAGCAGAGAGAGTATATTTGAAAGTAATAAACTGATTATCTGAACAATCTTGGAACCCACAAATGATTAGCCAACAAACATACTAGAATATTGCAACTAACTAATAAGATACAAATAGAGTCTCAAATATTTTGGGGTTACATTACAGTCGTAAAAGTGAGTCATTAATTGGGCTAAGACGTGCGAATTATGAGCTTTTACAGTAAATTCTGACTAATAGTATTTAATAAAAAATAAAAAATGGGTCCTAAATTTTTTCATTTTTCGTTTTGAGGACCAATGCGGTAGCACACCGTGACCAAAAGACAACCCGGATACAAATGGTTGTGAAAACCATGCGTTGAAGTTATATCATACTATTTTTTTTATTATGTTACTGTTTATAATCAAAATTAGAATCTTTAAAAAAAGGTCCTAATTATCTCAGTTTTCTCCGATATCAATCCTTTAATTTTTGGTGTCTTATTTTTAGCTAAATGCAATAAATATTTTGGTAGAACTAAAGGTCCAAAATATCATACACCGCAGAATTGTACCTGATTTTACACCAAATGAAATATACATAAACAGAATAAAAAGATTACCTATCCATACAGTATAATTTTCTAGCGATGAATTGTAAATTTGTAAGAATGGATGTTGGGCTTATAAAAAATTAGAATGAGTGTTGCTCTGATATTATGTAAGAACGGATCTTGGGGCTAACTCAACCCCAAAAATTAGTTTGTAGAGTGAGGATCGTCCAAGTCGATATAAGGAGTCTATATTTTCATTTCATTACCGATGTGGGACTCTTAGCAAAATTAATATCTCTTGAACAAAAATGACTCCGATTGCTCATATCTAATAAACCTGATTAATGGGACATTTCTAACTCAACTCCTGCTTGACAAAAGGTTAGAAAATAAATAATAAAATGCTAAAGTGTTAAAAAAAAGTGTTTAATGTTAAAGTAGGTGCTAAAGTGCTAAAGGGTGCTAAAGGGTGCTAAAAAGGTGGTGCTAAAGGTGCTAAATGCTAAAGGGTTCGCGGAGTCGCCACCTAATTAGTTTGGGTGAATTAGGACACCTAAATGTTGACTAGGTTAAAGTCAACACTAACTCCATTTTTTATGGTCTGCAAAACTTATTTGAGATTCCGGGCAAGGGTACTTTATTATCATAAAGGGAAGGGGTTATGCACCCTAAATGATCCGCTAACTTGCGGTTGTCCGTTCAAACCTAGGGTAATTATTATGCTAAGATGCAATACATGTCTTGAAAAGTATTTAAGTAAAAAATATAGGAAGTATTTTGCTAGCATAAAAATGTGAGTTTTGTTTTAAAATATATAAAGCTAGTTCTAGCTAAAATATGTATTATTATATGTGCAAAGATGATTTATGCATTTATGACGTATTAGATAAGATACATGTGTTGTAATAATGCAAAATCTTATTATGACGAAATGTGTACTTATAAAATAAGATGTAAAATATCTATTATGCAAAGGCTAACAAAATAATTTTTAATTATGAATGTTAGTAAGAGTTTATGAAGAAATTAATTTATTATGCTAAGGATTTAATAGCGAGTGACACTTTAGCTACGTGAATATTTATGTCATTTTAGTATGGCTTAGGCAATGCATAACTAGTCATAAAATAACTAATTTAAGGAGAGTGAATTTCTAGCGTTAAATTGCTTTCCTAATCTATAGATTCAAGGTTTAGATATTCTAAGTATGCTACTAGGAGTGTAATGTTAGACAATTAATTTACAACAAATAAATGGGACATAGGAAAACAATAAAGGTGACTCGAAGAGTGGCGATGTCTTTTCGCCGGTGGTTTTGGGATTTCAATGCGGATAGAGAAATGCACGTAGATGCGGGTCTTCATTTGGAGTAGCCGAGAGTCTCATGATGAAACTCTTCGTTTAGTTCGATGCGTGCCATGCAACAGACAAGAAGATCCTGATTAGTACATGTCCAAATTTATTTAACTAACAAACACGCTCTTGACACGTAGTTTGTATTTAAGCAAGCGTGCACATAAAGACCAGCAGATGACAATATAAGATGGGAATAAGCGACGTGGTGGTAAAAGAAATAAGGATGGCGGTATGCGACGGCCTGAACCGACAATATCATACGCGACACCCAGCGGTTCAGTGAAGGCGAGTAAGCGGTAGGCTTTGGTGATTCCCTATTCTTGAAGCCATCTCATCAAGCAAACAGATGGGGCAGCAACAAACAGAGGAGAGAAAAAGATCATAGACATGCCCAAACACATGTTCACATACACTACGAATCAGATCAGATTACAAGCTATAGATATAGATTCACATACTAACAAGAGAAAAGAAAACAATATATGGCGGTTATGTCGCGATTGACCATTGGCCTCGCATGTAACGACAACATTAATCAACTAGCGGTATGCAAGGGCAGGCGAGAAGGAAGCGATCCGTCATTTAAATACAGGAACTATGGCACATGATCAGTCCAATAGATGCATATCAATAGGCACAAGAAACCTAACTCATACACAGATTTGAAAGAAAGGAAAAAAATCTAATTAACAGATATATCATGCATTAGAAAAACAAGTAACTTGCACCTTGACAACAGATAGAGACACCAGGACTCTAAGTAAAGAACAAAAACAAGACATGTTAAAATGGGAAGGGCACGGGCGATGGCGATAATGCGCTTCGATCGACGACGTAGCTTAACTTTGTACATACTAATGGCACAAATCTTTATTGAACCAATATTAAGAGTAACAAAACATATATACGATAATGTGGAAGTAAGCCTAACATCGCGTATTCAAGTATTGATGACTAGCAAAACCGGTAGGCAAGTCGCCAAACCATACAAAATCGAAAGAACTTTACTATTCCAATATCATGTTCTATTGCGGTGATTACGATGGCGTGAATCCATTTCATGATTTTAATAAACGACAACAAACTTGGGCTAACCGAAACTGATTAACATGATATAATATCTAGGCGTTAACAGCGACACGACAAGACTGAGTTTAACAAGATTAACCAACATAGAATACAACAAATGCATAAGGGACATAGAATATATGACTCAGCGTATTTAGGCATCAATAATCCAGCGAACAGATTAACAAATAATTTTAACGATGGCCAGCATCATCTTCTTGCATCAATGAACACAAATACGAATGAATCAATACATGTTTAATCACAAAAAAAAACACGAATACAAGCGGTGAGAAGAATTCGGTTTTACTTCTCGGACGAGCGAAGCGGCGTATCAAGTCGTCGACTCGCTCGGATTTTGGTTTTGACGAATAAAAGCGATGCGATTTGCGGTCGATTCTAGGCTATGAAAATAAAGGTTTGGTTGTGCTTTGGACCACGATTTTCTTTGGTAAGAACGCACCGCTAGTGTTTGATTGATTCTGGGAATTAATCGTTGTTGCCTCCTCCCTCAATTGATATTAAAGGGTTCTTTCTATATGGCGATTGCTACTCATTGCTTTATGTGAATCTGGTTCTCCCTTTTCCCTATTACTACAGTGTACTTGTAGACTCTCCCCTTTGTGTTTTTAACGGGTATCTGTTCCCGTCCCGTTCTGTGCTTGCATGTGTGAAATGAGTTCGTTTATATGGCCACTATTTGGGTTCTAATGTTGGTAAGTAATCAAGGTGCGATTTTGGCTGATTTTGGACGATTCGTAAGTGATTAGTACTGATTTGTTATGGTAAGGGCGAGCTGGCTGCGTGTGCATGAGTAAGGAAAGTCGCCGGATTCTCAGGCGAGAATCTCGGCAGGGAAGGTGCGGCGATGGGGGAAGGTGTGGCGAACTAGGGTTCTTGCCATTTTTTTTTCTCTTAGGGTTGCTGGTGTGTTTTAAGGAGGCGGGAGGGTGAACTGGGTGAGCGACGGGTAAGGAAGGTCGGGCGTTGGGAACATGCGATTTGAACATGATTTAAAGTATTGGTATTGCTATTAGGATATTAGTTATAGTTTTAGGTAGAGTTTAAGTGTGTTATTTAATTAATTAGTGGTAAATTAAATTATTTAAATTGTGATTAAATTATTTAGGTGCTTTATTAATCTAAGTTTAAGTTTAAATTATTATAAAAAGTAAAGACGGACGTGCTATTTAATTAGTGCTTAATATTTTATAATGCGACGCCGCTAAAAACTTATTTATTATGCGTATTTTGCGATGTTAAATTAGAATTGAATGGGGTTTAGATTATTATTAAATGCTAAATGCAGATATGATATTTAAGGACTGCTTAATGCTTTCATAAATGCGACGCTATTATTTAAAAGTCTTATTTACTGTGCATTATTTATCATTATTAAATTATCTTAATATGACTTTAGGTGTTTTATTAATTATGAAATTGTTTTGCGTATTAATAAATACGACTATGCTATTTGACACGACGTCATTGCTAAATTATTTATTGACGTGTTTTCTTGTTAATTATCATTTAAGAATTATGACAGGGGTTAAAATTAATAAATGTGGGCGCGGGACTCTAAGTGTTTAATCTTCTACGTAAGATGCGGTTCTATTATTAAATTACTTTTTTATGCCTGTATTAATGTTTTATGTGCTGCATTTTATTATTTAAAAATTATTGTTGAAAATTGGTGTAGTTTTTATAGTTAATGACTGAACGAGAGGGTCAAAATTGAGTGTCAACAGCAGGCTTCCTTCAAAAATTTGTCCCTAGTGAGAGGTCGCGTGTTTGAATCCAATGAGTAGCGAAAGATTTTTTTTTTAAAACACAAAATCAGATTTGACCTCAAGTCCCAGGCAGTCGGCCCAAGTCTCAAACAGTCGCTCCCCTCTTTAAATAATTATTTAATTTTAATTTTTCATTTGAATAAAAAATGATCTCTTTTTATTTTTCGCACCAGGCTATAGAAACGGCTCTGGATTTGAGTGGGAAAATTAAAGACCGCTCCAAAATAGAGACATTCGTGCGAATTGTCTTTTTTTTTTCCAACACCAATACCCATTGCTCTCTTACTCAATCACACCTGTCTGAAATTTCAGCCCAACCCAAACCAAATTGATATTGGCCCACAAGTCCCTATCTATTGCGATTTTTAGCGGCCCGCTCCATAATAACCTATCTCTAAACCCTAGCCTCCGTCCCTCTTCAGTCTTCTCTATATAAAGTATCATCGTTCTCCTGTTTTTACAGTCTTCTCTTCACCCTTGTTCTAAATAGTTCAAGTAAACCTTATTTTCTTGTCTACAATCCGAGGATGTTTTCTGGAGACACTCGGCTCAAGACAAAGCACCCCTATTTTGAGTATTTTCTTGTCTATGATATGAATTTCTGTTTGTTTTAATACCCTTTGGCCTATGATTAAAATTGTTAAATATAGACAAGCATATGTCTGAATTTTCATCATGTTGTTAGCCTAATCTTCTCTATGAGGCCTATCATATTGTTTTCCTTTTTTTTCAAATTTATCACTGGGTCATATGATGATTAGAAGCATAGTTCAAATGAAATCTTTGTGATTATAAAATATCTTTTAGTCTTTCGCTCCTATCTGATGACTCATTTTTGGTCACTTGTATCAATTGGTCTCGTTCGTCGTAATGGTGTTTAAATCCACCTTGACGACCATACTGATATATCACCACCCATAAACTGAGTCCTCGACAACAATATACCTAGTGAAATTCCACAAGCGCTATCTCTATGTGAGTACTCACATCGGAGCCTCATTTTAATTCTTTGTTTATCCATGTTGGGTCCCTTAATCAAATTTGTGATGTTTTAACTCTTACAAAGGTTATTTTTTCCTTTTATGGTGCTATGATGAAAATTTCTTGTGTCGGAGACCATTGGTCTATGATGGTTTACACAACCCTCTAAGAAGTTCTGAGCACTAATTATTTTTAATTTCAACTCAAATATTTCTGTGCTTTAGTATTGTTGTTGTCATTGTAATAATGTTTGTTTTATAATGAAGTGACGATATAATTCATGTCTGTCAATCCGCTGAATACATTTGTTATTATGATGTAAAGAGTGAATCTCGACAGGTTCTGATCATTAATTATAGTTTATGGGGGCAAATGATGAAATCTTATATATCGTAAATGGGTAATTTGCGTCTGAATATTTCATTGATGTTATCACCTTGGAGAACTGATGCCCTTTAATTTATTACTTTGAAAAATATTATTATTCATGAATAATATCTTTTAGGCTAAACTATGCATCAGCATTTGGCAGCATGGTTCTTGTTCGTTGCTCATCATCAGTTCAAGAAACACCAAAATCAGAGATAAATTCAAGAAGATTCTGGTATACATGAATTAGGGATTAGTAACTCGATGTTATTTTGTAATCCTTTGTAGAAACATTAGCTCCAATTACTTATGTATGTCTGTTTATGTATAGCAGCCTGCTGTGGAATCTCGGTTAGCTACATGTTTATAGCTTTGGTTCTTTTGTTGTAACTAGAGCTTTTTTATCTGCATTGCCTCACAATCATTTTGAATCACAAGTTACCTTTTGTTAAGCCATCCTTTTTTTTGGGCCACGATCAAAATGACATGATCTTTGGGCTTGTCTTTAGCTCCCAGATATGCTTATTTTGCTATCTTGGATTCTTGGTTGTCTAACAGTTCATTTCTCAAGTAGAGAACTGAAAAGTGCCTTAAAGATTACATTTCTCTAACTTGCATTGCTTAGAAAAATGTGGCCACTCAACATATCAGATTGTTCATCAACTTTAATAACCAAAGAGCAAATGAAATGTATATTACAATGCAATAATAGTCGCATCGCCAAACATTGAATAGATAAGCACTTTTCAGGCTAAATACGTTATTGATGCGTTAAACTACTCTCTGGCTGCTTCTCGACCGCACAACCTTCAGGAAGAACTGTCCCGCCAATTCTTCTAGGAGGCCAATAACGAAGTATGGACCTGCCTATTATATTCTTAGCAGGAAGTGCTCCCCTGTTAAAAAGAATTCAGACTTAACAATATTTAATGAACTAGCAGTTTAGTAGACGCTTTAGCTTTTCAGAGACCGGACAACTCACCATATATGTGAATCGTAGCTGTTATTCCGATTGTCACCCATAACAAAAACTGAATTCTCGGGTACACGCTGCAGTACAGACATGGAAAAATATCATTTTAAGAGCATTTACATATATTCAAAGCCAAGTACTATGAGGTTTTTGAATTCGGTGCAACTTCCGGTCGTGGTGGTTGGGTTGGGGGGGGGGGGGGGGAGGCCGATTGCGGGGAGGTGGGTTTGGCAATGCGTTTGTGTTTATTTATTGAGCCGGAAAATGCTAAGTTTAAGGAAAACATTTTCCAAGATGTTTAATGCAACAAAACAAGGCAAAATAGGAAAACATTTTCCAGTCATACCAAGCACACCCAAAATGGAAATTAACAAGAGACTTTGACCACAACTATGATGGTTTTTGGCTTCTATTATTTGTCAAATCTGGATGATTCAATACTTTTGTATATTCGAAACTACCTAAGGAAATGAATTGGAGGGAAGCTGATTAATGAGTTAGGTTAATCAGTGAAATGGAACATACCACTGGTGTCATTTCGTATTTGGGCGCCTCGTTTATAAAGTCTTCACTTGTCACAACCCCATTTACGATCAACTTTCCTTCATGAACATGCACCACGAAGAATCACCAAAATAAGAAGGCAAACTTCGTCTGACCTTCCTTTTCTATAATAGGTCCTAACTAGAACACAACTGATGAGTTCCTAACTAGTAAATCTTTTATTCTATCTCAAATTGAAGCTCTTGTTCTAATTTGACGAAATTGTTAAGAAGAAAGTGACGATGTAAAGTAATTAACTAGGAAAGTAGGTTGAACTTTCGAGTTATCTTTCGGATGTTTAAGAATGAAAAAGAAAAAACTAATATTGGAAAGTTTATAAGAGTATTCTATAGAATTTCTTCAGCAAAGTCGGTAGCATCTGAGGTTGGACAAAATAAAGAGAGGCGGAGTTCAAATTTGTGACTAAAATTGAAGAGTAATAAGATGCCAAAAACTAGCTACCGATAAAAAGATGAAGCCTGATCGGGCAAACAATGAAAGCAATCGAAGGTTTTGACTGGTTCGGAAGGACCATGATGCAGATGTCTATTCAATAGAAGAAGTTGTTGGACCATTGTTGAGGACTAGCTCGTGAGTGGAATCAAGTATTTCAAGCATCTCAAATTTGAATATCAATGTTGTAAACAGATTCACCGGGAATTCTTCTCAAGAGCAGAGACTGGAGAAGCATGCTATTTGACAACGTGCATTGATACTAGTTCAAGTGCCGGTCCACGGATCAGAATTGCAGCTTAGAGGTTGCAATTCCATCCTGGACCACTTGGGTAATGCTCATGGTTATATCAATAACTATGTAATGGTACTGGAAAAGATTCTAAAAGGATATGATAAATCAACAGAGTGGAATGGCAGAGAGAAGATGCATTATCCAAATATATGGAGAATCTTCACTGAAATACTAAAAAGTAGTATTACTGCTTCTATTATTTAGTGAACTCACCTCGATAATATCACCTTCTTTTGCAATAATCCTCTTGATAAAGACATCGTCATCTGTGTATCCTACTTCCTGAAGGACTGGAGGACTTTTGAATATTACTATGTCATTCGGACATGGTTTTCTAAAATAGTAACTGATCTGTAAATCACAAGATCAACATAGTTACAAACAAAAAAGACTATGAATAATGGATCAATGATATCATAATAAATAATACACATAGAGAGCACATCGCAGGACAAATAAGATGGAAAAACCCAATGTTTCAGGAGGCTTAAACATATGTGCCTACACTCAGGTAATTGTCTCTAGATGATTGCGACACACCGGGCCTAACTTAAACTATTATATTACAGCAAATTTCTTAGTTGCAATCTGCAGCTAGCCATCTAAAATTATTATCGGACACATCCTACAAGGTAATTTGATGCATTTACATCTGAAAAACTAACAAACCGACCGCTAATCACTATAGGTTATAGAGTCCTAAAATCATATTCAGAGTCGAACTAATTCATGTTTCAAAGTTTATACTTTCATTTCAAATTCAACATTTAGGTCTAGGAGGACTAAGAAGCACAAATTCCACAAGACCTCTATCCTCTAAATTTCAATTGTCTTCAACATTAGATTCCCCTACATTTTGATTTGTCCCCAACATCAAATGTTGGGAGCTCATCCAAATCAACTGTCATTAGTTAAATCAGAAGGAAATATTCAGCAAAAGAGTTGTCCAAGTTTATCAATACCTTATATATCAATTCCACCTCAATCCCAAACTAGTCGGGGTCAGCTTATACGAATCATCTCTATTCATTTTGATGATTCATCATTGTTGGACTATTTTTACACCGGCATTCAACCTACCTTAACCCTCCTCCTTTATCCAGACTTTAGACCAAGTATGCTAGCGAAGTTCAATATCAACAACTAGAGGAATAAAACAAACATAGTCATGATAAAACATAGTATTACCATTTCAGCTACTACTCTATCTCCAACATCAAAGGTAATTTGATGCATTTACAACTGATAATAATAGCAAAGCAATCACTAACCACTATAAGTTCTACAATCCCAAAGTCATATTCAAGGTCAAACTATTCCATGTTTCAACGTATATACCCCCTGATACTTTCATTTCAAATTCAACATTTAGGTCTGATGGACCAAAAGCATAAATTCCACAACAACGTTGTCCTTTACATTTCAATTGTTTCCGACATCAAATGTTGGAAACTTAAACAAATCAATTTTCACTAGTTAAATCAGAAAGAAATATTCAGGAAAATATTGTTCAACTTTATGAACACCTTCCTTGTACAATTAGACCTCTCTATAACAACTATCATGTATAACAACATTTCACTATAACGGACTATAACGGAAGTTTTCTTTGGAACCATTTTTCCATGTTTTGTTATATTATATGTTCTTTATAACAACATTTAGCTATAGCGACCAAAAATTTACGGACAAGCGACAGTTATAGAGAGGTTTGACTGTATATCAATTTCACCTCAATCCCAAACCAGTTCGGTTCGGGTAAGCTTATATGAATTGTCTCTATTAATATGAATGACATCATAGTTAGACTATTCGTCACACTGGCAATCAACTTACCTTAACCCTCCTCCTTTATCGAAACTTGATACCAACTACACTCACAAAGATCATTTCATCAACAACCAAAGGTATAAATTCACAAACATATAGTCAAAACAAAACAAAAAATTACCTTTTCAGCTACAATTCTATCACCAACATCAAATGTAGGATACATAGACAAGGAAGGTATAAATCTTGGCTCAGTAACAAATGACCTAAATGCAAGTGATACCACCACCGCGATAACCGTTTTAGCATCATCTGAACTAAAATTCAACCATTACGGCAAAACCCCATTTTGCTTCTCGATCCCAAACTAGCAGGTCAACATATGAATCATCTGTACTCGTTTTGTTGATTCATCATAGTTAGACTATTTTTACGGAATTTCTACATTGTATAGCCATCCACCAAAATAATAGCCAGTAAATGTATATGAATTGTAATATACAGAAAATATACATAATTAATGTTAGCGAAATGCTACGCGCTATCTTACATACGATGATTTAGATCACCAAAAAGGAATTCTCGATCGGATGCGGGTATCAAATCCCGCCGCTGGATAGGAAAGATTACAACTAGAAAGTAAAGGTTGTCTTCGAGCAAGCTCTTAGCTTTCATCGTGAGTGAGAGAGGAATTGATGCAAGAGAATGCCCGCTAGTCGACTTTCTTGACTTCCTCTATCCGCTTCCTTTCTTTCATGTTTTAAGTATCCATGGTAAGTTCGATGCTTGATAGAGTAAAGTAAAGAAAGGAGAAAATGGACCGAGATGGTAGTCGTGGTTGATTCGAGGGCTTTGGTGAGGTTTTCCTTTGCCAATAAGCAAGAGTAAAAACAATGGGCCAAACATTTATAGGAAAGGTGGGCCTCACAATCTAATCAAAGAAATCCTGAGTTAGCACAGAGCCTCAGTGGATTTGTAGAAGCTCGAACTCGGGAAACACTTTCCCCCTGCTTCTAAAGCTATTTTTAGGTTCCTTCTCGACTGTTTTAGAGGGATAATCAACTCCGCAAATATCGATCAAACTTGAACCCCATGTAGTGCCTTTTCATGGGTGGTGGGCGGAACGTCGCCTACAACAAATGAAACCTGCGAACAAAGATCTTTCCAAAATAGAATCGAGAAAGCGCTAGAAGATGTAAGTAAGGCAGGAGAAACGATGAAGGCGGTTGTCTCGATTAGGCTTTTGGCCCGAGAAGCGGAATAGTGTTCGTGTCCAAAGGTGAACAAAGCCCTAGCTTCAGAGTTCATTTGCTTTTCCCGGTAGTATATACATTTGGTCCATTTAAGTGTCCCAACTTTTACGACGACTTTCGAGAGGAAGCTGCTCGACTCGCTCTCCAGTGTACTTGTTCCCCTTCTTACCACGACAAGTCTTTGTGAAAGAACTCAGATGGAAGAAAAAGAAGGCGTTAGAGACCCTCACGGCCTCTTTCTCCTCTTTCTTTAGTGTCTTCGTCTCGCTTGACTCGAGTATGCGTGAGGAATCGAAGGGATGAGACCCGGTCGGTGGCGAGGTAGAGAAAATGGTATTTGAACCAGGCGGTGAGGAGGCCGTCGTAGTTCTCAATCATTTCGTGGCAGGCGTGGCTAAACCATCAAGTGATGCTCTCTTTCTCGACCACTAGTGGCTTATGTAGTGGTCGGCTCCATTTTCAGATTAGGTGCAGCGCTTAGCGACCCTACTTTCACATTTCTTCCTATGAAGAAGCGGCGATGCTATAAGTTTCACACGCGCACGATTCGCCCGCACCGATGTCTGCTGAGGACCTAATGTGAATAGGTTATCTGAAGGTAGGTTGGTTATATACTCTTATGCCTTCCTTCTTGAACCTTAAGTCAAGTGGCTTCTACGCCTCTCTTTCCTTAAAGGGTGAGTCACTTCGTCTTTCACGATCGATGGTAAATCCTCTTGCTTCTCATCATTTTCATAGCAATTATATGTATATTCATATTCTGGCTCTGGCGCCTAAAGAACAAAAAGAGAAAGTTGTATATTCATATTCTGGCTCTGGCTTTGACATCGACTCGGTTGATAGGAAGAATGAGGGCTTAGAGACAATAGTGCAACTCTTTGTATATATGCTAGCAGTTATTATTTTTTATCGAGCGGCCAAATGTGTAAAAAGCCCAATTCAACTGCATTAACAACTACGTTCCAAACAAGTTGGAGTCGACTATATGAATCCACGTTGTTTCATTTAAGTTCAACTCATTTCAAAAGAATAAATTCACAAACATATAGTCAAAACAAAACAAAAAATAACCTTTTCAGCTACAATTCTATCTCCAACATCAAATGTAGGATACATAGACAATGAAGGTATAAACCGAGGCTCAGCTACAAATGACCTAAAAGCAAGTGATATAGCCACTGCTGCAAAAACAGTTTTTGCATCATCTGAACTAAAATTCAGCCATTTTGGCAAAACCCCATTTTGCCCCTCTGATTGTTCATCATCTCCATCACCACCACCACCATCTCTGCCACCACCATCACCGCTGCCACGGTCAAAAACTGTCTTTTTTGACTCATCTTTAACCCCTTTACACTTAAAGCTTTGATTTTTAGCTTTGTTACATGTAAAATGATTGAAAGTTTGAATCTTTGGGGTTTTAATGAAAGATTTGAAATGGGTGTCATCGAATTGGAGGGTTTTAGATTTAGGGTTTTGAAGGGAAGGGAACTGAGAGATGAGCTGAAGAGTTATCATTGAATTGTCTGAAACAGTTAAGTTCCCCTCCAATGTGTGTTCAAATTGAATTGGCAGTTAATATCAATGTATTTTCCCTCTCTCTCAGGATTTTCCCAATTTTTATTATTTTTTGTTTTATTTTCAAGAGAAAATCAACTTAGAACCCGTTTAGATTAGTTGATGGTAAATGAATGAGCTTTAAGTGTTTTTAAGTGTGGAAATTGATTTATAAATAAGTAGATATTTTGGATGAAAGTGGTGAAATTATTAGTAATTAGCCGTTGATGTGTTAAGTAAGAAAGTGTTGATAAGCTATTCTTTTGTTAGAATGTGTAAAAGACCTTAAAATTTGTACAAAGAGTATAAAATCTAAATGTATTTGAGTAAAGAAAGGAGGAATAACAAATACGGAGTGAAGAGGAAGTTAGGAGTTTTATTTTGGGAAAGATGTTTTGAGAATTATAAAAAAAATATTAACGACAAAATGATAAGATATTTGATCAAACTAAAAGTACTTAAAGACCAACTTATGTCTTTTGACTAGGGTTGTCCAGTGGGCCGAGACATCTGGTTATGATTAATTAGCCGCAATTGACTTTTAAGTAATCTTACATTGTAAACAAATAATTTTACACTATTTGCGATAAAATATGGTCAACTTTCACGCACTTAAAACTCATTTTCCATCGAAATGGTACACTTTTTTATCCATGCATTAGCAAATTAAAAAAGTTACTAGGTTCATATATCATTCCTATACGAAATTATTCATCCAGCAACAATAATATATCCAGTGAAACCACACAATGTGAGTCTGAAAAGGGTAGAGTATACGCAGACCTTACCTTTATCTCGGTAGGTAGAGCGGTTGCTTTCGAGAGACTTTCGGCTCAAGACAAAGCACAAGTCTAAACAAAGTAAAACAAACAAAGTGAGTAAGTCATAATAGCGAATTCTGAAAGAGAAAAAAAAAAGCAATAGATAATGTAAGTAATAAGACAAACAAAATAAACATAGCATCCTAAATCAAATGATAAGGGACTATAAGGCAATACTGTACCTAATAGTATGATAATCTAAGCGAGCCTACAATAATAATATTATAACTATCAGTTTGTAAGAGTAGACATGACTACACTGGACTACCTACTACCCTTCTACCCTAATACATGTCATCCATAACCCCTTATCTAAGGTCATGTTCTCAGTGAGTTGCACTTGCGTTATGTCCCGTCTAATCACATCTCTCAAATACTTCATCGGTCTAGCTCTACCCCTCATGTACCCATCCATAACCAACCTCTCACACATCCGCACTGGAGCATTTATGTCTCTCCTCTGCACGTGTCCGAACCATCTCAACTTCGCTTACCGTATCTTATCCTCCACCGAGGCCACTCCCTCTCTGTCCCATTACAAATGATGATATTCAGGACAGAGTAGGAGTGACCTCGGTGGAGGATAAGATTTCGGAAGCGAGGTTGAGATGGTTCTTACTGAAGAGACACAAAATTATTCATCCCAAGAGATTTTATGTACTAACGTCTTTAAAAAAACTAGCTAGAAAACCATCAAAGGATGAGACTGTTTCTTTTTTAACTAGAGGTCTCGGGTTTGAGTGTTTGGTATAGAAAAATCATTAGTAGGGAGTGTCTCTCCTCAAATGGACCATATACAATGCGAATCTAAATATAGTCGGACTCCAATGTGAATACCAAACAAAAATAGATCTACATGGGGGCGGGTTTCAGTATTTCGTGGGGGCCTCGCGAGTTCGAGTACTTTTACAGCAAATTTTCAATCTTTTTAGCTTCTATTGGCAAGCTACTTGTGGGGTCCATCCGACAGCCCATTTTCCGTGTGTATTCACTTCCTATTTTACAAAAGTTAATTGCATTAATAGTTAATTCCAAAAATAACAAATCTATCAAACAATTAAATCTATCAAACAATTGAATGCTTAGAGTATCTCCATTAACAGAAAAAAGTATCTTGTCCGTATCAGTATACACTAAATCAGATGATCAGATCAAATCACCAGGCATAAAAGTGATTTGTGTAATTCGCACAAATGCCTCTCTTTCGGGGTGGTCTTTAATTTTTATCCGTTAAATTACTTTTAATTTTTGTCTTTTGTCTAAAAAAAATTGGGTTCTTGTTTGGAACCCCAACTCAGTCAGAAATTAAAAAAAACGCAAGGTAAAATTTGAATTTCGCAAGACATAATTGGCTTGCAACTCTGCCTAGCCTAAAGACAGTTTGCGCAAACTCTGAGAATTTGCAGGCAAACTCTACCTTGTGAAATTCAAATTTCCTTGTGATTTTTTAAATTTTTTACTAAGCGGAGTTCGAACCTGAAATCTCGGGATATTTTTAACCACTTTTTAAGTGATGGGAAAAAATTAAAGACCAGTGTCTCGGACGGACAATCCACGCAAAGAAAATGAAGTGATTTTCCAAATTTCAATGGTTCACCATCGGCTTACTCATTTCCTCCTATTGATTCATGGGCCAAAGCTTGGTCCAGCTTTGCCAGTAGCCCTATATAGAGGCCCACCCAAGCTTTGCCCGTTAAGAAATCCTACTCGAAGAAATTGCACGATTCGTTCTTCAAATTGGTTGGTCTTTGATTTTTGCCTTTAGCAATCGAATTTATATTTAACGGGCAATAAGTTTTAAGGAAAAAAATTATAGCGCATAACTTAAATTTGTATAATATGATAAACAGTAAAAAATAATATCTCACACATTGTCCTGATTTTTAAAATGTGTTACATCCCAAAAATTAATTTATTTTGGAACGAAGAGAGTATATTTGAAAGTAATAAACCTGATTATCTGAACAATCTTGGAACCCACAAATGATTAGCCAACAAACATACTAGAATATTGCAACTAACTAATAAGATACAAATAGAAATGCCTCAAATATTTTGGGGTTACGTTACAATTCGTAAAAGTGAGTCATTAATTGAAATTTAAGGCGATGCGAATTATGAGCTTTTACATGAAATTACGACTAATAGTATTTAATAAAAATAAAAATGGGTCCTAAATTTTTCATTTTTGAAGAGCTGCAGAAGACACTGCATGCCCAAAGACGGCCCTGGATACAAATGGTTGGCAAAGAAAACCATGTGTTGAAGTTATATCATAGTATTAATTTTTTTTATTATGTTACTGTTTATAATCAAAATTAGAATCTTTAAAAAAAGGTCCTAATTATCTCAGTTTTCTCCGATATCAATCCTTTAATTTTTGGTGTCTTATTTTTAGCTAAATGCAATAAATATTTTGGTAGAACTAAAGGTCCAAAATATCATACACCGCGGAATGAAATGATTTAAAAGAAAAAGACGATAATGCAACATTAGTGATGAATTGTACCTGATTTTACACCAAATGAAATATACATAAACAGAATAAAAAGATTACCTATCCATACACTATAATTTTCTAGCGATGAATTGTAAATTTGTAAGAATGGATGTTGGGCCTACAAAGAATTGAAATGAGTGTGGCTCTGATATCATATAAGAACGGATCTTGGGGCTAACTCATCCCAAAAACTACCTTGTAGAGTAAGGATTGTCCAAATCGATATAAAGAGTCTATATTTCCATTCCATTATCGATATGGAACTCTTACCAAAATTAATATCTCTTGAACAAAAATGACTCCGGTTGCTCATATCTAATAAACCTGATTATTGGGACAAAGCTTGGAACCCTCAAACATATTAAAATACTACAAATCCAAAAGAAAAAATTGTAACGGCTGGCAGAAAAAACCATGTGCTTAAAGATAGTAAAGTCAATAAATATGGTGAGATCTTAGCAAGTTGCTACTGCCAAATTCTTGTGACTTGTCCCCATGTTTTTATGCATGTGCAAAAAGGTTGTCTTGACCATAATTTTGATGGAAGTCTTTTTTTTTATTATTTTTTATGATAGAGCCATGATCACTATTTTTATAAATATGCATCGAATAAACACTGATCGACGCAATAGTCTTCAACCACGTCACCGGTAATTAAGCCCCTTTTTTTTTTTTTTTTTTTGTGTTGTTACATGAACAATCTATTCTCCAACCACTTCCTTCTTCCACTCTTATTAAAACAAACTATATTACTTGTAAAAAAAAAAAAAAAAATAGTTTAAACAGTTAAAATAGCTTTATGCAAGATTAGATTTTCTAATAACTTCTTCAAATCCCATTTATAATCAGGATAAGAAATTGAATGAATGAAGAAAACCTGGGACAATCAAGCATATATACTAGAGGCAATCCACCTTAAAATTGATTTAAAAAAAATAAACCTGGACCCACCCGATCTGTATATTTCATAAGATGTTGAATTTATCTAAGGTGATAGGGGCAGGAGAACCTTCTTTGTCTTTTGAGTTGTTTTCCGTATCTGGAAGAGCGCTTTTCTTTTTTGTTCGACCACACAATGCCTCACATACCCTCTGCTATACATCTCTTTCGTTCGCATCACGTTACCTTTGAAGCAGCTGCATGGTACTGACATTTTGAAAGTTAGCTCTTTATTTGTTTATCTCGCCCTTCTGAACATTGGATTATATATAACCCCGTGAACATTACAACCAATCAATCGAGAGTCTTCTATACATTTAGAAACTATTTATTCCCGAACGCACAAGAAAAGCTTAAATTAAAGTAAAAAGAAAAAGTTTTATAAGAAGCAATGGCGCACCAGTTGCACGAAAGCCCTTGCTTTTTAGGGCATATCAATTTTCTTGCTTGTTAGCGCTTGACTAATAAGATAGAAATAGTCTATTTTCCTTTCTCATTGAAGTATGTAGCGAGGAATCGAAGGGATGAGACTCGATTCAATTATGTGATTAAATCAAATTCTGTACAAAATCTTCTGTTTACGATTCTCTCAAATAAGAATTTTCTTTATCAACATGGTAGTGAGAAGAGACATCATATGGAATTGGATTATCAATAGGAGTAGGCTGACCCTGGGAAAGAGATTGTAATTTCAACTCGGCCTTCTATGTTGAGTGTTGTAAATTCTCCTTTCTTAGTTGTTGACTATTGACAGTGGCGGATGCACACCAGAATTCTTATCTTTTTTTTTGCTTTTAGCCATAAAAAAATTATTACTTCGTATGTTTGCACCACCAGATTTTGTTGCCTGGATCTGCCACTGACTATTGAGGAGGCCATTGTACGGATCTCAACCCCCACCGCTTGGGTTCACTTTTTATAACATTTCTAGTACCAACTAATTCATTCGAGCGAGATCTTTAAAACCAATTGATCGGGAAAGGTCTTGTTCATGGTGGTAAGCGATTCACCAGGTCTAGTTAGGCTGGGAGTCGATTAACCTAAGAGTCACTAGAGTAGGTGAAAATTATATGAGACGAGGGTACAAAAGCAGAGCTAAAATTTTCATTAAGGGGAGTCAAAATATAATTTACACATTTCAAAGTCAGACAATATAATTTACACCTTTCAAGAGAATTCAACATATAGTATATATACCAAGAATATTTTTTTAAACCATCTATACATTGTGATTTCCGATAAAGGGGTGTCAATTGATTTCACTCGGACAAGGATAGCTCCGCCACTGGGTACAAGTCTAACAGAAACAAAACTTTAGATGAGTTCTAATATGTCTAATTCTTAGTGGATAGAGCACGCATTATATGCGCTGATGGGAGATATCATTAGGTATTCGGTGAAATAGTAAAAGTGTTCATAAACTGCCCATAAATTATGCCATTGAATGTGCTTTAAAGAATCAATTATGCCATTGAATGTGTGTTAAGAATCTAAAATGCTGCTCTGCACGTAGCATATGCACATCTTGTAAGAATTCAGCAGTTTGGCCTGACAGCTTGGATTCAAAAGAAGAGAAAATTCAAAGTTGAATAAACTACTTAAAATACTACATACAACTTGCTTAATTTTGTCATCTCCCAAACAACTGATTCAAATCCAACAGTCAAATGACAATTTAAGCAAAAAGAATAATACCACCATCAAGGAATAAGTCTGAATGGATATGAACAATGCTATAATTGAAGTATTAAATAAAAGAATTGGAAGTATGTAACTCATCCCTCTGCTGTAAAAGTCATTATAAATACAATGAAGAACTTTTCTCATTTGAAAAGAAGAAAAAAAATGGAAAAAAACCAAGTAAATCACCCAAGCATTCGTATCTAAAGAGTTAGGTTGAAAGATTATACAGAATTGGAGTTTCTTGTACTAAGAGTTTCCACTGAAGCCTTTACTTCCACTGAATCCTCTGTTGTCTTTCTTCATCCGACCCGATTCCATTTCCCTAGTGTGTTGGCCTTCGCTACTTGATCCAGACGGGTATAGCCCATATTCACTTGTCGGGTTACTGTACTGATCACTATTGTTATATTCTTGACTTGTCGCTAGTGCCATCTTCCGGAATTTCTTCATGTCTTCGTTGTATTGGAGTGTGTCGTAATCTGAACTTGTATATGAACTGTATACTGTGCTGTGTCCAGGTTTAATCCCTTCATTAAGGTCCGATAACGAGACATCTCCTTCCAAAGCTCTGAGAACCTGCTCAATTATATGGTATAAACTTAAGCTCGCGGATAGTATGTCTAAGTTTGCAATCTCCCTCTAGACTAGAGCATCACACATTCACACCTAATGCTTTTTTAGTGTTAACGCAAAATACTTAGATAGCCCCTTAAACTTGTTAGTAAATTTCATTTAGACACTCGAACTACAACTTATTTCGATTGAACACCTGAATATATGATAACATGTTCCTATTAGACATTCCTGACTCAAAATTTTGAAAATGTTTTGCGCGTGTTCTTAAGCGTCCATTATGTAAATAGGTTACTACTTAAAATTGTTGGGTTTTTGATATTGGTGAATGAGAAATGATGGAATGAAAAGTGAAGGGAATGTAAAAGGTTCCTTTTTCTTTGGTTAAAACAATTGTCCCACATCGAAAAAAGAGAGGAAAAGAGATGTGTATATATTACATTACACCTTCTCTAGTCACTAAAAGGGTTGAGGGGGCAAGGACCCCTCGCGCCGTCTTCGTCGCGACGCTCGGATCCGGATTCGATCAAATGATCTGATTGATTGATAATCTTTTTGGACCAAATTTTCTTTAATTTTAATTAATTAATTAATTATTATTTAATTAATTAACTTATCCAATCCTACCCGCAATCCGCGACCCGGTTCTTTCCCGATTTTATTTTATTTCCCACCATTTTTTGTATCGCTCGGAAGGGTTGCAAACCTTCGTAAATGATTTCCATGGCTATAAATTCGTTTGCTTCCTCAGAATTTTACTTACTAATTTTCTGAACTACAAAACTTCTTCTTCTGCCCGAATAAATTCTGTGTGATACACTGCCGTTGAGTGGTCCGCTACCTGAATTTGGAGTACTACTATTCTGGTAAGATAATCATTCTATCCTGGGAGGGGATATTCCATCAACCTCGAGTACTGTGAGGGGAATAATTTCCTTAAGGACACACTTTGAACTAAGTGGGCTCGATTATATTCTGAAAAATATTTTTTCCAACACTTATTCTGTTCATTTTCAGTTATTATTGTTTACTGATTTTTTGCAATACAGATTACTAACAAAAATATGTCACCTCATTCAATTAAGCACATTAGCCTCAACAAGTCGCAGAACCTCTGGCTTGTTCCGGTTAATGTTGATGTGTATAATTAATGGAGGCATATTTTCTGTGATTAACTTACCTATGTAATTGACTCTTGAGAATATGCATGGAAACATTTCCAAAATATGATCAGAAGTGTCTAGTAGGAATATTTTATCATGTGTTTTAGGTGCTCAATTGGAACATGACATGGTCCGAGTGTCTAAATGAAATTTACTGACAAGTTTAAAGGGTTGTTGATGTATTCAACCTAGTTTTAATTAGTAAAAATCTAGAAAGTTGAGTGCATCTGGAACTTCTAAACATCATTTTCAGTATTCTCATTGTACAAGGTTGCAGCTCATCGTAACTCGAAACTTCCTCAATGCTTATTACTATGTTTTACTTTTAATGTCCATTTCACAACAAATAAAATAGTCTTTAACGCCAAAAAGAATTTTTACCTGAGTCATTCGTGGTCGACGCTTTGCTGAATGACGGACACAAGCAGCGCAACAAGCAACCATGCGAGACATCTCATTATGGTTATAATCATTATCTAGCCGACGATCAACAAGCGCATCAAACTTTTCATCTTCTAAAGCTCGTGTGAGCAATGGCCGTGCCTGAAAGATACAGAAAGTAAATCAAAACTGCAAAACTAGTGGAAGGAAATCAATGTCGGTCCAGACGTCTGTATAACTACTCACCCAGTCCACCAAACTATCTTCTATGTATGATTGACTGGAGTCAACAGGCCGACGTCCAGTTATCAACTCTAGAAGCATTACACCAAAGGAGAATACATCTGACTTCTCCGTAAGCTTTCCAGAGGACGCATATTCAGGTGCCAAATACCTAAGATTGACAATAACGAAGAAACACAGTCAGGTCTACTTGATGATCAAATGGAAAAGAAGCATCAAACCGGCAGTCATCAACATTACTGACCAATCAATACAATATCAATAACAACGTTTTTTTACGTATTGTTACATTGTATAGTCTCCCACCAAAAAAAAAACCTGCAAATGTATATTTTTTGGTATTAATTGTAATATACATATTTTTATACATAATTAATGTATATTTTTTGTATATTGACTAGTGGTTGTAATTATTTTTGGCCGAGCGACCAAATGTGTAAAAAGCCCTATTTTTTAATCAAAAATATCAATAACAAGATTAAGAAAAGGAAGTATTCACTCCGTCCTAATTTATGTGACACCATTTGACTTGGTACGGAGTTTAAGAAAGAAATGAATACTTTTGAATGTCCAAAACAAGTCTTATATAAATGTGTGGTTGTAAATCATCATAAAGTTAAATTATTTCTAAATATAGAAAGATGACATTCTTTTTGGGACATACCAAAATGGAAATGGTGCCACATAAATTGGGCAGAGTGAGTAATTAATTATCACACAAGAATCCAAGTCTTACCCAAAAGTTCCCATCACTCTGGTGGAGACATGAGTATTAACATCAGAAGTTAGCTTAGCAAGTCCGAAATCAGCAACCTAAGAAAGCAAAAAACATGGCCAATAATTCAACAATCAAATAAACAAAATGCTACATATTATTCAACATACATGTAAAAGACTGATGTTACCTTAGCCTCAAAATTGAAGTCGATAAGTATATTAGCTGCCTTGATATCACGATGAATGATTTTAGGTTGGCCTGTGAAGAGAATGATTAATTTCACATATTGAAGGTGTAACATAAAAGCCTAAAGGGTTATAACATGATTTAACCATGGAAACTATGAATGAGATAGAGAGGAAATAACACATACAGTCTTCATGCAGATATGCCAGTCCTTTAGCAGATCCTAAAGCAATCTTTAGTCGCGTAGGCCAATCTAATGGAGGCCTTCCCTTTCCTATAATATTCACAGTTATTAGTAGACAGATCAAGCATGTTCAGGGTGTGTATTATTTATGTAGAAATGAACTTTTTCTACTGGGAAGGTAAAAGATTTACCGTGTAAATGAAATTCCAAAGTGTTGTTTGGAACAAACTCATAAACAAGCAATCTCTTAACCCCAGTAATGCAGTATCCAACGAGAGAAACGAGATGTTTGTGATGTACTCGGCTAATAATCTCAACTTCTGCCTGAAATTCACGTTCCCCTTGTCCGCTTCCAGCCTTAAGTTGTTTAACTGCAACCTCTTTCCCATTGGGAAGGACTCCTTTGTGCACGTACCCAAAACCACCTTGTCCAAGAAGGTTAGCATCTGAGAAGCCTTCAGTTGCCCGAACCAATTCCTCGTATGTGAATGTGCTCTGTGAGGAGAAACCTAAGGACATGGCAGGAGAAGGTGGTGGAAGCGCAACTTCAGACCCGGAATAGTTCGAAGAAGCTCCACTGCTGTTCATGTAAGGTGTTGGAGCTTGTGAAGGTCGTAATGCTCCTGTTGGTGGAGGAGACGGTTTAGGGGGAATTGTAACAAAATGATCCGCCGATGGAGGAGCATTTTGCTGCCAATGCTGCATGGGGCCACCATGCGGGTCAGCTGACAAACAACATTAAAATTAGTCATTGATGATTTGAGTGATAATTTTTTAACTATCCGGAAAAGGTACTTAATAGTAATTTGATGAATTAAAAAAAATGTGTAACGGGTGATTAAAATTGAATTAAATGAACAAATTAAGAAAAGATCTAACCTTTGACTCCTTGTGATGGTGGTGGTGGAACATAGTAATTAACTGGTTCATGATTTCTC
Organism: Przewalskia tangutica; assembly: GCA_029844215.1. Classification (NCBI taxonomy): domain Eukaryota; kingdom Viridiplantae; phylum Streptophyta; class Magnoliopsida; order Solanales; family Solanaceae; genus Przewalskia; species Przewalskia tangutica. The sequence goes on from CM056720.1 coordinate 4,864,974, forward strand.
TTCTTCTTCTTGCAAAATATAAATAATAAACTCAACACTAGCAGAATTATAACACCTCCAATAGCAATTCCCACAACTACCCCTGTCGATATTCCCGATGACCCTCTATCTGACGTCGGTGGTGGCGACAACGCCGGCGGCGATCGACTTCCTCCACCTGAAGGTGCTGGCGGAGAATTTCCTCTCGAAGGCGGCGACGGTGAAGAACCAGAAGAAGGAGATGGTGGTGAAGGGGTGGTCGACGGCGGAGACGGGGTGGTTGACGGCGGAGGAGTGGAGGTCGACGGTGGTGTTGGAGTTGATGTTGGTGGAGGAGCTTGTGAAGAATTCGATGGCGGCGGAGTTGTTGCCGATGGAGTTGGAGGAGGAGCTTGTGCTGGAGTTGTCGGAGGTGGAGCTGTTGCTGGTGGGGTCGGAGAAGCCGGCGGAGGAGCTGATGCTGGTGGCGTCGGAGAAGTAGAATTACTAGTCGGTGATGCAGGTGCAGGGGCGGTTACCGGCGTCGGAGTTGACATATTCCGGCGACACTTCTATATGTGTGTGTTAGAAAAATAAGACAAACCTAGAAATCAATACAAAAAAATTGGTTAAAACTTAAAATTAAGTTAGGAAGAATGAATGTTTAGCAAAATTTAGCATAGCTTTTCGCTTCTCTCTCTAGAATTTTACTCCTTTTAGGAGAGAGAAGAGGGAATAAGTATGCTAGTAGTCGTTACTCGTTAGGAATAATAGAGGTGAAGAGACCATATTCATGGTATGTTTGTGTACACTACCCCCTCCCCAGATTCACTTGAGATTTCACGGGATATATTATTATTGTTAATTTTATTTATTGAAATAATGGCGGAATCATGATTTAACTAATGATTTTATTTATTAGAATATTTTTGATACGTGGGGTTTAATTGATTCATATTGGACAAAGATAATTTCCCTTTTAAATGACACATAATAATATGATACTTGTAAGTTGTCAATAAAACACCCAAGATTTTGAAATTGATACATCTCAAATGTTTGTTATCAATCTTCTATAAAAATAGTTATATAATTAAAATAACATCTATTGATGGATAACAAAATCAAAATTTTCATAAACAAGTTTGATGTATTTATGGTAGAAACTTGTAGAGTATCCTTATAGACTATCAATTGTACCATCAAAACAGTTGTATCAGGTGACTATCAACTCAGTTGTATCAGATATTAGTTTTATCTGATATCTACTTTATGTAAATAAAGTGACTATATTTCGTAATTTTTTGAAATTATAGCTATATTTTATAAATATTATCTAAATATCATGTCGTATTTATTATCCTTATTTAAAATGCCAGAGAAGTCGGTTCAAATCCTATGAACAAAGAAATTCAATTGAAATAAAAGTCAGGATCATTTAATCTCACGTTTAATTGGACTTTTGTTCCGGTATAAATATGATAGAAATTATTTATATTATATTATATCATATTATATTATACAACAACAATAACATATTCAGTAAAATTTCACAATGTGGGGTCTGGGGAGGGTAGAGTATACGCAGACCTTATCTCTACCTTAATAGGTAGAACGACTGTTTCCAAAAGATCCCCGACTCAAGATACAGCATAAACACAAGCAAAGTAAGAGAAACGATCAGACCCAGACAATATGAATTTAATATCGGGATTAACAACTCTTTGAACAAAATCTAAAAATTTAAAATATCCTCGATTACCATTTTTTTATTTACTTTTTAAAAAGTGGTATAATTATAAATCATAATATATTCAACACACAATTTTTATTATACATTATATATCTCATTTCAATACAATTCAAATAAAATTCAAATACTCCAAAGTATGTCAAAAATAAAATCTATTGGTTGGGCCCATGCTGTATGGATTATTGCATTCTCGTTTTGCAATTTCCATTTATCACTCACGCTATTATTTTTGCTCTCCTTATAAATGTGGAATGTTTAGTTTTTTTAAGGAAAATGCAGCTGGAATATGGAAATAACACCAAACATCTTAATTCTTTTATATATATACAACTAACATTTCTTTAAAAACTTTTCAAACACTACTCGCTTGCCAATCTTGATTAGTAACCCTCTACAATTAGGGGTGCACAAAAGGTTAAAACCGAGCCGGACCGAATCGGACCGGACCAAAGACCAAAATTCGAGATTACTAGGACCGAAGACCGAATCGAATTTCTCGGTCCGATCCAATCCGGTCCAGGTCATTTTCGGTCCGGTCCGGTGCAACCCTATCTACAATTAATGGCCCATAAGTCAGAACTTTTACAAATATATATATATATACACACAACAATTATATGTACCCTGACTCTGAGTAATCTCACAAATGGTGTTTGAGAGAATATGATGTATAAAGATCTTACTCCTACTTTGTAGGACAAAGAGATTGTTTCTGATAGACCATCAGCTAATGTATCCCATAAATATCTACTTGAAGATGAGTTAGGGTAGACATCTTAATATTGAATGTAACTTTGGAATTGATCAACTATCATCGTATATAATTTTTTTCATTTATCAACATGTTATTATAAAATTAAGATAAACAAGTACTAGTAAATTTATAAGTTATATTTAGATGATTTCCTTATAGAATGCAGGCAGTAGCTAGTAGACTTATTCATACACTATACTACTAATAAATTTTGCGAACAATAAACTATTTTATTAAGTGTAGGTGAGATATTTTATGCATTTCAAAAGCATAACGCAAAGAATATGTCGTTGAATGCAAATTTGCATGGTTGCCAAATGCCAACTAGTTGCCAGGAGTAACTTGAAAAGGCCTTCAATATTGAAGAATATTATGCATCATACGGTCATTTGGACCTGTGCGAGGTATGCTACCGTACAGGGCCTACGAAAAACGAAAAAATTTAGGATTTTTTTTTATTAAGTAGTATTAGCTAGAATTTGCTGTAAAGATTCATAATTCGCAGATATTAGCCCAATTAAGGGCCCACTTTTATAAATTAGAACAGGACCCCCAAAATATTTGAGACGGTCATTAATGCATGCATGGTCAGCAATATCCGATTCGAGGAAATGGACGAACCAATTTTTATAATTTGAATATAAGACAAAAATAATATTATTTTCAATTTGTTGTGTATTCAAATTAAAGATTTTTTTTCTAAAAAAGCATAACACTACGAATAAATTTATAACGGACAATAAAACAATTCGAGCTTTATCATGATTATATTGCAGGAATGTTTCAAGCAATGGCGATGCTACCTTTAGTTTAATAAGAGTCAATTAATATACAGTAGTTTAAAAAAAGTACTATCGTCAAAAACGTGAATTTGAAATCTAGAAAAAATAAATTATTAAATTCAGGAATTTTTTTTATGTTCGACTGGTCAATATTTTAAAAAATATTTCTTAAGAAATAAGTTTTCAAAAATGAGAAAAATAATTTTTCTAATAAAAGCGGAAAAATAAACATCACAAGTGATATTTCACGTTGATTGTCTCCTTCACACTCACCACGCACCCCCTTCCCCTCCATCCCATAATATTTGACTTTCCTAATCGAAGTATGAATTTCATAAACGAAAAAATATGGTAACGTACTCCAACCAGTTAGAGCACACTAACATAGCATAACACCCAACTATTTATGTATTTTGTTGGATTATTTTGGTTTGAATGGAATTCAAATTCACGTTCTTTGGATTGTGACCCGGAAACAGTCGTTCTACCTATCAAGGTGAAAGTGAGGTCTGTGTACATTTTATCCTCTTCAGATCCATATCGTGGGATTCCACTCGGTATGTTGTTGTTGTTCTTTGGGTTGTGAGTGGAATATTAAAGAGATAATACCTGACATTGGAGAAAGGAAAAGAATTTGTTAGATATAAATTAGAAAGCACTTCTATATTATTTTAAATGATTGGGAAGAAGACAATTGCCTTTGTGTCGTTGTCGTAATTCGGCTTCAGTTTCCGGTTGTGCTGGAATTCGAAGCACCGCTATTTCAGTACGATAATTCTGGCTTCAGCTTCTGGTACTGTGGTGATATTAAATATTTTACGGATACACATTAATTTTTTGACTCGGAATAATTTTATTTTTATTTACAATTACTATTTATATTTTCTTGTTAGAACACACACTACTAAAAACTGCTAAAAAATGATGGGAAAAAAATGACGGACTGCGTTGGAAAAAAAATGACGAAAAACCGAAGAGGTCCGTCAGTTTTAATAATTTTTATTTTTTTAAATTAAAACCGACGGACTCTATCTGTTTATTATTAAATAATTGTAAAATATTTTTTTTATTTTAATTCATTTTTAATTTTTAATAAAATAAAACATTTTTTTAAATTTGGTCAAAGGATGGAAAAACCTGAGGGACAGCGTCGGTTTCGATCCGTCGGTTTTTCTAATTAAATTAGAGACCCAACGATCTTCCTGTTGTTATTGATGAACTCCATTCTTACTCATTCAAGCTTATGAGTTATACAAGATATACTGTGATATACATGTAGTATATGTCTGTTTGCAGTATATACGAGAAAGAAGAACAACAAAAGAGAAGAGGGAAGAGGAAGAAGTAAGTAATCTTCAGAATTTTTATTAATTGAATGAGTTACTGATTACAATGAAGATACATCTATATATAGTTTTATAATTACTCTTTTCTCTTCTAGATTCGTAAGTTAGATTTTTTAAGTAGTTACAACTTACTTGTTATACCCCATAATTTCAGGACATGTATAAGAGAATGGACGCGAGAACACAAGACTTGAAAAATTGGTACGAAAGAAAGAATTGTTTTTCCAAAGGAAAATCTTCCGAACATCGGAAAGAAAAATTGTTCGTTGATGAGAATTAGATTCTCAAAATGCATTATTTGAAGAGTATGGAACTTATTATCATTATGAAAATTTATTTTTTACGGATTTGGTCACGTAGGGCCCACCCGAGAAATTTTACGTTTTGTGGGCCCCACGAGGGTTACGAAATTTTATGGAAAAATGGGAGGGAGACACGTGTCACCCCCCCCCCCCCACATGGCTTGCACGAAATGGGCCAAGGGTTTAATGGTCATTGACCAATGTAGATGATCAAGTCTTGCAAATTTGAGATAATTGACCAAGTCAACTTGCCACTTGACTAGATATTATGTATTCTTCATCCTAGCCACACAAATGTTGTAATCTAAGCCCTCCATTGTGTTATATATACTACACTAGTAGCAAGACTTAACTCCAACACTCAGAAAATTTCAAGACCTTGTTCTTGTCTTTAAGGAGCTCTCGGGTTTAGCACAAATCCCACACAAATTTTTTGCAATTTTGGTTCATTATTCACAAGACTTTAACTCAAGGTCCCTAAGGGTATTGTAAGGATATCTCAATAGAAAGATCTCGGAAAAACGACGTTTTCACGTTAGTCGCAAGGCGAAAACCTAAGTCGTTTTCATAGTTTTGATTGGAAATGGAAGAGAAGTTGTTTGTGAACTTCTAAAGGCTTCAAATAGCGGATTGGAGCGTGAAGGAAAGGAGCTAAGAATTGCTAAGGAGCGACTTTGAATCTTGGAATTTTATAAGGGCTTATCAAGGTAACAATCTTGTCGTTAAGTGATTAAAGATTACTTATTGTTGTAGTTATGGATATAAACAAGCATGAGATGTATATATTAAAGTTTGATAAGTGTTATGGATATTGGAACTCTAATCCGAAACTAGCATGTTTAGCCTTTGAGATTACAATTCAATTTGGTTATTAGTTTAGTCGTCGCATGTTATATAAAGAAGGAATTGTAGTTGTTAAAGTTGTTTACGACTATATAACATGTTAGACCTAAGAACTTGGATTGAAAAGAATTGTAAAGGACTTTGTGTTGTTGTACATGTTAGCCGAGAATGGCTTTGGATATTGAAGTTACTTGGTATTAATTGTGGGGCAGAATTTTACACGTATTGTAAGACGTGTAATCCCCTTTGATTGGTTGATGTATTGAGCCTTAAATGTGGCATGTTGGTTATTGATTTTCGGGCCTTGAAAAAGGTGGAAAAGTACGTAGAAACAAAGGAGGTCGCTTGATGTTCCGTAGAATAAGAGACCGTATACTTAGTATCATTCTACGTTAGAAACTAGAAGTTGATAGTCGTGTTGTGGCCATTATAGGTTGACAATTCTACGTGCAGCGTATTCGACTTAGCTTGGGGATTAAGCCGAAAAGGTATGTGAACCATCTCCTCTTCTTCTAGCATGATTGTACTTGGATTGCCTAATATAGAAGTTGTTCTATATACTTCCTTGATTGTACTTTGGATGTTTAAATTGAAAGTTGTTACAATCCATCCCCTTAATGAAGTTTGGATTTTCAAAAGTGAAAGTGTTTTACTTGAAGTACTTAGAGTCTTAAAAAGGAAGTGGTTTCCAAATCTTTTGGATAGTGCCTTAGTTCTAAAACCTAAAGGTTGTTATAACGGCTTTAGGGGAGTCAAATGAGTGATTTACTTAATTGATTTAAAAGAGGAGAAATGACATGATTTAAAGAGAAGTAACTTGTTTTAAAGGTGTGAGTTACTTGGGATTTAAAAGTATAAGCTACTTGATTTCTAAAGTTAAGAGACTTGAAGTATTTTGAAAGTTAAGAAACTTGATTTGAAAGTATATGATACTTGGTTTTAAAAGTATAAGTCTCTTGGTTATAAAAAGAATGAATTTGTCTAAAACCATAAAGGGTTATAACGGCTTTATGGGAAGTTAGTTATAACGGCTTTATGAAAGGTTAAGAAAATTGTCTATTTTGATTGATAGGAATGAGTTGCCTAGGTTGTGAAATTAGAAGTTACTTGGTTTCAAAGTATTGAAATGAATTTCTAAAGGTGTAGTAACTTATTTTGAAAAATAGACATGCCTTGATACTACGGGTGTTAGTATCTTGGGGTTTTATATAAAAATGAGTCTTTTGAAAAGAATGGACGTACGTAGTACTTTGGCTTGTTTAAATGAGAATTTTTCTATGTGTCCCTTGATAGTACTTTGGCCTGTTTAAATGAGAATTATTCTATTTGTGCCTTGATAGTACTTTGGCTTGTTTAAATGAGAATTATTCTATTTGTGCCTTGATAGTACTTTGGCTTGTTTAAATGAGAATTATTCTATTTGTGCCTTGATAGTACTTTGGCTTGCTTATATAAGGATTACTCTTGGTTTATGTAAAAAGGAAAGGCATGATAATTGTCTTGGTTTGTGTAAAGGCATGGTATTGTCTTGGTTTATGTAAAAAGGAAAGACATGGTATTGTCTTGGTTTATGTAAAAAAAGAAAGGCATGGTGTTGTCTTGGTTTGCTAAAATGATGGTTTATTCATTTTATAAATAAAGGTCAAGAATGGTTTGCTTGCATATGGGTTGCTCATATAGACATTCGTGCAAGTGTCGTATTTCCACATCTCCGCGTCCCTCCAAAGTGGCCACAACTCGTTCAAGAGATATCATGGGGTAGCTCCCCATGGTGGTGAGTGGTACACACTCACGGTGGGTCGGATAGACTCGGACGGGTTAAATTCCCGAGATATATATAAGCCATGGATTAGCTATTCGTGATGCGAGTATCGTGTACCGATGACTCATTGCGGGTCCACATGACCTATGCGGGTGAAATAGTCCCTTGCGGGTGAAATAGTCCTATGATAGGTTGCATTATAACACAGAGGGTGGTTGACCACGGTCACGACCGAACCCGGGCGTGGTGGTGCCTTCCCGCACCCAGTAGACATACATCAGTGTCAATGGAATATAAAACAAGACATGAAATAATAAGAAGTGCAAACATTTATGCGAGGAAAAATTGCCGTTCGGCGTATATATAACAACTAAACGATTACATCCCTTTACAATTACGCCACAACAAGATTACTCTGACCTTACGAATGTTATAACAACAATGGCGGGACGGGCCGCCATACCTGAATGTAGTACCTACAATGACAGGACTATACATCGATAAGCCTCCGAGAAACGGAGCCTCCCAAACGCCGAATCGTGACCACATGAGCAAGGATCAACATCGGTGTACCTCTACTGCGGCATGAACGCAGCCCGAAGGAGGTCGATCTGGCAGTACCAAGTATGTGGCGAAAATACGTAAATGAAATCATAGTAGTCTATATAAAGCGGGAGACATGTATGATAACCAAACTACGATTCCTGATAAATAGCGATCATGGCAAGTCGAGACTCACGCCTCAAAGTCATCACTCAAATATAACTATGGGTCTCACGCCCACAACATAAACAAGAGCGAAATAGATATCAGAATCGGTCTTTTCTAGGCCGCTAATGATCGGCAAGGCGATCGCCCATAGTATCATTATGCGTGCCTAATCACGGACTTCCGCGGCCGCATAGTCGCACATAGACCGCGTAGGTCGTATAAACCGCGTCGGGGGTAGCTAACCGGTACCCTCCCGGACTCCGCGATCGCATAGTCTCAATAGACCGCATAGTCGCGCATCGCATGGGCATCCCGTCGGATAAAACACCGGAATGATCAATCACGGAGCATACCGCCGCTCGCGTAGTCTCATAGACCGCGTAGCCGTATAGACCGCGTCGAGGTGTGAGCCACCTGTATAACAAGTCGAGGTATGTGATATAATAATGATAACGGGCTTAAAGTTTAACAACGTAAGCCAACAAGAATAACCCCTTACAACATCACGGATACTAACACACGTAGCATCCTAACATGTTTACTTATCAAATCAACAAGAAAGTATTACAAGGCTATCACAAACCAATACAATCAAGTTCTTCACACAAGGTACTTTCTACTTTATGTTAACAAGTTCGGGTATTTATCCCCAAAGTACTTCATACATTAACTTTTTTTAAAAGATCCGTTTCTTTCACAAAAGTCACACAATACCCGTAGTATAAAAATAGAGTGACTATCGTTTTAAGTAAACCAAAACAGTTTCTTTTAAAAATACAAGTAACAACCTTCTTTTCTAAAAGTTCAAGTTTGCCTAATTTCAATTGCTCAAGTTTCTCATTTTCGAAAGGTTTCGTAGTTCATAGTTTTAATCACTTAATGATATAATTCTCCTTTAAAACAATTTGAGAAACATATGCCTTATATGTGAGTAGGTTATTCTTGTTTATAACAATCTTATTTGTCACGACCCGAACCCGGATCCGTGACCGGTGCCTTAACCCGGGCACCCTAGTGACACAACATCAGAGAAAACCAGCGGAATATAAACTCAAGATAAACAACCATAAGATATAGAATAGTCTAGCCCAAAATGGCTAACCCAAAAGTACATAAAAACCGAACAGTTACATCCTTAAACGAACCAAGTTCTGACAAGACTACAGGCCTCTAAGAATGAGTAACACTATGACGACGGGGCCCGTCATGCCCCTGAATGTACAAAACAACAACAACACCAGGGAGAACCATACCAAAAGTCGAGCCTCCGAAGAAATGGAGCTCCTGACACCTGAGTAAAGATCCTATGAATGAGGATCTACCACCAGCTTTCCCTTACCTGCGGCATGAACGCAGCCCCCGAGGAAGGGGGTCAGTACACAACGTACCAAGTATGTAAAACTGGAAAATACTGTAGTAATATCATAAGTCCAAAAATATACTGAAGTTATAGATAAAATCAATTTATGTTGCACTGTGCCTTACTAACAATGAGAGTAACAAGTATAAGTTTTATAGCATAAAAATAGGAGGCTCACGATCAAAACAGGTACCTCGCCTGTAGTATCATCGAGCAATCCTACTCGCGGGACTATTTCACCGCGTGGGTCCGTGGACCCGCGTGAGGTCATCCGCCTCGTCGTAGGACTATTTCACCCGCGTGGGACTATTTCACCCGCATGGATCTGTGGATCCGCGTGAAATCCATCAGCGTACTCGCATGGGACTATTTCACCCGCATGGATCCTATGGTCCAGATCCGCATGAGTACAAGCGCCGCACTCGCATCATGGGTAGCAAATCCATGGCATAAACAATAACCCGGGGTTTACCCGTAACAATATAAATATATATAACATAGCTCATTCGACTATTAAAGATAACACAAGCACTACCGGCCTATCACATCACAACATAAGCACTACCGGCCTATCACAACATAAGCAAGTTAAGAATCACGTAACTGCTTATTAACATTATTATTACATCCTCTCATTTTAGTATACCTAAGGCACGATCATGTCTTTTAGTAGAAAATCCGGGAATTTAACCCAAGTATTATGTACCTCTAACCTTTTAAGAAATAACTCTTTTTATACAAAGATTCCAAGATACTAATCACCATAGTATCAAGTTACGATTTCCTTTCAACACAAGTCACATTTCCTTTTAAAACTATCTCAAGCTTCTAAATTAAGTGACTTCATTTCTTGTAAAAACCTTAGGCAATTCATGCCTTAAAACCATTTTCCTTCCACAAGTTCAAATCATCAAACCTTCCTCCATTTAACTTTCACAAACTAATATAACCAACTCCCCATAAAGCCGTTATATTAAAGTTAAACAATAGTAAAACACATTCCCTTAAGTCGAGGATTTATACTTTTCTTTTAAAGCGAAGCAAGTATCAATTACTTATATCAAACGAAGATTTTCAAAGCATGCGTCTACCGTACTACATAGGTACAACTAATCATGCTCAAGAGATAGGAAAGCTCCACATACCTCTTCGGTCAATCCACAAGCTAAGTCCAATTTACCGCACGTAGTATGTCAACCTAAAATGACCATAATACGTTTATCAAGCTCTAATCATAATGCAGAATTTTTCCAAGTTAAAGTCACCAATTTCCTACGGAAAATTGGGCAGCGTTTCCTTTGTTTCTACATGCTTTGCCACCTTTTCCAAGGTCGATTTTTAACGCTCAAATGCCATGTTTAAGGCTCAACAACCAACCAACACCAAGGGGATTACACACCTAAACTTTGGTGTGTAAAATTCAGCCACAAGTTACAACAACTAACCCAACAAGTCTAATGTAGTATTTAGGCAACAACATGCTCATAATATCCCCCCAACCAATTCTTTCATAATCAAACCCCATTTCTTACATGCAACTACTCTAAGTGCATTTTTTTTCCAACTACAAGTTCTTCCTATTAAACATGCAACACCCAATACCAACTACAAGAGAAGAAATGTTACCTTAAGTTTTAGCCAAACTTATTCCAACACCTTGCTAGCCTTTACCCCAAGAACACCACCATAATAGCACTTCTAAGCTAGTCACAAGCCTCCTTCTTGCCTTTAACTTTTCAGATTTTCTTAGGCTAGAACACCTCTTGAGGTTTTAGAGAGAAGGGGGAGCTCAAGCTTTGGAGAGAGAGAGTAAAGATGAAAGATGGAAAAGTGACCAAGCCTTCGTCAATTATATTGCATGCGTTACGAAAATCGGATGGGGACACTTGTCACCTCCCATGGCCTCTTTTAAAACAAAAATCAGATTTTCTAAGTTTTCCACCTGTTTCCCGCCTCGGCGCGCGGCCTGCGATTCGGCGCGCGGCAGCTCCTGCGGACCCGGTCTTTCGGCGCCGACCTGCTTCCGGCGCGCGCTGGAACTTCAGCGCCTCACGCGCACCGCGCGCCGCGGCCCGCCTCGGCCGCGGCTGAGCCCCGAACGTGTTTCTCTAATTTTTAGATGCGGCCCACGCGCGGCACGAACCACTGGTATAACATTCTCCCCCCCTTAGAAACATTCGTCCCGAATGTTCCTTCTAGCCTTACACAAAACACAATACAACCATATCTTCTTAACTATTCCTTTGCAAATAAGAATGCTCGAGCCACAACTTTACTCAATCATAATCAACTAAATTAAACATAATCAGTAGGAAAAGTGGGTTACCTGGAGGTATAGGGAATAAGTGTGGGTATTTCTTCATCATATCATCCTCCTCTTACAACTTCATATCCTCTCTGTTCTCGTTCCGCCATAAAACCTTGTGGAAGCCACATCCTTCGTCGAGTCGCTAACTCGACGATCGAGTATCGCTATGGGACTCTCCTCATACGACAACTCCTGTCACTGGATATCCCGAATCGGGTGCACTCTGACGGATCTCAATGCATTTCCGTAACATAGATCGTGAAAAAGCCGGATGTCCGCCTCAAGATCGGACGGCAGATCCAACTCGTAGGCAACCTTGCCACTCTTGGACAATCGATACGGCCCGATGTACCTTGGGCTAAGTTTCCCTTCCTCCGAATCTCATCACACCGCCGTGGGTGGCACTTCAGAAAGACCCAATCATTAACCTCAAACTCTAAGTGTCGACGCCGATGATCTGCATAGGATTTCTGTCGACTCTGGGCTGCCAATAACCGCTCCTGGATGAGCTTTACCTTATCCACTGCCTGCTGAACCAAATCTGGCCCGACTAACTGTACTTCTCCCACTTCAAACCAACCTATCGGTGACCTGCACTTCCTCCCGTATAAGGCCTCATAAGGCGCCATCTGAATACTAGAATGGTAGCTGTTGTTATAAGCAAACTCCACAAGAGGTAAATGATCCTCCCAGCTACCCCCGAAATCAATAACACAAGCCCGCAGCATATCCTCAAGTGTCTGGATAGTGCGCTCGGCCTGTCCGTCCGTCACGAGGATGAAGCGCCGTCTTGAGACTCACTGTGTCCCTAATCCATTCGGAAAGACCTCGAAGTTAGCGTGAACTGGCTCCTCTATCGATATAATCGACACCGACTCGTGCAATCTCACAATCTCTCTAATATATAATCGCATAGTCCTCGGTAACGTCGTCTGATGGAAGAAAGTGGGTGATTTCGTCGACTGTCAACAATAACCCAAATGGAATCATGTCTTCTGCAGGTGCGAGGTAACCTGTAATAAAGTCCATGTTGACCACCTCCCACTTCCACGGAATATCGATACTGTAATAGCCACCGCTTCGTGCTCAACCTTAACTCGCGACAATTAGGACATCGGGCAACAAAACGGCCCGTCCTTCAAACCATCCCACCAATACATGCACCTGAGGTCATGGTACATCTTAGTCGACCCCGGATGAATCGAATAACGAGCACTGTGTGCCTCCCCCAGAATCTGCTGACGAAGTCCTGCCACATCGGGAACACACAATCGGCCCTCGAATCTTAGCACCCCATCCGGTGCTTCCTCAAATGGACTCTTCCGCCGGAGGCTGCATCTCGGTACCGTACCAAAATCGGATCCTCATACTGCCGCCTCTTCACCTCCTCGACGATGGAAGACTCGGCGACCTCTCGAACCCGAATTCCGTTACTAACGGAATCAACCAAACGAACCCCAAGGCTCGCTAACTGGTGTAACTCTCGGACCATATCCCTTTTCTCTGGCTGAACATCAGATAGACTACCCATCGATCTGCGACTAAGGGCATCTGCAACTACATTGGCCTTCCCTGGATGGTACAGAATATCAACATCGTAATCCTTAAGTAGCTCCAACCACCGTCTCTGCCGCAAGTTCAGCTCCCTCTGACTGAAGATGTACTGGAGACTCTTGTGGTCTGTGTAAATGTCCACATGAACTCCATATAAATAATGCCTCCAGATCTTCAAGGCATGAATCACAGCTGCCAATTCCAAATCATGCGTGGGATAATTCTTCTCGTGCTTCCTAAGCTGTCGGGATGCATAAGCTATAACTCTGCCATGCTGCATCAGCACGCACCCAAGCCCGACGCCTGACGCGTCACAATAAACCACATATCCCTCTAAACCCTCTGGAAGAGTAAGAACTGGGGCGGTCGTCAATTTCTCCTTGAGTAACTGAAAACTTTCCTCACAAGTATCCGTCCATCCGAACATAGCTGCCTTCTGAGTCAGCTTAGTCAAAGGTGCTGAAATAGAAGCAAACTTCTCCACAAACCTCCGATAATAACCTGCAAGGCCCAAAAAGCTGCGCACCTCTGTCGGCGTAGTGGGTCTAGGCCAAGTCTTGACTGCCTCAATCTTAGCTGTATCAACCCGAATACCATCGGCCCCGATAACATGCCCTAAGAAAGCCACTGAAGCCAACCAAAACTCGCACTTCGAGAATTTGGCATACAACTGCCGGTCCCTGAGGACTCCTAACACCGTCCTCAAATGATCTGTATGCTCCCGCTCTGTGCGTGAATACACCAAGATATCATCAATGAACACTATAACGAACATATCCAAGAATGGCCTGAACACCCTATTCATCAAATCCATGAATACCGCTGGAGCGTTGGTCAACCCAAAAGACATTACCCTGAACTCATAGTGCCCATACCGGGTCCTGAATGCAGTCTTCGGGATATCTGCCTCTCTAACTCGCACCTGATGATAACCAGAACGCAGGTCTATCTTGGAAAAACATCTCGCACCCTGCAACTGGTCAAACAAATCATCAATCCTGGGGAGGGGATATCTATTCTTGATGGTTACCTTATTCATTTGCAGATGTCAATACACATACGCAACGTCCCATCTTTCTTCTTTACAAACAACACTGGCGCTCCCCAGGGAGAAACACTAGGCCTGATAAAGCCTTTTTCTAGCAAGTCCTTCAGCTGGTCCTTTAGTTCCCTCAACTCGGCAGGTGCCATTCTGTATGGCGGAATAGATATTGGCCGAGTGTCTGGCGCCAAATCGATACAAAACTCAATCTCCTCGGGAGGATACGGAAGCTTCGCGCGGGAATACGCCCGAAACTCGCTAACAACCGAATCGATCAAAGTCGGTATCTCGATCTCGATGTCGAATACGAACCAAATGGTAAATATACCTTCCGCACCATCTTCCCACCTTGAGGTAAGAAATAAACCTACCGCCGGCGATCAAAGATTCCTTCCACTCGATAACGGCTCGCGAACTGGAACCGAACTAATCTCCCTCTACAGTCCACATTGGCATAGCAAGACGCTAGCCAATCCATACCCATAATCACATCGAAGTCTGTCATATCCAACTCTATCAAGTCGGCTAGAGTCTGACGACCATCTATAGTCACTGGGCAAGCCTTATATACCCGCTCAGCTAACACCGAAGCACCTACCGGCGTAGCCACCTCAAAGGATTCTATGGACTCGGGCTCTATCCCTATTCTACCAGCAATATGAGGAGATATATAGGACAAGGTAGAACCTGGATCTATCAAAGCATAAACATCACAGCAAGAGACCAATAATGTACCTGTGACGACATCAGGTGACGCCTCCTGATCCTGGCGGCTGGACATAGCATAAATGCGGTTCTGAGGACCGCTGGAACTGGAACCCCTACCACGACCCCTGCCGCGGCCTGTCTGTCCGTGAACACCCTGCTCTCCGGGGCGCCAACCATCAAGATGAAGACCAAAGAATCGAACTCGGCTGTGCCTTGGCACTCCTGCCGCCTCTGGACGGACAATCTCTCTTCAAATGGCCCTGCTGGCCACAAGAGTAACAAGCTCCTGGAGTAACACGACACCTCCCATAATGGCAATCGCCACACCGACCACACCGAGGCACGGGTGGCCTCATCCGATCGGAACTCGATCCTCCGGGAACTCGCGGCCTGAGTCTGTCCGCCCCAATACTCTGTATGCCGGACGATGGTGGAGAGTGCTCACGGGCCGTGGTGCAAACACAGTCAGCTGAGTCGTTTACCCCGAAAACTACGGAGGACCTCGCTGTCCCGCCTCTTCGCTGGCGATACATCGATCCGTCGGCCCCTGCGTTCCTCACACCCGAGAGCATGTGCCTGCATGCGGGCAATGTCCATGCCCGGCTGAAGAGCCACCCCCGAGCAACTCTCGGCCAAGTGATCATCGAGTCTGTGACATAGCGGTGCACCACGTCCTCCATATGCGCTACCAATGCGGGCACATACCTAGCCAATGAGTCAAACTCACGTTGTATTCCGGACCGTCGCCCATTCTGTCTCGGTGTCAAAAATCTATCGGCGAGCCCTCGCCTCTCTGCGGAGGCAAGAAATGGCTAAGGAATGCCTCGAGAACTTCGTCCCCAAACGGCCGAAGCGCATGCTCCTCGGGGCGATCCCCATGAATCATACCGGATCCAAGCTGCCAGTATCCGCGGCCGATGCGAACTCAAGACCACCGACTTCGATCTCGAAGCCCGATCACCGCCATGATCCGCAGAATCGTCGGATAAACTCGAGGATCATCCTCGTGTCTCGACCGTAAAACTACGGTGGGTTACAACTCAAAAGTCCTCGATCTCGAGCTAGCAGCTCTGTCTTTGAACTACAGTGCCGGAACCGTGTCTCCAACCTATCCTCTGTTCGCCACGATCTCGGCGATCGGCTATCTCCTTGTAGCCCATATCCTCCGCCCCTGGCTGCTGGACTGGGGGCTCAGGTATCGCGGTCTCAGTAGTTGCTGCTGCTGCCCCCGACTCTGCTGGGGCTGGCGACGTCGTAGAACTCGCCGTCCGAAATACCTCGTCTGGTAAGGACCGGGCCTGTGCCCTGGTGACCCTCGGTGCCCTACTGGTAGTTCCCTCTACTGCCTTGCCCTTCTGGGCTGCGGTTGCCTTGCGCGGAGACATAACTGATACAGGAAAAATACGTCAGAGGAAATTCAACCTATAACACAGCTCTATTGCACGATCTTAGAGTAAAAGAAGGGGAACCAATCCTAAATATCCTGCAGCCTCCTGATTATAGATGTGGTGCACAACACACCGATAATCAAGACTCTACTAGATACGGCCTGTAGACTCTTTCCGAGGATTAACTGCTCTGATACCACTTTTGTCACGACCCGAACCCGGATCCGTGACCGGTGCCTTAACCCGGGCACCCTAGTGACACAACATCAGAGAAAACCAGCGGAATATAAACTCAAGATAAACAACCATAAGATATAGAATAGTCTAGCCCAAAATGGCTAACCCAAAAGTACATAAAAACCGAACAGTTACATCCTTAAACGAACCAAGTTCTGACAAGACTACAGGCCTCTAAGAATGAGTAACACTATGACGGGACAGGGCCCCGTCATGCCCCTGAATGTACAAAACAGCAACAACACCAGGGAGAACCATACCAAAAGTCGAGCCTCCGAAGAAATGGAGCTCCTGACACCTGAGTAAAGATCCTATGAATGAGGATCTACCACCAGCTTTCCCTTACCTGCGGCATGAACGCAGCCCAGGGAAGGGGTCGATTACACAACGCATGCAAGTATGTAAAACTGGAAAATACTGTAGTAATATCATAAGTCCAAAAATATACTGAAGTTATAGATAAAATCAATTTATGTTGCACTGTGCCTTACTAACAATGAGAGTAATAAGTATAAGTTTTATAGCATAAAAATAGGAGGCTCACGATCAAAACAGGGTACCTCGCCCGTAGTATCATCGAGCAATCCTACTCCTGGGACTATTTCACCCGCATGGGTCCTGTGGACCCGCGTGAGGTCATCCGCCGTCGTAGGACTATTTCACCCGCGTGGGACTATTTCACCCGCATGGATCCTGTGGATCCGCGTGAGTACCATCGCGTGCTCGCGTGGGACTATTTCACCCGCATGGATCCTATGGTCCGGATCCGCGTAGTACAAGCGCCGCACTCGCATCATGGGTAGCAAATCCATGGCATAAACAATAACCCGGGGTTTACCCGTAACAATATAAATATATATAACATAGCTCATTCGACTATTAAAGATAACACAAGCACTACCGGCCTATCACATCACAACATAAGCACTACCGGCCTATCACAACATAAGCAAGTTAAGAATCACCTAACTTCTTATTAACATTATTATTACATCCTCTCATTTTAGTATACCTAAGGCACGATCATGTCTTTTAGTAGAAAATCCGGGAATTTAACCCAAGTATTATGTACCTCTATCCTTTTAAGAAATAACTCTTTTTATACAAAGATTCCAAGATACTAATCACCATAGTATCAAGTTACGATTTCCTTTCAACACAAGTCACATTTCCTTTTAAAACTATCTCAAGCTTCTAAATTAAGTGACTTCATTTCTTGTAAAAACCTTAGGCAATTCATGCCTTAAAACCATTTTCCTTCCACAAGTTCAAATCATCAAACCTTCCTCCATTTAACTTTCACAAACTAATATAACCAACTCCCCATAAAGCCGTTATATTAAAGTTAAACAATAGTAAAACACATTCCCTTAAGTCCAAGGGATTTATACTTTTCTTTTAAAACGAAGCAAGTATCAATTACTTATATCAAACGAAGATTTTCAAAGCTTGCGTCACCGTATTTACATAGGTACAACTAATCATGCTCAAGAGATAGGAAAGCTCCACATACCTCTTCGGTCAATCCACAAGCTAAGTCCAATTTACCGCACGTAGTATGTCAACCTAAAATGACCATAATACGTTTATCAAGCTCTAATCATAATGCAGAATTTTTCCAAGTTAAAGTCACCAATTTCCTACGGAAAATTGGGCAGCGTTTCCTTTGTTTCTACATGCTTTGCCACCTTTTCCAAGGTCGATTTTTAACGCTCAAATGCCATGTTTAAGGCTCAACAACCAACCAACACCAAGGGGATTACACACCTAAACTTTGGTGTGTAAAATTCAGCCCCACAAGTTACAACAACTAACCCAACAAGTCTAATGTAGTATTTAGGCAACAACATGCTCATAATATCCCCCCAACCAATTCTTTCATAATCAAACCCCATTTCTTACATGCAACTACTCTAAGTGCATTTTTTTCCAACTACAAGTTCTTCCTATTAAACATGCAACACCCAATACCAACTACAAGAGAAGAAATGTTACCTTAAGTTTTAGCCAAACTTATTCCAACACCTTGCTAGCCTTTACCCCAAGAACACCACCATAATAGCACTTCTAAGCTAGTCACAAGCCTCCTTCTTGCCTTTAACTTTTCAGATTTTCTTAGGCTAGAACACCTCTTGAGGTTTTAGAGAGAAGGGGGAGCTCAAGCTTTGGAGAGAGAGAGAGTAAAGATGAAAGATGGAAAAGTGACCAAGCCTTGGTCAATTATATTGCATGCATTCTGAAAATCAGATGGGGGGGGACACTTGTCACCCTCCCATGGCCTCTTTTAAAACAAAAATCAGATTTTCTAAGTTTTTCCGCCCAAGTTTCCCGCCTCGGCGCCGCGGCCCTGCAGTTCGGCGCCGCGGCGCCGCAACTCCTGCGGACCTCCCGCGCCGCGCCCTCGCTTCCGACGCGGCTGGCTGGAACTTCAGCGCCTCACCGCACTTCACCCGCCTTGGCGCCATGCCCTCGCCTCGCGCCGCGGCTCGAGCCCCGAACGTGTTTCTCTAATTTTTCAGACGCCCACACGCACGGCTGAACCACTGGTATAACATTATTAAAAGTGATCTAGGAAATGTAATATCATTTTGTCTCATCTTAGCTTCTATGCGGATGGAGGTTTCTCGGTTTTAATAATACTTAATTAGTCAAAACATTTCCCTTTATTAACGCTGCAGTGGTTTGTTCGATACTTATTCTGATTTCCGAAATCAGTAAAACATTATTCCTTTTACAAACCAAGTACTCATTACTCACGAATGAGGTTTCACACTTTTTAACAAAATTCATATTAATTCAATTAAGTCAAGTCTCTTATCTTTTAAGATCAAGTCTCTTAACTTCTAAAATTAATAAACCATTCTTTTTACCACTCTTAAGTCGTTATACCTAACTTCCCATAAAGCTAGTATAACTCTTAAGTTTTTAAAACCAAGTATTACTCTTCTTTCAAAAAGGATTCATAATTCTTTTGAAATACTTCAAGATTCTTATTATTCAGGCTTAAGTCAAAAGACATTGCCGTAAAACTACGTTCAGTTAACACACGTACGTCTACCGTACTATATATATATTCTTAAAATATCATGCTCAAGAGTATAGGGAGAATCACATACCTCGCGACGATTATCGACTATTAGCAAAACGCTCCACCGCTATAACCCGGCTAGCCTTGTCCACCTTTCAAGTAGAACATGCTACTCGCAGTACTTCAACCTATAACGGTTATATAAGTCTATCAACTTCTACTTTAATATTCTTCTATTACAGTTCAATTCTCTTCTATGAATCTTATATTCATTTCTATACAACTATAGTATGTAATTTCCAATTACAATAGAAGGATAGGATTATTTACCTCGGTAAGCCCAAAAATTATCCAAGTTAAAATGTCGATCCTGAGCAACGTTTAGCTCCTACTCCGGGTGCTCCAACCCGCTCCAAACAACCCTTAGAAGTTCTACGCAACTTCTTCTTAATACTTCAACCAACTGTGAAGATTTTCCTTAGGGTTTCGTTTAGTGACTGAAGGGAAGTATAATAGTATTTTTGGGCTTTTAGTATAGGGGTAACCTTGGAATACTACAAGGTATTTGGGCCAAGGTATTTTGGAATAGTAACTATACTTGGAGAGTATTTTCTACCAAGGGGGTGTATTTACGAGAACAACTAGGCAAGGGAGATACTTTCGGCCAAGGGGCCTCACAAAGGGGGAGGGGTAGGCTTGGACGAAAACACTACACTAAGGGGGAGAGGGCTTTCAAGACTTAGAAATTATTTTAGGATGAAGAAGTCTTCAACTAAGGGGGGTATTTATAGGACAACCAAGGGCCAAGATCAAGCCAAGTGGTAGGCAAGTGTAGGGTGAGGATTTACCCATGTGTACCTTATCCAACTACCACACAAAATAT
This sequence comes from Przewalskia tangutica, assembly GCA_029844215.1. Taxonomy (NCBI): domain Eukaryota; kingdom Viridiplantae; phylum Streptophyta; class Magnoliopsida; order Solanales; family Solanaceae; genus Przewalskia; species Przewalskia tangutica. The sequence continues at coordinate 4,885,693 of CM056720.1, forward strand.
CACAAATATCCTACCAACTCTTGACCCTCAAATCGTCCACTAGCCGCCCACTACAACGTCCAATATGAGGGTGACACATGTCACCCTCCCGTTGGTCCAAAATGTTTCATCTCTCGGAAAAATCCGCAAAAATTAGAAATGACATAGCCGTAATTTTCCCTTCGCAAGTCTTGTAAAACGTTTCGTCGAAAAACGATTCTTTTCGGTACTTGTGAACAAAATTTTCGGTCCTTGCCTAACTTTAAGGCTCAAATTTTCTACGTACGTCCTCACGTACATACTCTGGAAATACGGGGTATAACACTGGCACTGGCACGACCTTCATGTTTTGAAACGGTAGTGATTTCATTAATGAAAGGGTGCAGTGTGTTTATGACTTAAAGTGGAACAGTTAATCTCATTGTTAAAGGCATAACTTAAAAAGGTAAAAATGATTGCATTACTCTCATGATTGCAAGGTTCAGTGTTCTTATTGATGTTATATTATATCATGGACTGCCGGCAGTGAAAAATGATTCCACGGGCATGATTGATATTATGGGCGTGAGACCATGGTTATATTTGAGTAATGACTTTGAGGGCATGCGTCACTGATTTGACATGACTGCTTATGTATTGTGTACTGTAGTTTGGCTATCATACATGTCTCCTGTTTTGTATAGACTGTTATGATTTCATTACAGTATTTTCAGTTTCACATACTTGCACGCGTTCTTCGCATCGACCTCCTTCGAGGCTGCGTTGATCTGCGAGTTTAGGTACACAGTTTGGTGATCTGCAGGTGTAGGACCTTGCTCAGAGTTTTTGGATAGCTCCATCAGTTCCAGAGTTTATCATTTTGGTATAGACCGCCCGATGTGCTTTTGTATGCTTATGGGTGCATGGGGCCTTGTCCCGTCATATTTCAGTAAAACTCTTAGAGGTCTGTATTCATATGTGGGATTGGACTCATGTACGGTGTAGTGCCTTTTTGTTATGTATATTATATGGCAGCCTTGTCGGCTTTGCCCTTGCATGTTCGTTTTTTATTTTTTTAAAAACGAGGTGTTATTCAGTTCCGCGATTTACTTGTGTCAGTTAGGTAGAAGGGTGCCCAGGTAGGGCACCAGTCACGGGCCCGGGGTTCGGGGCGTGACATTACTAACAACCTTTATAACTAACTAACTAACAAGACTAACTTCTATAACAAATATAACTAACTTCATAACTGTTTTCTATTCTCCAACAGTCCCCCTCAAGCTGGATCTTGTAAAGATGTTCAGCAATTCAAGCTTGGAACATAGATACTGATGTTGTATTATGTTCAAACCTTTGGTTAGTAAATATGCAAACTGATCTGCTATATTGATGTATTTTGTTTTCACCACTCCTTTTTGGATCTTGTCTCTTATGAAATGTAGATCAATTTCTATATGTTTGGTTCTTTCATGAAACACAGAATTTGCAGCAATTTACATTGCTGATTTGCTATCTGAGAATATTATAACTGGTAGGCTGATATTGGTACCAATTTCTTCTAGTAATCCAAGTATCCATGTTAGTTCAACAACCGTTTCTGCCAAGCTTCTATATTCTGCCTCAGTTGAGCTTCTGGAAAATATAGTTTGTTTCTTTGACTTCCATGATATAAGAGAATCACCAAATTTAACCAAGTATCATGTGACTGATTTTCTTGTGTGTGGGCAAGAAGCCTAGTCTGCATGACAGTAGGCAACTACTATTTTTTGTTCCTTACTAGACATAAGTACACCTTGTCCTGACTAATTCTTTAAATATCTTACAATTCTTAATGCAACATTAAGATGTGATTTCTTTGGATGTTGTAAGAACTGGCTAAGTGTCTGTACATTGTATGTTATATTTGGTCTTGTGATTGTGATCATGGAGTAGGCTTTATTGACTGTTGGCAATGGGGACATTAATAGAATTTGACTTCTAGCCTGCATATAATTCTCATTCAGCCCCATCAAGAACTGATATAGCTTCTGCCTCTGAAGGTATTCCACAAACTCTTTGGACTTAGGACAACCACAGCTAGGAGGAGGAACTAAGGAATGAAATTCCACCCAAAGTGTTTTCAGCCTAGAATAGTACTCTGCCACACTTGAAGTACCTTGTGTTAAAGTGGTTATTTCTCTATGTAAGTCATAGGTTCTTGATCCATCGACCTTATCAAACATTTCTCTCAGATCTTCCCATATCTCATAGGCTGTATCAACATAAAATACATCACTAAGTAGACCACCTGAGACTGAATTTATCAGCCAAGCCTGAACCGCATCATTTACCCTATCACATTGATCCCACCACTCTTCTTCATATTGTTCTTTCTTACATTTTCCATTAATGAATCCTATTTTATTCCTTCCAAGTAATGCAATCTTCATGGACTTACTCCACAATGCATAATTCTCAGTACCTAGCACCTGAAATGATATGAGGGACATCCACTCACATCTGAGGATTGGAGAAACAGTATGTGGTTATGGTCTATTATTACTGTAGTTGTGTTGGGGATTACTTCTACTCTATTTGTGGTATCTTGATTATTTCCAGATGTATCCTCCATAGTGTTCAATTTAGTAACACAAATGTAAGAATCAAGGTTCACAGTAGTTTCCTGAGTTAACAGATTTCAGACTTTATCCGTCTTTCTTGACTCTGTAGAGACTCACAAATGAGCAATGAGCTTATAATTCAAAGATTTCAGATAGAAGAATAAGAACAAGAGTTTCAAGATTTCATATAGAAGAATAAGAACAAGAGTAGAAGATGATTTTCTACTTCAGATATTAGGTATGGGACAGAAACAGAAGAAAGAATACAGAACGAATATTGTTGCACCCTTCTGATGTGAGCTTTAACTTATGAGAGATTGATCTATTCAGAAGTAACATAAACAAATGTAACAGAATGTAATAGAGTCAATAAGACAAGAATTCAATTCACATACAGAAGACCGAAATACATATATGATAGTAAGAATTCACAGACCAGAAAATTCACAGAAATTCAGAAACTTCATAACTTGAACCTGTCTACTAAGAGCATTAAAAAAAATCAAATTTTATTGCGGAAGCATGACCTAGTAGCTCTGATACCATGTTGTTATTGATGAACTCCATTCTTACTCATTCAAGCTTATGAGTTATACAAAATATACTGTGATATACATGTAGTTTACACAGATCTGTTTGCAGTATACACGAGAAATAAGAACATCAAAAGAGAAGAGGGAAGAGGAGGAAGTAAGTAATCTTCACATTTTTTATTAATTGAATGAGTTACTGATTACAATGAAGATACATCTATTTATAGTTTTATAATTACTCATTTCTCTTCTAGATTAGTAAGTTAAATACTTTTAAGTAGTTACAACTTACTAACAACCTTTATAACTAACTAACTAACTAACAAGACTAACTTCTATAATAGATTTAACTAACTTCATAACTATTTTCTATTCTCCAACACTTCCTCTTCATTCTCCCATTTCGAAATTAAATTTCTCAACTCCCATCAACGCCGGCCCACCGTGACCCAGCTTGTCCGCGGCGACCCCCACCTACCGTCAACCCTATCTCTCCTAAATTAGTGAGATAAGTTTCTCAAACTAGGATTTTTAAGTTTTTTGAAATCTTATTGTTATCTTTAAATTTGTAGGTTCATTGTTAATATATTAGTTTATCTAGGTAGTTTTCCTTTAATTTATGATTTTATAATAGTATTGATGTGTAGAAACTTGAATTTGTAAACAAATATAGACTTTCTTGTCAATTTTTTTTAAATAATTTTTTTTTATTTTGTTCTATCCCCGAATTCTGTCTTCTGTCGTTGTATCGGCTGATCGAATCGGGAGACAAATTGATTCCTTAACTCAAGCGATTCGGGCTGGAAACAGAATTTTAATTTCCAACAATGGGTTCCCCAACTACTCCATAAAGCGTTAACGCAGTGTTACTAGTGAATTAAGAGGTAAGAATGCATGAATACAACTGAGTAAAGTAAAGATAAAGGGATAAAATAAGAATAAAAGATAAAGATAGATAAATTTTGATTTGTTTAAATGTACAAGTTTGGTATAAAGATGTAGTACATGAGTAACAACAAACTCAGCCTGAAGGCGAGTCGACCCAGCCTCCACCAGAATTGGAGATTGAAATATGGTGTAGAGTTGCTGGGACACAAAAGGGTAGAACATACGGTTTAGGCCCGAGGAAACAACCCTTAGCGCATCTTAGGATTGCGATGTGAAGGGACTTCCTGAGAGGGCGAGGGTGCCGATGGCATCCAAGTCACAACTATGGCGCAATAAATTGCACAACTTAATCAACAATTGACAGCGGTTGAAGCTAGATGATTGGAGGAAGAGAGGGTGATGCAAGAGAGCATGAAATCGTTCCAGGCACAAGTTCAGAGCCACATTACATTACATGTGGACGATTTGGTGTTCCCCACTCTCCCCCTCCTCACCCTGATGATAATGATGACATCGAGTCGAAAGATGACGGTGAATATGTAGACCATACACCGGAGCATGAGATGTCTTAGTACTTATGTATAGTTGTAGTTCTGAGCCTTATGCATGTTATATTCGTACTTTTAGTTGAATAATTTGAAAAGTTTGAACTTTGGTGAATTTTTTAATAATATTTTTGATGTGTTGAACGTCGTATTTGATTGATAATTATGATGTTATTTATATTGTAGCTTGTTTATTACTATTTTGGCATCAATTAATGTTGGTTTGTAGCTGAAATTAGATTATATATTTGTTTTGGTGTTTTTGACAGGCGGGATGCTGAAAAACCAACAGAATTTTGTGACGGAGCCCGTTGATTTTTTTTAAAAAATATTAATTAATTGCGACGGAGTTGTTGATTTTTTTTTAAAATAAAAACATATTACGGTATCGAAACTCTAACCCGGGATGGGACATGGCCTTGTCCCGCTCGGTCCCGTCCCGCCCCAATCCCGTCAGCCCTGACCCGGTCCCGCCTGCAACTCCCCTTTGCAAAAAATAGTCATTGCACCAACGACCATTTTACATTTTGGTCGTTGTGCAACAGCCATTTTTGACCTCCCCCCTCAACTCCCTTAATATTTATTTTTAACCCCTAAGTTATTATATTCATATTTTAATCCAATTTTACAACCATAAATATCTCATTTTCTCTTCATCTTTATCACAAATCTTCCTACAATCTCTCTAATCTCTCAATCAATCTCTCTACAGTTCTACATTGTCTACTAAATATTCAATTTTATTTATTCATTTGAGAGTGAAGTTGACAACTAGCTTGAGGATCATAAATCGAGCAAAGTTTCAATTTTCAACGTATCGATTACACGTCGACATTACGTCGGAGTTTGGTACATTCGTTCTTTCATTAAATTAGTATTGTTTCTTTATTTTATTTAGCGCACTTAATTTCATTATCTTTAATTATTTATTTGCATAATTATAATGGAACGCCTTGAACGTATGATTAAGGGTAAGGCTTCTTCTAATAGGGGTAACAAGGGTCGGGGTACTTCTTCTAGTTCTAGTCATCCTATTCCTAGACAGGATCCTATTCCTAGACAGGATGATTTTGTTGATAATGAAGATTTTCCTGAAATACCATATGGTTTAGACGAGGAGATATTTTCTGGAACTCAACAACACTTTAATTTAGAAGATGACCTAGATGACACACACACTAATGTAGATGACACATCCACTAGTGCGCCTTCAACTGAAATGCCTCATATTCCCCCTAGTACGAGACGAGGTCCAGCAAAACGACCATTAAAATCAGATGCATGACAATTTTTTATTAGGAACGTAGAGAATCAAGTAGCTATATGTAAATTTGTAAAGGGCGTCGCGTCCGTTTTAGACCTCGGAGTCAAAATGGTATCCGCAACGTTGCTCTTTGGCGCGGTTCCCTGGATTGAGCAAAATACTTGTATTGAGGAGTCACCACCTAATTAGTTAAGTGAATTAGAACACTTTAACTATTGAAATAAAAATGCTGCAATTGATCTCCATTTAATGGTCTGCGAAATTAATGATATTTTGGATCAAGGTTCTTTATTATCCTAAAGGGAAGGAGTTAGACATCCTTTAAGATCCGCTAACTTGCCGTTATCCGGTTAAACATAGGTTAATTATCTATCATGCTTTAACAATTAAAAATATAAAATAAAATTAAATACAACAATAAAATAAAAACTCCGAATGGCATTTTCTTGTATTCTTTAGCCCTTTTTAGGTATTTTGCCCAAAATGCATCTCCGGATACCTGTATAAACAATTAGTAAAAGTGTCACTAAGAGAGTAAATAATTATCAAACAGCGATAAGAATTAATAAGTAAACTAAAAAATAAAACTCGTCTTTTATACAGGGGAGGCCTTGGAAATCAGACGAAAATTCCTTCATCGGCCAAATGGTTAGTATATGTTCTTTTGGAATAAGAAAACTTTTCCACTCAGTTTAATAAATAATTAAAAACAGTCAATCGCCAAAATCAGTCCGCAACGGACGAACAGTAAACAACTCGCCGGAAAACAACTCCATTAATACCTGTTGGCCGATATTTTCGTATGCTTAACGCAAGTGTGCGTATCGTTACAAGTAATATAGTTACAAGTAATATAGTCTGATAAGACCGAATATCGTACTCAGAGACTGGTTATCAAGTACCGATTATCTAAGCTTTAGTTTTTATTTGGTGAACGTTAATTTGTTTGTATTTTTATCTAATAACTAAGACTAAGTAATTGCAGAAAATAAACTAATTATGATAATATTTTGGTTTAAATCAGTTATGAAGGAACTAAGGCTTCCAATATCCTCAACTATCCACTCTTTTCAATTCTTAATGAAACTAGAATGACTTCTTCTTCTACGTTAAGATAGCGGTTAACTAGACTGTTTTATATTCCGGTTAGGTTATCGCTCAACCCCAGTGCAGAAACCTTCTATATTTCTATGATAGGTTTTACCACATAGGAGGATTAAGAACAATAACCTATAATGCTACACAAGTATCGGAGTACTTTCGGCCGTGATTTTAACCTATGTCTATTCAATTACAGCATATCCAAATCTCTCCTCTCGGTTCTTGATTCGAAATCATATAGATTATGATAATTAGTGTTCAGTTAACTATCAAACATTCATACCAATATTGAATAAATCTTAATCAAGTGAAGAAGAAATCAAACTAATGCATTAATTTATGAAATAGAGTTTCAAGCGATTCAATAGCCCTAATAAAGTAATTAGCTCCTAAACATTGTCATGCCAAGAACTAATACAAACCAACATAAACTGAAATAAAAACAAAGAAAAGAAAAGAAACTTGAACCAAAGTTGTCTCCAGTCTTGTGTTGTAGCCTCTTTTTCCTCTCCAAAGTATGATGTGAGATGTAAGATCCCAGATGAATAATGAGGCTAGGTTTTAGGGATTTTACAGTTGAGAAAATATGGATTTCGGACCCTAAAAATTGTGTCAAAATCGGCCCAGAACGTGATTTTTCCGCCTCGGCATCGCGCAGATCGCAGAATGGCACCGCGTGCCGAAAAGTATCGCGCTTCTCGCATTGTGGCACCGCGGTCCTGCGGTCTTTCGTCCTGATCTGCCAACTTTCGTCCTTTTTTGCTTCGGGAGCTCCTTTTCTGCCCACTTTTAGCTTCTTTTTGTCATTTTGCCATTTAGAACCGCTGTGACTCAAAAGAAAGAAAAGCAACCCTAACAAGACACTTATTTAAACGAAAATGGAAAAATACTAACTAAAAATGACTCAAAAAGCGTATACAAAATACGTCTAACAAATACCGTCAAACTTAACATTTGCTCGCCCTCGAGAAAAGATCAAAACAAAATCAAAGAAACAAAAAAAATAAAAAGATTCAAAGAATCAAATCAAGCAACTGCACAAGGTTACTTAGAAAACATGTATGTTAGTTGAGATAATATGCTGGAACATATATAGCATGAATATAGAAATCTAGAATTTCAAGCCAGATATTTCGCAAATTCATTTCAATCACGATCAATGGAAGCATGAACTCCTAACTTATGCATGTCAATTTCATTTAGTTCTATGGGTATGTTTACTTTCTATTCTCCACTAATCATAGACATACATACTAGAGATCTTCAGGACTTGTCAGAGTTGTAGTGTAGAGTTAGGCAGGGGTAGGTAAGATCAGACATTTAGGCTCAATTTACATACCATAAGCATTTTCCTCATTCAACCATTTTGTCCTTCTTTTTGGTATCATTTTCAATTCATACCTATCACTCCATTTTTCTCTTTTTGAGAGCATGAAACACATTCTCATAGGTACCCCAAAACTTAAGCTTTTACATCTTTTTTATTGGGGTGCATCAATTTTTCACTCTCTTTTCGTATTTTCTTCACACTTCTTTATTCTCAATTTTTCAATTGCTGTTTATGGCACATAAGGAAATCACAGGGTGTCAAAGAAATCACTTATTTTAGGCTCAAAGGGGCTGACTAGAGATACAATTTATTGTAAGGTAGGTATTGAATGATAAGAAGGACTAACAAATAAATGTCTGAATCATCTCCCTAAATATGTACATCTTAACTATTTCGCCTCAAATAGCAAGAAAGCAGACTTCATAGAGATGCTTCAATCATTCTTTTCACCATTGACACACATAGGCTAAGCACAAATATCCCAAATAATTAGATGTTCATGAATTTTTGGCATATCTAACTCAAGCACATGGATTTTTGCTTCTCATTCCATTACATTATCCCACTTAATCTACTAGGCGTTTCAAGCAACTACAACATGCATGATCATAAAAAAAATTGACTCATATAAGACACAAAAACACAAAAACAAACACACAAAATACTAAGCCCCCCCAAACTTAAACGACGCATTGTCCCAAATGTGTAAAGACTAAAAATAAAAAGGGACGACTTACAGACATCAAACAGCGGTTCAAAATGGTGGTGATGGCGGCAGATATTGTATTGAGGCGGTATCTAGAGATGTCGTGTTTTATCAATGGGCGTCGCGGCCCTGCATTATGGTGTCGCGGCGCAGTGCCAAATTCTCCCATTTCTGCAGCATTTTTCTCAATCCCTGCTTTTATCTGTCATTCACAACACTCAACATACCAGATTGTGAGACTGTTCAATTCAAAATAAAACAAACAAAAATAAAAATTTAAATAACATAATTAAAACTTTGAGTTGTCTCCCAAGTAGTGCTGTCTCTAACGTCTTTTAGCCGGACGCAATTAATCTTTACTAGTGCCGAGTGGATCCTTCTGCGAACTGCTTGAAATCTTCACAGTTATTGTTGCAGGTCTCACTTCTCCCACAACACTTTTTTCAAACAATGGTCTCATATCTAAGATTATCCCCCAATTACACAAGGCAGACTTGTCTTTTAGGCTCTCTATAATGTAGGGATCAGTGAAACTCCCTACATCTCTCAACTTTTGGGGGTGCCCTTCAGAGTATGGAATTTCTTTTTTAGGGTCAACAATGACATTTGGTGTTGTCTTTTCTGCAATAGGGTAGTCCTCAGTGACCTCTTATTTCTTTACACCAACTATCCCTCCAAATTCCTCAACAACTTGTTGTGGTTCAGGTTCCACAATTTGCTCACCACTCCTCATAACTGGGTCACTCGGTGGACTTTCTTGAGGTGTAATGGTTACCATGTCCCTCGGTTGCCTGATTTGTGGTTTCAAATTCAGAAACTGTCCCACTTGAGTCTCCAAGTTCTGCAAGGAGGATTTCACACCGAGTTTGGGCGTTTGTGAGTGCCAACAATGTTTTTCTCAATTCATCCCGCTCCTATGATGGGGCCTGACTCTGTGGCTGCTGAAATTGCCCTTGAGTCTGGCACTGGGTGAGCCTAAGTAAGGCTTCATGCAGCTCATTTCGATCTTCCTGTGGAACCTGTGGGTTAAATTGTTGTTGATGATACTGCTGTTGTGGATAGTAGTCGTGGTACTGCTGCCCCTGATAGTAGTAGTAGTAGTCCATATATCTTTTTTTTAAACGAACTTTACCTACAAAATAAGAAAAACAACAAAAAATGATAACAAGATGGAAACTTGTTCTTGGAGCAACCAAATTAGAAATAAAATAACATGACCAAATATATACAAACCAAATTAGAAATAAGAATAGATAATTCGATATTGAAAGTACGCCAGTCCCCGACAACGGCGCCAAAAACTTGTTAGCCGATATTTCCGTATGCTTAACGCAAGTGTACGTATCATTACAAGTAATATAGTCTGGTAAGACCGAATATCGTCCTCAGAGACTGGTTATCAAGTACCGATTATCTAAGCTTTAGTTTCTATTTGGTGAACGTTAATTTGTTTGTATTTTTATCTAATAACTAAGACTAAGTAATTGCAGAAAATAAACTAATTATGATAATACTTTTGTTTAAATCAGTTATGAAAGAATTAGGGCTTCCAATATCCTCAACTATCCACTCTTTTCAATCGTTAATGCAACTAGAATGACTTCTTCTTCTACGTTAAGATAGTAGTTAACTTGACTGTCTTATATTCCGGTTAGGATATATAATCGCTCAACCCCAGTTCAGAAACCTTCTATATTTCTATGATAGGTTTTACCACATAGGAGGATTAAGAACAATAACCTATAATGCTACTGTTGGGAGATTTCCAATTGCTTAACGCAAATGTATGTATCGTTACAAGTAATATAGTCTGATAAGACTGAATATCGTCCTCAGAGACTGGTTATCAAGTACCGATTATCTAAGCTTTAGTTTCAATTTGGTGAACGTTAATTTGTGTCACGCCCCGAACCCCGGGCCCGCGACTGATGCCCTACCTGGGCACCCTTGTATTCATATAACATACGTAAATTGTGGAAGATAAATAACGCTAATTTTTTTTCTTTAAACAAAGGCAAACCCGATAAGGCTACCATGATATATATAACTCCTGAAATGGGATTACACTGTACAACAATGTAAATACAATTCTAGCCAGTCCAGCCCACATATGAATACAGACCTCTAAGATTTTGGACAAATACTATGACGGGACAACGCCCCGCACTTCAATATACTCTAGCATAATGATATGCTCTAATATTGGAGCTATCCCAATCTTTGAACAATGATCCTAAGAAGGCGGATCCATTAATCGAGTACCTAGACTGCACATGAACGCAGCCTTCAAGCGGGCCGCAACAGGTACTAAGTATGAAACAGAAATAAAGTACAATATTAAAATCATAGCTGTACACAAGAATGACAGAGGAAAGTATGAAAATCAAATACTAGATCCTACCGTGTCATATATAATCAGAGCCAACTGTACATTGTCTCACTGTACTACTGTATCACTGTAACACTGTACAATATACTGCCCGGCTTTTAGTGAAGGACGTAATAAAGTCATGTAAAACTGTAAGTACTGTAAAGGAGATCGTACAGTCCAAATATAAAGCAGGAGGCAAGTATGATAACCAAATTAACAATACACCGTGCCTTATTAACAATGAGAGTAATAAGAGTAAACTTTACATGCTTTAAAATAGGAAGCTTATGATCAATCTAGGGCCACCCGTCCGTAGTATCATTATGCAATCCTACTCGTGGGACTATTTCACCCGCAAGGGTCTTGTGGACCCGCATAGGACAATTTTCCCCGCATAGGACTTTTTCACCCGCACATGACTATTTCACCCGCTTAGGCCCTATGGACCCGCAATGAACATATACGCAATACTCACATCCTGGAGAGCAAATCCACGGATATGTATAATGTCTTGGGGTTTTACCTCGCAATTATACTTATAACACTAGCACTAATGGCTATCATGAACAACATATGCAAGTTAAGTAATCTTTAACTCTCATTAGACAAAATGAATGCACCATCTTTTTAAACAACTAAGGCAATACCATGTCTTCCTTTTAAAACAAACAATACAATACCATGTCTTCCTTTCTAAAATAACCAAGACAATACCATGCCTTCCTTTCTAAAATAACCAAGACAATACCATGCCTTCCTTTCTAAAATAACCAAGGCAATACCATGTCTTCTTTTCTAAAACAAACAAGACACTAACAAGTCTTTCATTTTATAACACCAAGGCACTATCACATCTTGCATCACTAAGGATTAAAGTCCATTACAACAATGTACGTGAGCCGTACATTCACTTTATAAACTAAATTTCCATTTTAGAAAAGCCCAAGTACTACATGTATCACTAGGAAGTAGAATTCAATACATGTATCATTTTGAAACCATCATCAAGACACTTATCATAACAAGTATCTTTCTAAGGCATGGTTTGACAAATCAAGGCAATAGACATCACGTATTACTTTAAAACATCTTTGAAAATCAAAGTGTCGCGTATCATGTACTATATTAAGGACTTAATCATGGACATTCTCACATGATTTCCTTTCAACATTTTAAACCCTCTCTTGACTTTCCACAAACCTTGTTATAACAAATTTTCCATAAAACCGTTATAACACTTTCATTTCTAGAAAACTAAAGCACTACCACATATCATGTAAGGGATTTGAACCCAAGGTATATGTACGTCTATTCTTTATAAAAGAATCGTTTCATGCAATATTTAGGGAGTTGAACCCAAAAACAATTTCACTATTAAAACCAAGTTGCTTACCCTTTTAAACTCAAGTAACTTACACTTTTAAAACCAAGTAACTTATGCCTTTAAACCAAGTCACTTCTTCTTTCAAAACTCAAGTAACTTACTTTTAAATCAAGTAAACTATCTTTTTCAAAATCAAGTAACATATACCTTTAAATCAAGTTACTTCTACTCTTTAAATTAAGTAACATATAATTTTCAAATCAAGTTACTACACCTTTTTAACTTCAACTCAAGGCTTTAAAATCAAGTAACTTCTACTTTCAACATTAAGGCAATTTTTCCTTTAACTCAAGTAACTCATTCTTTTCAAATAACGTTACTCCTATCTTTTAAAATCAAGTCATGCAGCCTCTTTAAACCAAGTAATCTATACTTATTAAAATAATTCTAGTCTCATGACTTTCAAATAAATCTAGTCTCATAACTTCCAAATAAATCAAGTCTCTTAACTTTAGAAATCAAGTCCCATAACTTGAAAAATAAAGTCTCAAACTTTCCAAATAAATCAAGTCTCTTAACTTTAGAAATCAAGTCCCATAACTTGAAAAATAAAGTCTCATAACTTTAAATCAAATCTCATAACTTTAAAGAACTTAAAGTAACTTATACGATTCAAACCAAGTCACTCATACTTTCATAATCAAGACTCATATACTTTCAAAATCAATTTACTTACTTCAATAAATCAAGTCACATAGACTCACCAAAATCAAGTCACATAGACTTTCCAAATAATCATGTCAAAAGAAGGAAGAAGTTCACATACCTCGTTGGCGACTAACCCAAACGACAAGTAGCAATACGCTCCAATGTACTTCAACCTTATCGTCTATTCCACATTCCAAGTAGAATATTCTACATGTAGTACTTCAACCTATAATGACGATAGCACTTCTATCAATATCATACTTTATAGTATAAGACTTATACCAAATAATGCCCTCTAATTCTACGGAAATTTGGGCAGCACTTCCTTTGTTTCTACGTACTTTTCCACCTTTTCCAAGGCCCATATTTCAATAACCAATACGCCAAATTTAAGGCACAAACAACAGCTAACCAAAGGGGATTACACGCCTAACTGGACGTGTAAAATTCTGCCCCACAATTCATATATAATAGTCCAATATTTGTAAGGCCAATCTCGGCTACAATATTGACAACATATACTCCTTTTTCAATTCCTTATAATCCAAGTCGTTATTCCAACATGTTATATAAGTTATATAAACTAACAACAACTATATTCCCTTCATTGTATAACATGTGACAAGTGTTATTAACAACAATAATAACCAACTAATCCGAGACCCGAAAATGGGTCACTCTCGGCCTCAACATCCTTTTGTGTCCAAATCCTTTTTAATCTTCATTCTTTCTAGCACAAGGTCATCTACGCATATCCACAACATGTAATATCTAATTACATTAAGAGAAAGAAGAGATTTTACCTCAAACATGCCCAAAATCGTCCAAGGCAGCCCACACTTAAATGTCCCGCAGTTTTCATTTCGATCCACTTCTTCAAGTTCCAATCACATATATGTGACCCCTACACCCTTAGGAGCAACTTCCCTTCACGTTTCGCTTCCAAAAAGTCGACGGAACCCCTAGGGTTCCAAACCCTTTTCTCGGCCCAATAAAGATTTGAGGTTAGTGGTGTGTTATCTTGGCTAATCACTAGGTTAGGGACCCTAATCATGTGTTAATAAACTAACTTGGAAGGTTTAAGAATTTTTGTCCAAGAATCTTAGCCAAAACCGAGAGCAACAATATAGAGAGGGAAAATATATTTCTTGAAAATGTTCTAAGTGTTGTGATGAATCTTGTAAGCCCTCTAGTGTATATATAATGTAATACAAAGGGTAAGATGATGACAAGTGTAAGGCAAGAAGGTGGACAAGTGTGGGAGTGGGACCCATGTCCACTTGTCGACTTTTCATCCAAAATATCTAAGTCCACGGTCAAGACAAGACAGGGGGGTCATCTCTCAAAAATCCATAATTGGCCAAAATATCTCAAAATATTGTGGGCCCCACAAAATCGTAAAATTTTCCCGTGGGCCCCACATGACTAAATCCGGAACTTAAAATCCAAAATTCTAATATAATCTATAAGTCCCAAATACCAAATTTGAGAACCAAATTCCAACTAATAAACATTTTCCTTCACAAATTTTCGATATTTTTCCTTAAAAAAAAGTAATCTTTCTTTCTTTCCAAAATTCAAATCTCAATTTCCTTACGTACGTTCTCATCTCATTGCCTTGGAATTACGGGATGTAACGACTAAATTAACATACAGTCATATAGTGATAGTCATAGACTCATATTATACTATTATAATATTATAGTATTATAATTATACTCATATTAGTCATATATATAATATATTTATAAAGTATAAACTATAAAGTATAAACTAAATAATTAAACAAAGACAAGAAAAATGTAAAAAAAAACATCCCAAGATTTTTTTTGTGCCTCTTATATTATTAATTATTTCATTGAAATATACAAGATTCAGAATTACAACATTGTAGTGTACTGTTGTTGAATTTTTTTGCAAAAGACATAGAAAAATTAAAAAATTGCAATGAAATAAATTACCAATTTGAAAATACTTTTTCTAGTTTCTTTATAATTTCGTGTGGTTCCTCGGTTGGAATTGGTATATCTTGGTCAAATTATTCCACGTCGCTACTCATGCCTTCAGATAAAATGTCGTTGTAGTTTTCGTCTTCTTCTTCGTTAATCTCTGGTTGACCATACCTCCTTCGCTCCGCTCGTATCCAATCTCTGAATAGTACCGCCATCTCCAAGCTGTCTCCGGCTAATGAGTGTCTGTGTTCTCCTATTTGAAATATGCCTGCAGAAAAAGCGCTTTCAGAAGCGATTGATGACGCTTGAATGTTCAAAATATCTCGGGCCAACATTGAAAGTGTCGTAAATGTCTTCTCATTCTGCATCCAATATTTCAGCAAGTCTTCCTTTCATTCTTCATTGATAACTGCTTGGTAAGGTAAATTACCCTGCAAAACAAAAACATCAAACTCGCTAATTTGGTTAGCACTGCTACCACCGCACATTCTATTTCTGAGGCTTTCAATAGAATCAATACTAGCCGCAGAAACATCATGTCTTTTTTTAGGCTGTGTTGAAGAAGAAGATGGTACGAAAGCCGGTTGGTTACTAGCACTTTCTTGCTGGTAATGCCGATATACTTTTTTGCATTCATCTTCTACGCTATTCAACACTTCTTCTAGCGTTTGTTCAATAGGTGGCTCAACATTTAAATTTTTGGGAGTTGGAGGTGGTAGTACGTCCATACAGTTATAAATATTTTCAATAAGACTTTTACAACCCTCTACTTTAATAGTCGGGTTTAATACAACACCAATAATATAAATAGGGGGAATAAGAATAAAATATTTCTTTAATTTCATAAACATTTTTTAATAGCTGCCTTATAAGCAGGTTTTTCCATATATTCTTTAAGAAGTAAAAATATTATAGCTATATAAAACAACATAGTTGAAATAGTAGGATAATATAAAGTAGAAAATTCTTTTGTTGCTCGTTGAAAATTCTCTAGAAATACAATAAGTTCTTTAATTTTGTCCCAATAATTATCCACAATCATATCATTTGAATTTTGATTATGGGCGTTAAAAAATAAAGTGATAGACTTTCTATAGTCATAAGCAACAACTAGTTGGTCATATAAAGAATTCCACCTAGTTGGTACTTCTTCGGGAATTTTTCTGTAAGATAGTTCACAATCGTGACAAGTTTTTTTATATTCTTTTCTCTGTTGAATTCTATTATTTTTAAAAATAAAGTGTATAGCAAATTGTATTTTTTCAAGAATATCTTGAAAAAGTGAAAGACCATCCTTTACAACTAAGTTATAAATATGACACGCACATTTGATATGAAAATGTTTTGAAAAAGACGGAGTTAAAACTTCTTTTAAAATACAAATAGCAGCATTGTTAGAAGATGCATTATCTAATGTAATACTCATAACTTTATCAGTTATTCCGTAATAATCGCAGACTGAATAAATATTTTCTGAAATAAACTCACCAGTGTGCCTACTATCTATATATCTATATGCTAAAATACGTTTTTGCATAGACCATTTATAATCTATCCAATGACAGGTTACCGTTAAATAATCATGGCCGTTAGTACTACGACATATATCAGAAGTTAGAGCGACTTTGCAATTTAAATGATATAATGAATAACGCAAATATTGTTGATATTCGTGTGCAAATTTAAACACGTCTCTCTTAACCGTTGATCTAGGAAAACCTTTATAAGAAGGATTATACATATCTCTAATATAATGAATAAAACCAGGCGATTCAGAAAATGAAAAAGCCAAACCCTCCACAACAACTAATTTTGCTAGTGCTTTCCTATCTTTATGTTTATCGTATTTAGGGCCTACAACTCCCCCCGTCATAGGGTTAATTTGACCCTGTACTTTGTCCGGGACAGTATGTGAACCTTGTCCCGATTGAGAGGACGTCTGCTCACCATCTTTTTCAATAATGTATTGGGCATGCAAGACTTTGTGTTTTTGCAATAGGTGTCTTCCTAAACCCCCCGTCCCACCATGACCTTGTCCAGTTTTAAAAGAATAAATATTTTTACAAGTTTTACATATAGCTACTTGATTCGGTACGTCCCTGTCAAAATATTTCCATACAACTGATTTTAATGGTCGTTTTACCGGACCTCGTCTCATACTAGGGGGGATAGGAGGCATTTCACTAGTGGGTGTATCATCATCTTCATTAGTAGGTGTATCATCATCTAGAGTGTCATCTAAATTAAAATCTTCTTCATTTTGAGGATAAACATTTGTGTCAAGATCATATGGTATTTCAGGAAACAGTTCAGGATCTATAAAATCATCTTGTCTAGGAATACTAGAAGAAGTACCCTTGCCCTTGTTACCCGCCCTACTAGAAGAAGTTCCCTTGCCGAAAAGACTTTTTGTTCTTTTCATTTTAATTATGATAATAAATAATTAAATAGTTAAAGATAATGAAATTAAATGTGCTAAATGAAATAAAAACAAAATAATAATTTAATGGGGGGACGAATGTACCAAACGCCGACGTAGAGTCGATGTGTAATCGAGAGGTTGAAAATTGAAACTTTGCTCGATAGATTAATCCTCAAGCTAGTTGCCAACTTCACTCCCAATTCTCAAATTAATAAATAGAGTGAATATGTAGTAGACAATGTTGTATATAGAAATTAGAGAAAATGTAGGAAGATTTGTGAGAAATAAGAAGAGAAAATGAGGTATTTATAGTTGGAAAATTGGGTTAAAGTGTAAATATAATAACTTAGAGGTTAAAAATAAATATAAAGGGGGTATGGGGGGTTGGGGGAGTGGGGGAAGCCAAAAATGGCCGTTGTCTAACGGCCAAAATGTAAAATGGCCGTTAGACAACGGTTATTTTTGGCAAATGGCGGGACTGGGGCGGGATCGGGGCCTGGCGGGGTCGGGCGGGACCATACCCTGTCCCGCCCCGGTTCGAGCCCCGGTCCCTTTTTTTTTTTTTAATACGGGGTCGTGTGGTTTGAGTCGGTCGGCCGACCGACGGCGGTCAGTCGGCCCGCCATCGCCACTTCTACTCATTATATCATTTTAATGGCAAAGTGACTATCACTTCTGATATAGGCCGTAGTACTAATAATCATGATTATTTAACGATAACCTGTAATTGAATAGATTATAAATGGTCTATGCAAAAACGTATTTTAGCGTATAGATATATAGATGATAGACACACTGATAATTTTATTGCAGAAAATATTTCTTCTGTTTGCCATTATTATAGCATAACTGATAAAATTATGACTATTACCTTAGATATCGCTTCTTCTAATAATTATGCTATTACAATTTTAAAAAATAGTTTAACTCCATCTTTTTCAGATCATTTTCATATAAGATGTGTGTGCCATATATATAACTTAGTTATAAGGATGGTCTATCACTTTTTGCAGACATTCTTGATAAAATATAATTTTCTATAAACTATATTTTAAAAAATAATAGAATACAACGAAAAAGGAATATAAAAAAATTTGTCACGATTGCCAACTACCTTATAGAAAAATTTCCGAAGAAGTACCCACTAGGTGAAATTTTTTGTACCAGCAACTATTTGTTGCTTATGACTATAAAGACCTATAACTTTATTTTTAACGCCCAATAATCAAAATCCAACTTATATGGTTGTAGATAGCGATTGAGACAAAATTGCCGAACTTATTGTATTTTTAGAGAAAAAATTTCAAGCAACAAAAAAAAATTCTGGTATATATTATCCTACTATTTCAACTATGTTGTTTTATATAGTTCTCATATTTTTATTACTTAATGAATATATGGCTAAACCAGCTTATAAGACAACTATGTAAAAAATATTTTATTCTTATTCCCACTATTTATATTATTGGTGTTGTATTAAATCCGACTATTAAAATAGACGAATGTAAATCACTTATTAAAACTATTTATTGTTGTATAGCAGTACTACCACCTCCAAGTCCCAAAAATCTAAATGACCCATCATCTATTGAACAAACTAAAGAAGAAGTATTATCCAGCATAGAAAACGAATGCAAAAAAGTTTATAGTTATCACCAAGAAAGTGTTAGCAACCAACTGACTTCCATACCATCAACTTCTTCTTCAACACAACCTGAAAAAAGACATGTTGTTTCTGCGGCTAGTATTGAAAGCCTCAGAAATAGAATGTGTGGTGTTAACACTACTAACCAAATTAGCGAGTTTGATGTTTTTGTTTTGCAGGGTGCTTTACCGTATCAAACAGTTGTCAATGAAGAAGGACAAGAAGACTTGTTGAAATAGGGAATGAAAAGACATTTCCGACACTTTCAATGATGACCCGAGATATTTTGAACATTCAAGCGTCATCAACGACGTCTGAAAGCGTTTTTTCTGCCGGCAGATTTCAAATAGGAGATCACAAACACTCATTTGCTGGAGACAGCTTGGAGATTGCAATATTATTCAGAGATTAGATACGAGCAGAGCGGATAAGATGCAGTCAATCGGAGATCAATGACGAAGAAAAAGAAAACTACAACGACATCTTATCTGAAGGTATGAGTAGCGACGTGGAGCAATTTGCCCAATAAATACCAATTCCAACAGAAGAACCACACGAAATTATAAGGAAAATAGAACAATTTTTAAAAAAAATGTAATTTCTTTAATTGCAATTTTACTATGTCATTTGAAACTTTTGAACGACACTACAAAGTTATAATTTTGATAATTGTATATGTATATTGTATTAGAAAAAAATCATATTTATATTAAATAATATAAGAGGCACAAAAACAACCTTATGATGTTTTTATTACAATTTCTTGTTCAATTATTGAGTTGTTTATATATATGTTATTTTTTTAATTAAGTGAAAAAAAAAAAAAAAAAACGCCCCGCCCCCATCCTGCCCCAGGCTGATCCCACCCCGACCCCTTATCCAACGGGACCGGAACCGGGACGGGACTTTGTCTCGTCTCGCCAGTCCCTCCCCAGCTCAATCCCGCCCCCTCCCCGTCCCGACCCCCCTACTTGAAATACATGCTACCAGACAAATAAAAAACTATTGTCCAACTTCAATTAATTAATAATAAATAAGAAAAAAACTATTTAAGGTCTTTTTTGTCGGAAGACTGCGTTTTGCATTGCACCTCACCTTACGTTTGATCTTCATTCTTTACATTTATTTTAAATGTAGTTAGTGTACCTAATAATTATCGAACAGAAGTTAACTCAGATACTAACTTTTGGTTTATTTCGTTTTATTATTTACATGTGGCATAATTTATGAAGGTTCTTTTAATGCTTTCGTTTGTTGAATTCCAAAATAAGGGCATATGTATGTCACTCACTACTAAGTTTTTTTTTTACTGAATTTCTTACTAAAAAATGTTTAGTGGTTGTTTCTCATTGAACGTCGGTGAAAAAACTTAAATAATACTTAGTAGTATTTTAACACGAAAATAATAAGAAGTTTTCCAGTGTTCTTAGTAGTGTTTTAACATTTAGTGTTTTTATTTCTAGTAGTGATTTTGAAACGGCGAAAATACATGACCCCATTAATGCAAGTAATTTAGACTCTTTTTATATTCATTGGTTTGATATAAATACCGAATAGAAAACGGTGCAAGTAGTTATTATTAATTCGAGAATAGCACTCATTATATTCTCATATTTATTTTTGCCTCCTCTATCACCTATCAGTCTGTCATTTTTTCCCACTACTATCCTACAATTATGGAATTGGCTATAAAAGATTAATCTATTTCTGGTTTTACGGAAATAAATGATTGTTATATTGACCTCGGAGAAAGGATATAGTGATTGTCTGGCAAAACATAATAATGATTCCATGAAGGAAAGAAGATATGGAAGAATTTACCAATCATAGTTTAGTCAAAATCTTGTCATTATTTATTGTCGGTATGAAAAATCATGTGAATGACAGCGTGATTATAGGAATTTTGATTAGAAAAGAATATTAATGACATACTATTGGCCTATTGCTTTACTGGGCTAATTCATAAATTGAAATTTATAAATTCTGATAATTCATCTCTAGTTATAAAATATCTAAGGCGGAAGGAATATGTCGACTATTTTACAATTTGTCAATCAACAAATTCGCTTATGACCAAGTTACAGCGTGATTATAGAAAATTTGATTATAAAAGAATATTAATAACACACTATTGGCCTATTGCTTTACGAGGCTAATTCATAAATTGAAATTTATGAATTATGATAATTCATCTTTAGTTATAAAATCTCTAAGGCGAAAGGAATATGTCAACAATTTTTTACAATTTGTCAATCAACAAATTCCCTCATGATCAAGTTACAATGTGGTTATAGAAACTTTGATTAGAGAAGAATATTAATGACACACTATTGACCTATTGCTCTATGAGGTTAATTCATAAATTGAAATTTATGAATTCTGATAATTCATATCTAGTTGTAAAATCTCTAAGACGGAAAGAATATATCGATAATTTTACAATTTGTCAATCAACAAATTCGCTCATGATCAAGTTACAACGTGATTATAGGAGCTTTGATTAGAAAAGAATATTAATGACACACTATTGGCCTATTGCTCTACTGGGCTAATTCATAAATTGAAATTTATAAATTCTGATAATTCATCTCTAGTTATAAAATATCTAAGGCGGAAGGAATATGTCGACAATTTTACAATTTGTCAATCAACAAATTCGCTTATGATCAAATTACAGCGTGATTATAGAAACTTTGATTAGAAAAGAATATTAATAACACACTATTGGGCTATTGCTTTACGAGGCTAATTCATAAATTGAAATTTATGAATTATGATAATTCATCTTTAGTTATAAAATCTCTAAGGCGAAAGGAATATGTCAACAATTTTTTACAATTTGTCAATCAACAAATTCCCTCATGATCAAGTTACAATGTGGTTATAGAAACTTTGATTAGAGAAGAATATTAATGACACACTATTGACCTATTGCTCTATGAGGTTAATTCATAAATTGAAATTTATGAATTCTGATAATTCATATCTAGTTGTAAAATCTCTAAGACGGAAAGAATATATCGATAATTTTACAATTTGTCAATCAACAAATTCGCTCATGATCAAGTTACAACGTGATTATAGGAGCTTTGATTAGAAAAGAATATTAATGACACACTATTGGCCTATTGCTCTACTGGGCTAATTCATAAATTGAAATTTATAAATTCTGATAATTCATCTCTAGTTATAAAATATCTAAGGCGGAAGGAATATGTCGACAATTTTACAATTTGTCAATCAACAAATTAAACATGATCAAATTACAGCGTGATTATAGAAACTTTGATTAGAAAAGAATATTAATAACACACTATTGGGCTATTGCTTTACGAGGCTAATTCATAAATTGAAATTTATGAATTATGATAATTCATCTTTAGTTATAAAATCTCTAAGGCGAAAGGAATATGTCAACAATTTTTTACAATTTGTCAATCAACAAATTCCCTCATGATCAAGTTACAATGTGGTTATAGAAACTTTGATTAGAGAAGAATATTAATGACACACTATTGACCTATTGCTCTATGAGGTTAATTCATAAATTAAAATTTATGAATTCTGATAATTCATATCTAGTTGTAAAATCTCTAAGACGGAAAGAATATATCGATAATTTTACAATTTGTCAATCAACAAATTCGCTCATGATCAAGTTACAACGTGATTATAGGAGCTTTGATTAGAAAAGTATATTAATGACACACTATTGGCCTATTGCTCTACTGGGCTAATTCATAAATTGAAATTTATAAATTCTGATAATTCATCTCTAGTTATAAAATATCTAAGGCGGAAGGAATATGTCGACAATTTTATAATTTGCCAATCAACAAATTCGCTTATGATCAAATTACAGCGTGATTATAGAAACTTTGATTAGAAAAGAATATTAATAACACACTATTGGCCTATTGCTTTATTTAGGCTAATTCATAAATTGAAATTTATGAATTATGATAATTCATCTTTAGTTATAAAATCTCTAAGGCGAAAGGAATATGTCAACAATTTTTTACAATTTGTCAATCAACAAATTCCCTCATGATCAAGTTACAATGTGGTTATAGAAACTTTGATTAGAGAAGAATATCAATGACACACTATTGACCTATTGCTCTATGAGGTTAATTCATAAATTAAAATTTATGAATTCTGATAATTCATATCTAGTTGTAAAATCTCTAAGACGGAAAGAATATATCGATAATTTTACAATTTGTCAATCAACAAATTCGCTCATGATCAAGTTACAACGTGATTATAGGAGCTTTGATTAGAAAAGTATATTAATGACACACTATTGGCCTATTGCTCTACTGGGCTAATTCATAAATTGAAATTTATAAATTCTGATAATTCATCTCTAGTTATAAAATATCTAAGGCGGAAGGAATATGTCGACAATTTTATAATTTGCCAATCAACAAATTCGCTTATGATCAAATTACAGCGTGATTATAGAAACTTTGATTAGAAAAGAATATTAATAACACACTATTGGCCTATTGCTTTACGAGGCTAATTCATAAATTGAAATTTATGAATTATGATAATTCATCTTTAGTTATAAAATCTCTAAGGCGAAAGGAATATGTCAACAATTTTTTACAATTTGTCAATCAACAAATTCCCTCATGATCAAGTTACAATGTGGTTATAGAAACTTTGATTAGAGAAGAATATTAATGACACACTATTGACCTATTGCTCTATGAGGTTAATTCATAAATTGAAATTTATGAATTCTGATAATTCATATCTAGTTGTAAAATCTCTAAGACGGAAATAATATATCGACAATTTTACAATTTGTCAATCAACAAATTCGCTCATGATCAAGTTACAACGTGATTATAGGAGCTTTGATTAGAAAAGAATATTAATGACACACTATTGGCCTATTGCTTTCATCACTAATTCATAAATTGAAATTTATAAATTCTGATAATTCATCTCCAGTTATAAAATATCTAAGGCGGAAGGAATATGTCGACAATTTTACAATTTGTCAATCAACAAATTCGCTTATGATCAAATTACAGCGTGATTATAGAAACTTTGATTAGAAAAGAATATTAATAACACACTATTGGCCTATTGCTTTACGAGGCTAATTCATAAATTGAAATTTAAATTTATGAATTCTGATAATTCATATCTAGTTGTAAAATCTCTAAGGCGGAAAGAATATATCGATAATTTTACAATTTGTCAATCAACAAATTCGCTCATGATCAAGTTACAACGTGATTATAGGAGCTTTGATTAGAAAAGAATATTAATGACACGCTATTAGCCTATTGCTCTATGAGGCTAATTCATAAATTGAAATTTATGAATTCTGATAATTCATCTCTAGTTATAAAATCTCTAAGTCGGAAAGAATATGTCGACAATTTTTACAATTTGTCAATATATTCTATTTAAAAATTTGAAGTATAATATGTTGTAATTAAACAACTAAATATATAATAATAATAAAGTATTTTTATTATATATTTTATGCGTAATTTTTGAAATAGCTAATGTGTGTTTTCAAGTGTCATGTTAGAATACTCAATTCGAGTCTGCATGTTCATCCTGGACAGGATCCAGTCGTGATTGTGAAAGAAGAAGATGGAAGAGTTGAAGAGAAAAATGAAGTCGTTTGTGGATCTTTCTAATTTTTTCATTCAACCCAAACAGAATAGCACAAGTGCTATTTATACAAAATGGAAATGAACTGTAACTAAAAAGACAAATATATCCTTAACTACATAAATCTTATATCCATGTATATTGAATGTATATCCCTGTATACTTCAACATTCCCCCGCAAGCTAGGTGCTAAACAAGTTCTTGACAGCTAGCTTGGATAACAAATAAGAATGTTGATTATGTACCAAGTTTTTCGTCAAAATGTCTGCTGGCTGCTATGTAGTACGTACGTAAATGGGAGACACCAAACCATGTCGAACCTTCTCCCTTATAAAGTGACAATCGATGTCGATGTGCTTCGTACGCTCGTGAAACACCGGATTTGCAGCAATTTGAATTGCTGACTTACTGTCATAGCCAACAGGAATAGGAAATTTCAAGCACACATTCAACTCAGCAAATAAGCCTGAAATCCAGACCACTTCAGCCACCACAGATGCCAAACTCCTATACTCTGCTTCTGCCGAGCTTCTGGAGATTGTCTGTTGCTTCTTGGCCTTCCACGGGATGAGGGAAGATCCAAAGAATACAAAATAACATGTAACTGATCGTCCGGTATTGGGGCATGAAGCCCAATCAGCATCACGATGGCGGACAACTTATCCAGGCTTCCAGTGACCATAAAAATACCCAGACCAGAAGCCTTTTTAACATATCGAACGATCCTCTCTGCTGCAAGCATATGTGATTTCTTTGGCTCCTGCATAAACTGACTCAGAACCTGCACAACAAATGCTATGTCTGGTCTGGTGTTGGTGAGATACAATAATCTGCCTATGAGCCTTTGATAACTAACAACATCTGGCAGCAATTGATCATCTGTAGGAGCAGCACCTCTATCCATCTCTAAATGTCTGTCATATACATGAGAAGTGAGCTTCATATTCACTTACATTGGAGAATTAGCAGGCTTAGCTCATGTTAGTCACATAGCTGCAACTAATTCCAGGGCATATTTCCTTTGGTGCATCACTATCCCATCCTTGCTTCTAGCAAACTCGAACCCCAAGAAGTATCTCAATTCTCCTAGGTCCTTGATCTTGAAATGTTTCTGCAATGTGCTCTTGGTTTCTTCTATTAACTCCATATCATTTCCAGTCACAAGCAGATCATCTACATAAATCAACACTACCACAATGCCTTTTTTGACCTTCTTGGTGAGCAAAGAGTAGTCTAAGTGACTCTGAATGAACCCTGAAGACACTAAAGCAGTGGTCAATTTGATATTCCACTGCCTCGAAGCCTGTTTCAGCCCATATAATGACTTGAGCAGCCTACAAACCTTCCCTTTCTTGTGTGTAAATCCTTGTGGGAGTGTCATATACACCTCCTCATCAAGATCCCCTTGTAGAAAGGCATTAAACACATCCATCTGATATACAATCCAGCCCTGTGAAGCATCAATCGAGATAACATAACTCACTGTCACCATCTTTCACCTCAGGTGCAAATGTATCTTGATAATCTATTCCTTCTTTTTGATTATATCATTTTGCCACCAGTCGTGCCTTGTACCTCTCCACCTCACATGTAGCCTTGTACTTGATCTTATAGACCCATTTTCAGCCAATAGCTGTCTTGTTCTCTGGCAAATCTACCACCTTCCATGTTCTGTTATCTTCTAAGGCCCTGATTTCTGCCTTCATGACCTCAATCTATCTAGAATCCTTGCCTGCTTCTGTATATGATTGTGGTTCACTTTCTTCTGATATTTTTGCTATATAACTCTGATAGGATGCAGATAAGCCAACAAAACTAACATTATCTGATAGTGGATACTTTACACCCCTTGTCTCTGCAACAGGTTGAACAAAATCAGTCATCCAAGAGGGTGGTTTCTCGCTCTCCCGCCGACCTCTGTTTGGTGAATGAGAGACAACCATGTCCTGTGTCTCAACTGGCTTCACAATATCAGTAGCAACATCATTTGGGATAGTATTTGGAAGCTCAACGTCAGCAGTAACAGCATTCTCAGTATCAGCAACAACATTTGGAAGCTCAGAAGCCCCACCACCTTGATCGGTGTATTTTATATACACTTTTTGAGTTGTTTTTAGTGAGTCTTTTGTCCCTTTTTGTACAAATACGTGTCGTCTTAGGATATATTTTCTTTCTTTTGAGTCAAATTGGTTAAAATGGCTCTTTGGCGGAAAAGGAGCGAAAAGAGGGCAAAAGTAGAGGTTCCAGAGCTCAAAATGAGAGAAAGTGGCGAACCAGCAGACCAGTGTCGCGCACAGCGGCTCCCAGCAGGGCCAGGCGCCGCGGCGCCTTCAGACAGCAGAGTGCAGCGCTGCGGCGCCTAATCTCCAGAACAGCGCAGAACTTCCGGCGCCGCGGCGCCAGTTAGCAGGGCCGCGGCGCCGACGCGGGAAAAATCAGGTCTTTGACGATTTTATGGGCCAGGCCTGAAGGAAAACCTTAAGGGCGGTTTTGAAGCTATAAAAAGAGAACCCTAGGCAGTTTTTAAGGGTTCCCTTTCTTGCACAAACACAAGACTTCTTGGAGTTGAAGATTGGAGACCATTACTTAGTAATTTCTTTTCTTTCTTTTACTTTATTTCAGTTTTTATGTTGGATATTGAATTAGTTCTTGTCATGTCAATGGCTAGGAACTAATTCTAATATAGGGCTTTCCATGTCAATTCACTTGAACCTTATTTTATGAGTTAATGCATGTTTATGGTTGTTCTTCTTATTGTTGAGATTTATTCCAATAATGTTTTGAATGCTTGGTAATTACTTGATCATTAATTATCATTATTTATATGATTTCTAATCAAACTTCGAAAGGAGGCGGTTGTGACTATGTTGTAGTTGGGTAATCATAGGTCGGATTGGGGATGAAAATACCTCAATTACTTGTGTAGCGTTAACGGGGGTTTAAATACCTAGCTTACTTGCGTAAACGTTAACAGGGTTTTTGTTCTTAATCCTCCTATAGAGTCATCCTTATCACCGAAAGGTATAAAGGAGCGCTACTGGGGTTGAGTGTTTATATAGCCTTAACGGGAGTATAAAACGGATTAGTAAACCTGCTATCTCCAAAAGAAGAAGAACCATAATTTATTGCATTAATAAGTAATATAAGCGGATAGTTGAGGCGACTTGGAAGCCCTATTTCCATCACTACTGAAGTAAACACATAGTTAATTAATCTTTATAATTATTAGTCATAATCAACAACTCAAATATCGGTTGCCAAATAGATAACAAAGGATAGATAATTGGTACTTGAGCACTAATCCCTGAGGACGATAACTCGGTCTTCAAGACTATATTACTTGAGTCGACAACGTGCACTTGCGTTAAAGTGTGTGCATTAAATCGCGCATCAAGTTTTTGGCGCCGTTGCCGGGGATTGGCGTAGTTCAATATCGATTTATCTATTCTTATGTCTAATTTGATTGCTCCAAGAACAAGTTTCTAACTTGTTCTGCGAGCATCTTTTTATCACCTTTTGTTGTTTTTCTTATTTTGCAGGTTAAAAAAAAAAAAAAATCAGGACACATGGGCTACTACTATCAGAGACAGTGGAGTCATCAACAGCAGCTTAACCCACAGGTCCCAGAGGAAGATCGAAATGAGTTGCGGGCAGACATACTAATGCTCACCAAGTACCATACTCAGTTTATGGCTGAGACAAGGGAGTCCCTAAAAAAATTGGAGACCCACATAAAGCAACTGATGGAGGAGATGAGCAAAACACCTCAAGTAAATCTGCCTAGCGACATCATTATGGCAGGTGGCAAGCAAACTGAGGAGCCTGAACCACACCCAGCTATTGAGGAATCTGGCGAGATAGTTGGTGTAGAGAAGGAAAAGATTGCTGAGAAACAATTATTCACCTTCTTGGATTCTGTGGAAATTCTTTTTCCTGCACCTATTACAGAAGAAACACCACTAGCTATCACTGTTGATCCCCAATTAGGAAGTCCATACCATCAAGGGCACCCCCTAGAGTTGAGAGATATAGGGAATTTCACCAATCCCTACACTATAGAGAGCCTAAAAGACAAGCTTGTCTTGTGTACGTGGGGGATAATTTTATGTTTGAAGCCCTTGTTTCAACAGATGGTTGTAGGAAAAGTGAGACCTGCAACAATAACTCTGCGGATTGCAAGCAGTTCGCAGAAGGATCCAATGGGCACTCAGAAAGGTTAATTGCGTCCGGCTAAAAGACGTTAAAGACAGCGCTTGTTGGGAGGCAACCCAATATTTTTAATTATGTTATTTTAAAATTATGTCTTTATTTTATTTTATTTTGTCTTGAACAATCTCACGGTCTTGGGTTCTTGTTTATGTGTTGTGATAACAGGTACAGGGGCCAACAAATTTGGAAGGCGAAAAACTGAAGAATAGCCAGGAATTCCAGAAAATCGGGTTAGCCCATGGCCAGGGAGCGAGCGCGTAAAAAGCGAGCGCCAGAAATCCGAAAATTCCGAAGTCTAAGCGCCACTCGTAGGCGTAAATTCTGAAGAAACGCAGATAAATTGGCGCCATGCGAAATTTAAAGATGCCCAATTCCGATTTTTCCCAATTCCAAACCAAAAACCTAAACCCTCTCCTCCACAAAACCCACAAAAATCCACACTTTACCTACAAATCTTCCATAAATCAAACCCAAACACAACCAAAACTCTTAAATTCCCTAAACCCTTAACCATCTCAACTAACAAAACTTCATCCCATTGCCTCAAATCACCATTAGAAGCAAGAAAACCTTGAAGAACACCATCAAAAGGTAATCTTTATCTTTTCTTGAAAGCTTTACTGTAGTCAAATGAGGTAATAGATTGGAGAAGTATTGTATTGTTGAAGTTGTTGGGGTGGTGAAATTAGTTGTGAAATTTAGAGGAGGAGTATACAAAGGTGAGTGTGGGTGTTGTGTAGAAGCTTCTTAAGTGAAGTTTGGGGGTAATAGGTGTTGTAGCTGTTGATTGGTGAGTGATAGGGTTGGTGAACAGTGAACCAATGGTCGATGCATTATCCACCGCCACCGCCACCATTTTAAACCAAGTCTGTAAGTGTCTTGTTTCTTTTATTGTCTTTGAGTCTTGCACACATTGGGGACAATGTGTGATTTAAGTTTGGGGGAGTGTCTTATTTGTGTCTTATTGTTATAGTATGATTGAGTCTTTTTGATTGTTTTTGTGTATTTTTTTTTAGTCATAATTTTTTTTTCTTTTGAGTCATAATTGTCTGTCAAAGATCATGCATGTTGTAGTTACTAGAAACACCTAGTGAAGTAAGGTGGAATAATGTAATGGAATCAGAAGCAACTATCTAAACACTTAGGTTAGATATGCCAAAAACTCATAAAATCTGTCTAATTGGGGTTTCTTGCTTGAATTGTGCATGATAAATGATTAAAACCTATGTGTTATGATTGCTTGCTATTTGAGGCGAAATAGTTAGGATATGCATGTTAGGGAGATGACTCAGACATTTCTTTGTTAGCCAATTCTTACCACTCTTTTGTATCCCTGACATTAAAAATATTCCTAGTCAGCCCCGTTGAGTCTAAAAATAAAACTTTTCTTTGATACCCTATATTCCCATACTTGTGCCATAAGTAAAAAATATGAAATAGTTGGAATAGAATGTGTTAAAAAAGAGACAAAAAGAGCAAACAAGATTGATGCACCCCAATAAAAAAGTTATAAGAAATAGGCAAAAGCCTAAGTTTGGGGGTGCTTGTTATTATAATACACTTTATGCTCTCAAAACAAAAGAGGGGAAAGATAGATTTGAAGTGAAGAAAAGAAATCAAAAGAAAAGGGAAACATTGAAAAGCTAAAGAGCTTATGGTACACAAAAATGAGCCTAAATGCCTATTTTTTACCTACCCATGCCTAAGCCTACATTACAACCCTTAAAAGTCCTGAAGATCTCTTATATGCATATCCATGATTAGTGGAGAATAACAAGTAAAAATGCCATAGGATTTTTGAAAATTAACATGCATGATTCAGTATGTTGACTTCCATTAAGCATGATAAAATGAGTTTGCGAAATATCTAGCTTAATGTGTTTAGAGTGCTAAAATTTCATGCTATATGTTCCTGCATATTATTTTGCTAACCTTCATGTTTTTCTTAGTAACACCAATGCAGCAAAGTGATCAATGTCATTGAGTCTTTTATTTTTCTTCTCCTTTGAGTCTTTATTTCTTTCTTTTTGATCTTTGCTCGAGGGCGAGCAAAGGTTAAGTTTGGGGGTATTTGATCGGTGTATTTTATATACACTTTTTGAGTCGTTTTTAGTGAGTCTTTTGTCCCTTTTTGTACAAATACGTGTCGTCTTAGGATAAATTTTCTTTCTTTTGAGTCAAATTGGTTAAAATGGCTCTTTGACGGAAAAGGAGCGAAAAGAGGGCAAAAGTGGAGGTTCCAGAGCTCAAAATGAGAGAAAGTGGCGAACCAGCACTGAGGCAGTCGGCCGCCTCTCCAGCCAAGGGCGAGGCGCCCGGCGCCTAACATTCAGCTTCGAAGTTCCAGCGCGCGGCTGCCGAACAGCAGTAGCGCGCCTAATCTCGAGCAGCGCGAACTTCCGGCGCGCCGCTGATTCGCGGTCGCGGCGCCGACGCGGGAAAAATCAGGTCTTTGACGATTTTATGGGCCAGGCCTGAAGGAAAATCTTAAGGGCGGTTTTGAAGCTATTAAAAGAGAACCCTAGACAGTTTTTAAGGGTTCCCTTTCTTGCACAAACACAAGACTTCTTGGAGTTGAAGATTGGAGACCATTACTTAGTAATTTCTTTTCTTTCTTTTACTTTATTTCAGTTTTTATGTTGGATATTGAATTAGTTCTTGTCATGTCAATGGCTAGGAACTAATTCTAATATAGGGCTTTCCATGTCAATTCACTTGAACCTTATTTTATGAGTTAATGCATGTTTATGGTTGTTCTTCTTATTGTTGAGATTTATTCCAATAATGTTTTGAATGCTTGGTAATTACTTGATCATTAATTATCATTATTTATATGATTTCTAATCAAACTTCGAAAGGAGGAGGTTGTGACTATGCTGTAGTTGGATAATCATAGGTCGGATTGGGGATGAAAATACCTCAATTACTTGAGTAGCGTTAACGGGGGTTTAAATACCTAGCTTACTTGCGTAAACGTTAACAGGGTTTTTGTTCTTAATCCTCCTATAGAGTCATCCTTATCACCGAAAGGTATAAAGGAGCGCTACTGGGGTTGAGTGTTTATATAGCCTTAACGGGAGTATACAACGGATTAGTAAACCTGCTATCTCCAAAAGAAGAAGAACC
The DNA here is from genome assembly GCA_029844215.1 of Przewalskia tangutica. NCBI lineage: Eukaryota > Viridiplantae > Streptophyta > Magnoliopsida > Solanales > Solanaceae > Przewalskia > Przewalskia tangutica. Next base: position 4,918,018 of record CM056720.1, read on the forward strand.
ATAATTTATTGCATTAATAAGTAATATAAGCGGATAGTTGAGACGACTTGGAAGCCCTATTTCCATCACTACTGAAGTAAACACATAGTTAATTAGTCTTTATAATTATTAGTCATAATCAACAACTCAAATATCGGTTGCCAAATAGATAACAAAGGATAGATAATTGGTACTTGAGCACTAATCCCTGAGGACGATAACTCGGTCTTCGAGACTATATTACTTGAGTCGACAACGTGCACTTGCGTTAAAGTGTGTGCATTAAATCGCGCATCACACCTGTATCATGGACATTAGCATCTTGCCTTCTGATCCTTTCTGATTGAGTATCAACAGTTGCTCCACCAGGATCAATATCTGCAGCTTCTCCAGGATCAAGGTTATTAGACATAGAGTAATTAATTTCAAAATCAGAAGATATGGACACTGGAGAATCAAGATGTGATTCCCCAATATCAGCTCCAGTTGTTCCTCCCTGAATATGCAGAAAAGGAAATTGATCTTCATGAAATACCACATGTATACTTACAAAGATTGTTCTGTTAGTTAAGTCAAGTAATCTATATCATTTTTGTTTACTTACATAACCCAACAACATAGCTTTAGTGGCCCTAACATCAAACTTATCCCTTTTAACCATATTAGTGGCATAACAAAGACATCCAACAACTCTCATATGAGATAAAGAAGGGGCTTTTCTAAAGAGTTTCTCATAGGGAGAGATGTTGCCTAGAACAACAGAAGGGATTCTATTGATCACATACACTGCTGCTTCTACACATTCTCCCCAGAATTCTGATGGCAAGTGTCCCTGAAATTTGATGGCTCTAGCAATCACCAAAATGTGTCTGTGCCTCCTTTCCACTACTCCATTTTATTGTGGAGTATATGGAAAGGAGCTCTGTTGTATAATCTCATACTGTCTAAACATATCATGACATATATTATTAAAGAACTCAGTTCCATTGTCTGTTCTGATCTTCTTCACCCCCATGTCAAACTGGTTTCTTATTTTAATAAGGAAGGTTTTAAGGATAGTTGACACATCAGACTTCATATGCAACAGGAAAACCCAAGTCCATCTAGTATAATCATCCACAATAGTGAGAAAATTGTCACGACCCGAACCCGGACCCGTGACCGGTGCCTTAACCCGGGCACCCTAGTGACACAACATCAGAGAAAACCAGCGGAATGTAAACTCAAGATAACCAACCATTAAGATATAGAATAGTCTAGCCCAAAATGGCTAGACCCAAAAGTACATAAACCGAACAGTTACATCCTTAACGAACCAAGTTCTGACAAGACTACAGGCCTCTAAGAATGAATAACACTATGACGGGACAGGGCCCCGTCATGCCCCTGAATGTACAAAATATCAACGACTCCAGGGAGAACCATACCAAAAGTCGAGCCTCCGAAGAAATGGAGCTCCTGACACCTGAGTACAAGATCCTAGGAATGAGGATCTACCACCTGCTTTCCCTTACATGCGGTATGACGCAGCCCAGGAAGGGTCAAGACACAACGTACCAAGTATGTAAAAGCGGAAAATCTGTAGTAATATCATAAGTCCAAAATACACCAAGTTATAGATAAAACCAAATTATGTTGCCGTGCCTTACTAATAATGAGAGTAACAAGTATACATTTTATAGCATAAAAATAGGAGGCTCATGATCAAAACAGGGTACCTCGCCCGTAGTATCATTAAGCAATCCTACTCCTGGGACTATTTCACCCGCATAGGTCCTGTGGACCCGCATGAGGTCATCCGCCTCGTCATAGATCGTTTCACCCGCGTGGGACTATTTCACCCGCATGGATCCTGTGGATCCGCATGAGTACCATCGCGTACTCGCACGGGACTATTTCACCCGCATTGATCCTATGGTCCGGATCCGCATGAGTACAAGCGCCGCGCTCGCATCACGGGTAGCAAATCCATGACATAAATAATAATCCGGTTTACCTGCACAATATAAATATATATAACATAGCTCATCCTACTATTAAACATAACATAAGCACTACCGCCTATCACATCACAACATAAGCACTACCGGCCTATCATAACTTAAGCAAGTTAAGAATCACCTAACTTCTTATTAATAGTATTAATACATCCTCTCATTTTAGTATACCTAAGGCACGATCATGTCTTTTAATAAAAATCTGGGAATTTAACCCAAGTATCATGTACCTCTAACCTTTTAAGAAATAACTCCTTTTTATACAAAAAAAATCCCAAGATACTAATCACCATAGTATCAAGTTACGATTTCTTTTCAAACAAGTCACATTTCCTTTTAAAACTATCTCAAGCTTCTAAATTAAGTGACTTCATTTCTTGTAAAACCTTAGGCAATTCATGCCTTAGAACCATTTTCCTTCCACAAGTTCAAATCATCAAAACCTTTCTCCATTAAACTTTCACAAACTAATATAACCAACTCCCATAAAGCCGTTACATTAGAGTTAAACAATAGTAAAACACATTCCCTTAAGTCCGAGGGATTTTTATACTTTTCTTTTAAAACGGCAAGTATCAAATACTTATAACAAACGAAGATTTCCAAATCTTGTACGTCTACCGTACTACATAGGTACAACTAATCATGCTCAAGAGATAGGAAAGCTCCACATACCTCTTCGGTCAATCCACAAGCTAAGTCCAATTTACCGCACGTAGTATGTCAACCTAAAATGACCACAATACGTTTATTAAGCTCTAATTACAATGCAGAATTTTTCCAAGTTAAAGTCACCAATTTCCTACGGAAAATTGGGCAGCGTTTCCTTTGTTTCTACATACTTTGCCACCTTTTCCAAGGTCGATTTTTAACGCTCAAATGCCATGTTTAAGGCTCAACAACCAACCAACACCAAGGGGATTACACACCTAAACTTTGGTGTGTAAAAATTCAGCCCCACAAGTTATAACAACTAACCCAACAAGTCTAATGTAGTATTTAGGCAACAACATGCTCATAAAAATCCCCCTAACCAATTATTTCATAATCAAACCCCATTTCTTACATGCAACTACTCTAAGTGCATTTTTCCAACTACAAGTTCTTCCTATTAAACATGCAACACCCAATACCAACTACAAGAGAAGAAATGTTACCTTAAGTTTTAGCCAAACTTATTCCAACACCTTGCTAGCCTTTTTCTCCAAGAACACCACCACAATAGCACTTCTAAGCTAGTCACAAGCTTCCTTCTTGCCTTTAACTTTTCAGATTTTCTTAGGCTAGAACACCTCTTGAGGTTTTAGAGAGAAGGGGGAGCTCAAGCTTTGGAGAGAGAGAGAGAGTAAAGATGAAAGATGGAAAAGTGACCAAGCCTTGGTCAATTATATTGCATGCATTCTGAAAATCAGATGGGGGGGACACTTGTCACCCTCTCATGGCCTCTTTTAAAACAAAAATCAGATTTTCTAAGTTTTTCCGCCCAAATTTCCCGCCGCGGCCCTGCTTCCCGGCGCCGCGGCGCCGCAACTCCTGCGGACCCTCGGATCTTTCGGCGCGCTTCCCGGCGCGCTGGAACTTCAGCGCCTCACCGCACTTCACCCTCGCGCGCGTTCGCCTCCGGCCCGCGCTCGAGGCCCCGAACGTGTTTCTCTAATTTCGTGACGGCCACACGCACGGCCCGAACCACTGGTATAACATTCTCCCCCCTTAGAAACATTCGTCCCGAATGTTCCTTCTAGCCTTACACAAAACACAATATAAACATATCTTCTTAACTATTCCTTTGCAAATAAGAATGCTCCCCGAGCCACAACATTACTCAAGCATAATCAACTAAATTAACACCAATCAGTAGGAAAGGGGGGGTTACCTGGAGGTATAGGGAATAAGTGTGGGTATTTCTTCATCATATCATCCTCCGCTTCCCACGTCATCTCCTCTCTGTTCTCGTTCCGCCATAAAACCTTGACGGAAGCCACCTCCTTCGTCCGGAGTCGTCTAACTTGACGATCGAGTATCGCTATGGGACTCTCCTCATACGACAACTCCTCTGTCACCTGGATATCCTGAATCGGGTGCACTCTAGACGGATCTCCAACGCATTTCCGTAACATAGACACGTGAAAAACTGGATGTACCGCCTCAAGATCGGACGGCAGATCCAACTCATAGGCAACCTTTCCCACTCTTGGACAATCGATACGCCCGATGTACTTGGTGAGTTTCCTTTCCTCCCAAATCTCATCACACCCTTCATGGGTGACACTTTCGAAAGACCCAATCATTAACCTCAAACTCTAAGTGTCGCCGATGATCTGCATATGATTTCTATCGACTGGGCGCTAATAACCGCTCCTGGATAAGCTTCACCTTATCCATCGTCACAACCAAATCGCCCGATTAATCGCACTTCTCCCACTTCAAACCAACCTATCGGTGACTGCACTTCCTCCCGTATAAGGCCTCATAAGGCGCCATCCGAACACTAGAATGGTAGCCGTTGTTATAAGCAAACTCCACAAGAGGTAAATGATCCTCCCAATACCCCAAATCAATAACACAAGCCCGCAGCATATCCTCGTTGTGCGGATAGTGCGCTCGGCTGTCCGTCCGTCCGAGGATGAAGCCGTCTTTGAGACTCACTGTGTCCCTAATCCCTTCGGAAAGACCTCCGAAGTTAGCCGTGAATCGGGCTCTCTATCGATATAATCGACACCGACTCGTGCAATCTCACAATCTCTCTAATATATAATCGGCATAGTCCTCGGTGGCGTCGTCTGATGGAAGAAAGTGGGTGATTTCGTCGACACAACAATAACCCAAATGGAATCATGTCTCCTCCGGGTGCGAGGTAACCTGTAATAAAGTCCATGTTGACCACCTCCCACTTCCACATCTAATATCAATAGCACGTAATAGCCACCGGCTTCGTGCTCAACCTTAACCTGCTGACAATTAGGACACTGGGCAACAAAACCGGCCACGTCCCTCTTCAAACCATCCCACCAATACATGCACCTGAGGTCATGGTACATCTTAGTCGACCCCGGATGAATCGAATAACGAGCACTGTGTGCCTCCCCCAGAATCTGCTGACGAAGTCCTGTCACATCGGGAACACAACCGGCACTCGAATCTTAGCACCCCATCCGGTGCTACCTCAAATAGACTCTTCTCTTCCTGGAGAGCTGCATCTCGGTACCGTACCAAAATCGGATCCTCATACTGTCGCCTCTTCACCTCCTCGACGATGGAAGACTCGGCGACCTCTCGAACCCGAATTCCGTTACTAACGGAATCAACCAAACGAACCCCAAGGCTTGCTAACTGGTGTAGCTCTCGGACCATATCCCTTTTCTCTGTCTGAACATCAGATAGACTACCCATCGATCTGCGACTAAGGGCATCTGCCACTACATTGGCCTTCCCTGGGTGGTACAGAATATCAACATCGTAATCCTTAAGTAGCTCCAACCACCGTCTCTGCCGCAAGTTCAGCTCCCTCTGGCTGAAGATGTACTGGAGACTCTTGTGGTCTGTGTAAATGTCCACATGAACTCCATATAAATAATGTCTCCAGATCTTCAAGGCATGAATCACTGCTGCCAGCTCCAAGTCATGTGTGGGATAGTTCTTCTCATGTTTCCTAAGCTGTCGGGATGCATAAGCTATAACCTTGCCGTGCTGCATCAGCACGCACCCAAGACCGACACCTGACGCGTCACAATAAACCACATATCCATCTAAACCCTCTGGAAGAGTAAGAAGCAGGCGGTCGTCAACTTCTCCTTTAGCAACTGGAAACTTTCCTCACAAGTATCCGTCCACCGGAACATAGCTGCCTTCTGAGTCAGCTTAGTCAAAGGTGCTGAAATAGAAGCAAACTTCTCCACAAACCTCCGATAATAACCTGCAAGGCCCAAAGCTGCGCACTGCCGGTGTAGTGGGTCTAGGCCAAGTCTTGGCGCCTCAATCTTTCTTTGTATCAACCGAATACCATCGGCTCCGATAACATGTCCTAAGAAAGCCATCAAGCTACCAAAACTCGCATTTGAGAACTTGGCATACAATCACGGTCACGAGGACTCAACACCGCCTCAAAGGATCTGTATGCTCGCGCTCTGCGCGAATACACCAAGATATCATCGATGAAAACTATAACGAACATATCCAAGAATGGCTCGAACACCTATTCATCAAATCCATGAATACCGCTGAGCGTTGGTCAACCAAAAGACATCACCAACTCATAAGTGCCCATCTAGGGTCCCGAATGCGATCTTGGGATATCTGCCTCTAACTCGCACTTTGATGATAACGAGCAGTCTATCTTGGAAAAACATCTCGCACTGCAATGGTCAAACAAATCATCAATCACGGGAGGATATCTATTCTTGATAGTTACCTTGTTCACCGTCGTAATCAATACACATACGCTGGCGTCCATCTTTCTTCTTTACAAATAACACCGGTGCTCCCAGGAGAAACACTTGCTGATAAAGCCTTTCTCGGAAATCTTTCAGTGGTCCTTCAATTCCTTCAACTCGGCGGGTGCCATCACGTATGGCGGGATAGATATCGGTCGAGTGTCCGTGCCAAATCGATGCAAAACTCAATCTCCTCTCGGGAGGATGCGGAAGCTCGTCTGGGAAAGCGTCTGAAACTCTCTAACCACCGGACCGAAGGTCCGGTATCTCACCTCGATGATCGAATACCCGAACCAAATGGTAAATATACCCCTTCCGTACCATCTTCCTAGCCTTGAGGTAAGAAATAAACCTACCCCTCGGCGATGCAGTATTCCCCTTCCACTCGATAACCGGCTCACCAGGAAATCGGAACCGAACTAACCTCTCTCTGCAGTCCACATTGGCATAGCAAGACGCTAGCCAATCCATACCCATAATCACATCGAAGTCCGTCATATCCAACTCTATCAAGTCGGCTAGAGTCTGGTGACCATCTATAGTCACTGGGCAAGCCTTATATACCCGCTCAGCTAACACCGAAGCACCTACCGGCGTAGCCACCTCAAAGGATTCTATGGACTCGGGCTCTATCCCTATTCTACTGGCAATATGAGGAGATATATAGGACAAGGTAGAACCTGGATCTATTAGAGCATAAACATCACAGCAAGAAACCAACAATGTACTGGCGACATCCGTGACGCCTCGCGGTCTCGACGATCGACATAGCATAAATGCGGTTCTGAGGACCGCTGGAACTGGAACCTCTACCACGACCCTGCGCGGCACATGCGTTCGTGAACACCACGCCTCGGGCGCATCGCCATCGATGAAGATCCGACATCGACCATGTCGGCTGAGCCATCATATTCCCGCCACCTCTGGACGGACAATCTCTCCTCAAATGGCCCTGCTGGCCGCAAGAATAACAAGCTCCTGGAGGAACACGACACCCCCCATAATGGCAATCACCACATCGACCACACCGAGGCATAGGTGGCCTCATCTGACTGGAACTCGTCCTGCGAAACCGAAGCCACGGAACCTGTCACTGCTCCTGAATACTCATGCGTCCGAAGATGGTGGAGTTGCGCTCTGGACCGGCTGTGGTGCAAATCTGGTTTGCTGCTGGGGTTGTCTACCCCTAAAACTACCAGAGGACCCTGCTGTCCTGGCCCTCTTCTGCTGATACCTGTCGATCCGTCGGCCCCTGCGTTCCTCACACCCGAGAGCATGTGCCTGCATGCGGGCAATGTCCATGCCCGGCTGGAGAGCCACCCCCGAGCAACTCTCGGCCAAGTGATCATCGAGTCCTGTGACATAGCGGTGCACCCTGTCCTCTATGCGCTGCAATGCGGGCACATACCTAGCCAATGAATCAAACTCCACGTTGTACTCCCGGACCGTCCGCCCATTCTGTCTCAGCGTCAAAAATCTATCGGCCCGAGCCCTCCTCATCTGCGGTGGCAAGAAATGGCCAAGTAACGCCTCTGAGAACTCGTCCCAAACAGCTGGATGCGCATGCTCCCCCCGGGACAGTTCCCACGAATCATACCGATCCAAGCTGCGGTGTCCGCGGCCGTCACGAACCTCATACCACTGACTCGGTCTCTGAAGCCCCGATCACCCTCATGAGTCTCTGCAACTGTCGGATAAACTCCTGCGGATCATCCTCAGGCCTCGACCCATAAAACTCTGGTGGGCTGCAACTCAAAAGTCTCTCGCCTCGTTAGCGGCTGCACGGTGAACTACGAATCGCCGGGCTGCTCTCCAACCTATCCTCTGTGCGCCACGATCACGGCGATGGCGGGCTATCTCCTTGTAGCCCATATCCTCTGCCCCTGGCTGCTGGATCGAGGCTCGGTACCGGTCTCGGCGATCGGCTGCCGCCTCGACTCTGCTTTGGGGTTGGCGGCGTCGTAGAACTTCGTCGTCCAAACACCTCGTCGTAGGGCCAGGGCTGTGCCTGGTGATCCTCGGTGCCCTGCGGTAGTTCCCTCTACGCCTTGCCTTCGGGCTGCGGTTGCCTTGCGGAGACATAATCGTCTGAGGAAAAATACGTCAGAGGAAATTCAACCTATAGCACAGCTCTATTTCACGATCTTAGAGTGAAAGAATGGGAACCAATCCTAAATATCCTGCAGCCTCCTGATTATAGATGTGGTGCACAACACACCGATAATCAAGACTCTACTAGGTACGGCCTGTAGACTCTTTCCGAGGATTAACTGCTCTGATACCACTTTTGTCACGACCGAACCGGACGTGGCCAGGTGCCTTAACCGGGCACCCTAGTGACACAACATCGAGAAAACCAATGAATGTAAACTCAAGATAACCAACCATTAAGATATAGAATAGTCTAGCCCAAAATGGCTAGACCCAAAAGTACATAAACCGAAACGATTACATCCTTAACGAACCAAGTTCGACAAGACTACGAGCCTCTAAGAATGAATAACACTATGGGAGACGGGGCCGTCATGCCTGAATGTACAAAATATCAACGACTCGGGAGAACCGTACCAAAAGTCGAGCCTCCAAGAAATGGAGCTCACGACACTGAGTACAAGATCCTAGGAATGAGGATCTACCACCGCTTTCCTTACCTGCGGCATGAGCGGCCCAGGAAGGGTCGATACACAACGTACCAAGTATGTAAAGCGGAAAATCGTAGTAATATCATAAGTCCAAAATACATTGAAGTTATAGATAAAACCAAATTATGTTGCCGTGCCTTACTAATAATGAGAGTAACAAGTATACATTTTATAGCATAAAAATAGGAGGCTCGTGATCAAAAGCAGGTACCTCGCCAGTAGTATCATTAAGCAATCCTACTCGCGGGACTATTTCACCCGCATAGGTCCTGTGGACCCGCGTGAGGTCATCCGCCTCGTCATAGGAAGTTTCACCCGCGTGGGACTATTTCACCCGCATGGATCTGTGGATCCGCATGATACCATCGCGTGCTCGCGTGGGACTATTTCACCCGCATGGATCCTATGGTCCAGATCCGCATGAGTACAAGCGCGCGCTCGCATCATGGGTAGCAAATCCATGGCATAAATAATAACCCGGGGTTTACGTAACAATATAAATATATATAACATAGCTCATCCGCTATTAAACATAACATAAGCACTTCGCCTATCACATCACAACATAAGCACTACCGGCCTATCATAACTTAAGCAAGTTAAGAATCACCTAACTTCTTATTAATAGTATTAATACATCCTCTCATTTTAGTATACCTAAGGCACGATCATGTCTTTTAATAAAAAAAATCCGGGAATTTAACCCAAGTATCATGTACCTCTAACCTTTTAAGAAATAACTCTTTTTTTTATACCAAAATCCCAAGATACTAATCACCATAGTATCAAGTTACGATTTCTTTTCAAACAAGTCACATTTCCTTTTAAAACTATCTCAAGCTTCTAAATTAAGTGACTTCATTTCTTGTAAAACCTTAGGCAATTCATGCCTTAGAACCATTTTCCTTCCACAAGTTCAAATCATCAAAACCTTTCTCCATTAAACTTTCACAAACTAATATAACCAACTCCCCATAAAGCCGTTACATTAGAGTTAAACAATAGTAAAACACATTCCCTTAAGTCCAAGGGATTTTTATACTTTTCTTTTAAAACGAAGCAAGTATCAAATACTTATAACAAACGAAGATTTCCAAATCTTGTACGTCTACCGTACTACATAGGTACAACTAATCATGCTCAAGAGATAGGAAAGCTCCACATACCTCTTGGTCAATCCACAAGCTAAGTCCAATTTACCGCGTAGTATGTCAACCTAAAATGACCACAATACGTTTATTAAGCTCTAATTACAATGCAGAATTTTTCCAAGTTAAAGTCACCAATTTCCTACGGAAAATTGGGCAGCGTTTCCTTTGTTTCTACATACTTTGCCACCTTTTCCAAGGTCGATTTTTAACGCTCAAATGCCATGTTTAAGGCTCAACAACCAACCAACACCAAGGGGATTACACACCTAAACTTTGGTGTGTAAAAATTCAGCCCCACAAGTTATAACAACTAACCCAACAAGTCTAATGTAGTATTTAGGCAACAACATGCTCATAAAAATCCCCCTAACCAATTCTTTCATAATCAAACCCCATTTCTTACATGCAACTACTCTAAGTGCATTTTTCCAACTACAAGTTCTTCCTATTAAACATGCAACACCCAATACCAACTACAAGAGAAGAAATGTTACCTTAAGTTTTAGCCAAACTTATTCCAACACCTTGCTAGCCTTTTTCTCCAAGAACACCACCACAATAGCACTTCTAAGCTAGTCACAAGCTTCCTTCTTGCCTTTAACTTTTCAGATTTTCTTAGGCTAGAACACCTCTTGAGGTTTTAGAGAGAAGGGGGAGCTCAAGCTTTGGAGAGAGAGAGAGAGTAAAGATGAAAGATGGAAAAGTGACCAAGCCTTGGTCAATTATATTGCATGCATTCTGAAAATCAGATGGGGGGGACACTTGTCACCCTCTCATGGCCTCTTTTAAAACAAAAATCAGATTTTCTAAGTTTTTCCGCCCAAATTTCCCGCCTCGGCGCCGCGGCCCTGCTTCCCGGCGCCGCAACTCCTGCGGACCCTCGGATCTTTCGGCGCCGCGGCCCTGCTTCCCGGCGCCGCGGCGCTGGAACTTCAGCGCCTCACCGCACTTCACCCGCCTTGGCGCTGCCTCGTGGCCATGGCTGAGCCACGAACGTGTTTCTCTAATTTCTCGCACGGCCCCACACGCACGGCCCGAACCACGGGGTATAACAAAAATATCTCATCCCATTATAAGTAGGTACCCTATAAGGTCCCTAAACATCAATATGCAACAATTGAAAGGCAAACAATGTCCTGCTAGTACTAGTAGGAAATGTTTTCCTGGTTTGTCTAGCTATAGGACAAATCTCACAATGCTTTATTGTAAACTTGGATTTGTCTTCAAAGCTGGTTATATTCCTCAACATGCTCATAGGAAGATGCCCCAGCCTTTTATGCCATAACTCTCCTTCTCCCTGCCTATCATTCTTTGCAATATCAGCTGCCAAAGAATCCTTCATCTGCCTGTCATGTGTGTATAGCCCATCAACCATCTGACCAGAATTTCCTCTTATTCTTGTTCTCAGCATGTAAAGTCCATCAATCATTTTACCAATCTCATTCACCCTCTCAGTGAAGAGATCCTGCAGAACAAAGAAGTCAGGGAAGAAAGATGCAGTACAATTCAGTTCCTTAGTCATTTTGAGACTGAGAGAATATTAAACTGGAAGCTTGGCACACATAACACATTCTTAATAAGGTCACCTCCTCCTAGTCTACAACTCTCAGCCTGTGTGATTGTTGTTGTTTCTCCAGTTGGTAATTGCACACGACCTGCATTGTCTATGAAATCATGTTCTTCAATCATACTCTTGTCATTCACCATATGGTTGGTTGCTCCTGAATTAACTATCCAATTAGGATCAGTTTCCTTATTAAATACAGGTTTACCTGCCATATGTACTTTAGGCATCTGTGTATTGTTTGTGTCATTCATTTGTTGCTTGATTGCTGCAACATCCTCTCATATTTATCAGGTGGACAAGTTCTCATCAACTGCTGAAATTGATCACTCATCATCTGTTGGAATTGTCCATGTTGTTCCTGATTCAGGTGCCTCATTCCTCCTTTATACCTCTGGTTGTCTTGTCCATAGCCATATGCATTACCTTTTCCTGTCACAGCAGCATTTACTTGTTTCTTCCCTTTCGAATTAGCAGCAGCTTTAGTATCAACAGCAAGTCTGTAACACTTATCCCTCACATGGCCTTGTTTGTTGCAATAGTCACAATACATTAATTTATAACATATTTCCCTACAATGTCCTTTCATCCTACAATGATCACAATACATGTTCTTCTTCTGCTGTCTGTTCTGATTATTGATGGGCCTTCCAAACAAAGCTATAGGTTCAGTCGACTCAGATGCTGCATACTCAGCTGTTACATACCTTCCAGTCATTGATTTATGGCTCTCATCCTGCGCGATCATGGCATAAGCTTGGTTTACATTAGGCGTGGGTGTCATTAGGAGAATATGACTCCTAGCCTGATTGTAACCATCATTCAGTTCCATCAGGAACTCCAGCAGTCGTTAGTTTGCTAAGTGCTCTATATATTCTCTTGGACTTGCACATTCACAAGTCGGAGGTGGAATGATTGAGTCGATTTCATCCCATAAATCCTTTATCCTTGAATAATAGCTAGCTACTGGTGTTACACCTTGATGTAGCATAGCCAACTCCTTCTTCAACTGATACACACGAGACAAATTTATCTTATCGAATCTCTCTTTCAGATCTTTTCATACTGCATATGCAGTCGTCTTATACAAAATACCACTGAGCAGATGCTTACTAACATTCTTCATAATCCAAGAGATTATCATCACGTTACAGCGATCCCATTATTGTACATACTCAACACCATAAGTGTCTCGTTTTACAGATCCGTCGATAAATCCAATCTTATTTTTCGTAAGCAAATTCAATCGCATAACTCGACTCCACAACGTGTAGTTCTCCATCCCTACTAGTTGAATCTCCACTTGTATAGAGTTAGGAGTATCTGAACTACTTAAAAACAACGGGTGATTATGATCAGTGATGTTCTAATTAGAAGTCAAACCTTCATTTGCAACATTCTGGCCAATCAATGAAGTATTCTCCATATTTCTCGCAATTTATATCAAATTGAAACTCGAAATTGAATCAAACCGACACAGTTCAGTGTTGAATCTAAATCAGGTGTAATTGAAATTGAAAATTATGCGAAATCAACACAGTTCAGTGTTGAATCTAAATCGAAACAGAATAGTTGTAATCGAGTTCAGTAATCCAAATAAACACAGTTCAGTGTTGTATCTACTATTATTTCAGCAATCCAGTGAAAGAAACAAGATCTACACAACATTTGCAATGAATCGACCTTCCAATCAATGGAGATAACTTCGATCCACTCTCCTAGGGCTCTGATACCATGTTAGAATACTCAATCCGAGCCTGCATGTTCATCCTTGACAGGATCCAGTCGTGATTGTGGAAGAAGAAGATGGAAGAGTTGAAGAGAAAAAGGAAGTCGTTTGTGGAACCTTTTTAATTTTTTCATTCAACCCAAACAGAATAGCACAAGTGCTATAACTAAAAAAACAAATATATCCTTAACTACATAAATCTTATATCCATGTACATTGGATGTATATCCCTGTATACTTCAACATGTCATTACATAAAAAGTTAATTATTTAAAATATGTCACTTATTTTAATGATACACATCTAACTCAACCGGAACATGATGTATTATGACTTACTGAGACTAACACGTATAATTAAATGAGATGACATATTTTAAGTGGTTGAGAGAATGTGCGCATAAGTTTTACCGAAATTTGGACTGGAAGTATCTAATATGAATATTTTATCACGTGTTAGGTGCTCATCTAGAAACGATTGTCGTTCAAGTGTCTAAGTAAATATACTGGTATATTTAAGAAGTTATCGATATATTACGTCAATCCCTACTTCATTTACGATATTAGGTTCATAATTTATTATATATACATATTTTTCTCTTGGCGTTAATGATCTCAAATTATATCACCCCACAAGGCGTTAATGATCTCAAATTATAATTTTCTTTTGGGTAAACATTTCATCTTTTCTCTTTCATTAAAATATAACTTTAATTACATAAATGAAAAAATATATAAAAAATTGGCAGACGGGGCCAGTAAATCAGCCTAAATAATAAAATAGATCTGAAAATTTTAAAGAAAATTCACCGGATTTGTTTTTTAGATTTTTTTATTTTTTAGTTTTTGTTGGAAAAAAACTTTTTTTCCTCATAATTTATTTTAACTATTATTTCGGATCCAAATGCCAAATGTAATCAGTTAATTGACTACTTTGACACGTCATCGACGAGTGTGTTACACATTCTGTACATATTTGGATGAGTCAGCAAAAAATGTCTAAATGAAATAGTAAGAGTCCATCTGAGGTGTCTAAATGAAACAAAGCTTACTTGAGGTATTTAATTGAAAAAATCTTATCGATCCCAAGGGACCCGCGATGAGTTCTACTATTAATTTAACTCAATAATGTAAAAAATACTGTGAACTCTAAAAAAAGTTTCAGTTCAGACTCTATTTCCTGAAAAGATACCTTTGATTTCAACTTGTTCTCTATTTCATTCTATGATGGGCTAATCAGGAAAAAGAAATGGCCCGAACAGAAAACCCAGTCTTGGTTGGGCCTTGGGCAATATTGGCCCAGTAGAAGAATGTGATGGACCTAATGGTTTGTGTTGAAAAGCTTTGCGGCTCGACCCAAAAACAATAACACTACTAGTAATTGATTTTATGTTATTTGAAAATATTTTTTATTTTTGCACATAAGAGATCTAAAAATAACACAAGAGATACGACAAGACCATTTTTGCTATTCAAGTGATCATAATAGACCATTTCTTTGAACGGTTCCTTGAAAATAACACTGTATATAGAAAGTTAAAATTGTCTTTTGTTTATATAATAAATATTGAGTCCCTTAGCTATTCGTGGATATTCGATCCGATCCGAAATTTCGGATATTCGAAAATTTCGGATGGGTAAAATTATGATCCGAATCCGATCCGAAATTTTCGGATATCCAAAATTTCTGATCGGATAACCGGATATCCGAAATGAACCCCCCTTAATATAGTCACAAGGAACAATGCGCTGGCCCAACTTTCTGCTAGTTAAGTCTTAAGAACCCCTAAAGCAGTTGCTTGAACTGATCAAAATGATCATATTCCTTTACGGGCGCGATTTACTCTTACAGCTCTTGCATTACATTCTTCTTTGTCACGCCAGAAACGGTGATGTCTTGTACTCATCTTCAACTGTGAGCATCATTTTTCTGCAAGTACCCGGTGAACATTCGGTAAACGATCATGCGTATTGTCTTTTTAATTGTTTCTTAGAATTTCAATATGCCAACTTTATTTTTTGGTTAAAACGATACTTTATAAATATATTACGTTGTTACATCAGACATACTTTGCTATTCAAGTCCACCACTGGTAGAAGTAGATATTACATGGAGATTAACAAAAGCTGCTAACTTAGTACAGTTAACTACAAAAACTAACTTAGTAGATGTCAACTATAAAGTATGGATTGAAAGTTGCAGTCATGTATTTAGTACCATATATTTTTTAAAGTTGTTTCATTGTTTATATACGTATGTATTAAGCATAAGCCAATGGTAAAAGATTAAATTTAATATAACATAAATCCGCGTTAATTTATGCATTCAATACTAAAAGATTTATATTTCTCACTATTATAAGATCAAAAAGAAATTATTAAGATAAAATAGAAATTATAATTCAATTTAAGTTATTTCTTATTTTAACAAAAGGTCATTCTTTTTAAAAATTAGAAACCAAAACTAAAAGAAAATAAAAATAAATCGTATATTTCGGATATCCGAAATTAAGAAAATTGTGATCCGTATCCGATCCGATTTTTTCGGATATTCGATCCGAAATATCCGAAACTCAAAAAAGCGGATAGGATATCCGATTTTTCGGATCGGATCGAAATGAACATCCCTCATTTAACCCATACACTTCAGACTCTATCATCATTTTTGATAGGGCAGAGTATATATTTTCTCGATTTAACTATTTAGTTTTTGAAATTTATCGATTCGATTAATTCAAATTCGCATAGCATGTGACCTATTAAAGAAGAAATATGTTGGGTATTTGTGTAGTAATAAGGAAATGAGAAATGTAACAACAACAACTAATGTGAACAATTTAACATATCTTGCTGAGTCGATTGATGAACAATTTATCCTTAAGATAATATTGTCCTGTAATTCCTTTCTACGGTGATATGACAACTTATCTCCCAAGATAAAACAGAAATCAAACTAATGTGCAAAGGAGACTCAAGAGTTCGCTATAGGAAGCAAGATCTTTGAGTGTTTGATTGCAAGAGAGGAAGAACAATTTTCAGAAAATTGTTAAGTGTAGAATATCAAGTGTCAAGTGTTTTGTGTGTCTTTCCAAATGAGCCAAATGCATCATTTTATAGTGTTGGAAGATAAACTTCCACATACTAAGTAATGGCCTTAAATTGCCATGAATTAAACTTGATTGTGGAGTTACAATTCAGCCAAATAATGGCTGAATTCATGAGCAACATAATGGAGTTTTAATGCTCCAAAGTCAGCCCAAAAATTACCTTTAATTCTCTTCCAACTATCTGAAACTGTCGCAGCGTCGTGGCCCTGCAGGTTGGCGCCGCAGCGCCGGAACTTCATAGAGTTCCGGGCGTCGCCGGTGCCGCGACACTGGCTGGCGTCGCAGCTTTGAGAAAGTGGTGCCGCGGTACCGAGGCTGTTCCTGCGGCGTCGCGGCCTGTTTCCGACTAGTTTCGACGTTTACACTTTGTACACTTCTTCCTTCATTTACCAACGTGAAACCAACGTCATTTGGCCAATTACCGTCTATTATCTTACGTCTCAAACAATTCGTATACGTACCAATATCTCTTCCATTTATGAAAATTATGATCCTTGACACTATATGTGCACGTGTGTGGAAACAATGTTTCCGACATGCGGGACCCCAATTGTTCGATTCATAATTAATAGGATTAATTTTATTTCACGTTTAGTAAATATTTTCAACAATCTCCTCTTGGAAGAGATTTTGGCGCACAACAAAGTGTCTTTCTAGCAATCATCCGGCGGATCGATGTTACATCTGGAGAGGTAGCCGTAGCCTTGAACCTTCCATAGTAGAATACCATCAGACATATTTACTGTGCGGTGAATGTGATGTCTTGAACCGTCAGTGTTTAGTATATGCTAAGACAATGTTATCAACACAACAACTTTCCCACTCAATCTTTCTAGTGTTTTGTCCATCGTGGGCCGTGGACACCCTTGGATTCTTAAGTGCGTTCATTTGAGGCGGCATGTCCTCGCACTTAAATAGGTGATCTCCTACAAGATATCCTGCAATACCCAGCTGCACGAGCGTTAGGAACCATTAAAAGTTTCCCCAACCTAACCTCAATTATTGAGAATCATCAAAGGTCTGGAAACTTATCATTTAACCCTCTACAGGTAGCATTTTTTGTCTATCACGGGAATGACCTTAGATTATGTTTCTTAAGAAGAAATCATTATCCGAAGTGCTCTTGCTTCCACCGAAGCGCGCTAATCGAACCTTACGTTTAGTTTTTCCATTGAACCTTATCCCTGGGATCTCCAGTCCGTAAGGTTGGGTGTCTACTATATCGATTATTATTGATTGGGTTTTAAGCCCATTCCCCTAGACAGTCAGTACATCTGATCTCTGGTCATTCCCTTCATCAAGGGATCTGCGATATTTTTCTTATATTTTACGTAATCAATAGAAATAACACCCGAGGTGATCAACTGCTTAACCGATTCATGTCTCCGTCGAATATGACAAGACTTACCGTTATATAAATAAAACTTTGTGCCCTTCCTAGAGCCTACTGACTATCGCAGTAGATCATTACAGAAGTCACGGGTTTATCCCAACATGGAACATCTTCAAAGAAACCATGAAGCCATTCAGCTTACGGATGAATCTTGCCAATTTATTGACTGCATACGCGATATCAGGTCGAGTGCAGTTTGTGATATACATCAGACTCCCAATCACCTATGCGTATCGCTCCTGGCGTACGGGCACACCAAGATGTTTGTCAATATTTTGACTTCTATCCCATGGTGTCGTTATCGGTGAACTGTCGAACATCTCAAATTTCTTCAGCACATCCTTGATGTAGTGAGATTGAGATGAGACCAATCTGTTATTTGTCTTAGAGATCTTGACATCTACGACACCCATATCTTTCATGTCAAAATATTATTTTTAGCACATTCTTAGTCTCTAGGATTACCCTAGGACTACACCGAGTTATCAACAAGTCGTTTACATATAGGAATGTTATGCCTAATGAATCGGTCATTTCCTCTTCATGTAAACACACTCGTCACACTTGTTAATAGAGACCCCTTTAGATAGTAGGGTACTATCAAATTTCTCGTGCCACTGTTTGGGTCTGTTTCAGCTTGTACAATGATTTGACAAGCAGATAGACCTTTGTCTCTTGTTCTAGAACCACATACGCCTCTAGTTGGTCTATGTATATTTCTCTTTCCAAATCATCATTTAAGAAGATTGTCTTAACATTCATTTGATGTATTTCAAGATCTCGCAAGACGGTGATAGTTGTAAATATACGTATGGATGTCTTAGTTTTACTTGTATATAGACCCATTGACATTGTTGGTTCTCAACTTTTGTTTTGTGGCGCTTAGAAGCTTTAGAAGCTTCGTCTTTACTTTTATGTAAGTAAAGGTAGCACAACCTTGTGCCATCATCCAAGAAAGTCACAAAGTACTTGTTCCCCCTTCTAGCTTGAGCGAACTTCAAAACACATATGTTGATATGTGTGAGTTCTAGAGGAGCGGTTTCCCTTTAGACGGATCTAAGGGGACTTTTTGGAGAGTCTTTTCCTCTATGCCCACCTCACACTTATGTTGAGGGTTTATGTCGATAGACATCAATGATTCCAACTTTACCAATCTTAATATAGATTGATAGTTAACATGTCTAATTTATGGTGCCATAAATTAGAAGACACAAACATGTAAAAGGAAGGCTCAGTTTTATTGATAATAGAAGACGATGCAAAGTCAAGATTTGCCTTAAAGAGGCCTTCACAGGCGAAGCCCCTTTCTAAGTAGACGACATTATAGGTGTAATATTAACCTTAAGGAGGCCTTCACATGCGAAGCCCCTTCCTACAAATGTTCAATTTTTAGTGATTACAAACTTATTAGCCTCTAGCACTAGTCTAAAACTAGCATTCACTAATAAATTTTCAGAAATTAGATTTCGTCGAATTTCTGGGACATGCATCACTTCTTTGAGAATCAGCTCCTTCCCGGACGTCCTCTTAAGGATTACCTTTCCTACCCCCAACACCTCTGAAGAAGAGTTGTTACCCATGAACAACTTCTTATTTGTGACTGGAGTATACATGGAGAAGACGTCTTTATTGGAACAAATGTGACGGGTAGCACCCGTGTCCAACCACCATTGCGTCAGATTCTCAACAAGGTTTGCTTGTAGCACCACTGCAGAGAATTCTTCAATCATATCGTCTAGGAGCGTGTCTTCGATGATATTTACCCTATCCTTGCCTTTGGCCTTATCATGTTTTTACTTACGGCAGTCTTTGGCCATATGACCAACTTTACCATAATAGTTGCACGTTCCCTTAAACTTTTCAGTTGTTTGGGACTGACCATCTTCTAAAACTTCCGCTTTTTGCTTGGGTTCCTTTTGACTTCCGTCAGATTTGCCTTAGCCTCAGCGGGTTGTTTCCCCTTTGGCATGACCTTCTTATTGTTCTTTTGAATCTGGAGTTTGACAATAAGTTCGTCTAAGGTCATCTCATTCGTTTTGAGTTTCAAGTAATTCATAAACTCATTCCACAAGGGAGGCAACTTCTAGATTAATGCCCCAACCAAGAATTACTCGTTGGGCTTTAATCTTTCCAAGTCTAGGTGATGTAGAATCATTTTAAATTCCTGTACTTGGGATGACACATTTTTGTTGTCCACCATTTGAAATTTCAGAAATTTCCCAATGATGAACTTCTTACTACCCGCATCTTCGGTGTTGTACTTTTTTTGTAGTTTGTCCCACAACTGCTTGGCAGTTTCAACTGTACAATATACCATGTAGAGAGGATAAGACAAACTGTTTAGAATGTAGTTCCTGCATATGAAATCACTGTGTTTCCATGCCTCACGAACCATCTTCATGTCGTCATCAACATGATTACCTTGTCCCCCTCCCACCAAATCATTTGGCTGAGGGTCCGTGTCTTCCCCAACTTGTGGAGGGTCTTCGGTTAGGAAACGCTTTAGTCCCATAACCGTCAGGGAAAACAACATTTTTTGCTGCCATCGCTTGAAACGTGCACCCATGAACTTTTCGGGACGTTCATGGTGAAAACCAGCGGGAGTTGGAGCGGAAACACTCCCTTGACCAGTAGCAAAGACGTTGGGAATGCCTTGATCAATACCATAGGTGCTGTGAATACCTTGAGCAGCAGCATAGACGTTGTGAACGCCTTGAGGAGCAGTGGGGGCACAAGTTGTGCCAAACGTATTGTTTACACCAGTTGTGCCAAACGCAGCAAGTTGGAAGGCATTTGGAATGCCTGGATTAATGGGGGAGTAGGCAGAGTCATTGCCTTGAGGAGTGTCGTTGTTCATATTGTTGAATTGACCTTCAGCAGACATTGTTGTCGTTATATCATCGACTATTATCTTAAGCTTGTTGGGTATTTGTGTAGTAATAAAGAAATAGGAAATATAACAACAACAACTAATGTGAACAATTTAACTTTTCTTGCTGAGTCGATTGATGAACAATCTATCCTTAAGATAATATTGCCCCGTAATTCCTTTCTACGGTGGTATGACAACTTATCTCCTCAGATAAAACATCAATCAAACTAATGAGCAAATGAGACTCAAGAGTTCGCTATAGGAAGAAAGATCTTTGAGTGTTTGATTGCAAGAGAGGAAGAACAATTTTTAGAAAATTGTTAAGTGTAGAATGTCAAGTGTCAAGTGTTTTGTGTCTTTCCAAATGAGCCCAAGGCATCATTTTATAGTGTTGGAAGATGACCTTCCACATACCAAGTAATGACCTTCAATTTCCATGAATTAGACTTGATAGTGGAGTTACAATTCAGCCAAATAATGGCTGAATTCATGAGAAACATAATGGAGTTTTAATGCTCCAAAGTCAGCCCAAAAATCACCTTTAATTCTCTTCCAACGTTACGAATCGCGCAGCGCGCGGCACTGCGAGTTGGCGCCAAGGCCGGAACTCTAAGCCGCGCTCGAGTAAGTGGCGTCGCGCGCCGAGGTCGCTCTCGCGTGCGCGGCTGTTTCCGACTAGTTTCGATGTTTACACTTTGTACACTTCTTCCTTCATTTTCCAACGTGAAACCAACGTCATTTGGCCAATAACCGTCTATTATCTTACGTCTCAAACAATTTGTATACGTACCAATATCTCTTCCATTAAAGGAAATTATGATCCTTGGCACTATATGTGCACGTGTGTGGAAATAATATTTCCGACGTGCGGGGCTGTAATTGTTCGATTCATAATTAATAGGATTAACTTTATTTCACGTTTAATAAATATTTCCAATAAAATAATCTCTCAGTTAAAAGTGTTTATGTCCGAAAATTCAAATAGGAAACATCTAGTAAAAAATGAAGTAATTTCATTAATTCTTTTAACTCATTAAGGGTGATAGGCAGTGGTTGAGCCAGGGATCCTCTGTAGTGAACTATACGTGTGGTGCATAATTTTAATGTGTTGACGTTGTTAGAAACCTTAGATCATTTGAAATATATAAGTCTCAAATGATCTAATGGTTTCTAACAACGCCAACACATTAAACTTGTGCACTACACGTAAAGTGCACTACAGAGCCATTTCTCCGAAAATTATAAGGTGGGTATAAAAGATTATACAGTATATATTTTTAATTATATTATAAAACTAAAACATACTCCTATAAAAGAACAAATATATAAAGTTTCTATTCTATTATTAAATGAAAATAATGCCAATGTGACATCATTTTTTTTATTTGTATAAAAAAGAATGTTATCTTTTTATATTTAGAAGCAAATTAATTTTATGGGATGATTTACTATATCAAAAAGAATGTTATCTTTTTATGTTTAGAAGCAAATTAATTTTATGGGATGATTTACTATCAAACATTTATATAAGACTTGTCTGAAATATGCATTTCAAAAGTCTTCATTTTTTTCTTAAATTACGTGTCAAGCCAAATTGTGCCACTAAATTGGGACGGAGTGATTACTTAATAAAAAAAAGATGTGATGATAATGATATTGGTGTACAACAACAATATATCCAGTGAAATCCCACAACGTGGGGTCTGGGGAGGGTAGAGTGTATGCAGACCTTACCTCTACCTTGGTAGGTATAGCGACTGTTTCCGAGAGACACTCGACTCAAGACAGAGCATAAGCACAAGCAAGCAAGATAAACGATCAGGAAAAATTTAAAGCAATATGAAAATGATGGTATCAAAAGCACATAAGCCATGATAGCGCATTCCGAAAAAGTAAACAGTAACTAGCGAAGGTAAATAAGCTAAACAAAGTACACTAAAGGACACATATCAGCAGAAGACAAGATATATGAGACTATAAAGCAATATTGTGTCTATTAGTATGATAGGTTAAGCAGACCTACAATAATAACACTACCACTACCAGTTTGCAAGCGTAAGTAGGACTACACTCAACTACCCACTAGCTTCTATCCTAATCCGTGTCCTCCACAACCCCTATCTAAGGTCATGTCATCCGTAAGTCGCACCTGCGTCATATCTCGTCTAATCACCTCTCCCCAATACTTCTTCGGCCTATCTCTACCCATCATAAACCAGTCCATAGCCAACCTCTCACACCTCCGCACTGGGGAATTTATGTCTCTCCTCTACACATGCTCAAACCATCTCAACATCACTTCGCGCATCTTATCCTCCACCGAGGCCACTCTCACTCTGTTCTGGATATCATCATTTCTAATCCTATCCATCCTTGTATGCCTGCACATCCATCTCAGCATCCACATCTCCGCAACTTTGATCTTTTGGATGTGTGAAGTTTTGACTAGCCAACACTCTGCCCCATACAACATAGTCGGTCTAACCACTGCCCTATAGAACATGCCTTTAAGTTTTGGTGGCACCTTTTTGTCGCATAAGACTCCAGATGTGAGAATTCATTTCATCCACCCTGCCCTAATACGACGTATGACATCATCATCAATCTCTCAATTCCCTTGAATAATAGACCCAAGGTACTGAAGCTTCCTTTTTTGGAATGACCTGAGTACCAAGCCTCTGTCTCAAGATCTCTCCCGTTACTGAATTTGCACTCCAAGTATTCTGTCTTGGTCCTACTTAGCTTGAACCCTTTAGATTTCAAAGTTTGTCTCCAAACCTCCAGTTTAACATTCACTCTATTGCGAGTCTCATCAATTAGGACTATGTCGTCTGCAAATAACATACAACATGACACCTTCCCTTGGATTTATCGCGTCAGTCCATCTATCACCAAGGTAAATAAAAATAGGCTAAGCGCTGATCACTGGTGCAACACCATCATCACTGAAAAGTGCTCTGTGTCTCCTCGTACTGTCTGTACCCTGATCTTAGCTCCATCATACATATTCTTGATCGCACTAGTGTACGCCATATGTACACCTCTAACATCCAAACATCTCCATAGAACCTCCATAGGAACTTTGTAATATGCCTTCTCGAGGTCGATGAAAACCATATGTAAGTCTATCTTCCTCTCCCTATATTGCTCCACCAACCTCCTAATAAGATGAATGACTTCTGTGGTCAAACTCCCCGACATGAATCCAAACTGTTTCTCAGAAATAGACACGCCTCTTCCCACCCTCATCTCCACGACCCTTTTCCAAACTTTCATAGTGTGGCTTAGCAGCTTGATACCCCTATAGTTGTTGTAACTCTAGATATCACATTTGTTCTTGTACAACGGGATCATTGTACTCCACCTCCATTCTTCAGGCATTCTCGCCGTCTTAAAAATGATGTTAAACAACTCAGTCAACCACTCCAAATCTGCATTGCCTGCGCTCTTCCAAAATTCATCTGGGATCTAATCAGGCCCGGTCGCTCGTCCCCTGCGCATCCTGCCAACAACACCATTCACCCCTTTACTTTAATACTTCTATAATACGTAAAATTCTGATACCTGTCACATTTCTCTAGGTCTCCCAGTACAATGTCTCTATCTCTTTTTTAGTTCAAGAGTTTAGAGAAGTAAGACTTCCACCTCCACATAATATGCTCGTTATCCACCAGTACTTTGCCATCCTTGTCCTTGATGTACCACACGTGATCCAAGTCACTGGCCCTCTCCTCCCTTGCCTTGGCTAGTCTGTACAACTTTCTATCCCCGCCTTCTCCTCCAATTTCATATATAGGCATTCAAAAGCCACTGTTTTCGCTGCCGTAACCGCAAGCTTTGCCTATTTCCTTGCCATCTTATATAGTTCTCCATTCGTCCACTTCTCTACCTCATCCTTGCTTTCTACCAATTTCGCATACACCACTTTCTTCGCTTCCACCTTCTCTTGAACTTTACCATTCCACCACCAGTCCCCTCGATGCCCACCACGGCTACCCCTCGATGCCCACCACGGCTACCCCTCGAGACCCCAAACACTTCTCTAGCTACCTCTCGAATGCAACTGACCGTCCTATCTCACATACCGGTCGCATCTCCACTACTCCCCAGGCCTTTTTGGCCATCAACCTCTCCCCATATTGGTGTCCAGGTATAAAATTAAGATGGAAAAATCACAGGCCACGACTCCTAGATTGCTGATTCCGTGTACGGAATGTGGAAAGTTCCTTTTCATTTCATTTCAATAAGGACTTGTTTGACGAAATTCCCCTTGAGAGAATTAAAAACCTTTCCAATAATGGCTCTCTCTCTAGTTTTATATATTACTAGTAGTAATATTTATTGTCTTTATGTATGCAATTGGGAGCACCACCGCACCAGCAATTTGAGATAAATTAATGGTGACAACAATGAATAGAAAGAGATTAGATATTAACATAAGGTTAAAAACATTTGAATAATAGAATCTCCTTATGTGTCTTCCACTTTTATTGGCTATTAAGAAAAGAGGAAGATGCATGTTGAGTGTATTTTATACACCCTTTTGAGTCCTTTTTAGTTAGTATTTTACTCTTTTATTTTGCGTTTAGTATAATGTTAGGTGTGTTTTTATTTCGTTTATGTCACAACAGTCATAAAGGAGAAGATACCACTTTTGAGGATGAAATGAGCTTAACTGAGGATGCAAATTGCACAAGCACAGCCCAAAGAATGAAGTCTAAGAAGTGCCAGGAAAAATAGAACAAATCAGGCGGGATCGGGCGAAAATCAGAGAGGCATTGCGGTTCCTGGCCAAGTAGCACCGCGGTGCCATGGAACTGCGGTCAACAAGAATTAGCGTCGCGGCATAAAATTTCCAGAAAGTTCGAAACTGAATCACCGTCGAAAAAACCGCGGTGCCTGACAGAGGAACCTCGGTGCCTCCATTGTAGTAACCTCCAGTGATTTCGAAGCCATTTAGCACCGCGGTGCCATCGGAGGAACAGCGGTGCGACCAGCATATTTTTAGGTTTCTGGGCGGGTGGGCGGGGTTTTATGGCCCGAAAGGCAACATTTCTGTTACACCCCGTAGTTTCAGGGCATATAAGAGAGAACGTAAGTAAGGAAATAAGATGTGAAGGTTGGAAGGAAAATATATTTAAATTTTCGGATATGGAAAAACTTTGGATAAGAAAAATGTGAAGACGAAAACTTATTAACGTGGAATTAAGTTCTTTCCAATGGATTTATGGACTTAGTATGGTATTGAGAAGTCTTGGTATTGATAATATGGGGTCCACCGAAAATTTCACAGTTTGTGGGGCCCTTCGAATTTTAGATATTTTGGCTAAGTGTGGGATGTTTTATATGAAGAGAAGCTTTGTCCAATATGAGGGTGACATGTGTCCCTCCCCCACTTGTCTTACAAGTGGCACATTGTATATAGATATATGGTTAAGTCTTGCAAGACTAAAGGGTCACAAATATCTCATCTTCTCCAAGCATTTTATTTTCTCTCCCTTAGCATGCAAGTTTCGAAAATCCATGGCCTAAGAAGACCAAAATTAACTTATCTTCTCCTAGATTAAGCACATTGATTAAGTTCTGAGCCAAGGTTAACTCTCCAAGATGGTAGCCACAATTTTGGCAAGTTTTGTCTAAAAATCCTAAGTTTGTCTATGAACTTTTTGGAAGTAAAACAAGAAAGGAAGATGGTTATAAGCTTGTAATGGATACATGTGTGTGATTGGAACTTGAAGAATAGGAGCTAAGACAAAACTATGGACCGACTTTAGGTCGACTGTTTTGGGCATATTTAAGGTAACAATTCCTCCTTCTCTTGAAGAAATTTGATATTACATGTTGTAGTAATTAATATATGAACTTGTGATAAGAAGAAAGGAGAATAAGAAATGCATGTGACAGGTTTTAGGTATTGGCCGAATTGGGGCAGTTTTGGTTGTCGGATTTCGTTGGTTATTATTGTTGTTATGAACGTCACTACTTGCATGTTAAAATGAAGGAAATGTTGTTATTAAAACTTAATATGGTTTATATGAAGTGTTGAACTTATATTGGATTATAAGAGTTATGAGAAAGGGTTTTGGTTTGGAGTCTTGATGTTGGCCGAAACTGTGGTAAAACTGTTGGATATTGTTGTGCAGTTTTAGGGACTGTTTTGTGACGTTTATATGTGGAAATTCAGTATCATTCATGCATGTTTAAATGTGGTAAAAGCTAATGTAGGTCCTAAGGGAATAAGAGTGAAGAAAGGTGCAGAAATGCCTCACATTTTACCCTTGTCGTTGTTGGATTGTGGGCTGATTTTTGTGGAATGTTTTAAGTGATTAAGAGGCTGTTTTGGCATGAGAAATAGGTGTGTTAATCACCTTGGTTGCTGTTTTGTTTGTGCCCTTAATTGGTGCCTTGGTTATTGTTGAAATTGGTCTTCTTGAAAGGTGGAAAAATACGTATAAACAGGGGAAGTGCTGCCCAAATTTTTGTAGAAAAAGAGAACCATTACTTGGTATTAACCTACACTAGAAAGCATGAAGTTAATAGAAGTGTTATTCTCATTATAGATTGAAGTACTACTTGTGGCGTATTCTACTTAGCGTGTGGATTAGCCGAAGAGGTATGTGGAACTCTTCCTTTCTTCCTTGAGCATGAACTTTATAAAATGAGTGTACGGTGGACGTACGTATTTTAAATGAATCTAGATTTCATGTGGTACATGAGGTGGTAGTGACTTGATTTTAAAAAGTATACTTGACTTGATTTTAAAAGTGTAAGTTACTTGATTTAAAAGTGAAAGTGCCTTGATGCTACAAGTGTTAGTGTCTTGGTTATTCTAAAAAGGAAGACATGTTATTGTCTTGGTTTTCTAAAAAGGAAGGCATGGTATTGCCTTGGTTATTCTAAAAAGAAGTCATGGTATTGACTTGGTTTTTCTAAAAAGCAAGGCATGCTATTGCCTTGGTTTTTCTAAAAAGGAAGGCATGGTATTGCCTTAGTTTTTCTAAAAAGGGAAGGCATGGTATTGTCTTGGTTATTATAAAAAGGAAGGCATGATATTGCCTTGGTTTTTCTAAAAAGGATGGCATAGTATTGCCTTAGTTTTTCTAAAAAAAGGAAAGCATGGTATTGTCTTGGTTATTCTAAAGAGGAAGACATGGTATTGCCTTGGTTTTTCTAAAAAGGAAGGCATGGTATTGCTTTAGTTTTTCTAAAAAAGGAAGGCATGGTATTGTCTTGGTTATTCTAAAAAGGAAGGCATGGTATTGCCTTGATTTTCTAAAAAGAAAGACATGGTATTGTCTTGGTTATTCTAAAAATGAAGGCATGGTATTGCCTTGGTTTTTCTAAAAAGGAAGGCATGGTATTTGCCTTGGTTTTTCTAAAAAAGGAAGGCATGATATTGTCTTGGTTATTCTAAAAAGGAAGGCATGGTTTGCCTTGATTTTTCTAAAAAGGAAGGCATGGTATTGTCTTGGTTATTCTAAAAAGGAAGGCATGGTATTGCCTTGGTTTTTCTAAAAAGGAAGGCATGGTATTGTCTTGGTTATTCTAAAAAAAAAGGCATGAAATTGTCTTGGTTATTCTAAAAAGGAAGGCATGGTATTGTCTTGGTTATTCTAAAAAGGAAGGCATGGTATTGACTTAGTTTTTTCTAAAAAGGAAGGCATGGTATTGTCTTGGTTATTCTAAAAAGGAAGGCATGGTATTGCCTTGGTTTTTCTAAAAAGAAATATGTGATAGTGCCTTGGTTTTTATAAAAAGGAAGGCATGGTATTGCCTTGGTTGTTCTAAAAAGAAAGGCATGGTTGTTAGACGTATTTTGTATATGCCCTTTGAGTCATTTTTAGTTGGTATTCCACTCATTTTTGTTGTGTTTAGTATAGTAGTAGATTTGTTTTTCTTTCTTTTGAGTCACAGCGGTGCAAAAAGGCAAAATGACAAAAAGGAACGAGAAATGGGCAGAAAAGGTTCTCCCGAGGCGAAAAGGACGAAAATTGGCAACTCAGAGCGAAAGAAGGCAGCACCGCGGTGCCACATGTAGAACCGCGGTGCCATATTTACCGAGGTGTCACAGGACTTTCTGCACCGCGGTGCCATTCGTGCTGAGAAGCTGCAGGAGTTTCGGAACCGCGGTGCCGACACGAAAAATTTCAGTTCCGAAGGCAAATTGGCTAACGGAAGATTGGTCTACAGGGCACGAAAATTAGAGGATATTTAAGCCCTAGAGATTAATACTATGAAGTAGGTTGATCATGCTACAACACAACACAACACAAGGCGGATTTGGAGCTACAATTGGAGACTTTATTCTATGTAATTTTCTTTCTTTCGTTTTTAATTCAGTTTATGTATGGATATTGTGTTAGTTCTTAGCGTGACTATGGCTAGGAGCTAAACACTCTATTAGGGCTTTCCTTATGAATCGCTTGAAACTTTTATTCATGAATTAATACAGTAGTTTGATTTCTTCTTCACTTGATTAAGATTTAGTCAATATTTGATATGAATGTTTGATAACTAATTGATCACTAATTATCATAACCGATATGATTTCGAATCAAAAGCCGAAAGAAGAGATTTGAATATGCTGTAATTGACTAGACATAGGTTAAAATCGTGGACGAAAGTACCCCGATAGTTGTGTAGCATTATATGTTACTGTTCTTAATCCTCCTATGTGGTAAATCCTATCATAGAAATATAGAAGGGTTCTGCACTGGGGTTGAGTGATTATATGTCCTAACCAGAATATAAGACAGTCTAGTTAACCGTTATCTTAACGAAGAAGAAGAATCATTCTAGTCGCACTAAGGATTGAATAAAGTGGATAGTCGATGATTTTGGAAGCCCTAATTCATTCATAACTGATTACAACTTTATTGGTTTAAATCTTGCAATTATTCTAGTAGTTAAATAAAAACCCAATCAATATCGATTGTCAAATAGATAACATAAAATAGATGAACGGTACTTAGAAACCAGTCTGTGTGGACGATATTCGGTCTTACAGACTATATTACTTGTGAACGATGCGTACGCTTGCGTGAGCATTCAAAATATCGCTAACAGGTTTTTGACGCCGTTTTCGGGGACTGACGTACATCTAATATCGAATCATTTGTTTTTATTTCTACTTTGGCTTTATTTTTTATTTTTATTTTAATTTTTTACTGTCAGAACTGTGTGCCTTGATTTATTTGTTGATTTTGATCTGTTTCAGGAATCTAGTGTATGCGAAGAAGGAGAGGAGCAATACACTTGTTCCCTTCAATCCTAAAATTGAGAAAACCTGCAAACAAAACAAGCGCAACAAAAGGATATCTGAGTCAGTGACCATGAACAACGAACCACATCAGAATGGGGCAGACAATGAGGTTCCTGAGAATGCAGGGGAGCCAATACAGGTCCCAACAGAGAGAATTTTGGGGGACTATGTTCTTCCCACGGTCACAGGTGCACAGACTTGCATCAGGCTCCCAGCTATAAGGGCCAACAACTTTGAGATCAAGCCAGCCATCCTGAGCATGGTCCAGAACACAGTACAATTTGGGGGACTGCCATCTGAAGATCCCCACATGCACATTGCAAACTTTCTGGAGATGTGTGTCACTTTCAAATACAATGGCGTTACAGACGATCCCATTAGACTGAGGCTCTTCCCGTTCTCAATGAGGGATAGAGCCAAAAGCTGGTTGAACTCACTTCCTGCCAACTCCGTCATTACCTGGCAGGACCTGACCCAAAAGTTTCTAGCAAAGTTCTTCCCTCCTTCCAAGGCTGCAGAGTTAAGGGGAGAGCTGAACAATTACTACCAGGTGGATGGTGAGTCGCTCTATGATGCATGAGAACGATTCAAGGATTTACAAAGGAAGTGCCCACATCATGGCATAGAGAAGTGGATGTTGGTCCACATTTTTTATAATGGATTGAGTGGTACTACTCATACCATCATTGATGCTGCAGCAGGTGGAGCGTTCATGAGAAAGAGTGCCAATGAGGCACATGACTTACTAGAAGACATGGCTGCCAATAATCATCAAGGGGCAGATGACATGTTAGTGAATAGCAGGAAGACTATGGGCATACATGAAATAGATGTCATCACTGCCTTGAATGCACAGGTGACCCTTCTGACGAAGCAACTGCAGCAGAACACCATGTCTGTGAATGCAGTCCAGATGCCAGTGAATTGCGAGATTTGTGGTGGACCGCATTCCTTTGACAGATGCACAGCGGTGGACCCTAATAATGTGCCAATGGAGCAAGTACATGCGGTGGGGAACTTTCAGAGGCCTTATAATTCCAACACATACAACCCAGGGTGGAGAAATCACCCTAACTTTTCGTGGAGGAACGATCAGCCTCAGCAGCAACCATATCAAGGTGGTTACCAGAACCAACAGGTGCAAAATCAGGCCACTTCATCCCAGCAGTTTAGACCACCTACACAACAGGAGAATCCTGATGAACTGAGAGCTGCATTGCTGACACTCACCAATTCACAGAATAAGTTCATATCTGAAACCAGGTCCGCTCTCAGAAACCTGGAAACGCAGGTTGGACAACTGGCAAACATGGCAACCAACAGGCCGCAGGGCACTCTCCCAAGAAATACAGAGGTAAATCCTAGAGAGCAGAGTCAAGCAGTGTTGTTGAGGAGTAGAAAGCAATTGAATCAGGTTGCTCCCCAACCCGCAGAGGTAAGTGAGAAGGAGTGTGAGAAAACATAAGAGGTGGAGAATGAGGAGGTCACTGGGGACCGCCCTACAGTTGATACATCTCCGCGAACACCTTTGAGGGAGTACGTTGATAGAATCCCTTACCCTCAGAGGTTACAAAAGAAGGCAATTGACAAACAGTTCTCCACGTTTTTGGAGGTGTTTAAGAAACTTCACATAAATATCCCCTTCATTGAAGCACTAGAACAGATGCCATCATACTTTAAATTCATGAAGGAGATACTTAGAAAAAAGAGAAGGCTAGCGGATTATGAGACAATATCTTTGACAGAGGAGTGCAGTGTCATCCTGCAAATGAAACTGCCTCCTAAGCTGAAGGCTCCAGAGAGCTTCACCTTGCCCTGCACTATTGGTAAGGTGACATGCAACAAGGCACAATGTGATCTAGGGGCCAGTATCAATTTAATGACTCTGTCTGTCTTCAAGAGATTGGGTTTGGGAGAAGCCAAACCAACCACAGTGAATTTGCAGTTGGCCGACCAAACCGTAGTGCACCCTAGAGGCATAATAAAAATGTGCTGGTCAAGGTGGAAAGTTCTTCTTCCTAGCAGACTTCCTCATTCTTGATATGGAGGAAGATGATGAAATACCTATCATATTGGAGAGACCATTCCTTGCAATTGGGAGAGCCTTGATTGATGTAGAAAAGAGAGAACTACGACTAAGGGTTCAGGAGGAAGATATGGTGTTCAAAGTGTTCAATTCCACCATTAAATCTCAAGCCATCAACAAGTGTTTCGCAGTCAGCACAGCTGACACATCAGTTCAACCAGCACATGTCAAAGCTAGGGAGATCATTCATACAACGGTGAACCCACATGTCAGCAAGAATGCTGAAACAAAAATAAATGTCATGGAAACCGTCGAACAGGTAAGTCTTACTGAACCCCCTCATGTGAAAAAGAAAAACAGAGTGAGAAAGATGAGGATGATTTTGAAATGGATATGTAGTGGAGTTAAAATACCCTAATGAGTTAATGAGTAACCTGCGTCCGTCTACAAGACGTTAAAGACAACGTTACTTGGGAGGCAACCCAATTTTTAAATTATGCAATTTAATTTAATAGAACAGTCTCACTTTTGATATATTTTTGTTGTGTTGTGAAGCCAGGTGAAGGAATGGGAAACTAAGCACGAAGACAAGGATGGAAAACAATGAATCGAGGAAGCACCGCGGTGCCATTGTGCAGGACCGCGGTGCCTAATGTTCAGAGATATCGCAGGAGTTTATGCACCGCGGTGCCATGATGCAATACCGCGGTGCCTCATGAGCAGAGGGCAGCGATACTTTTGGCACGCGGTCAGTCGGCGATCTGCCATTGTCTTGGAATGGGATTTAGAATTAAGAAGCCCTAAATCCCCAAATACTTTCCCACACAAACACAAATCGTTCCTCTCTCTACAAATTTCGAAATTCCTCTCCTTCTATCCACAAAAATTCCCACAAACTCCACCAAATTCTTCAAAAATACCTACACACCTGTCACGACCCAGCCCCGGGGCCATGACTGGTACCCTACCGGGGTACCTTATCAGGTATATGTCAGAGAATAGCAGCGGAACATACATAACACATACGTATAAAAAGGTAACATCACTGGCCAGCCGGTAAGGCTGCCTTCCATAAAACATACTTAACAACAGTATAATAGTACAACTGGTTCTTATAGCCCAAAACATAAATGTGACCACAGACCTCTAAAGACACAACTGTGGCGGGACAGGGCCCCGCCATACCCCCTGAATATACAAAGTACCTATAGCATCAGGGAAATCCGTACCAAAATAACAAGCGTCCGGAGGGATGGAGCTTCGACCTTTGGAAGAGTGATTCTAAGAATGAGGATCCATAATCGCTTACCCTTACTGCGGCGTGAGCGGCCCAGGAAGGGGGTCGATTACCTGATATGTACCAAGTATGTAAAGCTGGAAAAATACTGTAATACTGATATCAAGTCTAAAAGCAAACTGGAGTCATGAAAGACAATAAAATACCTTTTATTGTGCCTTACTAACAATGAGTGACAAGTATATATATATAATCTGCATAAAATAGGAGGCTCGTGATCAAAGCAGGTACCTCGCGTAGTATCAATAAAACCATCATACTCTGGGACTATTTCACCGCACGTGGGTCCGTGGACCGCATGAGGTACTCTCGCGCATCGTTGTACCCGGCATGGGACTATTTCACCCGCGTAATCCCATAAGGACTCGCGTGAGGTATTCCTCGCGTCACGGGTAGCAAATCCACTAATGTGGTATAACGATCTTGGGGACTTTCCGCCGGATATACTCTTACCACAGGCGGATGGTATAACGATCTTGGGGATGTACCTCAGATATAATCTTACACTGAGCAGATGGTATAACGATCTTGGGGCTTGCCCCTCAGATATACTCTTATACTGGTGCAGATGGTATAACGATCTTGGATCTGCCCGCCGGATATACTCTTTGCTGAAGCGGATGGTATGGCGATCTTGGGGTGGCCTCGGACATACTCTTACATCGAAGGAGGTGGTATGGCGATCTTGGGGCTTGCCTCGCCACATACTCTTACCATGAAGGAGGTGGTATGGCGATCTTGAGGCTTGCCCGCCGGACATACTCTTACCCTATCTCAAATCACATCATATCATAAATAAGTTAAGAAACTTATAACTTATTTTAGTCTTGTTCATATACTCTCTCATTTTAGTTTACTTAAGGCACTTAATCATATCTTTAATAAAAGAACACCGGGAGTTTAACCCAAGTACTATATGCTTCAACTCTTTCAACAATGACTCTTCTTTATACATAAAAACCTTTGGACAATTGATACCTTAAAATCAATTTGCCTCTTCACATACTTATCTTATTTAGAGAAAATCTCTTCTCATTAACCTTTTATGAAGCTAATAAACCAACTTCCCATAAAGTTGTTATATTAACTCTATACTTTAGTAAAATCATACTTTTTCCCTAACTAAGGGAACTATACATTCTTAAAATGAAACACGTCATTATATACTTAAATCAAGTAAGAATACCAAATCTTGTACGTCTACCGTACTACATAGTTTCATCTATTCATGCTCAAGAGATAGGAAAGCTTCACATACCTCTTTGGTCAATCCACTTGCCAAGTCCAAACTACCGCAAGTAATATTTCAACCTATAATAGTCATGATACGTTTATTAACCTTTAATCTTAATGTAGAACAATCCAAGTTCAAAGTCACTAAATTCTAAGGAAAATTGGGCAGCATTTCCTTTGTTTCTACTCACTTTGCCACCTTTCTCAAGGCCAAATTTATCATCCAAAACACCACATTTAAGGCTCAATCAATCCAACAATTCAAAGGGGATTTCACACCCAAAATTCTGCCCAATAAGTTTACAACAATTCACTTAACAATTCTAAGGTAGTTTTTAGGCTACAACATGCTCATAATCTCTTCTTAACCCATTCTTCATATCCAAACCACATTTTCTAGCATGCAATGACTCTAAGTGCATTATTTTACTACCACAAGATCTTTCTTCTAAGCATGCAACACTAGAACTAAATCTAAAGGAAGAAATGTTACCTTAAAGTTTTAGCCAAAACTTATCCCAAATATTGCTAGCTTCCTTGCCAAGAACACCACCACAATAATGCCAACAAGCTAGCTACAAGCTTCCTTTTCTTGTTCTTAACTTTCAGATTTTTCTTGGGTTTTTAGAGAGAATGAGGAGCTGATTTTTAGAGAGAGGACGATGGTTGAGAGATGACCAAGTCTACAAGACTTGGTCAATATAAGCCCTGCAAGCAAAATCAGATGGGGACACTTGTCACCCTCTCATGGCCTTTTAAAAGAGAAAATCGACTTTCCTAAGTTTTTCCGCCCAAAATCTCGCTTCGGCGCGCGCTGGAAACCTCGCCGCTCTGCGGACTTTGGCCGCGGCCCTGCTGTCCTGGCGCCGCGGCGCTGAAACTTCAGTGACCCCTCAGTACTTTAGGCGCCGCGGCCCTGCATCCGGCGCCGCGGCCCTGTCGCCTTTGCCTGAAACGCATTTCTGCCCGACTGCGCGCTGAACTTGTAACTCTCATAACTTTCTACTCCGACGTCCTATCGACGAACGGTTGGTTGCGTTGGAATCTAGACTCAACGAACTACGCCCTAGGATTTTAAAATACTTAGGAACTCTCAATGAATCGGGTCATAACCCGCCCCAAAGTTGACTAAAACCCGTCCGGAATAATCCGTCAACCTATCCTTTGAAAATTTTAAGTCTTACATGCTTTCGTACGCTCTCATACGTAGGGTCAGAACTACGGGGTATAACATTCTCCCCCCCTTAGAAACATTCGTCCCGAATGTTCCTTCTAGGCTTACTCAAATCATATTATCGACATAGACCCTCTCAACTACTCTTTTGCAAAAATAAGGAAGCTCCACGAGCCACAACAGACTTAAGCGAACTTACTGAATCAAAACTAACAAGCAGGAAAGTAGGTTACCTGGAGGTATAGGGAATAAGTGAGGATACTTCTTCATCATATCGTCCTCTGCTTCCCATGTCATTTCCTCCCTGTTTTCGTTCCGCCATAGCACCTTGACGGAAGCCACATCTTTCGTTCGAAGTCGCCTAACCTGACGATCGAGTATCGCTATGGGACTCTCCTCATACGATAACTCCTCTGTCACTTGGACATCCTGAACCGGGTGCACTCTAGATGGATCTCCAATACATTTCCGCAACATAGACACATGAAAAACTGGATGCACCGCCTCCAAATCGGACGGAAGATCTAACTCATAGGCAACCTTGCCTACCCTACGGACAATCTGATACGGCCCAATGTACCTTGGGATAAGCTTCCCCTTCTTTCCAAATCTCATCACGCCGCCGTGGGCGTACTTTTAGAAAAACCCAATCATCTATCTCGAATTCCAAGTGTCGACGCCGATGATCTGCATACGACTTTTGCCGACTCTGAGCTGCCAACAATCGCTCCTGGATAAGTTTCACCTTATCCACTGCCTGCTGAACTAAGTCTGGCCCGACTAATTGGACTTCTCCCACCTCGAACCAGCCTATCGGTGACCTGCACTTTCTCCATATAAGGCCTCATGCGCGCCATCGAATCTTTGGAATGGTAGCCGTTGTTGTAAGCAAACTCCACAAGAGGCAAATGATCCTCCCAGCTACCCACGAAATCAATAACACAAGCCCGCAGATATCCTCGAGTGTATGCGGATAGTGCGCCGGCTGTCCGTCGATCACGAGGTGAAACGCCGTCGAGACTCACTGTGTCCCTAATCCTTACGAAAAGACCTCGAAGTTAGCCGAGAAGCGGGCTCCTCTATCTCGATATAATCGACAGGGACTCGTGCGATCTCACAATCTCTCTAATATATAATCTGGCATAGTCCTCAGCTGAGAACGTCGTTCTGACCGGAAGAAAATGGGCTGATTTCGTCAGCCTGTCGACAATCACCCAAATGGAATCATGCTTCCTCTGAGTGGTAGGTAGCCCTGTAATAAAATCCATATTTATCACCTCCCACTTCCAAGTCGGAATATCAATAGCTCGCAATGACCACCGGCTTCGTGCTCAATCTTAACCTCGACAATTCGGGCGCGTGCCACGAACTCCGCAACGTCCCTCTTTAGGCCATCCCACCAATACACGCATCTGAGGTCATGGTACATCTTAGTCGACCCCGGATGAATAGAATAACGAGCACTGTGTGCCTCCCCCAGAATCTGCTGACGAAGTCCTGTCACATCGGGAACACACAACCGACCCTCAAATCTTAGCACCCCATCAGGTGCTACCTCAAACAGACTCTTCTCCTTCTGAACAGCGGCATCTCGGTACCGTACCAAAATCGGATCCTCATACTGTCGCCTCTTTACCTCCTCGATGATAGAAGACTCGGCAACCTCTCGAACCCGAATTCCCTCACTATCAGAATCAACCAAACGAACCCCAAGGCTCGCTAGCTGATGTAACTCTCGGACCATGTCCCTCTTCTCTGGCTGAACATCAGAAGACTACCCATCGACCTGCGACTAAGGGCATCTGCAACCACATTGGCCTTCCCTGGGTGGTATAGAATATCAACATCGTAATCCTTAAGTAGCTCCAACCACCGTCTCTGCCGCAAGTTCAGCTCCCTCTGGCTGAAGATGTACTGGAGACTCTTGTGGTCTGTGTAAATGTCCACATGAACTCCATATAAATAATGTCTCCAGATCTTTAAGGCATGAATCACTGCGCGACTCCAAGTCATGCGTGGGATAGTTCTTCTCATGCTTCCTAAGGCCGAGATCATAAGCTATAACTCTGCCGTCTTTGCGTCGACGCACCCAAGCCCGACACCTGACGCGTCACAATAAACCACATATCCATCTAAGCCCTCTGGAAGAGTAAGAACTGGGGCGGTCGTCAACTTCTCCTTTAGCAACTGAAAACTTTCCTCACAAGTATCCGTCCACCGGAACATAGCTGCCTTCTGAGTCAGCTTAGTCAAAGGTGCTGAAATAGAAGCAAACTTCTCTACAAACCGCCGATAATAACCTGCAAGGCCCAAAAAGCTGCGCACCTCCGTCGGTGTAGTGGGTCTGGGCCATGTCTTGACTGCTTCAATCTTCGCTGTATCAACCCGAATACCATCGGCCCCGATAACATGCCCTAAGAAAGCCACTGACGCCAGCCAGAACTCGCACTTCGAGAACTTGGCATACAACTGCCGGTCTCGGAGGACTCCCAATACCGTCCTCAAATGATCTGTATGCTCCTGCTCTGTGCGCGAATACACCAAGATATCATCAATGAAAACTATAACGAACATATCCAAGAATGGCCTGAACACCCTATTCATCAAATCCATGAATACTGCTGGGGCGTTGGTCAACCCGAAAGACATCACCCTGAACTCATAGTGCCCATATCGGGTCTGAATGCGATCTTTGGGATATCTATCTCTCGACTCGTGCACTGATGATAACTGCATCGCAGTCTATCTTGGAAAACACTTTGCACCCTGCAACTGGTCAAACAAATCGTCAATCCTGGGGAGGGGATATCTGTTCTTGATAGTCACCTTGTTCAGCTGCCTGTAATCAATACACATACGCAGCGTCCCATCCTTCTTCTTCACAAACAATACTGGTGCTCCCCAAGGAGAAACACTTGGCCTAATAAAGCCTTTCTCCAAAGAAATCTTTGGTGGTCCTTCACTCCTTTCGGCGGGTGCCATCCTGTATGGCGGAATAGATATCGGTCAGTATCCGCGCCAAGTCAATGCAAAACTCAATCTCCTTCTCAGGAGGGATACCCGGAAGCTCATCTGGGAACACGTCTGGAAACTCTCTAACGACCGGAACTGACTGAAGGTCCGGTACCTCGGCCTCAGTGTCGAATACCCGAACCATATGATAGATGTACTTTTCGCACCATCTTCCTAGCCTTGAGGTAAGAAATAAACTTACCCTCGGCGATGCGATATTCCTTCCACTCGATAGCAGGCTCGTAGAAAGCTGGAACCGAACTAATCTCTCTACAGTCCACGTTAGCATAGCAAGATGCTAGCCAATACATACCCATAATCACATCAAAGTCTGTCATATCCAACTCTATCAAGTCGGCTGAAGTCGCGGCTATCTATAGTCACAGACAAGCCTTATACACTCGCCAGCTACCATCGAATCACCTCATGGCGTAGCCACCTCAAAAGGTCTTATGGACTCGGGCTCTATCCTATTCTCGGCAACATGAGGAGATATGTAGGACAAGGTAGAACCTGGATCTATCAAAGCATATACATCACAGCAAGAAACCAATAATGTACCTGTGACGACATCTGGCGACGTCTCATGGTCCTGTCGACTGGACATAGCATATATGCGGTTCTGAGGACCGCTAGAATCGAACCCCTACCACGACCTCTGCGCGGCTTGCTGGCCCATAAGTACCACGCCTCGGGCGTCTAACCGTGAAGATGAAGATCCGAATGCACCCGTCGGTGAACGTAATGCTCCCGCCGCTGGGGCGGACAATCGCTTCCGGATGGCCTGCGCCACAAGAGTAACATGATCTCGAACCCATACGGCACTCGCCGGATGAGACCTACCGCATCGAGCGCAGAGGTAGGTGGTCTCGATTAGTCTTTGGTCTCGCCTCGCGAAAACTCGACGTCCCGAGCCACGACCGCTCGCGAATAACCTGGCGATCGGACCTCGCGCGAAATCGTGAAGGAGCACTGCGTCTTTGGTGGAAGGTCGATCTAGTCTGCTGCGAGGCCGCCTCGAAATCGCCACGAGAACCGATGTCACAGCCTCTTGGTGGCCCAAATCTGGCGATCTGCCTCTCTCCTCAATCCACGCGTAAATGCGCTGCATCTGGCAATATCCATCTCGGTGAAGAGCCACCCCAAGCATCACGATGTCGTGTGACGGTCGATCCCATCACGTATCTATGAACCACATGCGCCATATCGGCTACAATGGTGTGTGCATATCGGCCAAGAGTCAAACTCAGTGTACTCTCACGATAGTCCTCCCGTCTGTCTCAAGGTCAAGAACCTATCTCTGCGGGCTCTCCTCACCTCGGGAGGCAAGAAGGGGTCTAGGCGCCTCTGTGAACTCCTCTCAATCAGTGGAAGAGCGTCGTCCTCACCCTCGACAATACCCGTGACTCAAACCAGTTCAACGCAATATCGCGTAACGGTAGAAAGCTAGTATAACGCACTCGATCTCGATGCCTAAGAACTGCATGGTCGTAGCTTCCGGACAAACTCCTGCGGATCCTCATCAAATCTCGAACCATAGAACTTCGGGTGGGTGACAACCAGAAATCCGAATCCGTAAACTTTCGGCTCTGGGTTGGCGCTGCTCTGTCGGCCGCCTGCCACTATCTTTGGTCGATGCCGAATCTATTCCCGTAATCTCGTACTCGGGCCACATGCTCGTGAGCCGAGGCTCGTGCATGATCTCGATGGCGCGTCCGCTGCCTCGAACTCTGCTGAGACTGGCGATGACGTGGAACTCGCCGCCCTCAACATCATCTCCGGTAAGGACTGGGCATGTGCCCTCGTGACTCTCCGCGTCCCACTAGCGGCACCTCTTTGCCTTGCCGCCACGGGCGCGGTTGCCTTGCGTGGAGGCATAACGATACATAAAGGAAAACATCGGGGAGATTCAACCTATAACTCGGTTCTATTGCACGATCTTAGAGTGAAAGAATGAAACCAATCCTAAATATCCTGCGACCTCACGATTATAGATGTGGTGCGACACGCGATAATCAAGACTACTGCTAGACACGTGCGTGGACACTTTCCGAGGACTAATCGCTCGATACCACTTTTGTCACGACCCGGCCCGGGGCCATGGCGGTACCCTGCGGTACCTTGTCGTGTATATGTCGAGAGAATAGCGGTGAACATACATAACACATACGTATAAAAGGTAACATCAGCGGCGGTAGTGTGCCTTCCATAAAACATACTTAACAAAAGTATAATAGTACAACTGGTTCTTATAGCCCAAAACATAAATG
Organism: Przewalskia tangutica; assembly: GCA_029844215.1. NCBI lineage: Eukaryota > Viridiplantae > Streptophyta > Magnoliopsida > Solanales > Solanaceae > Przewalskia > Przewalskia tangutica. Next base: position 4,959,155 of record CM056720.1, read on the forward strand.
TGACCACAGACCTCTAAAGACAACAATCGTGGTGGGGCGGGGCCGCCATACCCCCGAATATACAAAGTACCTATAGCGTCGGAAATCCGTACCAAAATAACAAGCGTCAGGAGGATGGAGCTTCGACCTTTGGAAGAGTGATCTAAGAATGAGGATCCACAATGCTTACCACCTGCGGCATGAACGCGGCCCAGGAAGGGTCGATTACACAATATGTACCAAGTATGTAAAGGCGGAAAAATCTTTGTATCGATATCAAGTCTAAAAGCAAGTGGAGTCATGAAAGACAATAAAATACCTTTTCAGTGCCTTACTAACAATGAGAGTGACAAGTATATATATATAATCGCATAAAATAGGAGGCTCATGATCAAAGCAGGTACCTCGCGTAGTATCAATAAAACCATCATACTCACGGGACTATTTCACCGCGCACGGGTCCGTGGACCCGCGTGAGTACTCACGCATCGGCTGTACCCGCCGGCATGGGACTATTTCACCCGCATAAGCCCATAAGGACTCGCATGAGGTATTCCTCGCATCATGGGTAGCAAATCCACGGAACAGGTGGTATAACGATCTTGGGGACTTTCCCCTCAGATATACTCTTACCCTGAAGCAGATGGTATAACGATCTTGTACCTCAGATATACTCTTACACTGGAGCAGATGGTATAACGATCTTGGGACTTGCCGCCGGATATACTCTTATCTTGGTGCGGATGGTATAACGATCTTGGATCCGCCGGATATACTCTTTGCTGAAGCGGATGGTATGGCGATCTTGGTGGCCCGCCGGACATACTCTTACACTGAAGGAGGTGGTATGACGATCTTGGGGCTGGCCCCTCAGACATACTCTTACACTGAAGGAGGTGGTATGACGATCTTGGGGCTTGCCCCTCAGACATACTCTTACCCTATCTCAAACTGTCATCATATCATAAATAAGTTAAGAAACTTATAACTTCTTTTAGTCTTGTTCATATACTCTCTCATTTTAGTTTACTTAAGGCACTTAATCATATCTTTAATAAAAGAACACCGGGAGTTTAACCCAAGTACTATATGCTTCAACTCTTTCAACAATGACTCTTCTTTATACATAAAAACCTTTGGACAATTGATACCTTAAAATCAATTTGCCTCTTCACATACTTATCTTATTTAGAGAAAATCTCTTCTCATTAACCTTTTATGAAGCTAATAAACCAACTTCCCATAAAGTTGTTATACTAACTCTATACTTTAGTAAAATCATACTTTTTCCCTAACTAAGGGAACTATACATTCTTAAAATGAAACACGTCATTATATACTTAAATCAAGTAAGAATACCAAATCTTGTCGTCTAGTACTACATAGTTTCATCTATTCATGCTCAAGAGATAGGAAAGCTTCACATACCTCTTTGGTCAATCCACTTGCCAAGTCCAAACTACATAAGTAATATTTCAACCTATAATAGTCATGATACGTTTATTAACCTTTAATCTTAATATAGAACAATCCAAGTTCAAAGTCACTAAATTCTAAGGAAAATTGGGCAGCATTTCCTTTGTTTCTACTCACTTTGCCACCTTTCTCAAGGCCAAATTTATCATCCAAAACACCACATTTAAGGCTCAATCAATCCAACAATTCAAAGGGGATTTCACACCCAAAATTCTGCCCAATAAGTTTACAACAATTCACTTAACAATTCTAAGGTAGTTTTTAGGCTACAACATGCTCATAATCTCTTCTTAACCCATTTTTCATATCCAAACCACATTTTCTAGCATGCAATGACTCTAAGTGCATTATTTTACTACCACAAGATCTTTCTTCTAAGCATGCAACACTAGAACTAAATCTAAAGGAAGAAATGTTACCTTAAAGTTTTAGCCAAAACTTATCCCAAATATTGCTAGCTTCCTTGCCAAGAACACCACCACAATAATGCCAACAAGCTAGCTACAAGCTTCCTTTTCTTGTTCTTAACTTTCAGATTTTTCTTGGGTTTTTAGAGAGAAGGAGGAGCTGATTTTTAGAGAGAGGAAGATGTTTGAGAGATGACCAAGTCTACAAGACTTGGTCAATATAAGCCATGCAAGCAAAATCAGATGGGGGGGGACACTTGTCACCCTCCCATGGCCTTTTTAAAAGAGAAATCAGACTTTCCTAAGTTTTTCCGCCCAAAAATCCCGCCTCGGCGCCGCGGCGCTGAAACCTCCGCCGGCTCTCTGGACTTTCGGCGCCGCGGCCCTGCTGTCCTGGCGCCGCGGCGCTGAAACTTCAGTGACCCCTCAGTACTTTAGGCGCCGCGGCCCTGTCGCCTTTGCCTGAAACGCATTTCTGCCCGACTGCGCGCTGAACTTGTAACTCTCATAACTTTCTACTCCGACGTCCTATCGACGAACGGTTGGTTGCGTTGGAATCTAGACTCAACGAACTACGCCCTAGGCTTTTAAAATACTTAGGAACTCTCAATGAATCGGGTCATAACCCGCCCCAAAGTTGACTAAAACCCGTCCGGAATAATCCGTCAACCTATCCTTTGAAAATTTTAAGTCTTACATGCTTTCGTACGCTCTCATACGTAGGGTCAGAACTACGGGGTATAACAACACCACTCCATTGAAAATATCCTCATATCTTACACCATCATCATTACCTCTATTTGGGTCAAGAAATTGGTGAAGAACAACTCTTCAAACAAGTAATCTTCATCATTGTGCTTGCAATTTCAAGGCTAGTAGGGAAAGTAACTTGTAAATTTGGGGGTTGTACGTACTGTGGTGGTAGGGCGTTGTGTGATTGTGTGATGGGTATTGTTGTGCTGTGTAGTTGTGTGGATTGAGGCTTATTGTGGTGTAATTGTTGTGTATTGTTGCTGTGGTCCGATTTTTCTTGGTTATTGCTGTTGTGTGGTGGGAGAATTGTTGGGAAACCTCGAGGAAACAAAGGAAATGCTGCCGAAAAATTTCCCAACAACCTTCACTATGGCCTCTAGGAAACGAACTTCAAGAGCTTCAGCATCTTCATCTGCCCCAGAATATGATGTGACTCGATTCGTCAACAAACCGGCGGAGGATCGATACAACAAGATTAACACTAGGGCATTGATACCAGAAAGAGACATGGATTACCAGGCCAGGCCATTTGATTATGATGATGACTACGAGCCTATTAGGGCCATGATCGAGGCATGGGTGTAGAAGGTTCACCAATCCAGAAAGGATCCCACTTCAAAATTCTAGCCTTGTGAGGGAGTTCTATGCGAACTACCCCGAGCAAGAGGATGGGGTGCTTTTTTAGAGGGAAATATATGACTGTCAGTTCTGAAATAGTGAATGCGATACTAAGGACCTATGATGTGGAGGACCGAGACGATAATCCAAACCACTTCCGAAGTTGGTCAAGAGAAGCCAACCACATCCTGTGGGATGTAGTAGTGCAGACATTGTGCTACCCATGCGCTGAGTTTAGTTTTGCCTGCAACGGATTCATGAGACTTGCCCGATGCCAATTCAATAGAACAGCCAAATAATGGCTATATTTCATAAGTGCACGCTTGGTTTCATCAACTTATTTTACAAATGTGCCCTCAGACAGAATCAAGCTCATTTATGACATCATGACGGGCATGACAATTGATGTGAGGAGGGAAATAGTGCAGAGCATAAGGGAGATTAGTAGGCTGACGACTACTGGCGGATTGGGAGATGGTTCACTCATTACTGTCTTATGTGATAGGCATAGATTCCCAATATTCGCCACTGATATTCTAGAGAAGAGTCAGTCTGCTGTGACTCTGATTTAGTGCACTCCTTGACCCCACCGGGACCAAAGTGGTGAAATGGGCCCAGCAGCCATGTATGAGGAAGAGCCAGAGGCACACAATGAAGCAGGTGAAAGCAGCCATCATCCTCCCCTGTCCTTAGAGCCACCAATGCCAATGATGGAGCAGATGCTCTTGAACCAACAAAGGATGTTGCAGAATCAAGAGCAAATGATGCAAGACCATCAACACCTGACCCAGCGTGTTGATAATTTGTGTTCCATGTTCACCCAATGGACAATGTAGTATCCGCCGCCACCACCACCATTTTGAGCCGATGTATGTCTGTAAGTCTTCCCATTTTAATTTTTTAGTCTTTTACACATTTGAGACAATGTGTAGTTTAAGTTTGGGGGGGGGGGGGGGAGTTTTCATTTTATTTTATTTTTGTGAGTATTTTGTTGTTTTTGTGTTTTATGTGAGTAATTTTTTTTATATATCATGCATGCTGTGCTTATTTGGAATGCCTAGTGAACTAAGTGAGATAATGTAATGGAATGAGAAGCTAAAATCTGTGTGCTTAAGTTAGATATGCCAAAAATTCATGAAAATCTGATTATTTGGAATATTTGATGCTTAGCCTATGTGTTGTCAATTGAAAAATATCTGTGAAGTCTGCTTGTTTGTTATTTGAGTCGAAATAGGTAAGATGTACATGTTAGGGAGATGATTCAGACATTTATTTGTTAGCCCTTCTTACCATTTATACCTACCTTACAATAAATTGTATTCCTAGTCAGCCCCTTTGAGCCTAAAATAAGTTATTTCTTTTACACCCTATGATTCCCTTGTGTGCTATAAGCAGTAATTAAAAAAATTGGAATGAAGAAGTGTGAAAAAGAAATACAAAAGAGAGTGAAAAATTGATGCACCCCAGCAATAAAAAAAAAATGCTAAAGCTTAAGTTTGGGGGTGCCTATGTGAATGTGTTTCATGCTCTCAAAAAGAGAAGAGGGGATCAATAGGTATGAACTGAAAAAGAATACCAAAAAGAAGGATCAAATGGTTGAATAAGAAAAACGCTTATGGTACGTAATTTGAGCCTAAATGCCAACTTTTACCTACCCCTGCCTAACTACATTACAACCCTGAAAAGTCCTGAGGATCTCTAGTATGTATGTCTATGATTAGTGGAGAATAACAAGTACACAGACCCGTAGACTAAATGAAATTGACATGCATAGGTTAGGTATTCATGCTTTCATTACTTGTGATTGAAATGAATTTGCGAAATATCTGACTTGAAATTCTAGATTGCTGAATTCATGCTATATCTGTTCTTGCATATTATCCCAACTGACGTTCATGTGTTTCTAAGTCTTTGTGCAGCTGCTTGATTTGAGTCTTTGAGTCTTTTATTTTTGTGTCTTTGTTTTTATTTTTGTTTTGATCTTTGCTCGAGGGCGAGCAAAGATTTAGTTTGAGGGTGTTTGTTAGACGTATTTTGTATACGCCTTTTGAGTCATTTTTAGTTGGTATTTCACTCATTTTTGTTGTGTTTAGTATAGTAGTAGTTTTGCTTTTCTTTCTTTTGAGCCACAGCAGTGCAAAAAGGTAAAATGGCAAAAAGGAACGAAAAATGAGCAGAACAGGTGCTCCCGAGGTGAAAAAGACGAAAGTTGGCAACTCAGAGCGAAAGAAAGCGATCAGTGGTGCCTATACAAAATCAGCGGTGCCATATTTACTGGGAGTCACGGGACTTTCAGCCAGCGGTGCCATCGATCGATCTGCGATGCAATTTGTCTTTGAAGGCTGCGAGTTTCGGCACGCGGTGTTGGTATGCGTGACAGCGTATGAAAATTTCAGTTCCGAAGGAAAATTGGATAAGGGCAGATTGGTCCATAGGGCACGAAAATTAGAGGATATTTAAGCCCTAGGGATTAATGCTATGAAGGAGGTTGGTCATTCTACAACACAACACAACACAAGCCGGATTTGGAGCTACAATTGGAGACTTTGTTCTATGTAATTTTCTTTCTTTCATTTTTAATTCTGTTTATGTATGAATATTGTGTTAGTTCTTAGCGTGATTATGGCTAGGAGCTAAACACTCTATTAGGGTTTTTCTTATGAATCGCTTGAAACTTTTATTCATGAATTAATGTAGTAGTTTGATTTCTTTTTCACTTGATTAAGATTTAGTCAATATTTGGTATGAATGTTTGATATTTAATTGATCACTAATTATCATAACTGATATGATTTCGAATCAAAAGCCGAATGGAGAGATTTGGATATGCTGTAATTGACTAGACATATGTTAAAATCACGGACGAAAGTACCTCGATACTTGTGTAGCATTATAGGTTACTGTTCTTAATCCTCCTATGTGGTAAATCCTATCATAAAAATATAGAAGGGTTCTGCACTGGGGTTGAGTGATTATATGTCCTAACCAGAATATAAGACAGTCTAGTTAACCGTTATCTTAACGAAGAAGAAGAATCATTCTAGTCGCACTAAGGATTGAATAAAGTGGATAGTCGAGGATTTTGGAAGCCCTAATTCATTCATAACTGATTACAACTTTATTGGTTTAAATCTTGCAATTATTCTAGTAGTTAAATAAAAACCCAATCAATTATTCTTTGGCTAGTTATGATCTTGTTTAGTGTACTTTATGTTTACATACTTGGTACCTTGATGTATTGACCCCCTCTCCGGGGGGCTACGTTCATGCCCGCAGATGTAGGTACTCGGTTTGGTGAACCGCGTGCATAGGATCATTGCTCAGCTTTAGGAATAACTCCATTATTCCGGAGCATACCAATTTGGTACAGTTTTGCCGTTACAGACTTATGTATATTCAGGGGTACGACGGGGCCTTGGCCCATCATAATTTCTGTCAAACTCTTAGAGGTCTGTATTCATATGTGGGTTGGACTTGTGTACAGTTGTTGATCTTTTGGTTATTGTATATAACGACAAGCTTTGCCTATAACAAAAAAAAATGATGATCGAGTTTCTTTAGCTTCTGCTGGTTATTGGGATGTATGGGTAGAAGGGTGCCCAGGTAGGGCATCAGTCGCGGGAACGGGGTTCTGGGCTTGACAGAGTGGTATCAGAGCAGTTAGTCCTCGGAATGTTTACATACCGTGTGCAGAAGAGTCTTGGTTATCGGTGTGTTGTGCACCACACCCATAAATATGAGCACTTAGGATTGGTTTCTATTCTTTCATCTCTAAGATTGTGCGATAGAGCTGTGTTGTTAGGGTAGTCCCTCCCTAACATATTATTGTGGTTACAACTATACCTCCAAAGGAAGCGACAGCGGCCCAAAAGTGGAATATATGGACTTTGTATACAAGTTGGTAAAATTAATGTATAGTTGGCGTGATAATGATGTACATCTATACAAAAATATTTATTAGGGCCATGTGTGTGTTGCCTAATGTGATGGTGGGTTATCATGAGTTGGTTAAGCTTTGATAATGGCTTGGAAGGTATGAAACAGTTTAATGAATCCTCATCAAGGTTATATATGTGCTAATTTGAAATAATTAAGAGGTGATGAGCTATCTGAGAGGGTGATGAACCCTTAAGAAATCATGTTTAATTGACTTAATGGCGTACCATGTTGTTAGATTAAGCTGTGTTGTATGCTTAAGTGATATGTACGAATAATATTGGTATGAAGTAAATAGGGTTATTGTGATTAAGACAACATGATTTTGAGATATTTTGAAGCTATCTTGCCCGTATACGGGGAGAGATAATGTAAGCTTGGGACATGAAATATTTGAGGATCTTGGAGTATTGGATAACCGTTGAGACCTTAGATAGATAAGTCCTTCAAGTGTAAAGTATTTTATGTGTGATCGTGGTTAAAGTACATGGTATATGTGAAGTATATTAGAGGTGATGATTCCTTGGTTTGAGTATAAACCACTTGTGATTGTTGATGATGATTGTTGAGCCGATTGAGAATTTGTATAACTTGAGACCTTGGATGAACATTCAAGCACGAATGTTTTTAAGAGGGGAAGAATGTTTCACCCCGTAGTTCCAGGGCATATAAGTGAGAACGTAAGTAAGGAAGTAAGATGTGAAGGTTGGAAGGAAAGTATATTTACATTTTCGAATATGGAAAAATTTTGGATAAGAAAAATATGAAGACGAAAACTTATTAACGTGGAGTTAAGTTCTTTCCAATGGGTTTATGGACTTAGTATGGTATTAAGAAGTCTTGACATTGATAATATGGGGTCCACCGAAAATTTCACAATATTGTGAGGCCCTTCGAATTTTAGATATTTTGGCTAAGTGTGAGATATTTTATGTGAAGAGGAGATTTGGCCAATAGGAGGGTGACATGTGTCCCTCCCCCACTTGTCTTGCAAGTGGCACATTCTATATAGATATATGGTTAAGTATTGAAAGACTAAACGCTCACAAATATCTCATCTTCTCCAAGCATTTTCTTTTCTCTCTCCCTTAGCATGCAAGTTTCGAAAATCCATGGCCTAAGAAGACCAAAATTAACCTATTTTCTCCTAGATTAAGCACCTTGATTAAGTTCTGAGACAAGGTTAACTCTCCAAGGTGGTAGCCACGGTTTTGGCCAAGTTCTGTCTAAAAACCCTAATATTGTTTATGAAATTTTTGGAAGTAAAACAAGAAAGAAAGATGGTTATAAGCTTGTAATGGATACATGTGTGTAATTAGAACTTGAAGAATATGAGCTAAGACAAAACTATGGACCGACTTTAAGTCGACTGTTTTGGGCATATTTAAGGTAACGATTCCTCCTTCTCTTGAAGAAATTTGATATTACATGTTGTAGTAATTAATATATGAACTTGTGATAAGAATAAAGGAGAATAAGAAATGCATGTGACAGTTTTTAGGTATTTGCCGAATTGGGGCAGTTTTGGTTGTCGGATTTCGTTGGTTATTATTGTTGTTATGAACGTCACTACTTGCATGTTAAAATGAAGGAAATGTTGTTATTACAACTTAATATGGTTTATATGAAGTGTTGAACTTATATTGGATTATAAGAGCTATGAGAAAGGGCTTTGGTTTGGAGTCTTGATGTTGGCCGAAACTGTGGTAAAACTATTGGATATTGTTGTGCAGTTTTAGGGACTGTTTTGTGGCGTTTATATGTGGAAATTCAGTATCATTTATGCATGTTTAAATGTGGTAAAAGCTAATGTAGGTCCTAAGGGAATAAGAGTGAAGAAAGATGCAGAAAGGCCTCACATTTTACCCTTGTCGCTGTTGGATTGTGGGATGATTTTTGTGGACTGTTTTACGTGATTAAGAGGTTGTTTTGGCATGAGAAATAGATGTGTTAATCACCTTGGTTGCTGTTTTGTTTGTGCCCTTAATTGGTGCCTTGATTATTGTTGAAATTGGTCTTCTTGAAAGGTGGGAAAATACGTATAAACAGGGGAAGTGCTGCCCAAATTTTTGTAAGAAAAGAGAACCATTACTTGGTATTAACCTACAATAGAAAGAATGAAGTTAATAGAAGTGTTATTCTCATTATAGGTTGAAGTACTACTTGTGGCGTATTCTACTTAGCGTGTGAATTAGTCGAAGAGGTATGCGGAACTCTTCCTTTCTTCCTTGAGCATGAACTTTATAAAATGAGTGTATAGTGGACGTACGTGTTTTAAATGAATCTAGATTTCATGTGGTACATGAGGTGGTAGTGACTTGATTTTAAAAAGTATACTTGACTTGATTTTAAAAGTGTAAGTTACTTGATTTAAAAGTGAAAGTGTCTTGATTCTACAAGTGTTAGTGTCTTGGTTATTCTAAAAAGAAAGGCATGGTATTGTCTTGGTTTTTCAAAAAAGGAAGGCATGGTATTGCCTTGGTTATTCTAAAAAGGAAGGCATGGTATTGTCTTGGTTTTTCTAAAAAGGAAGGCATGGTATTGTCTTGGTTATTCTAAAAAGGAAGGCATGGTATTGCCTTGGTTTTTCTAAAAAGGAATGCATGATATTGCCTTGGTTTTTCTAAAAAAGAGGAAGACATGGTATTGTCTTGATTATTCTAAAAAGGAAGACATGGTACTGCCTTGGTTTTTCTAAAAAGGAAGGCATGATATTGCCTTGGTTATTCTAAAAAGGAAGTCATGGTATTGCCTTGGTTTTTCTAAAAAGGAAGGCATGGTATTGCCTTGGTTTTTCTAAAAAGAAGGAAGGCATGATATTGTCTTGGTTATTCTAAAAAGGAAGGCAGTGTATTGCCTTGGTTTTCCTAAAAAGGAAGACATGGTATTGCCTTGGTTTTTCTAAAAAAAGAAGGCATGGTATTGTCTTGGTTATTCTAAAAAGGAAAACATGGTATTGCCTTGGTTTTTCTAAAAAGGAAGACATGGTATTGTCTTGGTTATTCTAAAAAGGAAGACATGGTATTGCCTTGTTTTTTCTAAAAAGAAAGGCATGATATTGCCTTGGTTTTTCTAAAAAGGAAGGCATGGTATTGCCTTGGTTTTTCTAAAAAGAAAGGCATGATATTGCCTTGGTTTTTCTAAAAAGGAAGGCATGGTATTGCCTTGGTTTTTCTGGTATTGCCTTGGTTTTTCTAAAAAAAGAAGGCATAGTATTGTCTTGGTTATTCTAAAAAGGAAGGCATGGTATTGCTTTGGTTTTTCTAAAAAGGAAGACATGGTATTGTCTTGGTTATTCTAAAAAGTAAGACATGGTTGCCTTGGTTTTTCTAAAATGGAAGGCATGGTATTGTCTTGGTTATTCTAAAAAAGGAAGACATGGTATTATCTTGGTTATTCTAAAAAGGAAGGCATGGTATTGTCTTGGTTATTCTAAAAAGGAATGCATGGTATTGCCTTGATTTTTTCTAAAAAGGAAGGCATTATATTGTCTTGGTTGTTCTAAAAAGAATGGCATGGTATTGCCTTGGGTTTTCTAAAATGATAGATGTGATAGTGTCTTGGGTTTTTCTAAAATGATAGTTAATTCTATTTGTTCAAATGAGAGTCAAAGATTATTTACCTTGCATATGGTTGCTCATGATAGTTATTCGTGCAAGTGTTGTATTTCCACATCACCGCGTCCCTCACTAGAGGGCCAACAACATTATTATATTATTTCATGGACATGCTTCCATGATGGTGGAATTCCATGGGCATGCTTCCGTGAGGCGGGTTAAATTCCCGGGACATCATATTAAACCATGGACTAGCTCTCCATGATGAGAGTAGGTATACTCATGCGAGTCTAAGGACTCATGCGGGTTCAATTCTCATGATATTATATTTTTCCATGGACTAGCTCTCCATGATGCGGCTATATACACTCATTGCGGGTCTAAAAGATCCATGTAGGTTCAATTCCCATGAATATGATATGTATAATGATCCTGAGGGCAGGCGTCCCTGATTTTGACATGACTTTCATATTTTGAAATGGTATTTTGAAAAGATACAGTTGACCTTCATTTTTTTTATAAAGTACAGTGGTACAGTGGTATGGTAGTATAGTGGTACAATGATACATTGATACAGTAGTACAATGGTACAATGATACAATATATAGTTGACTCTACTTTATATGGCACGGTCGATCTGGTATTTTGATTATTATACTTGTCCCTGTCATTCTTTGGCCAATTATGATCTTGTTTATTGTACTTTATGTTTACATACTTGGTACCTTGTTGTACTGACCCCCCTCTCTGGGGGGCTGCGTTCATGCCCGCAGGTGTTGGTACTCAGTTTGGTGATCCGCGAGCATAAGATCATTGCTCAGCTTTTGGAATAGCTCCATTGTTCCGGAGCTTATCATTTTGGTACAGTTTTGCCGTTACAGACTTATATATATTCAGGTGTACGGCGGGGCCTTGTCCCATCATAGTTTCTGTCAAACTCTTAGAGGTCTGTATTCGTATGTGGGTTGGACTTGTGTATAGTTGTTGATCATTTGGTTATTGTATATAACGGCAGCCTTGCCGGCTTTGCCTATAACAAAAAAAATGATGATGAGTTTTCTTTAGCTTTCGCTGGTTATTGGGATGTATGGGTAGAAGGGTGCCCAGGTAGGGTACCAGTCGCGGGCCAGGGATTCTGGGCGTGACAGAGTGGTATCAGAGCAGTTAGTTATCGGTGTGTTGTGCACCACATCCATAAACAGGAGACTGCAGTACACTTAGGATTAGTTTCTATTCTTTCATCTCTAAGATCGTACGATAGAGCTGTGTTGTTAGGGTAGTCCCTCCGTAACGTATTATTGTGGTTGCAGCTATACCTCCAAAGAAAGCGACAGCGGCCCATAAGTGGAATATATGGACTTGTTATACAGATTGGTAAAATTGTTGTATAGTTGGCGTGATAATGATGTACATCTATACAGACATATTTATTAGGGTCATGTGTGTGTTGACTAATGTGATGGTGGGTTATCATGAGTTGATTAAGCTTTGATAATGGCTTGAAAGTTATGAAACAATTTTATGAATCCTCATGAAGGTTATATATTTGCTAATTTGGAATAATTAGGAGGTGATGATCTGTCTGAGAGGGCGATGAACCCTTAAGAGATCATGTTTAATTGACTTAATGGCGTACCATGTTGTTAGATTAAGCTGTGTTGTATGCTTAAGTGATATGTACGAATAATATTGGTACGGCGTAAATAAGGTTGTTGTGATTAAGAAAACATGATTTTGAGATATTGTGAAGCTATCTTGCCCGTATACGGGGAGAGATAATGTAAGTTTGGGACATGAAATATTTGAGGATCTTAGAGTATTGGATAATCGTTGAGACCTTAGATAGACAAGGCCTTCAAGAGTAAAGTATTTTATGTGTGATCGTGGTTAAAGTACATGGTATATGTGAAGTATATTAGAGGTGATGATTCATTGGTTTGAGTATAAACCACTTGTGATTGTTGTTGATGATTGTTGAGCCGATTGAGAATTTGTATAGCTTGAGACCTTGGATGAACATTCGAGGACGAATGTTTCTAAGGGGGGAAGAATGTTACACTCCGTAGTTTCAGGGGATATAAGTGAGAACGTAGGTAAGGAAATAAGATGTGAAGGTTGGAAGGAAAGTATATTTACATTTTCGAATATGGAAAATTTTTGGATAAGAAAAATATGAAGACGAAAATTTATTAACGTGGAGTTAAGTTCTTTCCAATGGGTTTATGGACTTAGTATGGTATTAAGAAGTCGTGACATTGATAATATGGGGTCCACCGAAAATTTCACAATATTGTGAGGCCCTTCGAATTTTAGATATTTTGGCTAAATGTGGGATATTTTATGTGAAGAGAAGCTTTGGCCAATAGGAGGGTGACATGTGTCCCTCCCCCACTTGTCTTGCAAGTGGCACATTCTATATAGATATATGGTTAAGTATTGCAAGACTAAACGCTCACAAATATCTCATCTTCTCCAAGCATTTTCTTTTCTCTCTCCCTTAGCATGCAAATTTCGAAAATCCATGGCCTAAGAAGACCAAAATTAACCTATTTTCTCCTAGATTAAGCACCTTGATTAAGTTCTGAGCCAAGGTTAACTCTCCAAGGGGGTAGCCACAGTTTTGTCTAAAACCCCTAATATTGTTTATGAACTTTTTGGAAGTAAAACAAGAAAGAAAGATGGTTATAAGCTTGTAATGGATACATGTGCGTGATTGGAACTTGAAGAATAGGAGCTAAGACAAAACTATGGACCGACTTTAAGTAGACTGTTTTGGGCATATTTAAGGTAACGATTCCTCCTTCTCTTGAAGAAATTTGATATTACATGTTGTAGTAATTAATATATGAACTTGTGATAAGAAGAAAGGAGAATAAGAAATGCATGTGACAGTTTTTAGGTATTGGCCGAATTGGGGCAGTTTTGGTTGTCGGATTTCGTTGGTTATTATTGTTGTTATGAACGTCACTACTTGAATGTTAAAATGAAGGAAATGTTGTTATTACAACTTAATATAGTTTATATGAAGTGTTGAACTTATATTGGATTATAAGAGTTATGAGAAATGGCTTTGGTTTGGAGTCTTGATGTTGGCCGAAACTGTGGTAAAACTGTTGGATATTGTTGTGCAGTTTTAGGGATTGTTTTGTGGAATTTATATGTGGAAATTCAGTATCATTTATGCATGTTTAAATGTGGTAAAAGCTAATGTAGGTCCTAAGGGAATAAGAGTGAAGAAAGGTGCAGAAAGGCCTCACATTTTACCCTTGTCGTTGTTGGATTGTGGGCTGATTTTTGTGGACTGTTTTACGTGATTAAGAGGCTCTGATAAATAGGTGTGTTAATCACCTTGGTTGCTGTTTTGTTTGTGCCCTTAATTGGTGCCTTGGTTATTGTTGAAATTGGCTTTCTTGAAAGGTGGAAAAATACGTATAAACAGGGGAAGTGCTGCCCAAATTTTTGTAGGAAAAGAGAACTATTACTTGGTATTAACCTACACTAGAAAGCATGAAGTTAATAGAAGTGTTATTCTCATTATAGGTTGAAGTACTACTTGTGGCATATTCTACTTAGCGTGTGAATTAGCCGAAGAGGTATGTGGAACTCTTCCTTTCTTTCTTGAGCATGAACTTTATAAAATGAGTGTACGGTGGACGTACGTGTTTTAAATGAATCTAGATTTCATGGGGTACATGAGGTGGTAGTGACTTGATTTTAAAAAGTATACTTGACTTGATTTTAAAAGTGTAAGTTACTTGATTTAAAAGTGAAAGTGCTTTGATGCTACAAGTGTTATTGTCTTGGTTATTCTAAAAATGAAGGCATGTTATTGTCTTGGTTTTCTAAAAAGGAAGGCATGGTATTGCCTTGGTTATTCTAAAAAGGAAGTCATGGTATTGACTTGGTTTTTCTAAAAAGCAAGGCATGGTATTGCCTTGGTTTTTCTAAAAAGGAAGGCATGATATTGCCTTAGTTTTTCTAAAAAAGGAAGGCATGGTATTGTCTTGATTATTATAAAAAGGAAGGCATGGTATTGCCTTGGTTTTTCAAAATAGGAAGGCATGATATTGCCTTAGTTTTTCTAAAAAAAAGAAGGCATGATATTGTCTTGGTTATTCTAAAGAGGAAGGCATGGTATTGCCTTAGTTTTTCTAAAAAAAGAAGGCATGGTATTGTCTTGGTTATTCTAAAAAGGAAGGCATCATATTGCCTTGGTTTTCTAAAGAGAAAGGCATGGTATTGTCTTGGTTATTTTAAAAATGAAGGCATAGTATTGCCTTGGTTTTTCTAAAAAGGAAGGCATGGTATTGCCTTGGTTTTTCTAAAAAAGAAAGGCATGATATTGTCTTGGTTATTCTAAAAAGGAAGGCATGGTTTGCCTTGGTTTTTCTAAAAAGAATGGCATGGTATTGTCTTGGTTATTCTAAAAAGGAAGGCATGGTATTGCATTGGTTTTTCTAAAAAGAAAGGCATGGTATTTTCTTGGTTATTCTAAAAAAAGAAGGCATGGTATTGTCTTGGTTATTCTAAAAAGGAAGGCATGGTATTGTCTTGGTTATTCTAAAAAGGAAGGCATGATATTGGCTTGGTTTTTTCTAAAAAGGAAGGCTTGATATTGCCTTGGTTGTTCTAAAAAGAAAGACATGATATTGCCTTGGTTTTTCTAAAATGAAATATGTGATAGTGCATTGGTTTTTATAAAAAAGAAGGCATGGTATTGCCTTGGTTGTTCTAAAAAGAAAGGCATCGTTGTTAGACGTATTTTGTATATGCCTTTTGAGTCATTTTTTAGTTGGTATTTGACTCGTTTTTGTTGTGTTTAGTATAGTAGTAGGTTTGTTTTTCTTTCTTTTGAGTCACAGCGGTGCAAAAAGGCAAAATGGCAAAAAAGAACGAGAAATGGGCAGAAAAGGTTCTCCCGAGGCGAAAAGGACGAAAGTTGGCAACTCAGAGCAAAAGAAGACAGCACCGCGGTGCCACTATGCAGAACCGCGGTGCCATATTTACCGAGGAGTCACAGGACTTTCAGCACCGCGGTGCCATCAGGCAGTACCGCAGTGCCATTTGTGCTGAGAAGCTGCAGGAGTTTCGACACCGCGGTGCCGACACGGAAAATTTCAGTTCTGAAGGCAAATTGGCTAACGGTAGATTGGTCTATAGGGCACCAAAATTAGAGGATATTTAAGCCCTAGAGATTAATACTATGAAGTAGGTTGATCATGCTACAACACAACACAACACAAGGCGGATTTGGAGCTACAATTGGAGACTTTGTTCTATGTAATTTTCTTTCTTTCGTTTTTAATTCAGTTTATGTATGGATATTGTGTTAGTTCTTAGCGTGACTATGTCTAGGAGCTAAACACTCTATTAGGGTTTTCCTTATGAATCGTTTGAAACTTTTATTCATGAATTAATGCAGTAGTTTGATTTCTTCTTCACTTGATTAAGATTTAGTCAATATTTGGTATGAATGTTTGATAACTAATTGATCACTAATTATCATAACCGATATGATTTCGAATCAAAAGCCGAAAGGAGAGATTTGGATATGCTGTAATTGACTAGACATAGGTTAAAATCGCGGACGAAATCACCCCGATACTTGTGTAGCATTATATGTTACTGTTCTTAATCCTCCTATGTGGTAAATTCTTTCATAGAAATATAGAAGGGTTCTGCACTGGGGTTGAGTGATTATATGTCACCAGAATATAAGACAGTCTAGTTAACCGCTATCTTAACGAAGAAGAAGAATCATTCTAGCCGCACTAAGGATTGAATAAAGTGGATAAACGAGGATTTTGGAAGCCCTAATTCATTCATAACTGATTACAACTTTATTGGTTTAAATCTTGCAATTATTCTAGTAGTTAAATAAAAACCCCAATCAAATATCGATTGTCAAATAGATAACATAAAATAGATGAACGGTACTTAGAAATCAGTCTCTGTGGACGATATTCGGTCTTACAGACTATATTACTTGTGAACGATGCGTACGCTTGCGTGAGCATTCAAAATACCGCTAACAAATTTTTGGCGCCGTTGTCGGGGACTGACGTACATCTAATATCGAATCATTTGTTTTTATTTCTACTTTGGCTTTATTTTTTATTTTAATTTTAATTTATTTACTGTCAAAATTGTGTGCCTTGATTTGTTTGTTGATTTTGATATGTTTAAGAAATCTAGTGTATGCGAAGAAGGAGAGGAGCAATACACTTATTACCTTCAATCCTGAAATTGAGAAAACCTGCAAACAAAACAAGCGCAACAAAAGGATATCTGAGTCAGTGACCATGAACAACGAACCAAATCAGAATGGGGCAGACAACGAGGTTCCTGAGAATGCAGGGGAGCCAATCTGAGTCCCAGCGAGAGAAGTTTGGGGACTATGTTCTTCCACGCAGTCCGAGTGCACAGACTTGCATCAGGCTCCCAAATATAGGGGCCAACAACTTTGAGATCAAGCCAGCCATCCTGAGCATGGTCCAGAACACAGTATAATTTGGGGGACTGCCATTTGAAGATCTCCACATGCACATTGAAAACTTTCTAGAGATGTGTGCCACTTTCAAATACAATGGCGTTACAGACAATCCCATTAGACCGAGGCTCTTCCCATTCTCAATGAGGGATAGAGCCAAAAGTTAGTTGAACTCACTGCCTGCCAACTCCGTCATTACCTGGCAGGACCTGGCCCAAAAGTTTCTAGCAATGTTCTTCCCTCCTTCCAATGCTGCAAAGTTAAGGGGAGAGCTGAACAATTACTACCAGGTGGATGGTGAGTCGCTCTATGATGCATGAGAACGATTCAAGGATTTGCAAAGGAAGTGCCCATATCATGGCATAGAGAAGTGGATGCTGGTCCACATTTTTTATAATGGATTGAGTGGTACTACTCGTACCATCATTGATCTTTGCGGTGGAGCGTTCATGAGAAAGAGTGCCAATGAGGCACATGACTTACTAGAAGACATGACTGCCAACAATCATCAAGGGGCAGATGATAGGTCAGTGAATAGCAGGAAGACTATGGGCATACATGAAATAGATGTCATCACTGCCTTGAATGCACATGTGACCGCCACGGCGAAGCAAGTGCGTGAGAACACCGTATGCGTGAATGCGATCCGGATGTCGGATTGCGAGATTTGTGGTGGACCACATTCCTTTGGCAGATGCACAGCGGTGGACCCTAATAATGTGTCAATGGAGCAAGTACATGCGGTGAGAAACTTTCAGAGGCCTTATAATTCCAACACATACAACCCAGGGTGGAGAAATCACCGTAACTTTTCGTGGAGGAACGATCAGCCTCAGCAGCAACCATATTAAGGTGGTTACCAGAACCAACAGGTGCAAAATCAGGCCACTTCATCCCAAAGCTTTAGACCGCTACACAGCGAGAACTTGATGAGCGAGAGTTGCATTGCTGACACTCACCAATTCGCAGAATCAGTTCATATATGAAACCAGGCCCGCTCTCAGGAACCTGGAAACGCAGGTTGGACAACTGGGAAACATAGCAACCAACAGACCGCAGGGCACTCTCCCAAGAAATACAGAGGTAAATCCTAGAGAGCAGTGTCAAGCAGTGTTGTTGAGGAGTGGAAAGCAATTGAAGCATGTTGCTCCCCAGCCCGCAGAGGTAAGTGAGAAGGAGTATGAGAAAGCAAAAGAGGTGGAGAATGAGGAGGTCACTAGGGACCGCCCTACAGTTGAGACAGCTCCACGAACACCTTTGAGGGAGTATGTTGATAGAATCCCTTACCCTCAGAGGTTACAAAAAAAGGCAATTGACAAGCAGTTCTCCAAGTTTTTGGAGGTGTTTAAGAAGCTTCACATAAATATCCCCTTCATTGAAACACTAGAACAGATGCCAGCATACTTTAAATTCATGAAGGAGATACTTGGAAAAAAAAAGGCTAGCGGATTATGAGACAGTATCTTTGACAGGGGAGTGCAGTGCCATCCTGCAAATGAAATTCAGTATCATTTATTCATGTTTAAATGTGGTAAAAGCTAATGTAGGTCCTAAGGTAATAAGGGTGTAGAAAGGCCTCACATTTTACCCTTGTCGTTGTTGGATTGTGGGCTGATTTTTGTGGACTGTTTTACGTGATTAAGAGCTTTTTTTGACATGAGAAATAGGTGTGTGAATCACCTTGGTTGCTATTTTGTTTGTGCCCTTAATTGGTGCCTTGATTATTATTGAAATTGGTCTTCTTGAAAGACGGAAAGGTAGGTATAAACAGGGAAAGTGTTGCCTAAATTTTTGTAGGAAAAGAGAACCATTACTTGGTATTAACCTACACTACAAAGCATGAAGTTAATAGAAGTGTTATTCTCATTATATGTTGAAGTACTACTTGTGGCGTATTCTACTTAGCGTGTGGATTAGCCGAAGAGGTATGTGGAACTCTTCCTTTCTTCCTTGGTTTTTCTAAAGCATGGTATTGCCTTGGTTTTTCTTAAAAAAAAAAGGAAGACATGGTATTGCATTGGTTTTTCTAAAAAAAAAAAAAGAAAGGCAAGGTATTGCATTGGTTTTTCTAAAAAAAAAAAAAGACATGATATTGTCTTGGTTATTCTAAAAAGGAAGGCATGGTATTGCCTTGGGTTTTTTTAAAAAATGAAGGCAATGTATTGTCTTGGTTATTCTAAAAAGGAAGGCATGATATTGCCTTGAGTTTTCTAAAAAGGAAGGCATGGTATTGCCTTGGTTTTCTAAAAAAGGAAGGCATGGTATTGTCTTGGTTATTCTAAAAAGGAAGGCATGGTATTGCCTTGGTTTTTCTAAAAAGGAAGGCATGGTATTGTCTTGGTTATTCTAAAAAGGAAGGCATGGTATTGCCTTGGTTTTTCTAAAAAGGAAAGGCATGGTATTGCCTTGGTTTTTCTAAAAAAGGAAGGCGTGTTATTGTCTTGGTTATTCTAAAAATGAAGGCATGGTATTGCCTTGGTTATTCTAAAAAGAAAGGCATGGTATTGTCTTGGTTATTCTAAAAAGGAATGCATGATATTGCCTTGGTTTTTCTAAAAAGGAAGACATGGTATTGTCTTGGTTATTCTAAAAAAGGAAGGCATGGTATTGTTTTGGTTATTCTAAAAAAGGAAGGCATGGTATTGTCTTGGTTATTCTAAAAAGGAAGGCATGATATTGTCTTGGTTATTTTAAAAAAGAAGGCATGGTATTGCCTAGGTTTTTTCTAAAAAGGAAGGCATGGTATTGACTTGGTTGTTCTAAAAACAAAGGCATGATATTGCCTTGAGTTTTCTAAAATGAAAGATATGATAGTGCCTTGGTTTTTATAAAAATGAAGACATGATATTACCTTGGTTGTTCTAAAAATAAAGGCATGGTATTGTTTTGGGTTTTCTAAAATGAAATATGTGATAGTGCCTTGGTTTTTTCTAAAATGATAGTTCATTCTATTTGTTCTAATGAGAGTCAAAGATTATTTACCTTGCATATGGTTGCTCATGATAACTATTCGTGCAAGTGTTGTATTTCCACATCACTGCGTCCCTCACTAGAGTGCCGACAACATTATTATATTATTTAATGGACATGCTTCCATGATGGTGGAATTCCATGGGCATGCTTCCCTGAGGCGGGTTAAATTCCCGGGACATCATATTATTCCATGGACTAGCTCTCCATGATGCGAGTAGGTATACTCATGCGGGTCTAAGGACTCATGCGGGTTCAATTCCCGTGATATTATATTATTCCATGGACTAGCTCTCCATGATGCGGGTATATACACTCATTGCGGGTCTAAAAGATCCATGCGGGTTCAATTCTCATGCGAGTTCAATTCCCATGAATAGGATATGCATAATGATCTTGAGGGCAGGCGTCCCTGATTTTGACATGACTTTCATATTTTTGAAATGGTATTTTGAAAAGATACAGTTGACCTTCATTTTTTTATAAAGAAATGCAGTGAATGCGGTAAATACAGATTGTCTGATGATACATTAGTACAATAAATGCTTATGCAGTGATACAAGGTATAGTTGACTCTATTTTATATGGCACGTCCGGATCTGGTATTTTGATTATTATACTTGTCCCTGTCATTCTTTGGCCAGTTATGATCTTGTTTACTGACTTTATGTTTACATACTTGGTACTTTGTTGTACTGACCCCCTCTTCGGGGGCTGCGTTCATGCCCGCAGGTGTAGGCACTCAGTTTGGTGATCCGCGTGCATAAGATCATTGCTCAGCTTTTGGAATAGCTCCATTGTTCCGGAGCTTATCATTTTGGTAATGTTTTGTCGTTACATGCTTATGTATATTCAGGGGTACGGCGGGGCCTTGTCCCATCATAGTTTCTGTCAAACTCTTAGAGGTCTGTATTTATATGTTGGTTGGACTTGTGTACAGTTGTAGATCTTTTGGTTATTGTATATAACGGCAGCCTTGCCGGCTTTGCCTATAACAAAAAAATGATGATGAGTTTTCTTTAGCTTCCGCTGGTTATTGGGATGTATGGGTAGAAGGGTGCCCAGGTAGGGCACCAGTCGCGAGCCCAGGATTCGGGGCGTGACAATTTTCCAGCTATAAAATCCCTAAACCCTGCTCATTATGATAGACCATATACCATAACCTAAAATCATTCTTTGGGAGGCAAGAAGGAGGCAAGACAATTGGAGACTCTTGTTCAAGTTCTTTTTCTTTTCTTTACTTTATTTCAATTTATGTTGGATTGTAATATAGTTCTTGACATGACAATGTTTAGGAGCTAAATACTTTAGTAGGGTTTCCATCGATTCTTCTTGAAGCTCTTTCATATAGTTAATGCATTGATTATTGATTTCATCTTCATCATATTAAGATATTTTCAATAGTGTTATGATTGCTTGATAATTAACTAGCTACTAACTGTCATCACTTATATGATTTCGAATCAAAAGTCTGAAAGATGAGATTTGAATTTGTTGTAATTGTCTAGATATAGGTTTAAATCGTTGACGAAAGTACCCCGATGTTTATGTAGTATTTAAAGGTTATTGTTCTTAATCCTCATGTGTGGTAAAACTTATCATAGAAATATAGAAGATTTCTGCACTAGATTGAGCTCTTGTATGTCCTAACCGGAATATAATGACAGATTATTTAACTTGCTATCTTAATAAGAAGAAGAATCATTAACATTGCATTAACACTGAAAGAGTGGATAGTTGAGGAGATTAGAAGCCCTATTCCCTTCATAATTGTTACAAACCCAAAGTATTATAATCTTTAGTTTAATTTCTGCAGTTAGTTATAATTCTTAGTCTAAAACTCAAACTAAAGAACGTCAACCAAATAGATATCATAGAATAGATAATCGGTGCTTAATAAACCAGTCTATGTGGACGATAAACTCTGTCTTACAGACTATATTACTTGGAAAGATACGTACACTTGCGTAAGCACTTAGAAATATCGCAATAAGTTTTTGGTGTCGTTGTCGGGGACTGACGTACTGTTAATATCGATTTATCTATTCTTATTTCTAATTTGGTCTTTATTTTCAGTTTTTTATTTTGTTTTTGCTTTAGTGCTGTTTGTCGTGATCTGTTTGTTGTTTTTGATTAGTCTCAGGAACTTAGTTTATGCGAAGTAGGAGAGGAGCTGACATTCCTATCCCTCTGAACCCTGAGATTGAGAGATTGTGCAGACAGAACAGAAAAGAGAAAAGAACAGTTGATTTGTTAGCAATGGTAGATCAGCGAAACAATAATTTGGTGGATGATGAGTTACCGTCTGTCATAAGACAAGTCCCTACAGAAAGAAGCTTGGGGGACTATGTGATGCCAACTATTATAGGGGTGCAGACTTGCATCAGGCTTCCAGCTGTTGAAGCCAATAATTTTGAGATCAAACCAACAATATTGCACATGGTTCAAAGCTCAGTTCAATTTGAGGGATTGCCATCTGAAGATTCTCATCTGCATCTAGCAAATTTTCTGAAGTTGTGTGCAACGTTTAAATATAATGGTGTTACTGATGATGTCATTCGGTTGAGACTTTCCATTCTCACTCAGGGATAGAGCAAAGTGTTGGTTGAACTCATTACAGGCGAACTCCGTCACTACATGGCAAGACTTAGCCCAAAAGTTTCTTGCCAAGTTCTTCCCCCCAGCTAAGGCAGCGAAACTCAGAGGTGAGTTGAATAATTTTTATCAGCTGGAGGGAGAACCATTATATGATGCATGGGAGAAGTTTAAAGAATTGCAGAGAAAGTGCCCACATCATGGGATTGAGAAGTGGATGCTAGTCCACATATTTTACAATGGGTTATATGGTACAATTCGTACCATCATTGATGCTGCAGCAGGAGGTACGTTCATGAGAAAGAGTGTCAATGAGGCACATGATTTGCTAGAGGATATGGCCACAAACAACCATCAGGGGGCCGATGAGAGAGCAATGAATAGTAGGAAAGTGGCTGGGGTTCATGAGCTAGATGTTATCACTGCATTGACTGCGCAGGTAGCCACTTTGACAAAGCGGTGCTGTGAGCACCATGGCGATTAAAGTGGTTGCACAACGATGGGTTGTGAGATCTGTGGGGGTCCCCATACTTTTGATAGATGCACAACAGTGGACCCAAATAATGTGCCCATGGAGCAAGTTCAAGCAGTGGGGAATTTTCAGAGACCCTACAACAACCCTTACTCCAATACGTACAATCAGGGGTGGAGAAATCACCCAAACTTTTCTTAGAGGAATGAGCAAGGCCAGCAAGCACAATTTTAAGGCCAACACTAGCACCAGCAGCCACAAGAGAAGCCTGATGAGCTAAAAGCAGCACTGATAACACTCACAAATTCGCAGGCCCAGTTCATGACAGAAACTAGGTCATCTATCCGAAATTTGGAGGCACAGGTTGGACAGCTTGTAAGCATGCTGAATAATAGAGAACAAGAAAACCTTTCCAGTGATACTGTGGTGAATCCAAGAGAGTAGTTTCAGGCAATAAGCCTGAGGAGCGGAAAACAGTTAGAACAGGTTGAACCAAAATCAGTGGCTGAAAAAGAGAGAGAGTTGGAGAAAGCAGCTAAGGAAAAGAAGGAGGGGGTTACTGTTGACCGCCCTATTTTAGAGAAGACTCCACCCGCAGTGATGAGGGAGTATACTGACAAAATTCCTTACCCTCAAAGACTGCAAAAGAAGTCCTTAGACAATATAATTTTCCAAATTTTTAGAGGTCTTCAAAAAGCTTCATATCAATCTCCCATTCTTTGAAGCTTTGGAGCAGATGTCAGCTTATGTGAAATTCATGAAAGACATCCTGTTTAAGAAGAGAAAGTTGACGGACTATGAGACAATAGCACTGACAGAGAAGTGCAGTGCTATCTTGCAGAAGAGACTTCCCCCTAAGTTGAAAGATCCAGAGAGTTTCACCCTACCTTGCACCATAGGGAATGTGACATGCAAGCAAGCCTTGTGTGACTTGGGGGCAAGTGTCAACCTAATGACCCTCTCTGTGTTCAAAAGGCTTGGTTTGGGGGAAGCAAGTCCAACCACAGTCACCCTGCAGCTAGCTGATCATTCAGTTGTGCATCCTCAGGGAATTATTGAAGATGTATTGGTACAAGTGGGTAAATTCATCCTTCCTGCTGATTTCCTCATTTTAGACATGGATGAAGATGAAAATATGCCCATGATCCTTGGGAGTCCATTCCTAGCCACAAGGAGAGCCCTCATTGATGTTGAAAAGGGGGAGTTAAAGCTCAGAGTCCAAGGTAAAGAAATAGTATTCAAAGTTTTCAAGCAGCTCACTGAACCTTAAGTCGATGCTAGATGCTTTGTTGTTGGTGTAGTTGATAAAAAGGCTCCTCATGAAAGTTCCAAGGGTACTGGTGCCCTTGATGGTAAGAATTTTGCATCCGTAAATGATGTGGTGGATGGGAGCAAGTGAATGAACCCTCCTGAAATGAGCCATGTGAAAAAGAAAAGGAGAAGGAGGAGGAAAATGGTGCTAAAATGGATATGTGGAAGGGACACGCTACCCCCTTGATTTAGTAAGTAACATGCGTACGACTAAAAGACGTTAAAGACAGCGCTACTTGGGAGGCAACCCAATATTTTTAATTATGTTATTTAAATTTTGTTTTAGTTTGTTTTATTTTATCTTGAACAGTCTCACGATCTGATATGTTAGTGTTTTTGGATGACAGATAAAGGAAGGGACTCACTCCGAAGGGCAAAGGCTTCACAATGCAGAAAACTGGAGGACACTGGAATTTTTCCGGAAATAGCACCGCGGTGCAGGGTCAAGGGACTGCGGTTCCTCCTTCGGCAATGTGCACAGTAATTTGCCCTTCATTCAAACCTCCGTTATGACCGATGTGTTGTGTCAGTAAGTTATCCCTTTATTTTTTTAGTTTTCACATATTGGGGGCAATGTGTCGATTAAGTTTGGGGGGGGGGGGTGTCTCATTTTGTCTTATTGTTTTTGAGTTTTTTTTAATTATTTGTCTTTGTGTTGTTTTATGTGTTTTTGAGTCATAATATTTTTTTGGATCATGCATGTTGTAGTTGCTAACGATATTGAGTGGATAAAGTGGAATAATGTAATGAAATTGACATGCATATGTTAGGTGTTTGTATTTCCATTGATTGTGATCTAAGTGAATTTGCGAAATATCTAACTTGAAATTCTAGATTGCTAATAATTCATGTTATACATGTTCTAACATATTATCCTAACTTTCATCCATGATTTTGAAGAAGCATTGCTATAACTACTTGATCCATTTCATTAAGTCTTTTATTTTATTTTGTTTTTGTTTAGTGCTTTACTCGAGGGCGAGTAAAGTGTAAGTTTGAGGTGTTTGTTGAGTGTATTTTATACACTCTTTTGAGTCCTTTTTAATTAGTATTTTACTCTTTTATTTTGTGTTTAGTATAGTGTTAGGTGTATTTTTCTTTTGTTTTTGTCACATCAGTCATAAAGGAGAATATACCACTTTTGAGGATGAAATGAGCTTAACTGAGGATGAAAATTGCACAAGCACAGCCCAAGAAATGAAGCCTAAGAAGTGTCACGAAGAATAGAACAAATCGGTAGGGATCGGCGAATCGTAAAGGCACGCGGTGCCAGCCCAATAACACCGGTGCCATGGAATCGCGGTCAACAAGAATTAGCGTCGCGGCGTAAAATTTCCAGAAAGTCCGAAACTGAATCACCGTCGAAGGAACCGCGGTGCCTCCATTCCAGTAACCTTTAGTGATTTCGAAGCCATTTAGCACCGCGGTGCCTGTCAGAGAAATCGTGATGCCGACGCGTATTTTTCAGGTTTTCTGAGCCAAATTGGACATGGTTTTTATAGTCTGAAAGACAAATTTTCCCAGCTATAAAATTCCTAAACCCTGCTCATTATGATAGATCATATACCATAACCTAAATCATTCTTTGGGAGACAAGACAATTGGAGACTCTTGTTCAAGTTGTTTTTCTTTCCTTTACTTCATTTCAGTTTATGTTGGATTGTAATATAGTTCTTGACATGACAATGTTTAGGAGCTAAATATTTTAGTAGGGTTTCCATCGAATCTTCTTGAAGCTCTTTCATGTAGTTAATGCATTGATTATTGATTTCTTCTTCATCATATTAAGATCTATTCAATAGTGTTATGATTATTTGATAATTAAATAGCTGCTAACTGTCATCACTTATATGATTTCGAATCAAAAGTCTGAAAGGTGAGATTTGAATTTGTTGTAATTGTCTAGATATAGGTTAAAATTGTGGACGAAAGTACCCCGATACTTGTGTAGTATTTAAATGTTATTGTTCTTAATCCTCCAGTGTGGTAAAACTTATCATAGAAATATAGAAAGTTTCTGCACTTGTATGTCCTAACCGGAATATAATGACAGATTAGTTAACCTGCTATCTTAATAAGAAGAAGAATCATTAGCATTGCATTAACACGTGAAAGAGTGGATAGTTGAGGAGATTGAAAGTCCTATTCCCTTCATAACTGTTATAAACCCAAAATATTATAATCTTTAGTTTAATTTCTGCATTTAGTTATAATTCTTAGTCTAAAACCTAAACTAAAGAACGTCAATCAAATAGATATCATAGAATAGATAATCGGTACTTAATAAACCAGTCTTTGTGGACGATAAATTCGATCTTACAGACAATATTACTTGAAACGATACGTATACTTGCGTAAGCACTTAGAAATATCGCAACAATGCACAAGGATATCCTTATCATTCTCATATGCACAGCCACAGAAAAAATCAGTTTGCCCATGTTATACATATATATTGGTTATTGGATTTCAATTTTTTTTCTTTTATGTTGTAATGAAAATCAAAACACGTGCACAGTTGCTTTGGTAAATGGGTGGGGATGAAGGTTAGCTAAATGGTTATTTGGTTGCCAGTTTAGTAGAGTTATTTGGAATCATGGTGAAATGCTGATATATAGCTTTTTATTTGGAGTTATGTCCTGCACTTTATTGTTTAATAATGTTGATGTTTTACTTAGATGTGAAGTTAAATTTGAGGCTAATATAAGTAGACGTTGGGTTTATGATGGTTTTTATTTCTCTTGCTTTTAAGTTTCCTTAGGAAGTTCCTAGTGCGAGGGAATCAAACAGGGTACTGATGGTTTTATAAAAGTTTCAAAGTGTTGGTTACTGATCATGTTTACCTGCTCATAGTCTTTTGAAAGCTAGACTAGATGATTGCTTGTGAAAAGTGTTAAGAGTCACACATCGGATATGAGAACATGGACTCCTTATATAGATTTGGACAATCCTCACACTACAAGCTACCTTTTGGGGTGAGGATTGTCCATATAAGGAGTTCATGTTTCCATCCATATCTGATGTGAGACTCTTAACAAAAAGTGTTCTCTTTATATTGTTTGCTACCTGCCTGGATGCAGATGGTGCAGACGCCTCTTCATATTGCTGCTGGTTACAATAATGTCGAAATACTCAAGTTTTTGTTCGGTTGGCCGGGCCAAGAAAAGGTGGAGATGGAAGCCAAGAACATGGTGCGTGAAGGAATCTATCAATTACATAAAGTTGCATATTCTTGTAGCTTTTGCTTTCTTGTTTTCTGGGCTTAATATTCTGTGTATTGCAGTATCGAGACCCCAATGCACATGGCAGCCAAGAATGGTTGTAATGAAGCAGCAAAGGTGATTCTTGCTCATGGTGCTCTTGTTGAAGCCAGAGCCAATGTATGTATATTTACTGCTTCAGTTGTGATTCGACCTTGAACACGTGCTTCTTAATCCGTTTTAATTTTTATTTTCATGTGGCATTTTGCAGAATGGAATGACTCCATTGCACCTTGCTGTTAGTGTTTGGTACTCACTACGAGCTGAAGACTATTCAACAGTAAAGACATTGTTGGAGTATAACGCGGATTGTAGTGCTGAAGACAATGTACGATAGATTCCTTTTATTCAAAAAGATCCTGTTCCTTTTCTGGTCATTGCTAATTATGGAATATATGAAGTGCAGGAGGGCATGGCTCCTTTAAATCATGTCTATGATATTAATCTTCTTTGAGAGTCTTCCCATTAATATCAAAATATATATAGAGTATAATATTCATCCTTATACGATAGAAATCTTAAGCTTATACAAAAGAGGAATACTAGTCTTACCATAATTATATTTACACAATATATGAAATATTCTAATTATGGGTAGGGAATATTGTTACTACTATGTTGCACACGTTTACACACCCCCTCAGTCGGAGCGGGAGGAGGCCGGACGCTGAGACTGGATCTGAAGTCAAGAAATAACTATCTGGGAAGTCCTTTGATAAATATATCTGCATACTGATAGGATGAGGGAACAAGTAACACTCTGACATGACCTAGCGCAACTTTCTCACGAACAAAGTGTAGGTCTATCTCAATGTGTTTGGTTCGCTGATGTTGAACCGAATTATGAGACAGATAGATGACAGAGATGTTATCACAGTACACAATAGATGTCTGACGCAAAGTACACTGAAGTTCTAACAGTAAATTTCTGAACCAACAAATTTCAACTACCACATTTGCAACGCTCAGACTCAAAT
Source organism: Przewalskia tangutica (assembly GCA_029844215.1). Taxonomy (NCBI): domain Eukaryota; kingdom Viridiplantae; phylum Streptophyta; class Magnoliopsida; order Solanales; family Solanaceae; genus Przewalskia; species Przewalskia tangutica. Next base: position 4,987,956 of record CM056720.1, read on the forward strand.
TTCAGATCGAACGAGATAGGGTAGCCTGTCGCTTGGCAGACCAAGAAATCAGATTATCCCCTAAAAATACACAAAAGCCGGAGGTGGAGCGTCGCGTGTCTGGACACCGTGCCCAATCTGCATTCGTATAAGAGAGCAACCTGTTTGGCGCAGAGAGGTATAAGTGCAAACCATAATCAAGTGTGCCCTTAATGTATCTAATGATACGCTTAAGAGCAGTGGAATGAGATCCCTGGGGGCATGCATGAAGAGGCATACCTGCTGAACAACATAAGCAATGTCAAGCTTTGTGAATGTGAGATACTGAAGTGCACCTGCAAGGCTCCTATGCAGAGTAAGGTCGGAGACTGGAGCACTATCCATAGTACTGAGCTTAGATTTCGAATCAACTAGAGTAGGTGAAACTTTGCAATTCGCCATCTTAGCCCTGTACACGATCTCCTCTGCATACTTACGCTGACACAAGAACATGTGGTTGGCAGACCTGGTCACTGATATCCCCAAAAAGTAACTCAGCTTCCCTAAATCAGTCATTGCAAATTCGGACTTAAGAAAGATAATAATCTCATTTTTCAATCCATCGGAGGAGGCAGTAAGAACAATATCATCCACGTAAAGTAATAACTAAACAGTTCTACTACCTTGATGAAAAATGAATAGTGATGTATCAGTCTTGCTGCATACAAACCCAATCTGCAAGATATACATGACAAAACGATCATACCACGCACGGGGGCCTGTTTCAGGCTATATAGTGACTTACGGAGACGACACACATAGTGAAGAACTATTGGATGGGTGAACTCTGACGGCTGATGCATGTAGACTGTCTCTCTCAGATCCTCATGTAAGAATGCATTCTTCACTTCAAGCTGATGGATAGGCCAATGTTTGCCCATGGCAATGCTCAAAACTGTGCGAATGGTAGCCGGTTTGACAACCGGGCTGAAGGTCTCACTACAATCAATGACCTCCTGCTGATTTGTGTCATTAACCACAAGTTGTGCCTTATACCTCTCAAGATCTCCACTGTCTCTGAATTTGTGACGAAATAGCCACAGTCAATGAATCACATTCACCCCCTCAGGTCTAGGTACTAGATCTCATGTGTGTTGTTTAGTTAAAGTATTAAATTCCTCAGTCATAGGCGCATTCCAATTAGGGTCTTGTTTGGCCAATATAGGATTCTTGGAAATTGGTGAAATAGTTTGGGCAGACAAGTTAAATTGGACTTTGGGTTTGAAGATTCCATGCTTTGCACGAGTTTCCATTTGGTGAGTGGGGATAATGGGAGGTTCCAAGGCGGAGGGATTTGTTGGATACGGAAAAGAAGGGACAGACGCCGGCACCGCGGTGCTAGAGGGAACCGTCGGTGGCGCCATGATCAAGTTTTGCGGCGCTGAAGGACTGACAGATCTCTCTGATCCCACGTGTGCTGTTTAGTTAAATCATTGAATTCCTCAGACATAGCCGCATTCTAATTAGGGTCTTATTTAGCCAAAATAGGATTATTTGGAATTGGAGAAATAGTTTGGACAGACAAGTTAAATTGAACTTTGGGTTTGAAGATTCCATGCTTGGTACGAGTTTCTATTTGGTGAGTGGGGACAGTGGGAGACGGTGATGGCTGAGTAGGGAGGACTGAGACTGATGGTAGGGTTAGATAAGGAGAAGGTTAGGGCGAAGCCGTCGGAGGCGCCACAACGCCTGGATCGAGCGCTGCGACGCTGTCGGAGTGACATACCTCTCTGGAGATATGGCGCCGCGGCGCCTCATCACTGGGTCGCGGCGCTGTCGACAGGTTGGGAGAACAGACCTCTCTGGAAATACGGTGTCGCGGCGCTGTCGACGAGTCAGAAGAGAGAAGCTGATCAAGGATGATGGGAGAGATAGCAGGCTCGTCAAGGAATGAGTAATCCGGATTTTGGAATTTCTGAAGATTCGAAAACGGGAATGTGGTCTCTTCGAATGTGATGTGACGAGAGATATGGATTTGACGAGTGGACAGGTCGTAGCATAGTAGCCCCTATGGTTCGGTGGGAAGCCTAGGAAGACACATGGAGTGGACCTAAGAGCGAGCTTGTGAGGGGCGGTAGAGCTAAGGTTAGGATAGCATAGACAACCGAAAATCCGTAGATGATCATAGGAGGAAACTCTATTGTAGAGGATTTCGGTAGGGGTCATGTTGTGAAGAGTGCTAGTATGGAGAATATTGAGAATGTATTCTGACGTTTTAGCAACATATACCCAGAAGGATGGAGGGAGAGAAGCATGAATCAATAGGGTGCGAATCATATTGTTAATGATGTTGATGATTCTTTCAGCTTTACCGTTTTGTGGTGAGGTGTGAGGGCAGGAGAGGCGAAAAACCATGCCATTATTGGTACAAAAATAGTGAAACATAGAGTTATTGAATTCACGACCATTATCGCACTGAAAAGATTTTATACCTTTTTCAAATTGTGTTTGGATGAATGTTTGAAACTCAAGAAATTTGACAAACACTTCCGATTTAAATTTGAGAGGATACAACCAAACAAAGTGAGAAAAATCATCTAGTAGGATAAGATAGTATTTATGACCGAGAAACTAGCAACATGTGATGTCCATAAATTGGCATGTATAATATCAAAGGGTGCAAAAGTAATACCAGTGGATGATTTAAACGGAAGACGAGTATGTTTGCTTAAAGAATAAGAAACACAGTTTTGGGCAAGCTTCCCATTACAAGTAATGAAATTATTGCCTCTAAGAAAGTAAAAAACTGGGGCTCCTGGATGACCAAGTCTATTATGCCATGTGGAAGAAGAAATGATCGCTAGAGAGACGGGAGAGCTAGATCTGGCAGCTGAGGTGAGAGTGAATGGATAGAGATCCCCCGTGCTATTACATCTCGTAAGAGGAGTTTCACACCCCGAACCCCGGGCCCGCGACTGGTGCCCCTACCTGGGCACCCTACTACCCAAACAACATAAGTAACTCGCGGAAGATAAATAACACTCATTTTTTTACAAAGGAAAAACCGGAAAGGCTGCCATAATATATATCACTCGAATGGTTCTACAACCGTACAATAATATAAATACAATTCTCACCAATCCAGCCCACATATGAGTACAAACCTCTAAGAGTTTGGACAAATACTATGACGGGACAAGGCCCCGCCGTACCTCTGAATATACCTAGCCATAATGACAAGCTTCGGAACATTGAAGCTATTCCAAAATGCTGAACAAGGATCTTAAGCTCGCGGATCCACAACTGAGTACCTAGACCTGCGGACATGAACGCAGCCCCCCGAAGGGGGTCAGTACAACAGGTACTAAGTATGAAACAGAAATAAAGTACAGTAAACAAATCATAACTGTACCAAATAATGACAGGGGCAAGTATGAAAATTAAATACCAGATCCTACCGTGTCATATAAAATTAGAGCCAACTGTACCTGGCATCACCGTACCACCGTACTCTTAACACTGAGAATCGACCGTGCCTTTAAATCGTCTTTTGACTCTCAATGGAATAAAACCAAGGTACCAACACATCATATACAAAATATAAAAATAAACATTTCTTTAGAAATGTCAAGGTACCAACATCTCATGTACCAAACGTATATACAACTTTCATTTTAATTATGACAAGGTACCAAAACATCATGTACCAAACACATACTAAGTCTTTCATTTTTAGCTATACCAAGGTACCAAAACATCATGTACCAAACACATACTACGTCTTCATTTTAGGTATTCCAAGGTACCAAAACATCATGTACCAAACACATACTACGTCTTTCATTTTAAACAAAATTAGGTACCAACAAGTCATGTACCATACACACATAATGAACTTTCATTTTATAAACAAAACTAGGTACCAACAAGTCATGTACCATACACACATAATGAACTATCACTTTATAAACTCAAGACACTTTCATTTCATGTACTATATTAAGGATTTAATCATGGACATTCTCACACGATTTTCTTATAACATTTTAAACCATCTCTTGACTTTCCACAAAACTGTTGTTGTTACACCCCGGAATTACAGGACGTGTATACGAGAATAGACGTGAGAACACGAGACTTAAAAGTTTGAACGCAAGAAAGAATTGTTTCCTAAAGGAAAAATCTTCCGAACTTCGGAAAGGAGAAATGTTCGTTGATGAGAATTAGATTCTCAAAATGCATTATTTGAGGAGTATGGAATTTATTAACATTGTGGAAATATATTTACGAATTTGGTCACGTATGGCCCACCCGAGAAATTTTACGTTTTGTGGGGCCCACGAGGGTTACGAAATTTTATGGGAGAATGGGAGGGAGACACATGTCACCCCCCCCACACATGGGCTTGATCGAATTGGCCAAGGTTAAAATGGTCATTTGACCAAGAGAAGGATGATCAAGTCTTGAAGACAAGCTTGAGATAATTGACTAAGTCAACTTGTCCACTTGACTAGATATTTAGATTTCTTCATCCAAGCCACACAAGTGTTTTGATCTAGGACCTCCATTGTGTTATATATACTACACTAGTAGCAAGACAAGCTCCCAACACTTAGAAAAATTTCCACACATTCTTGTTCTTGAGAGCTCTCGGGTTTGAGGTGCTATCCACAAGAAAAAATTTCGTTTGTGGTTCATAATTCACAATAATTTAACCCAAGGTGCCTAGGGGTATTGTAAGGATATCTCAATAGAAAGATCCCGGAAAAACGACGTTTTCACGTTAGTCGCAAGGCGAAAATCTAAGGTGTTCTTCAACTTTGAAGTTGGAAATTGAAGGGAAGTTGTTTGTGAACTTCTAAGGGCTTCAAATAGCGGATTGGAGCGTGAAGGAAATGAGCTAAGATTTCTAAGGAGCGACTTTAAATCTTGGAGTTATATAAGAGCTTATCAAGGTAACAATCTTGTCGTTTTTGTGATTAAAGATTTCTTATTGTTGTAGTTATGGATATAAACAAGCATGAGATATATATATTGAAGTTTTATAAGTGTTATGAATATTGGAACCACTAATCTGAAACTAGCATGTTTAGCCTTTGAGATTGAAATTCAATTTGGTTATTCGTTTAGTCGTCACATGTTATATAAAGAAGGAATTATAGTTGTTAAAGTTGTTTACAACTATATAACAAGTTAGACTTAACAACTTGGATTGAAAAAGAATTGGGAAAGACTTAGGATTTGTTATATTGGTGGTCGAATGCCCTTATAAATGTTGGACTGTTTTATATGGATTGTGGGGCAGAATTTACACGTATTGTAAGGTGTGTAATCCCCTTTGATTGGTTGATGTGTTGAGCCTTAAATGTGGCATGTTGGTTATTGATTTCGGGCCTTGAAAAAGGTGGAAAAGTACGTAGAAACAAAGGAAGTGTTGCACAATTTTTCGTAGAATAAGAGACTGTATACTTAGTATCATTCTACGTTAGAAACTAGAAGTTGATAGTCGTGTTGTGGTCATTATAGGTTGACAATTCTACGTGCGGCGTATTCGACTTAGCTTGTGGATTAAGCCGAAAAGGTATGTGAACCATCTTCTCTTCTTCTAGCATGATTCCTTATGGTAAAGAAAGTAAATCCTACTCCATAAATGATCTACTCCTTGATTGTACTTGGATTGTCTAATATAGAAGTTGTTCTATATACTTCCTTGATTGTACTTTGGATGTTTAAATTGGAAGTTGTTATAATCCATTCCATTGATAATATTTGGATTTTCAAAAGTGAAAGTTGTTTTACTTGAAGTACTTAGAGTCTTAAAAAGGAAGTGGTTTCCTAATCTCTTGGATAGTGTCTTAGTTCCAAAACCTAAAGGTTGTTATAATTGCTTTATGAGAAGTTTGTTATAACGGCTTTAGGGGAGTCAAAGTAGTTATTTACTTAATTGATTTAAAAGAGGAGAAATGACATGATTTAAAGAGAAGTAACTTGTTTTAAAGGTGTGAGTTACTTGGGATTTAAAAGTATAAGCTACTTGATTTCTAAAGTTAAGAGACTTGAAGTATTTTGAAAGTTATGTAACTTGATTTGAAAGTATATGGTACTTGGTTTTAAAAATATAAGTCTCTTGGTTATAAAAAAAAGAATGAACTTGTCTAATACATAAAGAGTTATAACGGCTTTATGGGAAGTTAGTTATAACGGCTTTATGAAAGGTTAAGAGAGTGGTCTATTTGATTGATAGGCATGAGTTGCCTTGGTTGTGAAATTAGAAGTTGCTTGGTTTCAAAGCCTTGAAATGAATTTCTAAAGGTATAGTAACTTAATTTGAAAAATAGACATGCCTTGATACGGGTGTTAGTATCTTGGGGTTTTATATAAAAATGAGTCTTTTGAAAAGAATGGAAGTACGTAGTACTTTGGCTTGTTTTAAATGAGAATTATTATATTTGTGCCTTGATAGTACTTTGGCTTGTTTTAAATGAGAATTATTCTATTTATGCCTTGATAGTACTTTGGTTTGCTTAAATGAGAATTATTCTATTTGTGCCTTGATAGTACTTTGGCTTGCTTAAATGGTATTCATCTTGGTTTGTGTAAAAAAGGAAAGGCATGGTAATTGTCTTGGCTTGTGTAAAAAGGAAAGGCATGGTAATTGTCTTGGTTTGTGTAAAAAAGAAGGCATGGTAATTGTCTTGGTTTATGTAAAAAGGAAAGGCATGGTATTGTCTTGGTTTGTGTAAAAAGGAAAGGCATGGTATTGTCTTGGTTTGCTAAAATGATGGTTTATTCATTTTATAATAAAGGTCAAGAATGGTTTGTTTGCATATGGGTTGCTCATATAGACATTCGTGCAAGTGTCATATTTTCACATCTCCGCGTCCCTCCATAAAGGGCCGGCAACTTGGTTAAAGAGGTATCATGGAGTAGTTCCCTATGGTGTGAGTGGTACACACTCACGGAGGGTCGGATAGACTCGGGTGGGTTAAATTCCCGGGATATATAAGCCATGAATTAGCTATTCGTGATGCGAGTATCGTGTACCAATGACTCATTGCGGGTCCACGTGACCTATGCGGGTGAAATAGTCTCTTGCGGGTGAAATAGTCCTATGATAGGTTGCATTATAATACAGAGGGTGGTTGACCCTGACACTGGCACGGCCTTCATGTTTTGAAACGGTAGTGATTTCATTAATGAAATGGTGCAGTGTGTTTATGACTTAAAGTGGAACAGTTGGTCTCATTATTAAAAACATAATTTAAAAGGTAAAAAGCATTGCATTACTCTCATGTTTGCAAGGTTCAGTGTGTTGTTGTTTTGAGTTATCATACTTGCTTCCTGTTATATGTGGATTGTGTGATCTCCTTTACAGTACTTATTGTTTCATATACTTGGTACATTCTTTGTACTGACCCCCTTTCTCCGTGGGGCTGCGTTCATGCCGCAGGTTTAGGTACACAGTTTGGTGATCTGCATGTGTAGGACCCCTGCTCAGAGTTTTGGATAGCTCCATTTGTTCAGGAGCTTATCATTTTGGTATAGATCCTTTAGTACATGCTTTTGTACAGTTATGGGTACGACGGGGCTTGTCCCGTCATAGTTCAGTAAAACCCTTAGAGGTATGTATTCATATGTGAGATTGGACTCATGTACAGTGTAGTACTTTTTGATTATGTATATTATATGGCAGCCTCGTCGGCTTTGCCTTTGCACGTTCGTTGGTTTTAAAAAGAAAAAAAAACGAGGTGTTATTTAGTTCCGCGGTTTACTTGTGTCATCTAGTAGTATGGTGCCTGTAGGGCACCACCACGCCCGTGGTTCGGGTTGTGATAGAGTGGTATCGTGAGCGATCCCTCGGAATGTCTACAGACCGTGTCTAGTAGAGTCTTGATTATCGGTGTGTTGCGCGCCACACCCATAAACAGGAGGCTACAGGACATTTAGGAGTTGGTTTCTATTCTTCTCACTCTGAGATCGTGCCATAGAGCTATGTTATTAAGATAATTCCTCTCTGACGTATTGTTGTGTTGCAGCTATGCCTCAAAGGAGGGCAACAATCGCCCAAAAGGGCAAAACAGTAGCAGGAGCTACCAGTCAGACTCAGAGAGTTGGTAGGGCTCTTGCCCAGGATATACCGGATATTGTGCCGCAGTCGGCGAGTTCTTCTGCGCCAGATTTTGAGGCCCCAGCACCAGAGCCTCAAATTTCTCAGTTAGGGGAAGACTATAGGGTCATAAGGGAAGCAGTTATGTTATTGACCAAGATAGCGGTGATACAGTTTCATCAGCAGGAGGTTATTCGACCATGCATGCACAGTGTACAGAGGTAGAGGCCAACGCGGAATCAACAGAAGAGGCTAGACCGGTTGGTTATCCGTGAGTTTTTGGACGAGTAGCCTCAGATGAGTGAGATATTCGTCCCACCTACCCAACATACCCCCGCTCACAAAGTGGGAGATCGACCTCATTAAGGTATTTAGGAGCGGTCCGAGCTCCGTGGTTCGAGGTTTTCGCAGGCAGGATTTTTCGCCAAGGCCACTTATTCCTCAGTGTTTCCGATGTAGTAAGCGTCATATGGGGAAATGTCATTATGTCACAGGTGTTTGTTTTTATTGTGGCCGTCCGAGCCATATGCTGAGGGAATGTCCTTTTAGAAAGAGCACTGGTGAGATGGCTCAGCCTATGAGGTCGGTGATTGGTTCCTTTTCTTCTACAATGGCGCCCCAGTGACGGTATTCGGATGTCACCACCGTGGTAGAGGTCGAGTGGAGTTTATAGTTCCGCGGTCCTTCGAACGCATAGATGTCGCAAGCATCAAGGTGATCAAGAGGCAACATCTCATGGGGTTACAGGTATATTTCGATTCTTTTGAATCATACATGCATTGATAGATTCAGATTCCACCCTAGCGTATATATTTCCCTTTGTTGCTAGTAGTTGTAAATTGATAGCACCACAAGAAGTAGAGATACTTTGATTAGTAAAGTGAAAAGTGAAGAATGTTGACAAGAATGATAAAGTGAACTGAGACTATAGTTGTGTAGGGGTCACAAGTTGTAATTACCCCATAACAGTGTAAAGACCGATATTGGAGGATGTACAATAGAAATACTTCGGCCTAGGTGGCGAACCTTTAGTGAATGGGAGGATAGGGTGAGAAGTACCTTGAGATAAAAGAGAGATTTATTTCAGACTAAGAGTGAGAGTTAAGTGTGACGATGGGTCGGGTTGTGGACCAATTTCGGGTCAACCGGTAGCATGGAATGAGGTGGTGCCAGTTGGAAATGGTCCCGCTATATGATAGGGTCACGAGGATGTGAGGCCCAAGTCTAGTTAATCGTTGTACGAGTTCGTGGACGCGTTCCACTGCAACTGTGTCGCGAGGGCGGTAAGAGCCTTAACGGAAATTCAAGCAGCATAACGACCAAGTTTGGATAGTAACTCCAAGGATTGGAGAACATAAACAATATTTGAAATTTTATACGTGTACTAAAATAAGTTTGGAAGTACGAGAAATTATGACCAGTAAGAAAATGAAGGAACAAGGGTTAAAAGAACTAAAGTGGTTATAGTTATGAGTAATGAAGGTGCGTAGAGAGAATCCTTTTTACGCCATGAGTGGAGGTTAATGGTAATGATACACACACCTTAGGTTCAGTAACACTGTCCATAGGTGCTCGTAATTGAGATGCTACTAGTATTAGAGTTTACGCCGGTTGGTAAACTAAGCTAGGCAGATTATATGATCATGCCCCAAATAGTAATTTGACTAAGTGAGACAGAGAAGGGAAGTAGCACGGGGGAAAATATCAGTTAGCTGAGTGGGAGTCCGACTGAAGGATTCAGATAGTGTTAGTCCTATGACTTAGAATACGAAAGGGCCATCCCTTTATACGGGAAAAGAGAATGGACCTCTAAGGATCCCGTTTTTAGAAGACTGTAACCTTCGAGTTTTGTGAGAAGGGACCGCGGATAGAAGGTCCATTGATATGTATGAATAGCCATCGCTGTTAAGAACAACCGAGATCCAATGAGAATTTGCGCGTAGCTTCTGGTCTTTGACATCAAAAAAGAAGGTTGTAATAACGAAAGGGACATGTGAGAATTTGGTCTTAGCTAGTGGAACAAGAAAGACATGGATCTATATTCAATACGAAATCAAAGGATTTCTCCCCAAAAAAGAGAAGAATTCCCCTTACTTTCTTTTTGCTCCGCTCGTGCGTGGCACTCCTTGCTCGCGGAGCGGCATACCGAAAAAAAGAAGCGACTACCGTGGCCGCGTGTGGCATCGTTGGTCTTGTGGAGTATTGATTGATATACATAGTAAGGAGGCTATGTCGGAGTTTGTATAGCTTGAAAACCGACTAAGAACATTCGGGGACGAATGTTTCTAAGGGGGGAAGAATGTTACACTCCGGAATTACAGGACATGTATACGAGAATAGACGTGAGAACACGAGACTTAAAAGTTTGAACGCAAGAAAGAATTGTTTCATAAAGGAAAAATCTTCCGAACTTCGGAAAGGAGAAATGTTCGTTGATGAGAATTAGATTCTCAAAATGCATTATTTGAGGAGTATGGAATTTATTAACATTGTGGAAATTTATTTACGGATTTGGTCACGTAGGGCCCACTCGAGAAATTTTACGTTTTGTGGGGCCCACGAGGGTTACGAAATTTTATGGACGAATGGGAGGGCGACACATGTCACCCCCACATGGGCTTGATCGAATTGGCCAAGGGTAAAATGGTCATTTGACCAAGAGAAAGATGATCAAGTCTTGAAGACAAGCTTGAGATAATTGACTAAGTTAACTTGCCCACTTGACTAGATATTTAGATTTCTTCATCCAAGCCACACAAGTGTTTTGATCTAGGACCTCCATTGTGTTATATATACTACACTAGTAGCAAGACAAGCTCCCAACACTTAGAAAAATTTCCACACATTCTTGTTCTTGAGAGCTCTCGGGTTTGAGGTGCTATCCACAAGAAAAAATTTCGTTTGTGGTTCATAATTCACAATACTTTAACCCAAGGTTCCTAGGGGTATTGTAAGGATATCTCAATAGAAAGATCCCGGAAAAACGACGTTTTCACGTTAGTCGCAAGGCGAAAACCTAAGGTGTTATTCAACTTTGAAGTTGGAAATTGAAGGGAAGTTGTTTGTGAACTTCTAAGGGATTCAAATAGCGGATTGAAGCGTGAAGGAAAGGAGCTAAGATTTCTAAGGAGCGACTTTAAATCTTGGAGTTATATAAGGGCTTATCAAGGTAACAATCTTGTCGTTTTTGTGATTAAAGATTTCTTATTGTTGTAGTTATGGATATAAACAAGTATGAGAGAGATATATTGAAGTTTGATAAGTGTTATGAATATTGGAACCACTAATCCGAAACTAGCATGTTTATCCTTTGAGATTGAAATTCAATTTGGTTATTAGTTTAGTCGTCGCATGTTATATAAAGAAGGAATTATAGTTGTTAAAGTTGTTTACAATTATATAACATGTTAGACTTAACAACTTGGATTGAAAAAGAATTGGGAAAGACTTAGGATTTGTTATATTGGTGGCCGAATGCCCTTATAAATGTTGGACTGTTTTATATGAATTGTGGGGCAGAATTTTACACGTATTGTAAGACGTGTAATCCCCTTTGATTGGTTGATGTGTTGAGCCTTAAATGTGGCATGTTGGTTATTGATTTCGGGCCTTGAAAAGGTGGAAAAGTACGTAGAAACAAAGGAAGTGCTGCTCAATTTTCCGTAGAATAAGAGACCGTATACTTTGTATCATTCTACGTTAGAAACTATAAGTTGATAGTCGTGTTGTGGTCATTATAGGTTGACAATTCTACGTGCGGCGTATTCGACTTAGCTTGTGGATTAAGTCGAAAAGGTATGTGAATCATCTTCTCTTCTTCTAGCATAATTCCTTATGGTAAAAAAAGTAAATCCTACTCCTTAAATGATCTACTCCTTGATTGTACTTGGATTGTCTAATATAGAAGTCGTTCTATATACTTCCTTGATTGTACTTTGGATGTTTAAATTGAAAGTTGTTATAATCCATTCCCTTGATAATATTTGGATTTTCAAAAGTGAAAGTTGTTTTACTTGAAGTACTTAGAGGCTTAAAAAGGAAGTGGTTTCCTAATCTCTTGGATAGTGCCTTAGTTTCAAAACCTAAAGGTTGTTATAATGGCTTTATGGGAAGTTTGTTATAACGGATTTAGGGGAGTCAAAGGAGTGATTTACTTAATTGATTTAAAAGAGGAGAAATGACATGATTTAAAGAGAAGTAACTTGTTTTAAAGGTGTGAGTTACTTGGGATTTAAAAGTATAAGCTACTTGATTTCTAAAGTTAAGAGACTTGAAGTATTTTGAAAGTTATGTAACTTGATTTGAAAGTATATGGTACTTGATTTTAAAAGTATAAGTCTCTTTGTTATAAAAAAAAGAATGAATTTGTCTAATACATAAAGAGTTATAACGGCTTTATGGGAAGTTAGTTATAACGACTTTATGAAAGGTTAAGAGAGTGGTCTATTTGATTGATAGGCATGAGTTTCCTAGCTTGTGAAATTAGAAGTTACTTGGTTTCAAAGTCTTGAAATGAATTTCTAAAGGTATAGTAACTTAATTTGAAAAATAGACATGTCTTGATACTACGGGTGTTAGTATCTTGGGATTTTATATAAAAAGGAATCTTTTGAAAAGAATGGAAGTACGTAGTACTTTGGCTTATTTTAAATGAGAATTATTCTATTTGTGCCTTGATAGTACTTTGGCTTGTTTTAAATGAGAATTATTCTATTTGTGCCTTGATAGTACTTTGGCTTGTTTTAAATGAGAATTATTCTATTTGTGCCTTGATAGTACTTTGGCTTGCTTAAATGAGAATTATTCTATTTGTGCCTTGATAGTACTTTGGCTTGCTTAAATGGTAATCATCTTGGTTTGTGTAAAAAAGGAAAGGCATGGTAATTGTCTTGGCTTGTGTAAAAAGGAAAGGCATGGTAATTGTCTTGGTTTGTGTAAAAAGGAAGACATGGTAATTGTCTTGGTTTATGTAAAAAGGAAAGGCATGGTATTGTCTTGGTTTGTGTAAAAAGGAAAGGCATGGTATTGTTTTGGTTTGCTAAAATGATGGTTTATTCATTTTATAAATAAAGGTCAAGAATGGTTTGCTTGCATATGGGTTGCTCATATAGACATTCGTGCAAGTGTCATATTTCCACATCTCTGCGTCCCTCCATAAAGGGCTGCAACTTGGTTAAAGAGGTATCATGGAGTAGCTCCCCATGGTGTGAGTGGTACACACTCACGGCGGGTCGGATAGACTCGGACGGGTTAAATTCCCGGGATATATAAGTCATGGATTAGCTATCCATGATGCGAGTATCGTGTACCGATGACTCATTGCGGGTCCACGTGACCTATGCGGGTGAAATAGTTCCTTGCGGATGAAATAGTCCTATGATAGGTTGCATTATAATACGTATGGTTGACTCGCATCGCACGCCCATGTTTTGAAACGGTAGTGATTTCATTAATGAAAGGGTGCAGTGTGTTTATGACTTAAAGTGGAACAGTTTGTCTCATTGTTAAAAACATAATTTAAAAGGTAAAAAGGATTGCATTACTCTAATGTTTGCAAGGTTCAATGCGATGTTGTTTAGAGTTATCATACTTGCTTCCTGTTATATGTGGACTGTGTGATCTCCTTTATAGTACTTATTGTTTCATATACTTGGTACATTCTTCGTACTGACCCCCTTTCTCCGGGGGCTGCGTTTATGCCGCAGGTTTAGGTACGCAGTTTGGTGATCTGCAGGTGTAGGACCCGTGCTCAGAGTTTTGGATAGCTCCATTTGTTCAGGAGCTTATCATTTTGGTATAGATCCTTCAGTACAGGCTTTTGTACATTTATGGGTACGGCAGAGCTTGTCCCGTCATAGTTCAGTAAAAACTCTTAGAGTTCTGTATTCATATGTGGGATTGAACTCATGTACAATGTAGTACTTTTTGATTATGTATATTATATGGCAGCCTCGCCGGCTTTGCCTTTGCACGTTCGTTGGTTTTAAAAAGAAAAAGAAAAAAACGAGGTGTTATTTAGTTCCGCGGTTTACTTGTGTCATCTAGGTAGAAGGGTGCCCAGATAGGGCACCAGTCACGGGCCCGGGTTTCGGGTTGTGACAGTTATAATAACTTCCCATAAAGCCGTTATAACAACCTTTCATTTTAGTAAACTAAAGCACTACCACATCTTTTCTTTTAATACAACCAAGACATTATCATATCATGTAATATTAGGGAAAATGATCCCAAAGTACTTTGTACATCTATTCTTTATAAAAAGAATCATTTCATGCAATAAGCCCCACAATAATGCCACTCGTAGTATGAAGGCACGTCTACTTTTCAAATCAAGTTACTACACCTTTTTAAATTCAACTCAAGACTTTAAAATCGAGTAACTTCTACTTTCAAAATCAAGTAACCTATACCTTTAAATCAAGTTACTTCTTCTTTCGAATCAAGTCATGTATTCTTTTCAAATCAAGTAATCTATACTTTTAAAATGATTCTAGTCTCATGACTTTCAAATAAAGCTAGTCTCATAACTTCCAAATAATTCAAGTCTCACATACTTCCTAACAACTATTACCAACATCTCTCATAAGACTTGGTAATGACTTAGGATTATCTTTGGACATGCCTTTAGCATAGAATCAATAACATGAATACTCCGATAACAAGGCAGATATACTTCAAATAACAAGACAAGTATACCCCAAATAACAAGGCAAGTATACTTCAAGAAACAAATCATGTCGATAGAAGGAAGAAGTCCACATACCTCGTTGACGACTAACCCATACGACAAGTAGCAATACACTCCAATGTACTTCAACCTTATTGGCTATTCCACCCTCCAAGTAGAATATGCTACACGTAGTACTTCAACCTATAATGACGATAACAATTCTATCAATATCATACTTTCTAGTATAAAACTTGTACCAAATAATGTCCCTCTTATTCTATGGAAAATTGGGCAGCACTTCCTTTGTTTCTACGTACTTTTTCACCTTTTCTAAGGCCCGAATTCATCAACCAACAAGCCACATTTAAGGCACAAACAACAGTTAACCAAAGGGGATTACATGCCAAAACTGGACGTGTAAAATTCTGCCCCATAATCTATACAAAACAGTCCATTATAACAGTCCATAATAAACCAACATTAAGGGTACAATGTGAAGCCTTTAACACCCGTATTCCTTAGGACTTTCATTAGCAATTGCTACACTTAAACATGCATATTGGTGGATGAATTTTCAGAATTCTAACGCCACAAAACAGTCCATAAAAACTGCACGACAATATCCAACCGTTTTATAGATTCTACGGCCAACAACTAAAATCCGATAACTCTTTCCTTCTTTTTTATCCAATTCAAGTTCCAATACTTATACAAGTCTCAACAACTTATCAATAATCATATTACCTCATTTTAACATGCGACAGGTGTAGATAACGACAATAAAAATCCACGAACCCAATGGCCCGGAAACTACTAGCTCTCGGCCCCACTCCCAAAAATGGGACATGCACACCTTATTTTCTATATCTTCCTTAATACAAGTTCATCTATATACTATAACAATGAGTAATATCTAATTACTGCGGAGGAAGAAGAACGCTTACCTCAATTTTGTGCCCAAAAACGTCCCGGGCAGAATGCTAAGTTTTGGTCCGCATTTTTCGTTTCACTCTACTTCTTCAAGTTCCAATCACATATATGTATCCCCTACAACCTTTAGAGAAACTTCTCTTCACGTTTCGCTTCCAAAAAGTCGATGGAAACCCCTAGGGTTTCATCACCATTTTCGGCCCAACCTAGAATTAGGGGTTAAGGGTGCTTAATCTTGCTAATCACTTGGTTGCCTTAATCTTGTATAATAAACTAAGCTTGGAAGATTTGGAAATTTTGGTCTTCCATATTTGCCCTTGGTCGAGAGTTTCTCCAAGGAGGGAGATATATTTCTTGTTGAAATTTGGCTAAGTGTTGGAAGACAAGTCTTGCACCTCTTATGTGTATATATAGAGCAACCAAGGGTTTAGATCAATCCAAGTGTAGGGTCAAGATGGTGGACAAGTGTGGGTGGGACCCACAAATCCACCTGTCTTCAAAATATCTCAAGAAATGCCAAAGTCAAAGTCAAAGGTGAGAGGTGACACGTGTCACCCTCCTATTGATCCGAAAATATTTCATCCCCCATAAAACGTCCATATTGGCCAAAATATCAAAAAAAATTATGGGCCCCACAAAATCGTAAAATTTCCCGGGTGGGCCCCACATGACCAAATCCGAAAATTAAAATCCATAATTCCAATATATTCCAAAAGTCTCAAATACCAAATTTGAGAACCAAATTCCAATTAATAAATCTTTTTCCTTCACGAGGCTCGGAAGATTTTCCGAAATTTTTCATTCTTTCCAAAATTCAAATCTCAAATTCTCACGTACGTTCTTATTTCAAACTGTTGGAAATACGAGGTGTAACATCCTTCCACCCTTAGAAATATTCATCCCGAATGTTCATATTAGGTTCATGCTAAACAAATCTTGGTATAGTCTCCTTAAACTACACTCAACGAAACGAATTATGCCACAAATGGCCACAATATATCACACATGCATATACATCACTCAAAGCCAAACGAGGGATCGAATCTAGAGTGTATATCACCACTATCAACTCTCATTCATGGCCTAAAAGGTTTCTCTTTTCGTACCTTCATTATTCATAACTATAAATACTTGTTCGCTCCTTTTCTTACTTGTCGTACTCTTCTCGTACTTCCAAACTTATTCTAGTATACGTACATAATTTCAAATATTACCTCTGTTCTCCAATCCTTGGGGTTTACTATATCCAAATTTGGTCATTATACTTAGATTAAATTCTCATTAAGGCCCTTCTCGGCCCTCACGACCCGGTTCTGGTGGAACTCGTACAACGATTAACTAGATTTGGGTCTTGCACCCTCGTGACCCTATCACATAGCGGGACCACCCCCAACTGACCCTACTCCATTGCGGGCTACGGGTTGACCCGTAATCAGCCCTCAACTCGACCCGTTGTCGCACTTAACTCTCATTCTTGGTCTGAAATAAATCTTACTACCCGAGAAGGTCTTATACCTCTAAGGTCTCAGCGGTTATCAATATTTTAAGGTTCACAATTATTCCATGTCCCAAGTTTACCTTAGCAGTCCCCACATACGGGTAAGGTAGCTCCTCATAATCTCAAAATCACATCGTCTTAACTATGACAACCCTATTTTCTCCATACCGATATTTTTCACACATATCACTTAAGCGTACAACACGGCTTAATCTATCAACATGGTATGTTATCAAATCAATTAAACACGATTTTGTAAGAGTCTATCACAATCTTAGACAGTTCATTACCTTCTGACTATTCCAAATCAGTACATATATAAAGCCTAGGTGTGGATTCAATAAACTATTTCACACCCTCCAAGTATTTATCAAGACTTTACCAACTTATGGTAACTCATAATCATTCTAGGCAACACACATATGACCCCAAGTAAATACGTTCGTACAGATATACATCATCATAATACCATCTATACGATAATTTTACCAACCTGGATACGCAATCCATATAATCCTTTCTGGGCCACTGTTGCCTTTCTCATAGCTGCAACCACAATAATACGTTAGGGAGAGACTACCCTAACAACACAGCTTTATCGCACGATCTTAGAGTGAGAAGAAAGGAAACCAATCCTAAATGTACTATAACCTCCTATTTATGGATGTGGTGCACAACACACCGATAAACAAGAATCTACTATACACGGTCTGTAAACATTCCGAGGACTAACTGCTCTGATACCACTTTGTCACGTCCCGAACCCCGGGCCCGCGACTGGTGCCCCTTCCTAGGCACTCTTCTACCCAAACAACATAAGTAACTTGCGGAAGATAAATAACACTCTTTTTTTTTACAAAGGAAAAACCGGAAAGGCTTCCATAATATATATCACTCGAATGGTTCTACAACCGTACAATAATATAGATACAATTTTGACCAGTCCATTCCACATATGAGTACAGACCTCTAAGAGTTTGGACAAATACTATGACGGGACAAGGCCCCGCCGTACCTCTGAATATACCTAACCATAATGACAAGCTTCAGAACATTGGAGCTATCCCAAAATGCTGAAAAAGGATCCTAAGCTCGCGGATCCACATGGGTCAGTACAACAGATACTAAGTATGAAACGGAAATAAAGTACAGTAAACAAATCATAACTGTACCAAAGAATGACAGGGGCACATATGAAAATAAAATACCAGATCCTACCGTGTCATATAAAATAAGAGCCAATTGTACATGGCATCACCGTACTACCGTACTCTTAACACTGAGAATCGACCGTGCCTTTAAATCGTCTTTTGACTCTCAAGGGAATAAAACCAAGGTACCAACACATCATATACAAAATATGAAAATAAACCTTCCTTTTAGAAATGCTAAGGTACCAACATCTCATGTACCAAACGTATATACAACTTTCATTTTAATTATGTCAAGGTACCAAAACATCATGTACCAAACACATACTAAGTCTTTCATTTTTAGCTATGCCAAGGTACGAAAACATCATGTACCAAACACATACTACGTCTTTCATTTTTAGCTATGCCAAGGTACCAAAACATCATGTACCAAACACATACTACGTCTTTCATTTTAGGTATGCCAAGGTACCAAAACATCATGTACCAAACACATACTACGTCTTCCATTTTAAACAAAACTAGGTACCAACAAGTCATGTACCATACACACATAATGAACTTTCATTTTATAAACAAAACTAGGTACCAACAAGTCATGTACCATACACACATAATGAACTATCACTTTATAAACTCAAGACACTTTCATTTCATGTACTATATTAAGGATTTAATCATGGACATTCTCACACGATTTCCTTATAAAATTTTAAACCATCTCTTGACTTTCCACAAAACTGTTATAACAACTTCTCATAAAACCGTTATAACAACCTTTCATTTTAGAAAACTAAAGCACTACCACATCTTTCCTTTTAATACAACCAAGACATTATCATGTCATGTAACATTAGGGAAAATGATCCCAAAATACTTTGTACATCTATTATTTATAAAAAGAATCATTTCATGCAATAAGCCCCACGATAATGCCACTCGTAGTATGAAGGCACGTCTACTTTTCAAATCAAGTTACTACACCTTTTTAAATTCAACTCAAGGCTTTAAAATCTAGTAACTTCTACTTTCAAAATCAAGTAACCTATACCTTTAAATCAAGTTACTTCTTCTTTCGAATCAAGTCATGTATTCTTTTCAAATCAAGTAATCTATACTTTTAAAATGATTCTAGTCTCATGACTTTCAAATAAAGCTAGTCTCATAACTTCCAAATAATTCAAGTCTCACATACTTCCTAACAACTCTTACCAACATCTCTCATAAGACTTGGTAAGGACTTAGGATTATCTTTGGACATGCCTTTAGCATAGAATCAATAACATGAATACTCCGATAACAAGGCAGATATACTTCAAATAACAAGACAAGTATACCCCAAATAACAAGGCAAGTATACTTCAAGAAACAAGTCATGTCGATAGAAGGAAGAAGTCCACATACCTCGTTGACGACTAACCCATACGACAAGTAGCAATACACTCCAATGTACTTCAACCTTATTGGCTATTCCACCCTCCAAGTAGAATATGCTACACGTAGTACTTCAACCTATAATGACGATAACACTTCGATTAATATCATACTTTCTAGTATAAGACTTATACCAAATAATGACCCTCTTATTCTACGGAAAATTGGGCAGCACTTCCTTTGTTTCTACATACTTTTCCACCTTTTTCAAGGCCCGAATTCATCAACCAACAAGCAACATTTAAGGCACAACCAACAGTTAACCAAAGGGTATTACATGCCTAACTGAACGTGTAAAATTCTGCCCCATAATTTATACAAAATAGTCCATTATAACAGTCCATAATAAACCAACATTAAGGGTACAATGTGAAGCCTTTAACACCATTATTCCTTAGGACTTTCATTAGCAATTGATACACTTAAACATGCATATTGGTGGCTGAATTTTCAGAATTCTAACGCCACAAAACAGTCCATAAAAACTGCACGACAATATCCAACAGTTTTATAGATTCTACGGCCAACAACTAAAATCCGATAACTCTTTCCTTAATCCTTTTTATTCCAATTCAAGTTCCAATACTTATACAAGTCTCAACAACTTATCAATAACCATATTACCTCATTTTAACATGCGACAGGTGTAGATAACAACAATAAAAATCCACGAACCCAATGGCCCGGAAACTACTAGCTCTCGGCCCACTCCCAAAAATGGGACATGAACACCTTATTTTCCATATCTTCCCTAATACGAGTTCATCTATATACTATAATAATGAGTAATATATAATTACTGCGGAGGTAGAAGAACTTTTACCTCAATTTTGTGCCCAAAAACGTCCCGGACAGAATGCTAAGTTTTGATCCGCAGTTTTCGTTTCGCTCCACTTCTTCAAGTTTCAATCACATATATATGTATCCCCTAAAACCTTAGGAGAAACTTCTCTTCACGTTTCGCTTTCAAAAAGTCGACGAAAACCCCTAGGGTTTCATCACCATTTTTTGCCCAACCTAGATTTAGGGGTTAAGGGTTCTTATTCTTGCTAATCACTTGGTTAGGGGCCTTAATCTTGTATAATAAACTAAGCTTGGAAGATTTGGGAATTTTGGTCTTTCATATTTGCCCTTGGTCGAGAGTTTCTCCAAGGAGGGAGATATATTTCTAGTTGAAATTTGGCTAAGTGTTGGAAGACAAGTCTTGCACCTTTTATGTGTATATATAGAGCAACCAAGGGTTGAGATCAATCCAAGTGTAGGGTCAAGATGGTGGACAAGTGTGGGTGGGACCCACAAGTCTACTTGTCTTCAAAATATCTCAAGACAAGCCAAAGTCAAAGTCAAAAGGGAGAGGTGACACGTGTCACCCTCCTATTGGTCCTAAAATATTTCATCCCCCAAAAAACTTCCATATTGGCCAAAATATCGAAAAATATTGTGGGCCCCACAAAATCGTAAAATTTCTCGGGTGGGCCCCATATGACCAAATCCGAAAATTAAAATCCATAATTTCAATATATTCCAAAAGTCTCAAATACCAAATTTGATAACCAAATTCCAATTAGTAAATCTTTTTCCTTCACGAGGCTCGGAAGATTTTCCGGAATTTTTCATTCTTTCCAAAATTTAAATCTCAAATTCTCACGTACGTTCTTATTTCAAACTGTTGGAAATACGGGGTGTAACAAGGTGTCCCCGTATGAAGATCCTTCACAGTGAAACCAAAAGGGTCAAAATCAACAGAGACAAAGTTATTACGAGTGAATTTGCGGATAGAGATTAGATTCTTAATCATATGTGGGGCATATAGGGTATTTTGAAGGGGGAATGGATGAGGAGGTGGTGTGTAGGATGTATCATAACCCTTTACTGAAATGCGGTGTCCACTACTAACTGTCACAAATTGAGGATGCTTTAAACCAAACAGTTTAGGAATATTACCTGCAGAACGGGTGAGGTGAGAAGTGGCTCCGGAGTCCATGTACCAGTTGTTGTCAGCCGCTGCACGCCGAGATGAAGGCGACCAACTCGATGGGTGTCATCTGGATGAGGCTACCTGATCTGGCGCGGCGCCGCGCCAGACGGTATTGTTACAGCGCGCCATGAATCGATTTTGTGGGCTCGTTATTGCTTGTGTGACCGCGCGACCGCGACCTCCTCTCTACCGCCACTACCTCGCGCACCCGCCGCGCGGTTGGGAGTTGTCTGGTGGCGTCTGGTCTTGGGGTTGCGTGTTGACAGCTAATACTGCGAGTGTGCGCGTCTCCTTGCCAGCGAGTTTTTTCGAGCAACAATCGCGAGCGAGCTTTGTTAAAGCCGTAACGGATCCGCTGTTGAATCATGGTGGCGATGTGTCATATTCGCCTTTAGTGAGGCGGTCAATCAGAACACCAATTCGGTCGATGGCAAGCAGTCGACATCGACAAGTTGATCCGTCAGGAGCTTTAACTGTTTGCAGTATTCAGTCACATTGGAAAAGTTTTCAAGACGTGTATTGTTAAATTGCTCCTCTAAATACATAGCACGGGTGTGCTTGTTGTCCTGAAATTTTTTCTCCAAACGATTCCACAAGTCACAGGCTGTGGAGTCAGATTTCATGATAGTAAGAAGTAGATCCTGAGAAATACTACCATATATCCATTGTTTGACGCCGGCGTCTAGACGACGCCAAGTAGAATCATCAACCTCCGAAGGGCGCGAAATGGTGTCTCAATATGATCAAGCACGTTATAGAGACATGCTTGATTGCAAAACAGTTCAACCCAAAGAGAATACTGACTGCTTTCTTGATCAAGAAGGATGGGGATATAGTTCTTGATGTTGAAAACAGTTAGGGCGTGATGAAAATAGGGTGATGACTTGGTGGTGGGATTTGTGGAGGTAGAAGCGTCAACAACAGTGGGAGAATCCTGAGTATCCATTTAGAGAAGAGAGGAAGGAAGGAGAAAACCAAAAAATTTGCTTTCGGTGCCGCGGCGGAACAGGAGTAGGGCCGGCGGCTGTGGGAGGTGGGAGGAAGAAATTTTTTAGGATTTTGTGTGTTGGCTCTTGATACCATGTAAGATGATATTAATCTCCCTTGGGGAGTCTTCTCATTAATATCAAAGTATATATAGAGTACAATATTCATCCCTGATACAATAGGAATTCTAAGCCTATACAAAAGAGAAATCCTAGTCTTACCATAATTATATTTACACAATATATGAAAATATTTTAATTATAGGTAGGGAATATTGTTACTAGTATGTTGCACAGCTTTACACTCCCAATGCCCTGGAAATGAAAAATTGAGCGAACTTCTCTACCGGTATCTTCAAGAACAAAGAAAACGTAAAGCCATTGAAGCATGCAGCCAGACCAAAGCTAAAATGGATGAACTTGAAAACGAATTATCTAAAATAGTGGGGTTAGACGAACTTAAACTGCAACTCCTCAAATGGGCAAATGGGATGTTCTTGGATGAGAGGCGTAAGGCCCTAGGACTTAAAGTCGGTGCAAGAAGACCACCCCATATGGCTTTCCTTGGAAACCCTGGAACCGGTAATCAAGTCTATATTACAATTTATGAAGAATACATCTTAGTGATATGTTCTAAATTCATCGATCATCAGAATTCAACTATTTGTTCCAATACTATTAAAACAAAGCAAAAAGACGAGGTCAAAAACTTATAAATCTCACTGTTGAATGTAGGATGTGTTTCACCTTCTTTTAACTCATTGATGTATGCTTTGCAAACTTGTGTTTGATAGATATCTTCTAGGTTGATTTATTAGATTTTCGTGATGGTACTATTACAGAAAAACTATGGTTGCTCGAATTCTTGGAAAATGACTTCATATGGTTGGTATTCTTCCCACCGACAAGGTGACAGACATGCAGAGAACAGATGATCTAAGAGGATTTGAGTATCAAATCCGACCTAATTAAAAAACAGTAAATAAATGAAAAATAAATAACACACGAAGATTTATAATGGTTCACTCGCAATGCGAGAGCTACGTTCACTTTGCCGCTGCAGATTTCACTATAATCAGAATAGGGAGTTTGTGTTTATAATTCTCTCTTTTCTCTCTACCAAGAAAAAACCGGCGCCCTATATATATAGCGAAAACTAGGGCGACCATAATACAAGCCCGGAATTCCCAAAATAACCTCGGGAGGGGGCTTACCACCCCCTTCCAACCCCTTGTCGACATGTCCGCTCAGGTCGATCAGCGTTCCACACTCTGCGTAGGATATTCATAGTGTCGGCGATGAATTAAGCTCCACAATTCGTAAATTTGTTGGTCATACAGGGCCAAAGACAAGGAGAAAGGTAAGCTTTCCGCGACACTGAAGTTTTTGCTCATTTTCCCATACATATTTTATCTTCTAGGTCACCAAGTCTTGGTCAAATCTGCAGATCCAAGAAGCTGAAGGGGAGATTCTTTTTGTTGATGAAGCCTATCGATTAATATAACCTATGCAGAAGTTGGATGCCAAGGACTATGGTTTGGAAGCATTAGAGGAGATAATGTCTGTTATGGACAGCGGGAAAATTACAGTAATACAGTGAACCAATGAAGCGTGTAATCGCTTCTAATGAAGGTTTCTGTAGAAGAGTAACAAAGTTTTTCCATTTTGACAACTTTTGTTCTGAAGACCTTGCCAAGATTCTTCAACTTAAAATGACCAATCAAGCCGATTGTAGCTTATTATACGGATTTAAGTTGCATCCTTCATGTAGTGTTGATGCTGTTGGCTGTTGCAGCACTTATCAAGGAAGAAACCACTGAAAAGCAGAGGAAGGAGATGAACGGAGGTCTGGTGGATCCATTGTTAGTTAATGCAAGAGAGAATTTGGATCTGAGACGAGTTACCACACAAGTTGTACCTTATTTTGTGGGAAGAAAGTTATAGAGATTCTCATATATTGGTACCATCGGCGTTGGAATGGGTGCCTATTTCATTCTTTTTGAGGGTATATAAAGCCACAGAGCCGTTCAAGCATTATCTTATCCAAATTTGCTTTGGAAGTGTGAGATAGGCAGACAGGAATACGCAGCCGAATTCAAAATTCATTTGATTCTTGTAGTCATTGCCTTCACTCTTTTGTTATATTGATTCTCCAAATATTACATCACAGAGGGAGAATTGTTCTTTGAGGCACCTATAAGTTTCATTACTAGCTTCTTCACAGTTTCTTACTAGTCATATAATACTATAATAACGTCTTAATTCCGAACAAGTTAGGATCATCTATGTGAAATTTTCACTATCTATGTTGATCCAACTGAGTTCTGTCTTAATTCAATGTCATAAATAATTTGTTACTCTAGCACTAAAATTTATGTACATTTTCTGCATATAAATCTCTAAAAAAAAAAAAATCGCGGTGCAATTTTCCTAAAAGATCCAAAAAAAATAACCATGCCAAGTTTTTTTTTGTGTGTTTTGGATCTCTTATGAATAAAAACAAAGATCTCCGATGAAAAAATAATATAAAACTAGAAATAAATAAAAAGCTAGAAAAGGATAGAGGAAATGAGTGAAGAAGTTCTTTACAAATTTATAAAGGGCTCAAAACCTAGTTTAAACTTGTTTTAATTATGCAACAAATATATTATTAAATAAAATGAAATTCTTCTAAAAATATTAAATACAGAAATATATAATTTTAAGAGATAATTATGATATATGAATTTTAGGGCAACAATGCTACCAAAATTAACTCAAATTTTTAAATCTTACAAAAATGACCAAAATTTCTCTCTCTCACTCTCTATTGCACTCTCTCTGCCTCCTCTCTCACTCTCTCTGGCGGCACCACCGTCGTCGTCGTGGCGCCGTCCGGTGAATGATTGTACTCTCTCGCTCTTTCCCTCTTGACCTCATCTCTCTCAGGTCCGGTGCTCTCTCGCTCTTCTCTTAAGATCTGGTGGCGGTGAGCCGAAGTTTCGGCGTTGACTGATCGCAAGTGTATATGGAGCTAAAATTTAGGGTTGATGGTGTATATAGGAGTTGGTGATGTTGGAGTTATTTTTTGTATAATATGTATAATATTGTATAATAGCGTATATAGGTGTATAAACCTCTAATATATTATTATACATTTTTATACACTCATATATATAATGTATACATAATGTACATGTCTTTTTATATTTAAATATATAATATTATATAAAAATATTTTTGAACTATATTTTTATAATGTAAGTTTTGGACTATATTTTTATAATGTAAGTGAGTTAATTGTTCATTTACTAAATTTAGCCTTTTTTAACATATTAAAAAGAAAATAGCTAGACTTTGCGTGCAAAATAGCCACAACCCGAACCAGAGAGCAACCAACCATAGTACCTTCTCTTCCCCATCTATCCAGTTGAGAGCTATGGTTGAGCGTTCTCTCTCTCTACTCTCTTCAATTCCTTCAAATTTCATCTCCGATTCTCCTTCCTCGTCGTGGCGAATTTCTCGTTTTCCGAACCTCAAGGTCTTATCGTCGAGGCAGTTAATAATCGATAACAATAACTCGCCGGAGCAATTCCTGCAGAATAATTCAATTGCTGATTTCATGAGGTTCAAAAAAGGTACCGGCTCCGATGATAGATTTAGCACTGCCGAGTTGCAAACCGCCGTCGTTACTTACCGGAAGAAGTTTCCTTGGTCGATTCTTCAGCCTTTTCTCCAGGTTAAAATTCTATCACTAAACTTTCAGAGATAGTGTGTGTATGTGTGTGTATTATTACTATATAGGAAAATTACGCAATGTGGCAAATATTTAGACTTTACTTATGAATGGAGCACTGATACATTACCTAATACAACAACTATAGCTACGTTTCATAAATGCTCAAACTGTAGCTACGTTTCATAAATGCTCATAAATGCTCAAACTGTAGCTACGTTTCGTAGTTACGCTCTAAACTATAGCTATTTCTGAAATTTTCTCTATATATCATATGTGTGTATGTATAGACACGTAGGTTTTACCTTGGGGTTAGATGTGAGTCTTATTAGCGAAATGATTCAAAATTTGGCTACATTGTGGAAGTTTTAGTTCTGAAGTTTGATTTTGATTTTGAAATTCTGATTTGTGTAGGTTGATTTGGTGTCGACAATACACATTGCTGATAAAGAGTAAGTTCAGTCTCTCAGTATCTAGAAAAGCGTTATGGAGCCTGATATTATGTTGATAGGAAGTGAGAGTATTTTTGTTATTAGCTTTATTATAGAACTATAGATTGATTAAATATGAATTTAGCATCAATGAGTTGAAGAAGTTACAATTATTTTGTCTTGTTAAGGTTACCCTTGAACATGGTAGTATCTATGTTTTATGTGAAACACCAAACGACATAGAAACTTTTTTTAAGGGTTGACACATGAGACATACGGGAGGAATTAGAAATGCATGTGATAAACAGCTAGTTATAAGTCTGCACAACTCAGTTTGTTTGAAGGAAAAGTAATTGATCGGATAATGTTACACATTTCTGTGGTTACACTGAAATGGTGATGGATAGCTTGGGTCGGCTATATGAATCCTTAACTATTAGTTTTGCTCAATTTGAAAATTCTTTGGACACTAGATGTTCCATACATTTCTACTAACATACAAATCTAAATAAGATTAAAAAGACACTTAGCAAACATTGAATCTAACTTACCAACGTGACTAAACCTTAACTCCAACTAATTGCTAAGCCTTCATGAATTTCAAGGGATAGACAACTTCTTTTCTTTGTGCTTTTAGGTCTACCTCATCCCCTTCTAATACTTTAAATTGTTATAGTTTTACCACTATAATCCGATTCATTTAGAGGTCTACATAGGACATGACAAAACCATCCAAACGACATTCTCTAATTCCGGAAGAGCTCTCCTCTATGTTCTATTGAAAGCTGTCCAAAAGGAGTTTTTTTGCTTCCTCGTCATACATAGATCCTTGAATGTAGTAGGGGTCTAGTAGCTCAGTTGGTTGGCTACCTGAACCCTCACGTTGTAATCCCCTCCCCATTTCCCTTTCCCCTACCCCCTATGTAATAAAACATTGTAAAAAAAAAAGATCATTGAATGTAGGAAATCAGATATCAGATTTATTGGGGCCTGAAAGAAGGATGGCTAGTTACAGCTACAAATATTCATATTGGGAATTTTGTCCTACTTGTCTTTGTCCTTTTATTTGGATGCTTCTGAAGAATATAGATGCTCTTTGTACTATTTTCAAGTATGATTATTTCTAATCTTGTCTAATCTGGTATGACCACATATCCATCTTAACATATGCATTTCTCGATATTCATCTTGAGGATATGTTGTACCTTAGATGTCCATCATTTACTCCCATATTACATTACTGGTCTTAAAAAAGTTCTACAGAAATTGCCTTCCATTTTGGTAGTTATCGACGAATGGCATAACACTCCCAATACTACTCAGTACTCACTTATCCAAAAAAAAAAAACACTCTAGTAGCACTTCTTTATTCCAACTGTCCTATTTTAATATTTTGTCTTAAATCTTTATCTATCGTATTATTCTCTTAGAACATCAAATGTAGACATCAAGAACTCTTATTTTGTGGAGTCTTCTTTCGTAGTTTGAGCTTTGGTCGACACCCTTGCTAGTTTCGTCCATTGGCACAGTATTGTCTGCAAATGGCTACACATGAAACACCATCTTGTATACTGTTAGTTACCTCATCTATAGTTAGGGTAAACACATACATACTTTATGCAAATTCCTGGTGTAAACCACGGTTATAGGAAACTTCTTTGCATCCTTCCACTGTTTTCACACTTGTGATGTTTCTCTGCAATATCATTTTGACATTTGTATATTTGATCCTTCTCCAATACTCACCAATACATTATTTGGCACTCTATAATAAGTTTTCTCGAGGTTAACAAATATCATGTGCAGATCATTCTTTCCCTCCCTATAAATTCCCATTATTCTTCCTAGTCATAAATGCTCTTGTTAAATTGAAAATCATCCTTTCCATGTTATAAATGCAAATCAAATTGCTATCTGCTTCCAATAAAATTCCTAATTGCGCTGGATCCCTGTTGTGGGAATAAGTATGTTCCTGAAGAGCTGTTTTATTGGCACTTTCGGTATTGCAATCTCCTCATACTTTTTAACTTCTTAAGCCAATAGTTTTACATTTTATTTTCTTCATGCAAAACTGTGGTTATCGATTGAGTAATTAGTGTTTGTTGAAGAATCATCCTAAAGTTGGTTGCTTAACCATATCGAGAGATAGCAGTACATTCGACTTTGGCTGGCTACTCTATCACATGTCTGTTTATCAGAAGGATTTGATAGAATTAATATTCTTTCCGATAGTTAAATAATATTTATACCTTCACGAATCAGTTTTCATATAGAGCCTGACTGCTTATATAGCATAACTTCTATCTTGATTCTGTCTTGTTATCATGGTTATGTTTAACTTCTTTTCCTTAATGTTTTATCTGATATCTTGATGTGTATCCCTGATGTCAAGTATAGTGCACGGGAAATATCATACTAACCTGCTGTTTCTGTATCATTCTTTTTTTATCTTGTCTAACAAAACAATTGGACTTGGATTGATATTGTATTTTGCAGGTACTTCATCGCCCTACAAAAGGAACTTGAACCATATGATTGCATTCTCTATGAGATGGTAGCCAGCAGAGAGAGTTTGGAGAGTAGAAGAAGTGCTATTTCTAGAAAGAAACTAAAAAGTTCAAGATCACGGGGATTTAATATAATTGGATTCATCCAACGACAGATGGCTAGATTTCTCACCCTTGACTTCCAACTAGATTGTCTTGACTATGAGGGAGAGAATTGGTACCATGCGGATCTTGATTTTGAAACATTCAAGTTACTCCAGGTACTCTATGTGATAACTTTGCTGCCAAGTCTGTTACTTGTTAAACGAATTGCTGATTGTTCAGGATGTTCATACACTAATAGCCTCTCTCTCACTTACCTTTGTTTATCTTTTTGAGATATTTCACGTCCATTTTGAGCAGATGACAGTTGATTTATATGTATATGTTTCTGGTAGGGATTGAAAGTTGCTTTATGTGTATGTACCTATGGTGCGTGTATGAATCTATATTTTGTAATTTTGTATGTCAGACCAACATTCTAGTTTTTTCTTCTTAAACGTGCCATTTTTCTCTTTCTTTTATCAGTTTTTTCTAGTGCAAGTATATATCAATTCTCTGCCCACATGACCTGAAGATCTCACCATGTTATATATAAACCTTTTAGCTTGAAAGAGGCGAGAGTTTCTTCACGTTTGCCAGAGATATGACAATTAGATCAACAAAAGCCCTTGTGCAACCTACAATCCCAGAAGATCTTGGCCCTTGGAGATCCAAACTCCTATGGGCTTCTCGGGTGCTGCCGATGCCTCTTGTTGGACTTCTTATCATTGGAGGTGTTTGCACGGATGTGAAAAGCCAACCATCTGAATATCCTGAACTAGAAGCCTTGTCCAGACTTGATTTTGGTGCTGCAATGAAGGTCTTCCTGGCAAAGCGACTAACATCAGAGTAAGTTCTTTTGGGCAGTCCATTGAGTTTTGGGTTGCATCTGGTTGGAATAGTTTATTGTTCTCTCTTCTTTATTGATTGAGAATCAGAAATGAGATAAAGTTGTTGCCATGTGACCAGGAGGTCACGGGTTCAAGCCGTGAAACTTTCTTGCGAAATGCAGGTAAGGCTCACAGACAATAGACCTTGTGGTCCAGCCTTCCCGCTCATAGTGGGAGCTTAGTGCACCGGTCAGAAATAAGATAAAGAAAGCACCTCCATGAATAAAACAAAAAGAAGATGCAATGGGAAAGCACCTCCATGAATAAAACAAAAAGAAGATGCAATGGGCCCCTTTTAAGGAATACCCTCCCTCCAAAGCACATGTAATTCATGAATGCAAGCTCAAATCCTACAGTCTATAGGTTTTTGCGTCGACAGAAAGGATAATTCTTCAGATAATCGTCTTTGCTCGATGCTAATTTATGTTTACCTTTTCTTTCTATGTACTGTGTTTATGTCTGCACGGTCAGGTGTCTATTGAATGATTATTTTTTTATTGTTTCTTGATGTCTTCAATTAAGAGCAAAGCTTCTTTTATTTGTACATGTAGATTCACACAAGTCACAGCTGATGTAGAGGCGAAATCTGTCATCATCGGAGAGAGAAACAAAGCTGCATTAGAAGCACTTCAAAGAGCTATGAACGAGGGTCATAATAAGATTGCTATCCTTTATGGTGGTGGGCACATGCCGGATTTGGGACGGAGGCTGCGAGAAGAGTTTGACCTTGTCCCTTCTGAGGTACAGTGGATAACTGCCTGGTCCATCACGAACCGCAACCTAGCAACTAGTTCATTCCCTTTCTTGAAACAAATGGCAGAAATCTCAGGTTGGCCTCTAAATCGATATCAAACTTTAGCCCTGCTAATTTTTTCTTCTGTTCTTGCATTGGATCTTTGGTTTTGGGAACTCTTCTTTGGTACTACAGCTAATTGGATTTCCCAAGTTGCATCAGACATTTCTCAATATGTTCATATGCACAATTGATGTAATTAAATTCACTGACACAATTGGGTCAAAAAAGCCTAGTGTACATATTTCAAGATTCTATAGATATATTTGAGAACAGTACTTTTCTCTTGGACTCTCAAAACGACTACATTGTGGATGTTATTGTGTTATGTATGAGAAGAAAATATCTTCAATTTATAGAAGTCCAAGACTTCTTCTCCTTAAAAATGATAGATATGGCAGAATCCTTTTCCACGGAGAAAATATTTTCCATCAAGAAAACCTTTTTGAAATAAAAACAATAATGGTAAAATTCAAATAAGGTAGGAAATTCAGGGCAAACGCTAACAAATCTTCTCTTGGCCTGATTTTTCTAGCAAAATAATCTTGATTATTCATTTTCATATAATCTTCATCTGCTCGCCATAGTTAAAAATATAGTTTGAAATATTATGGGTTAAAATGGCTTAAAAAATTTTGCTTTATTTTTAAAAATGCAGCATCAGAAATATTGAAAATATGATTGAAAGTTCATCTCTACATGTAGTACTCTGGACAAAATCTTCATTATCGTGAAATTGCTTGTAGCTTGATTTGAAACGGCGGGCTTGAATATGTCTTCAATTCGTTGAATCATTGGCTCTGATACCACTTGTTGGGATCGAAATAAAGACGCCATGCGGAAGCTAACAATTGCAAACCTTAAACGACGATAAATCAGACGACAAAGAAAATATATTAAAAAAGCATAATACTATAATATGATTTGGTCAAGTGACCTACATATTGAGAATCTAATATAAAAAAACATAAAACTTATTGAGAGAAAATTATCTCCCTAAACGGAACTCTCAAAACGACTACAGTGTGGATGTTATTTTATTATGTATGAGAAGAAAATATCTTATATTTATAGAAGTCGAAACTTCTCTTCTAAGAAAATGATAGATATGACAGAATCCTTTTCCACAGAGAAAATCTTTTCCACCAAGAAAATCTTTTTGAAGTAAAACACAATTATGAAAAAATTCAAATAAGATAAGAAATTCAGGACAAACCCTAACAATACGCACAGGAAAATCTAGTTCTGGACTTCAATAATATAAATGCTCGGGCATGTGGCACACATTTAATCTCAAAAATTGAACCCTCTATAGGGTTAAATGGGCCGCAAGGAACTTAATTCGAGGGGAGACGGTGGATTATGGTGATTTGGGTTTTGGAATTGGGTTTCAAGTGGGTCCAAACCTGTGATGGGTTCGGGTGTGTGTGTTAGATTTTGGGCTAGGTTTAGGTTAGGGTTGGTTGCGGGTTGGGTTGTATAGGTTTCTGGGTCAGGGATAGGGTCGGGTTGAATTTTGGGTCGGGTCAATGTGACGGGTAGGGTTTTGGTAGGCGGATCATGTGAAATTTAGTTCAAAGAAATTTTGTTAAGTGTGCGAACAAAGTCTACATTAGCATGGTTGAAAAGAAATGAGAAATTATATATAAAATGTAGTGATACTCTTAATAGTATGATGTATTTTGTGGACGTTTGGCCCAAAAAGAGTTACATACAGTAAAACCTCTATAAATTAATAATGTTGAGACCATGAAGTTTTATTAATTTATAGAGATATTAATTAATCAATAAATTAATAATTATTAATTTATAGAATGATTTTAATTTATTTTTTTTAAAAAAAAATTAAATTACTAATTTAAATAATTTTTTTGTCTAAAATCAATGAACAAATAAAAAAATTGTCTAAAATCAATGAACTATATTCATCATATTTTTATGTAATAAAATTAAATGTGCATTATATAAGTTAATTGAACAATGAATGTTCTCAAGTCCAAAGTTTAGAAGAAATTGTGGAGAGTGTCATTGAAAATTCAATTGAGGATGAAGCTGATGATGATTCGGTACCTTTGGAACCAGTCACAAGAAAGGAAGCAATTATAGTATCAACCACTCTTTACAATTTTTTGTTACAATTTGACAAGGGTACACCAGAACTTTTGAATGCACTGAGAATAGTTATAGATGAAATTCAACTAGATTTAAATTTCAAGAAAAAATAAAATACTATAGAGTCATATTTTGCTAAATTATATTAAGTATATATCTATATATACTTGGCATATGTATTTGAGAAATTATTAATTTATAGAGATAATAAAACAATGTATTTATAAAGGGTTGTTCCAAAAAATTATTAACTTATTAATTTATTAAAATTGATCATTTTTTGAACTGGTCCAAGTCGGGACCAGAATAAATTATTATTTTAAAGAAATTATTAATTTATCAAGTATTAATTTATGAAGGTTTTACTGTATTATACTTTACTAAGAGTATATCTAAGCTAGCTTAGCTGAATAATTAGTAAAAAGAAAAACTCAGTAGGTAATTAAATACGGTCGTATAAAATGAAAGGGATGATGTATTGACTAATGTTAGGACAAGTAGATAAGATTTTAACTTTAAAAATTTCAGAGCTCATTTTGCTAGCTGAGATACAAAAGCATCAAATCAAAGGAAAAATCAGAAAGCAATGTCAAAGGCCATATATTTTTTTCTCCGTCATTGAGCTGAATTCAACTTCAGAAAGATGAACCCATCACTTATTTATGACAAGTGTCTACTAACTTTTGTCTACAAGAACGAATCTACAGTATTAGCTCCAATCTTAATCTGTTTTGGCTTAGGTATTACTATCTTGGCCAGACAACCCCACATCTTCAAGTATTTATAGATGAGTTTCTTTTTTTCCATAACTCGTATGGAGTCTTATCTTTACCCTTATGTGGGACACGATTAAGAATCTTATTGGCGGTAAGGACAGCTTCTCCCCACATGTGTTGGGGAAGGTCTGAATTGATAAGCAACACATTCATCATTTCCTTTAACGTACGATTCTTGCGTTCAGCAACACCGTTTGATTGAGGTGAGTAAGGAGTTGTTGTTTGATGAACAATGCCCGATTGGGCACAATATTCTTCAAAAGGCGCTACATATTTTCTCCCTCTATCGCTACAGATTGATTTAATATGTCCGCTTCGTTGGTTCTCAACTTCTGCTATGTAGCGTTTGAATGCTTCAAAGTCTTCATCTTTACTTTTTAGTAAGTAAAGGTAACAATACCTTGTGCTATCATCTATGAAAGTCACGAAGTACTTGTTCCCCCTTCTAGTTTGTGATATGTCAGTGTGTATGAGTTCTAGAGGAGCGGTTTCCCTTTCGATGGATCTAAAGGGACTCTTTGACAGTTTTGCCTCTATGCACACCTTACACTTACGTTGAGGGTTTACGTCGATAGACGGCAACAACTCCAACTTTACCAATCTTTGGATAGATTGATAGTTTACGTGTCTTAATCTATGATGTCATAAATTAGATGACTCAAGCAAATAAGAAGAAGACTCAATTTTATTAATAGATAAATTAGAAGGCATTACATATATAACATTAACTTTAAAGAGGCCTTCACAGACGAATCCCCTTCCTACAAATGTTTCATTCTTAGTGATTATAAATTTATTGGCCTCAAACAATAGCCTAAAATCAGCATTCACCAACAAAGGTCCAGAAATTAAATTTCTTCGAATTTCTGGGACATGCATCACCTCCTTCAGAGTAAGCTCCTTTCCGGAAGTCATCTTCAGGATTACCTTTCTTACCCCCAACACATCTGAAGAAGCATTGTTGCCCATGAACGACTTTTTATCCGTGACTGGTGTATATGTGGAGAAGGAGTCTTTGTTTGAACAGATGTGACGGGTAGCACTCGTGTCCATCCACCACTGCCTAGGATTCTCAATGAGGTTTGCTTCAAGTACCACCGCCGAGAACTTTTCAATCATAACGTCAAGAAGCGTGTCTTCGACGATGTTAGCCTTGCCTTTGGCCTTTTCCTTATTCTCATTCTTGAGTTTGCGGCAATCATTAGCCATGTGTCCAAGTTTACTACAGTGATGACAATTCCCTTTAAACTTCTCAGCTCTTGGGCCCTTACCATCCTTCTGAAACTTTCGCTTTTTACTTTAGTTCCCTTTGGCTTCCGTAAGGTTCACCTTAGCCTCAGCGGGTTGCTTCCCCTTTGGCATGATCTTCTTATTATCCTCCTGAATTTGGAGTTTGATAACAAGTTCCTCAAAGGTCATCTCCTTTGTCTTGAGTTTTAAGTAACTCATAAACTCATTCCACGAGGGAGGTAACTTTTCAATTAACGCCACAACCAAATAATCCTCGACCTCCACACCCTCCTATATATCTAGTCACGTCCTCAGTAGGCTGAAGTTATGTCATGTCATGTCTTATTACCTCTCTCCCCAGTTCTTTCTTCGTCTACCTCTACCTTTTCTAACTCCTGCAATAATCATCCTCTCACACCTCCTCCTCAAAGGATTATCGACGCATCACCTTGAAATAAGCGCTTATAATAATGAAACCAAAAGGCAACTTGAAATCTTAAAAAGATAATTAGGTACGATGATCGAGTGATAATATATATTAAGGTTTTATTGGATTTGAAAGTGTTAGTTTTCGGACAAATAGGTGTTTTGGAGTAATATTTTGTACTCGAAGACATTGTTCAAAGTATAGGCCACTAGTGATTTTTTTGTTGTTGTTGGAATCTATAGGCCACTAGTGATGAAATGATATTAAATTTTATCCTCTTAGGCACTTCTTACAAAATAAATAAATAAATACATGAATTCACGTTGCATGACTTTGAATAATTACGGTTCAAGACTTCGAGCATTGTAAATTCTATTTTATTCACAATACTTATAAGTTAGTTGGATCGTATTTTTCAGCAGAATGTTTTCATTGACCAAATATTATCCTTTTATTCAATTACTTTATTTTTCCAAAAGGTGGATCTCTCCCACTTGAGCCCCACACCTACCGAGATTGTGAAGAGTTAATCACAGAATTTAACTGATTTCAAAGGTTAGACCACTATCACGCTGCGCACAAGGAACCCTTCTTTATTTCAAGAAGTAACCCCCACTTTGCCGCTAGCGGGATTTGATCTTGACCATTTTTTCAATTATCCCCTTGAAAACCAGTTGAGCTGCCCATGCAGACTTGTTCACTTACTTTATTGTTTCTATTTGGAACGTTAACTAGTTGGATAATAAATTAATTGAGGTGATTTATTCTGTTATTCATTTCGATTACTTTTTAAAAAAGTAAATTAGCAATCTCCTTAGCAGTTTGAATTCAAAATATAAACAAGTAGTTCCCATTTAATTTGAAAAATTCCTCCACTTGGTCCCCTACATTCTAGACTTTTAGTAATATAGTAGCTTGTTAGGTGTCATGGTAATCAAATTTGATAGTGATATCTAGCTAATTAAATAAAACTGTTGAAGTTATTGAGTAATATTTAGTGTGAGGTGATTAGTGAATTAGTTATGGTTATGATAGTTAGGTGTGAGATCATTGTGGGCCACAACCTCTTTTCTTTTATTCTTGCATTGTATAAATAAAGGCTTTCACATTATTTGGTGGCTAAGTCTTCATAATAGAAACTTCATCAAAGAAGCTCACTTGAGCCCAAATATCTCTTCTTCACTTTTACGCTTCTGTTCTCCCTTCCTCACTATCTCGACAGATCACAACTTCTGCGACAATTAACATGGTATCAGAGCCCTAGGAGGAAGATCAGAGACATTAACATAGGCAACAACTGAGAATTTGAAATCGTGAGATCGAGAGAGAAATAGCACAATTGAAAATTGAGATCCTGAAATTAAAGTTTTTGATCTAATTGAGCTTCAAATTGAGGCGATCTGGTACATGCAATACAATTTTCGACAGTTGATCAAATCGAGGTGACTGTTTTTTGTTGTTGTTGTTCGATTAAAATCGATTTACTGAAAAATTTGTTGTGATTATCAATTCTGTTACAAATCGATCTATTGATGGAAAACACTTCGCAAAGTGTACCAGTGACTACATATGAAACTTCGAATGTAAGTTCGAATGTAATGGATCACAATCATCCATTATATTTGAGTTCATCAGACACGCTGAGTTATATGTCGAAATACGATTAATGTGAATAGAGAATTATACGTTATGAGTCGCGATGCAATCGAAGTGCATAACTAAGAATAAAACTGGTTTCATTGACGGTACAGTGAGGAAGGATATGTATGAAGGAAATATGATGAAGCAGTGGGATCGTTGCAACGCAATGGTGATTTCATGGATTATGAAAAATGTGAGTAGAGATCTGTTGAGTGGAATCCTGTACAGATATACTGCTCTTGCAGTTTGGCGAGATTTAAATGAGCGATTCGACAAGATCAATTTGTCTCGGGTGTATCAATTGAAGAAGGAGTTTGCTATGCTTCAACAAGGAGTATCGCATGTGGCTAGCTACTATTCCAGGATAAAAGACTTGTGGGATAAAATTGACTCAATAATACCTCCACCGGCATGTGAATGTGACAGTCTTCGAGCTTATATTGAGCATCTGGCTAATCAGAGGTTACTAGAATTATTTATGGGATTAAATGATGGCTACAATCAAGCACGAAGTCACATTTTATTATTATCACCTACACCTAGTGTCAATCAAACATATGATATGATTGCGCAAGATGAGAGTCAAAAATCTATTACTGAAAGATTTGGAGGTAATGACTCGAATGAATCCATGGTTATGTATAGCAAGTCGACACATTATAAACAAAGGAATCCAAATCAGGCTGGTTTCTGTGATTACTGCCATGAAAGGGCACACTAGAGAGAATTGTCGCAGATTATTACTGTTCTGTGACTACTGCAAGAAACAAGGGCACATTGCAGACAAATGCTATTACAAAGAAAAAAGGAAGGTGAATGTTGCAGTAACAGGAACTCATGCTGATGCAGCTATGAGTGACAATTCTTATTGGCCTGATAATGCAGCTAGTCCAGAACACAACATGAGGCAACTGTCCAAAGAGCAACATGATCATCTTCAGAGTCGGTTATCTTCATGTACTTTGGATAGGTATGAGAAAGCATTGTAGGTACTTGAGCCACAGGAGGAAGAGAGCAGCAAGACAACAGTTGCTGCCGAGATTCATATGGCAGGTAACCTTGCATTCCCTAAACATAGAGTAAATATCATTGCAGACTGGATAGTTGACTCAGGGGCTACTGATCATATGGTTAATAATAAGAACATGATTGAGAAGGAAGATAAAGGAAATACAGGCCATGTACAATTTTCCACAGGTGGTGTTGCTGAGATCACACAAACAGAAAATTGTAGGCTAAAGAATGATGTTATTGAGCATGTGTTATGTGTTCCAACTTCAAATTTAACCTGCTCTCAGTGTCAAAGCTAACCAGGGAATTAAATTGTTGTGCAAGATTTTTTCCTGATTTCTTTGTACTGCAGGATCTATTTACTGGGAAGGTCAATGAGACTGGTAGAGAAGTTGATGGTCTATACATATTGGAGTCTGGAAGGAGTTATGGAGAGTCAATAAGAGCACATGATGTTGCATCAGTTGTGGTGACCAAAGATGAGCTAGAAACAGAACTATGGCATAGGAGAATGGGTCATGTTCCATTGAGTATGCTTAGAAAAATAGTTGTTTTTAAAGATAAATCAGATTTTTCGATAAGACATTGTGAAGTGTGTCATTTGGCTAGACAAACAAGGAAGGTATTTCCTGATAGTAATAACAACACTGACTTTGCTTTTCAGCTCTTGCATTTAGATGTATGGGGACCCTACAAAGTGTCATCTTATAATAATATGAGGTATTTTCTTACCGTGGTAGATGACTAAACTAGGTAGACATGAGTTTTTTTTTATGCATGTTAAGTCTGATGTAATCACTGTTCTTAAGAACTTATTTGTGATGATAAGGAATCAGTTTGGCCTAAATGTTAAAAGGGATTAGAACAGACAATGGGACAAAATTTTTAAATTCTGCCTGCTCTGACCTGTTTGATCAATTAGGGATCATACATCAGAAATCTTGTCCATATTCTCCACAGCATAATGGAGTAGTTGAAAGAAAATATAGACACATATTGGAGATAGCCAGGGCTATTAAAATACAAAAGTCACTTGCCAGCCAAATTTTGGGATGATTGCATTGAGACTATTGTATATGTGATAAACAGAGTCCCTACTGTTGTACTGAGAGGTATTTCACCATATGGTAAGCTATTTGGGAAGATTGCATCACTGTCTCATTTAAAAGTGATAGGGTGTCTCTGCTATGCTTCAAACTTGGTGAGGAAAGATAAGCTTGAACCAAGAGCCATCAAGGTTGTTCTACTTGGCTATGCAATTCATAGAAAGGGCTACAAGTTGTTGGACTTGACCAGTGAGGTTGTATTTATCAGCAGGAATGTGACTTTTCATGAGAATATATTTCCTTATAAGCAGTTTCAGAAGAATGGAGGTTCAGTAATTTCTCAGCATTGTAATTATGATCTGTGTGTTGATAATGACCGGGTAATTCCACATATTATACCAGGATGAAGAGTGCTTGTTGACACTCATACAACTGCTCCTATCCATTCATAAGGACCAACATATCCAAACAATGATAGTGTTACAACTTCTTATGATGAATCTCATAATGAGGACACATTGTATGGTAGTGTAGCTGAGGATGAAGATATTGCAGCAATCAGAAGAAGGTCTACCATAGAGAGGAGACCCCCAATATGGTTGAAGGACTTTGTGCATCCAACCAACCAAGTTGGGTGTGCATATCCAATGTCAAATGTGATGAATTACACTGGGTTGTCTGCTTCATATCATTGTTTCCTGGCTAAGATCTCAGTCGACCATGAACCACAATCATTCCATGAAGCAGCCAAGGACCAAAGGTGGGTTGAGGCTATGTATTCAGAGATTAAAGCTCTAGACTATAACAAAACTTGGGAGATTGTGGATCTTCCTGAGAACAAGAGACCCATTGAATATAAATGGGTGTTCAAAATCAAATATAAAGTCACTGGGGAGGTGGAAAGGTTTAAAGCAAGGCTTGTAACTAATGGATATAGCCAGAAAGAAGGCATTGACTACCATGAAACCTTCTCACATATGGTTAAGATGGTGAATGTTAGGAGTGTAATATCTGTGGCAGTGGCTAAAGGATGGGCAATTCAGCAAATGAATGTGTTTAATACATTCTTGCAGTGGGATCTTAATGAAGAGGTGCATATGTGTTTACCACAAGGAATTGAACATAAACAAGAAAAGGTGTGTCGATTGCTTAAGTCATTGTATGGGCTTAAGCAAGCCTCTCGATAGTGGGATATCAAGTTAATAACTGTCTTGGTTTCCTCTGGTTTCGTTCAAAGTAAATTTGATTACTCCTTGCTTATCAAAAGGGATGGAGACAAGATTGCCATGGTACTGATATATGTAGATGACCTTCTTTTGACTGGGACTGATCAGATGACTATTGATGAGACAAAGACCATCCTACAATATCACTTCAAGATTAAGGATCTTGGTGAACTAAGATACTTCCTAGGTTTTGAGTTTACCAGGAACAAAGAAGGAATAATAATGCATCAACAGAAGTATTCTTTGGAGCTCATTGAGGATATGGGCTTAGCAGGTTCAAAGCCTGTTTCTTCACCTATGGAGGCTAATGTGAGGTTCACTTCTGTTGATTATGATACACATCTTCAGAAGACGATTCCTGCGAAAGCTGGCAATGCAGACAAGCTGCTGCAAAATCCAGGGGCATATCAGAGGTTGATTGGAATGTTGCTTTACTTGACCAACACGTGCAGTGCTTGAGTCAATTCATGCAGGCCCCAAAGCAGTCACACATGCTTGCAGCAGAGAGAGCGGTGAGATACATCAAGCAGGCTCCAGGTATGGGAGTGTTCATCGCAGCAGAAAGGAGAAATGTCTTATCTGCATATTGCGACGCAGATTGGGCTTCATGTCCAAATACTAGGAGATCGGTCTCGGGGTACTTAGTATATTTTGGATCTTCCCTCATCTCTTGGAAGTCCAAGAAGCAACAAACTGTCTCGCGTAGTTCAGCAGAATCTGAGTATCAAAGTCTTGCATCAGTGGTGGATGAGATTGTTTGGGTCACTGGGCTATTTTCAGAACTAGATGCGTACGCAATCGCCATCTCGCCATGATAAGAAGTCAATTCAGATTGCCAACAATCCAGTTTTTCACGAGAGGACCAAACATATCGAGATTGATTGTCATTTCATTCGAGAGAAGGTTCAACTAGATCTAATTTCTACCCGACATGTTGCATTTGATAGACAACCTGCTGACATGCTTACCAAGGCTCTCCTGCTAGGACATCATTTGCATCTCATTTCCAAGCTAGGTATGAAAAATCTATTCTTAACTCCTAGTTTGATGGGGGGGGGGGGGGGTGTTGAAGTTATTGAGTAATATTTAGTGTGAGGTGATTAGTGAATTAGTTATGATTATGATAGTTAGGTGTGGGACCATTGTGGACCACAACCTCTTTTATTTTATTCTTGCATTGTATAAATAAAGGCTTCCACATTATTTGATGGCTAAGTCTTCATAATAGAAACTTCATCACAGAAGATCACTTGAGCCCAAATATCTCTTCTTCACTTTTATGCTTCTGTTCTCCCTTCCTCACTATCTCGATAGATCACAGCTTCTGCGACAATTAACAAAAACAATTAGCTATGGTTCAAAACAACATTTACTTTGGTGGTATTTTTTTTGTTTTTAACCCGATGTTTACTATTCACATTAAGGCTTCGACTAATCAGGATTTGTTGGAAAATCAATACGAGCCTATAATAGCCTAACTGCTACTTTATGCCTTGACACTCGATTAGTTCATAATATATTTGCATTATCAATATATGTATTTTAACTTATTATATCATGTAACTAGTGGTGGAGCCATAGTGCTTGCTATGAGTACTTTGTATTTGTGTTAAAATACTCATTTACAGAATTATATCGCTTATAAGATAGGTAAATATGATACTGACCAATACATATATTACCTGATAAAAATGATAACTAACGTATTATAATAACAGACTACAATACATCATAGTATAAAATATTTTTACTTTGTCAACGGATATTTTTACAGCTGATACAAATGGACGAAAATGTCTTCCTGCATCACCCATATTACATCATGAGTACTACTCTCAAGAGAAGTGCAACTTCAACTCCATGACCAAATATTATCAAAAGAATTCCAAGAAGAAGAAGTTCAAGAAAATGACAAATTCCAAAATAAAAAAATTTGGAGTTTGATCAAGAATTTCCAAATTTTGATTATAAGGGTCTTTTCAGTAGTGATGAAGATGACAATAATACCCTTTTCTCTTCAAGGTCATTTACTGATTCTGATTCATCGGAATATTCTCTCCGGCGAAAATCGCGGGGGAGGAGGGTGGCGAGTGGTGGTGTAAAGGGTAGTCTTTCAGTGGTGAAAAAATCGAGTGATCCTTACAGTGATTTTAGGGATTCAATGCTGGAAATGATTATGGAAAATCAGATATTTGCTGCTAAAGATTTAGAGAATTTGTTGGAATGTTTTTTGAAATTAAATTCACAACATCATCATGGGATTGCATACACATATTTGGACTAAGACGAAATAAAACTAGAAATATCAAAGTGCGGAAGACAAGTAACAATCCAATACATTATACTAGATTACTAATCTTACTTATCACGGATGATTACATGCAACAATCTTTAGATGGTGTGTCGATAAACTGTTTCTACACTAGGTTTATAACTCTTTTTTAGACGAGTTTATTGACAACGTCGAAAAGGTAATTCACTTTACGAACATTTGATTAACCATATTTTGACTTCACTCAGAATATGAACCGACCTCAAGAGGCCGGAAAAATACAAAACCGACCAAGAGGCCGGAAAATAAACACACGAACTATTTATTCTC
Organism: Przewalskia tangutica; assembly: GCA_029844215.1. NCBI lineage: Eukaryota > Viridiplantae > Streptophyta > Magnoliopsida > Solanales > Solanaceae > Przewalskia > Przewalskia tangutica. The sequence continues at coordinate 5,031,159 of CM056720.1, forward strand.
AATACTGACCTCAGGAGGTCGGTATTATTAATTAAAAAATTATTTTAATAATAGTGACTTCAGTAGTATTTAAAATTTAAAAAAAAAATATATATATATATAGGAACATAGACTTAAGGAGGTCGATATTTTAGTCAAATCTCGATCAATAAAAATTGTTCCCCACATGATTGGTTTGGTAACATTTGATAAATTTAATGGGCATGTTCATGATTGAATGAAGCATGAGGACATTATTTCTAACGTTGAATGTATAAATTAACTTTTATTCAAATGTTATTACATGTAGGGCTGCACAAAAAAAGGACCGGATCGATAAATTTAGTATAATCTTCGATCCTTTTAATTTGTAATTTTGGATTTCGGTCCGATCCGATTTTCAGTCCTTTTAATGTACATTTTTGTGTTTCGGATCGGACCGATAAATTCAGTTTGATCTTCGATCTGACTTTTCTGAAAATTCGGTCATCGATCTGGTCCGAATTGATCTGATCCGGTCCGATTTTAGGATTTTGTGCGGCCCTAGTTACATGTTTATTCTTGGTATATAAAAGAGACAAAAAACATTAATCCATTAGGTGATCCACTTGTAATATTATGAAACAAATCTCGATGGAATGTAGTGGAATTACAAGGAGGCAAAGAGGTACAGACATTCTGTAAGGTACTGTTCAATCCAAACATAGAATGACATAATTAAATACTATTTAGCTAGTTTAGTGATTACCAAAACTAAGATGCTGATAAAGGTAATTATAAGGGGAGATTTTCTGTATAAAAAAAAGAATTTAAATTATATGCACGAATTTAATAGGATATATCTATTATCATAATTCTATTTTTCACATTATCGGCCATATCAAACTTACTACAGAAGAGTTTAACCTTTATATAGTAACGGCGTAAAAAGATATTTACACAATTAAAATATATATATATATATATATTTTAAAGATAATGGTCGGTAACTCTAGTTAATACGTGTTCTATCTCAATTTGCTCTTTGAGATTCAAATTATATTCAGTTTGATCAACATTTTAAAATGCATTTTTTCATCATCATATTGACATGACAAGAATTACAACGTATAGCATTTTTTCACTAGTGTTTTGGGCAAGGCCCTGGGTAACAAGGGCAATGGTACTTCTTCTAGTATTCCTACTCCTACTCCTAGACAAGATGATTTTATTGATCCTGAACAGTTTTCTGAAATACCATATGATCTTGACGACCATGTATTTTCTCAAAATGAAGAAGACTTTGATTTAGATGTCACTCTAGATGATGATACACCCACTAATGTAGATGATGATACACTCACTAGTGAAATGCCTCATATTCCCCCTAGTATGAGACGAGGTCCGGCAAAACGATAATTAAAATCAGATGTATGAAAATATTTTCACAGGGACGTACCGAATCAATAAGCTATATGTAAAACTTGTAAAACTTGTAAAACTGTTTATACTTTTAAAACTGGACAAGGTCATGGTAGGACGGGGGGTTTAGGAAAACACCTATTGCAAAAATACAAAGCCTTGCATGCCCAATCATTATTGAAAAAAATGGTGAGCAAGCGCCCTCTCAATCGGGACAAGGTTCACATACTGTTCCGGACAAAGTACAGAGTCAAATTAACCCTATGACGGGGGGAGTTGTAGGCCCTAAATACGATAAACATAAAGATAGGGAAGCACTAGCAAAATTAGTTGCGGTGGAGGGTTTGCCTTTTTCATTTCCTGAATCTCCTGATTTTATTCATTATATTAGAGATATGTATAATCCTGCTTATAAAGGTTTTCCTAGATCAACAGTTAAGATATATGTATTTAAATTTGCACTGCTTATAAAGGTTTTCCTAGATCAACAATTAAGATATATGTATTTAAATTTGCACATGAATATCAACAGTATTTACATTATGCATTATATCATTTTAATGGAAAAGTCGCTCTAACTTCTGATATAGGTCGTAGTATCATGATTATTTAACGGTAACCTGTCATTGGATAGATTATAAATGGTCTATGCAAAAACGTATTTTAGCATATAGATATATAGATAGTAGGCACACTGGTGAGTTTATTTCAGAAAATATTTATGTTTGCGATTATTACGGAATAACTGATAAAGTTATGTATTACATTAGATAATGCATCTTCTAACAATGCTGCTATTTATGTTTTAAAAGAAGTTTTAACTCCGTCTTTTCCAAAAAAAAAAAAAAATCATATCAAATGTGCGTGCCATATTTATAACTTAGTTGTAAATGATGGTCTTTCACTTTTACAAGATATTCTTGAAAAAATACAATTTGCTATAAACTTTATTTTTAAAAGTAATAGAATCCAACGGAAAAAAGATTATAAAAAAACTTGTCACGATTGTGGACTATCTTATAGAAAAATTCCCGAAGAAGTACCCACTAGGTGAAATTCTTTATATGACCAACTACTTGTTGCTTATGATTATAGAAAACGTATCACTTTATTTTTTAACGCCCATAATCAAAATCCAACTGATATGATTGTGGATAACGATTGAGACAAAATTAAAGAACTTATTGTATTTCTAGAGAATTTTCATCGAGCAACAAAAGAATTTTCTACTATATATTATCCTACTATTTCAACTATGTTGTTTTATATAGCTAACTTAAAGAATATATGGAAAAACTTGCTTATAAGGCAACTATTAAAAAAATGTTTATGAAAATAAAGAAATATTTTATTCTTATTCCCCCGATTTATATTATTGGTGTTGTATTAAACCCGACTATTAAAGTAGGCGATTGTAAAAGTCTTATTGAAAATATTTATAACTGTATGGATGTACTACCACCTCCAACTCCCAAAAATTTAAATGTCCCACCACATATTGAACAAACGCTAGAAGAAGTGTTGGCTAGCGTAGAAGATGAATGCAAAAAAGTATATCGGCATTACCAGCAAGAAAGTGCTAGCAATCAACCGGCTTTCGCACCATCTTCTTCTACTTCAACACAACCTCTAAAAAAACATGTTGTTTCTGCGGCTAGTATTGAAAGCCTCAGAAATAGAATGCGCGGTGGTAGCACTGTTAACCAAATTAGCGAGTTAGATGTTTTTATTTTGCAGGGTACTTTACCTTACTAAGCAGTTGTCAATAAAGACGGAAAGAAAGACTTGCTGAAATATTGGATGCAGAATGAGAAGACATTTCCGACACTTTCAATGATGGCCCGAGATGTTTTGAACATTCAAGCGTCATCAATCGCTTCTGAAGCGCTTTTTCTGCCGGCAGATTTCAAATATGAGAGCACAGACACTCATTAGCCGGAGACAGCTTGGAAATGACGGTACTATTCAGAGATTGGATACGAGCGGAGCGAAGAAGGCGCGGTCAACCAGAGATTAACGAATAAGAAGACGAAAACTACAACGACATCTTATCTGAAGGCATGAGTAGCGATGTGGAACAATTTGACCAAGATATACCAATTCCAACCAAAGAACCACACGAAATTATAAAGAAGCTAGAAAAAGTATTTTCAAATTGGTAATTTATTTCATTGCAATTTTAGTATTTTTTTTCTATGTCTTTTGCAAAAAATTTCAACAACAGTACAGTACAATGTTGTAATTCTGAATCTTGTATATTTCAATGAAATAATTAATAATATAAGAGGCACAAAAACAATATTGGGATATTTTTTTTTACACTCTTCTTGTCTTTGTTCAATTATTTAGTTTATAAATCTATGACTATATGTTAGTATTTTTAATTTAGTGGAAAAATTCAAAAAACAAAACCTATCCCAACCCCGTCCCAGGCCATCGCTGCCAGGGATGAGACCAGTATCGTCCCATCACGGTCCCGCTTGGCCCGCCCCAATCCGATCCCGCCCCTCCTCTCCGTTCCGACCCCACCCATCCCGATCTCACAGGGCCCGGCCCGGCCCACTGGCCAGCCCTAGAAAAAACACATGGGCTATGAAGACCTTTTTATAGTAGGGTTAGGATTTTTGGTGAGTAGATGAGCCTAGATATGGTCTATATTTGTAACCAAATCTTAATATATCTTTGCATCTGTTTGAAACTGTTAAGTATTTATGAAGCTTAAGATTGATTTTAGATCCTTTTTTTCCAACTAGGGGTGTGTTTGGTATGAAGGAAAATGTTTTTCCTATTCAAAAAACAAATGTATATAATCTAGAAAACATTATTGGAGTAGAGAGGGGTGTGTTGAGATATTTTAATTAAGTTCATTAGATATTTTTGTTAAGTAGGATATTATTAGTGGGTCTAATATTTCCTATAAATAGGACTATTTCCTTTGTAATTCATTTGAGCAAAACATATTATATGAAATCTGAGAAGAGCACTTTGCTCCCCAAAAATATCTCTTCCCTCTCCTCTCTCTCTGTACATTCTCTGTTTTTTCTATCTTTTTCATTCTTCTTCACATATGAACACGCGATTATGTGAATTTAACATGGTATCAAAGCCTTATTGGATCTAATTCATTCCACTATCATCTCAATTTGTGAATTCAAAGTTTCTGGGGAAAAAAAATTAGGGTTCATGTTCGTTGAAACAGTGACAGAGTTATTTTTCAACTTGTGGAGAACTTCACGGAAGAGCTCAATCACATACAGTGGAAATCGAAGGATCGATACCTGCAATCGAAGCAATTGAAGTTATACGCACGCAGTGAGAAATACGAATTCAAGCTCGAAATCTGAAATTTAGTGACATAAATTGAGCAGGAATCGATCGATTTCGCGAAGGGACTGAGGATCAGAATCGCGACGCAATCGAAATCAACAGAGTATTGAGGTAATCTCTGTAGGATATAGAGGATATAGATCGATTCTGTTGCGAGTGACACAGGATCGACAGAAAATCGAAGTTCGCCGAAAATATTTTTTTTGAAAATCTTTTTGTAGCTGTTGTGTTATTGTTGATGTTGTTTTCTATTTTCGTATTGGTTCTGTGTTGTTAAAGTTGTATTTGTGTTGGTGAAGTGACGAATTAGAGAAAATTGTCGAGTTCATCGTTATTGTGTTAGTTTTCTTGTTGTGGGCTGATCTTTGGTTTTGTTGGTATTGGCAATAGTGTTAAGAAGAAGTAGATTTAAGGGAAATCTGGATCTTTAGAAAATTATCAAAGCATATCCATCAACAATAATTAGTGTAGTAAACCTGCGGTCCTCTCAAAGAGATTGAAATGCAAATGACAAATGAAATATGGCCCTATGGAAGAAGGCTGCAATTCTAAAAAAATCTTTTGGCTATTGCACTAAAGAAAAACTGTTTGTGGATTAGATGGGTCAATAGCTACTATATCAAGACCCAACCACTGGATTCAATGCCTATTCCCAAGCAAGCTGCTTGGGTAGTGAGGAAAATATTGAACACTAGAGACTTGCTAATGCAAAATGGTCAACTCTCTTGAGATCTTAACACCAGGATAGCTAGTTTGCAGAGTAAGGGAAAGTTTGCAATACACAAGGCCTATGATGCTCCTACCTCAATATCCAAGAGTGGCCTGGAGGAGTGTGGTGCTGAATAAACATTGCATCCTCGTTTCAAATTTATCCTTTGGCTGGCTCGAGAGATTAGCAACTGTTGAGAGATTTTTGAAGATTGGAATAGCAGTTCTACCAGATTGTACATTTTGTGCAACAAGTAGAGAAACATTTGATCAACTTTTCTTTTATTGTTGTGCTACAAAAACTGTTTGGGAAAGGTTGCTAGTATGGCTGGGTTATCCTACAGTTGTTGGTGCCTGGAATGTAGAGCTGGATTGTGCTTGTCGGATGTTAAGAGTAGGAAATTTATGTCGATAGAAGGATCGAGGAGTTCTTAGCGACAAATAGACTAAGAATTGAGGGATACTTCGTCGAAGACAATATGGATTGAGTGAGATTGCGTGATGAGAATCGAGGGATTCTCTAGTCCAAGCGAGACTAGAGAACGAGGGGTTCTTGCCGCTTATTAAAATAGTTGACGTGATGGGAATCGAGGGATTCTCTAGTCCGAATGAGACTAGAGAACGAGGGGTTCTTGCCGTCGGTTTTACATAAGGAGAATCGAGGGATTATCTAGTCCGAGTGAGACTAGAGAACGAGGGGTTCTTCATTATTGATGTGGGAGTTAAAGGTCCTGCTTGATGCAGCTATTCTGCAACAGTGATAAATGGAGCACTGTTGGGACTGCATAGTTGCTGGAATTTGCTAAGCTGATGGAAAATGCTAGCTTCTACCTACTGGTGATGTTGCTGGTGATGTTACTGTTGCTTGAAAATGCTGCTGGTGATATTACAGTGTTAATAGTGACTGGAAAACTGGAATTGCTGCCAAGGATTGGGAATCAGTTGCCAGAAAAGAGAAGATATTTGGGTATTGAGCTTGAGCTGAGAAAGCTTGAATGAGTTGTGGAGGCCATTCATGAGAATTTGCTATTCATGAGAATTTGATTTACGTGACGAGCAGAGAATAAGAGATGCGGTCAGTGAGTGAAACGATGGGAACCAAACCCATGCTGAAAATGCTATAGAACAAAAGGGGATGAAAGCCCTGTAGTAAGATTGTTTTCTTGTTTCCAAAAGTCCTCTCAAGCTTCTGGCTTAATTTCCAACACTAGTGTCCTACCAGTTAGATACCTTGGTGTGCCATTGAGTACCAATAGACTATCAGCAGCTCAATGTCTACTTTTGATAAGATGACTGGAAGGGTGACACACTGGTGTTGTGTTTAGCAAAGAGCCTAACAATCTTTACAATCTTCACTCTTAAAAGCACTCTGGCCTAGCAAACAAGAAAACTGTGATTTGCTACATCAAAGACCAAGGAACAGAACAAGCCTTCAAGTTTGTTCAATATATTCATTTGTTCTCCAAGCTAGGAATGAAGAATATCTTCATGGTTCCTAGCTAGAGGGGGGGGGGGGGTGTTGAGATATTTTAATTAAGTTCATTAGATATTTTTGTTAAGTAGGATATTATTAGTGGGTCTAATATTTCCTATAAATAGGACTATTTCCTTTGTAATTCATTTGAGCAAAACATATTATATGAAATCTGAGAAGAGCACTTTGCTCCCCAAAAATATCTCTTCCATCTCCTCTCTCTCTGTACATTCTCTGTTTTTTCTATCTTTTTCATTCTTCTTCACATATGTGTCGCGCCCATTTTCGGCCGCGGCATTTTCTAAATAGCGAGCTCTGCTTAATAAAATGCAAAAAGGTTAGAAAATAAATAAATAATAAAATGCTAAAAGGTTTAAAAGGGTTTTTTAAAAAAATGTTAAAAGGATGCTAAATTGCAACAGATGCTAAAGTTTAAAAGGGTGCTAAAATGCCAAAGGGTTGCTAGAATGCTAAGGGTTCGCGGAGTCGCCACCTAATTAATTGGGTGAATTAGGACACCTAAATGTTTAACTAGTTTGAAGTAAAACATTAACTCCATTTTAATGGTCTGCTAAACTTAATGAGATTCCGGGTAAGGGTTCTTTATTAATCTAGAGGGAAGGGGTTAGGCACCCTCTAAGATCCGCTAACTTGCGGTTATCCTGCCAAACCTAGGGTTAATTATTATATTTAAGAAATGCAAAATAAAGCTCTTCTTGCTTAGTAAAATGTTGGAAAATGCTAAAATGTTAAAATGTTTAAAGGTGCTCAAGTCTAAAAGGGCAAAAGGTGCTATATGCGAAAGAATGCTAAGAGGTGCTAAAATATTAAATGTTAAAGACGCTTAACAAAAGTGCTAGCAATTTAAAAGTGCTAAGTGTAAACAAAGTAGTGCTAGGGTGCCTAAATATTAAGAGGGTGCTAAGGGATTAACTTTAAAAGTAAAGGGTGCTAAAAATAAAGGGTGTTAAAAGTGCAAAATGCTAAAAGAGGTGCTAAAATGCAAGAAGTGTTAAATGTGAAGGGGTGCTTTAAAAAGGTGCTAGAAGGATGCTAAAATGCTAAAGAATGCTAGGAAGGTGCTTTATGGACTAATTATGTATTTATGCAAAGGTTATTTAGTTAGGTATGCTACTAGCTAAATTAATCTTGCTTAACCTGCGCGTAATATTATATAAAATGTTAAGATGCTATTTTGAGAGTTTAAGAGAGAATCTGTTTATGGATTTTAACAAATTGTTGGTTTTATGATGCAAGTTAAATCATTTAAATTATTTTTTGCAGAATTTAGACATGCCTAATAGTCCTAAAAGACAAATAAAGTAGAAGTGCGTTTCTAATTATGAATTACTTTCCACCTTATATGTCTGAAACTTAATTGTTCTAAATATCCTAAATATTACAGAAATAGAGTAATTAAATTACAATAAACAAATAAATGAATAGCAAGTAAAGAGAGAGGATGGGATTTAAGAATGCTCTTTACGACGGATGACGACGTCCTATTTGTTTTTCTAGGAGTTTACGGCGGGAATGCGAACGCGATGCGGTCGCCATTTTGAAGTGGCTTGCGATGAGTCTCATGTGAGACTCTTTATTTTGCTCCGATGCGTTTCATGCAAAAGTAAGAGAAGATAAGGATTAGTAAATGTCCAAATTACCCACTAATGCAATTAAACGTTCACGCGAATTTAGACATTTGACTACAACAATCCAGAATAAAGCGGCAGGTAGAGGCAAAGAAGATTAACAATCCAGAGTAAGGTGGCAGGCAACAAACAAAGGACATCAAGATTATTCAATTACGGACTGGGCCTCGGGTGCAACCAGCACGCAGAGAATATAACGCAAGCCCAAGGCATATAATTTCAGATTCCTTGTTATAAACATGGGACAGGAGAACAGGCCCTGGAGAAACTATTCTTCAGATTTTAAGATGCCAGGTATATCTACTTTGCCCACATAAAGGACTATGGGACAGTACACATATGGGGAATAAATAATGGGATGGGCACATATCAAAGTAGTCTCAGGAAACTATCTCAGACAATACATTGACTCAAACTTAATAGAATTGATACAGAAGCAAATAACGAGAAAGGGAGAAAAATGAGACATCAACCGCAATTAAGGAAACATCACGATAGTTACTAGATTCCTATAAGGGTATCACTTGAAACTTGGAGTTAGCCAAAGTGTGCAAACATGCTTAGCTCATTATTTTTTAGCCCAAAACCGATAATGACGCAGTTCAGCCATCAATTAAGCGAATGTACATTAAACATTTAGCACATGTATTAGTAGGTGAACATGTCGTTCCTAAACTCGCATAAGATTAATCTGGGCAGACATCAGTTAAACTCAACAACAAATAGGCAGTCCTAATTACTAGAAAACAACGAGAAAATCAATCATCTTGACACCTGTTTATTATTCCAGACGCACAGCGATACACAATGAACTAATGGGATTCTCTTCATATTATTCTAGACCTATATCCGATACGAATATGATCAGTTACTGGAAGACATGCAAGAATACCGTAGACGACATTCGATTAATAACATGCATAAAGCACATAAACCACTTATTTTACTTATTGCATTGACTGTGAGGATCTGTTTAAGTAGGATAAGACATGTTAAATATCATACAACAATATTAACAAATATAGCCCAACAATTATTTAGGATAAACAACCACAACCAACAGACATGAATTCTAGTATAAACAAACTAATTCCGACAAGGAACCTTCACATGCTTTGCCCACAATCACGAGCGAGGATCACGATGTCACAAGTAAAGAAAAACTTCCGTGCACATAGACCTCTAGCCGAACCAGTAAACATTTGGAGCAGATTTAACAAACTCGCAAATCATGGTAGATACATGTCAATGGTTTAACTACTGTGAAGGGTTCCAACAACAGATAGCACCAAACCAGTTTCGGAATAGTCTACATACACAGATAACAGCTACATTAGCTAAGCGTATCTAACCAACACATAATCATCACATATATCACGAAATACCAATCGAATGAGAAAATATGAAAGGAGGCGATATTACCTTCTCCGGACAGCGACCCGAGGCAGCGTATCAAGTCGTCGGTCCACTCGACGGGTTTCGGGTTTTGGGTTTGCAATGCGAATGAAAGGGCAAGGTTTTGTTTGCTGGTTTTGGCTGGAACTAAAAGAAAGGGATCGACTGATCCCTGAATTGATGCTCTCCAAGCTGAACTCTGCTATGGTAGTGCTTTAACTGCTGCTAAGGGTTATTCCCTGCCCGATGCTATCTGGGTCTACCCCTGTTCGATGCCTATTGCATGTTCTTATATAGTCTAACCTTAGGTTCTAATATTGGTAAGCAAGAAAGGCTGATTTGTGCTGAGATTTCGTGCTTAAATCGTGAGATTTGGGTGCTGATTTTAGAACGATTTTGTGGGCTATTTTTGGTCGATTTCGGGAGCTAATTCCTACATCGTTTCTTATGGTACTGATTTGAGAAATCATAGTAAACATGGAAGGAAATCTGGAGCGAAATTGGTGATGGAGGCGGATGTGTTTTTAGGGTTCTCTAGGTTTGCGTTTTGTTTGAGGGGCTGTTGACAGGGAAGGGTAAGGTAAAGGGCTGAGGGTGTCAGCTGGGGCGTGGGCTTCGGGTAAGGGAAGATAAAGGGGTAGGGGGAATTGGGCCTTCGGGTTATTTGGATTGAAATTGGCCCGAATTGGGTAAGGGATTGGGCTAGTTAGAAATAGGTATTGAATTTGGGTAGAGTTTTAAGGGTATTAGTTCTTAGGTGTTTAATTAGTTATTTAATTAGTGCTAGTTTTAGGTGCTATTTAATTAATTAGTAGTAAATTAAAACAATAAATTGTGCTTAGATTATTTAGGTGTTCTATTAGCCTAAGTTTAAATTTGAATTATTATAACAAATGAAGACGGGCGTGCTATTTAATTAATGCTTAACATTTTCGAATGCGACGTTATTATTTAAAATCTTATTATTGTGTATTATTGCGAAGTTAAAATTAAAATTGAATAGAGTTTAGATTAAATTATTTAAATGCTAAATGCAAGTATGATATTTAAGAGTTGTTTAAAGCTTTTACAAATGCGGTGCTATTAAATTAAAATTGATTTTAAATTACAAATGATTATGAAAATCTCTTGCGTATTGATAAATGTGGCTATGCTACTCGACACGACGTCATTGCTAAATTATTTATTTTATTTATTTATTATTAATTAGGAATCGTGACAGGGCTTAAAATTAGTTAATGCGGGCGCGGGACTCTAAGTGTTTTAAAACTCTATGTAAGACGCGATGCCATTATTAAATTAGTTATTTATGCCTGTATTTAATGTTTTATTCGCTGCATTTTATTATAAAATCCTAAAAATTATTTTACAAAATTAGTGTGATTTTATAGTTAATGCCTGGACGGGAGGGTCAAAATTGGGTGTCAACAGCTGTCCCTCTTTGTATGGAGATGATGGAAGAATCTTCGGACAAAGACGTTGACTCATAGCCAATTTTGTCTCGATCTTCAGAGTTGCAAAAATGTTGGGCAAGTAGACGGTGGCCAAAAATCAAAGCGTCGGTGTCGAGTTATGGCGACCTTTGGGTTACCATGGTCGAAACACGAGCGGGCTAACGGACTCAAGTTGTCTAGTGTCGAGTTATGGCGACGACCTTTGGGTTACCGTGGTCAAAACACCAAGCGGGCTAAGCGGACTTAAAGCTGTCGATGTCGAGTTATGATGACCTTTGGGTTATGGTCTAAAAAGTAAAAGAAAATAAGCGGCTTGAACACAGGGTGTCTTGCTATGGCTTGTCTTTCTTTGGGTTCTATGGTGGTGTGGGCGAGTGGGCCGCTTGGCGGCGCTACGCGATCGTTGAGAAGGTTGGCCCCCGTGATTGCCGGTTATTTGTAAGAAAATCCACGTTGTGCTCCTGCTCTGCGTCTAAGACTTGAACAAGCGGTTAGTGCATAAGCTATTAAGGCAAAATGATGATGCATAATTTTAAAGTAATGCAACGTGAGTAGAAAAGGTTATCTGCAAAAATATGATGCTGCTTTGTGTTGATGCGATCTGCAAATGTTGTGATTTCGCACTTGCGGGCGTGTTGCGATTGTGAATGCGGATCGTTGTCGCTGCTGCAATTGCCCCTGCTGTGTTGATGCGATCTGCAAATCTTTGTGATTTTCGACGCTTGCGGGCGTGTTGCGATTGTGAGCAGCGGATATGTCGTTAACTTGCTGCAAATGTACTGTAGACTAAAGCTCGAAAGAGTTAGTGCATAAGCGCTAAGGCGAATAAAGCATGAATGAGAGGAAATGCAATTTTGAAGCAGAGAAAATCATCCTGTCTGCGGATGTGATATCTTGATGATGGCGTCGTTTTCGGACTTCTTTGTCTTGATAACGTCGTTACTGGGCGTCTTCTTCTTTGGCGTCGTTGCGTGAAGCGCAATCTTGATGGTGTCGTTGCTGAACACAATGTTGATAACGTCGTTACTGGGCGTGTTCTTTCTTGGCGTCGTTGCGTAGGCAATCTTGATAATGGTGTCGTTACTGAACCGCAATCGCGATGATGTCGTTACTGGACATAATGTTCTTGGCGTCGTTGTGTAAACGCCAATCGCGATGGCGTCGTTACTGGGCGTGTTCTTTGTTGGCGTCGTTGCGTGAACGCAATCGCGATAGCGTCGTTACTGGGCGTGTTCTTTCTTGGCGTCGTTGCGTAAACGCAATCGCGATGATGTCGTTGTCTTGACATAATCGCGTCGCGTCGTTACTGGGCGTGTTCTTCTTTGGCGTCGTTGCGTACGCAATCTTGATGATGTCGTTGCCTTGACATAATCGTGCGTCGTTACTGGGCGTGTTCTTTCTTTGGCGTCGTTGCGTAAGCGCAATCGCGATGATGTCGTTGCCTTGACATAATGCGTCGCGTCGTTGCACGGGCGTGTTCTTCTTTGGCGTCGTTGCGTAAGCGCAATCGCGATAGTGTCGTTGCTTGGACGCAATCGCGTCGCGTCGTTACTGGGCGTGTTCTTCTTTGGCGTCGTTGCGTAAACGCAATTGATGGTGTCGTTGCACGGACCTGATGCTCATGCGTCGTTACTGGGCGTATTCTTCTTTGGCGTCGTTGCGTGAAGCGATCTTGATGGTGTCGTTGCACTGGACCTGATGCTCATGCGTCGTTGCTGGGCGTATTCTTTGCTGCTCTTGTAGAATAAATGCTCCTGCGAACTAAGCTTGAAAAAGCGTTAGTGTATACTGTTTAAGCGAAATGATAAATGTATATAAGAAGTGCGATTTTATGGGTCGAGATGTAGTCACGATCGCGAATGAATCTTGAGATGTTGTCGCTTGCGGACATGCTAAATGTCGAGGCCCGGCGAATCGTCACGATGCCTTTGTTGGGCGTGATCGCGAGTTGCCAATTTGACTTTATGCAGAGTTGATCGCTAGGTTTTGTTGCGGAACTACGAACTTTGATTGCCGAATGTTGATGCCTCTATCTCTCGGCGTATGGAATCATATTTGTCGGTGTCCTTTCGTGTGAAGTCATTAAAGATTGTCGATTTTGGTAATGGCCGAGTCGGACATATGTCGCTGGACATAATCGATAACGTCGTTGCACTGGGCGTGTTCTTTCTTTGCTCTATAGGATAAATGCTCACGCAAGCTTGAGAAAACATTAGTGTATACTGTTTTAAATGAAATGATAAACACATCGAGAAGTGCAATTTTATGGGTAGAGATGTTGTCCACGCTACGCGGATGAATCGAGATGTCGTCCTTGCGTGGACATGCTAAATCTTTGTATGGACGAATTGCCATGATGCCTTTGTTGGGTGTGATGCATTGGTTGCCAATTTGACTTTATGCCCTAGTTGATGCGCTAGGTTTTGTTGCGGAACTTTGAACTTTATTGCGATTGTTGATGCTCGCTTTGCTGCTGCTTTGCTTTTCTTGCGGACTTTGGATTGTTGTCACCCTCTGCCTTTGTTGCTTTTCTTTATACGCTATCTGAAGAAACCTTTGTAGTATTTTCTGCTTCGGCTATGGCACTTTCTGCTCTGTTAATATGAAGAACTGCGCTCGAAGAAAATTTTGTGAGTTTTGGGGTCGATTTGTATTTGACCGCCGCTTGTCCATGGCATCTGCGTGCACAGTTTGCTTGGATTTGTAGCCACATGCAGTTTCCTACATTGTCGAGTTTGAGAAGGTGTCATCTGCTCTTATTTTACGAGACCCTGCTTTGCCTATAGGAACCAAGCGAGTTCAGGCTTCGTTCGCTCGAGCCTTCGCCCGGTCGTCATTTGGACCGTGCCTTTGATCTTGTGAAATATTGATGCTCTGCCATTGCTAAGTCAAATACAAATCGACCTTTGGGGAGATGATAAATCTTCTGAAAATGCAACAAGCGGTGTTAGCATAAAACACATAATTTGCGGTATGTAGCGGATATATTGCACATAGCACATTGACGTTTCCTAACATGCGGGGACCTCTTTATGTCAGGAAGCCTAAGCGTCAACTTATGCGAGATTATGACGGATTTGTCCAAGTCGTCCAACTATAATGCCTTTGTTGGAAATGGCGACCAAATGACGGTGCACTTTTCCCAATTTGACATGTCATGATTGGGTTTGGATTTATGTCTGTCATTGCCACGCTACACATAATATCTTTGGTTGGTCGTTGGGTTGAGAAACCCGTCGACAAGTTTAGTGTCTTCCTAATTGTGGTGTCGATGCCAGTCAGGCCACCTAAGGTAAATGCGTCATGCCACTAAAATAAAGGGTGGTATAGCTCTATCTTAAGTTTCTAAGATTTGGCTTTACTAGGCCTTGAGTTCCCGGCGAACAACTCGAGTGAGAAGGCTACGCGGTGATCGACGAACCGATCTAACTCATGCAGCGCCTCTCCTCTCTAAATTTGGATATTTTTTTGAAAGAAATTTGCGGGTGCGCGGAGCACACCAGCGCGTGAGTGTGTGATTTGTGTGAATTTTCCAGAGTGAAAGAAATATGAGCGGAATGCCAGTTTAAGGAAAGCAGTAAAGCAAGTAGCAAAAATAAACAAAATACAACACACAAAAATTAAATGCAAAAATTGCCAAGTAATAACCCTAGGTCTGTTGTGGTTAAGAACCTAAATTCCCCAGCAGAGTCGCCATTTCTGTCGCGCCCATTTTCGGCCGCGGCATTTTCTAAATAGCGAGCTCTGCTTAATAAAATGCAAAAAGGTTAGAAAATAAATAAATAATAAAATGCTAAAAGGTTTAAAAGGGTTTTTTAAAAAAATGTTAAAAGGATGCTAAATTGCAACAGATGCTAAAGTTTAAAAGGGTGCTAAAATGCCAAAGGGTTGCTAGAATGCTAAGGGTTCGCGGAGTCGCCACCTAATTAATTGGGTGAATTAGGACACCTAAATGTTTAACTAGTTTGAAGTAAAACATTAACTCCATTTTAATGGTCTGCTAAACTTAATGAGATTCCGGGTAAGGGTTCTTTATTAATCTAGAGGGAAGGGGTTAGGCACCCTCTAAGATCCGCTAACTTGCGGTTATCCTGCCAAACCTAGGGTTAATTATTATATTTAAGAAATGCAAAATAAAGCTCTTCTTGCTTAGTAAAATGTTGGGAAATGCTAAAATGTTAAAATGTTTAAAGGTGCTCAAGTCTAAAAGGGCAAAAGGTGCTATATGCGAAAGAATGCTAAGAGGTGCTAAAATATTAAATGTTAAAGACGCTTAACAAAAGTGCTAGCAATTTAAAAGTGCTAAGTGTAAACAAAGTAGTGCTAGGGTGCCTAAATATTAAGAGGGTGCTAAGGGATTAACTTTAAAAGTAAAGGGTGCTAAAAATAAAGAGTGTTAAAAGTGCAAAATGCTAAAAGAGGTGCTAAAATGCAAGAAGTGTTAAATGTGAAGGGGTGCTTTAAAAAGGTGCTAGAAGGATGCTAAAATGCTAAAGAATGCTAGGAAGGTGCTTTATGGACTAATTATGTATTTATGCAAAGGTTATTTAGTTAGGTATGCTACTAGCTAAATTAATCTTGCTTAACCTGCGCGTAATATTATATAAAATGTTAAGATGCTATTTTGAGAGTTTAAGAGAGAATCTGTTTATGGATTTTAACAAATTGTTGGTTTTATGATGCAAGTTAAATCATTTAAATTATTTTTTGCAGAATTTAGACATGCCTAATAGTCCTAAAAGACAAATAAAGTAGAAGTGCGTTTCTAATTATGAATTACTTTCCACCTTATATGTCTGAAACTTAATTGTTCTAAATATCCTAAATATTACAGAAATAGAGTAATTAAATTACAATAAACAAATAAATGAATAGCAAGTAAAGAGAGAGGATGTGATTTAAGAATGCTCTTTACGACGGATGACGACGTCCTATTTGTTTTTCTAGGAGTTTCTGAAGCGGGAATGCGAACGCGGATGCGGGTCGCCATTTTGAAGTGGCTTGCGATGAGTCTCGCCGTGAGACTCTTTATTTTGCTCCGATGCGTTTCATGCAAAAGTAAGAGAAGATAAGGATTAGTAAATGTCCAAATTACCCACTAATGCAATTAAACGTTCACGCGAATTTAGACATTTGACTACAACAATCCAGAATAAAGCGGCAGGTAGAGGCAAAGAAGATTAACAATCCGTAAGGTGGCGAGGCAACAAACAAAGGACATCAAGATTATTCAATTACTGATGGGCCTCGTGCAACCAAAGACGCAGAGAATATAACGCAAGCCCAAGGCATATAATTTCAGATTCCTTGTTATAAACATGGGACAGGAGAACATGCCCTGGAGAAACTATTCTTCAGATTTTAAGATGCCAGGTATATCTACTCTGCCCACATAAAGGACTATGGGACAGTACACATATGGGGAATAAATAATGGGATGGGCACATATCAAAGTAGTCTCAGGAAACTATCTCGCACAATACATTGACTCAAACTTAATAGAATTGATACGAAGCAAATAACGAAAGGGAGAAAAATGAGATCATCACCGCAATTAAGGAAACATACTGATAGTTACTAGATTCCTATAAGGATATCACTTGAAACTTGGAGTTAGCCAAAGTGTGCAAACATGCTTAGCTCATTATTTTTTTTAGCCCAAAACCGATAATGACGCAGTTCAGCCATCAATTAAACGAATGTACATTAAACATTTAGCACATGTATTAGTAGGTGAACATGTCGTTCCTAAACTCGCATAAGATTAATCTGGGCAGACATCAGTTAAACTCAACAACAAATAGGCAGTCCTAATTACTAGAAAACAACGAGAAAATCAATCATCTTGACACTGCTTATTATTCCAGCATTTACGATACACAATGAACTAATGGGATTCTCTTCATATTATTCTAGACCTATATCCGATACGAATATGATCAGTTACTGGAAGACATGCAAGAATACCGTAGACGACATTCGATTAATTGCTAACACAGACAAGCACATAAACCACTTATTTTACTTATTGCATTGACTGTGAGGATCTGTTTAAGTAGGATAAGACATGTTAAATATCATACAACAATATTAACAAATATAGCCCAACAATTATTTAGGATAAACAACCACAACCAACAGACATGAATTCTAGTATAAACAAACTAATTCCGACAAGGAACCTTCACATGCTTTGCCCACAATCAGTCGAACAGGGATCACAGTGTCACAAGTAAAGAAAAACTTCCAGGTACATAGACCTCTAGCCGAACCAGTAAACATTTGGAGCAGATTTAACAAACTCGCAAATCATGGTAGATACATGTCAATGGTTTAACTACTGTGAAGGGTTCCAACAACAGATAGCACCAAACCAGTTTCGGAATAGTCTACATACACAGATAACAGCTACATTAGCTAAGCGTATCTAACCAACACATAATCATCACATATATCACGAAATACCAATCGAATGAGAAAATATGAAAGGAGGCGATATTACCTTCTCCGGACAGCGAGGCAGCGTATCAAGTCGTCGGTCCACTCGACGGGTTTCGGATTTTGGGTTTGCAATGCGAATGAAAGGGCAAGGTTTTTGTTTGCTGGTTTTGGCTGGAACTAAAAGAAAGGGATCGACTGATCCACGA
Source organism: Przewalskia tangutica (assembly GCA_029844215.1). NCBI lineage: Eukaryota > Viridiplantae > Streptophyta > Magnoliopsida > Solanales > Solanaceae > Przewalskia > Przewalskia tangutica. The sequence goes on from CM056720.1 coordinate 5,049,193, forward strand.
TTGATGCTCTCAGTGAACTCGCTATGGTAGTGCTTTAATCGCCGCTAAGGGTTATTCCCTGCCCGATGCTATCTGGGTCTACCCCTGTTCGATGCCTATTGCATGTTCTTATATAGCCTAACCTTAGGTTCTAATATTGGTAAGCAATAAAGGCTGATTTGTGCTGAGATTTCGTGCTTAAATCGTGAGATTTGGGTGCTGATTTTAGAACGATTTTGTGGGCTATTTTTGGTCGATTTCGGGAGCTAATTCCTACATCGTTTCTTATGGTACTGATTTGAGAAATCATAGTAAACATGGAAGGAAATCTGGAGCGAAATTGGTGATGGAGGCGGATGTGTTTTTAGGGTTCTCTAGGTTTGCGTTTTGTTTGAGAATTCATTGAGGAAGGAGTAAGGTAAAGGTCGAGGTGTCACCGTGGGCTTCGGGTAAGGGAAGATAAAGGGGTAGGGGGAATTGGGCCTTCGGGTTATTTGGATTGGGCTGGACGAATTGGGTAAGGGATTGGGCTAGTTAGAAATAGGTATTGAATTTGGGTAGAGTTTTAAGGGTATTAGTTCTTAGGTGTTTAATTAGTTATTTAATTAGTGCTAGTTTTAGGTGCTATTTAATTAATTAGTAGTAAATTAAAACAATAAATTGTGCTTAGATTATTTAGGTGTTCTATTAGCCTAAGTTTAAATTTGAATTATTATAACAAATGAAGACGGGCGTGCTATTTAATTAATGCTTAACATTTTCGAATGCGACGTTATTATTTAAAATCTTATTATTGTGTATTATTGCGAAGTTAAAATTAAAATTGAATAGAGTTTAGATTAAATTATTTAAATGCTAAATGCAAGTATGATATTTAAGAGTTGTTTAAAGCTTTTACAAATGCGGTGCTATTAAATTAAAATTGATTTTAAATTACAAATGATTATGAAAATCTCTTGCGTATTGATAAATGTGGCTATGCTACTCGACACGACGTCATTGCTAAATTATTTATTTTATTTATTTATTATTAATTAGGAATCGTGACAGGGCTTAAAATTAGTTAATGCGGGCGCGGGACTCTAAGTGTTTTAAAACTCTATGTAAGACGCGATGCCATTATTAAATTAGTTATTTATGCCTGTATTTAATGTTTTATTCGCTGCATTTTATTATAAAATCCTAAAAATTATTTTACAAAATTAGTGTGATTTTATAGTTAATGGCTGGACGGGAGGGTCAAAATTGGGTGTCAACAATATGAACACGCGATTATGTGAATTTAACAGGGTGGAGGTGGGGGACTATGGGTTGGGGGTGGGGGTGGAGTTGTGTTTGGAGGCGGGGAGGAGACAATTAGTGTGAAGTGTCACTTGTGAAATTTATTTTTTCTATTTTTATGTCATTTTTCTTATTATAAGAAATTTGTTTTCCTACATAAAATGTTTTCTAAACATGTTGACCAACCAAATACACCCTAGATCCTCTTGGTTTAGTGAGGGAAGAAAGGTAGTAATAGTGTGGGTTCTCCAATTTTGAGTCTTGTGATTGAAAAATAATAATTGTCAAGAAATTTGAAGTTTCACAATTAATCTGGAAGTTTATTTATAGAATTTCAAATTCCATGATGTAATTTAAATATAATAGAAGAGGTAGAGTCCAGATTTTCTTCTTTCTCGACACTACAACAAATCGCCTCAAAGATGACGATTTTTTTAACCAAAAAGGGCCACTAAAAAATGTCCTTTTAGTTCGGACCAAAAAGAGCGACATACAGTCGCCCTTTTTAAATTCACCAAAAGGGGCGACTTTTTCAAGTCGCCCTTTTTGGTTATCACCAAAGGGGGCGACTTGAAGTCTCCCTTTTTGGTCATGGCCAAAGGGGGTGACTTGAAGTTGCCCTCTTTGGTCTGAATCAAAAAGAGCGACTTGCCTTTTTGCTCCACCTTATATTTTGCTTTTATTATTTATTTTAAATAAGATATAAATAACCGAGACCTTATGAAAGAACAAAATATAAAATATCATCTCTCGTGATTTTTCCATCTCCGTTGCTATCCGCCCTATGATAATTAATCACACATAATATCATGGTCAAGTAAAATGTTATAATGAGTACAAATGAAATACAAATTATATTATCACGTTCTAATATTATTTTTTTCAAACGTTAGTTTTCTTCTTTATTGTTTTCCAACATTCAATCTTCACTGAATGCATATATCATAGTATATAAATATTATGACGTACTAATATTATCACGTACTAATATTTTCTTTTATTATTTATTTTTAATAAGATATAAATAAATATGTATTTTTCTTACTTTTGAAATTTTAATTTATTTCTAAACTTTTATTCCATTGCCCATAAATGTTTCGATGTTTAAATTTATCTATCATATTTTATTAAAAAATCAAATTACTACAAAATATAGATAATATATATTAGAACCGATTTGTTGTAGTGTTGATAATATATATAACATTTTAATTAAAGGCGATTTTGATCTATTATTTCTACTACTAATAGATGAAAATATTAAAAGTCCTCCTTTCAAATTAAGTCGCATTATAGACTTTCGTTCATCATAAATTACCCTCTTAGATTTTTTCCTAATTTAAATCCATAAAATAAATATCCAAAGTTACGAATATCCGAAATATTCGGATCCGAATCCGGACTGTCTTATAAAATGGTGAAGATCGATTTTGTATTTCTTTAGAAATGACATTTAAGTTTATTTAACCAAAGATGGCGATTTGAAAAAGTCGCCCTGGTTGAGAAGGCGAAGAGGGCGACTAAAAATCGCCCTGGTTGAGAAGGCAAAGAGGGCGACTAAAAATCGCCCTGGTTGAGATGGCAAAGAAGGCGACTAAAAATCGCCCTGGTTGAGAAGACAAAGAGGGCGACTAAACTCGCCCTGGTTGAGAAGGCAAAGAGGGCGACTTTACATCAAAAAGTGCGAGTTTAGTCGCCCTATTTGTCCTTACCAAAGGGGGCGACTTGAGAAAATCGCCCTTCTTGATCTTACAATTACAAAGCTAATTAAAGTCACTTATGTAATTACACAAATAAAAATAAAAATTAATACTTGACAATTATGCGTCATTATAAATGATATATTAAATTAGGTATTTAAGATACATATTATTTCTTGAAAATATATTAATAATAACATATTTGTAAATAATATTGTAAAAATAATAGTATATTTTCAAATTGGATATGTTTTAATTTAATTAATTATGAAAATTAAAAGCACATATTTGTAAGAACATCATGTGTTGTATATATTATTTATGAAACTATTAATAGTAATTGATATTTTTAATCTTTAAAAGTAAATTTCAAATTGAACAAAAAATATAATTCTTACATCAAGAAGGACGATTTTCTCAAGTCGCCCCCTTTGCTAAGACCAAATAGGGCGACCAAACTCGCCCTATTTGGCCTTAGCAAAGGGGGCGACTTGATAAAATCGCCCTTCTTGATGAGTTTCAAAAAGGGCGACTCTAGTCGCACTCTTTAGTCCTTATTAAAGGGGGCGACTTGAAAAATCGCCCTTTTTTATTTAAGACAACGGACGTAATAAGGCGACTTGAAGGACGACTAAAAATCGTACCATTTTATCTAAGGGGGCGATATTGCAACCAAAGAGTCGCCCTCTTTGAATCGATTTATTGTAGTGCGATCAGAGACAAGGAGATATGAATTTCAGTTAGACGGGCGGGTCAGGGCTTGGCTTGACCCTGTGTTCTCTAGGGTCGGAGGCTTTCAATCTTATGATTTGACTCGATTAGCTAATATCAGAGTAGCAGATATGGTTTTAGCGGAAGTTAAAAAAATTTAATCTACTTTTGTCATTTTTATTGACATAGACCCCAGTTCTCTATATCAAAATTCAAGTAATGCCCCTTTGATTTTATCTGTTTCAATCAGTGTTTTTTAAATGTCTTCGACATAAAATAAGAAACGACTCTCAAACATATAAATTGTGGACTGATTGACTATTAGATTTGGCTATTTTTCAATTGCAGAAATTGAAAACTGGCTATTTTATTCAAAAGAAAGACAATTTAGGGATTTTGTGAAAGAGTTGAACTCATTCCATTCTTAATCAAAGATTGTATGTTAGAATCTTCGGACTCGAGAATTTTTCTCATTAGGGGACCAAGCCGGCTGGAATGCGAATTTACGTAGACCTTACCTTTACCTTGATAGGTAGAGCGGATGTTTCCAAGAGACCCTTAGGACAAGCAATGCAAGAATCCTAATAAGAGGATTCAAAATAATGCAATGGCGAATGAGTACATTTAACTATTAAGGAGATTCAACAACTTATAAATATTATTTCCATGAAGGGGAGTCAATTGAACCCCTTCAACACACTTTACCTCAGCTATTGTATATTAAAATTCTCATAGAAAATTACGTACAGTAAAACCTCTATAAATTAATAACCTTGGGACTATGAAATTTTATTAATTTAGAGAGATATTAATATATCAATAAATTAATATTTTATTAATTAAAAGAGAGACTTTTTAAATTCAGCAAATTTAGTACATATGTATTGAAAATATATGAATTCATATATGTTTCATTGATTATATCCATGCATCAACCAATTCTTTGTAACTAATTAAATATATTCATGTATAATATCAATTCATTGTATACAATTAACTATTATATTCATGGACGCATGTATCAATTCATTGGAATTACTTAAATAATATATACATGTTTACATTAATTCATTGCACTTAAATTATAGCCAATTAAATATATTCATGCATGATGAATGAAACATATACTATATAAATCTCAATATGGAAATAAAATAATTCATAACACCCAACCATGTCTTCTCATCTAAAAGGCATCGCAAAATCATCCATGAATGATCAAATGCGTAAAGCATTATGTGAGTATAAGAGAGACCATCCTACATGCACTCAAAAAGATTTACAAGAGTGGGTTGATGAAAAGTATCATTTGAAAGTTAGTCAAGGTACAATATCAAACACTCTCAAGAGATCATCGGAGTACCTTTCAGCCAACTTTGAGAAGGGTGGGGATATTAAGCGACACAAATCGACGAAATATCCAGATATGGAGAAGGTTCTTTATGAATGGTTTCTTCAGTACCAAGATCGAGTCAACATGACCGGAGAGCTTATTTTTTGAGAAAGCAAAGGATATAATGAAGCTTTTGCATCCTCAACACCCTCCTGAACATCAATTGTCTCAAGGTTGGCTTGAAAAATTCAAGGTAAGACATGGTATTAAATCATTTCGTCATTTTGGAGAAAGTGGTTCGGTTGACATGCAGGATATGGAAATGAAACTGGAGGCTATAAGGAAGAAAATAAACCAATTTTCCATTAAAGATGTTTTTAATTTGGATGAAACACGTCTGTTTTACAGGTTACAAGCTGATCACTCTCTTGCAACCAATCAACTTGAGGGAAGAAAGTAAGACAAAGAGAGGCTTACAATTGTTATTTGTTGCAACGAGGATGGTTCGAAAAAAATTCCTTTATGGATTATTGGAAAATATGCAAAGTCACGTTGCTTCAAAAATATCAACATGAGCAACATCAATTGTCATTATCGTGTCAACAAGAAGACATGGATGACTAGTGTATTTTTTGATGAATATGTTCGCTGGTTTGATCACAAAATGAATGGCAGAAGAATCTTGTTGATGGTTGACAATTGTCCAGCCCATCCAAAAAATATTGAAGGGTTACAAAATATTGAGTTGTTTTTTTTGCCACCTAACATGACATCAAAGATTCAACCATGTGATGCAGGAATAATTAGAGCTTTCAAGATGCACTATCGTAGGAGATTCTACAAAAATCTACTGAAATGTCATGAGTTGGGGCTACCTAATCCTGAAAAGATTAATGTTTTTGATGCCATCAATTTTCCAGTCTCCGCTTGGACAACCAATGTTTCTCAAGTGTCAATAGCAAATTGCTTTCGGCACTGCAAAATCCGTTCAAATGAAGAAATCTCAAGTGAGACAAACTTTGAAGAAAGCCTACATGGGCTTGAGAATATGGTCAAGGATGTTGGTTATCACAATGAAATGGACGTCAACAAATTGGTGGACTATCCGGGTGAAAATGATGAATGTTCAATGGTTCAAAGTTTAGAGGAAATTGTTGCTGATATTATTGAAGATCCTACTAATGATGAAGCTGAAGATGATTCAATACCGTTGGAACCAGTCACGAGAAATGAGGCTTTGAGCGCGACAACAACTCTTCAATTTTTTTGTTGCAGCTAGAGAACTCGACACCGGAACTCTTGGCTGCAATTAAAAAAGTTAGGGATGAAATCCAATTAGATTTAAATTTTAAGAAAAATCAAGTAATTATAGATTCATATTTTAGCAAACTACCATAATATTTATAATTGTAATATTTATGAATTATTAATTTAGAGTTTTAATGCGACCTAATATTTATAAAGGGATTTTCCGAAAAATTATTATCTTATTATCTTATCGAATTTGATGATTTTTTACAAAGGCCCAAGTCGGGACCGAAAGATTTATTATTTTAGAGAGTTTATTAATTTATAGAGGTTTTACTGTAGTTTTACTCTTTAGTGGGCCCTTAGGAGGTTGTCTACAGCCTAACGTAAACTCTGGGCCGTGAAAGTAGCCCAATAATCCCAATTTAAAGTTTTAAACTGACTCTCTATGCAAATCATCTTTCGTAGTTGTCCTACTTGTAAAATCCATGACTAGGCCTTCCAAGAGCTGGGCCATTTGGGAGGTTGCTGCAGCCTAATATAAACTCTGGGCCTATAAAGTAGCCCAAGAGTATCCAATTTAAAATGACTATTGGACCTTAATCCTTTTTGCATTGGCCCAATTTAAAAGAGCAGTGAATAACTCATCAATAAAGTAAATTCGTTAAATTGTGCATTAGTTGAATTCTTAGATCAACCCACATCATATTGATCTCTATTGCTTAGGGATGACAACGGGTAGGATCTGGATCGGATCCTACTAGATCCAGATCCGTTTTACATACATGTATCCATATCCAGATCCAGATCCATAGGGTCTATAAAATCATATCCAAATTCAGATCCACGGATCGGATCTGGATCCAAATCAAAGTGACTGATTGTTAAGTTATACCTTCTAATCAGTCCAAATTTTCTAGAAAAGAGTCAATTTAATTTAACGGAATCATGGGGAACATTGTTGACAATTGTTATGCATATTGGCTATTGCTGTAGTGAGAAACAATCCTCTCAATACCTAAGCTATTACATAAGTACCACAAAAATGATTAATATAATGATTAAAGAATAACACACAAAACGTGTCTCAATTAAAAAAATATTGGCCTTCGGACCTTTGAATATAAAATAAAATTAAGATTACAAAAGATTCGGTGCCATGATGTATAAATAATAAATGTATAATTAATTTAATAAAAACGGATTCACGGGTCGGATCTGGATCGGATACGGATCTCAAAGACAAGATTCAGATCCGATCCATCATAAACGGATCCGGGTCCGATCCGGATCCGTCAGGTCCAAACTTTGAATATCCATATCCTATAAAACGGATCTGGATCCACCGGATCCGGATCGGGTCCAGGATCCATTGTCATCTCTACTATTGCTCCCCCAAACGATTATGTCTCGATTTCAATCGGTCGATTTGCTATCCTGAAAAAACTTTAGTCCAAGTAATTTGAATCAGATTATTCAAATTAATTATTCGTATTGTGAGATGTGAGATCATTTCTCGTACCATTTACAATAAATCTTTCATTTTCTTTCTTTTTCAAGTTTATTTTTAGAAGTGCATTGACAAATATATGTTACTTTTAAATAAAATATAGGGACAAAATAGCTAAAGTAAGTAGGTATGATTTGAGTATCAAATAAGGAAAGCTAGTGGAGAGTAAAGAGTGGAACAAATGTAATTAATTAGGATTAGTAGATTAATCTTTGCTAAAATAAGTCCTAGGTGTACGTGGATCATCATTAACCACTAATTTAACCTAAGTAAACGGTATTACAAAAAGCCTAACACATGATTCCCATATTCCAGCCGATAATGACCTTTATAACCTCCATGTATCACTTACCATATTGTATCTTTGCTATACTTTTGTCTACATAATTTTAAGAGTATATTCTAGCAACTCAATTTTTTTCTGTGGGGCAATTTCAAACTTGTAAAGTTTTCACTCGTTAAAATTTATTAATTAATATATTATTACGTGCATTTATCATTTTACCATGTAAACTATTGTGGTAAGTATGCATGAATAACTTTGCGATACGAACCACCATGATAGTCATTTACATTGGCTGATTTGTACAAATTAATAGGATCATCATTAACCACTAATTTAACCTAAGTAAACGGTATTACGAAAAGCCTAACACATGATTCCCATATTCCAGCCGATAATGACCTTTATAACCTCCATGTATCACTTACCATATTGTATCTTTGCTATACTTGTGTCCACATAATTTTAAGAGTATATTCTAGCAACTCAATTTTTTCTGTGGGACAATTTCAAACTTGTAAAGTCTTCACTCGTTAAAATTTATTAATTAATATATTATTACGTGCATTTATCATTTTACCATGTAAACTATTGTGGTAAGTGTGCATGAATAACTTTGCGATACGAACCACCATGATAGTCATTTACATTGGTTGATTTGTGCAAATTAATAGGATCATCATTAACCACTAATTTAACCTAAGTAAACGGTATTATACAAAGCCTAACACATGATTCCCATATTCCAGCCGATAATGACCTTTATAACCTCCACGTATCACTTACCATATTGTATCTTTGCTATACTTTTGTCCACATAATTTTAAGAGTATATTCTAGCAACTCATTTTTTTTTTCTGTTGTAATTTCAAACTTGTAAAGTCTTCACTCGTTAAAATTTATTAATTAATATATTATTACGTGCATTTATCATTTTACCATGTAAACTATTGTGGTAAGTGTGCATGAATAACTTTGCGATACGAACCACCATGATAGTCATTTACATTGGTTGATTTGTGCAAATTAATAGGATCATCATTAACCACTAATTTAACCTAAGTAAACGATATTATGAAAAGCCTAACACATGATTCCCATATTTCGCCTTTATAACCTCCACGTATCACTTACCATATTGTATCTTTATTACACTTTTGTCCACATAAATTTTGTCCACATATTTGATAATTCTAAGAGTATATTCTAGCAACTCAATTTTTTTTTTCTGTGGGGCAATTTCAAACTTGTAAAGTCTTCACTTGTTAAAATTTATTAATTAATATATTATTACGTGCATTTATCATTTTACCATGTAAACTATTGTGGTAAGTGTGCATGAATAACTTTGCGATACGAACCACCATGATAGTCATTTATATTGGTTGATTTGTGCAAATTAATAGGATCATCATTAACCACTAATTTAACCTAAGTAAACGGTATTACGAAAAGCCTAACACATGATTTCCATATTCCAGCCGATAATGACCTTTATAACCTCCACGTATCACTTACCATATTGTATCTTTGCTATACTTTTGTCCACATAATTTTAAGAGTATATTCTAGCAACTTAATTTTTTTCTGTGGGGCAATTTCAAACTTGTAAAGTCTTCACTCGTTAAAATTTATTAATTAATATATTATTACGTGCATTTATCATTTTACCATGTAAACTATTGTGGTAAGTGTGCATGAATAACTTTGTGATACGAACCACCATGATAGTTATTTACATTGGCTGATTTGTGCAAATTAATAGGATCATCATTAACCACTAATTTAACCTAAGTAAATGGTATTACAAAAAGCCTAACACATGATTCCCATATTCCAGCCGATAATGACCTTTATAACCTCCACGTATCACTTACCATATTGTATCTTTGCTATACTTTTGTCCACATAATTTTAAGAGTATATTCTAGCAACTCATTTTTTTTTTCTGCGGCAATTTCAAACTTGTAAAGTCTTCACTCGTTAAAATTTATTAATTAATATATTATTACGTGCATTTATCATTTTACCATGTAAACTATTGTGGTAAGTGTGCATGAATAACTTTACGATACGAACCACCATGATAGTCATTTACATTGGTTGATTTGTGCAAATTAATAGGATCATCATTGACCACTAATTTAACCTAAGTAAACGGTATTACGAAAAGCCTAACACATGATTCCCATATTCCAACCGATAATGACCTTTATAACCTCCACGTATCACTTACCATATTGTATCTTTGATATACTTTTGTCCACATAATTTTAAGAGTATATTCTAGCAACTCAATTTTTTTCTGTGGGACAATTTCAAACTTGTAAAGTCTTCACTCGTTAAAATTTATTAATTAATATATTATTACGTGCATTTATCATTTTACCATGTAAACTATTGTGGTAAGTGTGCATGAATAACTTTGCGATACGAACCACCATGATAGTCATTTACATTGGTTGATTTGTGCAAATTAATAGGATCATCATTAACCACTAATTTAACCTAAGTAAATTGTATTACAAACAGCCTAACACATGATTCCCATATTCCAGTCGATAATGACCTTTATAACCTCCACGTATCACTTACCATATTGTATCTTTGCTATACTTTTGTCCACATAATTTTAAGAGTATATTTTAGCAACTTAATTTTTTTCTGTGGGGCAATTTCAAACTTGTAAAGTCTTCACTCGTTAAAATTTATTAATTAATATATTATTACGTGCATTTATCATTTTACCATGTAAACTATTGTGGTAAGTGTGCATGGATATCTTTGCGATACGAACCACCATGATAGTTATTTACATTGGCTGATTTGTGCAAATTAATAGGATCATCATTAACCACTAATTTAACCTAAGTAAATGGTATTACAAAAATCCTAACACATGATTCCCATATTCCAGCCGATAATGACCTTTATAACCTCCACGTATCACTTACCATATTGTATCTTTGCTATACTTTTGTCCACATAATTTTAAGAGTATATTCTAGCAACTCTTTTTTTTTTCTGTGGCAATTTCAAACTTGTAAAGTCTTCACTCGTTAAAATTTATTAATTAATATATTATTACGTGCATTTGTCATTTTACCATGTAAACTATTGTGGTAAGTGTGCATGAATAACTTTACGATACGAACCACCATGATAGTCATTTACATTGGTTGATTTGTGTAAATTAATAGGATCATCATTGACCACTAATTTAACCTAAGTAAACGGTATTACGAAAAGCCTAACACATGATTCCCATATTCCAACCGATAATGACCTTTATAACCTCCACGTATCACTTACCATATTGTATCTTTGATATACTTTTGTCCACATAATTTTAAGAGTATATTCTAGCAACTCAATTTTTTTCTGTGGGACAATTTCAAACTTGTAAAGTCTTCACTCGTTAAAATTTATTAATTAATATATTGTTACGTGCATTTATCATTTTACCATGTAAACTATTGTGGTAAGTGTGCATGAATAACTGCGTCTGAACCACCATGATAGTCATTTACATTGGTTGATTTGTGCAAATTTATAGGATCATCATTAACCACTAATTTAACCTAAGTAAATTGTATTACAAAAAGCCTAACACATGATTCCCATATTCCAGTCGATAATGACCTTTATAACCTCCACGTATCACTTACCATATTGTATCTTTGCTATACTTTTGTCCACATAATTTTAAGAGTATATTCTAGCAACTCAATTTTTTTCTGTGGGCCAATTTCAAACTTGTAAAGTCTTCACTCGTTAAAATTTATTAATTAATATATTATTACGTGCATTTATCATTTTACCATGTAAACTATTGTGGTAAGTGTGCATGAATAACTTTGCGATACGAACCACCATGATAGTCATTTACATTGGTTAATTTGTGCAAATTAATAGGATTTGCAAGCGCCATTTTTTAAATTCTGATCTTGTTGAAAAAACTATTGAATAGTAACCAATTCTCTAGACAAATCCGGACAAATAATCATGATCTAGCTAAAATCCTAGCAATAAGATCATCATAACTTGTTATGTAGTTGATCCAAATCCACTCTAAATCATTTCAAATTTGATATTCAGCCTTCTAATATCAGTCCGAATAATGTTAGACTCAAATTAAAACTCCAAAATTTACATTATGCGAGGAATTTGCATATAAAGAAGTAAACATACGAAGAAATTAAGTGAGTTCAATATATGTAATAATTTTAATCTTATTATACAGTGTAATTTTTCACTAAACAATATTATCTATATCACACCTATTAAGAAACAACTCTTTTTCGAATCATTTTATACGGGATGATTCGTACACCGATGTGTTTTTATCACCTAAGGTAAATCTCAAATTTACATTTAGACCATATCATCAATATCCTATTCATTCAAAGGGCGGGGTCCTCCATTTAACAATCCACTAGAGACCTAGTTGACTCCACTTGATTGGGCCAACCCATACCCAAAAAGAGATAAAAGACGAGATGCTTTTGTCCATCTTTTGGGCCCTGCTTTCCAATTAGGGCCATCCCACGTGACTATTGCTTCCACTGTTAGATTCTCTATTTACGTCTAAATATTTAACTGGTTGGTAAATAAAAATCTTACAATATCCTTCTAAAGAAGATAAGTATGCTAATGGACGACATATAACAAGACAACAACATACCTACTATAATTTTATAAGTGTAGTTTGGAAAGTATAACGGGTACGCAGATTTTATATTTATCTTAGGAGATAAAAATATTATTTCTGATGAAATACAGGTATAGACGATATATGAGTTAAAATTAAACAAATATACAATTAAAGTTACGTTGCAGTTAAAAAACTATAGTCACACATTTGTATAACGACCTTATTTATTTTAATATTCTATTGATTACTATAGTAAAATATTATAATAGAGAATATATAATATTATATAAAATAAAAAATAAATTCCAAAAATATTTTATCGTTATAAGAAATGTTATTATATAGGATGACCGTTATAGTGATGTCCGGATATATATACTCCCCCATCTTAATAACACATCTTACTAATTACATGGGTTTTTGGGACTTATATTATATAAAAAAAATATAAGGAGAGATGATTAAAAGGTACATGAAATATCACTATTCATTAAAATTTTATTTTTTATTTGATGTTTGATATTCGATTTGAGATGTAACTAATTAGTGTCGAAAAGTTCCACTTAGAAGGAAAAACGTTACTTAATAACGACAATTTCATGTTTTATGACTCTAAGGTTCCGTTTGGACATGATTTGAAATCATGATATGAAATTAGTTATTTGAAATTATGATATGAAATTAGTGATTTGAAATCATGATGAGTGGACATGATTCTCATTGACAACCCCCCCCCCCCCCCACACACAAGTTGTGGAAATCATCAAAACTTTTCGAATTCTCATAAAATTTTATCAAATGAGCAAATCATAGTTCACAACAAAATTAATCGCTGCTAGAAAGACTTTCTAAAAAATAACATGAATTGATCAAACTTTAGTTCAATAAAAATAAAAAAAGAATGTTTTTCGATGAAAATGGTTCTAACCAAAAATACAGTTAGAGATTTGTATTAAAGGGTTTAAAGACAAGTAGGTTGTATTCGATCCGGAGATCCTCTTAAATGGGTTCAAAGTTGTTGGCTATATTAGTGGTATGCAAAATTAATGTGTAAGTAAAATACGATAATAAACAAGTAAGATGAATAAAATGAGTTAGATCTAAAAATGAGCTATGAATCAAATAAGATTCAAAACTGAGAATGATATATTAGCTTGAGAGAGATTTGATTTACAAGTGTGAGCTTAGAGAGAATACATTTTGTCTTTTTTTTTTCTAAGTCTTGCATATATAGGACAAAACATAGACTATTATAATGGCGATGTGAGCATACTGTCGTCACCGTTCCCACACGCGCCGCGACACTCTGATCTAGAAAGGATGATGAGATGAAAGTTGTTGGGAGTAGAAGACAGTTGTGAAGATCATTTGGGGCCGTTAAGGTCTCCGGAACTATCAATAATGCCTCCAGATGCATTTCTACCAAATATAGATAGTCCCCCACTTTTTGGGAGCCTTGAACTTATGGGATCGGGAAGTGAAAGAGTCTGTGTGCTTTTTTTAAAAAAAACTTTTCGCAGGAATCGAAACATCACATCCCTTCTTTCTATCAGACGTTTCCTCAGATGATCATTAAATGCACCCAGTCACCCATTTGATGGCGCTCCTTTTGAGACATCGATTTGAAATTCACTGATAAGGCACACCTCTTCGAGTTCCTGCGAAGTCCCAGTCCTTTTTTTCCTGACTTACTTAGGTCGACTACTAAAAAACTCCTTCAAATGCCCCCTTCTCAGTAGGTCTGCTATTTCATGCCTTAGGTGATTGCAATCCTCTGTTGAATGACCTGGGATCCCGTGGAATTCATACCAAAGCTTTATGTTCGTGCCCGTTTATTTGGGTTAGACCAAACTGTTATCGGAAATCAAATTTCTTTCATCTTTTTTATAGACATGACCAGATCCACGACTTCTACATTAAAGTTATAGGAGGCCACACTCGGCGGCCTTGAGTCATTCACATACTTCTTTTGTGGCGCTTCATTTTCTCTTCTGGGCTGACCTTGATCATACCTTAGTTTATTCGATCGACCTTTATGTCTATGGGACGATAGAGTTGAATAAGGTATGTACCATCCTCTCGGGTCCCTTTGCCTATATGGGGGACATTACGAGATCTCCCTGTTGTCTCCCTCTGATTTTGACCCCATGATTAGCTTATATCCTCATTTTGGCAGTGTATATGTTGTTAACTTCTTTCCAGAACTTGGCCAGGGACTCCTTCAAGATTTCTTTTTATTTTCTCGACGCGTCTAAACAATCGACGTTCAGGACGTCAGTGAATATTGTGGCATCTCAATCTTCAGAGATCGCAGGTTGCAACATCATTTCCCATTAGAAGCGCTCCACAAAGTTACGGAGTAACTCATCATTCATTTTCTTTACGGTGAAGATATCCTCTTTGTGGGTTATGACCATCCGAGCCCAAGTATGGGCCTTAACGAATGCATCAGAAGATGCAACAAAAGAATCAATACAATTTTCAGGTAAGAGAGTATACCAAGAGAGTGCTCCCTTTTGTGAGCGTTTGGCTGAACTTTTCAGCATAATGGATTCGATTTGGTGTTGCTGGAGGTCATGTCAGGTGATCGCGGCCTCGAAAGCCATGATATGTTCGTCTGGGTATGTAGTGCCGTCATACTTGGGTATGTTGGGCATTATGAACTTCTTCGGGATGGGCTCCGGAGCCACTTTTCCTTGTAGGGCATCTTCATGTACTTTCTCGCCCCAACTCCATTTAGTATCGAAGGGACCCCTGGTATCTGGCTCATCCACTCATGGAGATTCTTGTATAACGCTGCGAGTCTTGCTAGATATGTCTCAGGCATTGCAGGTGTTACACCCCGAAATTTCATGGCTACTAAGTGAGAACGTAAGTTAGGATGTAAGATTTGAACGTTGGAATGAAAGTATATTACATTTTCTAGTTGGAATAATTTCGGATATAATAAGTGTGACGACGAAAATTATTAACTTATAATTGGATTATTTCCAATAGAGATATGAACTTAGTGTGGAAAAAAATGGCTAACTGTGGAAGATATTTGTGAAGGGAAGACAAGTGGACATGTGTGTGAGATATTTGTGAGACATGTGGACTAGTGGGGTTCATGGGTCCCCCTCCACTTGTGAGATATTCATCTATATTATTCAAAGCTTTGCAAGACTTAGCTTAAAGATATTTTCATCATCCAAACTCTCTTCTCTCTCCATTGTTCTTCAAGCTCTCGAAAACCTAGCCAAAGTAAAGAACAAGATTAAGTTATTTTCCAAGATTAAGTTCCCTAATCAAGTTCTAAGCCAAGTTAACTCTCCAAGTTTAGTGATCACAGTTTTGGACCAAAAACTATCTTGAAACCCTAAGCTTGTTATGAACTTTATGAAAGAAGACCATGAAAGAAATATGGATAGAAGCTTGTAGAGGATACGTGTGTATGATTGTGACTAGAAGGAGGGGTGTGGAAAAGGTGGAGGTTGGTCGAAACTTAAGGGATGTTTTGTGCAAAGATTAAAGTAAGATTTCTTCTTCCTCTTGAAGTAATTGGAAGTTATATGATATTGTAATTGATATATGAACTTGTGTTAAGTAAAAAGGAGAATAAGAAATACATGTCACAATTTTGGCATGCTAGCCGAAAACTGGACAGTTTTGGTGTTGTCGGATTCGCTGGTTATTGTTGTTGTTATCATCACTACTTGCATGTTAAAATGAAGTAAATCTTGTTATTACAAGTGGATGTGTTTTATATATAAGTGTTGGAATATAAATTGGATTATAATAAGTTATGGAAATGGCTTTGGTTGTAGTAGTTGGCCGAAAAACTGCATGAAACTGTGAGACGTTATTGTGCTATTTTAGGGATTGTTTTGTGGAGTTGGAATGATGGAAATTCAGACACCAATATGCATGTTTAAATGTAGTAATTGCTAATGAAAGTCCTAAGGGAATAAGGATGTGGAAATGTGTTGAAATGCCTCACATTTTACCCTTGTTGTTGTTGGATTGTGGACTGATTTTAGTGGACTGTTTTACGTGAATAAAAGGCTGTTTTTACGTGAGAAATAGGCGTGTGAATCACCTTAGTTAATTGTTGGTTGTGCCCTTAATTGGTGTCTTGGTTGTTGATAAAATTGGCCTTCTTGAAAGGTGGAAAAGTACGTATAAATAGGGGAAGTGCTGCCCAAATTTTTATAAGAAAGGAGATTCATTATGTGGTATAAGTATATACTAGTATCATGAAGTTGATAGACGTGTTATTGTCATTATAGGTTGAAGTACTACTTGAGACGTATTCTAGTTGTCAAGTTGGTAGAGCCTATAAGGTATGTGAACTCTTTATTTCTTCTTTTGGCAAGAACTTTATAAAATGAGTGTACGGTGGACGTACGTATTTTAAATGAATCTAGATTTCATGTGGTACATGAAGTGGAAGTGACTTGATTTTAAAAGTATAAGTTACTTGATTTTAAAAGTGTAAGTGCCTCGATTTTAAAAGTGTAAGTAACTTGATGCTACAAGTGCTAGTGTCTTGGGGTTTATTAATGAAAGGATGTACGGCTGCCGTACATGGTGCTTTGGGTTCAAGTCCCTAATATTACATGATATGATTCTTTTTATAAAAAGGTTGTACGGCGGACGTACATGGTGCTATTGGGTTCAAGTCCCTAATATTATATGACATGGTAATGCCATGAGTTTTTCTAAAATGATAGTTCATTCTATTTGTTCTAATAAGAGTCAAAGATTATTTAACTCGCATATGGTTGCTCATGATAGCTATTCGTGCAAGTGTTATATTTGCACATCACCGCGTCCCTCACTAAAGGGCCGACAACTTCATATATTATTCCATGGACTTGCGATCCATGATGCGAGTAGGTATACTCATGCGAGTCTAAATGATCCATGCGGGTTCGAGTCCCATGCGGGTGAAATAGTCCCATGAATATTTTGTGGACTAGCTATCCATGATGCGGGTATAGTGTATAGATACTCATTGTGGGTCTACAAGATCCATGCGGGTTCGAGTCTCTTGCGGGTGAAATAGTCCCATGAATAGGATATGCATAATGATCCTGAGGGCAGAAATCCCTGATTTTGACATGACTTTCATATTTTGAAATGGTACGATTGATTTCATATTTTGAAATGGTACGGTTGATTTCATATTTTAAAATGGTACGGATGATTTCCATTTTAAAAGAAGAAGGCACAGTTTCCTCTCTATTTGTTATAAGGCACAGAGGACTCCCTATCTTTACAAGGTACAGTTGACTCTTATTTTATATGTCACGGTTGTATCTGGTTTTTGATTTTCATACTTGTCCCTGTCATCTTTTGGCTATTTATGACCTTATTTATTGTGCTTTATGTTTACATACTTAGTACATTGTTGTACTGACCCCCTCTCCGGGGGGCTGCATTCATGCCCGCAGGTATTAGGTACTCAGTTGGGTGACCCGCGAGCTTAGGATCTCCACTCAGCTTTGATTGAGATAGCTCCACTATTCCGGAGTCTAGTCATTTTGGTACAAATTTTCCATTATGGCTTATGTATATTCATGGGTACGACGGGGCCTTGTCCCGTCATAGTTACTGTCAAACTCTTATAGGTCTGTATTCATATGTGGGTTGGACTTGCGGGAGTTGTATTATTGTTGACCAGTTGTACTACTGTATTGTCGGGATGTTCTCATTTATATATATGGCGGCGGCCTCGTCGGCTTGCCTTGTTGCTACATATACAGTTTCCATATGTTATCTGTCCTATGTGTTATATGGGATGTGAGGGTATAAGAGGGGGGTGCCCAAGTAGGGCACCAGTCGCGGGCCCAGGGTTTGGGTCGTGACAAAAGTGGTATCAGAGCAGTTAGTCCTCGGAATATCTACAGACCGTGTCTAGTAGAGTCTTGAGTATGGGTATGTGTGCACCATACTTATACACAGGAGGCTACAGGATATTAGGATTGGTTTCTATCCTTCTTACTCTGAGATCGTGCAATAGAGTTGTGTTATTAGGATAATCCTCGCTTACATATTATGGTGTTGCAATTATGCCTCTACGATTTTCCTGTTGTTTTTACGATTATTTTACCGCCACCGTGAGTTCGGTTTTGGCCCGAAATATCATCGAAACTTGAAGAATTTATGAAGGACGTCATCATGACGACGGGGCTAGTACCGGTAGCCGCCTTCTTAGCCAAACCGAGTTCTTCCAACGTAAGCATTGAGCGGGCTTGATAGAATTCTGGTAGAAGGTTACTTTGACGAAGGATCGAAGCACAAAAGGGGGACAAGATTCATGATGTTATAGACCTCGGACAGGTCTGCAACCATTTGTAGAACGAGACAACTATTGATTATAGGAGCACCCACATTGCGAAGTTGATTCGCCAAGTCCTTGAGTCGTTTGCAATAAGATGAAATGTTCGGAAAATTCTGCATAATGACTTGAGAAAATTTCTGTTCAGGGGTGACAATGTGGGAATGACTGTTATCCTAGAATATATCACGCAATCTATTTCAAGCCGCCATAGCGGAAGAGTTAGTTTCCATAATCGTCTATAAGATGTCGAGGGAGATAGTGACATAAATCCACTGGAGAACCTTTGTGTCAAGAGTAATCCATAATTTAGGATCTTCCTCTTTGATGGGCACACCCTCCGTGTCAGGAGCCGGAGGGATTATGTGGTGCAGAACTTGATGTGCTAGTGCATGAATTTTGAATAACTCTGCCCACGTTTCAAATGAACGTTTTCTAAGTCAAGAACAATAGGAAGAACGTTGTTGATGTTAGAAACTGTTTGGACAGGATGAAACGTGTTTTTATCAGTCATAGTGAATAGAACAAATTTGGGCAAGAATAGATTTTTACCTTGGGTTTAGGGAGTAAACCGAGAGAGGGGAGAAGGGATTTTGTCACGGAAATCGAGAAAAATCAAGAAAATAGAGAGTATCGGAAGCAAGAAAAAAATAACCTAGATTTTTGATATCATGAAAGAAATAATCTTTTGATTATTCTCATTAATGAAAGGGGTATATATACAAGTTACATATAGAAAAATTCTTTTTCTATTATACATCTAAAACCCTATTCTATTTGAAAACTAACTATACAATTATGGTAATAGTACAAGACTAATTATACTACAATATACATTCTATTATTACTTATTCACTATTTTTTCCTTTTCAAACCCCGCTTTAAAATGCTTTACTTGAACTGATAGTCTATCGAATACAATCTTTCTTCCTTCACAAGGTAGAGTAAAGTCTACGTGCACGCCACTCTTTAGATCTACTTATGAGATTACACTGAGTATGTTAGTATAAACATTATAATAAAATAGTAAGTACCTCTCTATACTATCAGAAGTCTCAAGTCTCGTATTCAAATTCTATAAATAAATCATCTTTAATAATGGGTATTTTATATAAAAGTAAAATTTTTAGATATAAATTCAAATTAATCAAACAGTTCGGGTGAAAAACCAAAAGAGGGACAAAACCAATGGGGGAATCACATGCAAGTGGGGACATTGGCTCATTTTTAATTGAACTTGTGCCCAATGCGTGAGAGTCATGGCAGTTGCCATCATTGTATGGAACAGAGTAGTATAGGATGAGCTGTGCTGGTGGCCCTCTTGCCACCTGAGCCACCACCCACCCCACACTCCTCATCATTTTTTTCTATTATTTATTCGTATCTGATTAAGTATCTTTTGAAGTTTGAACCGAGGACCTATTAAAATATATTTTTATCTCATTCAACGTGCATATTTATCCTCAAACTTAAGAAAAAAGATATATTTGCCCCGTCAAAATTTAAGGATAAATATACCCTTTCCGTTATTAAACATGTACAATTTGCTCAAATTTAACAGAGCTGCTTAGGTGGACGTCATCTGTGCGCCACCTGGACGAAGCCCCATTTGTTTCGATCCGACCCGTGACCCAACATAAAACACAAATCCTATAAAATGAATACATCCGTTTAATTAAGATGATGGGTCGACCCACCATCTTACACATCCAATGGGTGGTTTATCAATTCCCTGCAGAGAGGACGTCTTCATCGACCTCACTTCTCGTTTGAGAAACAGAAACAGATTTCACTTTTCAGATACATATTTTTGTAGAATAGACATAAATAGAAGGGAAGCTATAAAATTGAATAAAAATAATATAGGTCACATAATAATTAAATCTTGTGACTAAGCTAAAATCCACTACCTAATAAAGAAAATGGATAAGGGGGTGGACTAGCTTCCTCCGTTACTCCTCCTCCGCCGTAGTCATAGCCGAAAAAGTTATCCATCGGCGGCGCTGCCAAAACGCCGCCACTCTCGGACGAGCCCGACGACAATGAACTAGACATAGTAGGACAACTCCTATAAGCCTCATTGTTTATCATTGGTCGATGACCAACTACAACTCTCCTCTGACTCACCCACCCTGCCGTGGACGGCGTTTCCGACGATGGTGAAAACTGACAAAACGCATCCTTATCGAAATTTGCATCGGGTGAGCAAATAGACGAAATTGTCCTTGATTCATAAGTCATCATGGCCATGGGCCGATTGTTATGTGTCAATTGTCCCTCCTCGGTTAAAGTTGGTCTATAAAACTGACCACTCAGCCAAGTCGCGGACCCCGTCTCGGACGACGACGAAGACTGACAGAATGCATCCTTATCGAAATTTGTGTATGATATTGTCCCTACTGTCTCATTGCTCTTTACTGAAGAGCAACTAGTAGAATTTGATATCACAAGTCTCCTTTTCTTCTCGGAATTCATTAACCTCATTCTTTTCGATCTCTCTTTCTCCATCAATATTCTTGGTAAAATCTCAGTATCATCAACAACTTTACTAAAAAAAGCCATCATTTGTTGTGGCCTTTTCTCTGTAGCTTCTAATATTCTAGTCATATTTGCAACTTCATGTTCTAATGCTTTTTGTTCTTGCTTTAATCTAGAAATTTCGGTTAAAATCTCTTCGTCATCGCTCTCATCTTGCTTTTGATATGAATTTCTACTGTGTTTTCTCCTCACCATGTTCTTCAACAAATGTGTTTGCCCTCTTAAAAACCATTCATTTGCAAATTCCCATTTATCTGGATCCACTTTTCTGAATCCCTGATTCATTCATCACCAATAAACTCAAATCAATATCAATATTTTGTAGCTAAATGAGTCTTAGATGAACGTGATAATCATTATGAAAAATAACATTTATCGAGCATATTATCAATAGGTTACGTACAACTGAATCCAGTATTTTCAAGATAGAATATATATTAGATTCAGAACTCATAATTATGAAAGTAGAATAAGTTCTTTAAATTTTGAGATTTAACGCATTAAGCTAGCGTTTGACCATAGATCTTGGACGATCAGATTTCGAAAATTTATCTTTAAATATCTGTTT
The DNA here is from genome assembly GCA_029844215.1 of Przewalskia tangutica. Taxonomy (NCBI): domain Eukaryota; kingdom Viridiplantae; phylum Streptophyta; class Magnoliopsida; order Solanales; family Solanaceae; genus Przewalskia; species Przewalskia tangutica. Next base: position 5,071,320 of record CM056720.1, read on the forward strand.
GGCCATGAAATTTGATCAAAAATTGAAAATTCATCTTTAAAAAAATTTCAAGTTCCAATTTTTTTGGGAAAAATTTCACTTTCCACTCATGAAACTTTAAATTTTTTTCAAGTTAAACGCATGTCCAAACATAACTTCAAGTTTCAAAAATTACAACTTCAAAATTCAAAATTTTGAGTTTCAACTTTAAAATCTATAGCCAAGATATAAGTTTAAGCTCTGAATTTGGGTGGAATAGAATTAGACATGATAAGACATGTTGACTTGATAATTGTTTGAACTTTTTAGGTAACTTAATCTAAAAATTTAAACAGTAGCACATAATTAATGCTTGATAAATAGGAATATATATATACTTACATAAGTGTTGAGCTGACGAACAAAGCTGGAAAAGTTGTTGTGCTTGAAGTAAACAGGCAAGATTCGTTGAGAAAAATCCAGAGGGTCAACAACTATGAAGCTATTATTGGTTGTTCCCCAAGCTATGAGTCCATCAGTCTTTGGATCATTCACCATTTGATATGTTTTCATCACGAACGGCGGAAAAATATTGTTATTGTTAGCCTCCATCCCATATATATAGCTCCTTCCGGCGTTTTCACGAGGCGGAGCTTGACGGCGTTGGGCGGAGCTTCACGGTTGTGGCAGTGGCTGTTGTTGTAGAGGGTATACAATGGTAAATGATATGATTTTATAGAGGATTTTTTAGTAGGGTGTATATTAATATTATGGCTGAATACATATGAGGGCTTTTTTATCTTGGTCGAATGTTTTATTTAGACACTTAAATTAAAGGTTTTACCTAGTGGTGGAGCTAGGGCTGTGAGTGAGCCGAATTATTCGATTCGCAAAATTCGACTCGAAAAAGCTCGATTTGAATTCGATTCGTTGCATCAAATATAGGGCCGAACCTTAGATTTTGATTCGGCTCAAATCGAGCCGAATATTTGGTCTGATCCGATTTGCAGAATATTTTCGAATATTCGCGAATATTTGCGAATATTCGCGAATACTTTCGAATATTTTTTAATATTCAATCCGATTTGTCGAATAGGATCGAACCTTAACTGTTCCAAAATAACGTCGAACTCGAGCCGAGCCTTAATTTTTAAGGTTCGACCAGTTCGAGCCTAATCGAACCTAAGGTTCGAATATTTTCGAGCCGAGCCGAATATCTGTATTATTCGGTAGGGTGAGCTAAGTGGTTGGAAGGAGATTCATTGACGAAAAATATACTATATATAAGATTAAAATTATGTATTTTTTGTGTATATAGTAAATGTTTGCATTACTTGAGCCCGTGGGAGTCTTTTCGAACAGTCTCTATCTCCACGAGATAGGGATAATATATGCTTAGATTCTATCCTTCTCAAATTTCACCTATGAGAATACACATGGTGTATTATTGTTGTTGTATATAGTAAATATTTGACTCACTTTGATTTGATTTCTTCATGCGTTTGCTTTTTTATTTTTTAAACACAATAAAATTTATGGTTCTACAATTGGTTGTATCAATTGAACACTTGATATGAGTTAAATGTATCGAGTAAAGAATTTTTCACATTAATAAAAGTACATTACTTAATATTAAATTAACTAACAAAGGGTGTGAAATGATATAAATACTATTCTTCTTAACCAAGATTTTGGATTCGAATTCTGGAACTATTCTTGGTACTGTGAGATTTTACCTCCAAGATAGGACCTTCGCGACTTCAAATTAATAAGATCTCAAAACTATAATAACATACTTTTTAATGTACTCAATTTCATTTCGTATGACTATAGTTTCTAATTAAGATAGTAATATTTTTATCTTAAAAATATTACTATCTTAATTAACTTTTGCTTTATTATTTATTGTATTATTGTATGTTGTTTCGTTTACTTTAGTTTTCGTATTATTTGTTGTTGTTAATGTTCTCTTTTTATTTATTATTAGCTTGTCTTCTTTAGTATTGTATTTTCTTTCCATACTTGATTTTGATATGCTTTACTTGAGGTGATGGTCTATTGGAAATAATCTCTCTCTACCTTAAGAAGGTAGGAGTAAAGTTGCGTATACAACACCCTCCCCAAAATCTACTTGTGGTTATACTGGAGATGTTATTGTTGTATTAATATCATAGTTTTAATTTTGTAGTCACATAAATTCATAATATGACTAAAATTATAAATTCTAAAAGTTAAGAGTTTTATAAGACATATCACAAGTTCACATGGTACATACGTTTTAAAACTGCATGTTATCGGAGCTTGAGGGACAAATTTGTGGGTATATTGAGCATAAGTAGATAATTAGTACAATGAACTTAGATAGTAATTATTACTGTTTCAATTTATGTGACTATTAGCTTGAGGGACAAATTTGTGGGTATATTGAGCATAAGTAGATAATTAGTACAATGAACTTAGATAGTAATTATTACTGTTTCAATTTATGTGACTATTATTTTCTTTTTTGTCTGTCAAAAGAAAAATGACATCTTTCTATATTTAGAAATAATTTAACTTTATGAAATGATTTATAATCACACATTTATATAACTTATTTTGAACCACACATTTCAAAAGTCTTCATTTCTTTCTTAAACTCCGCACAAAATCAAATGATACCACATAAATTAAGACGGAGGGAGTCTATCATAGTCTTGAGTCTTCACTTCTGCTCATTACTATGGTGGGACAAACCTTAGTAAAGATACTAAAACCCTAGGAGGGGGGAGTGTACGTGCCCATGAGGGAGGCCAGATCGATGGAGAAGGACTAACAGGCTTTTGGTACACTTTTTAACTTGCCACTCACTTATTTAATTTTCTGTGTAGTTTATTTGTGTGCTTGGTGTGTGGGGAACATATTACTCTCTTTCAAATCTATGATTGTCTTCATGCTAAATCCTTCTTTTAATTAATTTTACATAATTTATTTAGAGACGAGTTTATTATGGAATAATATATTACTGATGATTCATATAGTCGATTATAACTTGTTCAGATTAAATAGTAGTTATTGTTATACGTTGACAACAATTCTATTAGCAAATTATTAGTGTTTATTAATGAGTCATAGCAGGTCACCTGATTTATTTTTTAGGCTGTTGCTCAACTTATTACGTTCAATTATTCATAATTAGTTTTATATGATATGTAATGTAAAAGTTTCTTTTATACAAGCAGTGTATTGAAGTCAAATTCCTTTTAATATTCCATAACTCTTATGCTAATAAATTTTTAGTGCTTATTATACCATAGTGATATCATGTATCAATAGTGGAGGCTTACTATGGAACGTTATTCTTTAAATTTAATGGGTGGTTAATTTAATAGTATTGAACATGTTGGGAGATGATCCTTCATTTCGAGAGAGGGAGGGGGAGGTTGGTTAATCACAACTTTTTGGTCTCAAACTCGCATTCGGTGTTGGCTTTGAGATTCAACTAATCTGAATATATTACTGGAACTTAAATCTCTAATTAATAATGAAAATGCAATTACCTTGCACTACTACCTCTAGTGGTGGAATTGTCAAGTTCACAGAAATCAAATAGTAATCCAAAAGTTTGTCCATATATATATATATATATTTATTGATTGATTGATAAGAATGACATAGAATGTATAATTTCTTGAATTTGAGCTTGGTTCATATTGTTAGATTTATGGTTTCTTGCAACTTAAGTTTCCTCAAGGGGTCATGAGAGGTTGTTAACTTTCATTATTTTATCAAAAGAAATATGTTTCTTAATTTTATTGATAAATGATTTACAATATATATAAGGTTACAAGAATATTTACTTTGATACAAACTAGGTAACTAATTAATCTAATTGTAAAATGATTATAATTTTACCTAAAATAGAAAATATATAATTAATGAAAGAATATTGAGAAATATTCTATTATATCCCCGCAGTGGAAACGGGATGTTCACAAACACTGAGACTGACTCGAAAATCATCAAATAGTATGCGCGGAAGTCCTTTGGTGAATAATCCCTAGGGCTTAAGTATGCTGCTATATCCGTGCCCTCTGGACCCTATTTGCCCCTGGCCAATTTGTCCTCGGATCTGCAAAATTCCGCGTAGGCGCCGCGGTCCTGCAGACTTGCGTCGCGACACCTAAACTTCTGTGAGTAGTCTGCTCTTCTGGCACCGCGGTCCTGCTGCTAGGCGCCACGGCGCTGCTTTGCCTTCATCCGAATCTCCAATTTTTAACTTTTTTGCCTCGGGACCCTCCTTTTATGCTCGCTTTTCGCTCTTTTTCGCCATTTTACCTTTTTGAATCGCTATGACTCAAAAGAAAGAAAAACGACCATAACACTACACTTATTTAAATGAAAATGGGAAAAATACTAACTAAAAATGACTCAAAAAGCGTATGCAAAATACGCCTAACAAATACCCCCGAACTTAACCTTTGTTCGCCCTCGAGCAAAGATCAAAATAAAATCAAAGAAACAAAAACAAAAAGACTCGAAGACTCAAATCAAGAAGCTGCACAAGGTTACTTAGAAAAGCATGAACGTCAGTTGAGATAATATGCTGGAACATATATATCATGAATATAGCAATCAAGAATTTCAAGCCAGATATTTCGCAAATTCATTTCAATCACACTCAATGGAAACCGAACATTAACCTATGCATGTCAATTTCATTTAGTTCTATGGGCCTGTTTACTTGCTATTCTCCACTAATCATAAACATACATTCTAGAGATCTTCAGGACTTTTCAGGGTTGTAATGTCGGCTTAGGCAGGGGTAGATAAAAGTTGGCATTTAGGCTCAATTTACGTACCATAAACGTTTTTCTCATTCAACCATTTTGTCCTTCTTTTTGGTGTTCTTTTCCGCTCATACCTATCATTCCCCTCTTCTCTTTTTGAGAGCATGAAACACATTCACATAGGCACCCACAAACTTAAGCTTTTACATTTTTTTCATTGGGGTGCATCAATTTTTTACTCTCTTTTGGTTTTTCTTTTTCACTCTTCTTCATCCCAATTTTCAATTACTGCTTATGGCACATAAGAGAATCATATGGTGTCACAGAAATAACTTATTTTAGGCTCAAAGGGGCTAAATAGGGATACAATTTATTGCAAGGTAGGTAATGAATGGTAAGAAAGGCTAACAAAGAAATGTCCGAATCATCTCCCTAAACATGTATATCTTAACTATTTCGCCTCAAATAACAAGCAAGCAGACTTCATAGACCTTTTTCACAATTGACAACACATAGACTAAGTACAAATATCCCAAATAATTAGATTTTCATGAATCTTTGGCATATCTAACTTAAGCACATAGATTTTAGCTCTAATTCCATTACATTATCTCACTTAATTCACTAAGCGTTTTCAGCAACTACAACATGCATGATCATAAAAAAATTGACTCATATAACACAAAAACATAATAAAAAAGACTCCAAAAGTAGACCTACAAAAATAAAATAAAATAAGAAATCCCCCAAACTTAAACGACACATTGTCCCAAATGTGTAAGACTCAAAAATAAAAGGGACGACTTACAGACAATAGCGGTTCAAAATGGTGGTGGTGGCGGAGGATACTGCTCGTCGGAAAATTTCCCAGAGGCGCGGCGGCCCTGCAGCTTCACTGATTAATAGGCGTCGCGGTCTTGCAAACTGGCGCCGCGGTGCTGAGATTCCTGCAATCTCTCAGAACATTCGACGTCGCGGCCCTGCTGCTGAAACGCCATTGCCACGCATTTCATGTTTCAGTAGCTTTCCCGTGCTTCATGTCTAATTCCCTTCACCTGTCATCACAACAAAACCAAAAAATACCAAACGAGAGACTGTTCTATTTAAACTAATTGCATAATTTAATAATGAGTTGTCTCCCAAGTAGCACTGTCTTTAACGTCTTTTAGCCGGACGAAGGTTCCTTTTTACTGTGGCTTGAAGCAGATAGTAGAGTTGATTTGTTCCATGTCATTCACTAAGTATGGTTTCACTCTCTGTCCGTTCACTTTGAATGAAGCGCCTTCTTTCCCTCTCACTTCGACTGCACCATAGGGGAACACTTTTTCCACTACGAATCTCCCTGACCATCTGGACTTCAACGCCTGGGAATTATCTCAGCCTTGAGTTGAATAGGAGTACTTGTTGTCCAGGGTGTAGCTCTTTCAGGATCAAGTTCTTGTCATGCCATGCCTTGACCCTTTCCTTGTAGATTCTCGCATTTTCATAGGCGTTGTTCCGAAATTCATCTAGCTCATTCAGTTGTCGCAGCCTCTTCTGCCCGGCTGCTTCGGCATTCATGTTCAGCTCATATAGTTGCATATCTATGTATATTCACTTTTACTGGTAGCTTAAAAGAAAGGAAAAAACAAAAAGAAAAAAAGAGATGTTATTTTACATTACAAGCTTAAAAGAAAGGAAAAAACAAAAAGAAAAAAGAAGTGTTATTTACATTACGAGATAGAACAGGGAGAAGAAACCAAGAAGAGTTTGAAGGGGTTTCCTTGAAAAACAAGGAAATGACTGGGTGGTGGGCGACGGAATCAACCATATTTTATTTTAATATGGAACCGGGAAATGATCAAGCAAATACTTAAAATTTTATTTATTTTAATATGGAACCACTTTTGCTTCTATGAAATAGTAGTAATGTTTAGCATACGTTAGTTTATATTACTTCAGTTTCTTAGGTAATAAAGTATTTGAATTTATGACTTTTGCTATTATGGATTATTTTTATGAAATTTGATTTATGCTATATATTATTAAGTAAATTATTTATTTGATATGCATATTGTTATACAAGCTTGGTCTTATTTAATCACGCAATAAATTTTTTTATTGAGAAAAAAACACATTTCAATAATCAATTTGTTACGGTAATTGACCCCCACAAATTAAATTTTATAAAATAATAAAATTATATTGTGGAGATTGTAGACTTCAACATATTAAAATATTTTTAAATATAAAGCTTATATTGTGGCGGTTGTACACCACCACTAATATTTTTTTTTAAATTCAAATAATACTGCGACAATTAAAAAATTCCATAAATTATATATCTTGGAGTATTAAAATTATGTTGTGGAGGTTAGAGACCATCTCTAAGTTGACTTTAAAACCCCCACTAATTACACTATCAATTTGCGGAGGTCGTCGTGGAGGTTTTTTAAAATAGCCACAAAATGCGTCGTGGCGCATATAACCTTGACGTTTCTGAAAACCTCCACAATTCCATATGTGAAGGTCGGAAACCGCCACAAAATTAAGAAAAAACCTTCGCAAAATATGTCTTTTCTTGTAGTGAATGCATGAACTCCACTAATATATAAGTTCAAACATTTTGTCTAAAATTTAATTTTTTTCAAGTGTAACTTCAAACACTATATATTAAAATACATAATTATGTCATTTTAAAATAAAATAAAAACACACAAATTGAATAGCGATGCCAAATCAGACTGCCTCTCAAAATATATACACAACATTGCCACACATTTCTATTTGATCCAACCTAACCTAGCTGTCTAGCCCAATCCAACGGGCTAAAATAATAGTACAACCCAACTCAACGCTTCTATTTGAAATGATCTAGAAAATGCTAGCCCGGTCCAGCTCTAAGCGACCCGTAGGTTAGTTTTTATTTTTAGAAACTTATAGAAATAACTATATTTTGTAGGCTTTCAACCAATTATAGTTAAAAAAAATTCATAATTACAGTTCGTAGCTGATTTTTGAATATTTTTGCATGTATTTCAGTGTATCTAAATACAACATTCTAAAATACAATCAATTAAAATACAACTATATTTTTACATGTTTCGCATATATTCGATGTATTTAACTACACAATCAGCTAAATACATATGTATATATACTAGTCAAATAACACATACAGTCAAATATAAAGCCGTTAAAATGGACTTGCTTCTTGAGGCCAACCCAACCCGGCTACTGGGGTAGGGTTGGGTTAAATGCTTTAAGCCCATTAAAAGTTGAGGCTTATAAGCCCAGGCCCAGTCAACTTGTGGCCCTTGAGGCTTGACCGAGGTCGGCCCATGGGCTAAACGACTATTTAATTTAAAGTATAAATTTAAAAAAAATATTAAAAAAAAGTAAAACTAGGAGTAGTGATTAACGAGTAAGTCTTGGTATACTTTACTCATTTAGCCTTAAATCCCTAATATAACTTCTAATCACCAAGTATAAAAGTTGCATTCACCGTGAAGATGTCCAAACACATGTTGCAACTCAAAATTGGTTGCACGACTTTACCCAAATTTAAAGTGGTAATATTTTAAGTGAATTTAATATTATTAATTTTTAAAATAAAAATTTGATAATGTTTAACTAATTAAATTTGCATATGAATGTAGACGATGATGAAGATGTCAATTAAGATAACTTTAGACAGAAATGTATGAACTTCACTCATATGTAACTTCTTGTTTAAAATTTTATCAAAATTAACTTCAGATACCATATGTCAAAGTCGATGTATATGCAAAAAAAAAAAAGACGAAATTAAATTACATGACGACGTCAAAATAGTTACCCCGTAAAATATACGCACAACAATGCCCACCCATTTCTATTCCGAATTGTTGGAATGAGTTGATCTAACCTAACCTAGCCGGCCAAGTAATTGCACGGTGTACTTTTCATATGGAATGGTCTTTAATTTTTTCCCTTCAAATGGGTTGGTTTTTATTTTTTGTCCTTCAAAATTGAACATATGTAAAGAACTTATATATAGGCGCATAAGTTTAATCTTGAAGGGAAAAAACCAAAGACCAGACATTTGAAGGACAAAATTAAAGACCAACACAAAATAGGGTCAAAAGTGCAAATGACACCTGGCTGGCTAGCCCAATTCAACGGGCTAAATAATACTTCACATCCAACTCAACGCTTGTTTGACATCTATAAAATTCTATCCCAATCCAGCTCTAATCGGGTCATAAGTTAAGAAGTTAATTTTTTTCTATGTCGATGCCATTTTTGCGACAATGTTAGATAATTAGGGATATGAAAAGAATGGATGTTAGGCATAATTCAACCCCCAAAACTAGCTTGTAGGGTGAGGATTTTCTAAGTCTATATAAGGAGTTCATGTTTACATTCCATTTTCGATGTGGGACTCTTAACACTCCCCGCACGCCCAGACCTCGTTAACTTGAGCGTGGACAATATAATTTGGAGGCCCAAAATCGACGAACAAAGAATTGAAATGGGGCTGGCTCTGATACCATGTAAAGAATGGATCTACGGCCTAACTCAACTCCAAAAGCTAGCTTGTAGAGTGAGGATTGCCCAAATCCATATAAAGAGTTCGTGTTTCCATTTTATTTTCGATGTGGGACTCTTAACAGTGTCCCTAATTATCTAACAGACAACAGGTACACCATTGTGCTATTTTGAGCATGATCCAATTATCCATGCAGTCACCATCTAAAATGACACGAGCAAGAAAAAAAATTGATATTCAAATTTAACATTGTTTTGTTTATATCAGTACACCCGTTTGAAAAGAGAGGAAGAATATGTAAGTCCTCACAAACAATAATTACAAACAAGACATCTAAAGATTCTTTCTTATTTTTATTTTTCTTAAACATCTATAGGTGTAGTTTTAGAAGTTAGTACTAGGACTGACCAGTGGGACGGGACGATCCGGTCCCACTCCTACCCCGTTATAAAAAAAATATGGTACAGAGATGGGACATGGTCTCGGACCGCCCCAACCCCACTAGCACGACCCGATCCCGCCCGAAACCCCCTTTGCAAAAAATAGTCGTTACACCAACGACCATTTTACATTTTGGCCGTTGTGCAACAACTATTTTTACCCTCCCCCTCCCCCCTCTCCCAACCCCCCTCCCCCCTTAATATTTATTTTTAACTCCTAAGTTATTATATTTACACTTTAACCCAATTTCCAACTATAAATATCTCATTTTCTCTTCATCTTTCTCACAAATTTTCCTACAATCTCTCAAAGTCTATATTGTCTACTAAATATTCAATTTTATTTATTCATTTGGGAGTGAAGTTGGCAACTAGCTTGAGGATAATTCATCGAGCAAAGTTTCAATTTTCAACCTCTCGATTACACGTCGACGTTTGATACATTCGTTCCTTCATTAAATTATTATTGTTTCTTTATTTTATTTAGCACACTTAATTTCATTATTTTTAACTAGTTATTAGCATAATTAAAATGGAATCAATAGGAGGTATGCTTAAGGCTAAGGATAAAGCTTCTTCTTCTAGGGGTAACAAGGGTCGGGGTACTTCTTCTAGTCATCTTATTCCTCCTAGACAGAATCTTATTCCTAGACATGATGATTTTGTTGATATTGAAGATTTTCCTGAAATACCACATGGTTTAGACGAAGAGATATTTTCTGGAACTCAACAAGACTTTAATTTAGAAAATGATCTAGATGACATACCCACTAATGTAGATGACACACCCACTAGTGCGCCTTAAACTGAAATGCCTCATATTCCCCCTAATAAGAGATGAAGTCCAGCAAAACGACCATTAAAATCAAATGCATGATACTTTTTTTATTAGGGACATAGAGAATCAAGTAGATATATGTAAAATTTGTAAACAATGTCTTAAACGTAAAACTGGAAAAGGTAGCAGTGGAACGGGGGAGGGGGGGGTTTAATGAGACACATAGCACAAAAACACCCATCTAGGTATGCCCAATACGAGGCTTAAAAATCGGGTGCGTAAGCGCCCTCTCCATCGGGACAAGATTCACATACTGTCCGGACCAAGTACAAAGTCAAATTAACCCTATGACGGGAGAAATTATAGGCCCTAAATACAATAAACATACAGATAGGGAAACACTAGCAAAATTAGTTATTGTGGAGGGTTTGCCTTTTTCATTTCATGAATCTACTGGTTTTATTCATTACATTAGAGAAATGTATAATCCTGCTTTTAAAGGTTTTCCTAGATCAACTGTTAAGAGAGATGTATTTAAATTTGCACATGAATATCAACAATATTTACGTTATTTATTATATCATTTTAATGTCAAAGTCACTTCTGATATAGGTCGTAGTACTAACTATCATGATTATTTAACGGTAACCTGTCATTGGATAGATTATAAAGATCTATGCAAAAACGTATTTTAGCGTATAATACTAACTATCATGATTCTGTTTGCCATTATTATAGCATAACTGATAAAATTATGACTATTACATTAAATAACGTTTCTTCTAATAATTATGCTATTAAAATTTTAAAAAATAGTTTAACTCCATATTTTCCATATCATTTTCATATAAGATGTGTGTGTCATATATATAACTTAGTTGTAATGGATGATCTATCACTTTTTGCAGACATTCTTGATAAAATAAAATTTGCTATAAACTATATTTTTAAAAGTAATATAATACAACGAAAAAAGGAATATAAAAAAACTTGTCACGATTGTCAACTACCTTATAGAAAAATTCCCGGAGAAGTACTCACGAGGTGGAATTCTTTGTACCAGCAACTACTTGTTGCTTATGACTATAGAAGACCTATAACTTTATTTTTTAACGCTCATAATCAAAATCCAGCTTATATGGTTGTGGATAGCGATTGAGACAAAATTGTCGAACTTATTGTATTCTTAGAGAATTATTTTCAAGAAACAAAAGAATTTTCCGGTATATATTATCCTACTATTTCAACTATGTTGTTTATAATAGCTCTCATATTTTTTATTACTTAATGAATATATGTCTAAACCAACTTATAAGACATTTATTAAAAAGATATTTATCAAAATAAAAAAATATTTTATTCTCATTCCCACTATTTATATTATTGGCGTTGTATTAAATCCGACTATTAAAATAGACGGATATAAATAACTTATTAAAACTATTTATGATTGTATAGCAGTACTACCACCTCCAAGTCCCAAAAAAATAAATGACCCACCACTTATTGAACAAACTAAGGAAGAAGTGTTGTCTAGCATAGAAAACGAATGCAAAAAGTTTATAGGTATTATCACCAAGAAAGTGCTAGAAACCAACCGACTTCCATACCATCATCTTCTTCTTCAACACAACCTCAAAAAAGACATGATGTTTGTGCGGCTAGTATTGAAAGCCTCACAAATAGAATGTGCGGTGCTAACACTACTAACCAAATTAGCGAGTTTGATGTTTTTATTTTGCAGGGTGCTTTACCGTACTAAGAAGTTATCAATGAAGACTGAGATGAAGACTTGCTGAAATAGTGGAGGGGGAATGAGAAGACCTTTTCGATTCTTTCAATGATGGTCCGAGATGTTTTGAACATTCAAGTGTCATCAACGGCAATTGAAAGTGCTTTTTATGCCGACAGATTTCAAATATGAGAGCACAGACACTCATTAATCGGAGACAGTTTGGAAATTGCAGTATTATTCAGAGATTGGATACGAGCGGAGCGGAGAAGGTGCAGTCAACCGGAGATGAACGAAGAAGAAGACGAAAACTACAACGACATCTTCTCCGAATGTGGTGGAAGCAACGTGGAGCAATTTGATCAACAAATATCAATTTCAATCGAAGAACCACATGAAATTATAAGGAAAATAGAACAGGTTTTTTGAAAATATAATTTCTTTAATTGCAATTTTACTATGTCATTTGCAACTTTTGAACGACACTACAAAGCTGTAATTTTGACAATTGTATATGTATATTGTATTAGAAAAAAATCATATTTCTATTAAATATTATAAGAGGCACAAAAACAGCCTTGTGATGTTTTTATTACACTCGTTCAATTATTGAGTTGTTTATATATATATATTATTTTTTTAATTTAGTGCAAAAAAATAACCGCCCAGTCCGATCCCGTCCTGACCCCCTGGGATTGGAATCGGGACGGTATTTGGTCTCGTCCCGCTCGAATCCGACCCGCCAGTCCCGCCCCAGCTCGATCCCGCCCCTTCCCCGTCCTGCCCCGCCCTGATCCCGCCAAACCCGCCTCGTCCTGGCCCACTGGCCACCCCTAGAAGTTACAAAGGCGGCATATATTATAAGTTGAACAGCGCATATTCAGCAGAGATAACTGACAATTTTACGGCCAATAGTCTTAATTACATACGGATATATTAGGGTACAATTGCATGCACGTTTCGATTTGTAGTATTAATTAATTCTATGTTCTTGAAAATGTACTATTCCATATATTATGCGAGCTGTGAGTATATCACAGTAAAGTAACAAATAAGATGAAAATATGTATTAATTAATTATATTTAGGTGTTAAAAGAGTAGGCGGAAGATACATATCGTGTTATCAATAATTTCATACAAATACCAGATCAATAGCGGAGCAAGAATTAACACTAAGAGGATTCAAAATATGATAGAATAAACATACGAAAAAGTCAAAAACATTCAACATCTACTATATATATACATAGAAAATAATTTTAATTTGTATTTCGACGAAGAGGAATCGAACGAACCCCTTCTGATATGCTAGTTCCGCCCAATGGCGAATCTAGAATTTGTACTCAGTGTCTTCAAGAAAATAACAAAAGATAAACAAAAATAATAATATTATAATGTGAATTGATCCTATGATGCTAGACACAATTTTGGATACCCTGTACCACCTGAGCTAACCATTTTTTATTGATGAAAGATATATATATATACAAGTTATAATAGGAGAATCATATTCCTAATTTACATCTAAATCTCTATTCTATAAGGAGACTAACTGTACAATAATAGTAATATTACAATCCTAATTAAGATATAAGACTAATATACAAATTACCATAAAACTAATAAACAATCTATTACACATACGGGGCAATGGGCTAGGCCCACTGCTTAACACACCCCCGCAGTCATAGCGGGCGGTCTTCGTACGCTGATACTGTCTCTAAAATCTTCAAAAAGGACCAAGGGAAGACCCTTTGTAAATATGTCTGCAATTTGATATCTGGAAGGGACATGACAGACACGTACTTGTCCTTTAGCTACCTTCTCTCGAACAAAGTGACTATCCATCTCTATGTGTTTAGTACGCTGGTGCTGAATTGGATTACCAGAAAGGTAGATGACACTTATATTATCACAATATACCAATGTAGCATTCTCAATAGGACAATAGAGCTCTAAAAGTAGATTTCGTAACCAACATGACTCAGAAACCACATTGGCTACCCTCGATACTCGACTTCTGCACTTGAACGTGAAAGCGTTGAATGACACTTGACAGACCATGAGACCAAGTTATTACCTAAAAACATGCAATATCGGGCGTGACGTCACCGCGGTGTCGCGCAACCACCCAATCAAGATCTCAGATAGAGACTAGTGTAGACGTCGACAAAGGATACAATGTAAGCCATACTTAAGTGTTCCTTGAATGTACCTAAGAATGCGTTTGAGCGCATTCATATGTTCAACTCTGGGATCATGCATAAACAAACACACCTGTTGTACGACATATGTAATATCAGGTCGCGTGAATGTCAGATACTGAAGGACTCCTACAAGACTACGATAGCGGGTCGGATCCTCATAGGGAGAGCCAGCTGCAGCACCCAACTTGGGTTTAGTATCAACTGGAGTAGAAGTGGACTTACAGGATGACATCTCAGCCATTTCAATGATCTCCAAAAAGTAACTTAATGGGCCAAAGTCTTTCATGGCAAACTTAGAACTGAGCATTGTCATAATAGACCATCTCAAAGCATCAGAAGAGGTAATCAAGATAATATCATTGTTAGCGATATTTCGAATGCTCATGAAAGCGCACGCATTATTGACAAGTAATATAGTCTGATAAGACCGAATATCGTCCTCAGAGATTGGTTTCCAAGTACCGTTCATCTATTTTATGTTATCTATTTGGCAATCGATATTTAAGTTGAGTTTTTATTTAACTACTAGAATAATTGCAAGAATTAACTAACTATTTAAGTTGTGATCTGTTATGAAGGAATTAGGGCTTCCAAAATCTTCGAATATCCACTCTATTCAATCCTTAATGCAACTAGAATGACTTCTTCTTCTACATTAAGATAGCGGTTAACTAAACTGTCTTAAATTTCGGTTAGGACATATAATCACTCAACCCCAGTGCAGAACTCTTTTATATTTCTATGATAGGATTTACCACATATGAGGATTAAGAACAGTAACCTATAATGCTACACAAGTATCGGGGTACTGTCATCCGCGATTTTAACCTATGTCTAGTCAATTACAGCATATTCAAATCTCTCATCTCGGTTCTTGATTCGAAATCAAATATATTATGATAATTAGTGATTAATTAATTATCAAGCATTCATACCAATTATTGACTAAATCGTAATCAAGTGAAGAAGAAATCAAACTACTGCATTAATTCATGAATAGAAGTTCAAGCGATTCATAAGAAAAACCCTAATAAAGTGTTTAGCTCCTAGCCATAGTCACTCTAAGAACTAACACAAAATCCATACATAAACTGAATTAAAAACGAAAGAAATGAAATTACTGCGAACTAAGTCTCCAATTGTAGCCTTTCCATGTCTTGTGTTGTGTTATGTTGTAGAATGACCTTCGTTTTCCTACCATTAATTCCTAGGGCTTAAATATGTTCCAAATTTCGTGGCCTATGGACCAATATGTCATTAACCAATTCTTCTTCGGAACTGAGATTTTCCGCACCGGCACCACGATTCTGCATAACGGCACCGCGGTGCCGAAACTCCTGCAGTCTCTCAGTAATAATGGCACCGCGGTTCTGCATGTTGGCACTGCGGTGCTGAAAATCCTGTGGCTTCTCAGTACATATGGAAACGCGGTTCTGCATATTGGCACCGCGGTGCTGACAATCCTTCATCCTGATTTGCCAACTTTCGTCCTTTTTGTCTCGGGAGCACCTTTTCTGCCCAATTCTCGCTTCTTTTCGCCATTTTACCTTTTTGCACCATTGTGACTCAAAAGAAAGAAAAATAATCTAAGACAACACTTATTTAAACGAAAATGGGAAAATACTAACTAAAAATGACTCAAAAGGGGTATACAAAATACGCCTAACAATCATCCACATATAAAAGTATATAAGCCATGGAAGAACCCTGACAATATATGAATAATGAATTATCCGACCTGCTGTGAGAAAAACCCATAGTCGAAACAAAATCAGCATACCTCTTATACCAAGTCGGTGGAGACTGCTTAAGCCCATACAAAGACTTCTTCAATAGACAGACATGATTAGGATATCTAGTATCCCTAAACCCCAAGGGCTGATGCATATACACTGTCTCCTAAAGATCACCATATAGGAAAACATTCTTCACATCTAGCTGATGAATGAGCCATGATTTTAAAAGAGTCAAGCTGAGCACAGTGCGAATGGTAGTCAACTTGACCACCGAGCTAAATGTCTCACAACAATCCACACCAACCTGCCGAGTCTTACCATCACCTATAAGTCTAGCCTTATGTCTCGCAAATGAACCATCAGAATTTTCCTTATGAACAAAAATCCACATATAACGAATAATATTAACACCAGGTGGACGGGGTACCAACTCTCATGTATTAGTATTATTATCAATAAGAGCATTATATTACTCGGTCATTTAATGCAGACACATGATTACGCGGTAAGGAAGATTAAAGAACATTAGAATTCAAATTGTAATATTTTTTTGATTTAAAAATACCCCTTTGACTGTGAGTGATTGTAACATGACTCTGAGTTGGATTGGGTGAATTTTTGGAATTTTGAGAAGTCTTGAAAATTTCCGTCGAAGCCGCCGCGGCGCCGGAAGAATTGCAGGGCTCTCTGAAGTTTTGGCGCCGCGGTGCTGATGACGGGATTAGAGGCCCCTGTTCTCTGAAGTTTTGTCTCCGCGGCGCTTTCCCTGAGGGTCGTGGCGCTGACGAAGTATTTTCTGAAAAATCTGAAAAATGACGGAGAACATAGGGGGAGATAGCATCATCCAAAAAATCATAAGAACTAGGCACATGTTGTTCTACTTTAGAAAATGGAAATTAGGATTCATCAAAGAGGACATGACGACTAATGATGATTCATTTAGAGGATAAATCAAAGCATTTATAACCACAGTGATTTGACGGATAACCCAAAAACACACAAGAAGTAGAATGTGCCTGCAGTTTGTTGATCGTAGTGGATGGAAACAGTGGATAACATAAAAATTCGAAGACCATAAGATGAGAATACGAAGGAGTCTTATTGTATAAAACTTGAAGAGGGGAGGAATATGTCAAACCTTTAGAGGGAAGAATATTAAGTAGATCGGTAGCCATTTGTAGTGCATGATACCAAAACAATGGAGTGATGGAAGAATGAATCAATAAAGTACGAATAATGTTATTGATGGTACAAATTTTTCGTTCTGCTTTCCCATTTGTGAGGACGTATGAGGACAAGAAAAACAAAAATTTATTTTATTTTATGCACAAAACTCCCTAAATTTCTCATTATCATACCCTTTACCATTATCACATTGAATGTTCTTTATTTTCCGTTCGAATTGGGTTCTGATGAAAGCTATAAATATTTTTAATATGGAAAAAACTTGGGATTTTTTCGCATTTGGAAACGTCCATAAAAATTTAGAATAATCATCCAAGAATAACACATAATATTGATGACCCATAGAACTGAGAACAAGAGATGTCCATAAATCACTATGAATAATATCAAATGACATTGAAGTATGAGAATTTGAAGCTACAAACGGCAACTTAATGATTTTTCTCAAAGAACAAGATTGACAATTAGAAGTACTACGCGTACCCTTACAAGAAATAGATTTATTTTTATGTAAAAAAGACAAAATAGATGACCCCGGATGACGTAGACGAGTATGCCACAAGGAAGGAGCAAGATCTGCAAAGGTGGATGGCATGGCTTGACGCGAGATGCTGAGACTCGGTGTGATTGGATACAGGCCCCCCCCCCTACTGTCACACCTCATGAGAGGACTCCCCATCTTGAAATCCTTCACAGAAAATCCAAAAGGATCAAAATCAATAGAAACCCAATTGTCAGTGGTGAATTACAGACAGTTACCAAATTCTTAACCAATTTTGGGGCATGAAGGGTATTTTTCAGGACAATTGGTGGATGAGGAGGGGATAGAGTTTAATGAGCATAACCCTGAATTGGAATTGAATTACCATCACCAACAATTATACCATGATTAATGCTCAAATTGGAATAAGACGAGAGAGTACCTTGGTCGGATGTCATGTGGGTGGTGGCGCCTGTGTCCATGTACCAATTCGGATCTGATCGAGTCATTCCAAGCGTGTGCATCACTACTTCAATATTGGTCTGTGTGGGTCTCATTGCGTGATGGCATGATGGGGGCGAGGCCCAAGTATGTCGGACTCGTCACGCCCATGTTGATGCGAAATTTCTTGACGACGAAGCGCTCAGGAAGGACGAGGCTGCAGCAACGAACCGTCTGAGATGGAGGTGACGCGATGATGTACGGCGCTGGAACCCACTTCCACTGGCCAGGGGCCCCCTGCGGGGCCCAGAACTGTTGTTGCTGCTGACGGTTGCCTCCATGATTTTTGCCATTATTTTCCTATTTTGGCCCTTTTTACCACCCCCATTGTTGTGATTTTGGTTAGAGTGACCCAGTCACCATGATTGACCCCAATCGCCACTTTCTTAGCCAATCCGGCTTCTTTCAAAGTAAGCGTAGAACGGGCTTGATAAAATCCTGACAGGAGGTTACTCTGACGAATAATCGAAGCAACACCTTTATAGGCCTCTGACAGGCCTGTAACTATCTGAATAACTAGACGACTATCAGAAACAGGAGAACCCACGTTGCGGAGTTGGTCTGCCAAGTCATTGAGGCGTTTGCAATAAGAAGAAACGTTTGTAAAATTTGTCATAACAACCTGTGAAAATTCCTGCTCAAGGATAACAATTCGAGAATGACTGTTATCTTGGAAGATGTCCCGCAATCGATTCCATGCCGCCCTAGCTGTGGAGTTGGGTTCCATAATCGTTTGAAACAGATCCAAGGAGATAGTGACATAAAGCCACTGAAGAACCTTGGCATCAAACATGACCCATAATTCTGGATCTGCTTCTTTAGTGGGCACAACCGTCGTAGAAGTAGATGCATTATCAGCCTTCGTTGGAGGAGCTATAAGGATGATGTGGTGAATGACTTTTTGTGCCAACACATGAATCTTAAATAATTCTGCCCATGTCTCATATTGGACGTTTTCTAGGTCAAGAACGATAGGAATGACGCTCTTGATGTTAGAAACAGTGAGGGCGTGATGAAAATTATTCTTATCATCCATAGGGAATAGAACAACAAGATTCGGAGAAGAGAATTTGATTGAGAAAACCGAGAAGTGTCTCGGGTTTAGGGCAGGGATTTGCACAGTAAGTAGGAGAAAAAGATAGGAGCATAAGCAAGGTAGAGAGAACTTAGACTCTTGATACCATGAAAGAAATAATCATTTGATTATTCTTATTGATGAAAGGCATATATATACAAGTTACAATAGGAGAATTCTATTCCTACTTTACATCTAAATCCATATGTTATAAGGAGACTAACTATACAATTATGGTAATATTACAATCCTAATTAAGGTATAAGACTAATATACAAATTACCATAAAACTAATATACAAGCTATTACACGGACTGGGCAATAGGCTAGGCCCACTGCTTAACAGGGTGAACACCGTGGAACCCCTAAATCCGCCCCTGGTTCCGCCTTTGCACATATACAAGTAACTTTTTACCGCATATAACATCCTGATCAAGGATAATAAAAAGAACATAACTGTCACGACCCAATTCACAAATCGTGATGGCACCTACATTATTCCCCCGAGTAGGCGAACCACATTCTCAATAACAAGTTAAATAGGCGGAAAATAAAGAAGAAGAAGTTATCATGTCTTAAATAATTAACATCACTAGAATTGTCACGACGTTCCCCAAAATCTGGTCAAAAGGGTACAAGAGCGCTAAACATAGTTTGGAATAGAAGTCTAAAAAATACCCGAAGGCTACATGCTTTCTGTCAAATAACAAAAGAAAATGGAATTAACTAAGAGGCCCTTCAGGGGCCACGGATGACCCAGTAGCTCACCCTGAATGACTGAAAGATGTCACTCTCGCGGATCAGCCACAGGGCGTGGAACTGGAACCTGGATCGCACTCTGCACTCAACAAAAGTGCAACAAGATTAGTATCAATACAACACTTGTACCGGTAAGCATCATAGGCCGACAATGATTAGATAACGCATGAAGAAGTCGAAACCAACAAGTAGCACATAGAGCAAACATGTTTGGTCACATATCATATACAAGTAAGGTGTAATGAAATCATGAAATCAACCAAGACAGATATAATTTCACCAAAATGATCAGTTAAATATAAGAGTGGATTAATACAATGCAATGCAATAGTCACCTCTCTCACTCCACTCTCGTACACACATGCTAAGGGCATTGCCTCAAAGCCATGACCCATGGGGGACCCACAAAGTCCATGTACCACTCGTGCTCTCCGGCATAAACCTCGGAGGCTATCAATCACTCTCAATCTCCGGAAAAGACCTCGGAGGCTATCAATTACTCTCAATCTCCGGCAAAGACCTCGGAGGCTATCAATAACTCTCAATATCCGGCAAAGACTTCGGAGGCTATCAATCACTCTCAATCTCCGGTAAAAACTTCGGAGGATATCAATCACTTCCCTCACCATCATCACCAAAAATAGTATGGAAAGTAGGTCATGCATGATATCAGTCAACATATATCACTATTATACAATCGACAAGTACAAGTCATATCACTGTCCTATGTTCAATTATCAATATTACAATTCCTTTATTTTTACGTGACAAGTGAGCTAGTATGCGACAGAGATACAATCAGGTAATAATCATATAAAATAATACATATAGCGACAAACCCCTTCGCCCGGCGCGATCGCAAAATGGCACCGCTGTCTAACTTTCTGCGACCTCTCGAACATTCGGCGCGATCGCGAGCGACAACTGCGGTGCCGACCCTTCCTGCCCGATGTTCTATATGTTATCCCTGTTACTTTCTACGTCTACATACGATTTTCTAATCAAAGTATAACTAAAGTAAACCATAACCTACCTCAATGTCGAGCGGGTGCCACGAACAATCAACCAATGTCTCCCCTTTGCGTAGAATCTCTGAATTTGACTCTTAATTTGTGTAGTGTGGTGAAGTTCAGGGATTATATTTCTATGGTGGATTAAACGACGAAGAACAGAGAACTAGAAGAACAAGGAACTAGCGGCCATGAAAGTATTTTTCTCTTCTCTTCTTTGCTACTAGGGTTTTCTTTTTCTTTTCTATTTTTCCTTCTCATCTCCCTGTTGTTGCTGCTCTCGTCCCCCTCCCCTTTTCTTTTGCTGCGTTCATCCCCCCTCCACCTTTTCTTTTGAAATCGTCGTGCCCTACCAAAAGGGCAGTGGGCTTGGCCCACTTACTCACTTAGCTAATTTCCTGCACAATTTCATATATTAAAAGACCTATAATTAGATACCCTATAGTCCCATATCCTCTTCGTAGTTTTAAAGTGCTAAACGACCAAACGGGTCGTTACATTAGATATCAATCAAACAATCGCTCGTCCTCGAGCGACAAGGGTATGGGTGGAGGAAATGAGGTACCTGAACTGTCGAACAACTGTGGATATCTACTCCGCATATCCGCCTCGATCTCCCAAGTGGCCTCCTCAACCGGACGATGCTTCTACTGCACCTTAACTGAAGCAATTTCCTTGGACCTCAACTTTATCACTTACCTATCCAAGATTGCTACCGGCTCTTCCTCGAAGGACAGATTCTGATCAAATAATACTGAATCCCACCTGATGATATAAGACCCATCTGAATGGTACTTCTTCAGCATGGAAACATGGAATACCGGGTGGACACCTGCCAAACCTGGTGGCAAAGCTAACTCGTATGCCACCTCACCAACTCGACGAAGAATCTCAAAAGGGCCAATGACCTAGGACTCAGCTTGCCCTTCTTCCCGAACCGCATTACCCCCTTCATAGGTGAAACCTTCAACAGGACCTGCTCACCAACCATGAACTCTGTATCACGAACCTTCTGGTCCGCATACTCATTTTGCCTACTCTGAGCTGCCAGAAGCTTTTTATGAATAAGCTTCACCTTGTCCAAAGACTCCCTCAGCAAATCCGTACCCCAAGGTCGAACCTCAAAAGCATCAAACCACCCAATAGGAGAACGACACCTCCTACCATATAAAGCCTCGAATGGCACCATGTCAATACTGGAATGGTAGCTATTGTTGTATGTGAACTCTGCCAAGGGTAAGAAACTGTCCCAATGACCACCAAAATTAATAACACAAGTCCACAACATATCCCCAAGCACCTGAATAGTCCTCTCGGACTGACCATATGTTAACTGGGTTTCCAATTCCTTCTGCAAAGTCCTCCAGAAATGGGAAGTAAACTGAGTGCCTCTGTCGGAAATGATGAAAATATGAACCCCGTGCAATCGCACTATCTCTCGGATGTAGATCCTGGCCAACTTCTCCACGTTGTAAGTAGTCTGAACCGGAATGAAGTGCGCGGACTTAGTCAACTTATCCACGATAACCCAAATCGAATCAAACTTGCCCAAAGTCTTCGGAAGACCAACCACGAAATCCATAACGTTCCTTTCCCATTTCTATTCGGGAATGGGCATCCTCTGAAGCACACCACCTGGTCTCTGGTGCTCATACTTAACCTGCTGGCAATTCGAACACTGAGCAACAAACTTCACAATGTCTCTCTTCATTCTACTCCACCAATAGTGTTGCCTCAAGTCACGATACATCTTTGTTGCTCCTGAATGAATGGAGTATCTGGAACTATGAGCCTCTTTCAAGATCAACGAAATCAAATCACCAACTCTAGGAATGAAAATGCGCCCCTTAATCTTCAAAACACCCTCATTATCAAGAATAGCCTTTTTGGCTTCTCCATTTAACACTTTATCCTGAATCTTGCACAATTTCACATCCTCAAACTGCTGGGCCCTAATCTGCTCTAAAAGAGACGACCTCGCCTCCACACAAGCTAGAACCTTACCAAGTTCCGAAATATCGAGCCTCACCATACTATTAGCCAGACACTGAACCTCCATAGCTAATGGACGCTCTCCCACAATCAAATGCGCCAAACTGTCCATGCTCACTACCTCTCGGCTCAATGCATCAGCTACCACATTAGCTTTTCCCGAATGATAAAGGATGGTAATATCATAATCCTTCAGCAACTTCATCCATCTACGCTGCCTCGAGTTCAAATCTCTCTGACTAAACACATTTTGAAGGCTACGATGATCTATGAAGACCTCACAATGAACTACATACAAGTAATGCTTCCAAATTTTCAAAGCGAAGACTACTGCAGCCAACTCCAAGTCATGAGTGGGGTAGTTCTTCTCGTGAACCTTCAACTGTCTCGAAGCGTACGTGATAACCTTACCCTCTTTCATTAACACGCACCCCAAGCCAATGCGTGAAGCATTACAATAAACTGTAAAGTCCTTCCCCTCCACTAGTAAAGTCAAAATCGTGGCTGAGGTCAATAAAGCCTTAAGCTTCTGGAAGCTCTCCTCACACTCATCGGACCAATGGAAGGACACTCTCTTTTGAGTTTACCTAGTCAAATGGGAAGCAATAGATGAAATTCCCTTCACAAATCGGCGATAATAACTCGCAAGGCCTACGAAGCGTCAGATCTCAGTCACCGAAGTAGGCCTGGCCCAATCTCTGACTGCCTCGATCTTTTTGGGATCAACCATAATCCCATCCTTGGACACGACATGTCCCAAAAATGCTACGGAACTGAGCCAGAACTCACACTTGGAAAACTTGGCATACAATTCTTTCTCCTTCAACAGGCCAAGCATGTTCCTCATATGCCTCTCATGATCTTCCTTACTCCGAGAGTATACCAGGATGTCATCAATAAACACGATCACAAATGAATCCAAGTAAGGCTTGAAGATCTCATTCATCAAATTCATGAAGGCTGCAGGGGCATTAGTAAGCCCGAAGGACATCACCAAGAACTCATAATGACCATAACGGGTCCTGAAAGCGGTCTTCGGAACATCCTCCGCTCGGATCTTCAACTGATGATAGCCTGATCTTAAATCAATCTTAGAAAAGATCTACGCACCCTAAAGCTGATCAAATAAGTCATCAATGCGGGGTATTAGATACTTATTTCTGATCGCAACCTTGTTTAATTTTCGATAATCGATACACATTCGCATGATACCATCTTTCTTCTTCACGAACAGAACGGGAGCACCCCAAGGAGAAATACGGGGTCTAATAAATCCTTTACTCAACAAGTCTTGCAACTGCTCCTTCAATTCTCTCAACTCTGCCGGAGCCATCCGATAGGGTGGAATAGAAATAGGTCGGGTGCCTGGCTCCAAGTCAATGCAAAAGTCAATATCTCGATCAGGCGGCATACCAGGCAAATTTGTAGGGAAAACCTCGAGAACTCACAAACAACTGGCACTGACACTACGGAAGGAGTATCCACACTAGTATCCCGAATATGCGCCAAATATGCTAAACATCCCTTATCCACCAACCTCTTCGCCCGAAGAGCTGATATGATCTTGGGTCTTTGGACTAGGAGTACCCTTCCACTCTAACCGTGGAATACCCGGCATGGCCAACGTGACTGTCTAGGCATGACAGTCTAAAATAGCATGATAAGGAGATAACCAGTCCATGCCCAAAATAATATCAAAGTCCACCATATTCAAAATAACTAAGTCTACCCAAGTATCATACCCCATATACGTGACCACACAATACATATAGACCCGATATACTATCACAGAATCCCCGACAGGAGTAGAGACACGAATAGGTACATCAAACATATCACAAAGCATATCCAAACTCGTAGAGAAGTAGGTGGACACATAAGAGAAAGTAGAACCTGGATCAAATAAGACAGAAGCTGATCGGTGACAAACTGAAATAATACCTGTGATAACCTCATCAGAGGCCTCAGCTTATGGTCTACCCGGAAAAGCATAGAAATTGGCACGTCCACCCTCGGATTGTGTGCCTCCACGACCACCACGGACTGCTTGAGATCCTCTCACCGGCCCGAGCACTTGCCACCGCTTTGATGACCACTCTGCGGTGATGGCCACCTGCCGTGCGAACCCCCTCTACTAGAATGTCCTCATCCTCTAACTTGCAGTGCTGGAGGCCTAGATGTCTGAACTCTGGAACCCTGCCTGGATCTAGAATACTCCCTCGCGAAATGCCCTGTCTCACCACACTCAAAACATGCTCATTTAGCCATAGGATGTTGAACTGTCATAGAAGAACTAGGATACCCTCCACGGTCTGAAGGTCGGGAGTAAGACCTTCGGGAAGTCTGCTCGTAAGCGTGCTATAACTCAAGAACCACTCTTTGGCTGTAGTGATGACTGGATGGGGCGGCTGTAGGGATGATGACGAACCCTGTCATGGTGTCCCCCACCTCTAATATGACCTCTGAAACTATCAATTCTACGAGTTTTCTTGTCGCCACCCCTCACTGTGTGCCCGACCCATCTCTGACTCAACCCTCTTGGCATGCTCTACTACTGACTGGAATGAGGCCCCAGAAGCCTTAAACTGCAAAGTCGGCAGCCGGAGCGGAAGGTCCAAACCCTTCACAAATCTCCTCACTTTATTAGCCTTTGTGGGAAGTAATGTCGTCGCATAAAGGGACAACACGAAAAATCTGGTCACATACTCCGCAACCGACCTACCCCGCTGCTCTAATGTCGAAAATTCATCCTTCATGTTGTCTCTCAGAGTACGAGGGACATACTTCTCCAGGAACACCTGGGTCCAGGTCAAAGGTGGCGATCCAACTAGTCGACACTCCATGTACGATCTCCACCACTGCTTGGCATCCCCAATTAACTGGAAAAAGACATAATCAACCCTGTAAGACTCCACTATCCCCAACTTATGAAGCATCTCATGTCAGCTAATAATAAACGCATACGCATCCTCCCCGGGAGTACCATAGAACCAAGGAGGAGACATTTTAGTAAACCCCTCGAACAATTTTCGCTCTTCAGTGGTCAACACTGGCCCATCCATATGACTTAGAGCAAAATCAGGCACTGGAGTAGCATAAATACGGGGAGCCACTGCTGCCGTCGGCAATACCCTCGATGTCCTAAATCCTGGAGCAACCGCATCATCGGGAGTATGACCTCCCACTCTAGTCTGCAAGCCATCTGGAGCAACTGGAAGCATGCCCGTCTGAGCCAAACTGTCGAAGTACCCCAACAACCGAAATCAGGAGTAGCAGCAACCCCAGGCTGTGCCTCAGCATCTCTAATCTCCTCCTCTGAAATGTCATCAAGCTCCGAAGTCAACTCTCTATCAAGGTCCTGAGGAGGTGCTGGTGTTGGGTTCCTATCCGGAATAGCTGCACGGCCTCTTCCCCTGCCACGCCCCTGCCACGTCCCCTGCCTCGCCCACAGATAGTTTCTCGGGCTACGGGTATAGATGCGGGTGCGGGTGCAGGTGCAGGTGCAGGTTCCTGGCCTCCCATAGCGGTCGATCATGTCCTCACCATCTATTAGAGAATATAGAAATGCTTTTAAGATACCAATCTGAACAATCTCGCATGAAAAGAATGAACCAGATACCAATCAGATTGAACTAGCACGAAAAGAGAAAAGAAGTGGAGTGTTTCCTAAATATCCTATAGCCTCTCGAGGATGGGTACAGACGTCTACGTACCAATCCACAAGACTCTACTAGACATTTCTCTTATACTCATTAGACCGATTAACCTAGGAGCTCTGATACCAACTTTATCATGACCCAATTCACAAATCGTGATTGCACCTACACCATTTCCCCGAGTAGGCGAACCACATTCTCAATAACAAGTTAAATAGGCGAAAAATAAAGAAGAAAAAGTTCTCATGTCTTAAATACTTAACATCACTAGAATTGTTATGACGTTTCCCAAAATCTGGTCAAAAGGGTACAAGAGCGCTAAACATAGTTTGGAATAGAAGTCTAAAAAATACCCGAAGGCTACATGTTTTCTGTCAAATAACAAAAGAAAATGGAATTAACTAAGAGGCCCTTCAGGGGCCACGGATGACCCAGTAACTCACCCTGAATGACTGAAAGATGTCACTCTCGCGGATCAGCCACGGGGCCTGGAACTGGAACCTGGATCGCACTCTGCACTCAACAAAAGTGCAACAAGATTAGTATCAGTACAACACTTGTACCGGTAAGCATCATAGGCCGGCAATGATTAGATAACGCATGAAGAAGTCGAAACCAACAAGTAGCACATAGAGCAAACAGGTTTGGTCACATATCATAAACAAGTAAGGTGTAATGAAATCATGAAATCAACCAAGACAGTTATAATTTCACCAAAATGATCAGTTAAATATAAGAGTGGATTAATACAATACAATGCAATAGTCACCTCTCTCACTCCACTCTCGTACACACATGCTAAGGGCAGTGCCTCAAAGTGATGACCCGTGAGGGACACGTGAAGTCCATGTATCACTCGTGCTCTCCGGCATAAACCTCGGAGGCTATCAATCACTCTCAATCTCCGGAAAGACCTCGGAGGCTATCAATCACTCTCAATCTCCGGCAAAGACCCCGGAGGCTATCAATCACTCTCAATCTCCGGCAAAGACCTCGGAGGCTATCAATCACTCTCAATCTCCTCTCCTTGTTGTTCTTTGCTCGCCCCTCCCGCTTTCTTTTGTTGTGCTTGTCCCCCCCCCCCCCCCCTCCTCCATCTTTTCTTTTGAAATCGTCGTGCCCTACCAAAAGGGTAGTGGACTTGTCCCACTTACCCAGTTAGCTAATTTCCTGCACAATTTCATATATTAAAAGACCTATAATTAGATACCCTATAGTCTCATATCCTCTTCGTAGTTTTAAAGTGCTAAACGACCAAACGGGTCGTTACAATAACACATACAAACTCTTAGTTTCCGTCACTTTATGAGGTCTAACCTTTTACATATGATATTGCAATAATGAAAGCATGGATGGACATATGTTGTTACATTGGTTGGTCATGATAAATTTATTAGGGTAAAAACAGGGCGAACCATATCTTGGGCCAGCCTGGGCCCTGTCCCACCCCCATTTAAAAAAAATTGACTACTAGTATTAGCCCACTGCCTTTCCAAAAAATAATAATTTAACCTATTGAAAAATTATGAAGTCACTACTCTAAACCACATGCGTGAGTGAAGAATTGCAATTTTCAGCGACAACAAGTAGAACGGCAACGAAAGCTTTCTCCAGGTGTAAAGTATTCTCTTTATTATTTTATTAGGTTATTTGAATGTTTTGTAAATAGAATTTTTGCGTTTAATTTGATAATTATGATTGCAAATTAGGGAAATAATTAATTTTAAACCAATTGTTTTTTTGATTGGGTTAGATGAATTGTTAGAAATATTTAATTTATGATAGTAATATTGTGGTCTCAATTCAATTTTAGTTAGGCGATTGGTTATTTTAAATGTTTGATTTTTTTATCAGATTTGAGAATATTATACAAATGTCAAAACCACAAAAAAAGATTAGTTCGTTCTTTAAAACAGAAGAACCCACTAAACCTTTGAAAAATGATGCACCTGTGGTAAATGAACATGTTACAAATGTCGAGGTTTCAAGTGAACGAGAAACTTCAAAGCGCGCTAGGCCGAGAGAGCTTAGCAAATTCTATTAATTATGATCCCGTTGAGCGAGCTCAAATTTGGGAATATCCTTTTGGCCAACGTGATGAAGTTAGACGTGCTCATATCAATGAAGGTCCTTGTCACCCGGATGAAATAAATATGTTTTTCCGTATTCAGGTCCTGTTGGCCATAAAAGAAGTTGTCAACATCATTGGTTTATAACATTTCCATGGTTGGATTATTCAAAGTCAAGGGACAAAATCTTTTGTCATCCATGTTTTTTGTTTAATAGACCGGGGAATTCAAAAGTGTTCACAGTTGATGAATTTCAGAATTGAAAAAGGGTAGGTGGAAAAGATTGTGCTTTTTTGACTCATATGGGAGATGTGAATTCAACTCATGACAAAGATGTGCAATCTAAGTTGGATTTACTAAACCAACCTCGACATATAGTTCACTCATTTGAGAAACAAAGTACACAACAAAGAGAAGATAATAGGTTGCGGTTGAAAATCTCGATTGATGCGACAAAATATTTGACACTTAAAGGATTGACATTCAGGGGGCATAATGAAAAATATGACTCTTTGAATCGGGGAAATTTTCTTGAATTAGTTGAACTTTTGGTGTCTTATGACAAGAAGGCCGAGATAGCGTTTAAACAAACTTCTGGTAAGGGAAGATCCAAAAAGAAATAATAGAAATCTTTGCGAAAAAAGTCGGACAAAAATACGAGATGAAATTGGTGACTCTTTCTTTTCTATTTTAGTGGATGAATCTGAAGATGTTTCACACAAAAAGCAGATGGTAATTGTGATGAGATTAGTTGATAAAGAAGGAACATTAAGGGAGCGATTTTTTGATCTAGTACATGTGAAGAACACTTCATCACTTACATTGATGAACGAAATTCTTTTGGTCCTTTCTTGAAACAATCTTGACATTAGAAACATACGTGGACAAGGATATGATGGTGCGAATAATATGCGGGGTCATTTCAATGGATTGCAATATTTGATTGCAAAAGAATGTCTATATGCATATTATGTTCATTGTTTAGCTCACCTCCTTCAGTTGACAGTAAATGCGGCTTCCACTGAGGTAATCTATGTTGAGATTTTTTTTTGAGAAACTGAGATTCATTATTAATTCTGCTACCGGTTCAACCAAACACAATGATAAACTACAAGTTGCTCAAGCTGAACAAATTGTTCAAATGATTGAAAATGAAGAAATTGAAACCGGGAGAGGACTTAATCATATTGGAACCCTACAAAGGGTTGGAGATACTCGTTGGGGCTCCTACTTGAGATCAGTGTCAAGTTTGATTAAGATGTACAATGATACACGTTTGGTTCTTGATAATATTATTGATGATGGCAAAACAAGCACTCAACGGGGTCAAGCATATTCTGGCCTTGAGGCAATGAATTCATTCGAGTTTATTTTCATCTTGCATTTCATCTAAGAATTGATGGAGATTACTGATTCTCTTTCTCAAGCTCTCCAAAAGAAGTCACTAGACATTGCCCATGCTATGTATCTTGTTCGGACAACAAAGACCATTGTTCAGAAGCTCAGAGATAATGGATTTGATGATTTGCTCATAAAGGTAAAAACTTTATGTGCCCACCATTCCATAGAAGTTCCCAACCTAAGTGAAAAGTATAAAGGCAGGACAGGGCGTAGCCGTGTCAATTTACATGATTTTATAATTGAAAATAATTATAAAATTGATATATTTTATGCTACTATAGATTTGGAGACGCATGAGTTAAACAGTCGTTTCAGTGAGCAAGCAATGAAGTTGATTTCTCTTAGTTGTGCTCTTGATCCAAGAGAGAAATATGTTTCATTTGATGTTGAGCGAATTTCTGAGCTAGCAAAAAATATTATCCAGGGAATTTTACAGAGTTAGAATTGGGGCAATTGTTGACAATAGAGTTAAGATACTTTGGAGTTGAAGTATTTGATGATAAGGAGTTGAATTATCTTTCAAGTATTATTATGTTGTGTAAGTGGATGGTAGATACAGGAAGATCGAAAATCTATCCGTTGATATTCAGATTGATTTCTCTTGTGCTTACGCTCCCGGTTTCCACTGCAACAAATGAACGTGCATTTTCAGCTACAAAAATGTAAAAAGTCGACTCCCCAACAAAATGTCAGATGATTATCTTACAAATACTTTGCTATTGTATATTGAAAGAGAAATTATCGATGACTTTGACATAAATGCTATTATCAATGACTTTCGTGATTCGAAAGAACGTAAATTTCTATTGTAATATAGTTATTTGAGCGCTAAATATATTTTTTATTTTATTTCTGTCGGCCCACCCTATGATTATTTCGTTAGTCCGCCCCTAGTAAAAATTTACCCTAATATCACTTATTATATTAAGTGATTCAATACAATAAAAATATATGTTTATTAATTATGATTAAGTAAAATAACTTTATATTTAAATACAATCAAACCTTCTATAATTGCTACTCGTTATAACGACATTTCATTATAACAACTTAAATTTCTCAGGAATCGATTTTTCATGTTTTATTTTACTTTTCTATAACAACATTCTACCGATAACATCAATGACATTCATTATAGCGGTGCACTCTTTGTAAAATTACTTCTTTATAACAGTCATACTCAAATATTGTGTAATAAAAGTTTGTAAGAAATATATCATGTATATAAATAAAATATTAAAATATTTATGATAATCATCATTAATATCATGCACACAGTAAATGTCATGCACTTATAGCCCAAATCTAATCTCATAACACCAATCAAGCAGTGGATGCCACGAAACTGGAATTAAAACGTTATATTATCACTAAGAGATTGAAATTTACGCAACAACCTACAATTATAGAATTCTTACATCAAACTTCAAATATTTAAATTCTCAATTAATTTTAAATGCATATGTTTCTTAGATTTTATTCTTTATAGGCATATACTAGTTATGAATTTATTAGTCTTTTTAATTTATAAGATATGAAAATAAATTAAGATTTGTTTGCGTTTATAACATAAAACGTACAAAAAAATAATTGTCAGCGTACTTTTTTTTTTATATATAATAGATATATATTAGCTTGATGTAAAAAAGTGGAAGTAATTAGTTTTTACTGTTTATTACTCCTTCCATCTTAAAGTGTATGTCGCTTTTTTGTTTTACATACTCGTTAAGAAATATTAATTCGAATGAGTATTTGACCTACTTTATCTTATTTATATATAAATTATAAATTCTTTTTATTAAATATTATTTTATTTATGTGACATTTCCGTTAATAATATAATTCTACAAGGATAAAATAGAAAAAGATATGCCCTAAGTTTCTAAAATAATAAATAATGTTATACAACTATTTTTAATAACTACGATAAATACTCACTCCGTCCAAAAAGAATGACTTATTTTTCTTTTTAGTCTGTTAAAAAAAGAATGACATATTTTCTTATTTGACAAAAAAATAACTTTAAATTTTATCTTTTACGCAAATGAGATGATTTATAACCACACAAATATCTTTGGCTTATTTGAGACCGTAAAATTTAAAATCTTTCTTTATTTATTAAAGTGTTTGTCAAATAAAAATAGTGTCACATGAATTGAGACGGATGAAATAATTTGAAACGGAGGAAGTTGATTGGTTTTGGATAAGGGTCATTAAATTGTCTCTATTTGTTACTAGCAGATTGGCAGATTAAATTGTCTATTTGTTACTAGCAGATTGGCAGGAGGTGGCAACAGTTGATGAGTATGAGCCTGTTGGCCCATTCCTCCATTGCTTCATCGAAAGATATCCATTAACAACGTCACGACCATTTAGGCAGGATAAGGACCCTGTGATAACTTCTGTCCATTCTTGCTGATTTACTTATTGCAATCTGCAAAGACTGGGTTTACCTGTTTGAATATGTCGAATTTTGTTACTACGGTAAATGAGACATTTATTTGTAAATTTTAAACGTGTCGCTTAGTTAAATATGAATCTTACCTAAGTCGATTAAAAAAAACTAGTTCATGGGGTGAGCATTAGAGATCAAGTTTCCATCTCACTATTCCCGCTCCCGTCCCTCACACACGCTTAAAAGTTAAATATGAATATTAAAGAGTGAATATATAAAATGGGGGTCCAATATCGAGTAAATCATAAATTTGAATGAGTCTAATTCTAATGTCATAATAAAAATGACATTAATCCTCATCCAATCTCAAAAATTAGTTATCAGGTGAATACTGCTCAAAATCATATAAGGTAATTGATAGAAACCGTAACAAGTGTAAAAGTGTATTTAGGTTTCTTATCTTATTTTGTAGAATTTTTGTACAAATGTAATTATGATATTAGTATTATAGTAGGAATATGATTTTTCATATTTAGAGATTGTATATTGTAATGAAAATAATCAAGGGATTATATTCTTTCATGGTATCAGAAGTCTAGGGCAAATATTTTCCTTCTCCAACCCGCTCTTCCGCAGCCCCTTATCGGTATTCGAGCCGTGGCCGACGACCACCTCTCCTTTTTTTTCTTCCCAAATGTTCTTCCAAATACCTCATTCTTCTCTTGTTCTTTTATTATGTCTACCTCAAAGAACACGTTTCATCATGCCCTTACAGTCTCCAACATCAAGAACCATATACATATCGTTCTTGAGATGGAAAACGTCCAATACGCGACGTGAGTGGAATTATTTAAAGTTCACGCACACTCACATCAAGTTCTTCATCACATCAACCACGCGAAAGCAGTCAAAGAGAAGGTGCCTACCGCCTATGATGACCCTATGTTATGGACGACTCTTGATGCTACAGTCCTCCGGTGGTTTTATTCCACTATCTCTACGGACTCTTTTACATACGATTATTGAACACAACGGCACGACCATGAAATGTTGGAATAGGGTGCGTGATATATTCCAAGATAACAAATATTCCCGTGCTGTCACTCTTGAGCAGAAATTTTCTCATGTCAAAATGAAGGATTTTCCGAATGTCTCAGCCTATTGTAAAAGGCTAAAAGAATTGGCGGATCACCTCAAGAACATTGGTGCACCCGTCACCAATGATCGTTTTTTTCTTCATATAGTTGCATGTCTATCTGAGGCCTATAATGGCATTGAGACACTCCTTCGTCAAAGTAATCCGCTCCCACCATTTTACCAGGCCGTTTCATGCTAACATTAGAAGAGACCGACTTGGCTAAAAAGGCGGCTACCGGAGCAAATTCAGTCATGATGATGTCCACGTCTGATGACCCTCACTAGTTCTCGGATAATTCTAGCCAAAATTGTAACAACGATGGTGATAAAAATGGTCAAAATCAGAAAAATGGTGGTAAGCATCGCGACAATGGCGGTGGTCGTGGCGGTGGTAGCAATGGAGGACGCGATGTCAGAAGACCAGCTGGGTTGCAACACCATTGGCCGCAACCTTGGCCCAATGCACAATGGTTGTGGGGTTGGGTCAGTCGCCCATTCCACTCTTTCCTTATTTCCCGACCGCTGGGCCCAATCACGCACAAAGTGACGGCACCGTGCCAGAATAAGATTGAGCCCACGACGGCCGCTGCTTGGGCCTCGGCCTCAGCAGACCTTCATTGATGTGGGCCTAGTTTTCGGTCCCACACCTACGGATATTGAGGTCGCGATACATACACTTGGATTAAATCCTCCGGATACAAATTGATATATAGACACCGGTGCCACTTCTCATATAACGCTCGCGCAAGATAATCTCTCATCTTATTTCAATTTGAGCAATAATCGTTTCATCATTGTTGGTAATGACAATTCAATTTCAATTCGTGGTTATGGTCACACAAATTTGTCCCCACATATCCACCTCTAGTCCTAAAAAATGTCCTCATGCCCCTCACTTAATTGAGTCTCTGTTAACTTTGACCCTTTTGATTTTTCTGTAAAGGATTTCACGACGGGGATACCTCTAATGAGATGTAATAGTCAAGGAGAACTTTATCCAATCACAACCACCACCATCTCCACAGGTCAAGCCACTCTATCAACATTTGTCGCTCTTGCTCCTTCTTTGTGGCATGCACGTTTGAGTCATCTATTATTTCTTCTCTTACAAATAATAATTTTATTGATTGTAAAGTATGTGTAGTACTCATATTTGTCCCTCTTGTACTCTAGGAAAACATGTTAGATTACCATTTGTAGCATCTACTTCTAGTACATTGATGTCTTTTGACATTATTCATAGTGATTTATGGACATCTCCCATTTTGAGTTCTTTGGGCTATCGTTATTATATTTTATTTTTGGATGATTATTCTAATTTTTGTGGACTTTTTCTTTGTCTAAAAAGTCTCACATTTTTCCACATTCTTAAAATTTAGAGCTTTCACCCATACCCAATTGGAACAGAAAATTAAAAACATTCAATGTGATAATGGTAGAGAATATGTTAATGGGCCATTTCAGAAATTTTGTGATGTTCATGACATATCTTTTCAATTTTCTTGTCCTCATACATCCTCACAAAATGGGAAGGCCGAAAGAAATATTCATACCATTAATAATATTGTTTGAACCTTACTAGCTCATGTTTCATTACCTCCGTCGTTTTGGAATCATGTGTTACAAATTGATACCTACCTCCTTAACATACTCCCTATCAAAGGTTTAGCTTATCAATCACCCCTAAAAAATTATAATATGGATCCCTCGTATTATCATCTTAGGGTATTTGGAGTTTGTGCAATCTGCTTTTCCCGTCTACTACAATTAACAAACTACAAGTCTTTTCTACCGCTTGTTTGTATTTGGGTTATCCATATGATCATCATGGTTATAAATATTTTGATTTATATACTAATAAAATTATAATTAATCATCGTGTCATTTATTATGAAACTCAATTTTCGTTTGCTAATTTGTCTAATTTTGTGCCTAGGAATTATAATTTTTAGATGATGGGCTCTTACCGTGTGTTCTCCAAAAGTGGGCTCAACCTACCCGTGATCCAATTCTGCTATCACGCCCACTGCCTGGTGCCCTATATTCTGTCGGGTCCGTCCCAATTCCCGATTCAGCTTCAGGTTTACATCCAGCAGACCCACTACATGCTGGCCCGATATCCCACATTACCGAAACAATGTCTCCTCCAGCAGTACCACTGCCTAATGGCTCAAATAATGCTCCCCAGTTTTAGCTGGGGGGGGGGGGGGGTAGGCCCGATCCCGATCCCGCCTCGGTCCCGTCCCAAACCCGATATTATAAACAAATAATAATTTACGATATCAGGACTCGAACCGGGACGGGACATGGTCTCGTCCCGCCTGGACCTGGCCCGCTTCAGTCCGGCCAACCCGTCCCGATCCCGCCCGATACCTTCCCCTTTGCCAAAATAGTCGTTGCACCAATGACCATTTTATATTTTGGTTGTTGTGCAACGACCATTTTTGGCTTCCCCATATCCCCTTAATATTTATTTTTAACCCCTAAGCTATTATATTTACACTTTAACCCAATTTCTCAATCATAAATACCTCATTTTCTCTTTATATTTCTCACAAATCTTCCTACAATCTCTCAATCTATCTTCTACAATTCTACATTGTCTACTAAATATTCAATTTTATTTATTTATTTGGGAGTGCAGTTCGGAACTAGCTTGAGGATCTTTCATCGAGCAAAGTTTCAATTTTCAACCTCTCGATTACACGTCGACGTTACGTCGGCGTTTGGTACATTCGTTTCTTCATTAAATTATTATTGTTTCTTTATTTTAATTAGCGCACTTAATTTTATTATCTTTAACTATTTATTTGCATAACTAAAATGAAAGGAATAAGAGGTATGTTGGGTAAGGGTAAGGGTAAGGGTAAGGCTTCTTCTAGTAGGGGTAACAAAGGCAGGGATAGTTCTTCTAGTAGTTCTAGTCCTACTCCTAGACATGATGATTTTGTTGATATTGAACATTTTCCTGAAATATCATATGATTTAGACGAGCAGATATTTTCTTAAACTCAACAAGACTTTAATTTAAAAGATGTTCGAGATGACACACCCACTAATATAGATAAAACACCCACTAGTGAACTTCCAACTAGAAGGCCTCATATTCCCTCTAGTATGAGACGAGGTCCAGCAAGACGATCATTAAAAGCAGATGCATGTAAGTTTTTTGATAGGGACGTAGAGAATCAAGTAGCTATATGTAAAATTTGTAAAGATGTTTATAGATTTAAAACTGAAAAAGATTAGGGGTTTAATGAGACACATACAAAATGCTCACCCAGCAAGGTATTCCCAATACGAGGCTGAAAAAGATGGTGCGCAAGCACCCTCTCCTTCGGGACAAGGTTCACATACTGTCCCAGATCTAGTACAAGGTCAAATTAACCCTATGACGGGGGAAATTGTAGGCACTAAATACGATAAACATAAAGATAGGAAAGTATTATCAAAATTAGTTGTTGTGGAGGGCTTGCCTTTTTCATTTTCTTCATCTCTTGGTTTTATTCATTATATTAGAGAAATGTATAGTCCTGTTTTTAAAGGTTTTTCTAGATCAACAGTTAAGAGAGATGTATTTAAATATGCACATGAATATCAACAGTATTTACGTTATTCATTATATCATTTTAATGGCAAAGTGACTCTCACTTCTGATATAGGTCATAGTACTAACATCCACGATTATTTAACGGTAACCTGTCATTGGATAAATTATAAATGGTCTATGCAAAAACGTATCTTAGCGTATAGATATATAGATAGTAGACACACTGGTCTTTTTATTTCAGAAAATATTTATTCAATTTGCGATTATTATGGAATAACAGATAAAATTATGAGTATTACATTAGATAATGCATCTTTTAATAATTCTGGTATTACAGTTTTAAAAGATGTTTTAACTCTATCTTTTCCAAATAATTTTCATATAAAATGTGTGTGCCATATTTATAACTTAGTTGTATATGATGGTCTATTACTTTTTCAAGATATTCTTGATAAAATAAAGTTTGTTATAAACTTTATTTTTAAAAAATAATGGAATACAACGAAAAAATATTATAAAAAACTTGTCACGATTGCCTTACCTTATAGAAAAATTTCAGAAGAAGTACCCACTAGGTGGAATTATTTATATGAACAACTACTTGTTGCTTATGATTATAGAAGACCTATAACTTTATTTTTTAACGCCCATAATCAAAATCCAATTGATATGCTTGTAGATAACGATTGGGGAAAAAATTCCGAACTTGTTGTATTTCTAGAGAATTTTTTTCAAGCAACAAAAGAATTTTATGGTATATATTATCCTACTATTTCAACTATGTTGTTTTATATAACTCTTATATTTTTACTGCTTAGTGAATATATGGAAAAACCCAGCTTATAAGGCAACTATTAAAAATGTTTAGCAAAATAAAAAAATATTTTATTCTTATTCCCACTATTTATATTATTGAGGTTGTATTAAATCCGACTATTAAAATAGACGGTTTTAAATCACTTATTCAAAATAATTATGAATGTATAACAGTACTACCACCTCCAACTCTAAAAAATTCAAATGACCCACCACTTATTGAACAAACGAAAGAACAAGTATTGTCTAGCATAGAAGACGAATGCAAAAAAGGTATATAGATATTACCAACAAGAAGTGCTAGCAACCAACCGACTTTCATACCATCTTCTTCTTATTCAACACAACCTCAAAAAAGACATGTTGTTTCTGCGGCTAGTATTGAAAGCATCAGAAATAGAATGTGTGGTGCTAACACTACTAACCAAATTAGCGAGTGATGTTTTTGTTTTGCAGGGTGTTTTACCTTACCAAGCAGTTATCAATGAAGAATGAGATGAAGACTTGCTGAAATACTGGAGGGGGAATGAGAAGACCTTTCCGACGCTTTCAATGATGACCCGAGATGTTTTGAACATTCAAGTGTCATCAACGACATTTGAAAGGACTTTTTCTGTCGGCAGATTTCAAATAGGAGAGCACAGACACTCATTAGCCGAAGACAGTTTGGAGATTGCAGATTATTCAGAGATTGGATACGAGCGGAGTGCAGAGGGTGCAGTCAACTTTAGAAGGAGACGAAAACTATAACGACATCTTATCCGAAGGTGGTGGAAGCGACGTGGAGCAATTTGACCAACAAATGCCAATTCCAACCGAAGAACCACAAGACATTGTGAAGAAAATAGAAAAGGTATTTTCAAATTGGTAATTTTTTAATTGCAATTTTACTATGTCATTTGCAACTTTTGAACAACACCACAAAGTTACAATTTTGACAATTGTATCTGTATTACAAAAAAAATCATATTTCTATTAAATAATATAAGAGACACAAAAACAACCTTGAGATGTTTTTATTAGACTATCTTATTCAATTATATATATTTATATATATTATTTTTCTAAATTAAGTGCAAAAAAAAAATCGCCCCCGATCCGATCTCGTCCCGCTAGGATCTGTACCCTTTTCCGACGGGACCAGAACCGGGATGGGACATCGACGAATCCTCCGATCCGCCGGGACCAATCCGCTAACCACGACCCATTTGGCCACCTAGTTTGACCAATGGTTATTGGGCCGGACCCATTCTGGCTGTGGTCCTGTTGACCCATCACCTACCCACATCCATCAAATTCTATCTCGAGTCAAGGGCCCGTTACTCGTAGTCAATGTGGTATTTTAAAACCAAAATGACATTTTACTCTTAATTCTAATGTCAGTAAATCACCCCTACCACGTAACTCAGTGTCTGCTCTTCATGACCCGAATTAAAAAATGGTCATGGATGATGAATATAATGCTCTTATTGAAAATAAGACGTGGGAGTTGGTGCCCCGTCCGCATGGTGTCAATACTATTCGTTCTATGTGGATTTTTTCTCATAAAAAAAATTATGACGGCCCTTTTGGGAGGCATACTACCCGCCTTGCAGGTGATGGTAAAACACAATAGGTAGGCGTGGTTGTAGGGAGACATTTAGTCTGGTGGTAAAACCGAAAACCATTCACACTATGCTTAGTCTGCCTCTCTCGAAAGAATGCCTCATCCATCAATTGGATGTGAAAAATGTTTTCTTACACCTTAAAGAGATAGTATACATGCATCAACCCTTGGGGTTTAAAGACCCCAATTATCCTCATCATGTTTGTTTGCTGAAGAAGTCCTTAAATGTGCTTAAGCAAGCCTCACGGGCTTGATATAAGAGGTTTGTAGAATATGTGTCTACTATTGGATTTTCTCACAGCATGTCTGATCATTCTCTGTTCATTTATCGTTGTCGTACTTCTTTGACATACATTCTGTTATATGTGGATGATATAGTTTTGACTGCCTCGTCTGATAATCTGTGCAAGTCTATCATGTCCATTCTAAGTTTAGAATTTGCTATGAAAAACTTGGAGCCCTTGAATTATTTTTTGGGTATAGCTGTTACTCGTCATGCAGATGGTCTATTTTTTTCACAGAAGAAGTATGCAGCTGAGATTATTGAGAGAACTGGCATGTCATCATGTAAGTCTTCTTCTACTCCGGTTGATACAAAACCGAAGTTGAGTGCCACTTCTAGCATACCATATGGGGATCCCACCCACTATCGTAGTTTTGCAGGGGCTCTTCAGTATCTTACTTTCACGAGACCTAATATTACTTATGTTGTACAACATGTGTGTTTATTTATGCATGATCCGCGGATTGAGCACATGCATGCACTCAAACGCATTATACGATACATACAGGACACTCTTGATTATGGATTACATTTATATGTCTTATACACATGCTGATTGGGGTGGATGTCCATATACCAGACGTTCGACATCTGGTTATTGCATGTTTCTTGGTGATAACTTGGTCTCTTGGTCAGTAAAATGCCAGGCTACTTTATCGCGATTCAGTGCGGAAGCCGAGTATCGAGGGGTAGCCAATGTGGTGTCTGAGTCATGTTGGCTACGTAATCTTCTGTTAGAACTTCACTTTCCTATTCAAAAGCTACTTTGATCTACTGTGATAATCTTAGTACAGTCTATCTCTCTGGGAATACGGTCCAATATTAGCGCACTAAACATGTCGAGATGGATATTCACTTTGTTCGAGAAAAGGTAGCTCGAGGACAAGTACGTGTCTTGCATGTCCCTTCAAGGTACCAAATTGCTGACATCTTTACTAAGGGTCTTCCATTGGTTCTGTTTGAAGATTTTAAGGACAATCTCAGCGTACGACAACCGCCCGCTATGACTGTAGGGGGTGTGTTAAACAGTGACTGTGAGCCACGTTCCAGTCCAGTGGGGCCCTTGCCCTTCCTTGTATATTTGGTAAATATTAGACTTAGAGTAGTGTTATATTAGCATAATTGTAAAGTTAGTATTCTTATAGAATAGGAATTTAGAAGTAGAATCGGAAAAGAATTTTCTTATATAACTTGTATATATATGTTATTCATTAATAAGAATAATGAAGGGATTATTTCTTTCAATAACGAGTGGCATTAAAGACTAGAGATCTAAACCTCTATTTATTCCTATATCATAGGTTTATAATATCATTTTATATTATCGCCTTATCTAAAATTTAAAGGGAGTGAAATTGTTTATTGTAGAGATTGTAAATGTGTTGGGACGAACACCTCTAGTTGCTCGGGTTAATTATTTTTGTAAAAGCAAACAAGAGATTTATACAGAGTCATATCCATTCACAGGTCGATGTGAATTGAGATGGCATTTAATAATCATCTATCGTAGGAGCTCTCACTCAGCCTGTCAGCTCAACCAGCCGCTGCTGCTATGATTATAAATGATTATGTACTTACGTTTACCCTTTTTCGCCCTCTTTGATAATTAAATATGTGCATTCAGATTAAAAAAATTGGGATGCTAAAATTAAATAATTTGAACAACAAACATAGAAAAGTGTCTTTTTTTGCGAACGAAACAATATGTGCACATAAAATTATAAAAATAACGTTCACTAGTAATTTTCATTTTGTCTTTCAAAATAGTCATTAATATATAATTTTACATTTTACAAGCAAAACTTACCCATAAGGTTCCAACATTTTTTCCTTAACTGACCTAGAAATATAATAGCTTGAACGATTTAAGATCTTTGTACCTAAATAAATCAAGACACGCAAAAAATAAAATACGAAACTTATAGAATCGTAGCCTTCTAATGATATTATTCTGAAATTTCACTTGGAATTTAAAATTTCAAAACTGTGACTTTTTTTTTTTTTTTTTGAAGAGGCCATGATAAGCTCTTTCTTTTCGAGTCGCATGAGTAACTGCGATACAATAGCGCAAACCACGTCGGTAGGTCACTTGTGACAATGGCCCAGTATGTGTGCAGCCAAGAAGGTTTATGCGAGGATCGAACTCGTGGCCTTGCGGTCATTTCTCTTCTTCTGTACGACATTATCCTTGCGGTGACTTTTTATATATATAGGTTGAAAAATAGTTATTTAGATATTTCACCCTATAAAATTAGAGATAGAAGCCCAGAAAGTTCGTGGGGACGGGTGTGTTTCACTTCACCTTTATAAATAATTAATAAACCACTTGACCTAATTAAATCACTTTCCAGCCTCACATAATCATACTTGCTTTGAAGATAAATATAAACTCCAATTATTGTCCTATAAATACTAAGCTCTTGACATCTGTCTTTCTTCAACAAAGAGAGTCATTATTTCTTTTGTCTGTTACCTTTTTTTTTT
The DNA here is from genome assembly GCA_029844215.1 of Przewalskia tangutica. NCBI lineage: Eukaryota > Viridiplantae > Streptophyta > Magnoliopsida > Solanales > Solanaceae > Przewalskia > Przewalskia tangutica. The sequence continues at coordinate 5,113,851 of CM056720.1, forward strand.
CTTCCATAGATTAAAAAAAAAATTAATGGCTTCACAAAAAGTTATCACTGTCTCTACTACTTCCGATAGCACCGCCGGAGATTCACTACCGGCGAACTGTCCGAAAGGACAGTGCTTGTGCTCGCCGACGACCCATAGAGGATCTTTCAGGTATATATTGTATACAAGAATGTTAATTCGCTTTTTTAAATTTACATATTTTGTAAAAAACTTTAAGGACATTCGTTTACTATAATATATAAAGTATTTATTAATAATTTTTTGCTAAATATTTATTATTAGTTTCGACACTTCTATTCAAACACATAACAATTTATTGATAAAATCAGTTTCAAACATTTCTATGAGCTACTTTTAACCGTTAACCAAAATATTGGGATCTAATTTGTAAAAAGATATGAGTCTAATTTAATCTCAAAAGCTAGCTTGTAGAGTGAGGATTGTCCAAGTCCACATAAGGAGTTCATAGTAACAGATTCAAGTCCATTTCAATTCTTTGTTCACCGATGTTGGACCCCCAAATTATATTATTCACGCTCCAATTTAATGAGGTTTGGGCGTGCAAGAAGTGTTAAGAGTCACACTTCAAAATGAAATGAAAAAATAAACTTCTTATATGGACTTGAACAATCTTCACACCCTACCAGCTAACTTAGGGTTAGGCGAAGATACATTCCTTACATACTTCTTGCGAGAAAGTGATTTTATTACACCTAAATTCTCTTGTGTTTTTCTATTCTTACTTTTTTTTTCTTATTAGATTCCTAATTAACATGAGTTACAACAAATTTGTAATATTCAGGTGCAGGTATCACCGTAACTCTCCTTCTGGTGAGACAACAAGTGCATGGTTCAAGAGATCTAAATCCATGCCTGTTAATAAGCACAATAACTTGTCCTCAATTTCTCCCAAATCAGTTGAATCTACTTAATTAGAAGTTTAATTTGTACTTCTCCTATATATATGTTTTACTTCATAAATGGAAAAGTACCTGGTCTCTTTTTTTCTCTTGAATATGTACAGTGCAGACTATGGTAATGCAAGGAACTGATTTTGCTTCTCTCCAATGATTACTTCCTATTATTACTAGAGAGGCGGGTCAGAATTTAAATTTATGAATTCTAAATTTGGCGTTCAATTTATAATTCATTTTAGTTATTGAATTTCAATAAAAACAACCTCGTGCATAAATGTAAGGTAAGACGACATATAATAATCTTGTGGTTCAGTTCTTTTGGATCATGTAATGGCGGGAGAACAGTCTGACAATTCTCTTTTAATAATATTAATATAAATTCAAGGTCTAAGCAACAAAACATTACTAAAAAAATATCTATTTTCCCCCTGAAATGCTAAGTGGTTATTTCCCACCGTGTCGGTGGAAAAAACCTAAATAATCGTGTTTCTCACAAAAAAAATAAGGATATTTTTCAGCGTTTCAATAAGAATTTTGTTTCCTATCATGCACTTTTAGAAGTGAGCTGGTTCGGGAGAATGAGGTAGAAAAATTACGTTTTATAACACAAATTTCTACTTAATATTAGTATTTGAACACGTACTTAATATTATAACTTGGCTCTAAGACTAGTTACGAGCTTAATTTAGGTTATGTTACAGCATACGAGTTCAATTTAGGTTATGTGTTACAACATTTAAAGTAGGAAGGCGAGTATACTCGTGATAAGTAGGCATTTGAATATAATTTGGTTGAGATTTGAAAAAAGTCGTACTTCAATTAAATTGAAAAAGGGTACCTGGAAGTTAAACAAGTTGATCTTTTCTTTAATGTGATTATATTTTCATAACTCTCCCCTTGTTGTAATAGTCATTGCTTACTCAGCACTTATCAGTTATGACGGACCAGAAATAAATAATGGATAATATCAACACGGTTAAGAGTCTCACATCGAAAATGAAATGAGAATTTGAACTTCTTATATGAACTTGGACAATCCTCACCCTACAAGCTAGCATTTGGGGTTGAGTTAGGCCCAAGATCCCAAAAGCTAGCATGTAGGGTGAGGATTGTTCAAATCCATATAAGGAGTCCAAGTTCCCATTCCATTTTCGATGTGAGACTAGATCTTAACACTCCCCGGCACGCCCAAACCTCGTTAACTGAAGCGTGAACAATATAATTTGGGGGCTCAATATCGGTGAACAAAGATTTGAAACATGTCTGGCTCTTATACCATATAAAGAATTGATCTTGAGCATAACTCAACCCCAAAAACTAGCTTGTATGGTGAGGATTGTCCAAGTGCATATAAGGAGTCCATGTTCCCATTCCATATCCGATGTGAGACTCTTAACAGGTCCGGGTACTGGGATGATTTGAGGCTTCGATGACCGGTATGGTTTTGGGGTTGGTTTGGGAGAGAGGATCGACTGCGGCATGTGTTGGTGACATGGTGGGCGTCGGTTCAGTTGACCGGTGGGAGGTCTGGAGAGTGGTCGGATGTGAACGGTCTGGAGGGGATGACGGACGGTGATTGAACTGGAACAGAGTCACTGCTGGAGGTAGCAGTGACGGGAGTCAGTGGCGGATACTGTTGAGTTGTGGCGGTGGTACAGTGAAGTTCGGTGAGTATAACAGAGGAGATGTCGGACTCGAGAAAGGTGTAGTCCGTGTTACGAAATTTCTGGATATTTGTATCATCAAACGTAACGTGACGCGAGACGTGAAATTGACGAGTGGACACATCATAGCACAAATAGCCCCTATGATTATGCGGAAAACCTACGAAGACACAAAGAGTGGTTCGGGGTGCTAATTTGTGAGGGACAACATATACGATATTTAGGTAGCACATGCAACCAAAAATCCGAAGGTGATCATATGAGGGAGTCCGACGGTATAAAATTTCGGTTGGGGTCATGATATGCAGAGTACTAGTTGGTAAAATATTAAGAATATATTCTACCATTTTGACTGCATATACTCAAAAGGAGGGAGGGAGAGAGGCATGAAAAAGGAGCGTACGAACCATATTATTGATTGTGCGAATGATTCGTTCGGCTTTTCCATTTTGAGGGGAGGTGTATGGACACAAAAAAGGAAACCCATTCCATTAGTAGAGTAACAATTGTGAAATGCGGAATTATCAAACTCACGACCGTTATCACATTGATTTTATGTCTTTTTCAAATTGTGTTTTGAAATAGACACGCAATGCAAGAAACTTGGCAAACACTTCACACTTGAATTTAAGCAGATAGACCCAGACAAAATGAGGAAATTCATCTAATAAGATGAGATAAAATTTATGATCCAGTGAGCTAGTAATGGGAGATGTTCATAAATCGGCATGAACAATGTCAAAGGGAAAAGACGTAACACTTGAAGAAGACTGAAACGGAAACATGTTTTCCTAAGGGACAAGAAAGACATTGTTGGACAAATTTTTCATTATGACAATGAATTAAATTATTGTTCCTAAAAAAATTAAAAACAAGGGCTCCTGGGTGTCCAAGTCTATTGTGCCACGTAGACGAAGAAATTGTTGCTAAAGCGGTTGGAGTAGTGGCATATGAAGTGGGAGATGTGGGAGGGTTGACACTAGCAGTGGATGTGGATAGGAACAGATAGAGATCACCCTCACTATTGTATCTCGTAAGGAGTGTTTTTGATATGGAGGTTCATTACGAAAAATTTAAATGGGTCAAAGTTAATTGATACAGAATTATCGGTGGCAAATTTTCTAACCGAGATTAGATTTTTATAATGTTAGGAGCATATAAGACGTTATTCAGAGAGAAATGGGGAACTGCAAGATAATGTCCACTCCGATTAACTCAATTTGGGGTTGAGTTAGGCTCAAGATCCATTATTACATGGTATTAGAGAGTCATACCAATTTCAATTCTTTATTCACCTATGGTGGCCCCCCAAATTATATTATTCACGTTCTAGTTAACAAGGTTTGAACGCGCGGGGGAGTGTTAAGAGTCTCACATCGGATATGGAATGAGAACATGGACTCCTTATATGGACTTGGACAATCATCACCCTACAAGCTAGCTTTTGGGGTTGAGTTAGGCCCAAGATTCATTCTTTACATGGTATCAGAGTCAGACCCATTCCAATTCAATGTTCACCGATGTTGGGTCCCCAAATTATATTATCCACGCTTCAGTTAACAAGGTCTGGCCGTGCGGGGGAGTGTTAAAAGTCCCACTTCGGATATGGAATGAGAACATAAATTCCTTATTTGAACTTGAACAATTCTCACCCTACAAGCTAATTTGGCCCAACTCTGTCCGGAAGTTGGCCTTTTAAGGCTTATTTCACTTCGGGGTTGAGTTAGGCTCAATATCCATTCTTTACCAACGAGAATAAGCAACTACTGATAATATTGTTGTGTTTGTTGAAGTTATTTGATGTTTTCTTTATTACTGATATAATTATTTGACGAAAAGAATAGCGGACGTGGACTCCTCGAGTCAGTATTTTACTTTTCACAGGTGAAATAGTTACCTTTCTCAATTGTTTATTTTGTCATATATTTATTTCTTTGCTATAGTTTTTATATTTGTTTCTAATTCTTTTACTATTTTTTTCAATTTTCTTTTTCAGCCGAGAATCTTCAGAAATCGTCTCTGCTTACTACATCCTACCCTTCTCAAATTCCACTAATGAGATTACACTGATTATGTTATTATAGTTGTGTATTATTTACTAGCTCTCAAATAGAGTTCGAAGATCAGATGAAGGTGATTGTAAAGCTATTATCACGACGTTAATTATCCAGAGAGTATAAATTATGATAAATCTTTTAAAAGTAATTTTAAGTGACTTGATCGTCTAAGTATATATGTTTCGAGCCATCAACACAACATCATTATTATTTTTATTATTATTATTATTATTATTATTATTATTAAAAAAATTCCTAAGGGACAAGAAAGACATCGTTGGACAAATTTTTCATTATGACAATGAATTAAATTATTGTTCCTAAAAAAATTAAAAACAAGGGCTCCTGGGTGTCCAAGTCTATTGTGCCACGTAGACGAAGAAATTGTTGCTAAAGCGGTGGGAGTAGTGGCATGGGAAGTGAGAGATGTGGGAGGGTTGACACTAGCTGGATGTGGATAGGAACAGATAGAGATCACCCTTACTATTGCATCTCGTAAGGAGTGTTTTTGATATGGAGGTTCGTTACGAAAAATTCAAACGGGTCAAAGTTAATTGATACAGAATTATCGGTGGCAACTTTTCTAACGGAGATTAGATTTTTTATAATGTTAGGAGCATATAAGACGTTATTCAGAGAGAAATGGGGAAATGCAAGATAATGTCCACTCCGATTAACTCAATTTGGGGTTGAGTTAGGCTCAAGATCCATTATTACATGATATTAGAGAGTCATACCCATTTCAATTCTTTATTCACCTATGGTGGGCCCCCAAATTATATTATTTACGCTCTAGTTAACAAAGTTTGGACGCGCGGGGGAGTGTTAAGAGTCTCACATCGGATATGGAATGGGAACATGAACTCCTTATATGGACTTGGACAATCCTCACCCTACAAGCTAGATTTTGGGGTTGAGTTAGGCCCAAGATCCATTCTTTACATGGTATCAGAGTCAGACTCATTCCAATTCAATGTTCACCGATGTTGAGTCTCCAAATTATATTATACACGCTTCAGTTAACAAGGTCTGGCCGTGCGGGGTAGTGTTAAAAGTCCCACAGCGAATATGGAATGAGAACATAGATTCCTTATTTGAACTTGAACAATTCTCACCCTGTAAGCTAATTTGGCCTAAAGTTGGCCTTTTAAGGCTTATTTCACTTCGGGGTTGAGTTAGGCTCAATATCCCTTCTTTACCAACGAGAATAAGCAACTACTGATAATATTATTGTGTTTGTTGAAGTTATTTAATGTTTTCTTTATTACTGATATAATTATTTGACGAAAAGAATAGCGGACGTGGACTCCTTGAGTCAGTATTTTACTTTTCACAGGTGAAATAGTTACCTTTCTCAATTGTTTATTTTGTCATATATTTATTTGTTTAGCTTGTGTCTTGCTATTTCTTTGCTATAGTTTTTTATATTTGTTTCTAATTTTTTTACTATTTTTTTCAATTTTCTTTTTCAGCCGAGAATCTTTCAGAAATCGTCTCTTCCTACTACATCCTACCCTTCTCAAATTCCACTAATGAGATTACACTGATTATATTATTATAGTTATGTATTATTTACTAGCTCTCAAATAGAGTTCGAAGATCAGATGAAGGTGATTGTAAAGCTATTATCACGACGTTAATTATCCAGTGAGTATAATTATGATAAATCTTTTAAAAGTAATTTTAAGTGACTTGATCGTCTAAGTATATATGTTTCGAGCCATCAACACAACATCATCATCATCATTATTATTATTATTATTATTATTATTATTATTATTATTATTATTATTATTATTATTATTATTATTATTATTATTATTAGTATTATTTAGTTGGAGTGTGGGGTAGGGTAGGTTAGAAATGACATCAATTCTAGACCAACTGAATAGAACCTTGGGAGATATTATAGCATGGTGCCAATTAATAAAAAGACGTGGGAATCTATGTTTTCATTAACTATCAAGCAATTGGAAGGAGGGGAATATATTTCAAATTATCTACATTGTTCAAGTGGATAATGGAACAATTATGGTGATGGATTTCTAATACTCTATAGGGAGATGATTAAATTCGTTTGGTGAATATCATATTTTAGTAAATAAAAGGAAGAAAAAGGAAAAATTTAATCATATGTGTACTCTCTATCTGTCAGTCAAAGTAAGAATAAAAAATAAGATATGTGTACGCTCTATCTTTACACGAATTTACATGAGGTATGTCCGTATGTTATTGTATATTATAATCTCCAAATATCACCTCAAAGATAAAATCTTCTAGAAGAGGAATTACTTTTGCGACGTCCGAGAATAGTATATTCCTAGTAATTAAGCTGATGACACTTATTGGAGATTGATTCCGATGAGAAAAGCACAACTAAAGCATGGCAGTATCGCTATAGTTGCTAAGGTTCTTTTGTATCATTGTATGTCAATGATACTTTAGTTTTTTATTCCAATAAACATTAATAGAGTAATTGTTCTTACACATGTTAATATATCTTAGAGAGAAGATTTAAATATATCTCTAATCAATGACAAATTTAGAATTTCAAGAAGATGGATGCTGCACCACTTCTAACACTAAAGAAAACTTAATTTTAGCTATGAGCTTCGTCGCTAATCCGTCACTAGATTGCTCATTACTAACATTTTTTTTATAATTCATTGCTAGTCCGTCCACTAAATAGGATTAGTGATGACTTTGCTGTTTAGCTATAAAATTTGTTCGCGGTTAATTCTTATTTTTTTAGAATAAAAAAAAGGGGCGGGTTACATATATACTTGAGATATTCCCGAATTCGTGATTCCAATATAAAATTGTCAAGAGATTTGGGAGGATAGCCATATTCTTTTTTTGAAAAAGTTTATAGTTTACACACCGATAGGGATGTCAATGGGGCGGGGCGGGGGCGGGGGAAGGGTATCCCGTACCCGTATCCACCACTTAAAACACACCCTCACCCCGCCCCATCACCCATCATGGGTAGTAATTCCTCCACCTGTCCCCGCCCCACTTACTCCGCGCGGGTACCCACTTACCCGACGGGTACCCATTAATCTCATTCTCTTTTTCTGACGGTCCCGAAAAAATGATTAACTAGTTTTCAGGATTTGTCTTGTCAAAAAGACGAACCCAACTATACTCAGAGCTCTCCAGGTTGACTTTTGAATCTCTCAGTTAACCATCTTTCCACTGCAAGATCAAGGTTTTAACTTAGCATAAATGCTCGCTGAAAAGTTGGCCAACATTAAAACACAAATGATGGACATTCTAAGGTTAGAGTTGTTTCATCCACACATGCAAGTCTAACCTAAGCATACATCCTATTAAACTTACTATTTTCATATATCAGAGATGCAAATGGACAATAAAAGTATATTAGCCTACTAATATTATTTTCAAGATTTCCATAATTAGGAGCATGAAACTCAGTTGTGGACAAATGGGAAACTAAACAACAAGTAAATGGAAGAGGTACTTTCATGATTAGTACAAAGCCATTTTATAAACAAAGGGACGAGGTACATTCAGGATCAGTACACTACTGTTTATGTAAAAATAAATAAATAGAAAGAGGTACTTTCATGATTTTCAGGACACGCTGCGGGTTGGCTCAAGTCATATTTTAAATCAAAGGGCCAAATAAATTCATAAATAGCCTAATTTAACTAATAGACGATACGGATATGGGCGGTGCGGGTACGGTCGGTGTGAGTACGATGCGGGTAGCGGGGCGGGACGGGTGCGGGGCGGGTCTTATATGAAATCCACCCCCGCCCCACTACCCATGGCGGGTAGCACTTTTGATACCCATACCCGCCCCATCACCCACCAAACCATCCCTCAACCCGCCCCAACTGGAGCGGGTGCGGGGCGGTACCCGTATTTACCCGTCCCACTAACATCCCTACACACCGAAGGTAGTAATATTTCCCCCTATTGTGTTGCTTAGGATTAATTAGATGTAATCTTCTATATCTTCTAATGAGAATATAAAAAAAGAACAAAATATTTACATTATATATCATCAAAATGCCCCTTCGAAAGGGAATGCTACTCTACTAATCGAAGTTAATTTCTTAAGGTTTTTTATTTGATGTCCGATATTCATATTGGAGCTCCACTAATTCGAATGTTCGGACAACACTTTTAATGTGATTTTTTTATTTTCACGGCTCGAAAATCGATTGAGACTTGTTGGGTCCCGGGATACAGCTATGGAATAATAAAAAACAAACTGGAAATAACTCAATTCGAATGCTGGAACAATTTGCAAATGTCGGCGAAAATGTCGTCTGACATAACTGACGATATTTCGGTAAAAACAATGTTCAGTTAAAAACAGAATAAAACCTTTGAAGAGTAAAATACAGCGGAAATAATAAATACACAAAGGTTTAATTTTCATAGGTTATATATTAATATAACTCATGATGGTCAATGACCAAAATATTGTATATATATATATATATATATATAATTGATATATTCCTTTCTTTACAAGATTTACAAGATGATACAAAAGGATAAGTCGCAGATGACTTATGCCTGAAAAATCTATCTAAATAGAAGTGACAAACATCTCATTACAATCTCTCCATACAAAGCTAATCTAGAATTTGAAACATCGACTGAAATGTCATGCAAAATGTCGTCATAAACTCAGACAACATTTTGTAATCCAGATTTCTGAGAAGAAATCCCGAGAGCTCTCTTGGTATTTTTACATTTTGTTTCTGGATATTGATTCACTGATTTGTCCTCTCTATTTATAATAGAGAGTCCTCCTTGAAAAACTCAATGAATCGTTGTGGAGGTTGAGCTAAAAGTGGTCACGTGTGGCAGAAACTTGAGGAGTGATTTTCCCAACAGCTTGGACTTTTTCTTCCCTCGTCTTGCTCCTTAAGTTAAGCTATCTCTTGGACTTAGTCTTCCATGTTTTCAATCTGCTTCAAATACTCCTTGCCAAGTCAAATTATCATGTGATAAAAAGGTCACACATTTCTGAAATCTGTCCGTGAAGATAGGAAAAACAATTACCAGAATGTCAAGACATTTGTTCCGATATTTTCTGATTTGGACTTAGTACGAAAAATGATATGTTAGAAAAAAAGTCATAACACAGATCCTAACATTAACATTCTCCCCCTTTTTGTCTTTCTTCACAAAACCTAATCAACTAAGTGTGAGTGACCTATAGTATTGACATATCCACATAAATGTTCCCCTCAACCTGAAATTGGCATAAACACAATATACACATATATGCCATTTTTATATAGGATTAGAAAAGAAGAAAGATGTTAGCACATATACACATATCATCCACTTATACAGATTTATATTCAGACCATATTCTCAACACCAACCAGTAGCATCAGCTTCAGTCCGTGAAGGAAGGGCAAAACATTAACATTCTCTCCATTTTTGCCTTTCTTCACAAAACAATATTTTCAATAAACAGCAGTAGCTTCCAGCACAACAACATAAAACGGTAGTAGCTTCCAGCAGTTCTCTACTCCTGCATAACTCTTTTCTTTGCACACTTCTCTCTGCATAACTCCTTTCTCTGCACAGAACAACAACATCTATCCTTCTTTCTCTGCTCCCCCTGCATTAGCACTTTCCTCTGCTTCATCGACTTCAGTACTTCATCATTTTCTCTACAGTAGCATCATCATTATCTCGAGACAATAGCATATGCATATCATTTCTCCCTTTTTTTGTGAAGAAAGCAACACCATAAAATGGTCCTTGGCTTGAATCAGTAGACAGTGGAGACTGTCTTGGACCAGTATTGTCAAAAATGTTGGTGACATTCCTGTCAACATCTGCATTATTTTCTTCCATTTTTCAGGGTAGATCGATGACTCTGTCTCTACTCTTCAAATCTGCAGGGCCTGCTTCTCTAACATTCTCCTCAACATTTAATTCCATACATTAGTTTATAACAGTAGGTGTGAGAAATATAATCTGTTATAGAGATGTACCTTCTCAAACTTCTTCGAGGATGTATGCTCTACAGCAGAACTCAAAATAGCACTAAACAACCTGACTATTTTATCAACATATGTTTTTTTTTCAGTAACATATCTTTGGAGTTGTCTTTCCTTTAATAACTCTATCAAATCATATTTTGAACAAGAAGTGAGTAGATACATACCTAAAGATCTGATTCAGGTTTGGTTTTGCTGGAGGATGTTGGAGTTTGTGTCCCTTCTGATGTTGGCTAAAATGTTGCCTGAGATGTTGTGGCATCAGTTGCAATATTTGGAACAACACTCGATTTAGCATATCCGGAAATTTCCCTTGGGAAGAATTGCTTCAATGGAGTTTCACCAAGAATTTCCTCACTTTCTTGAGACACATTTTGCAGTACATAGGCAGTTGTTTCTTCTTGTCTCTCTTCAGTTGAGAACACCAAGTTCATGTCGTCACTGTCACGGCTCGAGCAAGCAAATATAGCAATATCACATCTGGACCTTGACCTGTAATTGCTCGGCTCTACACAAATTGTTCTTCTCAAACAATCTACTCGATCGACAAGTAGTGAAGGTGGAGGATCTTGGTCTCTTACCCAATGCTGAAATATTAGATATTTTATCAACATCTATTGGATTGTTGACATCACATGGGTAGTTGATATCTAAAGGTTCATGTAAACCTTTGAATACTATGGCTTTAGACAAGTCCTATGTGGATGGTGAAGAAGGAAATCTGTGGGGTTGTTGTGGTTCAACATGCTCAGAAGATTCAGTGTTCATTGGAGGGCTAGTACTCAAAAGTTGATCGGTGGATTGGTTGATATTGGCGTTGACATTGGAAAGTTTCCATAGGTGAATATAGTGGAGAGGGTTTTGAGAAATTTTGGAAGATGAAGGGCTTGAGTGTTCCATCGGTTGTATATACCAAAGTGATGTCATCTTCCCATTTGTTTTTTGATTTTCGAAAAAACAAAAAGACAACAATAATGTCAAACAAGTAAAGAACGATTTATAAACTTGGCAGAATAACTAATTTTTTTAAAAAAAATTATATATATATATATATATATATATATATATATATATATATAACAAGTAAAGAACGATTTATAAACTTGGCAGAATAACTATTTTGTTTTAATTTTATATATAACAAAATAAAAGGAATATCTATATACATGACAAATCTTTCAAAGCAACAAAAATCTCTTATATTTAGGTGTTTCAATTTTACACAACTTACACCTAAAATATTGGGATAAACTAACTAGACATCAAAGTAGGAATACAAATTAATCTTATCAGTTTAAAGTTTGAAATTCCTATTAAAACAAGACACAAAAATAGGGAAAAATAACTGAATTTTTCAAAAATCAGTTACACATCGCATCCCAACAAATATCATTATCTGAAAATATCAACAGTAATGTTGGCAACATTTTGTACAACACAAGTATCATGATCCTTCAAGAACATCTTCCTTTCGGCAACAAATCAAGACACGTTTCATATATGTTTTTATGAGTTTAACCTCCAGACCAATGTAACATTTTCTCATTGAGTCCTAGATCTAATCATAAAACACATACAAAATTCATTTTTGTGTCAAAAACAAGAATACTTATTTAGCATCCTCACAATTTCTTTTGTTTAAGCACTTTGATACTCCTATAGTATAGAAACGATATCAATTTGAAGGGTTTTTCCCGTATTGCACAGTTGCCGAGAATTAGAAAGGCTTTGCCTTATTTTGATACTCTATTTTTATGATATCTAATATCATCGCAGAGAACGGTATCACATTAAAATCACGTTCTTATTTGGAAATCATACCTGTGTGAACAAAAATCAGCCATTACACAGTACTGAAAATCAGATTCTGATATTACAAGGGTAAATGTCATCCAAAATGTTAGAGATATTTCAGCCGACATTCTCCCAACAGTGCCTGTTTCAGAGATTACAGAGACCAAGAGATTTTTTCAAACTATAAAATCTCTCATGGTCCAAACCTTTTATAAAAGTATCAGGTAGTTGATGAAGAGTATCAATATGTTCAATTTGAACTAGCTCTTTTTTAATCAAATCCCTTTTTAAAAAATGATATCTAATCATAGTACAAAACTAAATTGTTGCTAGTAAAACCATAGTCGTTTAACATGTGTCTTAGCCATATTCATTGAGAGCAACAACTTTCAACTGCTACATATTCAGATTCAGCAATTGAAAGTGAGACACAATTTTGTTTACGACTCTACAAAAAAAACAAGATTATTGCCAAGATAAAAAATATTCTCTACTTGTACATTTTATATCATTCACATCACCAATCCAATCTGAGTCACTATATCCTATTAAATTATGATTAGTGTCCTTGGAATACCAAATTTCCAACTCACATGTGTCAGCAACATATCAGATGACACATTTTACGACATTTAAGTGGGAGACTTTGGATAGGCTTGGAATCATGCACAGACACAAATACTAAACATTATATCTATACCGACAACATTTTTTTTGGTTGTAATGTAGACATAAAACAAGAAGGACTTACCTTACGATAAATGGTAGACATGCACACATATCTAACCATGACTCGGTAATTGCGAGGTTCCTTCTTTCTTGTTCTAATTTCTTCAAACACTCCCCCTTTCACCCGGCCTGTTGGATGATTCTTCCTAATCCCTGATGAAGGTCCCTTCAAACATAATTTAGCAATTCAGCATTTGACTCCTCATCTTCACCTACTGTGTTCTCGGTTTCTGCTTCAGATGTTATTTCGGATGTCGTGACATTTGGATCAACATCTGGAGTTTCAACATTCTGCGCATTTCCACCTGTATTATCGACTTCAGCAGTCTTCTTCTGTACAGTTTTTGTCCTTAGATTGTACATTCAGTAAGCATGACTATTTTGAGAATAGCCAACAAAAATCCCTTTGTCACTCTTAGAGTAAAACTTAGCCAGATAATCTCTATCATTTAAAAAGTAATAAATACACCCAAAAATATGAAAGTAACACAAGTTAGATTTCTTTCCATATATTAGTTCATAGGGTGTCATCTTTGTTACAGACCTTAAATAAGCTCTATTAGTGATGTGACAGGAAGTAAAAAATATTTTGACAATTTTTAGAATTAAGCAAAACTCTAGTCATTCCTTACCATGTCATATTCTTCCTTTGTGCTACCCATTCCGTTAAGGAGTTTTTGGGAGCAGAAGAAACTCATGAAAAATTTCTATTTTCTCACAAATTGTGAATGAGATGTTTTCAAATTCTTTTGCATGGTCGGATATAATCCGAAAAAACAGGAGAATAGAACATGTTCCTAATTCTAGAATGCACAATTTTAAAACATGTCAAAAAATTGAGATTTTTCTTTTAAAAAAATATATATTCATAAGTACCTAGAAAAATCATCTACAATCACATAGGACTACCTCATGCCTCCTAAATTGTCTACATCAATTGGACCCATAAGATCCATGTGCAATAATTAAAAATAGTGAGACATACCTGAATATTATTGTCATTCTGGACAACATTATGGGAAACATGGGTTTGCTTACCTTGGAGACAATCTGCACAGACTGTTTTACCTTTATGACAGAAGTTGGGTAAGTCTCTAACCGCTTCATATGAGACCAATTCTTTCAGATTGCGGTAGTTGACATGCCCCAACTTTTGATGTCATAGTGTTGTGTCGTCCACCTTGACATTATTGATTGTCTCTTGTCTTGCAATAAGATAGAAATTATCACTTGTTCTAGTACCTCATTCGACACACTTATTAGCTTCATTCGTAACTTTTCAAGCATTCTTATTAAATTTCACCTCCAGATTGTCATTACACAATTGACTCATCAATTTAGTCATTAAACATTCAATCGTGTAAGACATTTCTTAAAGTTTGGACATCCAGGAACATCCAAGATTTCTTTTCCAATTCTTATATTCCCACCTCCATAAGTTACGTTAACTCCATTGAATAACTCACAGTTCTTTAGAAACTCCTTTGTACCTGTCATGTGGTGAGAACATCTACTATCAAAGTATCAAAAACCTGCAATGTTAGTTCTTAAATCATTTATCACAACATTACAAGTTTCAACATGTTTGGGATCTCAAACTCTTTTTAAAACATTTTTACATTTCAGCTCAGAAATGTTGCTCTGAATGTTGTCAGAAATGTTGGACAACATTTTAGGCAACATTTCGCTCACATAATTCTGAAGTTTGAAAACCATACGATTTTAAAAAATTCAGGGGAGTTACAATGACGACACACAAACTTCATATCCTTTTGACATATATGAGAACCTATTATTTAATCACTTTTCTTTTACAAAGCACATTTTCTCATTTTTGTCTAACAAACTAGAGCAGAAAGTTTTAAGAGAGTTTTCATACCTAATACCTGCATGTGGAGGTTTCCTAAAGCTGAGTATCTCTTTCAATTTAGAAGTTCATGATTAGAGCTTACGGAAGGTTTCTTTTGGCTAAATCCAATTTTGCACGAATCTTACCGAATGTAGTATCTTATTTGGTAAGTGCAACCTCTAGTAGGTTTATTGTGCATTTTAGATCTACATTCTCACGAGTTAAAGATTTTACCTTTGTCTCAAGTTACTTGGATTCTATGATTAGTGTTTTACAAATATTTTGTAATTCATTAATCATGTCATCTTTGCATTAAACTTGATTCATATCTTAGCCTCACCACTAGAAATAAAATCACTAAAGCAGTTAACATTAGGATAGTTAAAGAATATGTACCTTTCAGATGTTGCTGGAGATGCAGATGTCGTTGCAGATGTTGCCTGAAATGTCGTGACATCTGAGGCAACATTCTGCATTTACATTTTCATTATCGACGAGGATTGTTAAATGCGATGGTCAGCAATGCTTATGATTTGATTTCTTGATCTTCTTCCTCTTCTTAGTGGATATCCTTTTTTAGCACTTGGAAGAAAACTTGGTGGATTTTTTATTGAAGTCTTGGTTTTGATGCCTTTTAGATTTAGATTGATTTTTCTCATTGTTGAACTTCCTCACCATCAATTTATATTTTCGAGTGAGTAAGACAACATTAGCACATTCACCAATTTCTTCAAGATTCTCATCCGCTTCATCGATATGATTCTCTGAGGATTGAACTTGAAGTGTCACATTCTTGCTCTAATATAGTTACCTTTGATTCTTAATGTTCATCTCATAGTTTTGAGAATGTTCATCAAGGTATGAAGGTTCATATTAGCAAGACGTGAGCTTCTTTAATGGCATGAATTTTTAAATTGAACTTTTCATGAAGATAATAGAGAGCCTTTCAAAATAAGATTTAATATCATCTGCTTCTTCCATCCTTAAAAATTCATATTTTCTCATGAGCATGCATAGCTTAATTCGATGAACACTTGATCTACATTCACAATGAATTTGTAAAGTATCTCATGCATTCTTAGCCGTTGGGCAGTTTTGAATGAGTTTGAACATGTAAAGATAAACTCATCCAAATATTACATTTAAGGCTTTTTCGTTAAGCTAACATTATTGGTTTCTTCCGCCGTCCATTTGGATTCAGGTTTAATAAGAATGTCACATTTCTCATCCGGCGACAACATTTGAACAACATACACATTGGTTATAGATCTTCCATGTCCTAACATCAATTGATTTGAAGTGAGAACGTAGGCGAATCTTCAATAGATACATTTTATTCCATTTAAAATGGAAAGTATATCAATATTTAAATTAGTCGGATCCATAGTTAGAGTAAAAGGACCTTAGCACTTATTATGTTAAGTGTCGGCTCTATACCACTTGTTGGGTCCCGGGGGTACAACTATGGAATAATAAAAAACAAACTGGAAATTAACTCAATTCGTATGCTGGAACAGTTTGCAAATGTCGGCGAAAATGTCGTATGACATATGACGACATTTCGGTAAAAACAGTGTTCAGTTAAAAACCGAATAAAACCTTTGAAGAGTAAAATGCAGCGGAATAATAAAGACACAAAGGTTTAATTTTCATAGGTTATATATTAATATAACTCATGATGGTCAATGGCCAAAATATTGTGTGTATATATAATTGATATATTATTTTCTTTACAAGATTTACAAAATGATACAAAAGGAATAAAAAAGTTAAGTCGCACATGACTTATGCCTGAAAAATCTATCTAAATAGAAGTGACAAACATCTCATTATAATCGCTCCATACAAATCTAATCTAGAATTTGAAACAGCGACTGAAATGTCATGCAGAATGTCGTCACAAACTCAGGCAACATTTTATGATCCAGATTTCTGAGAAGAAATCCCGAGAGCTCTCTTGGTATTTTTACATTTTGTTTCTGGATTAATTCACTGATCTGCCCTCTCTATTTATAGTAGAGAGTCCCTTGAAAATCTCAATGAATCGTTGTGGAGGTTGAGCTAAAAGTGGTCACGTGTGGCAGAAACTTGAGTAGTGATTTTCTCAACAGCTTGGACTTTTTCTTTCCTCATCTTGCTCCTTAAGTTAAGCTATCTCTTGGACTTAGTCTTCCACGTTTTTAATCTTCTTCAAAGACTCCTTGGCAAGTCAAATTGTCATGTGATAAAAATGTCACACATTTCTGAAATCTGTCCGTGAAGATAGGCAAAATAATTATCAGAATGTCGGCCAGAATGTCAAGACATTTGTTCCGATATTTTTTTATTTGAACTTAATACAAAAAATGATATATTAGGAAAAATGTCATAACACAGATCGTAACATTAAGAAGACTTATGATTAAGGTGAAGGGACCCCAGCCATCTCACCACAGCTCATATTGGTCGAAGTTAAAAGCTTTTATTCTTTTTGAAGTTTTCATTTTATCTATGCAAGGATTGTGTCTTCATGCGAACAAAGTGACGTTAGGGCTGTTATACACTGCCTTTTTTGGGTAAACAAACAGAAAGGGAGAAGACAAAGAGAAGATGGATGATGATGCTTTTCTTAGTCGGATTTTACTAGAGGACATGCACAGGATTGAAATTCCCAAGACTACTCCTCCACTGCCTTAATACCTTTTTCATTTTTAAAAGATGTGAATATATAGCATCTCAAATAAGAAGTTAAAACATATTGTCGGGTTCTGTTGAGTTAGATATGGTTGAAAAAAGATAAAGTGGGGTTATTGATGGATGAAGGTTTGAGTTGAATTTAATTATTGAATTTTTTTAGAGTAGTGTTAGATGGTTGAATTTCAAAGTTACGACAGAATTTGTACTAAATTCCTAGTGATCTAGCAGAACTTGTGGCAAGGTAAGTTTTTGATCAGAAACTCTTAGTGATCCATAAGTTTTGTGAATAGTGTATTTCAAAGTTACTAGATAATTTATATTAAAGTCTTGGTGATTTGTTAGGACTTGTGGGAAGACACATCTTTGCTCCAATCCATTTGAATTTCTGGTGATCTATCATGACGTTCATTCAAATTTTAATTCGCAAGTTGCTTTTGTTAAATTTATATTCAACGAGGTCAAATCTCAAATACAACACAAAAGTGGCATATTTATGCAAATCACTCATGTCAAAGCCTAACTTCATATTCGAAGGTCTGAAGTTTGAAATGCCAATTTTAAATTTAGACCTTCATTTTCGGAACTCGCCAGAGCCAAATTTCAGATACAAGGTCTAAATTTAAACTTATTTCTTCAGTCTAACGGGTTGTTGGCCCAATTATATGTATATTTAATACACCCTCGCAATCATAGCGGACGATCTTCGAACGCTGAGACTGTCTCTAAAAACTTCAAAAATGACTGAGAGAAGACCCTTTGTAAAGATGTCTGCAATTTGATATCTGGAAGGGACATGCCAGACGCGTACTTGTCCTTTAGCTGCCTTTTCTCGAACAAAGTGAATATCCATCTCTATATGTTTAGTGCGCTGTTGCTGAACATGATTACCAGAAAGGTAGATGACACTTATATTATCACAATACACCAAGGTAACCTTCTAAATAGGACAATGGAGCTCTAAAAGTATATTACGTAACCAACATGACTCAGAAACCACATTGGCTACCCCTCGATACTCGGCCTCTACATTTGAACGTGATGGCGTGGATTGACGCTTGACAGACCATGAGACCAAGTTATTACCTAAAAACATACAATAGCCAGACGTAGACCGTCTGGTGTCAGTACAACCACCCCAATCAGCATCTGTATAGGAGACAAGTGTAGACGTCGGAGAAGGATACAAATGCAAGTAATAATCAAGTGTTCCCTGAATGTACCTAAGAATGCATTTGAGTGCATTCATATGTCCAATCCTGGGATCATGCATAAACAAACACACCTGTTGTACGACATATGTAATATCAGGTCGCGTGAACGTAAGATACTGAAGGGCGCCAGCAAGACTACGATAGCGGGTCGGATCCTTATAAGGAGAGCCAGTTGTAGCACCCAACTTGGGTTTAGTATCAACTGGAGTAGAAGTGGACTTACAGGATGACATCTCATCCCTCTCAATGATCTCAGCTGCATACTTTCTCTGTGATAAGAACAGTCCATCTGCATGACGATTGACAGCAATCCCCAAAAAATAACTCAATAGCCCCAAATCTTCCATGGCAAACTCAGAACTGAGCATTGTCATGATAGACTTTTACAAAGTATCAGAAGAGGTAGTCAAGATAATATCATCCATATATAATAGTATTGTTAGGCATATTTTATATACACTTTTTTAGTCATTTTTAGTTAGTATTTTTCTTATTTTCTTTGAAATTAGTGTCGTGTTAGGGTCGTTTTTCTTTCTTTTGAGTCACAACGGTCATAAATGGAGAAATGACAAAAAGAAGATGAAATGAGCTTAATTGAGGTGTAATTGCACAAGAAAAAGCAAAGAAATGAAGTTTAAGAAGTCTCAGGAAGTATAGAAGAAATCAGACGAAGTCCGAACGAGAAAATGATGAAAAATCGGAAAACTGGAAAAATCACGCCACAGGCGCCACAACGCTAAATGTCCTGCGAGTTCTGATTTGGCTTCAGTAATTTCGGTGTCGTGGCGCCAGCCTGCAGGGCCACGACGCCGACGCGGAAAATCTTATTTTTTGGTCGAATTTCAGAAGGGCAAAAGAATCCGAAACGCAATTTTTCTCAACTATATAATCCCTAAACCCTAACCTTATGCAGGGATCTTAGATCCTATACATAATTCTACATTCTACTTTGGAGAGGAAAATGAGGCCACAAGCTACAAGATTGGAGACAACTTTGTTCAAGTTCTTTCCTTTTCTCTTTTATTTCAGTTCATGTTGGATATTGAATTAGTTCTTAGCATGTCTATGGCTAGAAGCTAAACATTTTATTAGGGTTTTCCTATTGAATCGTTTGAAACTCTTATTCATGAATTAATGCATTAGTTTGGTTTCATCTTCACTTGATTAAGATTTATTCAATATTGGTATGAATGTTTGATAGTTAACTGATCACTAATTATCTATATGATTTCGAATCAAGAATAGAGAGGAGAGATTTGGATATGCTGTAATTGAATAGATATAAGTCAAAATCGCGGACGAAAGTACCCCGATAATTATGTAGCATTATAAGTTATTGTTCTTAATCCTCATATGTGGTAAAACCTATCATAGAAATATAGAAGATTTCTGCACTAGGGTTGAGTGATTATATATCCTAACCGGAATATAAGACAGTCTAGTTAACATGTTATCTTAACGTAGAAGAAGAAATCATTCTTGTTGCATTAAGGATTAAAAAGAGTGAATAGTCGAGGATATTGGAAGCCCTATTTCCATCATAACTGATTAAACCAAAGTAATTTAGTTTAATTCTTGCAATTATTCTAGTAGTGTTAGATAAAAATCCAAATCAACCATCGTTTGCCAAATAGATAACCTAGAATAGATGTTCGGTAATTAGAAATCAGTCTCTGTGGACGATATTCGGTCTTACCAGACTATATTACTTGTAACGATACGTACACTTGCGTGAGCAATTAGAAATCGGCTAACAAGTATATAAGTCATGGAAGAACTCCGACGATATATGAATAATGAATCATCAGACCTGCTGTGAGAGAACCCAATAGTCGAAACATAGTCAGCAATCCTCTTATACCAAGCTCGTGGAGACTGCTTAAGCCCATACAAGGATTTCTTCAACAAACAGACATGATGAGGATATCTAGTATCTCGAAACCTCAAGGGCTAATGCATATAGACTGTCTCCTTGAGATCACCATGTAGGAATGCATTCTTTACATCTAGCTGATGAATGGGCCATGATTTTGACAGAGTCAAGCTGAGCACAGTGCGAATGGTAGCCGGTTCGACCACCGAGATAAATGTCTCACCACAATCTACACCAACCTGTTGAGTCTTACCATCACCTACAAGCCGAGGCTTATGTCTTGCAAAAGAACCGTCAAAATTATCCTTATGAGAAAAAATCCACATAGATCGAATAATATTAACACCATATGGACGAGGTATCAACTCTCACGTCTTATTATCAATAAGAGCATTATATTCATCGATCATGGTAATTTTCCAATTTGTGTCATTTAAGACAGACACAGGATTACGAGATAAGGGTGATTTAAGAACATTAGAATTTAAATTTAAATATCTTTTTAGTTTAAAAATACCCCGTTGACTTCGGGTGACCGGACCATTACTCAGGGCTGAATTGGGTGAATTTTGGAAAGTGTCGGAAGGTGGTAGTGTCTGATCCATCGGAGGCGCCGCGGGGCCTACGTTCTATTGGCTACTGGAAGTTAGGTGCCACGGCGCCTCCTCGAAGCGATGCGGCGCTGACGACGATGGTAAAACACTTTGGCTACTGCATGGTAGGCGCCGTGGCGCATCCCCGAAGGTCCGCGGCGCTGACGACGATGGTAAAAAACTTTGGCTACTGGATGGTAGGCGCCGCAGCACTGATGACGGATTGTGGAACATATCTGACAAATGATGGATAATATAGGGGGAGATATCATCATCCAAAAACTCATACGAACTAGACACTGGATTTTCTACTTTAGAAAATGGAAATTGGGACTCATCAAAGATAACATGACGACTAATAATGATTCGTTTGGCTGACAAATCAAAGCATTTATAATCTCGATAATTTGACGAATAATTCAAAAACTCACAAGGGGTAGAACGTGCCTGAAGTTTGTTAATTGTGGTGGATGGAAATAGTGGATAACATAAGCACCCAAAGACCCTAAGATGAGAATACGAAGGAGTCTTATTATATAAACTTTGAAGAGGGGACGAATATGTCAAACCTTTAGAAGGAAGAATGTTAAGCAAATATGTAGTCATTTATAGAGCATGATGCTAAATCAATGGAGGGATGAAAGAATGAACCAATAAGGTGCGGATAATGTTATTAATGGTACAAATTTTACGTTCAGCTTTTCCATTATGTGATGACGTATGAGGACAAAAAAAATAAAAATTTATCCCATTGCTAGCACAAAACTCCTGAAACTCCCCATTGTCATACTCTTTTCCATTATCACATTGAATATTTTTTATTTCCCGTTCGATTTGAGTTCTAATGAAAGCTCTAAATTTTACGAAGATGGAAATAACTTGTGATTTTTTCGCTATTGAAAACGTCCATAAAAATTTAGAATAATCATCCAAGAATAAAACATAATAATGATGACCCATATAACTGAGAACGGTAGATGTCCATAAATCGCTATGAATAATTTCAAATGCCATTGAAGTATAAGAATTCGAGGCTACAAATGACAACTTAATAATTTTCCCTAGAGAACAAGATTGATAATTTGGAGTACTACGCGTAACCTTACAGGAAATAAACTTATTTCTATCTAAAGTAGATAAAATAGACGCCCTGGATGACCTAGACGAGCATGCCACAAGGAAGGAGCAAGAGCTGCAAAAGTGGATGACATGGCTTGACGCGAGAAACTGAGACTTGGTGTGATTGGATAAAGATATTCCCTACTGTCACACCTCATGAGAGGACTCCCTGTCTTGAAATCCTTTACAGAAAATACAAACGGATCAAAATCAATAGAAACTCAATTATCAGTGGTGAATTTATGGACAGACACCAAATTTTTAATTAGTTTTGGGGCATGAAGGGTATTTTTCAAGACAAGTGATGGATGGGGAGGAGATAAAATTTTATGACCATAACCCTTGATTGGAATCGAATTACCATTATCAACAATTATACCACGATTACTGCTCAAATTGGAATAAGACGAGAGAGTACCTTGGTCGGATGTCATGTGGGTAGTGGCGCCTGTGTTCATGTATCAATTTGGGTCCGGTTGAGTCATTTCAAGCGTGTGCATCGCGGCTTCAATGTCAATATGTGTGGGTCCCGTTGCGTGATGTGCTTGAGGGGGCTAAGGTCCGAGTATTTCGGACTGCTATCCCGGCCCATAAACTAGTTTGAAACTCAAAGCGACCCAGAAATCGGGCCCATGCCAAACTGGGCCCGGGACTAGTGGCTGAAATCGCTGAGTCGCGACGACCGGTCATATCTTCTTGAGCCGGGCTGGATTGGGGCCCACTACTAGCCCCACATTTGCGGATGCTGCTGACTGCCGCCACTGCCACTGTTCCGGTGGTTGTTGCCGCCACGATTCTTGCCATTATTTTCCGAACTTTTTACCACCACCGTTATTACGATTTTGGCTCACGTTGGCGGAATCGAAAGGGGAAAAATTTAATGCAATCATCATGACGACGGGACTAGACCCTATAGCCGCCTTTTAGCCAAACCCGTTTCTTCCAATGTGAGCATGGAGCGGGCTTGATAGAATTCCGGAAGGGGGTTACTTTGATGAAGGATCGAAGCAACACCATTATAGGCCTCAGATAAGCCTGCAACCATTTGTAGAACGAGACGACTATTAGTAACCGGAGCACCTACGTTGCGAAGTTGATCCGCCAAGTCCTTGAGTCATTTACAATAAGATGAAACGTTAGGAATATTCGTCATAACAACTTGAGAAAATTCATGTTCAAGGGTAACAATCCGGGAATGACTGTTATCTTGGAAGATATCACACAATCTATTCCAAGCCTGCATAGCTGTGGAGTTGGATTCATAATCGTCTTAAAAAGGTCCATGGATATTGTGGCATAAATCTATTGAAGAACCTTTGCGTCAAACGTGACCCATAATTTTGGGCTGTCCGCTTTGGTGGGTACATCATCATCTTCGGTGGTGTCATCCCCCGTTTTAGGAGTCGGAGGGATGATATGGTGAAGAACTTGATGTGTCATTGCATGAATCTTGAATAGCTCTGCCCACGTCCCATATTGGACATTTTCTAGGTCAAGAACAATAGAAATGACGCTCTTGATGTTAGAAACTGTGAGAGCAAGATGAAAAGTATTTTTATCAGTCATGGTGAATAGAACGAACTTTGGACAAGATTTTTTAGGGATGGGGGGAAGAGGAGGTCTCAGGTTTTTGCAGAAACCAATGGGAGATTTTTGTCACGATTTTCAAAAAATTTGAGAAAGAAGTGAGAAGCGGAAGCAAGGAAATAACCTAGACTCTTGATACCATGAAAGAATTAATCTCTTGATTGTTCTTATTGATGAAAAACATATATATATATATACAAGTTACAATAGGAGGATCCTTTTCATATTCTACTTCTAAATTCATGTTCTATATGGAGACTAATAATACAATTATGGTAAGACTACAAGACTAATTAATATACAAGTCTAATATACAAATATGGTAAATATACCATAAAGAATAACTACACAATTTGGGTTGGACGATGGACACGGACTGCTGGCCCAATTATATGTATATTTAACAAATTTTACGGTGCCAAATCTCAAATCCGACAATCCGAAGTTGTAAACTTCAGACCTACGTATATGAAATTAATTCTAAAATAAATAATATTTTTTTTAAATCCGATTATTTGTGCACTTCCTCCTTGTTATGAAAGAAAGAAATAAATAAGAGGGAAAATAACACGGATAGTAAAGTGGGCCTTACAGAACAATTTATATTTGGGTCTTTGGAGCAATAATGGGCCTTAATGGTTGATTATGCGCCCTTCGTTAGGACAATTGCAAAGCCCTTTCTCTCACTTTCAGGGCCTTCGGGTACCGGCCCATCATTCTTAAACATGCTTAAACATAATATTTCATCAACTTTTCTCTTCTTCTTGGTAGTAATAGTGAGGTTAGCCACTTTTTAGTTTTGTAATTTAAAAATAGTCAATATAATGGGGTTTTACTTATAAAGTTGAAATTTTATTATAGTCATTATTTTTTAATTACAGGAACTGAAAAGTGATTACAAAGAGGATCGGGAATGGAGGACAATGATAAAATAACCTACACCTATTGCATGTATGGCTTCAACCGATATCATTAGACTATAAGGGCTCGTTTGGTACGTCGCACTGGACTGTATTAATTTTATTGGACTGGACTGTACTGTATTGAACTGTATTAATGTTACGCCTCGTAAGTTTAAGATGATAATTAAGAACGTCATTAAGGAAGTAAGGTTCGAATATTGGATATAAAGTATACTTACATATGCTAATACGGAAATTAGTATACAAGAGGATGGAATTCCGGAAATTTTTTGGTTACAGCGAGTGTGATGTTGGAACTTATTATGAAAAATTGTATATTCCCGTTATGGACTAGTGTCGTATTATAAGAATTATGACATTGAGAATATGAGGTCTTATGAAATTTCTGGGAATTAAAAGAAGTGGGATCTAAGTTTTAATTATTACTTGAGGGGTTATTTAAATAGACAAATTAAGAAAGAGGACCAAAGTGTAAAAAGAAAATTTCAGATTTTAACTTTAAGACCCTTTTCCATCTTCTCAATTCCCATTTCATTTTCAAGAACACACCACTCACCTTCCCTTATCCTCTTCAACCGAAACCACACCCCATTGCCATACAAAATTGAAGTTTTGTTTCTTTTAATTCCTCTCCTAGATTAAGTCATTTTCATCCAATTTTCTAAGCCAAATTTTAGCACCAAACAGTGGTGAAAATCGGCAGTCACTGGGCTGATTTGAGTCCAAAAATGTTCAAATTTTGAGATGAGAAATTTGCAAGAAAAACATATAGGAATGATGGGTTAAACTTGTAGAATACATGCATGTAATTGGAGTTGAAGAAGGGATTAAAATGGTGCAAAAATAGGGGCCTTTTACCGTGACCAGTGGACTGTTTTTGGGCTCCATTGTAAGGTAAAAATTCTTCTTTTCATAGAGTATTTGAATGATTAAATAATTTTGTAGTTAAGGGATAAACTCATGATAAAGAGGAATTGTAAATAAGAAAATGCATGTGATTGTTGTTGATGTTGTTAAGCCGATTGTAATGGTGTGTGTGCCGATTTATGGACTGTTTTAGTCCCTCGAATTTGATTATTTTTATTGCTATTATCGTTACTAATCCCATGTTGGAATTGAAGGAAATTTTGATATTTAGATTATAATTGTTTATATGAAAGTATTGAAATATGATTTGGATTCTAAGGAATTAAGAAAAGGATTGGTTTTGTGGATATTGTCGCGTCGAGTTAGGGGCTGATTTTGTGGAGTTAAAATGTTAAGAATTTTGATTATAAACATGTATATATATGTTGTGGTAATTACTAATACATGTCTTAAGGAATTAAAGTGTAAAAAATGTGTTATGTTGCAAATTATAGGACTCAAACTCTTGTTGTTATCGCTAGAATTAATGGACTGTTTTAAGGTTGTTTTAATATGGATTAACATGAGGAATAAATGTAGTAATCATATTGGTTGTTGAAGTAGTTGGATTGCATAAATATAAAAGAGAAGGAATGTGTATTAATGGCGTAAATGGAGTATTTGAGATTGTTATGATTATATCTTTAAGTTGCATATTGTTAATTGGTATTGCTGGCTTGATTTGAAAGTTAGGGATATGCACATAAATAGGGGAAGTGCTGTCCGAATTTCTATAGAAAATAAAGTCGTCTTTCAATATAACTTACGCTAGAATCATAGAATTGACGGATGTATTACCCTCTATTATAGGTTGAAGTATTAGTCGAGACACATTTTAATAGTGAGTTGGCTAGTTCGACTAAAAGATATGTGAAACTCTTCCTTCTTTCTTTTTAGCATGATTTATTGAAAGTACGACGGACGTACATGATTTCTATACAGTCTATTTTCTAAAGATGTTACTCATGAGAAGTGCCTATGATTTTTCAGTAAAAAGTTTATTATAATGATTTCATTGAGAGTCAAAGTGATGATTTAAATTGTATAGTTACTCATGATACTCTATTTGTGCTGGATATGATTGTAAGAATTCACCGAGTCCCTCACTAGAGCATGTATCCATGATGCGGGTATAAATACTCATGATAGTATATATATGATTATGTCATGGACATGTATCCATGATGCGGGTATAAATATCCATGATAGTATATATATGACTATTCCATGGACATGTATCCATGATGCGGGTGTAGACACCCATGATAGTATATGTATGATGATTCCATGGACAGACATCCATGATGCGGGTATAGATACCCAGGATAGTATATATATATATATATATATATATATATATATATATATATATATATATATATATATATATATGATTATATGGACAAACATTCATGGTTTTGATATGACTCTCATTTTTATAAGGTACAGTCGACTCTCATATTTTTATATATGGCACAGTTGGATTCGATATTTGATTCTCTTACTTGTCTCCTGTACGTTTTGGCTAGTTATGATTATCTACTTGTACTTTACGTTTCATATACTCAGTACATTCTTTCGTACTGACCCCCCTTTCCTCGGGGGACTGCGTTTCATGCCCGTAGGTACAGGTACTCAGTTTGGTGATCCTCCAGTCTAGGATTCTTGTTCAGCTATTTGGAGAGCTCCATTGATTCAGAGCTTGTCATTTTTGTACAAAACTTTATTCTGACTTATGTATATATTTAGGGGCGCGAGGACGGGGCTTTGTCCCGTCATATGTCGATATCCTTCTCATAGAGGTCTGTAGACAATTGTGGGTTGTATGTGAATGAGTTGTATCATGTTTTGGTCAGTTGTATCGTTATACTTCCTTTTCTTTTGTGGGGATGTTTCTGTATATAGTGACAGCCTTGTCGGCTCTCCTATTTGATATATTGACTGGTTGTGACTCCCTCAGGAGACAGGTTCATCCACGTGTAAAAGCAGCCTTGTCGGCTTGTCTACGTGGACATGGGTTGTCATTGCAGCGTTATGCTGCCGGATTGTATATTATTTTGGTATTGGTTGGATTAGGTGGCAGGTTAGTATAATGGCGTCATTAGGGCGCTTAGTCGCGGCCCGTCGGGTCGGGTCGTGACAATTAATATATAATGGACGGTATTAGAGTATTAATATATAATGGATTGCATTTTTTTTATTTTTAGTACAGTCCTGGGGAGACCACCTGCTAGACGAGTCTCAAAATGGCAGTTGAACTGTACTATTTCTAAAAATAGTACAGTCCAGTGCGATTGAAAATGCCCACCAAACGCTGTATTATTTTTTTGTCCAGTACAATCTAGCTTAATACAACATACCAAACGTGCCCTAAGCATTCCAATATTTCTCACTTGGTAAAAAATTGGAACTCATAGTCTCCCTATAATTTTTACTACTCTCTGGCCTTCAATATATGTGAACCTATTTTACTAGTACTAAGTTTTTTTAAAAATAATTTAAATTTGTGATCATAAATACATCATAATATTTGTGTATATAAGTTTTCTGGAATTTATGGTATTATATTTGTATGCCTATAAAATAGAAAGTTTAATAATTTGTATTCAATTCAGAATTGAGTCATTCTATTTTATACGGAATAGAAAGAAAATATGTTCATATACATTGAAGGAGGTACTAATTGACCCGACTTGTCCATTCAACTCATATAATTAGTAGTTCTAGTTGAATTCAGAGTCCTAAGTCCTAACTGACCTTTTCAAAGTACTGTGAAGAAAATTGCAAGTTTTAAAAAGAAAATGGGAATTTAAATGTAATTTATATTACTTGTAAATGTGAAAACATCAAAAAGGGAGAAAACATAAAACAACTTGTGATTTGCTTTAGTTTATTATATACTATGAGTTTCCTCATCAGATATGGTTTCTAAAATTGTAGCTTGTCATCGTTGACCAAAGCTATTAATAATCTTTTACAATGTGTTAGTCTACATGCTAAAATTAAGAAAAAGAATGAAAATTAGAAAATTTATGTCGCTACACGAGTGCTTTTTTATTAAGAATTTAATTTATATGTACTGGTTATATATTTGTTTCTGTTAAAGTATATCGGCCATATTGGCCCAGCCGAGAATGGTCCATTCGAGTGGGTCCCTTTCCTTTGTATATTTGATAAATATTAGATTTAGGTTTGTACCTTAATTAGTAGTGTAATATTACCATAATTGTAAAGTTAGTATTTTTATAGAATAGAGATTCCTAGGTAGAATAGAAAGATGATTTTCCTTATAACTTGTATATATATGTCTTTCATTAATGAGAATAATCAAGAGATTATTTCTTACATTCTTTCACGGTATCAAGAGTCTAGGTTCTCTTTACCTCGCTTCCGCTCCTCAAAATTTCTTCTCTTTTTCGGATTTGTGGATCCTCAAATTCTCGATTTTTATGTTCTTCCTTTTTAACAAAATCGAGTATCTTCTTTTCCAAAATCCTCTCTCCCAAATTATCTTCTCCGAATCTTGTTGTTCTATTCCCTATGGCTGATAAGAACAATTTTCATCATGCCCTCTCAGTTTCTAAATCAAGAGCGTCATCCATATTGTTCTTGATCTTAAAAACGTCCAATATGGAACGTGGACGGAGTTATTCAAGATTCATGTTAAAGCACATGAAGTTCTTCACCACATCATCTCTCATACTCCTTCAAAGGAGGGTGATTAGGCGTCTACATCTACTGTGCTCACTAAAGAAGCAGACCCGGAATTATGGGACATGCTTGATTTCAAGGTTCTTCAGTGGATTTATGCCACTATTTCCTTGGACCTTTTGCATACGATTATGGAACCCAACTCCACAGCTATGGCAGCGTGGGATCGATTGCGAGATATCTTTCAAGATAACAATCATTCTCGGATTGTTATCCTTGAACAAGAATTTTCACAGGTGGCCATGGTGAATTTACAAAACGTTTCTTCTTATTGCAAACGCCTCAAGGACTTGGCAGACCAACTCAGCAACGTGGGTTCTCCTATCTCTAATAGTCGTCTAGTTCTTCAGATGGTTGCAGGCCTGTCAGAGGCCTATAGCGATGTTGCTTCAGTTATTCGTCAGAGTAACCCCCTGCCAGGATTTTATCAAACTCGTTCTATGCTTACTTTGAAAGAAGCCGGATTAGCTAAGAAAGTGGCGATTGGGCCCAGTCATATCGGTAAACCGATATGACTGCTTCCAATTTTTCTTCTTTCAATCCAGCCAACGTGACCCAAAATCACAACAATGGGGGTGGTAAGAAAGGCCAAAATCGGAAGAATAATGACAAAAATCGTGGCGGCGACACGGGGCAACGTCGGCGGCGGCAATCCTGGAACCCACGAGGCCCTGCAGTGGTGTGGCGATGGGTCCCAGCGCCGCAACTCCCCGCCGCTCAGCCTTACAGCGCCGCGACACAATCTTCTGGCGCGCGCTCAATATCAGCCGCACACGCCACGCGCGTCCAGCTCTCCCGATCCGGACTCGAGTGCAGACGGCGTATGGCGGTCAGCGATCAGATACTTGGGCCTCACCCCCATCAGGCCCACCACGCAGTGGGGAACATTCAGACCGACATTGAAGCAGCGATGCACACGCTTGGCTTGACTCAACCGGACCCTAATTGGTACATGGACACCGGCGCCACTACCCACATGACATCCGATCAAGGTACTCTCTCGTCTTATTCCAATATAAGCACTAATCATGGTATAACTGTTGTTAATGACAATTTTATTCCAATTAAAGGTTATGGTCATAAAACTTTGTCCCCTCCTCATCCACCACTTGTCCTGAAAAATATCCTTCATGCCCCAAAATTAATTAAAAATTTGGTATATGTCCGTAAATTCACAACTGATAACTGGGTTTCAATTAATTTTGATCCATTTGGATTTTCTGTAAAGGATTTCAAAACGGAGAGTCATCTCATGAGGTGTAACAGTGGGGGGACCTCTATCCAATCACACCAAGTCTCAGCATCTCGCGTCAAGCTATGTCATCCACCTGCGACTCTTGCTCCTTGTGGCATGCTCGTCTAGGTCATCCGAGGTCGTCTATTTTATCTTCTTTAGATAGACATAAGTATATTTCTTGTAAGGGTATGCGTAGTACTCCACTTTGTCAATCATGTGCTTTGGGAAAGATTATTAAATTACCATTTGTAGCTTCAAATAATAATACTTCTATGTCATTTGAAATTATTCATAGCGATTTATGGACATCTCCGATTCTCAGTTCTATGGGTCATCGTTATTATGTTCTATTCTTAGATGACTATACTAAATATTTATGGACGTTTCCAATTGCGAAAAAATCTCAAGTTTTTTCCATCTTTATAAAATTTAGAGCCTTCATAAGAACGTAATTCGAACGAGAAATCAAAAACATTCAATGTGATAATGACAAAGAGTATGATAATGGGGAATTTAGGGAGTTTTGTGCTAAAAATGGGATAAATTTTCGTTTTTCTTGTCCTCATACGTCTTCACAAAATGGGAAAGCTGAGCGAAAAATTCGTAACATTAATAATATTGTCCGCACTTTATTAGTTCATTCTTCCGTTCCTCCATTATTTTGGCATCATGCACTACAAATGGCTACCGATCTCCTAAATATTCTTCCCTCTAAAGGTTTGACATATTTCTCCCCTCTCAAAGTGTTATACAATAAGACTCTGTTCTACACTCATCTTAGGGTCTTCGGATGCTTATGTTATCAACTGTTTCCATCCACTACAATCAACAAACTTCAGGCACGTTCTACTCCTTGTGTATTCTTGGGTTTTCCGTCAAATCACCGTGGTTATAAATATTTTGATTTGTCCTCTAAACGAATCATCATTAGTCGTCATGTTCTCTTTGATGAAACCCAATTTTCCTTTTCTAAAGTAGAAAAACCCGTACCTACTTCTTATGATTTTTTGGATGATGGTATCTCTCCCTATATTCTCCGTCATTTTTCAGGTTTGCCAGTAAATACGGTAAACCTGGCCCTCGCACAAGCGCTAAAATTCTCGCGAGGCAATGTGCCGCTGCCTTAGGCCGCAGGCACACGCAAAATTTCGAAGAGCCCTCGCAGAGTTACGCCAGCCATGGCTGATTCCTGACCGACTGAAATTTCCGACATTTCACAAACTTTCCAAAATTCACTCAATCCAGCCCAGAGTCTTGATCTAGTCACTCGTAGTCAACGGGGTATTTTTAAGCCAAAAACACATTTCAATTTGAATTCTAATGTTCTTAAATCTCTCTTACCCTGTAATCCTG
Source organism: Przewalskia tangutica (assembly GCA_029844215.1). Classification (NCBI taxonomy): domain Eukaryota; kingdom Viridiplantae; phylum Streptophyta; class Magnoliopsida; order Solanales; family Solanaceae; genus Przewalskia; species Przewalskia tangutica. The sequence goes on from CM056720.1 coordinate 5,146,049, forward strand.
TGTCGGCCTTAAATGACCCTAATTGGAAAATTGCTATGACCGAGGAATATAATGCTCTTATTGATAATAAGACGTGGGAGTTGGTACCCCGTCCATCTGGTGTTAATATTATCCGGTCTATGTGGATTTTTGTTCATAAGAAATATTCTGATGGTTCATTTGCAAGGCATAAGGCTAGACTTGTAGGTGATGGCAAGACTCAGCAGGTTGGTGTGGATTGTGGTGAGACATTTAGCCCAGTGGTCAAGCTACCATTAAATCGTGCTCAGCTTGGCTCTTTCGAAATCATGACCCATTCATCAGCTAGATGTGAAAAATGCTTTCCTACATGGTGATCTTCAGGAGACAGTGTATATGCATCAGCCTTTGGGATTTAGGGATACTAGATATCATAATCACGTCTGTATATTGAAGAAGTCCTTGTATGGTCTTAAGCAGTCTCCACGAGCTTGATATAAGAGGTTTGCTGATTTTGTTTCGACTATGGATTTTTCTCACAGCAGGTCTGATAATTCATTATTCATATATCGTCGAGGATCTTCAATGGCTTATATTCTTTTATATGTTGATGATATTATCTTGACTGCCTCTTCTGATACTTTGCGCAAGTCTATTATGACAATGCTCAGTTCTGAGTTTGCCATGAAGGACTTAGGCCATTTGAGTTACTTTTTGGGGATTGTTGTAACTCGTCATGCAAGTGGACTGTTTTTATCACAGAGTAAGTATGCAGAATAGATCATTGAGAGGGCTGAGATGTCATCATGTAAGTCCATTTTTACTCCAGTTGATACTAAACCCAAGTTGGGTGCTACAACTGGCTCTCCGTATGAGGATCCGACCAGCTATCGTAGTCTTGCAGGCGCCCTTCAGTATCTGACGTTCACGTGACCAGACATTACATATGCCGTACAGCAGGTGTGTTTGTTTATGCATGATCCCAGAGTTGAACATATGACTGCACTCAAACGCATTCTTAGATACATTCAGGGAACACTTGAGTATGGTTTGCATTTGTATCCTTCGTCGACGTCTATATTGGTCTCATATCTGAGATCTTGATTGGGGTGGTTGTCGACACGACGGCCTACGTCTGGATATTGTATGTTTTGGGTAACAACTTGGTCTCATGGTCCGCCGGCGTCAATCTACGCTTTCACGTTGCGTCGAGACAAGTATCGAGGGGTAGCTAAATGTGGTCTCCGAATCATGTTGGTTACGAAATCTTCTTTTAGAGCTTCATTGTCCCATTGAGAAAGCTACCTTGGTGTATTGTGATAATACAAGTGTCATCTACCTTTCTGGTAATCCAGTTCAGCACCAGCGTACTAAACACATAGAGATGAATATTCACTTTGTTCGAGAAAAGGTAGCAAAAGGACAAGTACGCGTCTGCCATGTTCCTTCGAGTTATCAAATTGCAGACATCTTTACAAAGAGTATTCCCTCAGTCCTTTTGAAGATTTTAGAAACAGTCTCAGCGTACGAAGACCGCCCGCTATGACTGCGGGGGTGTGTTAAAGTATATCCGCCATATTGGCCCAGCCGAGAATGGCCCATCCGAGTGAGTCCCTTTCTTTTGTATATTTGCTAAATATTAGACTTAGGTTTGTACCTTAATTAGTAGTGTAATATTACCATAATTGTAAAGTTAGTATTCTTATAGAATAGAAATTTCTAGGTAGAATAGAAAAAGGAACTCCTTGTAACTTGTATATATATGCTTTTTATTAATGAAAATAATTAAAGAATTATTTCTTACATTCTTTCATTTATTTTCTTTCGATCATTATATTCTAACTTATATATAGTTATTTTTTTTATGTGACTTGATATTATCAAAACTTTTACACTATTGATGTAAATGTTATATTCTTTCATTTTTTTTCATTCGGTATCAGGTAATTATATTGAAGCCCGATTAATCTGAATTCGTGTCGCGTATGGCTCATGCGGAAAAAGCGCTTCAATTAAGAATTTTTCTATACACATAGATCGAATAGAAATATCTAATTAAGAGAGGAAACAGTCACATTCATGACATCCTTTGATGGTAAATTTTTCATTAGTTACATGCAAGAGAAGATACTCATAGAGAATATAACATGTACGAAATATGGATGACGAAGTTGTTCTAGAATTCGTGTAGCCGTGTTTTACTTTAATATATCCTCTATATATGCTGAAAACGTACGTAGAAAGGTACCCAATGAATTCTCAAAAATAAAAATCAAGATGCCAATTTCATTGAAAGTTATTTTATTTTTTTTCAATCTTCTTCGACTTTATTATTCACGTGTCTAACCGCACTCAAGAATGGAGAAATTAAAACGAAGCTCTTTTAAGGGTGTGTTTGGTTATATATATACGAAGAAAAATGTTTTCTTAAAAAACAATGATATCTTACTTATTTAGGAAAACACAATAAGAGTGGAATGGGTGAGGAGTGAGGTTTGGGGGGTGGGATGGTCAAGGTGCAAGGTAGGGGTTGGGGGGCGTTGGGTGGGTGAGTGGGAAGGATACCATGAATTTGGAATGTCACTTATGAAATTTGTTTTATCTACTTCCATCAAGAAAGTCACTTTCCTCATTAAGAAACTTATTTTCCTACAAAAAATAGTTTTACCAACAACAACAACGTACCCAGTGTAATCCCACAAGTGAGGTCTAGAGAGGGTATATTGTGCAGACATTACCCCTATCATGAGAGGTAGATAGATTGTTTTCGATCCTCGGCTCAGAAAATATTTTGACCAACCGAGAAGTGGGTCTGTCGTTGCTGTTGGGTCGTCAAGAAGTGGGCCTATTGCGTTTGTCCCGTCTGGCATGGGCCTGGAGGAGGGACCAATATGTTGGGTTGTTGCCACTGGCCAATTCTTTAGGCCGGTAACATCGGGTACGGGCATGGGGGAAGCCCCATTTTTGGAAATTGGCCATGGCAGTGGGGCTGCACTGAGAGGGGTATTGGGCCTGCTGTGTTTGTTCACCAAAATTGGACCATCCTCCCCGTCCTTTTCTTTTACTGCCACACCCGTTGTCGTGGCCTCGGCCCCTGCCACCACCTTGGCCACCCCACGGAAGTTTGTTGTCCGTGTGTAGCGGTTGTACGGCGGGTGCGGTGGTGGTCACCGGTGCATCAACCACCAATGTCTTCTGATTATGTTAGTCCTGTTTGGCACGCCTAATCTCCTCCAATAGTAATTGTGATCGAACCTTGTTGAAACTAGAGAGGGGATCGTCTTGTTGGATCATCGTTGCAAGTGTATCGTACTCACCTTTTGGTAAACCATTAATAAGTTTCAAAATCATCTTTGTTTCTGAAATCGGACTGTCCACATTAGATAATTGATCTGCAACTAATTTCAATTATTTACAATAGTCTGACATATTAGCAAAGTTCTCAAGACGGGTGTTATTAAATTATTCCTCTAGATATACGGCATGTATGTTTGTTTTCTTGAAAGATTTCCTCTAGCCTTGTCAATAATTAATGAGTTGAAGCACATGTCTTCATAATAGTATGAACTAGATCCTTGGATATGATGTCATATATACATTGCTTGACGATAGCATCAAACATTTTCCACGTCGTGTTGTTGACATCGGGAGGACGGGGTGTGGTGGCATCGATAAGATCAAGAACGTTGTAGGCACAAGCATGTATTTGAAGTAACTCAACCCACGATGAGTATTGTCCATCCTCTTGATCAAGAACCAAAGGAATAAAGTTTTTGATGTCCATCACGGCAAAGGCCGGATGAAAGGTGTTGAAAGAGGAGGATGGAGGATGAGGATGTGTGACGTCATTTGTGGAGGATGAGGATTCGAGAGAAGCCATGTGGCCGCCGGATGCAAGGAAAGAGGGAGGGGGCGATTTAGGGTTAGGGAGAGTATTATGATTTGACTTCTGATACCATGTAGAATTGTGTAATTCTCCTTGTCTGGAATTTTCTCATTAATGCAATATATATAGTTGTTTACAATTATAATCATAATTGTATGAGAATATCTATTTTACATAATTACATCAAATTAATAATTACAGAATATATGGAGAATATAATCGTATATTCTCTATCAAGTAGGATCACCAGATGATCGAGAAGATATTGCCATCTCGTTCGCCTCTACACGCTCTTGAAGAATCCTCTCTTGAATTTCTCTCATACGCAACATCTCTTCCTTAAGCAGTTTGATGCGTTCTTCAGCAGCAGTCACAGTACGCAAATTGTGTGAAGTGGCAGAAGTGCAGTCTTGATACAAAGCCAAAATTTGAGAACCCAATTCATACACACGTCGTTTTTTCTCTCCACCCACAACATTCAAGTATATGCGATTTACATCGAGTTCTTGTACTTCTTAGGAATCATCTGATGAGCTTGAAATAGCAGCAGCCACCCTAACCTCCATTTCATCCTACATACATTTATCATAGATAATTTAAGATGTATGTCTGTAACAAACAATCAACTCCACGTAAGAGGTTCAAACAAAGATTCATTATTTGTCCAGAAAAACATAACTAAAATAGTAAAACTCGGAGATTCTAATTATCATATTCTAATGTCGAGTACAATATTCAGTTGCATTAGGCTTAGGTGTTTACGTCGGGTTCGTATACGCAGCGGAATTTGAAATTTTATATTTCAAACCCGACGACGGTCAAACTGCGGTATGATATGTAATGTAAAATACAAAGCACAAAATTAATGTAAAACTTCGACAGAAGACTTACATTCGAAGCAGCAATCAGCCAAGCAGTTGAATATGTTACTTTGTGTAGTTCGAGGGTGCACACGCAAACGTCCCTCGATTTGTAAGTTCAGAGAACTGTGATGTAATTTGCTAAATCAGGAATGCTAGGGATTCTGACAGAGATTTAGAAGAGATTGACCTCTCTTAGGTTTTTGGTTGTCTGTGGAATGGGAGGTAAGCCCTCTATTTATAATTGCAAAACAGAGGTTTAGGGTTTCCGTATTTGGGCCCAGAAAATCGGTAGCAAAAATTCGATGCGAACCCGCATGTGCACCGTGGTCCTGTCCTATTTTTCAGTCTTTTCCCATTTTAATGTACCGGTCATCAACCGAACATATAGGTATAATCTCCTTCTAATTACATCCTTCAATCGACGGAACATTTGACTTAGTGTTACCCTTCAGGCCTTTACATATCGTCACTAATTACATTAGGATTTTCACGAAACTCCTAGACTGCGCCGGAAGACGAACCCAATATGTAAATTTTAGCTACACAAAATATGTGAACTGAACCTATATGTGAGAAGATAAAATCCATTCATTCATGACACACTCAATCAAACTTAGGATTTGTCAAGTGTCTATCCAAATATCTTGATTATTATAACTCATCTATATTAGTTGACAACAGGACCATGTGCAGGCATGTCCATTGCATTGGTAATGACTTAGTCAACCTAATACCATATGAGTACCTCAGTGTTCACTCGAACATAAATTCAAGGAATGAATCTTTTCTTGGCTCATATATCACCTTTAATCTACTTCGTAATGCACCCAAAACAAGTCGTGTCTCAACCTATAAGGCATTTGAGCTTAGGACAGGATCAAAGTACATTACTCTGTAAACAAGATGATATTGACCTCAAGTCTAAGGACTTTTATCTCCCACACGCCGATGACATTATAGACATATAACAAAACAGTACATCAGCAGGGCATACCAATACTTCAACAAGTATCCATGTGTCCATCATGAGTTTCCATAACTCGTAGCAAGTAAGACATACTACATCCACTAAGGATATGATGCAGACCACATGTCGATGTATCGCATATCATCGATATCCCAATTTCGATGATCATTAGTCGATGTAATTTAAGAGTTACGTTATAACATTAATTCTCACATCATTAATAAACACGTAACCTCTAGGGATGCATTTACAGAATATTATAAATAATCAACTAATAATTCAACAAATGTAAATGCCATAATATTAATCATCATTAATATAAATATAAATATGAATGTGTATAAAGTACATTGTGTCCTAATACAGATTGTCTCTAGGACATACATATACTTTCAATCTCCCACTTGGCCTAGAGCCAATCACCAACATATCTAATATCCATGTTCTCAAAATGACCATTATGCTTCACCAAGCTTAATGGTTTAGTAAACGGGTCTGCTAGATTATTGTATGTGGGAATATAGTCTATCTTGATATCTTCAGCTTCCAACATCTCTCTCAGGATATGTTACTTCCTTGGTACATGCTTGTTTCTGTTTGTTGATCTTGGTTCTTTTGTCTGTGCAATGACACTAGTGTTGTCACAATAAATGGTTATTGGACAACTAGCACTCGGAACAACCCCTAGTTCCTTCAGGAACTCAGAAATCGCGACAACTTCTTTTAGACCTCCGATCCGAATGTACTCCGCCGGTGGTAGTCTGCAGTAGTAGCCTATTTGGAACTCTTCCAGCTCATTGCTCCTCCGTTGAAAATGAAAGTGTAACTAGATTGAGATTTGAAATCATCAATATCTGTCTGAAAACTAGCATCGGTATACCCAGTGGCAACCAGCTCATCAACTCCACCATAAACTAAGAAGTAATCTTTAGTACGCCTGGGGTACTTGAGAATACTCTTGACTGTTTTCCAGTGTTCCTCGCCAGGATTCTGCTGAAACTTGCAAGTTATACTAAGTGCAAATGCAACATCTGGCCTAGTACAGGTCATGTCATACATGATTGATCCTATAGACGAAGCATACGAGATTCTTTTCATGCGCTCAAGTTCAATAGCATTAGAAGGGCAGCCCTTCTTTGATAACTTGATGTCTTGACTCATCGGAAGACCGCCTTTATTGGAATTCTCCATTGAAAAACGTCTAAGCACTTTGTCTATGTAGACTAACTGTGACAACTCCAACAAACTATTAGGTCTATCTCTATAGATCCTAATTCCCAGAATGTAGCAGGTTTCACCTAAATCATTCATCATGAAGGTCTTGGACAACCAATCCTTAACTGACTGCATGAGGGTCCTATTATCTCTCATTATTAATATGTCATCAACATATATAATAATGAAGACAATACCCTCATCCTTGCGTTTGGAATAAACACAAGGATCATCTTTGCTTCTGACGAAATCAAAAGATTTGATAGCATTGTCAAAACAAATGTTCCAACTCCTAGAGGCTTGCTTAAGTCCATAAATGGACTTCTGTAGCCTGCACACAACATTTGGTCTGGACTCACATGAAAAATCCTCGGGTTGTTTCATATACACTTCCTCAATTAGATTACCATTGAGGAATGCAGTTTTGACGTCCATTTGCCAAATGTCATAATCATAATGTGCAACTATCACAAGCAAAATTCGAATAGACTTTATCTTAGCCACTGGTGAAAAGGTTTCATCATAATCCACACCGCTGTGTAAAACCTTTAGCAATTAGTCTAGCTTTATAAGTCTGAACCTTTCCAGATGCATCAATCTTCTTCTTGAAGACCCATTTGCATCCTATGGGTTTAACCCCATTCGGTAAATCAACCAAGTTCCATACCTGATTGATATACATAGATCCCATTTCAGATTTCATGGCTTCTTGTCATCTATTCGAATAAATGTCTAGCATTGCTTCGCTGTAGGTTCTAGGCTCGTCATCATCTCGAATATCTAGCTCATTTTGTGTTTTCACAAGCATATTTAGCCTTTTTAGAGGATGATGAGATCTAGTGGACTCTGAGTTGATTATTGTCTTGCGATTCGATTCTGGTATGTTATTTGTGGTAGGTTCTTGTGCGCTGGTTGATTCACCAACATTATAGCTTTCAGGAATATCATTTTCATGTCTTTCCTGAATGGGAGGAAATGCAACTGGTGCACTTGCTCCCAAGGTCTGTGCCGGAAGATCTTGCATTTCTGCATTATTCCTCGTAGCACTCCCACTGGCCGAAGGAGGTACCCTAAATACCCAATCTTCGCCAGAAGCTCCCACTGAATTCTTGCCTTTATCATCGGAAAAGGATTCAACCTCTATATTACTTTGTTCTTGAATTTATTCAAGTTCTATCTCCGTGCAACTCTCATCCTTGTAGACATATTCGTCTTCAAGGAAAGTTGCGTTCCTAGAAACAAATATCTTATATTCTCCAGGAAGATAGAAGTAGTATCCTTTAGTTTCCTTTGGATACCCAACAAAGTAACATTTCTCACTTTTAGATTCCAACTTATCAGTGATCAACTTCTTGACATATGCAGGACACCCCCAGAGCCTCATGTGTCTAAGTAATGACTTCTTGTCACACCATACCTCATATGGTGTCTTTTCGACTGATTTAAATGAAACTCTGTTTAGAACATATATTTTGGGTCAAAATAGCGTATCCCCAAAGGTATGTAGGAAGAGCTAAAAAGCTCATCATGGAACGAAACATGTCAAGCAAAGTTCGGTTTCTCTTTTCGGCAACACCATTCATCTGTGGTGTTCTAGGAGGTGTCCATTCGGAATGAACTCCATGAAGCTTTAAGTAGTCAAGAAATTCGTTACTTAAGTATTCACCCCCACGATTAGATCGGAGAGTCTTGATACTCTTTGAGAGTTGTTTCTCAACTTCACACTTAAACTCCTTAAACTTCTCAAAAGCCTCGTATTTGTGTCTCATAAGATACACATATCCAAACCTTGATAAGTCGTCTGTGAAAGTGATGAAGTAAGATAAACCCTCTCTAGCTTGAGTCGAAAATGGTCCACATACGTCTGTATGTACCAACTCAAGCACCTCCTTAGCACGGATCCCCTTTCCAGAAAGAGGTTTAATGGTCATCTTACCTTTCAAACAGGATTCATAGTTACCATAAGATTGTAATTCAAATGGTTCGAGGTAATTTAATTTTCTCAACCGTTCTATCCTTGTTTGATTGATATGACCAAGTCTGCAATGCCATAAGTAGGTAGAATTTCTTTCATTTAACTTAGCCCTTTTATTTTGTACATTGAAAATTTTCATGTGACAGTTTAATGTATACAATCCATTCACAAGAGGCGCAATTCCATACACAACATTATCTAAAGTCAAAACCATATTGCCATTAGACGTGTTTGAGGAAAAACCCTCTGAATCAAGTACATGAATGGAAATAATATTTCTTGTCAAAGAAGGAACATAAAAACAATTGTTCAACATTAAAACTTTGCCAAAAGGTAAATCTATCCTATAAGTTCCCACGCGCTCAGCAGTAACTCGTGCTCCATTTCTGCTACAGTCCACCTCGCGAGGCGGACCTTCCGCTATCGATTAGCCTACACATTTGTACAAATGTGTGAGCCACAAGCGGTATCAAGTACCCAGGAATGTGAATCATTTATAGATAGATTAATTTCAATTACAAACATACATTTCACATTAGCACCTGGTGTCATTCCTCCGCCTGGAGCAGTGCAATCCTTTCTCCAATGCCCATTCCTTTTGCAATTCATGCAAATATCTGATGCCGATAATTTCTTATTCTTCTTTGCCCCTCCCTTGGGCTTCATTGCTGCTGTCGGAGCAATAGCTTTGCCCTTCCCCTTCTGTTGTCCCTTACCTTTCGGTTTGGGGCGACTAGAGGAGCCAACCATCAGAATAGGGTTGGTCTTAGAGGTCGAAGATTCAAAAGTCTTTAACATATTATGTAACTCCGACAATGTCGCTTTAGTCCCATTCATGTTATAATTAACAATGAAACTCTCAAACGACTTAGGAAGTGAGGCAAGGATGAGGGTGGTGGAGACTCTGTCATGAAACCTTATTTCTATAGAAGCTAACCTCTCAATCGGCTCAATCATCCTCAACACATGAGGTGAAACTTAGCCCCCTTCATTTAGCCTACACTTGAAAAGTTCTATGAGCAGGTCATACTCCATTGTCTGGCTCTGCGAATCATAAAGACTCCTCAAATGGGCTAACATTTTGTTGGTCCCCATAGTTTCATGCTGTCTTTGCAATGTAGGTGACATAGAAGACAACATTAAGCATTGAGCTGCGACGGCATCCTTATAATGTTTCTTGTAGGCAACCTGGTCAAAAGTTGCATACTTTGCAGATTCCTCCGCTGGAGCGATAGGGCATACTTTTTCCAATTTATACTCAATTTATTCATGTCTAAGGACAATTCTAACATTTCTTAGCCAGTCAATGAAGTGTCCGGTGAGTCTGTTTGACTACATGAGCATTTTCAACAATAAGTTTGACATTTCTGAAGATCTGAAGATAATAGATAGAACAGGAAAATGCAATCAAAATTCATTCTCCTAAATTATACACATTCATAATAAACTAATTTAACATGACCTTTTATTTAACTAGCTCCCACTATTTTACATAGTTCTACGACCCCAAGGTAGAATACGGACCTAAATCAATATAAAGGACATAATGGACCAAGATTCAAACATATGTTATATCCACGTTTGTTTTGACTGATAAATTCAATAACACACTTTGGTAGGTCCTCAACCAATTGTAAAGAAACTCTACAACTCTTGGTTTGATTAAATATCTTTCATTTTAATTTACGTCTTTAGACTAGTCCGACACTTTGGTGCCAAGATTCATCTAAACAAGTCAATCCCATTACACGACTGCGTTTAAATGTCTAAGTAAATTTAGCTTTTGCAAGCAAACACTTTGGTGTAAATACACACAAAAGTTTATTATCTACTTTCATTTTAATACATTTATGAAAGGGCCTCGGTCCTCTTAGACTTAGAGCAAATGTTTTGGCATAAATACCTTTATCGCCGAAAATGACTTAGCACCCTAACAATTATAATGGACGACGCGTTATAATTAGACTTGTATTTAATGTTTGGGGAACATTTTAGTTTTTGGGGATTCATTAAAGATCAACAATCAAGTCATACATCATATGACATCCTATCATGCATTTTCTAAACACAATTAGACGGGAAACCATCAAACCCAATAGGCATGATAAAAGATGGTTTTAATCACATATTGGGCGCCGTCTACCAAGACAGTTATAGTGGTCATTTGAAATTAAAAAATTACTGGGTGACGCTTACCCATACAATAATTGTGGACGCTGTGCTAATAATTTAAATGCATCACATTTAACACTTAGCACATTTGTATATTATTCAATAATATACTATTAATTATAACCATGAGTCTATTTGTCTAAACTCTATAATCTATGTAAATGTCAAACAGTCCCTAAACATTTTTTGATTTCAAAATTCTGATTTTCGGGAATTCTGTAAATTTTCAGAATTTACACTTTAGTCCCTTAAGAATTTAAAATTCAATTCTGAACCCTTATAAATTCATAAAATGCAATTCTAAACTTCAGAAAATATTTTCAAAATTCTGGGACCTGTTTGCAATTTTCAGAACCTAAAATCAACTTTCAGAAAACTTTCTTTTAATTACAGATTTGTCCGAAAGGACCAAATCTGTTCGATTCAAAATTTTATTTTCAGAAACTGAAACTTCTAAAACTTCAGAATCTGAAACTTTTAAGTCTCTGTTTCTAATTTTCGATTTTAAAAAAATTGGTAAATCGGCACCTTGATTCAACAGTGGCACCGCTGATTACCTCCGGCGATAAGCCAAAATCGCAAATTAATTAGCATCGCGGTCCTAACTGGTAGCACCGCGGTGCCTCAATAATTTTCGTCCCAGGCACCGCGGTCCTAACAGGTGGAACCGCGGTGCCTTGAAGGCAGATTGTCCGAAATTAATTTTAAGCTTCTGGATGAATAACATTGTGGCTCCCATGAACAGGACCGCGGTGCCTCTGGCTTCATCTGGGCAGCACCGCGGTGTTCCAATTGTGGAATCCCGACGCCGCCACAAAACCCTATCAGGCACTGCGGTGCTCCATCATGTAACGCGGTGCCACTTCTAGAATCACAAAATCCGAAATTTTCAAACTCTTAAAACTGGTTTAGGGCCAGATCTTTCTGATATATCACTTGTATTACCATCACCATCAAAACAACATGTTCATCGACCATCAAATCCAATTTTCTTCTCGTTCTTCGTTTCAATGCACCATGCTTTAAGCCGATAACGCATATCAACTTAGAAGATTTATTTATTGAACTAACTTATTCGAATACATTATTGTATTAACAGATCTGGGCACATGGATTATGTGTTCTAAAGATTTAGGATTTTAAAGTTTTTAACACATAAAATGTAGATCTAAACAAATCATAACTCATATTATCATTAATATCATCACAAATCATACGAAACAGCCCAGACTCTGATACCACTGTAGGTGTTTACGTCGGGTTCGTACACGCAACGGAATTTAAAAATTTATGTTTCAAACCCGACGACGGTCGAACTGCAGTATGATATGTAATGTAAAATACAAAGCACATAATTAATGTAAAACTTCGACAGAAGACTTACATTCGAAGCAGCAATCAGCCAAGCATTTGAATTTGTTACTTTATGTAGTCCAGTGCGCATGGCGTCCGCCGATTTGTAAGTTCGGGAAGCGTGATGTAATTTGCTAAGTCGGGAATGCTAGGGATTACGTGGTCGCAAAAATTGATCGCAAAAATTGATGTACCGCGGTCCCACTAAGGAGGCACTGCGGTTCTGCCCGGTGTTCTTGGCTCTGCGGTCCCAAAATAGGGCGCCGCGGTCCTGTCCTATTTTTCAGTTTTTTTCCATTTTAATGTCCTGGTCATCAACCGAACATATAGGTATAATCTTCTTCTAATTACATCCTTCAATCGACGGAACATTTGACTTAGTGTTATCCTTCAGGCCTTTACATATCGTCACTAATTACATTAGGATCTTCACGGAACTCCTAGACTGAGCCGGAAGACGAACCCAATATGTAAAGTTTAGCTACACAAAATATGTGAACTGAACCTATATGTGAGAAGATAAAATCTCTTCATTCATGACACACTCAATCAAGCTTAGGATTTGTCAAGTGTCTATCCAAATGACTTGATTATTATAACTTATCTATATTAGTTGACAACAGGACCATGTCGCAGACATGTCCATTGCATTGGCCAATGACTTAGTCAACATAATACCATATGAGTACATGAGTGTTCTCACTCGAATATAAATTCAAGGAATGAATCCTTTCTTGGCTCGCATACCACCTTTAATCTACTTCGTAATGCACCCAAAATAAGTCGCGTCTCAACCTATAAGACATTTGAGCTTAGGACAGGATCAAAGTACATTACTCTGTAAACAAGATGATATTGACCTCAAGTCTAAGGACTTTTATCTCCCACACGCCGATGACATTATAGACATATAACAAACCAGTACATCAGCAGGGCATATCAATACTTCAACAAGTATTCATGTGTCCATCATGAGTTGTCATAACTCGTAGCAAGTGAGACATACTACATCCACTAAGGATATGATGCATACCACATGTCGACGTATCGCATATCATCGATATCCCAATTTCGATGAACATTAGTCAATGTAATTTAAGAGTTACGTTATAACATTAATTCTCACATCATTAATAAACATGTAAACTCTAGGGATGCATTTATAGAATATTATAAACAATCAACTAATAATTCAATAAATGCAAATTCCATAATATTAATCATCATTAATATAAATATGAATGTATATAAAATACATTGTGTCCTAATACAAAGTGTTTATAGGACATACATATACTTTCACTATTATCTATAACCATAATTGGGTCTTAGATAAAACATCTTCTTACCGCAATCAGTAAAGCCATGCTTAAAATAGAAGTGTGTGAAGCAAAATCATATTCAGTATTAATGTGTGAACTCAAATCATATTCAATATTTTTTCTAATATAGCTGGTATGTTGTTGATTTCTTGGATGTTTCATGACTGCAACCTGAGTTAGAACAAGAAGAAGCAACATTGAAACTTGGATGTTGAGGAAATTCAATACCAAAAGCACTAGAGTTCAGATTGATCCCAAAATTTGTGATGAAGTCCCCTCAAGAAAACCAAAACAAACATACTGATAGTTTTGTTTAGAAGCGTGATTAACTGGACTAATATTTTTTCTAATATAGCTGGTATGTTGTTGATTTCTTGGATGTTTCATGACTGCAACCTGAGTTAGAACAAGAAGAAGCAACATTGAAACTTGGATGTTGAGGAAATTCAATACCAAAAGCACTAGAGTTCAGATTGATCCCAAAATTTGTGATGAAGTCCCCTCAAGAAAACCAAAACAAACATACTGATAGTTTTTGTTTAGAGCAGCAATTAACTGGACTAATATTTTTTCTAATATAGCTGGTATGTTGTTGATTTCTTGGATGTTTCATGACTGCAACCTGAGTTAGAACAAGAAGAAGCAACATTGAAACTTGGATGTTGAGGAAATTCAATACCAAAAGCACTAGAGTTCATATTGATCCCAAAATTTGTGATGAAGTCCCCTCAAGAAAACCAAAACAAACATACTGATAGTTTTTGTTTAGAGCAGCAATTAACTGGACTAATATTTTTTCTAAAAAAAAAACCAGCAATTAACAAGTCACAACAATTTTAAAAAATGAAACTAACTGGAAATGGAAACTAGTTATTCATTTCTTGATAGTTTCTCATAGAATCATAGAAACAATTGAAGTCCTCCCACAGTAGCATTATGTGCCTCAACTGGTTTAGCTAAATCCATATATAATGAGTTTTATAACATAGTCAAACACGGTGACGTATTTAACAATGTAGAATAGTGTAAATCTCTTTGACCGGAGTCCTTTCATTAATACAATAAATATAAAGTGTATAATTGTAATTCTAATAGAATAAGGATCTCTACTTTACATAATCACACTCAAATATTTATTACAGAATATATCAGAATATATGAAAATATATTCACTATCACACCCCTTCAGTCGGAGCGGGAGAAGATCGGACGCTGAGACTGAATCTGAAGTCAAGGAACAATTGTCGAGCAAGCCCCTTAGTGAAGATATCTGCGTACTGATACGAAGAAGGAACATGCAGCACCCTAACATGACTCATTGTAACCTTCTCGCGAACAAAATGAATATCCATATCATTATGCTTGGTTCACTGATGCTTGTTAGGATGTTGTTCAATTGCTCACGCAAGTGTATGTATCTTTCACAAGTAATATAGTCTGTAAGACCGAGTTTATCATCCACAGAGACTGGTTTCTAATTACCGTTCATCTATTTTTATGTTATCTATTTGGCAATCGATAATTGAGTTGGGTTTTTGTTTATCTACTAGAATAATTGCAACAATTAACTAAACTATTGAAGTTGTAATCAGTTATGAAGGAATTAGGGCTTTCAAAATCCTCGACTATCCACTCTATTCAATCTTTAATGCAACTAGAATGACTTATTTTTCTACGTTAAGATAGCGGTTAACTAGACTCTTATATTCCGGTTAGGATATATAATCGCTCAACCCCAGTGCAGAACCGTTCTATATTTCTATGATAGAATTTACCACATAGGAGGATTATGAACAGTAACCTATAATGCTACACAAGTATCGGGGTACTTTCATTCATGATTTTAACCTATGTCTATTCAATTACAGCATATCCAAATCTCTCCTCTCGGTTCTTGATTCGAAATCATATAGATTATGATAATTAGTGATCAATTAATTATCAAATATTCATACCAATTATTGAATAAATCTTAATCAAGTGAAGAAGAAATCAACTAATGCATTAAGTCATCAAATAGAGTTTCAAGCGATTCAAAAGAAAAATTCTAATAAAATGTTTAACTCCTAGCCATAGTCACGCTAAGAACTAATACAAATACCAACATAAACTAAATTGCAAAGAAAAGAAAGAAAAATACTGTGAACTAAAGTCTCCAATTGTAGTTTTCAATCCTTGTCTTGTGATGTGTTGTGTGTAGAATGACCTCCTTCTCATAGAATAATCCTTAGGGCCTTTTGTATGTTGCAATTTTCGTGCCCTATGGACCCTTCTGCCCCTGGCCAAATTATCCTCGGATTCTCAATTTTAAATGTGCGCGACCACATCTTGGCGTCGTGGCGCCCAAAGTTTTGTGGCTTCTCTGATGTTCGGCATGGCTTTGCTGTGGCCAGCGGCTGACTTTCGTCCGGGTCTTCAATTTCTGTCTTTTTCGGCCTCGGATTCCTCCTTTTATGTCAATTTTTTATTCCTTTTCGTCATTTTGCCTTTTTAAACCGCTGTGACTCAAAAGAAAGAAAAACAAACCTAATACTATACTAAACACAACAAAACGAGTAAAATACTAACTAAAAATAACTCAAAAAACGTATACAAAATACGCTTAACAATGCTGAATCGGGTTATGAGACAAGTAGACAGCAGATATGTTGTCACAGTAAACCAAATATGTTTTCCATAAGGGACAATGAAGTTCAAGAAGGATATTTCGGAGCCAACACAACTCTGCAACAACGTTCGCAACACCTCGATATTCTATTTATACACTCGAGCGGAAAAGTGTGACTTGCCGCTTGGCAGACCACAAAATATTATTATCCCCCAAAAACATACAATAGCCGGACGTAAAGTGACGGGTGTCCGGACAGTCTACCCAATTGGCGTCCGTGTAAGAGAGCAACCTAGTCGGTGCGGAGGGATATAGATATAGTTCATAGTCAAGAGGGCATGAACAAGCACACTTGCTAAACATCATACGCGATATCGGGCCGAGGGAATGTGAGATACTGAAGAGCACATGCGAGACTTATATAAAGAAAGGGATCGCTGACTTGATCCCCGTCATCTGCGCTGAGTTTGGACTTTGAGTCGATGGATAATTTTATCTACATACTTACGCTGACATAAGAACATGACATGTGCTGTTATGGTCACGAATATCCTCCAAAATAACTCAACTTGCCAAAATCTGTCATAAAAATTTAGACTTGAGCATGACAATGATCTCGTGTTTCAGTGTATCAGAAGAAACTGTCAGAACAATATCATCCACATATAAAATAAGGTAAGTCGTGTCAGCACCTCGATAAAAAATAAAGAGCGAATGATCACTCTTGGTGCACACGAACACGATCTGTATGATGTATGTAACAAACCTCTCATACCAAGCCCTTGGGGCTTGTTTTAAACCATATAGTGACTTACGAAGATGATAGACATATTGAGGAACCTCCAGATGCACAAAGTCAGGCGGTTGATGCATATAAATGGTTTCTTTCTTATCCCAATGTAAGAAATCATTTTTACACCAAGCTAGTGAATAAGCGAATTCTTCCCATAGTTATACTCAACACGGTGTGAATGGTAGCTGGTTTGACCACCGAACTAAAAGTCTCATCACAATCAACGCCCTCATGTTGCCCAGTACCATTAGCCATGAGTCTAGTCTTATGGCGTTCAAGCTCACTATTGTCTCTGAATTTGTGATGATAGAGCCACAAACAATGAATCACATTCACCCCCACTGGTTTTGGGATAAGATCCTAAGTGTGCTGATTGGCTAACGCATTAAACTTCTCACGCATGGCCGCATTTTAATTTTGGTCAAGTTTAGCCAATTTTTAGTTTTTAGGGTTAGGTTAGATAGTTTGAGTGGATATGTTAAAGTGAACTTTTGTTTGAAAATCCTGTGATGGGCACGGGTTTCCATTTGGTGTGTGGGGACGGTCACTGATTGGGCAGAAAAGATAGGTGGTGACGGGCTGGATGTCGGGGCAGTGTTGTCGGACAGTGGCTGGCAGCGTAACAGACAGTATGGCGGGACAATGGGGTGAGGCAGTGACTGGCAGGGTGGTGAGGCGATGACTAGGAGGGTGTCAGGATAGCGGTGTTCGATAGTATGATGGGTGACTCGATGGAGGGAGGTGTAATGTGGTGGTAGTGTCGTCGGGCAGAGAGGTTGAGGCAGGGCTGTTATTTGATGGGGAGGGTGGAGGTGGTGGCGGTACAACTGAAGGTTGCGGATATTGTAGTATATTTTGGACTAAAGATGAGGTATTCGGGTCATCAAGGAATTTGTAATCAGTGGGTCGGAATTGGTGGATGTTGGCAAATGGGAAGACGTGCTCCTCAAACGTGACATGACGTGAGACTATAATTCTGCATGTGGACACGTTATATCATACGTACCCCATACGGGAACCCCAAGAAGACACACGAAGTGGTACGAGGTGTTAATTTGTGAGGGACGGTAAAGGCAAGATTCGGGTAACAGAGATAACCGAAAATCCGAAGATGATCATAGGTAGGGATATGACAAAATAGGAACTCGGTGGGGGTCCTATTTTGGAGCATACGAGTAGGTAGTATATTAATAAGGTATTATGTCATTTTTAATGCATATACCCAAAAGCTAGGGGGAAGAGACACATGAAAAGTAAGGTACGAATCATATTGTTAATGGTGCGGAGAATTCGTTCGGCTTTACCATTTTGAGGAGAAGTATGGGGGCAAGAGAAATGAAAGACCATGCCATTAGCCGCACATAATTTATGAAGAGAGAATTATTAAACTCACAACCATTGTCACATTGAAATATTTTTATTTCTTTTTCAAATTGTGTTTTAACATACGTACGAAATTCAAGAAACTTGGAGTAGACCTAATATTTATAGTGAATCGGATAGAACCATAGGGAGTGAGAAAAATCATTCAAGAATATTAAATAATATTTATGACCCAATTTGCTAGTAATAGGAGAGGTCCATAAATCTGCATGAATAATATCAAAGGGAGAAAAAGTAATACTCAAAAATGACGTAAACGGAAGTGTAACATGCTTTCCAAGATGACAAGAGTAGCAATTTTAGGCAAGGTTCCCTTTATTACAATGAATTAAATTGCGATTTCTATAAAGATAAAAAATATGAGCTCCGGAATGTCCAAGTCTACTATGCCACGTTGAGGAGGAGATTGCAGCTAGAGAGGTGGGAGGGTTGATAGAGGTCCCCCATACTATTACATCTCGTAAGAAGTCTCCTCGTACGTAAGTCCTTCATAGAAAAACCAAACGGGTCAAAATCAATAGATACAGAATTATCAGTGGCAAATTTTCTAACAGAGATTAGATTCTTGATAATGTTAGGAGCATAGAGGACGTGTTTAAGGGAGAAAGAGGGTGCAGTGGTGGAGTTTGTGTATGATCAAACCTTTGAATTGGAATGTGATAATCATTTCCAACCTTAATAAATTGAGGGGTATTTAAATTGTGCATGTGATTAAGATTATCAGAGTTGTGAGTGAGGTGAGACGTGGCTCCTGCGTCCATCCATATACCAAGCGTTATCGGGCTGCTGAAGATTTAATATGTTGAAAGCCTAACCCAAATTTATCGAAGTGAGGCCGGAAGTGGACTACTGGGCTGCGGAAAATGAGCCTGATAGCTGGGGCCCATCGGGTGCGACATTGGGTGGGCTCCCAGGATGTTGGGCCGCTGATGTTGCCATTATTGCAATTAGGCTGCGGCTGCTGGAAAACTACTGGCTCAATTCCCGTTTAACTGCCAGGGAAATGGGCCGGCCCACTGTGTTGGGTGCTGGGCATGCTGTGGCTGACTGGAATTATTGGCATGTCCCCCTCAGACTTTACCTTTGCCTCATCGGCCATCTCTGCGACCTCTACCTCTACCGCCACCTCGGTTGTTCTGCGGCGGGTGGTGGTTGTAACACCCCATTTTAAACCGGAGTCGAAAACGGGAGTACTACGTATGGTTGGATTCCTAAATGCAATTTAAAGGAGTCGCCACCTAATTATTAAAGTGAATTAGGACACTAAAAAAATGTAGCATAAAATACTACAAATGATCTCCATTTTAAAGGTCTGTGAAAGCTATGTGAGATTCTAGGTAAGGGTTCTTTATTATCCTAAAGGGAAGGGGTTAGGCACCCTAAAGGATCAGCTAACTTGCGGTTGTCCGTTCAAACTTAGGTTTTACAATTATTGTGCTAACATGCAATTTACAATTCTAAAAGTGTTCTAATTATTAAACTAACCAAGAGATATTTAAACTAGGCATGCAAATATTTAATATAGATATATATTTAACAAGATAGTAATAAAAGTAAACAATCATAAAAAAAAAATGTAATGAAGAGAAATTAGCGACTTTTCCCTTTTATTTCATTTTTATGCGAATGATTTAACTTTGGGGTGCGCCTCCGGGTACCTGCAAAAGACACTTAGTAGAAGAGTTAGTAAATGATAAATAAATTACCAAACAAACACAATATACGTATATATATAGATATATATGTAAAATATATTGTAAAAGATATATTTTTATATAGTGTGGGCTCAGCTAGTGTTATGCCAAGAATACTAAGACATGAGAAGCCAATATCGCTACGGTTGCGGTCGACTCGCCTCCTGGTGAACGATACTATGCATTCTCGTCTAATCTTTTTCACTTTCCTCCTCGCCCACATATTCCGTCTCGCTTACCATGGAGGCCTCCAGATCGACGGATAAATCCTTCTTTGGCCAGTGTAGTATCAAGTTCAAAATCAGTAAAATACCAAGTGTAGCAACTTGTTCAAAAACCGGTAAAAATACCAAGGGTAGTATCATGTTCAAAATCAGTAAAATACCAAAATGTAGTATTAGTTCTAAATCAGTAAAATAACGGAATAAACCAACTGTCCGCAAATCTTAGAAATCGAACGAAGCGGCCAGAACGGACTTTCGACCCGAACCGTGATGGCCCGACCGAATTCAATCGAGAGATGCAAAGCTTGATGCGGTAAGATGATATCCTCGATCCAGTATCCAAATAAACAATCGAAATTTAAAGTCAGGCATGGGTCGACCGACTCGACCGAATTCATTCGAGAGTAAAAGCGGTGACCAAAATCAATACAACAAATTATTCGGAGGTCGGTCACATTTTTAGAACTGACCGGATCAAAGTCATGCCACATCAATCCGTCGATAACAGATCCGAAGATAAGAACCAAACAAAGGTCGTCCGACAAGATGCAAAATCATGCCAAATTAGTCAACAAACAACAACAATAATAGCAACAAAATGAAGAAACAAAGCGTGGCGTCGCGGAGTTTAAATCAGCAATGTTCAACGTTACAGGCGAGAGAAGCGGCGGCGTCACTTCCGGCGAAGTCGCGGGCGACGCCACCATAACATGGTACAATCGACGGCGAACGATGGTGAGGTTCGGGTGATGTGGGGCGGTAGAGAGTGTCGGCGAGGCGGCGGCGGCGGTAAAGGTGAGAGGTGTTCACCGGTGATGTCGGCGGCGGAGAAGTGAGTTGGCTGTGAGGGCTGTGTGGTCGACGGGAGTGAAGGAGAGGACATGGTATAGAGAGGAGAGAGACGACGGGGGAGTGAGGGTAAGGGAGTGAGGGTTCAGCGATGGGTAGATGTTTTAGGGGGCTGGGTAGGTTATCAAAAATGGTAGTGGGCGGCTGATAGTTGAAAATAGGGGGGTCCCCTGCTAGGTCTGGGAGTGTAGGGTAGAAATAGGGTGAGATTAGGGTTTAGGGTATTGGGCTTTGGGTATTGGGCTGGGTGATTAATTAGGGTATTAGTGTTTAGGAGTTAATTAATTAATTAGTGGTTAATTCTAGGTAAGTGTATTATTAATTAATTAGTGATAACTTAAATTAACAAATGTGATTAAATTATTTAGGTGTTTCATTAATCTAATTGTTATAATAAATGCGGGCGTGTTATTTAATTAGTGTTTAATGTTTTAGAATCGCGCCATTATTAAATTGATTATTTATGCATGTATTAATGTTTTATTTCTTTGCATTTTATTATAAAAATTATGAGGAATTATTTTGCAAAATTAGTGTAATTTTATAGTTAATGACTGGACGGGAGGGTCAAAATTGGGTGTCAACAGTTGTCCCTCTTTGTATGGAGATGATGGAAGAATCTTGGACAAAGCGTTGACTCATGCTTGATTTTGTCGACCTGAATTAAAATGTTGGGCAATTAGGCACAAGCTGACGTGGACTCCACAACCGTCCCAGTGTCGAGTTATGACGACATTGGGCTACCATGGTCAAAACCAAGGCGGGCTAATGCGGACTCAAAGCTTGTCCCAGTGTCGAGTTATGACGACAACTGGGTGTGCAAAAGTAAAGAAATAAAAATAAGCGGCTTGAACACAGGGTGTACGCTATGGCTTATGGTGATGTGGGCGAGTGGGCCAAGCGCTTGAGCGCCACGCCATTCATTGGGAAAATTGGCCCCCCAAAAAATTGCCCCGGTTCGCTGTAAGAGAAAATCCACGTTATGCTCCATCTTGTGCAGTTCCTGTAGATTGAAGCTAAGATAGAAGCATTAGTGCATAACTGTCAAAATAAAATAATGTAAGAATGTGAATTTTGTGTTGTGGTTGTAGTCAGATTGTATAGACTATATAATGAAATGATGTAATGATCTGTAGTCTTATGCAGACGAGATCTGGATGTTAAATGCGTTGTATAGGCGAAATGCAATGGCGCCTTGTGTGGCGTTGTCGTCTTGTATGGGCGAAATGCAAATGCGCCTTGTATGGCGTTATAAATGCTTGTATGGAAGAAATGCAAGTGGCGCCTTGTATGGCGTTATCGTCTTGTATGGACGACATGCAAATGGCGCCTTGTATGGTATTATCGTCTTGTATGGGCCGAAATGCAAATGGCGCCTTGTATGGGCGTTATCGTGCTTGTATGGGCGAAATGCAAATGGCGCCTTGTATGGCGTTATAAATGCTGTATGGGCGAAATGCAAATGGCGCCTTGTATGGGCGTTATCGTGCTGTATGGACGAAATGCAAATGGCGCCTTGTATGGCGGAATAAATGCTGTATGCGAAATGCAAATAGCGCCTTGTATGGCGTTATCGTGCTGTATGGGCGAGATGCAAATGACGCCTTGTATGGCGTTGTCGTCTTGTATGGGCGAGATGCAAATGGCGCCTTGTATGGCGTTATAAATGCTGTATGGGCGGAATGCAAATAGCGCCTTGTATGGCGTTATCGTGCGTATGGAGCGGAATGCAAATAGCGCCTTGTATGGCGTTATCGTCTTGTATGGGCGAAATGCCAATAGCGCCTTGTATGGCGTTGTCGTGCTGTATGAGCGAGATGCAAATAGCGCCTTGTATGGCGTTATAAATCTTGTATGGGCGAAATGCAAATAGCGCCTTGTATGGCGCTATAAATGCTTGTATGGGCGAAATGCAAATAGCGCCTTATGGCGTTGTAAATGCTGTATGGGCGAGAGATGCAAATGGCGCCTTGTATGGCGTTGTCGTCTTGTATGGGCGAGATGCAAATAGCGCCTTGTATGGCGTTATAAATGCTTGTATGGGCGAAATGCAAATAGCGCCTTGTATGGCGTTATAAATGCTGTATGGGCGGAATGCAAATGACGCCTTGTATGGCGTTATCGTCTTGTATGGACGAAATGCAAATGACGCCTTGTATGGCGGAGATAAATGTCTTGTATGGGCGAAATGCAAATAGCGCCTTGTATGGCGTTGTCGTAAATGTATGGGCGAGATGCAAATGGCGCTTTGTATGGGCGTTATCGTCTTGTATGGGCGAAATGCAAATAGCGCCTTGTATGGCGTTATAAATGTATGGGCGAAATGCAAATAGCGCCTTGTATGGCGTTATAAATGTATGGGCGAAATGCAAATAGCGCCTTGTATGGGCGTTATAAATGCTGTATGGGCGAAATGCAAATAGCGCCTTGTATGGGTGTTATAAATGCTTGTATGGGCGAAATGTAAATGACGCCTTGTATGGCGGAGATAAATGCTTGTATGGACGAAATGCAAATAGCGCCTTGTATGGCGTTGTAAATGCTGTATGGGCGAGATGCAAATGGCGCCTTGTATGGCGTTGTCGTCTTGTATGGGCGAGATGCAAATGGCGCCTTGTATGGGCGTTATCGTGCTGTATGGGCCGAAATGCAAATAGCGCCTTGTATGGGCGTTATCGCTTGTATGGGCGGAATGCAAATGGCGCCTTGTATGGCGTTATAAATGCTTGTATGGACGAAATGCCAATAGCGCCTTGTATGGCGTTGTAAATGCTGTATGAGCGAGATGCAAATGGCGCCTTGTATGGCGTTATCGTCTTGTATGGGCGAAATGCAAATGGCGCCTTGTATGGCGCTATCGTCTTGTATGGGCGAAATGCAAATAAGCCTTGTATGGGCGTTGTAAATGCTTGTATGAGCGAAATGCAAATGACGCCTTGTATGGGTGTTATCGTCTTGTATGGGCGAAATACAAATAGCGCCTTGTATGGCGTTATAAATGCTGTATGGGACGAAATGCAAATGACGCCTTTGTAGGCGTTATAAATGCTGTATGGGCGAAATGCAAATAGCGCCTTGTATGGCGTTATCGTGCTGTAGGGGAAATGCAAATGACGTCTTGTATGGGCGAAATGCAAATGGCGCCTTGTATGGCGTTATAAATGCTGTATGGGCGAATCTGAAATGGCGCCTTATGGGCGTTATCGTGCTGTATGGGCGAAATGCAAATGACGCCTTGTATGGCGTTATAAATGCTATGGGCGAAATGCAAATGACGCCTTGTATGGCGTTATCGTGCTGTATGGGCGACATGCAAATGGCGCCTTGTATGGCGAATAAATGCTTGTATGGGCGAAATGCAAATGGCGCCTTGTATGGGCGTTGTCGTCTTGTATGGGCGAGATGCAAATAGCGCCTTGTATGGCGTTATCGTCTTGTATGGGCGGAATGCAAATGGCGCCTTGTATGGCGTTATCGTCTTGTATGGGCGAAATGCAAATGGCGCCTTGTATGGCGTTATCGTGCTTGTATGGGCGAAATGCAAATGGCGCCTTGTATGGCGGAATAAATGCTGTATGGGCGAAATGCAAATAGCGCCTTGTATGGCGCTATCGTCTTGTATGGGCCGAAATGCAAATGACGCCTTGTATGGGCGTTGTCGTCTTGTATGGGCGAGATGCAAATAGCGCCTTGTATGGGCGTTGTAAATCTTGTATGGGCGAGATGCAAATGGCGCCTTGTATGGGCGTTATCGTGTATGGACGAAATGCAAATGGCGCCTTGTGGGCGTTATGCTTGTATGGACCCGAAGTGCAAATAGCTCTGAGGCATAGATAAAAATTGTATTATGCATCATCAAAGCTAGATGAAATAATTAAAGTGTAAATGATGTAGCCTGAGTAACGAAGATGTGGTTTTTGCGAGATGTATTTGATGTAGACTTGTTGCGATGGACTTCGTGAGCGGATCTGTTGTATTGGAATGTTGTTGTCCTCCTTGTTCCTGTTGTCCTGCAAAATTCACTCAAAGAAAAATTGTGAGTTCGGGGAGGGGGTCGGCCAATTTGTGTTGGCTCTTGATATTTGCACGCGTTGTCTTGTATGGACATGTAACCCTGTCTGATTTCGAGTCTCGGTCAAAACATTTGTTAGAAAATATTCTAATCTTGAGAAAATATACTTATATATGCTAGTAGAAAATTATGTCGATATTTGAATAGTGACATGTTGTGAAACAAAACGAACTTCCTTATCCGAAATCGGCGGTATATTCTCCCATACTCTCGGTGCTCCGCTGCCGTCAGGTTCTCTTTTAAAACTTGTCGATTTTGGGACATGGAACCACTAAATAAATTGACCGTATCCATTGATGTCATTTGTGGTAAAGTCCTTAAATTGTCCCAGGTTATGTCGATCTTTCGGCATATGGAATCATATCTGTCGATGTCCTTTCGTGGCGAAGTCCTTAAAATTGTCGATTTTGGTAAAGCCGAGTCGGATATATGTCGTCGCTGGACATAATCGCGATAACGTCGTTGCTGGGCGTGTTGCTTTGCTCACTCGTAGAATAAATGCTCCTGCAAGCTAAGCTTGAGAAAAGTGAGTGTATACCTGTTTAAACGAAATGATAAGTACATATGAGAAGTGCAATTTTATGGGCAGAGATGTCGTCCCTGATATGCCGGATGAATACTGAGATGTTGTCCTTGCACGGACTGACGAATTGCCATAGTGTCCTTGTTGTGTGCGTGGGTTGCAACTTTGACTTTATGTCCGAGCTGATGCGCTAGGCTTTGTTGCGAACTGCCGATTGTCGATGTCTTTTTCTGCTTCTGATGCGGACTTTGGATTGTTGTCATATCCTCTGCCTCTGCAACTTCTTTCTGCTTCTGCGAAGAAAACTTTTTGCCGCATTTTTGCTTCGGCTGTTGCACTTTCTGCTTCTGTTAATATGAAAGACCTGCGCTCAAAGAAAATTTGTGAGTTTGGGGGGTGGTCGATTCATATTTGACTTCGTCGCTTTATTTCTTGATATCTGTGCGCCTGGCCTGTTTGGACCTGCAACCCCTGTCTGGTTTCCTATTTTGTCCCAGCTTTGAATATGCAATCTGGGGTAGACCAGAATAGGGATGCAAATCCAATCTTTCAATACGTCTCATTGCCTGCGTTAAGGCTGGCTGGGTCTTCATACTCTGTTTTTGCTTAGTCAAATACAAATCGACCTTTGGGGAAGGTGATAAATCCTTTTTAGACAAAATGTAGCAAACTGCGTTAGTGTAAAGCACGTGATTTTGCAAGAGTGTAAAAACATTTAGCAAGTACATGTTGCATATAAATTGTCACATTGCAAGCGAGTCCTAGCATGCATGGGGACCCTTTGATGCCAGGGGTAGGCCTAAACGTCACATATGCGAGGCCATGATAGATTTGTCCAAGTCGTCCAACTATAATGCCTTTGTTGAAAATGGCGACCAAATGACGGTGCACTTTTTCCAATTTCAGCATGACATGATTAGGTTAGGATTTGTCTATCATTGCCACTACACATAATATCTTGATTGATCGTTGGGTCGTGAAAAACCCGTCGACAAGTTTGGTGTTTTCCTAATTGTGGTGTCGATGCCAGGGCCGACCCACCTAAGGTAAATGCATGCATGCCCTAAAATAAGGGTGGTATAGCTCTATCTTAAGTTTCTAAGATTTGGCTTTTCTAGGCCTTGGTTCGGCGGACAACTCGAGTGAAGGCTACGCGACCACCGGTTGGACCGGATTCTCCGCGCAAAATACCAACTCTCTTAAATGTGGGTGTTTGAAAGAAATTTGCAGGTGCGCAAAGCACACCCGCGTGTGAGTGTGTGATTGTGTGAATTTTCCAGAGTGGAAGAAATATGAGCGGAATGTCAATTTAAGGGAAGCAGTAAAAGCAAATAGCAATTAAAACAGTTAAGCATACAAAATTAAAGTAAGCAATTTTAAGGCATTTAAAACAAATAAAAGCAAATAAGGCCAAGCAATAATAAACCTAGGTTTGCTATGGTTAAGAACCTGAGTATCCCCAGCAGAGTCGCCATCTGTAACACCCCATTTTAAACCGGAGTCGAAAACGGGAGTACTACGTATGGTTGGATTCCTAAATGCAATTTAAAGGAGTCGCCACCTAATTATTAAAGTGAATTAGGACACTAAAAAAATGTAGCATAAAATACTACAAATGATCTTCATTTTAAAGGTCTGTGAAAGCTATGTGAGATTCTAGGTAAGGGTTCTTTATTATCCTAAAGGGAAGGGGTTAGGCACCCTAAAGGATCCGCTAACTTGCGGTTGTCCGTTCAAACTTAGGTTTTACAATTATTGTGCTAACATGCAATTTACAATTCTAAAAGTGTTCTAATTATTAAACTAACCAAGAGATATTTAAACTAGGCATGCAAATATTTAATATAGATATATATTTCACAAGATAGTAATAAAAGTAAACAATCATAAAAAAAAATGTAATGAAGAGAAATTAGCGACTTTTCCCTTTTATTTCATTTTTATGCGAATGATTTAACTTTGGGGTGCGCCTCCGGGTACCTGCAAAAGACACTTAGTAGAAGAGTTAGTAAATGATAAATAAATTACCAAACAAACACAATATACGTATATATATATAGATATATATGTAAAATATATTGTAAAAGATATATTTTTATATAGTGTGGCTCAAATTAGTGTTATGCCAAGAATACTAAGACATGAGAAGCAATATCGCTACGGTTGCGGTCGACTCGCCTCGCAGTGAGCGATACTATGCATTCTCGTCTAATCTTTTCACTTTCCTCGCCCACATATTCCGTCTCGCTTACCATGGAGGCCTCCAGATCGACGGATAAATCCTTCTTTGGCCAGTGTAGTATCAAGTTCAAAATCAGTAAAATACCAAGTGTAGCAACTTGTTCAAAAACCGGTAAAAATACCAAGGGTAGTATCGTGTTCAAAATCGATAAAATACCAAAATGTAGTATTAGTTCTAAATCGATGAAATAACGGAATAAACCAATCGTCGCAAATCTTAGAAATCGAACCGAGCGGCCGAACGGACTTTCGACCAGGCCCGAACAGTGATGGCGACCGAATTCAATCAAGAGAGATCACGAAGCGGTCAAGAAGATGATATCCTCGGTCAGTATCCAAATAAACAATCGAAATTTAAAAGTCAGGCATGGGTCGACCGACGACCGAATTCATTTCGAGGAGTAAAGCGGTGACCAAAATCAATACAACAAATTATTCGGGAGTCGATCCATTTTTAAGAACCCCAGCCAGATGCAAAGTCATGCCACATCAATCCGTCGATAACAGATCCAAGAAGATAAGAACCAAACAAAGGTCGTCCGACAA
Organism: Przewalskia tangutica; assembly: GCA_029844215.1. Lineage (NCBI taxonomy): Eukaryota > Viridiplantae > Streptophyta > Magnoliopsida > Solanales > Solanaceae > Przewalskia > Przewalskia tangutica. The sequence continues at coordinate 5,174,693 of CM056720.1, forward strand.
GATGCAAAATCATGCCAAATTAGTCCAACAAACAACAACAATAATAGCAACAAAATGAAGAAACAAACTGTAGCGTCGCCGGAGTTTAAATCCGACAATGTTCAACGTTACCGACAGAGAGAGGGCAGCAGCGGCGTCACTTCCGCGGCGAAGTCGCCGGAGCGACGCCACCATGCTGATGGTACAATCGGCGAGCGATGGTGAGGTTCGGTGATGTGGGGCGATAGGTGTCGACGGGCGACGGTAAAGGTGAGAGAGGGTGTTCACCGGTGATGTCGACGGCGACGGGAGAGAAGTGAGTTGGCTGTGAGGGCTGTGTGGTCGACGGGAGTGAAGGAGAGGACATGGTATAGAGAGGAGAGAGACGACGGGGGAGTGAGGGTGAGGGAGTGAGGGTTCAGCGACGGGTAGATGTTTTAGGGGGCTGGGTAGGTTATCAAAAATGGTAGTGGGCGGCTGATAGTTGAAAATAGGGGGGGTCCCCTGCTAGGTCTGGGAGTGTAGGGTAGAAATAGGGTGAGATTAGGGTTTAGGGGTATTGGGCTTTGGGTATTGGGCTGGGTGATTAATTAGGGTATTAGTGTTTAGGAGTTAATTAATTAATTAGTGGTTAATTCTAGGTAAGTGTATTATTAATTAATTAGTGATAACTTAAATTAACAAATGTGATTAAATTATTTAGGTGTTTCATTAATCTAATTGTTATAATAAATGCGGGCGTGTTATTTAATTAGTGTTTAATGTTTTAGAATGCGGCGCCATTATTAAATTGATTATTTATGCATGTATTAATGTTTTATTTGCTGCATTTTATTATAAAAATTATGAGGAATTATTTTGCAAAATTAGTGTAATTTTATAGTTAATGACTGGACGGAAGGGTCAAAATTGGGTGTCAACAGTGGTCAGAGTGTGGTGGCTGGCCTATGGTTGCGGTGGTTGGTGCGGTGGTTTGCTCGTCTCGTCTCCTTTTATAGCAATTGAGATCACACTTTGTTGAAACTCGGTAGGGGATCGGCCTGTTGGATCATCGTTGCAAGTGTGTCGTATTCACCTTTCGGTAAACCATTAATCAATTACAGAACCATCTTCATGTCAGAAATTAAAGTACCCACATTAGATAATTAGTCGGCAAGCAATTTTAATTGTTTGCAGTAGTCGACCATATATGCAAAAATTTCAAGACTGGTGGTGTTGAATTGCTCCTCGAGATACACGACACATGTATGTTTGTTGTCTTGAAAAATTTCCTCCAACCGTGTCCATAACTCTTGAGCCGAAGCTCCGGTTTTCATAATAGTATGAAGCAGATCCTTGGAGATAATGTCATAGATCCACTGCTTAACGATAGCGTCAACCGTTTCCACGTCGTGTCGTCGACGTCGAGTGAGCGGGGAAAGTTGGTATCAATGTGGTCAAGCACGTTGTAAGCACATGCATGAATTTGGAAAAGTTTAACCCACAACGCATATTGTCCATTCTCTTGATCAAGAATCAACGGAATGAAGTTCTTGATATTGATTACGACGAAAACTGGATGAAAGGTGTTGGGGTTGGAAGCGGGAGGAGGATTTGTGACATTAGATGTTTATGTGAAGGAAGCGAGAGAAGATATGTGAGCCGCGAGTGATGCCATGATGGCTTTCGAAAAGTAGGCGAGAAAAAGAGGGGGGATCGGGATGTATACGAGGGGTATATGGGGAAGTATCAGCCGTATACGAGGTGTATATCGGCTTAGGGAGGATGTATAAGGTTGTATACGAGTAGTATATAGCGGCAGTGAGAGTATATCAGCCATATACAGAATGTTTATCGGTTGTTTACAGTAGGGTTTGGCGTCGGAAACAAATGAAGAATAGGGGGCGAATATGGTTTAGGGATTTTGGCTCTTGATACCGCGTAGAATAGTGTAAATTTCATTGACTAGAGTCCTTTCATTAATACAATATATAGGGTGTACAATTGTAATTCTAATGGAATAAAAAATTTTATTTTACATAATTACATTCAAATATTAATTACAAAATATACGGTAGATATATTATCAAAAATCAGCCAGAGATTGTGCTAGATAGGAAGATTACCCATTAGTACTCACTGAACACCAATCCTAGTGGACGTAGGTCCTAGGCAGACAATATCTAACCTTATACTACATTATTCAATATACATTGATTTCTTACCCTTGGACTCAGATGAATAAAATAAACTCATTTTTTGTTAGCAGAATTGGATTCATGTACTTAATAAAGTTAGGGCTCCTTTGGTACTCACTCTATTGTATGATTTTATATGAACTGTACTATATTGTAATGGACTAGATTGTATTAATATATAATGGACGGTATTAGAGTATTAATATATAGTAGATTGTATTTTTTATTTATTTTTAATACAGTCCAGGGGAGATTCATCTACTAGATGAGTCTCAAAAATAACAGTTAAAGTATATTATTTTTAATAATATAGTTCAGCCCGATTAAAAACGCTCGTCAAATGCTATATAAAGGCTTTTCAGAAACAGTAGTGCAATTAGCCATTCCATAATTAGTAAACATATTTATCGTAAGCCGCCTATGAGTCAAACAACTGCATATCAATTATCAAGTCAATAAAATCAACTTTGTGAATTTTCTTTTTCAGTTAATAATATAATAGTCAACTATAACTTTTTTTTTTTTCATTAACTTATCAAAGCCTGATCGGTTGATGCGGAAGGCGGAGGTATCGCTAGGTGGTGTGGAGCAGTGAGTTAGCCTCTTGAAGTCTGTCGCAGGCATCAGTGTGGTTTAAGCGGTGGCGTGATTTGCGGTATTGCGTCGGTCAGAGCTACTGCTGTCTTGTATTTCGAAAGAAGCGATGCTCGGATTCTTCCTCAACAAAAAACTATAACTTTTTCTTCTTTCATTTCCTAGAAATTTCACACGCATCATTAAACTCGGTATATAAACTCAGCAAACACCTTCTTTTTTCTCCAACTATTTTTCTCTCTGAATACCTCTTAAATTTTCATTCAAATAGTCCATTTTTTCTTTTTAATTTTTTGGGTAAAATACAAAACTTTGTTTCAGAATTTGAAGATGAATTCAGTGAGAGTGATGAACCTCTCAACTGTGGTTATTGGTTTCATATTGATGGCACTTGTTGAGTTTGGTTTTGGACAAGGCATGGCTCCTTCTTCTGCCCCTCCTCCTTCCAATGATGGTAAGTCACCATTTGACGAAATTCATTAAATAGAATTAGCAACGAATTTTTACTATTTAGAGATCAGAATTGGTCAGTGGCTAATTCCTATTTTTTCTAGTATGCAAGAATTCTCAAATTAACTTATTAGGGTACTATAATCTTGAAATTAAGTTAGATTATCTGCTATAATAATAAAGTTATTTGATAGTGTACGAATTAATTGTACTTTTTGTATATACATGTTAAGCTTTATCTATAATATCTGAAAAAATAACCTAGAAAATTAGTCAATTTACATGATATCATAGGCGATTCAAAATTTGAGATTTATAGGTTCTGAATTTCAGAACAGGACACCAATTGGATTCAGTGCATGTTTGGATTGGGCAGTGCAGAAGTGGCGAAGCTAAAATTTGTAAACCTAAACACGTAGCAAGCATCATTTATTTTAATTTGAAATTTATCATTTCTTTTATTATCCTCTTTAATTTTCATCAACAACTTTATCCACCTTCATTACCCTCTTTAAATATCTAGAAATAATTACTAAAATATTCAAATATACAACTTTCATTACCCTCTTTAAATATCTAGAAATAATTACTAAAAAAATCAAATATACTACCCATGTTCGGTTTTAATTAAAAAAATCAAATATACTACTAAATTTGACATTTGTTCATGTGTAATTACAGATTGAAACTTTAAACTCCTCAAAAATCCTAACGTTGTCTGATTATACGAGGATTATCATTCTCCTTTTTCTATTGTCTTCTTTCAAATACTCCGAATATTATTACTATAATATATTATATTTTGAACAAACAAGAAATAAATATACCCAAGTTGAAGTATCGAATTTTTTTATTGTAATAATATTTAAATTAGTATTGTAATAATATTTAAATACTATTTGCACTTTAAATTAATATTGTAATAATATTCTACTAATATTTAAGTACTATATTACACTTTAAATTCTATTATCTATTTGTAATTTTTATTTACATACTTTCATCTATTTATATGTATAGTAATTTTTATTTATATGTATGTCCATTTTGGTAATTCTGCATTCACAAGCAATTTTGATCAAAATTATCCAAACATAAATCAATTATAAGAATCACTTTTATATTGTTGCATCAAAACATGAATCACTTCTGCCCAAAAACACTTCTATCCACCGTCAATCCAAACATAGTCTCAGATAAATTACTTATACATATTAAGTGAACTTCTTAACATAAATACAGAGTCATATGGACAAAGCGTCCGCATGGGCAGCTCAATTGGTTCTCAAGGGGGATAATTGGAAAAATGACCAAGATCGAATCCCGTCAGCGGTAGAGTGAGAGTTACTTCTTGAAATAAAGGAGGGTCCCTTGTGCGCAGCGTGGTAGTGGTCTAACCTTTGAAACCAGTTGAGTTACCATGATTAACTCCTTCACAATCTTGTCGGACCGGGGTGTGGGGCTCCTGGGATGGGAGATCCACCTTTTGGAAAAAAGAGTCATATGGACAAAGCTATTGGATTCGACTTTTGCCAGAGGAGTAATAAATTCACCTACACTTAAATTGTAAAATTCTTTTATGGTGTTTATAAGTTAGAGCCCTATTATTCTTTATCGTTTCATATTCTTCCTTCTGCAGATTTTCCATAAATACACTTGAAATGAAATTAAATTGATTTGATAAATTTATTGCAGGCACATCGATTGATCAAGGGATTGCTTATGTTCTTCTACTTGTCGCCCTCGCGATTACGTACTTGGCCCATTAGTGAACTCTCATGGAGTATTTTATATTTAGCTAATTGATTTTTTCATTCAATCAGAAGCACTATAGAGTTCTATATATGAAATTAAAAAAACACAAATGAAATCTTACAAAACTGTTCATATCCAGTGCATCCTTTAAAATAATTTTGGAGCGGACGCTATTTTATAAATACGTAATTATTTTGAATGTCGTGTATCCGGTGTTGTTGTTGTTGTAAAGAATAGAATCATAGGACTAGATATAACTACGTGTGTTGTCTATTGTATATTGGATACATCAATAGTTGGTGCCCAAATTCCGTAGTTTGGTTAGACTCTACTTGTTGGTTGCTGCTATGTATTATATATTTATTGTATGTGTTCCCTACAATGTGCCATAAAAAACGGATTCTTTTATGGTATCAAGAATCATAATAGTCTAACAGTCATTCTTTGTTTAATCCCTCTGTATGTTGGGCTTCTTCCCGATATTGCATCGTAGTACCAAGCATGACGAAAGATGCAGGATAGAGTACAAATAAACCGTTACGAGGAAAAAGAAGAAGAGACAGATTGCGTTTGGAATTAAAAGAGGCGACTTTTCAGTTTTTAAAAATAGTGAATAGATATATAAATTAAAAGATGCGACTTGTCGTGGTTTTATATAGATATATAAATTTTAGAATAGTGATAGGAAACGCTTATTGATGCTCCTCTTTTTGATTAAGTGACAATCAATTAAATCTTAAAATTGGAATCGGTCTTATATTGAATCGTCATAAATTGATAAATTTCAATCTCTAAAATATATTAAGATTGCGTAATGTGTTGTAGATCATTTCACAAAATGTCAACTGAATGATGTCTTTATGTTTACAATTATTGACTAATTAAATATCATTAATAAAAGTGCAAAACTTGATTCGAAGATGCAAGATATCGTGCAATTATACATACTCCATCCGTTTGAATTTATATGACATTAATTTTTTTAAATTTTTAAAAGAATTTTTTTGAACTTGTGATCTTAAACATGTTATAACATTAATGCAACTACAAAGATTGTGGGAATTATGTGTAGAAACAAAGAAATGAGAAAATATCAACAACAACTAGTATGTTAGAAATCTGGAAATGATCAAATAAAAAAGGGTTTGCTGAGTCGATCAAATTCTTGATTTATCCTTAAGATAATATTATCCTGTATATCCTTTCAACGGTTGTAATGACAACTTATATCCCAAGAAAAAACAACAATCAAACAAATGAGCAAAGGGAACTCAAGTGTTTGCTTAGAAAGAAAGATCTTTGAGTGTTTTGTGATTGCAAGAGAGGAAGACAATTTTAGAGAATTGCTTAGTGAATGTGGGTTTTGCAATTGTGTCAAAGGCCTCAATTTATAGGTAGATGAATTGTCTTCTCAATTAACCAAATGAATGGTCATCAATGTCAAGTAATGACCATTGATATTGAGGTTAATTCATCCTACTAATGGCTGAAATCAATAGCCAAATAATGGAGATTAATTGCTCCAAAGTCAGCCCAAGAATCAGCTTTAATTCGCCTACGACGGTACTGAAAAACCGTCGTAGCACCGCGGTGCCTAAATTTCAGTAAGTCACTGGAACCAAAAAGTGAATTTGCACTGCGGTCCACAGGAGGAGGCACTGCGGTCCTGTCCTTGTGGCACCGTGGTGCCTCTTTGGTTTTCCCGTGGAGTTTTTTCTGATTCGTTTCATCTTTAACACATTTCTTCTTTTCATTTACCAACGTTAAACCAACGATATTTGGCCAATAACCATCTATTACCTTATGTCTCAAACAATTCGTATACGTACCAATATCTCTTCCATTTAAGAAAATTACGATCATTCGCACTTTATGTGCACGTGTGTGGAAACCAAGTTTCCGACGTGCGGGGCCCCAATTGCTCGAGTCATAATTTAGGATTAACTTATTTCACATTTAGTAAATTTCCAACAATCCCCTCTTGGAAGAGATTTTGGCGCACGCACATGGTGTCTTTCGAGCAATCACTCAGCGGATCGATGTTGCATCTGGAGAGGTAGCCGGAGTTTTGAACCTTCCATAGTAGACTATCGTCGGACATATTTACTACGCGGTGAACGTGATGTCTTGAACCGTCAGTGTTTAGTATATGTCAAGACAATGGTACCAACACAACACCTTTCCTACTCAATCTTTCTAGTGTTTTGTCCGTCATGGGTCGTGGACACCCTTGGATTCTTAAGTGTGTTCATTTGAGGCTGCCTTTCCTCCCACTTAAATAGGTGGTCTCCTACAAGGTATCCTGTAATACCCTGCTACACAAGCGTTAGGAACCATTAAAAATTTCTCCAACCTAACCTCAACTATTGAGGATCACTAAAGGTTTGGAAATTTATCATTTACCCCTCTTACAGGTAGCACTTTTTGTCTATCACGAGAACGACTTTGGATTATGTTTCTTAATAAAGACACATTATCCGAAGTGCTCTTGCTTCCACTGAAGCACTCACGAAACCTTTACAGTTTAGTTTTTCCATTGAACTTTATTTACTGGGATCTCCAGTCTGTAAGGTTGGGTGTCCATTATATCGGTTCTTATTGTTTGGGTTTTAAGCTCATTCCTCTAGACAGGCAGAATAACTGATCTTTGGGTATTCCATTCGTCAAGGGATCTGCGATATTTTCCTTAGATTTTATGTAATCAATGGAAATAATACCCGAGGTGATCAACTGCCTAACGGACTCATGTCTCCGTCGAATATGACAAGACTTACCGTTGTATATTGAACTTCGTGTCATTCCTAGAGCCGACTGACTATCGCAGTGGATCATTACAGAAGACACATGTTTATCCCAACATGGGACATCCTTTAGAAAACCATGAAGCCACTCAACTTCCTTTACTGCTTTATCTAAAGCGATAAATTCTGACTCCATCATGGATCGGGCAATAAGCGTTTGCTTAGAGGATTTCCACGACACAGCTCCACCACCGATTATAAAAATATATCCGCTGGTGGACTTGATGTCGTCTCTATCATATATCCAGTATGCATCGTTGTATCCCTCTAGTACCGCTGGATACCTCGAATAGTGTAACCCGAAATTTATAGTGAACTTTAGGAACCATAGTACCCTGTTCAATGCTTTCCAGTGATCCTCACTTGGATTTTGAGTGAACCTAGCCAATTTATTGACTGTATGAGCGATATTAGGTCGAGTGCAGTTTGTGATATACATCAGACTACCAATCACCTGCGCATATCGCTCCTGGCGTACGGGTTTACCAAGATGTTTGTCAATCTTTTGACTTATATCCAACGGTGTCGATACCGGTGAACTGTCGAACATCCCAAATTTTTTCAGTACATCCTCGATGTAGTGAGATTGAGACAAGACAAGTTCATTAGATGTCATAGATATCTTGATCCCTAAGATGACATCTGCAATGTCCATATCTTTCATGTCAAAACATTGTTTTAACATGTTCTTAGTCTCTAGGATTATCTCAGGACTGCTTCCAGTTATCAACAAGTCGTCTACATATAGGCATATCATGACGAAGGATTCGACATTTCCTTTCATGTAGACCCATTTGTCACCTCCATTAATGGTGAACCCTTTTGATAGTAGAGTACTATCAAACTTTTCATGCCATTGTTTAGGGGCCTGTTTCAGGTCGTACAATGATTTAACAAGCCGACACATTGTCTCTTGTCCTGGAACCACATACCCCTCGGGTTGATCCATATATATTTCTTCTTCCAAATTACCATTTAGGAAGACAGTCTTAACATCCATTTGATGTATTTCAAGATCCCGCAAGGCGGCGATAGCTATGAATATATGTATGGATGTCATTCTTGACACCGGAGCGTAGGTGTTGAAGTAATCAAGGCCCTCCTTTTAGAGATAGCCCTTGATTACTAACCTAGCTTTGTACTTATCGATAGATCCATCTGTCTTTATCTTCTGTTTAAGGATCCACTTCCAACCCAACGGTTTGTGTCCAAGGGGAAGTTCTGCCAACTCCCAAGTGTGGTTATGCAGGATGGATTCTATCTCACTTTCTAAAGCTTTCTTCTAGAGCGGTGCTTCTGGAGTTGACAATGCTTCGGCGATTGTCTGTGGTTCATCTTGAACCAAATAAGCTTCAAAGTCTGGACCGAAGGACTTGTCCTTCCGGGCCTTTTTGCTTCTCCTTGGATCCATCTCTGAATCTTCCAAGTCCTGAGAATCTGGAATACTGAAATCCGGATAATCAGCCACTTCTGAAGTCACTAGATCTGAACCGTTTGGATTTAGGTAGTTATCGACTCCTTGATCCTCAGAGTTTTGATCATAACTTCATTTGCGAGAGGTTATGTTGTTTTTCTTGTATGGAAACGTGTCTTCAAAGAACCATGTGTTCCTTGATTCCATGATCGTACCTTTATAAATGTCTGGTACATCCGAATTATGCACTATGAAGCGATAAGCACTACTGTTATTGGCATATCCGATGAATATGTAATCCACAGTCTTAAATCCAATCTTGACCTACTTTGGCATAGGTACTTTTACCTTGGCCAGACAACCCCATACCTTCAAAAACTTGTAGGTAGAGTTTTTCCTATCCATAGTTCGTATGGAGTCTTGTTTTTACCCTTGTGTGGAACTCTGTTAAGAATCCTATTCGCGGTAAGGACAACTTCTCCCCACATGGTTTGAGGGAGGCCCGAATTGATGATTAAAGCATTTATCATTTTCTTTAGTGTTCGGTTCTTGCGTTCAACAACACCATTTGATTGAGGTGAGTAAGGAGTCGCTGTTTGATGAACCATACCCCATTGGGTACAGAATTCTTCAAAAGGCGCTACATATTCTCCCCCTCTATCGCTACGGATTGTTTTAATCCATCCGCTTAGTTGGTTCTCAACTTCTGCTTTATAGCGTTTGAACGCTCCAAAGGCTTCGTATTTACTTTTTAGTAAGTAAAGGTAACAAAACCTTGTGTCATCATCTACGAAAGTCACAAAGTACTTGTTCCCCCTCTAGTTTGAGCGAACTTCAAATCACATATATTAGTGTGTATAAGTTCTAGAAGAGCGGTTTTTCTTTCGATGGATCTAAAGGGACTCTTGGAAAGTTTTGCCTCTACACGCACCTCACACTTACGTTGAGGGTTTATGTCGATAGACGTCAATAATTTCAGCTTTACCAATCTTTGGATAGATTGATAGTTAACATGTCCTAATCTATGATGCCATAAATTAGATGACTCAATCAAGTAAGTAGAATGTGCAATTTTATTGATAGTTGAAACAAAAGGCATTACAGGTGCATCATTGAACTTGAAGAGGCCTTCACAGACGAAACCCCTTCCTACAAAGGTTCCATTTTTAGTGATTACAAACTTGTTAGCCTCTAACACTAGCCTAAAACCAGTATTTACTAACAAATGTCCAGAAATTAAATTTCTTCGAATTTTTGGGACATGCATCACTTCCTTCAGAATTAGCTCATTTCCGGACGTCATCTTTAGGGTTACCTTTCCTACCCCCAGTACCTCTGAAGAATAACTATTACCCATGAACAACTTCTTGTCTGAGACTGGTGTATAAGTGGAGAAGGCTTCTTTATTGGAACATATGTGACGGGTAGCACCCGTGTCTAGCCATCATTGCACCGTATTCTCAACAAGGTTAGCTTCAAGAACCACCACTGAGAACTCCTCGATCATATTGTTGGTGAGAGTGTCTTCAACGATGTTAGCCTTGGCTTTGCCTTTGGCCTTCTCTTTATTCTCACGTTTGAGCCTGCGGCAGTCTTTGGCCATGTGACCAACTATACCACAATGATTATAGTTTCCCTTGAAATTTTCAGTTGTTTAGGGCTTGCCTTCCTTCTGGAACTTCCGCTTCTTGCTTGAGTTCCCTTTGACTTCTGTCAGGTTCGTCTTAGCCTCAGCGGGTTGTTTCTCCTTTGGCATGACCTTCTTATTATCCTCCTGAATCTGTAGTTTGACAATAAGTTTCATCTAAGGTCATCTCCTTCATTTTGAGTTTTAGATAGTTCATAAACTCAGTACACGAGGGAGGCAGCTTTTCGATCAACACCCCAACCAAGAATTGTTCGTTGGGCTTCAATCCTTCCAAATTCAGGTGATGTAGAATCATTTGAAATTCCTGGACTTGAGATGACACACTTTTGTTATCCACCATTTGAAATTTCAGGAACTTCCCAATGATGAACTTCTTTCTACCTGCATCTTGGGTGTTGTATTTCTTTTGAAGTTTGTCTCATAACTACTTGGTAGTTTCAACGGTGCAGTACACCGTGTAGAGAGGATCGGACAAATTGTTTAGAATATAGTTCCTACACATGAAATTACTATGTTTCCATGCTTCGCGAACCATCCGCATGTCGTCAGCGACATGGTTACCTTGGCCCCCTCCCGCCAAATCATTTGGTTGAGGGTCCACGTCTTCCCCAACTAGTGGAAGATCTTCGGTTAGGAAATGTGACATTCCCATAACCGTCATGAAAAATAGTATCTTTTGCTGCCATCTCTTAAAGTGAGCACCCATGAACTTTTCAGGACGTTCATGGTGAAAACCAGCAGGTGTCGGGGCAGTAGCGCCCCCTTGAGCAGTTGCAAAGGCGTTGTGAATGCCTCTAGCAGTTGCATAGATGTTGTTGACGCCTTGGGCAGGAGCATAGGTATTGTAAGTGTCTGGAGCAGTAGTGGAGACATTGGTTGTACCAAAACCAGTGTTGACACTAGTTGTGCCAAAAGCAGTGGTGGAACTTGAAGTGCCAAAAACAGTGGTAGAACTAGAAGTGCCAAAAGCAGTGGTTTGGAAGGCATTAGGAATGCCAGGATTAGTTGGAGTGTAGGCAGTGTCATCGCCTTGAGTGGTGGAATTGAAGGAAGCGGAATTGCCTTGAGCATTGACATTGTTCATAGCGTTGAATTGATCTTCAGCAGATATGTTGTTGTTGAAACAACAAATATTATCTTAAGCTTATGGGAATTATGTGTAGAAACAAGGAAATGGGAAAATATAAACAACAACAAATATGTTAGAAATCTGGAAATGATCAAATAAAAAAGGACTTGCTGAGTCGACCAAATTCTTGATCTATCCTTAAGATAATATTGCCCCGTATATCCTTTCAACGGTTGTAATGGCAACATATCTTCCAAAATAAAACAGCAATCAAACAATTGAGCAAAGGGAACTCAAGTGTTTGCTTAGGAAGAAAGATCTTTGAGTGTTTTGTGATTGCAAGAGAGGAAGACAATTTTAGAGAATTTCTTAGTGAATTTGGGTTTTGCAATTGTGTCAAAGGCCTCAATTTATAGGTAGATGAATTGTCTTCTCAATTAACCAAATGAATGACCATCAATGTCAAGTAATGACCATTGATATTGAGGTTAATTCAGCCTAGTAATGGCTGAAATCAATAGCCAAATAATGGAGATTAATTGCTCCAAAGTCAGCCCAAGAATCAGCTTTAATTCATCTACAACGGTACTGAAAAACCATCGTAGCACCGCGGTCCCTCGGGAGGGCACCGCGGTGCCTAAATTCCATTAAGTCACTGGAACCAAAAAGTGAATTTGCACCACGGTCCACGGGAGGAGGCACCGCGGTCCTGTCCTTGTGGCACCGCTGTGCCTCTTTGGTTTTTCCGTGGCATTTTTTATGATTCGTTTCATCTTTAACACATTTCTTCCTTTCATTTACCAACGTGAAACCAACGTTATTTGGTCAATAACCGGCTATTACCTTATGTCTCAAACAATTTGTATATGTACCAATATCTCTTCCATTTAAGGAAATTACGATTTTTGACACTCTATGTGCACGTGTGTGGAACCCAAGTTTCCGATATGCGGGGCCCCAATTGTTTGAGTCATAATTTAATAGGATTAACTTATTTCATATTTAGTAAATTTCCAACAAATATTTCTCATTAAGTTAAATTAAAAAAATCTAATGTTAAATTATTTCCAAAATTGAATGTGTCATTTTTTTATGAAAATGAATCTGAAGATGTTTTATGCTACTAGTGTATTTTATCTTCCTCATTTATTATGTGGCATAACATGTTCATTTATCCATTCACAGTCTTTCTCTACACACTGTTCTTCGTATAGGTTTAGCCTCGCCCTTCAATTCGAGCACGAAATTACCGTTGAGTCGACAATCATTGAGAGAAGTATTACCACTTTTTCATCTAAATATGCTGAAAATTAGAAAGAAAAAATCTATAATTATTTTACAAAGATTTAATTATATTACTCCTAATAATTTATTTTACCATATGTTCATAGAAAAACTTAAGTGTAGTTTATTGAGTATCCCCATTATAATTCAAAAGTAAAACCTTTTGAAGAAAGGAGATCGTTGCCTCTTTCAGTTTCTTCCATTGCATCATTTTATGTTGTAAGATTGTATTAATCTCTTTTGTGGAGTCTTTCTCATTAATACAAATATATATAATGTGTACGATGTGGAATTCTAATACAATAGGGATCATATATCTACCATATTATACAACACTAATAATTACAAAATATATGGGAAATATTTTCTAATATGCACTAATACACCCCCTCAGTCGGAGCGGGAGGAGGCCGGACACTGAGACTAGATATGAAGTCGAGAAAATAATTGTCTAGGAAGTCCTTTGGTGAAGATATTTGCATACTGATACGAAGAAGGCACATGCAACACCTTAACATGACCAATAACAACCTTCTCACAAACAAAATGTATATCCATCTCAATGTGCTTGGTTCGCTGATGCTGAGCCGGATTATAAAATATATATATATATATCGCAGATATGTTATCACAGTACACCATAAATGCCTTACGCAAGGGACACTGGAGCTTCAAAAGAAAGTTTCTAAGCCGGCATATCTTAGCAATAACATTTGCAACACCTCTATATTTTGCTTCTGCACTCGAACGGGATACAGTGGCTTGTCTCTTCCCAGACCATGAAATGAGATTATCCCCTAAGAATACACATTAGCCGGAGGTGGAGTGTCACATGTCCGGGCAGCCTGCCCAATCTGAATCCGTATATGATAACAACATGGACGGTGAAGAGGGGTATAGATGCAATCCATAATCAAGTGTGTCATTAACATGTCGAATGATACGCTTAAGAGAAGTAAAATGAGACTCACTAGGGTATGCACAAACAAACACACATGTTGAACAACATAAGCAATATCAGGACTAGTGAAAGTAAGATATTGAAGTGCACCTGCAAGGCTCCTATAAAGAGTTGAATCGGAAACTGAATCACCATCAACAACACTGAGTTTTAATTTAGATTCAACCAGAGTTGGTATGATCTTACAGTTCACCATTTTAGCCCTGTACATAATCTCTTCTGCATAGTTACGCAGATACATAAATATAGTATCTGCAGATATAGTCACTGATATCCCCAAGAAGTAACTCAACTTCCCAAGTCAGTCATAGCAAATTCAGTTTTAAGCAGTGCAATGATCTCATTTTTCAACACATCAGATGAGAAAGTAAGAACAATATCATCTACATATAACAACAATTAAGCAATGTTACCACCTCGATAAAAAATAAAGAGAGAATTATCACACCTACTGCATACAAACTCAATCTGTATAATGTAATTAGCAAAACGTCCATACCACGCTCTGGGGCCTGTTTCAAACCATACATCAACTTACGAAGGCAGCATACATAAGGGGCCTCCGGATGAACAAAGTCTGGCGGCTGGTGCATGTAAATAGTTTCTTTCAAGTCCCCAGGTAAAAATGCATTATTCACATCAAGCTGATAAATCGACCAATGCTTACACATAGCAATGCTCATAATTGTCGAATGGTAGTCGGTTTAACAACCGGGCTGAATGTCTTCCCACAATAAATACCCTCATGTTGATTAATACCATTAGCCACAAGTCTCGCCTTATATCGCTCTAAGTCATCGTTGTCTCTGAATTTGTGATGAAATAACCATATGCATCAGATCATATTCACCCCATCCATTCTACGAACCAAATCCCAAGTGTGTTGTTTCGTTAAAGCATTAAACTCCCCACACGTAGCCATATTCCAATTAGGATCAAGTTTGAATAATTTTGGATTTTTAGAAATTGGGGATATAGTTTGGGTGGATAGATTAAAGTGTACCTAGGGTTTGAAAAAGCAGTGTTGAGTGTGAGTTTCTATTTTATGTGTGGGTACATGTGCAAGTTGGGTACGGGTCGGGGTTCAGGACTGATAGTGGGGTATGTCGATGGTGGAAGGCTGACTAGTGGGTGATGGGTAATCGGGATCGATTGGCGACGGGCTTGGTGACTCGATGGTAGTGGGCTAGGGTTGGGTAGGATCCGATGACTGGTGGCTTGATGGAGGTACTGTCGGGTCAGGGTTTGGGTTTCTATGACGGGTGGATCGTGGGCTTGCATTACCGGTGGTTGTGTAGGTGACTAGTGATGGTGGTAGTGGGGTCTTTGGATGGTGGTGAAAACATAGTGTCGATGACTAGTAGTTGTCGGGAATGGGGTTAGATCGGAATGACAGTGACAGGGTACGATCAGACTTAGAAACGGTGATGGGTGATGGGTCATCGTGATGAGACTGGCAGTGACCTGTTAGGGTGTGGGTGCGATGGATGTTATAGTGGTGGTGGATGTGACAATCACATGCAATCTCTTATTTCCAATTCTTCTTTAACATGAGTTTATCTCTTAACTACAACATAATTTAATCTTCCAAATAATCCATAAAAAGAAGAATTCTTACCTTAATTTTTAACCCAAAACGGTCCCTAAAAATCGGTCACTGCCCCATTTTTTTCTTCACCATTTTCACTATTTCTTCAACTTATATTGACATGCATGTATTTTATAAGTTTAATCCATCATTCTTACATGTTTTTCTTCCAAAATGTTCATCTTAAAAACCACAATTTCTTGGACAGTTTCGGTCCCACAATTTCTTAAAAACCACTGCTTTGTGGAGTTTCTATGGCTTAAAATTTGTAGAGGGACTTAATTTTGGAATTGGAGTTGGTTTAGTCTTCAATTTGGCTATGGAGATAAAGTAAAAATCTGTGGGATAAGGAAAGAGAGAAGAGAGGTTGAGGGAAAATGTTTTTCGGAAAAAAAAGGGTGGGGAAATGAGGGGTGCATGTTTAAATGTGAGCATGCTGAAATTTAATTGGCATGTTGGGTGTTATGTCATCTCGTTCCACGCATTATCATCCCTTCTCAATAAAATTAATTCCACAATTGACAATTTATCCTGTGCGCACTCGAAAGAGTAGCGGTTGCGGGTTCCTTCGTAAAAAAAAAAGAAAAAAAAATATTATAAGTTGCTGAAAAGGCATGGCTTTGATTCAATTGTGCTTCATTAACGCCTTAACATTGCAAGAATATCATAAGTGTTTTATGTATCATCGGTGTATAATTTGTTTTACATCATCAAGTAATTTTAAAGATAAACATGGTTACTTTTTTAAGTAAATAAATACTATGCCTTTTTAAATACATTTATAATTACGGCAAAAAAAAAACAGTAATTGAGTCCTTTTTGTACGCTAATCAAAAGTAATATCTTGGGGCTCGTTTGATACGTCGCACTGAACTGTATATTTTTATATTGGACTGTACTGTATTGTAATGGATTGTGTTAATATATAATGAATGGTATTAGAGTATTAATATATAATGGACTGTATTTTTAGTACGATCAGGAGACTCATCATCTTAGATGAGTTTCAAAAATAGCGATTGGAGTGTCTTATTTAAAAAAATAGTGATTCGATCCATTACGACCACCAAACGTTGTATTATTTTTTTGTCCAGCGCAGTCCAGTGTAATACAGTGTACCAAACGTGACTTTGTTGTATTAAAAGGATCACCTGGTGCACTAAGCTCCCGCTATGTGCATGATCGGAAAAGGGCTGAACTTTTTCCTTTGCTAAGTCTGAACTTTTTCATCCCTTTTCTCAACAGCATATCACAATCAGAAGTAATTCTCCGATGCTTCAAATAATTTCTTAGTTTTTGTTGCTTCTTCTCCCTATGACAGTATGTCAAGTCACGATCATGACAAAGAACAACATGAATTTCGAGAATAAGCATAGAAAATCTGATAGCTGATAACAATGTATCACTAATACAAGTGCAATTACTTCTAAGCAAATTCACAAACACCTTGGATGTATGATTTGGCTGAAAGATTAATTTTGTGGAAGACGCCGTAGGATAAGGCTAAAGAGATTGGAAAGGAAAGTAATATTGATATAGGATATATATTTTTGAAATAGAAACTTAATTTTTAAAAAGTTGGTAACTTGCTGTAGCAGGTTATTGTTACACGGTGGTGTAAAAATTGATATATTGACGATGTACAGAACTTAAACTCATATCGAGTAGAATGTTATTCAGTTACCTGAGGTGGAGTGACTAGATTTGCAATTAAATATGGTGAATAATATAAATACATAACTAAGCAAAAATTACTGTGTTAGTTTGAACCTATATAGGCTAATATTATAGCTCTCTCCTAAGTCAATACCTCTTTGCTACATTTGAGTTGTAACTCTGTCTTTGCAGGTTTAAGTTGTATACACCATCCAGTATGTGATGGGTCGCAGTTGTTGCCACTGCTGCTGTTGTGCCGCGGCTGCTGGGGAGGCCCAGTTGCCAATAATCTACCATGGAAGTGGGACGGCCCACTGTGTTGGGTGTTGGGCCTGCTGCTGCTGGATGGTTGTCTGACCTGACCCCCTCGGCATTTGCCTCTGCCGCCACTGCGGTTGTTCTACAGCGGGTGGTGGTCGGAGTGTGGTGCCTGATCGACGAGTGCGGCGATTGTCGCGGCGTCGACTACCAATGCCTTGGGATTGTGTTCGTCCTGTTTTACTCGTCTCGTCTCCTCTAATAACAATTGGGACCGTGCTTTGTTGAAACGCGGTAGGGGATCAAATTGTTGGATCATCGTCGCAAGGGTGTCGTATTCACCTTTCGATAAATCGTTAATCAATTGCAAAACTGTTAGGTGTATTTTGTATACGTGTTTGAGTCATTTTTAGTTAGTATTTTCCCATTTTCGTTTAAATAAGTGTCATGTTAGGGTCGTTTTTCTTTCTTTTGAGTCACAGCGGTTCTAAATGGCAAAATGACAAAAAAGAAGCTAAAAGTGGGCAGAAAATCAGCTCCCGAAGCAAAAAGGACGGTGCCATTCTGCAGGACCGCAATGCCGATGCGGGAATTTCCAGTCCGAAATAGAATTGGCAAGGGGCAAAAGGGTTCAAGACACACATTTTTTACAGCATATATAAACTCTTAGGACAAATTTTAGGGGAGATCTTCTTTTCTTGGGAAAAACACAACACAACGCTTGACGGCTACAATTGGAGACCTAGTTCTAAGTATTTTTCTTTCTTTTCTCTATTGTAATTCAGTTCATGTTTAGATTTGTATTAGTTATTAGCATGTCTATAGCTAGGAGCTAAACACTTTATTAGAGCTTTCTTATTAAATCACTTGAAACTCTTATTCATGAATTAATGCATTAGTTTGATTTTCTTCTTCACTTGATTAAGATTTATTCTATATTGGTATGAATGTTTGATATTTAATTGATCACTAATTATCATAATCTATATGATTTCGAATCAAGAATCGAGATGAGAGATTTGAATATGCTGCAATTGAATAGACATAGGTTAAACTCGCGGACGAAAGTACCTCGATACTTGTGTAACATTATAGGTTATTGTTCTTAATCCTCTTATGTGGTAAAACCTAATGATGCGCGGTAAGATGCACACACTTTAAACGCAAGTGCACGTTATCGTGACAAGTAGTATAGTCTTGATAAGACCGAATATCGTCCTCAAGAATTAGGGTTCAATTACCAATTATCTAATTTTTGGTATCTATTTGGTAAATTGATATTTGGATTTGTTGTTTATAATTAAGAATTATAAAAGCTATTTTAACTATAAGGTTTTACTTCAGTTGTGATGAGAATAGGGCTTTCACGTCTCTTCACTATCCGCTTATGCTACTTATTAATGCAATAACTTATGGTCTTCTTCTTTTGGAGAAAGCAGATTCACTAAATCGTTTTATACTCCCGTTAGGGTTATATAAACACTCAACCCCAAAGATGCACCTTACCTACCTTTCGGTGATAAGGATAACTCTATAGGAGGATTAAGAACAAGAACCTAGTTAACCGTCACGCACAATGCGCAAAATTAGGGTTTTTAAGCCTCTCATTAACGCTACATAAATAATTGAGGTATTTTCATCCCCAATCCAAGAATGTCTACCCAACTTACATCATATTCACAATCCCCCCCTTTCGGAGTCTGATTAGAAATCATATAGTGATAATTAGTTGTCAATTAACTACCAAGCATTCAATTCAATTATTGGATAGATCTCAACAAGAAGAAGAATAACCATAAGCATGCATTAAATCATAACATAAGTTTCTAGAGATTCAACATGGAAAGCCCTATAGAGGAATTAGTTCCTATCCATTGACATGACAAGAACTAATCTCATGTTCATCATACAAAAACTGAAATAAAGTAAAGAAAAGGAAAATAATTTACTAAACTATGGTCTCCAATCTCCTAGCAAGAATCCTTGTGTTGTGCCAGAAGGGGAACTCTTAAAAACTGCCTAGGGTTCTCCTTTTATAGGCTGAAAACCGCCTCAACTTTTTCCTGCAGGCCTGGCCCAAAATCCGTCTGGAAACCCTTATTTTTCCGCGTCGGCGCCGCGGCCTGCGACGGCGCGCGCCGAACTCGCAATCCGTCCGGGTGATTTGGCGCGCGGCCGATTCTGGCATGCGAGCGCGCGGCCTGCAACTCTGTAGCACCGGATGTTTAGCGCGCGGCCGCGAGTCTTCGACCTCTGGATAGTGGCGCCGCGCCCGCTTCGATCGCAGGAGGCGCGCGGCAGTGCAGGTTTCACCTCGTTCGCCACTTTCTGCTTTTAGCTCGAATCTCTCTTTTGCCCTCTTTTAGCTCATTTTCCGCCATTTGGCCATTTTTAACCACTTTGACTCAAAAGAAAGGAAAAATATCCTAATACGACACTTATATGTGCAAACGGACAAAAGACTAACTAAAACTGACTCAAAAGGTGTATATAAAATACACCGATCAAATACCCCCAAACTTAACCTTTGCACGCCCTCGAGCAAAGATAGAAAGAAAGAAATAAAAGACTCAAAGAACGAAAATAAAAGACTCATCGCCATTGATTACTTTTCTTTGCATTAGTGTTAACTAGAAAAACATGAAGGTTAGCAAAATAATATGCAGAACATATAACCGACATTTCAAAGACATTAATCTAGATATTTCGCAAACTCATATTCATCATGCTTTAATGGAAGTCAATATACTAAATCATGCATATAAATTCAAAAATCCTATGGTATGCTTACTTGCTATTCTCCACTAATTCTGGATATGCATAAAAGAGATCTTCAGACTTTAAGGGTTGCAATGTAGGCTTAGGTATGTAGGTAAAAATAGGCAATTTAGGCTCATTTAGGTACCATAAGCTCTTGACTTTTCAAGATTTCCCTTTTCTTTTTGTTCTTTCCTTCACTTGATTCTATCTTTTCCTCTTTTGTTTTGGGAGAGTGAAGTATATAATGATGACAAGCACCCCAAACTTAGGCTTTTGCCTATTTCTTATTACTTTTGTATTGGGGTCTGTGACTTATTCACTCTTTTTGTCTCTTTTTTAACACAATGTATTCCACTATTTCATAATTTCACTTATGGTACAATTTGTGGGAATATAGGGTGTCAAAGAAGAAGTTTCAAATTTAGGCTCAATGGGGCTGACTAGGGATATTTTTAAAGTACGGGATAGAAAAGAATGGTAAGAATTGGCTATCAAAGAAATGCCTGAGTCATCTCCCTAACATGCATATCCTAACTATTTACTCAAATACCAAGCCAACATAACACATAAGTATTTATCATTTAGCATGCATAACTCAAGCAAGAAACTCCAAATAGACAGATTCTGTGAGTTTTTGGCATATCTAACTTAGGTGTTTAGATAGTTGCTTCAATTCCGTTACATTATTCTACCTTCATTCACTAGGTGTTTCTAGCAACTACAGCATACATGATCTTTGACAGGCAATTGTGACTCAAAAAAGAAAAAAATTTTGTGACTCAAAAATTACATAAAAACAATAAATAAATAAAAACTTAAATAAAACATAACATGACATAAATAAAACAAGACACAAATAAAACACCCCCAAACTTAAATCACACATTGTCCCCAATGTGTGTAGACTCAAAGACAATAAAAGAAATAAGACACTTACAGACTTTGGTTAAAACGGTGGTGGTGGCGGTGGATAATACTTTAAATTCCGTGAGGGGAGGAGAGCTCTTGGTTTGATTTGGCGATAGGGCCTTCGGATCAGGGTGTCTTCCAGAATTCATATTTGCCGTTGTGGCGCCGCGGCGCCCAAACTCCTGTGCTGGTTCTGAACTTCCTGCGCCGCGGCCCTGCAAATGGGAGCCGTGGCGCTCAGATTTCTGAGCGTCTTCTGATTTTTTGGCGCCGCGGCCCTGCTTCTGGGCGCCGCGGCGCTCTGGCGATTTTCTGGAGATCCTTTGCTTCTCTTCGGTTTTCGCCTTCCAAATCCTTGGCTTTCACCTGTCAACACAACACAAACACAAGAGCCCAAGACCGTGAGACTGTTCAAGACAAAATAAAATAAACTAAGGATAGGAATTGAAATAACATAATTGAAAACGTTGGGTTGCCTCCCAAGTAGCGCTGTCTTTAACGTCTTTTAGCCGGACGCAAGTTCCTTATTATTCTAAGGTATGAGAAGTTACCAAGTTCATGTATTCCATTTCATTGATCAGATAGGGTTTTAATCTCTGTCCGTTTACCTTGAAGGCAGCTCCCTCTCTCCCTTTTATTTCAATTGCTCCATATGGGAATACTCTTACCACCGTGTATGGTCCTGTCCAACGTGATTTTAACTTGCCTGGAAACAATCTCAACCTTGAGTTGAATAAAAGCACTTGTTGTCCTTCTTGAAAGTCTTTTGGTATCAAATTCTTGTCGTGCCATGCTTTCGTTCGTTCCTTGTAGATCTTTGCATTCTCATAGGCATTGTGCCTGAATTCATCTAATTCGCTCAGCTGTAGTAGCCTCCTCTGTCCTGCCGCCGTGGCGTCCATGTTTAACTTCTTCATTGCCCAGTACGCTCTGTGTTCCAACTCTACTGGCAAATGACATGCTTTACCAAAAACTAATTTATAAGGTGACATACCAATTGGTGTTTTGAATGCTGTCCGGTATGCCCACAATGCGTCATCCAATTTGATAGACCTGGACTTTCTCGAGCCGTTCACCGTCTTTTCAAATATGCTCTTACTTCTATTTGACACTTCCGCCCATTAGCTTGAGGTGATAGGCAGTTGTAGTGCGGTGGTAAACTCCATATCGGGAAAGCAATGAGTTCAGCTGCCTGTTGCAGAAATGACTTCCTTCGTCACTGATGATAGCTCTTGGAGTGCCGAACCTTGTGAAAATATTCTTTTGAAGGAATTTTTGAACAGTCTTACTGTCGTTTTCTTTTGTGGCCACTGCTTCCACCCATTTGGACACATAGTCTACTGCCAGAAGGATATATTGATTTCCAAAGGATGGTGGGAATGGCCCCATGACATCGATTCCCACACATCAAAGAGTTCCACTTCCAATATCCTCGCGAAGGCATTTCGTTTCGCCTTGAAATGTTCCTGTTCTCGACAATTATCACATCTCTTCACAAAGGTATGGGCATCCTTAAAAGTGTTGGCGATAGAATCCGCATTGCGATGCCTTTGTTGTTCTTGATGCCCAAGTGTCCACCACATGATAGGGTGTGGCAATGGGTGAGAAACTGGTACATCTCTTCCTCTGGTATACATCGCCTGATGACTTGGTCGGCACAGTGTTTGTATAACATAGGTTCATCCCAATAGTAATGCTTTACTTCTGAATAAAACCTCTTCACTTGCTGTCTTGACAAGTCTGGGGGTAGTACTTTAGCTGCAAGAAAGTTAACAAAGTCGTACCAAGGTAAATTAGAATTCATACTTACTCAAAAGCGGTTGTTAAATGCGAAAAGTGATCATTTATTTGCACATCCTCGTGTTCGGCTCTGTGTTTTCGGTCTTGACAAGTGGTGCAAGAATTCTCTGCTCCTTTCTTATCACGAATCTCCACGCCAAATTCTTGTAGAAGTAGGACCCATCGAATGGCGAGGCTTTGCATCCTTCTTTGTCATCAAGTACTTTATAGCGAGTGGTCGGTGTATACTATCACCTTATTCCCAATCAAATACGACACGAATTTCTCAAACGATATACTATTGCTAGCGCCTTTTCTAGTAGTTGCATAATTTAATCGTCGTCATTTTGAGTTTTACTAGCATAGTAAATGAATCTAAATACCTTGTCGATTCTCTGTCCAAGCACGCTCCAATTCGCATAATCGCTTGCATCGCACATTAGTTCAAATGGGAGCTCCCAGTTTGGTGCAATGACTATGGGTGCTGAAATAAGCTTCTCCTTGAGCGTTTGAAATGCGGATAAGCATTCTTTATTGAAGTCGAAGGCAACCCCCGTCATTAGCAATGTGGAAAGAGGCTTTGAGACCTTCGAAAAATCCTTGATGAATCTTCTATAGAAGCCTGCATGTCCAAGGAAACTTCTGACTCCTTTTGTTAATACTGGAGGTGGTAGATTTTCGATCACTGAAATCTTTGCCTTGTCCACCTCAATACCTTGGCTTGATATTTTGTGTCCTAAGACAATTCCTTCTGTTACCATGAAGTGACACTTCTCCCAGTTTAGCACAAGGTTAGATTCTTCGCCGCTTAACATCGCTTCAGATGCCTTAAACACTCATCGAATGATGCTCCAAAGACCGAAAAGTCATCCATAAAGATCTCTATAGTTCTCTCTACCATATCTGAGAAAATTGTCATCATACGCCTCTAAAAAGTTGCAGGTGCATTGCAGAGTCCGAATGGCATTCTTCTGAATGCAAATGTACCAAAAGGGCAAGTGAATGTTGTCTTTTCCTGATCTTCTGGGGCTATTGCAATCTGGTGATACCCTGAGTATCCATCCAAAAAGCAGTAGTAGTTATGCCCTGCGAGTCTGTCCAACATTTGATCTAGGAATGGCAACGGGAAGTGGTCTTTTCTAGTTGCTTTATTCAACTTGCGATAGTCAATGCAGATTCTCCATCCGGTGACTGTTCTCGAGGGAATGAGTTCGTTTCTTTCGTTGGTCACCACTGTTATTCCACCCTTTTTCGGCACCACTTGTCCGACTTACCACGTGTCTGTCAGATATGGGGTAGATTACTCCTGCATCGAGCCATTTTAGGATTTCCTTTCTTACTACCTCCTTCATGTTTGGGTTTAGTCGCCTTTGGGCTTCGATGGATGGTCTGCTCTCCTCATCTAGACGGATCTTATGCATTACCGTTGATGGACTTATCCCTTTTATGTCTGCTAATGTCCATCCAATGGCCCGCTTGTGATTTTTTAGTACTCTTAGCAGTTTATCAATCTCTTCGGTGGATAGGTGGCATGAAATGATCACCGTAAGGTTTTTTCTTCACCTAGGTATTCGTATTGTAGATGATTGGGTAGGGTTTTTAACTCTAACTCTGGAGCCTTCTCTGTGGATGGTAATGATCTTTCCGCACTGCCCAAGCTCTTCATACTTCCTTGTATCCCATTTTTCATAAGCATTCATCCAATTTGCATACTCCATAAGATCTGGATCGTTTCTACTATCATCATCCCATGTGGTCAGTATTTCTTCAAGCGTATCATCATATCCGAACTCTTTGGCTGACACTGCTTCTTCGCTAAGATCAATGGTGGCGATTATCCTTGGCCTCTGGAAAAGTTGTTGCTCGAAAAACATTGAAAATCACCTCTTCTTCGCTCTCAAGCTTCAACTCCCTTTGTGAACATCAATGGCGCTGCCCCGTGGCTAAGAAGTGCGCCAAGTATGATGGGGATTCCATCGTTATCTTGTATGTCTAAGATAACGAAGTCGGGAAAGATGAACTTGTCCACCTTCACTAGTACATCTTCGATGACTCTCTCGTGAACAATTGAGCGGTCACTAACGCAAAGTGATGTTTGTAGGTTTGACTTCTCCCATTTCTAGTTTGCAGAAAACTAGATAAGGCATCAGATTTATGCCTGCTCCCAAGTCGCACAATGCTTTCTGACATTCAAACTTTCCAATGGTGCATGGGATGGTGAAGCTCCCAGGATCTTGTAACTTCGAGGCGCTTGTCTCGTAGGATGGCACTACATTCCTCGACCAACATCAACTGCTTCGTAGTCCTCATCCTCCTCTTTTTGCTAAGCACATCCTTCATGAACTTGACGTAGCTCGGCATTTGCTCTAATGCTTCAGCAAACGGGATATTGAGTTGCAATTGTCTGAGGACCTCCACGAATCTAGAGAATTGTTTGTCAAGAGTACATGTTTTTAACTCGGGATATGGTATTATCACCGGGTGCGATTCTTCTGACACGCAAAGTCTCGCTTCTGGTTCCGCGCCGGGGCCGATCTTGGCGCCATGCGGCCACTCTCTGACCTCTTGCATTGTCTCGAATCTTGGCGCGTACTAACTGCTGCGAACTCTCTATCTCCCCTGATTCGGCATCCTTCAGGTCAATTGCCTGACATTGTGTTTCCTCATTGCCTACCCCAGGTGCAGATTGCTCTTCATGTGTTTCGCTGTTGAATATGATCGCGAGCTCTGCTATTTGCGTTTCCAACTTCTTCATGGTCATTCTCGTTTCGTCTATGAACTGATTTTGGTACCTCGTGAGACTGAGTATAGTTTCTCGTAATGCCTCCCTCTCTTCCTCTATGGTTGGTTCTCTATCATATTGACAGTAAAAATCCATATCTAAAAGATTCCTGAGATAAATCAAAACCAACAAAGAATCACGGCACCTCATACTTTTCGAAAATATAAATAAAAACGTAAAAATTAAAAATAACAATTAAACACCAAATTAGAAATTAAAAATAGACAAATTTGATATTGAACTATGCCTAATCCCCGGCAACGGCGCCAAAAACTTGATGCGCGGTAAGATGCACACACTTTAAACGCAAGTGCACGTTATCGTGACAAGTAGTATAGTCTTGATAAGACCGAATATCGTCCTCAAGGATTAGGGTTCAATTACCAATTATCTATTTTTTTGTATCTATTTGGTAAATTGATATTTGGATTTGTTGTTTATAATTAAGAATTATAAAAGCTATTTTAACTATAAGGTTTTACTTCAGTTGTGATGAGAATAGGGCTTCCACGTCTCCTCACTATCCGCTTATACTACTTATTAATGCAATAACTTATGGTCTTCTTCTTTTGGAGAAAGCAGGTTCACTAAATCGTTTGATACACCCGTTAGGGTTATATAAACACTCAACCCCAGTATTGCATCTTACCTACCTTTCGGTGATAAGGATAACTCTATAGGAGGATTAAGAACAAAAACCTAGTTGACCGTCACGCACAATGCGCAAAATTAGGGTTGTTAAGCCTCTCATCAACGCTACATAAATAATTGAGGTATTTTCATCCCCAATCCAAGAATTTCTACCCAACTTACAACATATTCACAATCCCCCCCCTTTCGGAGTCTGATTAGAAATCATATAGTGATAATTAGTTGTCAATTAACTACCAAGCATTCAATTCAATTATTGGATAGATCTCAACAAGAAGAAGAATAACCATAAGTGATGCGCGGTAAGATGCACACACTTTAAACGCAAGTGCACGTTATCGTGACAAGTAATATAGTCCTGATAAGACCGAATATCGTCCACAAGGATTAGGGTTCAAGTACCAACTATCTATTTTCTAGTATCTATTTGGCGAATTGATAATTGATTTGGTTGTTTATAACTAAGAATTATGAAAACTATTTAAAGTATAAAGGTTTACTTCAGATGTGATGAGAATAGGGCTTCTATGTATCCTCACTATCCGCTTATGCTACTTACTAATGCATTACTTATGGTATTCTTCTTTTGGAGAAAGCGGAGTTTCTGAAATCGCTTTATACTCCCATTAGGGTTATATAAACACTCAACCCCAAAGATCGCTCCTTACCTACCTTTCTGATAAGGGTAACTTTATAGGAGGATTAAGAACAAAACCTAGTTGGTCACGCACAATGCGCAAAATTAGGGTTGTTAAGCCTCTCATCAACGCTACATAAATAATTGAGGTATTTTCATCCCCAATCCAAGAATGTCTACCCAACTTACATCATATTCACAATCCCCCCTTTTCAGAATCTGATTAGAAATCATATAGTGATAATTAGTTGTCAATTAATTACCAAGAATTCAACTCAATTATTGGATAGATCTCACAATAAGAACAATAACCATAAGCATGCATTAATTTATAACATAAGTTTCAAGCAATTCAACATAGAAAGCCCTATAAGAGAATTAGTTTCTAGCCATTGACATGACAAGAACTAATTCCATGTTCATCATACAAAACTGAAATAAAGTAAAGAAAAGGAAAAGAAATTACTAAATTAATGGTATCCAATCTCCAAGAAAAAGTCTTGAGTTGTGCAAGAAGGGGAACCCTCAAAAACTGCCTAGGGTTCTCCTTTTATAGCCGAAACCGCCTCCTCTTTCCTTCGTGCCCGCCACAAATTCGTCCAAAACCTATTTTTTCCGCGTCGGCGCCGCGCCTGCGCAGATAGCCGCGGCCGGTTCTGCAATCCGTCGGTGTTTTGGCGCCGCTGCCTCGCTTATTCGTCGAGGCGCCGCGCCTGCATCTGCTCGAGGCCGCGGCCAGTCTGCTCTCGAATAGTCGGCGCCGCCACCTCGCTAGCTGCAGAAGCCGCGTGCTGGTCTGGATTTCGCCCTCGTTCGCCACTTTCTCTGTTTTCGGCTCTGGCATCTCCTCTTTTGCCCTCTTTTTGCTCCTTTTCCGCCATTTGGCCATTTTAGCCACTTTGACTCAAAAGAAAGAAAAACTATCCTAATACGACACTTATATGTGCAAAACGGGACAAAAGACTAACTAAAACTGACTCAAAAGGTGTATATAAAATACAACGATCAAATACCCCCAAACTTAACCTTTGCTCGCCCTCGAGCAAAGATAGAAAGAAATAAAATAAAAGACTCAAAGAAACGAAAAATAAAAGACTCCCTGTCATTAATCACTTTTGTTGCATAAATGTTAACTAGAAAAACATGAAGGTTAGCAGAATAACATGCAGGAACATATAACATGAAATTTTCAGCACACTAAACACATGAAGCTAAATATTTCGCAAACTCATATTCATCATGCTTAATGGAAGTCAATATACTAAATCATGCATATAAATTCAAGAATTCTCATGGCATGCTTACTTGCTATTCTCCACTAATTCTGGATATGCATAAAAGAGATCTTCAGGACTTTAAGGGTTGTAATGTAGGCTTAGGTAGGGGTTGGTAAAGATAGGCATTTAGGCTCATTTTTCTGTACCATAAGCTCTTTGGCTTTTCAATTTTTCCCTTTTTCTTTTGATTCTTTCCTTCACTTCAATTCTATCCTTCCCCTCTTTTGTTTTGGGAGAGTGAAGTGTATTATACTAATAGGCACCCCCAAACTTAGGCTTTTCCCTCTTTATTATTACTTTTCCATTGGGGTGCATCAAACTTGTTCACTCTTTTTGTTTCTTCTTTTTAACACAATGTACTCCACTATTTCATATTTTCACTTATGGCACAATTTGTGGGAATATAGGGTGTCAAAGAAGAAGTTTCAAATTTAGGCTCAATGGGGCTGACTAGGGATATTTTTTTTAAGTACAGGATAGAAAAGAATGGTAAGAATTGGCTATCAAAGAAATTCCTGAGTC
This sequence comes from Przewalskia tangutica, assembly GCA_029844215.1. Taxonomy (NCBI): domain Eukaryota; kingdom Viridiplantae; phylum Streptophyta; class Magnoliopsida; order Solanales; family Solanaceae; genus Przewalskia; species Przewalskia tangutica. The sequence continues at coordinate 5,203,644 of CM056720.1, forward strand.
ATCTCCCTAACATGCATATCCTAACTATTTCGCCTCAAATAGCAAGCAATCATAACACATAAGCATTTATCATTTAGCATGCATAACTCAAGCAAGAAACTCCAAATAAACAGATTCTGTGAGTTTTTGGCATATCTAACCTAAGTGTTTAGATAGTTGCTTCAATTCCTTTACATTATTCCACCTTACTTCACTAGGTGTTTCTAGCAACTACAGCATACATGATCTTTGACATGCAATTATGACTCAAAAAAGAAAAAAAAAATTGGTGACTCAAAATAGACATAAAACAAATAAAACGATTTAAATAAAACATAACATGACACATAAATAAAACACCCCCAAACTTAAATCACACATTGTCCCCAATGTGTGCAAGACTCAAAGAAAATAAAAGAAAAAGACACTTACAGACTTTGGCTAGAATGGTGGTGGTGGCGGTGGATAATGCATCGACCATTGGTTGAACAAGGCACTCAGCTCGTCGATTTGTTGCCTTGTTTCTTGCTGTCCTTGTACTACTGTTTGCAAGGTCTACATCATCTCCTCGATGTTGGTACAATTGCCCATTGTGGGCTCTGAAGGTTCTGCTCTTGTGGTTGGCGGTGGTGGGTCTGCCTCATGTGAGCCCCTATTTCGTGCTCATCTTCATCCATGGTGGCCTCTGTTCTTGCTCTTCTTTGGGGTTGTACTCTCCGTCTGTTTCTTTGGGGTTGGGAGTGCAGGAAAGAGTGCTATCCCATGGGACACCGGCATTGGTTTCTTTCATGAGTATCGTGGGTAGTTGTGGGACCGCACTCACGTGGCATAGGCCCGGTAATAAGCGAGCCGTGTCCCAATCCACTGTTGTCACCAACTGCTGATTTCTTCAATGCTCGCACTATTTCTTTCCCACATCAATTGTCGCCGCCATAATTCCATAAATCAACTTAATCCTATCTTCGGCACTCTGGTGAAGTCGTGGATGGAATCACGCGAGACGGCAATCTGACCAAGCCCTTGCGCATTGTTAATGCACCGCTCGGTGCTCTAGATCCATTTCTTCCAATCTCAAAAGCGGCTCGGTGGTAGCGGTGTTTCTGTGGTATCCGATTGATGTTGTCGGTGCTCTAGACCGTGTTCTAAAATGGCTCCGATCACCAATTCCTCCTTCAACATCACCGCCTCACTTGTGCATTTCAGACTCCTGCATCGCGAACCATAAACTCCCCTTACAAAGCACCCCCTTTCCACTCTCTCTGGAAAGTTCGCATAAAATTCACGCACCATTGTTGTGTTTACTGGTGCTATCTTCGTCGGATTGACAAATCTCTTCCACCCCCTTAGCTCAATCATAGCCCGGATGGGCTCATAAACGTCTTTTTCCCCATATGACCCCCTCTGGTAGTCCATTCCCCTTTCTGGTATTAGGGGTCTGGTATCAAGCTTTTTGTATCTTTGGTAGGCTTGGTAGCTCACAAACCTATTTTCGTCGTATTGTGGGGTTGGGGTGGATGTGGAGCCTCTTCTCTTCCTGGTGGCCATGGTTTAAAATAGTTTCTGGATCTTTCAATTTAGTGGCACAAATGACTCCTACACAATCTACAACTAGCAGCGAACACAACACCCCCAAACTTCAACTTTTCTACTCAATACCCACAACCTCCTCTTCTACTCTTTTCTCCAACTTCACAATCACTTTTCGGCACCCAAACTATTCCAACTACAATACTCCTCCAAACTACTACCTCCTATAACTTCAGTAAAAGGATTCAAGAACAAAGAAAGGGATTACCTTTTATGAGAGCTTCCGTCGTTCTTGTTTCAATTGGTAGGTTGAGGCTATGGAATGGAGCTTTGTTGTTTGGGATAGTTGGGGGTTTTGAGGAATTTAAGAGTTTAGGTTGTGGTTGTGTTGGATTTGTGGAGGATTTGTGGGCAAACTTTTGGAATTTCGTGGGTTTTTGGAGAGGGAAAGTTAGGTTTTTGATTTTTGAATTGGGGAAAATCTGATTTATGGGCGTTTTAAGTTTCTGGATTCCCGCCGCGGCCCTGCTTTTGGCGCCGCGGCTGATCATCTGCGCTCGCCCGGGACTTCTGCGCCGCGGCCACATTCTTGGCGCGCGGCTTAAACTCAAAGACCTCTTGGATATTTTGGCGCGCCGCTGCCTGGCGCGCGGCTGCGCTTCAGTGTATGTTCAGATTCTTTTGGCGCGCATCGGCGCGCTTACCGCTCGAAATCCTTGCTTGTCTTGATTTATTTCCACTGCACATCAATCACATTTCAACACAAGCCCCAAGACCGTGAGATTGTTAGACAAAATAAAATAAACTAAAGACGTAAATTAAAATGACATAATTGAAAAATGTTGGGTTGCCTCCCAACTAGCGCCGTCTTTAACGTCTTTTAGCGGACGCAGTTCCTTAGCCTTAATAACCTTGGGAGGATTAAGCCCCAACCTATCCATTTCCTCCACATTTGGCGTTTTCTTTTCTTCTTTTCTTTTTAGCATTATCGGTAATAGGAGTTCGTGAACACTTACCTCCTTTAGTGGCATTTCGCAAACCATGCCTTTCTTGGGCTCATCGCTCTTTGGTTGACTTGTAATAGCTGGCATGGGGGTTTGATGGTGCTGATTGCAAAGCACCCACTTATTGTTGGTGGCTCAATGATGTGTTTAAAAACTTTGAACACCATTTCTTCATTCTCCACCCTTACTGTTAGTTCCCCTCTTTCAACATCAATCAAAGCTCTCCCCGTTGCTAGGAATGGCCTCCCCAATATGATCGGGATTTTCGCGTCTTCTTCCATATCGAGGATGAGGAAATCTGCAGGAAAGAAGAATTTCCCTACTTTCACAATTACGTCCTCGATCTTGCCTCTTGGATGAACCACTGTCCTGTCGGCTAGCTGCAGGCTTACTGTGGTTGGTTTGGCCTCACCCAACTCCAATCTCTTGAATACTGATAGGGGCATTAGATTTATACTTGCCCCTAAATCACATAGCGCTCTGTTGCAAGTTACCCTGCCCACTGTGCAAGGTAGTGTGAAGCTCCCTGGATCTTTTAGCTTAGGTGGCAACTTCTTCTGCAAGATAGCACTACACTCTTCTGTTAGTGCTACTATTTCGTATTCTGTCAGCTTTTTCTTCTTCCCCAAAATCTCCTTCATAAACTTGAAATAGGAGGGCATCTGCTCTAATGCTTATGAAAGGTATGTTGATATCAGACTTTCAATGTCTCCAAAAATTTGGAGAATTGTTTATCAACCGCCTTTATTTGTAGTCTCTGGGAAAGGGATCTTTCGTATACTCCTTCTGCAGGTTTTCTCTACTGTTGGGCTCGGCTCAATCACCTTCTCTTTTTCTGACTCTGCTTGCTTCTCAACTACTGGTTGAGGTGACTGGTGCTCCAACTGTCTTCCACTTCTCAACTGCACTGCCTTACATTGCTCCCTCGGATTTACCTCTGTATTGCTTGGCAATACCCGCGTAACTTTGATGTTTGCTTGCTGCGGTGACCATGAGTTTCAAGTTCTGAATGAGGATCTAGCTTCATGCATGAATTGGAGTGCAGGCGTTGCGAAGTCTTTATCGCCGTTGCTTTCGGCTCGTCGGCTTTTCTTTCGAATCGCATTGAATTGTTGATCTTTGCGGGGCTTGAGTGAAGAGCATTGATTACGTCTTCTGGTTACGATCGGCCTATCACGATTCTGCACTCGATATTGGTTCTGCCGCAGTGCGGATTCTGCGCCGATATTGATTCTGCTGGCCCTGATCTCCTTTCCATGAGAAATTTGGGTGATTCCTCCATCCTGGATTATAAGTGTTTGAGTAGGGGTTGTTCATTGCCTCCGTAATTACCTGCTTGACACTCTGCTGCTCCATTGGTATATTGTTGGGATCCATTGAAGGACACCTATCAAATGTATGTAGGCCACATATCTCATGACTTTTAGGCATCCGCATCGACATTTATCGACATCGTATGTTCTTTAATCGTTTCGCTAGAAGAGCCACTTGGGCATTCAAGGCAGCAATAGCATCTATCTCGTGGACTCCCACGATTCTTCTCCCACTAGTCTCCCTCTCTTCAGTGACATGGTTGTTAGTGGTCATATCTTCTAATAACTCATGAGCGTCGTGGGCTGTTTTCCTCATGAATGCTCCACCTGCTGCTGCATCTATGATGGTTAGTTTGTCTTGCTCGGCCGTTGTAGAAGATGTGGACCAAGTTCCACAACTCAATGCAATGGTGTGGACACTTCCTTTGTAGATCCTTGAACCTTTCCCAAGCTTCATATAAGGACTCTCCATCAGCTTGGTAGAAGTTGTTCAACTCCCCTCGCAATTTTGCTGCTTTACATGGGGGAAAGAACTTGGCTAGGAATTTCTGTGCCAGCTCGTGCCATGTGAATATCGAATCGGCTGGCAGGGAATTCAACCATACTTTTGCTCTATCCCTGAGTGAGAAGGGAAAGAGCCTCAATCTGACGGCATCATCAGTAACACCGTTATATCTGAAAGTGGCACATAGCTCCAAGAAATTAGCTATGTGCATATGTGGATCCTCCGATGGCAGTCCTCCGAATTGCACTGTGTGCTGTACCATGCTCAGAATCGCCGGTTTTATTTCGAAATTGTTGGCTCCTATTGTAGGGAGCCTAATGCAAGTCTGTGCTCCATTCACTCTTGGCAGCACATAATCTCCCAAACTTCTTTCTGGCTGGATTTGGACTCTCTCTTCCACGTCTATTGGCGCTTGCCTAGGTATTCCTGGATGGGGTTGATTCTCACCTAACCCTTCTCCCATCCCGTTGTTGTTTTGAACGCCGTTCATCTCTAACAAGGTTGCAATCACCGATTCTTCTTTCGCTCGCTGCAGGTTTTCTCAATTTCTGGATTGAAGGGAACGAGAGTGTCTGCTCCTCTTCTCCTCCGCATAAACTGACTTCCTGAAATAGATCAAAAACAGACAACAAATCACGGCACCTCAAATTTTCAAAAGAAAAACGTAAAAATTAAAAATTAAAAGAAAAGTTAAAAACCAAATTAGAAATTAAAAATAGACAACTTTGATATTGAACTATGCCTAATCCCCGGCAACGGCGCCAAAAACTTGATGCGCGGTAAGATGCACACACTTTAAACGCAAGTGCACGTTATCGTGACAAGTAATATAGTCCTGATAAGACCGAATATCGTCCACAAGGATTAGGGTTCAAGTACCAACTATCTATTTTCTAGTATCTATTTGGCGAATTGATAATTGATTTGGTTGTTTATAACTAAGAATTATGAAAACTATTTAAAGTATAAAGGTTTACTTCAGATGTGATGAGAATAGGGCTTCTATGTATCCTCACTATCCGCTTATGCTACTTACTAATGCATTACTTATGGTATTCTTCTTTTGGAGAAAGCGGGTTTCTGAAATCGCTTTATACTCCGTTAGGTTATATAAACACTCAACCCAATGTCGTTCCTTACCTACCTTTCGGTGATAAGGGTAACTTTATAGGAGGATTAAGAACAAAAACCTAGTTGGCGTCACGCACAATGCGCAAAATTAGGGTTGTTAAGCCTCATCAACGCTTACATAAATAATCGAGGTATTTTCATCCCCAATCCAAGAATGTCTACCCAACTTACAAGATATTCACAATCCCCTTTTCGTAATCGATTAGAAATCATATAGTGATAATTAGTTGTGAATTAATTACCAAGAATTCAACTCAATTATTGGATAGATCTCACAATAAGAACAATAACCATAAGCGTCATTAATTTATAACATAAGTTTCAAGCAATTCAACATAGAAAGCCTATAAGAGAATTAGTTCCTAGCCATTGACATGACAAGAACTAATGCCAGGTTCATCATCCAAAAACTGAAATAAAGTAAAGAAAAGGAAAAGAAATTACTCAACTAATGGTATCCAATCTCAAGCAAAGTCTTGAGTTGTGCGAAGGGAACCTCAAAAGCGCCTAGGGTTCTCTTTTATAAATGCAAACCGCCTCCTCTTTTCCTTCAGCTGGCCCAAATTCGTCCAAAACCTAATTTTCAGCGTCGGCGCGCCGGAAGTTCTGCAATCCGTCGGGTGTTTTGGCGCCGCGACCCCTTCTATCTGCTGTCTGAGGGCGCCGCGGCGCTGTATCTTCTGTAGCTCCTCGGATGTTTAGGCGCCGCGGCCCTGCATCTGCTGTCTGAGGGCGCCGCGACGCTGAGTCTTCGCTCTCGAATAGTGGCGCGCGCGCTTTTAGCTGCGAGGCGCGGCGCTGGTCTGGATTTCGCCCTCGTTCGCCACTTTCTGGCGCCTGCATCTCCTCTTTTGCCCTCTTTTTGCTCCTTTTCCGCCATTTGGCCATTTTAGCCACTTTGACTCAAAAGAAAGAAAAACTATCCTAATACGACACTTATATGTGCAAAACGGGACAAAAGACTAACTAAAACTGACTCAAAAGGTGTATATAAAATACACCGATCAATAAGCATGCATTAAATCATAACATAAGTTTCTAGAGATTCAACATGGAAAGCCCTATAGAGGAATTAGTTCCTAGCCATTGACATGACAAGAACTAATCCCATGTTCATCATACAAAAACTGAAATAAAGTAAAGAAAAGGAAAAGAATTTACTAAACTATGGTCTCCAATCTCCAAGCAAGAAGCCTTGTGTTGTGCAAGAAGGGGAACCCTTAAAAACTGCCTAGGGTTCTCCTTTTATAGGCTGAAAACCGCCTCAACTTTTCCCTGCAGGCCTGGCCCAAAATCCGTCTGGAAACCCTTATTTTTCCGCGTCGGCGCCGCGGCCCTGCAGACAGGCGCCGCGGCGCCGGAACTTCTGCAATCCGTCGGGTGATTTGGCGTCGCGGCCACGATTCTGCATGCGAGGCGCGGCCTGCAACTCTGTAGCACCGGTTGTTTAGCGCGCGACCTGCTTTTGGCGCCGCGTGCTTTGGCGTCGCGGCGAAGTCTTCGCGACCTCTGGATAGTGGCGCGCGCCCTTCAGCCATTGCGGGGCGCGGCTGGTTTGGGTTTCAGCCTCGTTCGCCACTTTCTCTGTTTTTAGCTCTGGAATCTCCTCTTTTGCCCTCTTTTAGCTCCTTTTCCGCCATTTGGCCATTTTTAATCACTTTGACTCAAAAGAAAGGAAAATTATCCTAATACGACACTTATATGTGCAAAACGGGACAAAAGACTAACTAAAACTGACTCAAAAGGTGTATATAAAATACACCGATCACCTATCATAGAAATATAGAAGGTTTCTGCACTGGGGTTGAGCGATTATATATCCTAACCGGAATATAAGACAGTCTAGTTAACCGCTATCTTAACGTAGAAAAAGAAGTTATTCTAGTTGCATTAAGGATTGAAAAGAGTGGATAGTTGGGGATATTGGAAGCCCTAATCCTTCATAACTGATTAAACCTCAATAATTTAGTTTGATTCTTGCAATTACTCTACTAGTGTTAGATAAAAACCAAATCACTTATCGTTTGCCAAATAGAAAACCTAGAATAGATGTTCGGTAATTAGAAAACAGTCTCTGAGGTCGATATTCGGTCTTACCAGACTATATAACTTGTAACGATACGTACACTTGCGTGAGCAATTGGAAATTGGCCTGATAAGTTTTTGGCGCCGTTGCCGGGGACTGGCGTACTTCTAATATCGAACCATTTATTCTTAATTCTACTTTGGTTTTGTTTTTTTTTTTTTGCTTTTATTTTTATTTTTAGAACCTTGTTGCCTTGATTTGTCTGTTGATTTTGATCGATTTCATGACGTAGTTTATGCGAAGAAGAGGAGTAGATACACTTGTTTCTTTTAATCCTGAAATTGAGAAAACTTGCAAGCAGAACAGGCGAAACAAGAAGATATCTGATTCAGTGACCATGGAAAACCAACCGAATCAGAATGAGGCGGATAATGAGGTTCCTGAGAATGTAGGGGAGCCAATACAGGTTCCAGCAGAGAGAAGTTTGGGGGACTACATTCTACCCACAGTTACAGGTGCACAGACATGCATCAGGCTCCCAGCAATAGGGGAAAACAACTTTGATATCAAGTCAGCCATCATGAGCATGGTCCAGAACACAGTACAGTTTAGGGGATTGCCGTCTGAAGACCCCCACATGTACATTGCCAATTTTTTGGAGCTGTGTCACCTTCAAGTACAATAGCGTTACTGACGTCACTATTAGATTGAGGCTCTTCCCGTTCTCACTTAGGGACAGAGCCAAGAGCTAGTTGAACTCATTGCCTGCCAACTCCGTCACCACCTGACAGGATTTAGCCCAAATATTTCTTGCAAAGTTCTTCCCTCCTTCAAAGGCAGTAAAGTTAAGAGGAGAGTTGAACAATTACTATCAGGTAGATGGAGAGTCGATGTATGATGCATGAGAGCGATTCAAGGATTTGCAGAGAAAATTTTCACATCACGGCATAGAGAAGTGGATGTTGGTCCACATTTTTTATAATGGGTTGAGTGGTACTACTCGTACCATTATTGATGTTGCAGTAGGGGGAGCGTTCATGAGGAAGAGCGCCAATGAGGCACATGAGTTGCTAGAAGACATGATTGCGAATAATCACCAAGGGACAGATGACAGATCAGTGAGTAGCAGGAATACTATGGACATACATGAGATAGATGCTATCACTGCATTGAATGCGCAGGTGGCCCTTTTGACAAAGCAGCTGCAGCAGAACACTATGTCTGTAAATACAGTCCAGATATCGGCGAATTGTGAGATTTGCGGGGGCCCACTCTTTTGACAGATACACATCGGTGGATCCTAATAATGTGCCCATGGAGCAGGTTCAAGCAGTGGGGAACTTTCAGCGCCGTTATAACTCCAACACATACAATCCGGGGTAGAGAAATTACCCCAACTTTTCGTGGAGGAATGACCAAGCCCAGCAGTCACCATATCAATGTAATTACCAGAACCATCAGGCACATAATCAGGCTACATCTTCCCAGTAGTTTAGACCACCTACCCAACAGGAGAAGCCTGATGAACTGAGAGCAGCATTGCTTACACTCACCAATTCGCAGAATCAGTTCATGTCTGAAACAAAGTCCTCTCTCAGGAACTTTGAAACGCAGGTGGGGCAACTGGAAAAGATGGTAAATAACAGACCACAGGGTACTCTCCCAAGCAACATAGAGGTTAATCCGAGAGAGCAGTGTCAGACAGTTTTGTTGAGAAGTGGAAAGTAGTTGGAGCAGGTTGCTCCCCAACCAGCATTGGTGAATGAGAAAGAGTGTGAAAGGACAGTTGATATAGGAAAGGAGGGGGTCACTGAGGACCGCCCTACAGTAGAGAAAGCTCCACCAGCACCTTTGAGGGAATACACTGACAAAATCTCTTACCCTCAAAGGCTCCAGAAGAAGGCCCTAGACAAACAGTTCTCCAAGTTCTTGAAGGTATTTAAGAAGCTTCACATCAATCCCTTTCATTGAGACGTTAGAACAAATTCCCACATATTTCAAATTTATGAAGGAGATATTTGGGAAGAAGAGAAGATTGGCGGATTACGAGACAATAGCGCTGACAGAGGAGTGCAGCGCCATCTTACAAAAGAAACTGCCTCCTAAATTGAAAGATCCAGGAAGTTTCACCCTGCCCTGCACTATTTGAAAGGTAATCTACAATCGGGCACTTTGTGACTTATGGGCTAGCATAAATATTATGCCTCTATCTGTGTTCAAGAGATTGGGTTTGGGGGAAGCCAAGACAACCACAATAAATCGGCAGCTGGCTGACCGATCTGTGGTGCACCCCTGAGGTATAGTGGAAGATGTGCTAGTCAAGGTGGGCAAATTCTTCTTTCCAGCAGATTTCCTCATTCTTGACATGGAGGAAGATGAGGACATGCCCATTATTTTTGGAAGACCATTCCTAGCCACGGGCAGAGCTTTCATTGATGTGGAGAAGGGAGAGTTGAGACTAAGGGTCCAGAAGAGGAGATGGTGTTTAAGGTTTTCAAATCTACCATTGAATCTCAGGCCCGCAACAAATGCTTTGCGGTGAGCACAACTGACGCATCAGCTCATCAAGAACAATCCAAAGGCAGTATCCCCCTGCGACAGCGGTGAACCCACATGTTAGTATGAGTGCTGAAATAAAAGTTGATGAGATGAAAGCTGACAAAAAGGTAAATCTTGCTAAATTCGACCCTGTGAAAAAGAAGAATAAAGTAAGGAAGAGAAAAATGATTTTCAAATGGATGGATTGTGGGGGTAATTTACACCAGTGATTGAATAAAGGACCTGCGTCCGGCTAAAAGACGTTAAAGACAGTGCTACTTGGGAGGCAACTCAATGTTAAATTATGCAATTAGTTTTAATAGAACAGTCTCATGTTTGGTATTTTTTTGGTTGTGTTGTGATGATAGGTGAAGGAAATTGGACATGAAGCACGAGAAAATGCTGGAAACATGAAATCGGTGCAGCGCCTAGCAGCTGGGCCGCGACGCCGAATGTTCTGAGAGATTGCAGGAATTTCAGCGCCGCGGTGCCAGTTTGCAGGACCGCGACACCTATTAATCAGTGAAGCTGTAAGGTCGCCGCGCCTCTGGGAAATTTTCCGACGAGCAGTATCCGCCGCCACCACCACTATTTTGAATCGCTATTGTCTGTAAGTCGTCCCTTTTATTTTTGAGTCTTACACATTTGGGACAATATGTCATTTAAGTTTGGGGGAGGGTTCTTTCTTATTTTATTTTTGTGTGTCTACTTTTTAGTCGTTTTGATTGAGTATTTTATTTTTGTGTGTCTGTTTTTGAGTCGTTTTGATTGAGTTTTTGTGTCTATATGAGTCAATTTTTTTTATGATCATGCATGATGTAGCTGTTTGAAACGCCTAGTGAAGTAAGTGAGATAATGTAATGGAATTAGAAGCTAAAATATGTGTGCTTAAGTTAGATATGCCAAAAATTCATGAAAATCTAATTATTTGGGATATTTGTGCTTAGCCTATGTGCTGTCAATTATGGAAAGAATAATTGAAAAATGTCTATGAAGTCTGTTTGCTTGTTATTTGAGGCGAAATAGTTAAGATGTACATGTTTAGGGAGATGATTCAGACATTTCTTTGTTAGCCCTTCTTACCATTCATTACCTACCTTGCAATAAATTATATCCCTAGTCAGCCCTGTTGAGCCTAAAATAAGTTATTTCTTTGACACCCTATGATTCCCTTGTGTGCCATAAGCAGTAAGTGAAAACATGGATGAAAAAAAGGGAAAAAGAAATACCAAAAGAGAGTGAAAAAATTGATGCACCCCAATGAAAAAAATGTAAAAGCTTAAGTTTGGGGCTACCTATGTGAATGTGTTTCATGCTCTCAAAAAGATAAGAGGGGAATGATAGGTATGAATGGAAAAGAATACCAAAAAGAAGGACAAAATGGTTGAATGAGAAAAACGCTTATGGTACGTAATTTGAGCCTAAATGCCAATTTTATCAACCCCTGCCTAAGCCTACATTACAATATTGAAAAGTCCTGAAGATCTCTAGAGTGTATGTCTATGATTAGTGGAGAATAGCAAGTAAACAGGCTCATAGAACAAAATAAAATTGACATGCATAGGTTAGTGTTCATGTTTCTATTGAGTGTGATTGAAATGAATTTGCGAAATATCTGGCTTGAAATTCTAGATTTCCATATTCATGCTATATATGTTCCAGCATATTATCCCAACTGACATTCATGTTTTTCTAAGTAACCTTGTGTAGCTGCTTGATTTGAGTATTTGAGTCTGTTGTTTTTGTTTCTTTGATTTTGTTTTGATCTTTGCTCGAGGGCGAGCAAAGGTTAAGTTTGATGGTATTTGTTAGGTGTATTTTGTATACGCGTTTGAGTCATTTTTAGTTAGTATTTTTCCCATTTTCGTTTAAATAAGTGTCGTGTTAGGGTCGTTTTTCTTTCTTTTGAGTCACACCGGTTCTAAATGGCAAAATGGCAAAAAGAAGCTAAAAGTAGGCAGAAAAGAAACTCCCGAAGCAAAAAGGATGAAAGTTGGTAGATCCGGACGAAAGACTGCAGGACCGTGGTGTCATTCTGCAGGACCGCGGTGCCATAATTACTGAGAAGCTGCAGTACTTTCGGCACCACGGTGCCATTCTGCAGGACCGTGGTGCCGATGCGGGAATTTCTCGTCCGAAATAGAATTGACAAGGGGCAAAAGGGTCCAAGGCACACATTTTTTACAGCATATATAAACCCTTGGGACAGATTTTAGGGGAGATCTTCTTCTCTTGGGAAAAACACAACACAACGCTTGGCGGCTACAATTGAAGACCTAGTTCTAAGTATTTTTCTTTCTTTTCTCTATTGTAATTCAGTTCATGTTTGAATTTGTATTAGTTCTTAGCATGTCTATGGCTAGGAGCTCAACACTTTATTAGGGCTTTCCTATTGAATCTCTTGAAACTCTTATTCATGAATTAATGCATTAGTTTGATTTTCTTCTTCACTTGATTAAGATTTATTCAATATTGGTATGAATGTTTGATAGTTAATTGATCACTAATTATCATAATCTATATGATTTCGAATCAAGAACCGATAGGAGAGATTTGGATATGATGTAATTGAACAGACATAGGTTAAACTCGTGGACGTAAGTACCCTGATACTTGTGTAGCATTATTGGTTATTGTTCTTAATCCTCCTATGTGGTAAAACCTATCATAGAAATATAGAAGATTTCTGCACTAGGGTTGAGCGATTATATATCCTAACCGGAATATAAGACAGTCTAGTTAACCGCTATCTTAACGTATAAGAAGAAGTCATTCTAGTTGCATTAAGAATTGAAAAGAGTGGATAGTTGAGGATATTGGAAACCCTAATTCCTTCATAACTGATTAAACCTCAATAATTTAGTTTTATTCTTGCAATTACTCTACTAGTGTTAGATAAAAACCAAATCACTTATCGGTTGCCAAATAGATAACCTAGAATAGATGTTCGGTAATTAGAAACCAGTCTCTGAGGACGATATTCGGTCTTACCAGACTATATTACTTGTAACGATACGTACACTTGCGTGAGCAATTAGAAATCGGCCTAACAAAAACCATCTTTGTGTCTGAAATCGGATTGCCCACATTAGATAATTGGTCGTCGATCAATTTATATGTTTGCAGTAGTCGGCCATATTTGCAAAATTTTCAAGACGGGTGGTGTTGAATTGCTCCTCGAGATACACGACACGTGTATGTTTATTGTCTTAAAAAAATTCCTTCAATCGTGTCCATAACTCGTGAACCGAGGCTCCGATCTTCATAATAGTATGAAGTAAGTCATTGGAGATAGTGTCATAGATCCACTACTTGACGATAGCGTCAAGCCGCCTCCATGGCATGTCATCGACGTCAAGTGGACGGGGATAGGTGGTATCAATGTGGTCAAGCATGTTTGTAAGCACATGCATGAATATCGAAGATTTCAACCCATGATGCGTATTGTCCATCCTCATGATCAAGAATCAACGGGATGAAGTTCTTAATATTGGTTACGACGAACGTCAAATGAAAGGTGGTGGGAGTGGAAGAGTGAGGAGGATTTGTGACGTCAGGTGTTGAGGAAGAGGAAGCGGGAGAAGCTATGTAGGTCGCGGGTAATGCCAAAAATTAGTAGAGGAATAGAGGGTTTGGGGTAGTTGTATATCAGCTGTATACCAGAGGTATACACGGGAGATATGGGGTTCAGATTGGTTGTATATCACCTGTATACCAGATGTATATGGGTGTGATAGGGAAATAAAATAGTTGGGTTGGATGTATAGCAGCGGTATACCAGAGGTATACATGTCTGTTCGGAGAAGAAGAAGGGATGTGACAGTTATCAGCGGGAAGCAGTGGTATAGCGGCGGTATACGACTGATTTACGCCGAAAAATGGAGATGGAAAATTAGGGTTGTGGCGGCTGACAGTAGGGTTTAGGGTGGGGAGCGATTTTTAGCTCTTGATATCATGTAGAATAGTGTAAATCTCCTTGACTGGAGTTCTTTTATTAATACAATATATATAGTGTATACAATTGTAGTTCTAATGGAATAATTAAAGATCTCTACTTTACATAATTACACTAAAATATTAATTACTGAATATACGGTGAATATATATAAATATATTCACTATACTCCACAAGAAATAAAGATAAAGTCTGCGTACATTCCACCATTTTCAGACTTCACTTATAAAATTACACTATATTTGTTATTGTTGTACATAATAACAACAATAGATGTCCTATCTATTCATCTCTCTGGACAAAATGTCTTGAATACTTATATTATCATGTGTTGGCATGTGATGTTTGGATGTAGAATCGAGTCATTTGTGAAACTTCGATCATTTGGTTGCCCTTATGCATGTATGTATGACTAACTAAAATGAATTGTTTATAAAGAATTGATTTGTTTCTCCTGTTTATTTCTCTTTTATAAGACCGTAGTAATTAAGTAATATGCCTCTCTTTTCATTTTCTCCTGTAAAAATAAGAGATAATTGAAACCTGCTTCCTTTTCTATAAATTATATGTGGAATTTCTTTTCTTTTCTTTTCCGTCAAAGTAATACACCTTTTTAAAATCGAAAAAATGATGATATCACCAGGAGTAAAGGGAAAACTGTTTTCTCTTCCATATTCCATGTTCTAATTAATTTCCAAGACATTGCTACCGACATTCCCATTTTAATCTTTCTTGAACAAAAAAGGTGGAAAATTTCCCATTAATCTTTTAAAGCTACTTTAAACGTAACCTTTTAAAGTTTGTCTTTTCTCATTCAGTTCTTATATTCACATTAAGGCTTCGAGCTACTAAGGATTTGGACCCCCTAAGCTATTTTTAAGACATTATTATTACGAAACATGCATGTGGCTTATTTCTTTGTCAAAGGAAATACGACGAAGAAATTCTTGACCGAACAAGCATGAAATCTTGCAAACTGGCCCACACGCCGGTGGACACTAATTCCAAACTCAATGCTTCTTCGAGTTCTCTGTATGCCGACCCGGCTCACTATCTCAATTTAGCAGGAGCGTTGCAGTATCTCACTTTCACGAGGCCAAATATATAATATGTCGTGCAATAAATATGCTTACAATGGAGAGCCCGACGGATGAACATATGAATGTCCTCAAACGTATTTTGCGATATGTACAAGGTACTCTTCATTTCGGCTTATACTACAAGTCCTCACTCTCTGGTCTCATATCTTATTCTGATGTTGACTGTGGAAGATGTCCTGACACTCATTGATCCACGTCGGGTTACTGTGTGTTCCTCATAGATAACTTGCTTTCTTAGTCTTCTAAAAGACAACCTACTCTGTCTCGATTCAGTGCCGAAACTGAGTATAGAGGTGTAGCGAATGTTGTTTCTAAGTCTTGTTGGATACGCAACCTTCTACTTGAGCTCCACTGCACAATTCATAAGGCTACAATGATTTAGTGTGATAATGTAAGTGTGATATATCTTTCCGGCAATTCCGTTCAACATCAGCGCACTAAACACATTGAAATGGTTATTCACTTTGTACGTGAGAAAGTAGATAAGTTCGTGTTCTTCATGTTCCTTCCCGATATCATATTGCTGACATATTCACTAAAGGACTTCCGTGCATACTCTTTGATGACTTCCGAACTAGTCTCAACATACGAGAACCTCCTGCTTCAACTGCGGGGGTGTGATAGAATATTACCATATCTTATATATTATCATTGATATAATATTACCATATTTTATATATCTTTTATATTATGTAAATTTATATTCCATTTGTAATTAAAAGATTTAGTTACCTAGTTTGTAATTATATAACACTATATATATTATACACAATAATCAATGAAAGACAAGAAATATATTCCTACCGATTTTGAATCCTTCATGCTTATATTAAAAGAAATTCAAGGTTCGTCTCATTGTATCCATGTAGAAAGAGATAAATTGAATAAGGTCATCCTCTATAGGAATGCACTATTAAACTCAAATTGAGGTTATCCGCTAAAAATATTATAAAACTATTTATAAATATCTTCGCAAGAACTTGATGAAAGCACAACCATTTACATCAAAGAATTGTCTAAAATATAAACAAACTACTTCCCTTTCTAAAAGGAAAACAAACTGGCTTGTGTATTCGCGCTTGTGCTTGTGCATATTCATGTGGTCTTTCATTACCAAAAACCATATTTTAATTTTATTTAAATATTCGAATCAACTACGGAAGAATTCTAGATTAAATTTCTTTCTTTTACTTTATTCTCTCTTTCAATATGCTTTTGAATAAATTCCCCCTTTTTGGCATTTAAATATGATTTGAAGGAGGATGTTTTTATTCATTTAAAGAGTTTACGTTTTATCTATTGATAATATATAAAATATTTATATAATTTAATAATATTAATATAAAAATTATATTATCGATGTGTATAACACAGTTTTATTCAAACAACAGCCAAAAAGGAGGGAATAGTTTTCTCTAAATATGAAGCAGATGTTTGACTTTTTCCCTATAAGGATTGACCGTGAACAAGAATTATGTGAATGTGATCAAACGCCACATGTCCTAACTTAATTTGTCATTTTGTCATATCATCGGCGAATGTGTTACACACGTTTTATATATTTGGTTAATTGTGCAAAAAGTATCTAGATCGAACCCTATCTCAAGTGTCTAAATGGAATAAAGGTTACTTAAGATGTTCAAGTGAAAAATTCGAACGACCATAGATGACTGTCGATCGATTTGATCTTTTTGAAATGTAAAGTACCACACATCATCTCGAAAAATCTTTTTGGTGATAACATTAATATATACTGATAATCTTTTTGCACCTCTATATACTCATTAATAGCCCAAAAATCTCCATTGAGGTTATGAAATATACAAAATCTTTGTTTGGTTACATCAATATCACCATTTTAACCACTCTGATAATAAACGCATATGTAAAAGAAGCATTGCTTGTTCTATACCAATAAGTTGAATACCAAAGATAGTTTTCAATTCATATACAGTTTTCCATCTTCTTTCATTTCAATACTTTTTTCTTCCATTATTCACGATCCTTTTTTTATATCTAAATCAAATTTATGAAAATGACAAGGACGGCCCATGACTTAATGTATGTGACAAGTTCCTTTTGGAAGTTGGCTAAAAATTAAAATGTGGTACATATTTTGGAGTTTAGTACCACACGGGGGCCGTCTCAAACATTTTGAGAGTCATGTTCTAATTCGTAAAAGTGGATCCTTAATTAGGCTAAGACTTGCGAATTATGAGTCTTTACAGTAAATTTTGGCTAATACTACTTAATAAAAAATGAAAAAAGGGGTCTCTAAATTTTTTCATTTTTCGGAAGCTCTGTGCGATAACACATATAGCACGGGTCCAAATACGGCCCTGGTACTGCTACCACATTTTATTAAAATCTCTTAGGCCATCAAATAGGCATTCGACCTCCTCATTAAAAATAACAAATTGTCTTTATTGACTAAACATTTCTATTGTTTGACCTTTTTTCTAGGAAAACTCTATGCCTAAATTTTGAGGCAAGAGTTTAAATTATATATATTTTTTAATTAGATTATTATATAATTTTTTATGATAATTAATTGGTAGCATAATAAATACAGTATCTATGTTGTTATAATATGTCAAAATATATTTATCATGCAAACTTTTAAAATTTTGAGTTATATACATTGATAGTGTAATTTAATAATATAATTTAATCAGGTTTAATATTTTTATTTTTATTTTTTATTTACTATATTCGGCTTGCTACAAAATGTTACTTTTGTAGGTAAGTTGACTTAATATTGTATAAATAGCTGAAATTTAATTTATATATACTAATAATTAAAAAAATTACACTATTAAATTATTCAAAAAATATTTACAGATAACTTTCACTAAGAGATAATCTTGAAAATAAGGTAAGAAAGTGATCGATCTAATAGTACAAAAAATTAAGTAGATTATAAATATTTAATTATAAATATCTTTTGAGTAATTTTTAATAATACTAAAAAAAAATTATACTGTAGATTACTTAAATCCTTGGAACAAAATGTTACCTTATAAGTAATCTTTTCTCTAACCACCTCATATATATGCTACACTCTAATGCTACACCAACTTGACTATCCTTGCGGGTGTGCCTCATATATATGCTATATCTATGCATGTGCTGTTTTTCTTTCCATAGTAGACCCATAAAATACAGCACAGCAACAGTAGCAGCAAACAACCAGTGAACATTTTTCTGAAACAAATTAAAGAAAAAATGGTGCAATCGAACGGGAATTTAGAATCTCACTTCCAAATTCCAAAGATTAAGTTCACACAACTCTTCATCAATGGCGAATTCGTTGATTCCGTTTCAGGTAAATTGATTATACCTTCTAATGTTTTTACTCTGTTATCTGTTGTGTCAATGAATAAAATGATTTTCTCTTGTCGCCCCCGCCTTGCACTAATATCTCGCGGTCCCAAGAAGGGTCAAATCATAAGAATTTATTGTAGGTATTTTTGCAAGGTAGGTGTTTTCACCACTCGAATACCTGATTTCCTGGTCACGTGACAATTTTATCAATTACTGTTAAGAGTCCACGTCGAATATGGAATGGGAATATGACTCCTCATATGTATTTGGACAATCCTCACCCTACAAGATAACTTTTGGGGTTGAGTTAGGTTCAAGATCCATTATTTCATTCTAATTCTTTGTTCACCGATGTTGACCCCCAAATTATAATATTCATGCTTCAGTTAACAAGATATGAGCTTGCGTTGGAGGGTTAAAAATCTCACCTCGAATATGAAATGAAAACATTAACTCCTTAAACTTTGACAATCCTCGTCATACGAGCTGCCTTTTGAGTTGAATTAAACCCAACATTCATTCTTTAGTCTTTACTATTACTTTGTGTCTACGTGTGTTTTTGTGTATTTATATGGAGTTTCTCTCTCTTCATTAATGGCGAACTAGTTGATTTCTTTCAAGTTTTTACTCAATTATTTTTGGTTTTTTATTTACATGTCTCTTGATAAATATTAAGTAAGAGGCTATTTGACCCATTTTATAATCTTTATTAAATATTTATTTTATTTATGTGTTATTTTTATTAATGATAAATAATAAAATTGAGAAAAAATAATAAATATTCAAAATATAATGAATTAAATTAAGAATCTTAAAAGATTGAACTTTAGATCCTTATAGATCGTATCTTGTAAAATTCCGTGTGTCTTGACTTTTTTCCCCCTATTGTGTGTGTGAAGTTTCTCTCTCTTCATCAATGGGGAATTTGTTAATCTCTTTACTGTGTTTTTGTTAAATTGTCAATGAATTAAATTTGTTGTTCGATCCTTTTTAGATTCCGTGCATAACTAGAGTTTAGTATGACAATTTTAGATCCCGTGCATAACTAGAGTTTAGTATAACGAGTTATCATTTTATCTGTTTTTTCTAATTCTCTGTAAATGGAAACGGTTACGGTTTATTTGTGCCTCGGGTTTATCTCTTTTTTTTTGTGTGTTTGGATTTGGAAGATTTGTTTTTTTTGTTGTTAGGACTTTACGTTTTGAGAGTTTTTCTTTTCTTTTCTTTTTATCTTAACTAACATTCTACGACGGCATAATACATGTGTTTTGGGTCTACATAGAGATTTGATATAAATACGGAATAAAAAGGATGTGCATTATGCTCCGATTATACGTGAGGTTCGAAAAAAAGGACGGATTACAAGATCTATTCTGTGCCCTTTTTTCTATATTTCTGTAAGAGTCGTTTCGATTAGAATAGCAAAATATTTTTCTTGAGTATATTCTCCGTAAAATGTAAAATATATACACCAATATACAAGAAATGAGTTGAGGAAATCATGCCCTCCTAATCTTCCTAATTAATGGCTATTCATACTAATCTTCCTAATCAAATATTTTACTTATTACTGAATATACAAGGATCATACAATATCACTAATAATATTTGGTAAATATAATTAATGATATTCTAACACTCCCCCGCAGTCGAAGATGAAGGACGACGAATGCTGAGACTGTCCCTAAATTTTTCAAATAATATCAGCGAAAGTTCTTTTGTGAAAATATCTGCAATTTGATGGCGCGTCGGGACATGTAACACTCGCACTTGTCCGCGTGTCATTTTTTCTCTGACAAAATGGATATCTAACTCAATGTGTTTAGTGCGTTGATGATGGATCAGATTCCTCGAGAGGTGGATTGCACTAATATTATCACAGTATACCAGAGTGACTGTCGAAATAGGGCAATGAAGTTCAAGTAGCAGATTCTGAATCCAACAGGAGTCAGATACAATATTAGCAACCGCACGGTATTCAGCCTCGACACTTGAGCGGGATATTGTGGCTTGCCTTTTTGAGGACCATGAGATTAAATTGTCACCAAGGAAGACACAATAACCAGAAGTGGAACGTCTAGTGTCCGGACATCCTACCCAGTCTGCATCTGTGTAAGTAACCAACTTGGAAATAGAGGACGGGTAAAGATGTAATCCATATTCCAAGGTGCCCTGAATATATCGCACAATGCATTTTAGCGCATGCATATGCTCTTCCATCGAATTATGCATGAATAGACACACCTGTTACACTGCATAGGTAATATCTGGTCTGGTGTTGGTGAATGTGAGATATTGTAACGCTCTTGCCAAGCTGCGGTACAATGTGGGATCGGCAAAAGGTTTGCTAGAGATGACACTCAATTTTGACTTTGTGTCTACCGGCGTCGCTGAAGGTTTGCAAGAAGACATTCCAGCTCGTTCCACGATCTCTGAGGCATACTTCTTCTGGGAAAGAAATAATCCACCTGCATGTCGTGTCACATCAATTCCTAGAAAGTAGTGTAGTGGGCCAAGATCTTTCATGGCAAATTCGGAACTAAGTTGTGATATGATACTCTTTCGGAGAGAATCTGACGATGTTGTTAGGATAATATCATCCACATATAAAAGAAGATAAGCAGTATGATTACCCTGTCGATAAATAAATAGAGAATTATCTGAACGGCTGTGTGAAAAACTCATGTGTGATACAAAATCTGCAAACCGATTATACCAAGTCCTGGGGGCCTGTTTGAGGCCATATAATGATTTCTTCAGCAAACACACATGATTGAGATATTTAGGATCTCTGTATCCCAATGGTTGGTGCATGTAGACAGTCTCACTCAACTGTCCATGGAGGAAGGCGTTTTTGACATCCAATTGATGAAGTGACCATCCCTTTGAGAGAGAAAGGCTAAGAACTGTTCTGATTGTTGCTGGTTTGAACACTGGACTGAACGTCTCCCCGCAATCTAGTTCAACCTGTTGAGTCTTCCTATCACCTACAAGACGGGTCTTATGCCGCTCAAAAGAGCCATCAGATTTTTCTTTATGACTAAAAATCCACATAGAGCGAATTATATTAGCATTAGATGGACGAAGTACTAACTCCCATGTCCTAATTTTAATTAGAGCACGATTCATCATCCATGGCCAATTTTCAATTCGGGTCTTTTAGAGCAGACACTGGGTTACGGGGCAAAGGTGATTTCGAGACTTGGGTGTATAGACTGTATTTGGTATTGGATTTGACAATTCCATGTTGACTACGGGTGACCGGACGGGTGACGTGGCGATGGATGGCGCCATCGCCGAAGTGAGGCAATGGGTGAACGCCACCGCCCGATCCGCTTTCTCCAAGTCCGATGCATTTGGACACTTTGTTGGTGTGCTATTGGGCTTGGAAATGTGGAATGGCCCAACGGAAGGGGCAGATGGTTTGTTGTGGAAGAATTTGTTGCACTGGGTTGTGGAATTGATGGCCCAGTTCGCTGGATTGTATTTTTCAGTGGTTGGATCATCGGTCCTTGGTCCAGTGGGCCCAGCTGCAGTGATCCAGCAGATTTTGTGGGTCTCGAGCTGTGGACAAATAATTTAGATATCAGAGCCTATCATCATCCAAAAAATCATAAGTATTAGTCCCGATGTCATGTATCTTGGCAAAAGGAAATTGTGTTTCATCAAAAATTACATGACGACATATAATCATGCGTTTGGAAGAAATGTCATAACACATGTAACCACGATGATTATATGGATATCCCAAGAAGACACATGGAGTGGACCGGGGTTGGAGTTTTGTGATGGTGGTGGATGAAAAAAGAGGGTAGCAAAGACAATCAAACACTCTTAAATGACCATATGAGGGCTCTCGTAAGTAAAACATTTTCAGTGGAGCTTGGTAAGACATGTTTTATGGGGAATGCTATTCAACATGTAGGTTGTCATGTGAAGCGCATGATGCCAAAAAATGGGGGGAATTGAGGCATGAGCAAGGGATGTTCTAACAATATTATTGATGGTTATAATTGTGCGTTTCGTCTTCCCATTTTGTGATGAAGTGTGAGGACAAGACAGACGAAAATTAAGACCATTTTAAAAAAAAAAACTCCCAAAAATCTTTATTGTCAAACTCCCTCTCATTGTCACATTGAATATTTTTTATATCACGTTCAAATTGAGTTCGGATGAATGCTCTAAATGTGAGAAATGTGAAAAACACTTGTGATTTTTTCGACAAAGGGAATGTCCACAAATAAGTAGTCATCAAGTATGGGCAAATAATATTTATGACCAACCGAACTCAAAACAGGTGATGTCCATATATCACAATGTAAAATATCAAATGACAATAATGTGCATGAATTAGATGAAATAAAAGACATTTTGACATGTTTACCAAGTGCACAAGCATGACACTTATTTAGAGTCCGTGTTTGGGTACAAGAAATAAAATTATTGTGTTTAAGAGAGGCCAAAATAGCATGTCCCGGATGTCCCAAATGTTGGTGCCATAAAGATGGCGCCGCTGCAAAGTAGAATGAAACTTGGATTGTTGAGTTGGTGAATTTATTGGATAGAGCTCCCCATTGCTATCACATCTCATGAGTAGCTTTCCCGTCTGAAAATCATGTACGAAAAATCCAAAGGGGTCAAAACGAACAGATACCCAATTATCAATAGTAAACTTTCTAATAGACACCAAGTTTTTAATTAATTTGGGCACATGAAGGACATTCTTTAAAATTAGTGGGGGGCTTGGTGGTGACAATTTGCTAGAACCATGCCCTTTTATTGAAATTGAATGACCATTTCCGACAATAATTCCATTATCATTGCTCAAATTAAAATAGGACGAGAGATTACCTTGGGAGGACGTCATATGTGACGTCGCTCCGGAGTCCATATACCAATTTGAATCCGGTGGATTGAGTGCAAGAGTGTGCATGTCGGACTCAATATCCATGGGGTGGGCCCCTGTTGAATGGGCCTCATGTCACTAGGTCGGATGAGGTCCAAAACTGTTGCTACTGCCTGCGTGGACAGACCCAATATTGACTAAATCTTAATCAAGTGAAGAAGAAATCAAACTACTGCATTAATTCATGAATAAAAGTTTCAAGTAATTCATAAGGAAAACCATAATAAAGTATTTAGCTCCTAAACATCGCCATGTCAAGAATTAATACAAACCAACATAAACTGAATTAAAAACAAAGAAAAGAAAAGAAACTTGAACCAAAGTTGTCTCCAATCCCGTGTTGTAGCCTCCTTTCTTCTCTCCCAAAGTAGATGTGAGATGTAAAATTTCAGATGAATAATGAGGTTAGGGTTTTAGGGATTTATAGCTGGGAAGAGTTGCCTTTTCGGACCCTGAATATTTGTCAAATTTTGGCCCAGAACGTGATTTTTCTGCATCGGCACCGCGGTCCTGCAGAACGGCACCGTGGTGCCGAAAGTCCTGTAGCCAATCAGCCTCGCAGCAGTTTGGGCACCGCGGTCCTGCTGATGGGCACCGCGGTGCTGCTTTGCCTTTGCCCGAATTTTCAATTTTCGACTTTTTTGCCTCGGGACCCTCCTTTTATGCCCACTTTTCACTTCTTTTCGTCATTTTACCTTTTTGAACCTCTGTGACTCAAAAGAAAGAAAAACAAATCTACTACTATACTAAACACAACAAAAACGAGTAGAATACCAACTAAAAATGACTCAAAAGACGTATACATAATACGCCTAACATGCGGAAAGCGCAGGGCCACTGCCCGCCGCCGGAGTTGGTGGTGCCGCCATGTCCGCCGCCACCCGAATTCCGCTGCCATCCACCTTTATTACTTCCGCGATTTTACCACCATTTTTATTATTATTAAGTTAATTTTGGCCCTTATTTTGTTGAGAAGGGTCAAAAACATTACCATTATTCGAAGATGCGGCAATCATGGCAGAATTTTGAATTGTCGAGGCTTTTTTAGCAAAGCCCGATTCTTCAAGAACAAGCATGGATCTTGCTTGGTAAAATTTAGGTAGAGGGTTACTTTACCGGATAAGTATCCCTATGCCTCTATATGCATCCGTGAGACCGGCAATCAATTGCAAAACTAATCGTGTATCCGGAACTGGAGAACCTACGTTCCTTAGTTGATCTGCCAACACTTTTAGGCGTTGACAATATGACGAAATGTTAGGAAAGTCCGCCATGTCAATCGTGGAGAACTCTTGTTCCAATGTTACGACGCGGGAATTTTGGTTATCTTGAAAGATATCCCGCAAGCGATCCCAAGCCGCCATGCGGTGGAATCCGGCTCCATTATTGTGTGCAACAAATCGATTGAAATTGTTGCATATATCCAACCAAGAACTGTAGCGTCAAGTGTGTCCCACAATTCTTTCTCGTCGTCGGCTTTCAACTCCTTCCCTTTACTATTATTTGTAGGGATTATGTGGTGAAAAACTTTATGAGAGCGATAACATATCTTGAACAATTCTGCCCAAGTTGCGTAATGTACGTTTTTCATCTCTAGTTTGATGGAAACATGAGTTTTGATGTTTGAGACGGTAAGAGCAGGGTGAAAACATTATTTGGACTCCGACATGATTGGTTCAAAGTTTGGAAAAAAAAGAAGAAAACCGAAAATAATGGAGGAAGAAAGAAGATGACACGGTTTTTGGAAGAAAGTAAAACAAAAAGGAAGAACTACGTTGGCTGCTTCAGTAGGGTGAGAGCCAAAAATAGTGAAGGAAGAATTATTTTGGATTTTTTCTTAATTTCTTGCTACCATATTAGAATAGTAAAATATTTTTCTTGAGTATATTCTCCATAAAGGGTAAAATATATACACCAATATACAATAAATGAGTTGAGGAAATCATGCCCTCCTAATCTTCCTAATTAATGACTATCCATACTAATCTTTCTAATCAATATTTTACTTGAATATACAAGGATCCTACAATATCACTAATTATCCTACAATATCACTAATAATATTTGATAAATATAATTAATGATATTCTAACAGTTTCCACGGCTCGAATGTGAGTATCTATTTACTCTCTCGGACCAATTTATATGAAGGGGTGCGGAGTACATGAGTCAAAGTAGTTAATCTTTAATCTAATTTCAAATATATATATTTCGAATATTTTATAATAAAATTTACAGATTTAAAAACAACATAAAATACTATAAATCTGTATAATTAATACTCCATCCGTCTCAATTTATATGATAATCTTTTTTTTTTGGTTAATCCCAAAAAATGACACATTTCTATATTTAGAAACAATTTAATTTTGAATTATCTTTATACCCTTAATGAAATGATTTCTAGCCACACAAATTTCGATTAAATTATTTTAGATCATAAATTTTAAAAGTTTCTCGGACATTTTTTTTTATAATATATGAAAAGAGTTTGACTCCCCAAATAGGATAAAAGGAGTATTTGATAAAAGATTGAATGCTGATAAATACTTATTTGAGTCAAAAGTGTGGTTATTACTGAACTTGGATCCCTTTTCTTTGATTGAAAGATGGAAGTGCATTATTCTCGATTTTCTCCTTATCCAAGATAATCTATATTTTTTGAATTATTTAATTATACGAACCGAGTAAGATGTTTGAATTAGAAATGATACTTATATTATTTTATATTGTAAGCCTCGGTATATTATATTAGGAATGTGTAGAATGTCCGCATTGACAGTTCAACTGGTTCTCAAGGGGGATAATTGGAAAAATGGCCAAGATCGAATTCCGTCAGCGGCAGAGTGGGGTTACTTCTTGAAATAAAGAAGGGCCCCTTGTGCGCAACGTGGTAGTAGTTTAACTTTTGAAATCAGTTGAGTTATCATGATTAACTCATTCACAATCCTGTCGGACCGGGGTGTGAGGGCTCCTGGGGTGGGAGATCCACCTTTAGGAAAAAAAGGAACGTGTAGAATGTCTCGTTCAGAAGACTATAATTGCAAAGGAGACAATCTTATCTTTTTGCTACTCCTTTCCCATTTTTGTCGCTCTATTTTCCTTTTCAGTCAATCTTTTTACAACAACAATCTACTTAGTGAAATCGCACCGTGGGGTCTGAGCAGAATAGAGTGTACCCAGACGTTACTTCCACCTCAATCAATCTTTTTATAATTTGAAATAAAATTAATTTAAAATTTTCATTTTGTGATCTATTGATCAGAATTAGGAACAAATTGAGAGGTCCTTTGGTTTCTAGTTAGGAGATAATTTATTTATGTATTAACTCTAGTATAACTTGTATCATGTTTTACCACAGTGTGGCCAATATTTCTTCGTTTATAAAGTTTTTGGTACTGCTCGAGTACTCGTTAAATCAAGAGTCTATCATAAACATATTTTTTACTCCCACAAACACAGGGGTATGGTCTGCCTATATCATACCTCCCTAAACTCCACTTGTGTTTTTGGTTTTGTGTCGTTGAGCCATGTCTAATAGCATTTTTTTATTTTATATAATGCATAATCAATTCATATATTATTAATATCTTCGTAACTCTAATCAACCACCAAACGAACTTAACTAGCTATAGGTCATCATTTGAGAAGAAAGGTTTCCTCTTGACTCGTGAGTAAAATTCTAAAATAATCCTACTCGTGCACAAAAGTAGTAGCAATTGATTGGTGGACGCAAATATCTATAAATGTATATTTTTTGTCATTTTGTGCCATGTACTTACTATAGTATTGTGAATTGTGAACTATGTATTGCAGGAAATACGTTTGAAACGATAGACCCAAGAAATGGGGAGGTAATTGCAAGAATTGCTGAAGGTGACAAGGACGATATTGATTTGGCTGTCAAAGCCGCCCGTGAAGCTTTCGACAATGGCACTTGGCCTCGTTTATCCCCCTCGGTAAATTTATACTCTGTTTTTATTTTATAATGACATCATTAATTAGTCTTTAAACATGTTTGACAACACTATTAATGGATGGTCAACATGAACTAAGTTGGAACGTAACGAAAACCTATAGTAAAGCTACATAAAAGCTGGTTGGCACTATCACTATAAAATTTGAAAATGTTGTTTAACTCAAAATTCTTGGTTTTCTGATTGATACGGTAATCGCCTTTGGTTGGGGAATTAGTGTAATGTTACTGATCAATATGTCCTTAATTTTAGGTCTTTAAAATTTTAATTGGATCAATTGTGAAATATAGCACAATGCACATCTAAATCTAGAGAATAGTTGTTCAAAGTGACTCCCAATATACCAAAAAGTATAAAAAGATATAGTCAACAACTATGTAAAGTGAAAAATACTTTTTCTTGTTAAAAGATTTTGAGTTTGAAATCATAAATTAGTCACTAAAAGTGTTCTACATTAAGGGTGTACATTTTTAGACCGGACCAGTGGATTCCGGTCCGGGTAAAAACTGAATCATCCGGATCGAACCGGAATCATCCGGACCGGTATAGACCGATTCTAGCCCAATTTTTTTTTTATCCCTTTGTTTTCGTCCATCTCTCCCGCAAGCCCAAAACCGATAAGTCCAATACCCTTCATTTCATTCACACCCTTCACTCTTCAGTCTTCACAAACCCAATTCTCCCAAGAAAACCTAAAGAACAAAATCAGCCCCCAACCCACTAATCCGCAGCACCCCTTCACATCCCCATCTCCATACCCCTGCGGGCTGCGTCACCACCAGTCCACCACACCCGACGAGGCTCGAGAAACATTGGATAAGAGTATTCTAGGGGAAGAGATTGAGGATGAGATGCTAATGGCAGTAAACATAGCAGTGGTATGCTTATCAGACATGCCTGCTGACCGCCCTACCAGTGATGAGCTTGTTCCATGCTCAACCAATTAAATAGCTTCTGATTAATTTAGTTGTTATATTTTTTGGAAACAGAGCTGAAAATTCAGAAAGCACTTGAACAATTATCAGTAATGGCCTCATTCTGCTAGCCAAAAAAACATTTAGTTGATCTAGTAGTATGTAAATTTGAGTAATGTTGTTAATTAAGTGTTGTTAGTTTTAGGTTAAAAATTTGCAAATAAAAATAAATTAAAAACTACATTTAAAAAAAAACAGGTTCAACCGGTTCAAAACCCGGACCCGGACCGGATTTTCAAGTCCGGACCGGAATAATTCAGGTCCGGTCCTCAGTCCAGAAAAAATGACGATTTTGGTTCAGATCCATTCCGGTTCTGGTCCGATCCGGTTTTAGACCGGTGTACACCCCTATTCTACATCACTATTTAATGGATGGTCAATTGAAAGAAATAATTCCTTGACTATTTTCATTAATGAATGAGTATATATACAATTTATAATTTTCATAATATGAAAAATCATATTCCTACTCTACTCTCAAAACTTTATTCTATTTGTACAAGAATCTTATAATTATGGTAAGTATACAATGCTAATTAATTAAAAATACAATACTAAAAATAGGGGCCTAAATTCGTATACCGTGTATATCACGATCCAAACTTACCTAAAATAGCTTTGTGTTCCCGTGATATGCACGGTATACACAAGACATTGTATATATCGTGTATCCACGATATATTTTCACACCCCCGCAGTCATAGCGGACAGTCTTCGTACGCTGAGACTGTCCCTAAAATATTCAAATAGAACGGAGGGAAGATCTTTCGTAAAGATGTCTGTAATTTGATACCTGGAAGGGACATGTAAGACGTGTACTTGTCCACGAGCTACCTTTTCGCGAGCAAAATGGATATTCGTCTCAATATGTTTAGTGCATTGATGTTGGACCAGATTCCCAGAAAGATACACTGTACTAACATTATCACAATAAATCAAGGTAACTTTTTGAATGGAAAAGTGAAGTTCTAAGATAAGATTACGTAACCAACATGATTCAGAAACCACATTGGCTACCCCTCGATACTCGGTCTCTACACTGGAGCGGGATAAGGTAGCCTGTCGTTTTGCAGACCATGAGACCAAGTTATCACCAAGAAAATACAGTAACCAGACGTAGAGCGTCTGGTGTCCGGACAACCATCCCAATCAGCATCTGTATAAAAGACAAGTGTAGAGACCGACGACGGATATAGATGCAATCCATAATCAAGTGTCCCCTATAAGTATCGTGTGATGCATTTGAGCGCATTCATTTGCTCAACCCTGGGATCATGCATAAACAAACACACCTGTTGTACGACATACGTAATATCAGGTCTCGTGAAAGTAAGATACTGAAGTGCCCCTATAAGACTGTGATAGCGGGTGGGATCCTCGTAAGGTGAGTCAGCCGCATCACATAGTTTGGGCATAGTATCAACAGGAGTGGAAGTAGACTTGCATGAGGACATACCAGCCCTCTCAATAATCTCAACGGCATACTTTCTCTGCGACAAGAATAACCCACTTGCATGAAGAGTGACAACAATACCCAAGAAATAACTCAACGGGCCCAAGTCTTTCATAGCAAACTCAGAATCGAGTAGGGTCATGATAGACTTGCGTAACTCATCAGAAGAAACAATCAATATAATATCATCCACATATAAGAGAATATATGCCAGGAAAGCACCACGATGATATATGAACAGAGAATTATCAGACCTGTTATGAGAAAATCCAATAGTAGATACATAGTCTGCAAATCTCTTATACCAAGCCCGTGGGCCTGCTTTAGCCCATACAAGGACTTTTTCAATAATCAGACATGATGAAGATATTTGGGGTCTCTAAAACCCAAGGGCTAATGCATGTAAAATGTCTCCTAAGGATCACTATGTAATAAATCATTCTTCACGTCTAGCTGATGAATGGGCCAGGCTTTTGAAAGAGCATACTAAGAACAGTGTGAATGGTATCCGGTTTGACCACCGGACTAAATGACTCACTACAATCCACGCTAACCTGTTGAGTTTCACCATCACCTACAAGATGGGCCTTATGTCTCGCAAAAGAACCATCATACTTATCTTTATGAATAAAAATTCACATAGATCGAATAATATTAACACCGGAAGGACGGGGTACCAACTTCCACGTCTTATTTTCAATAAGAGCATTATATTCGTCATTCATAGCCAATTTTCAATTCGTGTAATTTAATGCAGACACTGGGTTACTGGGTAGATGGGATTTAGGAACATTAGAATTCAGATTAAAATGTCTTTTGGATTTAAAAATACTCCATTGACTACAAGTAACAGGTCGGTGACTTGGGGGAGAATTGGGGGGATTTAGGGGGAAATTCTGATTGGGGACGGACTAGCCAGCAGGCAGTGGGCCTGCTGGACACTGGGAAACGATAACGGGGAAACACTAGGAGCGATGTGCAGGTATCGAATAGTAATGCGAGGCGATGGATCGACCAACAGCCCAATAGCAGGGATGAGCACGAGAGGGGATGTGGTGATATGTGGGCCAGTAGGCGGTGAGCATGATGGCGGTACCTGGTCACTGGGTTGGCCCATTAAGTGGTGCATAATGTAAGGTGAGACGTCGTCATCTAAAAAATTATATGAACCAGGCACAGGATTACTGACTTTTGCAAACGGAAATTGGGTTTCATAAAAAATTACATGGCGACTAATGATGATTTTATTAGACGATAAATCAAAACATTTGTAACCACGATGATTAGACAGACAACCAAAAAACACACAAGCGATAGAACAGGCTTGAAGTTTGTTAATCGTAATGGATGGAAACATCGAATAACATAAACATCCAAAGACCCTAAGGTGTGAATACGAAAGATTCTTATTATAGAGAATTTTAAAGGGGAGAATCATATGCTAATCCTTTGGTAGAAGTATGTTAAGGAGGTGAGTAGCCATACGTAGAGAATGATGCCAAAAAGAAGGAGAGACAGAAACATGAGCCAATAAAGTTCGGACAATATTATTAATGGTACGAATTTTTCTTTCGGCTTTCCCATTTTGTGAGGACGTATGAGGACATGAGAAACGAAAAATTATGCCATTAGCATCACAAAAATTCCGAAACGTTATCATATTCTTTTCCATTATCACATTGTATATTTTTTATTTTTCGTTCGAATTAGGTACAGATGAGTGCTCTAAATTTTAAGAATGTGAAAAAAACTTGAGATTTTTTCGCTAACGGAAAAGTCCATAAAAACTAGAATAATCATCCAAAAATATAACATAATAATGATAGCCCAAAGAACTTAGAACATGAGATGTCCATAAATCGCTATGAATAATGTCAAAATGCATCAAAGTACGAGAAGTAGAAGCTACAAAAGGTAATCTAACATGTTTTCCTAACAGACAGACAGGAATGACAAATAGAAGCACTACGCAAACCCTTACAAGAAATAAAATTGTTTCTATACAAGGAATAAATAATTGACGATCTAGGATGACCCAATCGTGCATGCCACAAGGAAGGAGCTAGAACAGCAAATGTCGATGGCATGACTTGATTCGAGGAACTGGTGGTGGTTGTAATTGGATAAAGATCACCTCTACTGTTGCATCTCATGAGAGGTATCACCGTTTTAAAATCATTCACAGAAAACCCAAATGGATCAAAATTAACATAAACCCAATTATCAGTGGTGAATTTACGACCAAACACTAATTTTTTAATTAGGTTAGAGGCATGAAGGGTATTGTTCAAAATAAGAGGTGGATGTGGGGGAGACAAAGTTGTATTACCGTAACCACGATTTGGATTGAGTTGCCATTACCAACAATAATGCCACGATTTTTGCTCATATTGAAATAAGACGAGAGAGAACCTTGATCGGACGTCATGTGAGAAGTGGCGTCGGTGTCCGTGTACCAATTTACGTCAGGAGGATTTAATCCAAGTGTATGCATGGCAGCCTCAATGTCGGTGGGTGTCGGGATTAGATTCGGGCCCACAACATTGAAAGCCTACTGGGTTAGGGCCCAAGCAGATCGACCTACTGACCCGACCCGGATCACTGCTGGTAAGAACCCGAGAGATTGGGCCTGTGATGGGGCTGGACCGAGGCCCAAGGCTGATGGAAATAAGGCGGAGGGCAGTAGATGGGACTGGGCCACTGGTTCAGACCCACTGCCAAGGGGCCCAAGGCTGAGACCAGGCGGTCTGGGGCCCATAACCCCGAGGCCCACCACGTTGTTGGTACTATTCCCGCTGGTGTTGCCACTATTTCGGCCCCGCCGTAATTTTTGCTATTATTTTTACGATTTTGACCCTTCTTGCCGCCACCGTTATTTCGGTTTTGGCTCGAATTGTCAACAAAATCGTGAGAGTTATCGGACGTAGTCATCAACGCCACAGAACTGGCGCCCGTAGCTGCCTTCTTGGCCAAACCGACTTCTTCTAACGTGAGCATCGAACAGGCTTGATAAAACTGGGGAAGGGGATTACTTTGACGAAGTAGAGTCCCAACGCCATTATAGGCCTCATATAGGTCTGTAACCATTTGTAGAACAAGACGATCATTTGTAATAGGCGTTCCAATGTTACGGAGTTGGTCCACCAATTCCTTTAGTCGTTTACAATAAGCTGAAACATTCGGGAAATCTTTACTTGTGAAAACTCTTGCTCAAGAGTGACACCGCGTGGATGTTTGTTATCCTGAAATATATCACGCAATCTATCCCAGGTAGCCATAGCCGTAGTGTCTGGTTCAATGATTGTATGTAAAAGTTCGATAAAAATAGTGGAGTAAATCCACTGAAGGACGGTAGTATGAAGGGTTATCCATAATGAGGATTCTCCTCGGGGGTAGGTACACTAGTTGTGCTAGGTGCCGGAGGAATGATGTGATGGAGGACTTGATGTGAGAGTGCGTGAATTTTGAACAATTCTACCCACGTCATATATTGGACGTTTTCCATCTCAAGAACAATAGGGATGTGGTTCTTGATGTTGAAAATAACAAAGGCAGGATGAAACAAGTTCTTTGTTGTAGACATAACAAAAGAACAATAGGTGAATTAGGGAGTAAGGAGAAAATTTGGGAAGATAGGAGCTAATGTTGCACGGTTTTCGAGAATGATGGTTAAGTTACAGCCATCAATACATTAATTTAATTTATTTTAAGACTATGGAAGCAGACAATGACGAACTTACAAACTTTTTCTGCAATAATGGAGAAGATTAATAGTAAGAGGACAAAGCGGTTTTTTGTCACTCTTGCATGATATACTTTTTACTTTTAAATGTTAAAGGTAATAGTATTGATCACGTGGAAATTCTATACAAAAAATGATCGTTCACATCATAATAGTGACAGATTATGTGAATTAATTTGATTGTAAGGAATTTAAGCCATAAACTACTGCCGTGGTATAAGACTTTTGAAACTTGTTGAAAGAGAATAATCCCTTGCATATTCTCATTAGCTAATTAACTTATATATAAAATATATAAGAGTGATTCTAGGCTACAATTATGGAACTAATTATGCACCTAACTAATACAAATCACTAACAATTTTTATCAAATCACTAAATATATTTACAAATATTCTGTCTTGTGATCTTAAATATGTCATAATGTTTATATGGTTATAAAAGCGACTAAAATAGAAAATTTAGACTAAATTGTTTACAAATTTTAAAAAGACTAAATTCTCGGTAGGGTTTGGGGTGTCTTGCTGGGAAAGAGTTGTAGGTGTTTACGTCGGGTTCGTTCACGCAGCGAAATTTGAAAATTTATGTTTCAAACCCGACGACGGTCGAACTGTAGTATAATATGTAATGGAAAATACAAAGCACATAATATAATGTAATACCTCGATAGAATACTTACATTATTGTGATAATCAACCAAGCAGTTGATTCCGGGTGCTTTGTGTAGTCCGAGGGTGCACACGCAAATATCCCTCGATTTGTAAGTCCAAAGAACTATGAAGTAATTCGCTAAGTCAGGAACGCTAGGAATTCTGACAGAACTTTAGAAGAGATTTACCTCTCTTAGGTTTTTTTTGTTGTGTTGAAATGGGAGGGTAAGCCATCTATTTATAGTTTTAAACAGTGGCTTAGGGTTTCATATTGGGCCCAGCAGAAAATCGATCGCAGACTGACTGCCAGGCCACGTCCTGGCACCGCGGTCCTCAGTAAGAGGCACCGCGGTCCTGAATCAAGGCACCGCGGTTCCGTCCTATTTTCTGCCCACTTTCCCATTTTAATGTCCCGGTCATCAACCGAACATTTAGGTATAATCTCCTTCTAATTACATCCTTCAATCGACGGAACATTTGACTTAGTGTTACCCTTCAGGCCTTTACATGTCGTCACTAATTACATTAGGATCTTCACGGAACTCCTAGACTGCGCCGGAAGACGAACCCAATATGTAAAGTTTAGCTACACAAAATATGTGAACTGAACCTATATGTGAGAAGATAAAATCCGCCATTCATTTACACACTCAATCAAGCTTAGGATCTGTCAAGTGTCTATCCAAATGACTTGATTATTATAACTCATCTATATTAGTTGACAACAGGACCATGTC
The DNA here is from genome assembly GCA_029844215.1 of Przewalskia tangutica. NCBI lineage: Eukaryota > Viridiplantae > Streptophyta > Magnoliopsida > Solanales > Solanaceae > Przewalskia > Przewalskia tangutica. The sequence continues at coordinate 5,238,485 of CM056720.1, forward strand.
ACAGACATGTCCAATGCATTGGCTAATGATTAGTCAACCTAATGTCATATGAGTACCTGAGTGTTCACTCGAATATAAATTCAAGGAATAAATCTTTTCTTGGCTCACATACCACCTTTAATCTACTTCGTAATGCACCCAAAACAAGCCGCGTCTCAACCTATAAGACATTTGAGCGTACATTACTCCGTAAACAATATGATATTGACCTCAAGTCTAAGGACTTTTATCTCCCACATGCCGATGACATTATAGACATATAACAAATAATGCATCAGCAGGGTGTACCAATACTTCAACAAGTATCCATGTGTCCATCATGAGTTGTCATAACTCGACTAAGGATATGATGCAGACACATGTCGATGTATCGCATATCATCGATATCCCAATTTCGATGATCATTAATCGAGGTAATTTAAGAGTTACGTTATAACATTAATTCTCACATCATTAATAAACACGTAACCTCTAGGGATGCGTTTATAGAATTTTATAAACAATCAACTAATAATTCAACAAATGCAAATTGTCATAATATTAATCATCATTAATATAAATATAAATGTGTATAAAGTACATTGTGTCCTAATACAGATTATCTCTAGGAAATACATATACTTTCAATCTCCCACTTGGCCTAGAGTCAATCACCAAGATATCTAATACCCATATTCTCAAAATGACCATTATGCTTCACCAAGCTTAATGGTTTAGTAAAAGGGTCTGCTAGATTATTGTCTGTGGGAATATAATCTATCTTGATATCTTCAGCTTCCACCATCTCTCTCAAGATGTGGTACTTTCTTAGTACATGCTTGTTTCCGTTTGTTGATCTTGGTTCCTTTGCCTGTGCAATAGCACCAGTGTTGTCACAATAAATGGTTATTGGACAACCAGCACTCGGAACAACCCCTAGTTCCTTCAGGAACTCAGAAATCGCGACAACTTCTTTAGCAGCCTCCGATCCAGCAATGTACTCCGCTTGATGTCGAGTATGCAGATGTGCTTTGTTTGGAACTCTTCCATTCCGCTCATCGTTGAAAATGAAAGTGTAACCAGACTGAGATTTGAAATAATCAACATCTGTCTGGAAATTAGCATCGGTATACCCAGTGGCAACCGGCTCATCAACTCCACGATAGACTAAGAAGTAATCTTTAGTACGCCTGAGGTACTTGAGAATACTCTTGACTACTTTCCAGTGTTCCTCACCAGGATTCTGCTGGAACTTGCAAGTCATACTAAGTGCAAAGGCCACATCTGACCTAGTACAGGTCATGACATACATGATTGATCCTATAGCCGAAGCATATGAGATCCTCTTCATGCGCTCAAGTTCAATAGCATTAGAAGGACAACCCTTCTTTGATAACTTGATGTCGTGACCCATCGGAAGACCTCCTTTCTTGGAATTCTCCATTGAAAATCGTCTAAGCATTTTGTCTATGTAGGCTGATTGTGACAGCCCCAATAATCTATTAAGTCTATCTCTATAGATCCTAATTCCCAAAATGTAGCAGGCTTCACCTAAATCCTTCATCATGAAAGTCTTGGACAACCAATCCTTAACTGACTGCATGTGGGTCATATTATCTCCCATTATCAATATGTCATCAACATATATAATAATGAAGACAATACCCTCATCCTTGCGTTTGGAATAAACACAAGGATCCTCTTTGCTTCTGACGAAATCAAAAGATTTGATAGCATTGTCAAAGCAAATGTTCCAACTCCTAGAGGCTTGCTTAAGTCCATAAATGGACTTATGTAGCCTGCACACATCATTTGGTCTGGACTCACATGAAAAACCCTCGGGTTGTTTCATATACACTTCCTCAATTAGATTACCATTGAGGAATGCAGTTTTGACGTCCATTTGCCAAATGTCATAATCATAATGTGCAGCTATCGCAAGCAAAATCCGAATAGACTTTATCTTAGCCACCGGTGAAAAGGTTTCATCATAATCCACACTAGGACGTTGAGTAAAACCTTTAGCCACTAGTCTAGTTTTATATGTCTGAACCTTGCCAGATGCATAAATCTTCTTCTTGAAGACCCATTTGCATCCTATGAGTTTAACCCCATTTGGCAAATCAACCAAGTTCGACACTTGATTGATATACATAGATTCCATTTCGGATTTCATGGCTTCTTGCTATCTCTTCGAATCAATGTCTAGCATTGCTTCGGGTTCTAGGCTCGTCATCATCTGGAATATCTAGCTCACTTTGTGTTTCCACAAGTAGATTTAGTCTTTCCGGAGGACGATGAGATCTAGAAGACCTACGGAGTTGATTGTCTTGCAGTTCAGTTACATGTATGTTCTGACTGTGAGTAGGTTCTTGTGCGTTGGTCGAACCACCAACATTAGAGCTTTCAGGAATATCATTTTCATGTCTTTCCTGAATGGGAGGAAATGCAACTGGTGCACTTGCTCCCAAGGTCTGTGCCGGAAGATCTTGCATTTCTGCATTATTCCTCGTAACACTCCCACTGATCGAAAGAGGTACCCTAAATACCCAATCTTCGCCAGAAGTTCCCACTGAATTCTTGCCTTCATCATCGGGCAATGATTCAATCTCTTTATTACCTTGTTCTTGAATTTCTTCAAGTTCTATCTCTGTGCAACTCTCATCCTTGTAGACATATTCATCTTCAAGGAAAGTTGCGTTCCTAGAAACAAATATCTTATGTTCTTCAGGAAGATAGAAATAATATCCCTTAGTTTCCTTCGGATACCCTACAAAGTAACATTTCTCACTTTTAGATTTCAACTTATCAGTGAGTAACTTCTTGACATATGCAGGACACCTCCAGGGCCTCATGTGTCTAACTGATGGCTTCTTGCCACACCATACCTCATATAGTGTCTTTTCGACTGATTTAGATGGAACTCTGTTTAGAACATATATTGAGGTCAAAATAGCGTATCCCCAAAGGTATGTAGGAAGAGCTGAAAAACTCATCATGGAACGAACCATGTCAAGCAAGGATCGGTTTCTCCTCTCGGCAACACCATTCATCTGTGGTGTTCCAGGAGGTGTCCATTCGGACTGAACTCCATGAAGCTTTAAGTAGTCAAGAAATTCCTTACTTAAGTTTTCACCCCCACGATCAGATCGGAGAGTCTTGATACTCTTTGAGAGCTGTTTCTCAACTTCACACTTAAACTCCTTAAACTTCTCGAAAGCCTCGGATTTGTGTCTTATAAGATACACATATCCAAACCTTGATAAGTCGTCTGTGAAAGTGATGAAGTAAAATAAACATTCTCTAGCTTGGGTCAGAAATGGTCCACATACGTCCGTATGTACTAACTCAAGCACCTCCTTGGCACGGATCCCCTTTCCAGAAAGAGGTTTAATGGTCATCTTACCCTTCAAACAGGATTCACAGTTACCATAAGATTGTGAGTCAAATGGTTCGAGGTAATTTAACTTTCTCAACCGTTCTATCCTTGTTTGATTGATATGACCAAATCTACAATGCCACAAGTAGGTAGAATTTCTTTCACTTAACTTTGCTCTTTTATTTTGTACATTGAAAATTTCTTTTATTTCAATGATGTACATACCTTATCCACTAGAGGTAGAAGCATCTGGTGCTCTTCCTCCTAGTGCGATCAATCTTTCTTCCAATGCCCTTCCTATTATAGTCGAGGCATACATCCTTGCCGTAATCACCTCCAAAATTCACACTTCCTTGGGCTTCATAAATGAGCGCGATGAAGCGTTGCCCTTCTTCTTCTGCCATTCCTTACCTTTCGGCTTCGGCCGGCTAGATGAGCTCATCATGAGCAAAGCCTTGCTCTTGGAAGTTGAAGATTCAAATGTCTTTAGCATGTCATGCAGTTCCGGCAGACTCCCTTTTGTTCCGTTCATATTGTAGTATACAATATAATTCTCGAACGAACGAGGGAGAGAGTTCATGATAAGGGTGGAAACAACGTTATTCTGCAACCGTATACTAATCGAGACCAGCTTTTCTATCAGCCGTATCATCTTCAACACATGCTGAGACACTTGGCTCCCTTCACTTAGCTTACACTTGAAAAGTTTCTATTAACAACTCATATTCTATGGTTTGGGACTGAGAGTCATAGATTCTCTTCAAGTGTTCGAGCATTCGTTAGGGACCATGTTCTCATGTCGCTCTCGTAGTTCCACCGACATGGAAGACAACATGATGCATCGTCTTTGAAGTGCGTCATCTAGGTTCTTATGGTAGACTACCTTATTAAATGTGGCATATTTTGCGTAATCATCAGATCGCTGTGGGAATACTTTGTCCAATACGTATTCTATCTTTTCTTGCTTTTAGGACAATTCTTAGATTTCCTTAGCCAGTCTAGATAGTTCGGTTTGGTGAGTTTGTTCATTTCAACGATAGATTCGACATTTTGAAGTTTTGAAGATTTAGATAGACAGGAAAACGCAATCAACAATTCATTCTCCTAATTTATACACATTCATTATATTCTAATTTAACATGGTCTTTTGTTTAATTAGTTCCCACTATTTTGCATACTTCTATGACCCAAGGTAGAATACATACCTAAATCAACATAAGGTCATAGTGGGCCAAGATCCAAACATATGCTATATCCGCGTTTGCTTTGGCTGATAACTTCAATAACACACTTTGGTAGGTCCTCAACCAATTGTAAAGCAACTCTACAACTCTTGGTTTGATTAAATATCTTTCATTTTAATCTTACGTCTTTAGACTAGTCCGACACTTTGGCGCCAAAATTCATCTAAACAAGCCAACCCCATTACACGACTGCGTTTAAATGCCTAAGTAAATTTAGCCTTTGCAAGCAAACACTTTGGTGTAAATACCTACAAAAGTTTATTATCTACTTTCATTTTAACACATCTATGAAAGGGCCTCAGTCCTCTTAGACGTAAAGCAAATGTTTTGGCATAAATACCTTTATCGCCGAAAAGGACTTAGCACCCTAACAATTATAATGGACGACACGTTATAATTAGACTTGTATTTAATGTTTGGGGAACATTTTAATTTTCGGGGATTCATTCAAGATCAACAATCAAGTCATACATCATATGACATCCTATCATGCATTTTCTAAACACAATTAGATGGGAAACCATCAAACCCAATAGGCATGATAAAAGATTATTTTAATCACATACTGGGCGCCGTCTACCCAGACAGTTATAGCGGTCATTTGAAATTAAACAATTACTGGGCGCCGCCTACCCAGACAATAATTGCGGACGCTATGCTAATAATTTAAATGCATCACATTTAACACTTAGCACATTTGTATATTATTTAATAATATACTATTAATGATAACTATGGGTCTATTTGTCTAAACTCTATAGTTTATGTAAATGTCAAACAGTCCCTAAACATTTTCTGATTTTAAAAAAATTCTGATTTTCGGGAATTCTGTAAATTTTCAGAATTTACACTTTAGTCCCTTAAGAATTTAAAATTTAATTCTGAACTCTTATAAATTCATAAAAATGCAATTCTAAACTTCAGAAAATATTTTCAAACTTCTGGGACCTGTTTGCGATTTCCAAAACCTAAAATCAACTTTCAGAAAACTTTCTTTAATTACATATTTGCCCGAAAGGACCAAATTTGTTCGATTAAAAACTTTATTTTCATAAACTGAAACTTTCAGAATCTGAAACTTTTGAGTCATTGTTTCTGATCGATTTTTTTTGTATAAAATTCGTCGATGGAACCGCGGTTCCAACTGGCGGCACCGCGGTGCCTTCGAGGCAGTAAGTAACTGGTTCTGCAAAAACCAATTTGCACCGCGGTTCCTAATATAAGGCACTGCGGTTCCGTAATTACCGTCACAGGCACCTCGGTCCTAACAGGTGGCACTGCGGTGCCTCGAAGAATCTGAAACTTTTAAGTCACTGTTTCTGATTTTCGATTTTTTTTTATATAAAATTCGTCGATGGCACCGCGGTTCCAACTGGCGGCACCGCGGTGCCTTCGAGGCAGTAAGTCACTGATTCTGCAAAAACCAATTTGCACCGCGGTGCCTCGAAGACAGTGAGTCCGAAAAATTAATTTTAAGCTTCTGGATGAACAGCACCGTGGCTCCCATGAACAGGACCGCGGTGCCTCTGGCTTCATCTGGGCAGCACTGCGGTGTTCCAATTGTGGATCCCGGCGCCGCCACAAAACCCTAGCAGGCACCGCGGTGCTCCATCATGGAACCGCGGTGCCTCTCCTCCAGAATCACAAAATTCGAAATTTCCGAACCCCTAAAATTGGTTTAGGGCAAGATCTTTCAGATATATCACTTGTATTACCATCACCATTAAAACAACATGTTCATCGATCATCAAATCCAATTTTCTTCTCGTTTTTCGTTTCAATGCACCTTGCTTTAAGCCGGATAACGCATTTCAACTTAGAAGAGTTATATATTGGATTGACTTGTTCGAATACATAATTGCATTAACAGATCTGGTCACAAGTACTATGTGTTCTAAAGGTTTAGGGTTTTAAAACTTTTAAATACATAAAACATAGATCTAAACAAATCATAACCCATATTATCATTAATATCATTACAAATCACACGAAATAGCCCAGGATCTGATACCACTGTAGGTGTTTACGTCGGGTTCGTTCACGCAGTGGAATTTGAAAATTTATGTTTCAAACCCGACGACGGTCGAACTGTAGTATGATATGTAATGAAAAATACAAAGCACATAATATAATGTAATACCTCGATAGAATACTTATATTATTGTGATAATCAGCCAAACAGTTGATTCCGGGTGCTTTGTGTAGTCCGAGAGTGCACACGCAAATGTCCCTCGATTTGTAAGTCCAAAGAACTATGAAGTAATTCGCTAAGTCGGGAATGCTAGGAATTATGACAGATCTTTAGAATAGATTTACCTCTCTTAGGTTTTTTTGGTTGTGTTGAAATGGGAGGGTAAGTCCTTTATTTATAGTTTTAAACAGAGGCTTAGGGTTTCCGTGGGCTGGGCCCAGCAGAAAATCGGTAGATCGATCGCCAGCCACGCCCCGCGATCTCGATGAGAGGCACCGCGGTGCTGGCACGTGTTCCTGGCACCACGGCCTGAATCAAGGCACCGCGGTTCCGTCCTATTTTGTGCCCACTTTCCCATTTTAATGTCCCGGTCATCAACGAACATTTAGGTATAATCTCCTTCTAATTACATCTTTCAATCGACGGAACATTTGACTTAGTGTTACCCTTCAGGCCTTTACATGTCGTCACTAATTACATTAGGATCTTCACGGAACTCCTAGACTGCGCCGGAAGACGAACCCAATATGTAAAGTTTAGCTACACAAAATATGTGAACTGAACCTATATGTGAGAAGATAAAATCCCTTCATTCATGACACACTCAATCAAGCTTAGGATTTGTCAAGTACCTATCCAAATGACTTGATTATTATAACTCATCTATATTAGTTGACAACAGATCCATCGCACGTACGTGTCGATCGCCAATGACTTAGTCAACCTAATACCATATGAGTACCTGAGTGTTCGCTCGAATATAAATTCAAGGAATGAATCCTTTCTTGGCTCACATACCACCTTTAATCTACTTCGTAATGCACCCAAAAGAAGCCGTATCTCAACCTATAAGACATTTGAGCTTAGGACAGGATCAAAGTACATTACTCCGTAAACAAGATGATATTGACCTCAAGTCTAAGGACTTTTATCTCCCATATGCCGATGACATTATAGACATATAAAAAATAATGCATCAGCAGGGTGTACCAATACTTCAACAAGTATCCATGTGTCCATCATGAGTTGCCATAACTCGTAGCAAGTGAGACATAGTACATCCACTAAGGATATGATCACGGACGCGTATCGACGTATCGCATATCATCGATATCCCAATTTCGATGATCATTAGTCGAGGTAATTTAAGAGTTACGTTATAACATTAATTCTCACATCATTAATAAGCACGTAACCTCTAGGGATACATTTATAGAATTTTATAAACAATCAACTAATAATTCAACAAATGCAAATTGTCATAATATTAATCATCATTAATATAAATATGAATGTGTATAAAGTACATTGTGTCCTAATACAGATTGTCTCTAGGACATACATATACTTTCACGAGTGTCCTTACTACTTTTGGGGCCTTGATTGGCAAAAGTGGTTTTCGCCTTCTAGCATGCAGTAATGGGGAACAAAAAGATTAAAAAAGAAAGGAGTGATTTTTGGCAGAATTAAACATCTAACTGATGTGATTTAATGGTTGTAACTTCAGGAAAAATAACCTCACTTTGAGAAATTTTTTTATTGATCAAGATTTTGCTTAGTTTCATTGTTAAACTCATTATTCTTGTCCAAAAGTTATGGCTGCTTTTATTTTGATTCAAGTATTTACTTTTGAGTTTATTTTGTAGCTGCTTAAATTTAAGAATGCATTCTCTTACTTTGCCTTGGGGTTTCATTCAGGAGAGGAGGAGGATAATGCTGAAATTCGCGGACTTAATCGAAGAAAATGCAGAAGAAATAGCAGCATTGGATGCAATGGATGCAGGAAAGTTATTTGCTCCTGGAAAGAACATAGACATCCCAGCTGCAGCGGATACCATTCGTTATTATGCTGGTGCAGCCGATAAAATTCATGGGACGACTCTCAAAATGTCACGCGACATGCAAGGGTACACGTTGCTCGAGCCAATTGGTGTTGTTGGACACATCATTCCTTGGAATTTCCCGACCCAGATGTTTGTTGTGAAGGTTGCCCCTGCATTAGCAGCTGGTTGCACTATGATTGTCAAACCTGCTGAACAAACTCCTCTTTCCGCTCTCTATTATGCTCAATTGGCTAAGCAGGTAATCTTTCATTTTCATATGCACTATGTAACTAGGGCTGGCAAAATAGTAAAAAAAAAATACAAGTAACCATTCAATACAACCCATTAGACATGGATTGAATAACTGGCTTTTTAAAAATGGATCAAATATGGATATAACAACAACAACATACCCAGTAAAATCCCACCACATGGGGTCTGGGGAGGGTAGAGTGTACACATACCTTACCTCTACTTTGGTAGGTAGAACGACTGTTTCCGGGAGACCCTCGACTCAAGACATAGCATAATCACAATCAAAGCAAACGTTGCATAGCAAAATAAACGGTCAGAGAGAAGAAATTAAAGCTATATGAACATGCTGGTAACAAATATGGATATCCAGATGGATAATATGGATGTCCATATTATCAATACCCATGTGTCTGCTTATTTTTCATGAGTTCTTGCTTTCTAGGAGTCTAAGCTTATTTTGACTTTTAGCTTATATTCTCACCTGACTTTTCCTGAAACCATGGATATCCAACCCGGCAGATAGAATATTTTATCTGTTTTTGTTTAATTCATTTTCGACCTGCCCATATCCGATCAAACCCGCCCGTTTTTAACTCCTATATGTAACTATACTATTATATAAGATAATTATATGATATTGAATCTTAAATTTTCTCTTTTTCAATGTTATTTTCTTGAAACAGGCTGGTGTTCCCGATGGAGTGATTAATGTCGTAACAGGCTTTGGATCTACTGCTGGTGCTGCACTTTGCTCGCATATGGACGTAGACAAGGTGATTACCAATTGACATATTTGTACATTAAAAATGAAAGGCAAATGAAAGTTAAGAGTACTGCCTTGGCTGATCATACCAGTTTGTAATGTGTGTTTTATTTAGATAAGCTTCACAGGTTCGACAGAAGTAGGGCGTCTAGTAATGCAGGCTGCAGCATTAAGCAATTTAAAACCTGTCTCGCTAGAATTGGGAGGGAAGTCACCTTTTATAGTATTTGATGATGTAGATGTTGAGGAAGTTGCACCACTTGCTCTTATCGGAATCCTATACAACAAGGTAAACTGAATGCCATACCTCTCATTCTCATTCCTGAATTACATCTCAAACATATCAGTCAGGTAATTTGTTTTTGTTCCTTGCTTCAATTCTTTTCTAGGGAGAAATTTGTGTGGCTGGATCTCGTCTTTTCATCCAAGAAGGAATTTACGATAAATTTGTCAATAAATTGGAAGAGATGGCGAAAACATGGGTGGTTGGCGATCCTTTCGATGCAAATTCTCATCAAGGACCCCAAGTATATACATTTGAACTTCTATTTCACATGTTTCTACTTGACATCACCAAAATCGCAGATATGTATTTCACCATGTTTACTCTGACTCAATGTTTAACTGATGCAGGTTGATAAGAAACAATTTGAAAGAGTACTTTCATACATTGAACATGGCAAGAGGGAGGGGGCAAAATTGCTAACTGGGGGAAATGCGTTGAATAGGAAGGGTTATTTCATTGAGCCAACCATATTCATTGATGTTGAAGTAAGCATTTTGAAATTATCGTTGTTGCCATTGAAAGCAGAGGTGAAATATACAGTATGTTATACATCTTCTTATACTTTTGGCAGGATGAAATGAAAATTGCAAAAGAGGAAATATTTGGACCTGTTTTATCAGTAATGAAGTTCAAGTAAGTCCACTCCCTTATTAGCATTTCTCAAAGAGTAAACTTTTAACTTAAATCATATGGAAGTTTAAGTTCTATGCACTGCACACTTTTTTTAAAATATCGGGCTCGGAATTATCGGAAGAATTCTTAACATCGGAATTCGGAAGCACAAGTTCTTTCTTTGACCTCCCAATGAGCCTCTTCTAGTTTGTGGGGAGTAAATTGAAGTCGGATCGATTGACACCAATTGTTCTATAGTTATAGAAAAAATATGAATTCGGGTAATCATTAATCATTTGATATATTATTCAATGTGTATGTGTATAAGTTTATCTTTCACTTCATTCTTTTTCTTTCTTAAATCGTGTTGAAGTTTCAGTTCTATGCACTAACGGATGAATCTCTATACTAGTAGGATAAAAACAATAGATAACTACACGGATAGTCTAAAAGATCTTCAAAATGTCAGTGTATATAACTTAATCGTATCTCAAAATGTGACGATGAATTGCAGGACGGTAGAGGAGGTGATCAAGAGAGCTAATTGTACGAATTATGGACTAGCAGCAGGTGTCATGACCAATAACTTGAACATTGCCAACACAGTTTCAAGATCGATTCGAGCAGGGGTTATCTGGATCAACTGTTACTTTGCTTTCGATCCGGATTGCCCATATGGAGGGTACAAATGCAGTGGCTTTGAAAGGGATTTGGGAATGGAAGGCCTCAATAAGTATCTTCAAGTTAAATCTGTAGCCACCCCAGTTTACAACTCTCCTTGGCAATAAATTTGCAGACGTTGTGTTCAAGATAGGAAAAATATTACTGCCATAATATTCATGTTATTCATGTATAATCAAACAATAAGATTATGTTCTTTGAGGTACATCTTTTGGCTGTTTTGGTGCCTTTGTTTTTTGATATAGAGAATTCAGTTTGGCAGTTTAAGTGTTTCAACTTGTTTTGATATAGAATTGAATCATTGACAGTGAGCCCAAGCTTTGGCTAGTTACTCCAATTACTTGGAAATGATCTTTAGAAATGACTATTGTTCTTTTGTATTGTCACCAAAAATTTCCTGGATCCAAAATTCACAATGTAACTAGTTGGACTTGCTAGTATCATAATCATTGGAAAGTTACAACAGGTACAAACCCAAATCTTCAACCTGCCATTTATTGACAGGAAGATTTCATTCAGTGATATCAAATGGACTTAGATAATCTAAGAACAGTAATGGGGTAGAATTTTCATTAAGATTCATCATTCATCTATTATATATATCAATGAGCTTGCTGCATAAATTGCAACTCAATTACAGCTCGATGCTGCTTCAATAAAGCTAGAAATCAAGTACAGGAGAAGGATTTCCACCGATGAAGATCTTCAACGCTATGGGAGTAAAAGTGTACTTCAACTTGAAGAAGAAGAAGAAGACTACAATAAATATGTATCCATTGTTAATCTCATACACAAACCCTATCGTCGCCTAAATCACGCCACAAATTGATATCGCTGAAACTTCATAAAAAAAATACAGAACTGATAAATTTACTAGAATCAGATGATAATGCTGACATCAATATGATTGACGACATTGTCGTTCATCAATTGCAACACACAAATCACAACATCATCATTACTGGTCCTCTTAAACAAACACTTGAAGTTGGCCAAATTTATATTGACAAAATCACACTAATCGATGTTGTGTAACAATACTCAGTACAAGAGAAATTCGAATATCGACTAAAACTTTATGTCACAGAAGGTTTGTTCCTACCATCATGGTATATGAATATACTCAAATGGTATCATGAAAGACTGGGTACAGTCAATCAATGAGACACTCTCTCAGTCCATGCATGATACCATCATGGTATATTCATATACTGAGATGGTATCATGAAGGACTGGGGTGCAGTCCATGCAAAAATACTCCATCAGTCATTCATGATACCATCATGGTATATGTGATATATTGGGATGGTGTCACAAAGGGCAGGGTGCAGTCCATTAATGAGACACTACTCTCAATCCTTCATGATACCATCATGGTATATGTGATATACTGAGATGGTGTCATGAAGTACAGGGTGCAATCCATCAATAATACACTACCCTCAGTCCTTCATGATACCATCATGATAAATGAGATATACTGATATGGTGTCATGAAGGACTGGGTGCACTACATCAATGAGACACTATCCTCAGTCCTTCATGATACTATCTCAATATATCTATCAATGAGACACTCCCTCAGTCCACACATGATACCATCATGGTATATCCATATACTCAGATGGTATCATGAAGAACTGGGTGTAGTCCATGCAAATGAGACTCTTCTCAATCCACACATAATACCATTTGAGTATATGGATATATTCAGATGGTATCATGAACGACTGGGTGCAGTCCATCAATGAGACACTCCTCTTAGTCATCATGATACCATCATGGTATATCTATATACTCAAATGATATCATAAAGGACTGGGTGTAGTCCATGCAAATGAGACTCCCTCAATCCACACATGATACCATCTGAGTATATCCATATACTCAGATGAATTCATGAACGACTAGGTGCAGTCCATCAATGAGACACTCCTCGCATTCATCATGATATCATCTGAATATAGCCATATACTCAGATGGTATCATAAAGGACTGAGTGTAGTCCATGCAAAAGAGGATTCCCCTCAATTCACATATGATATCATCATGGTATATGAATATATTGTGATAGTATCATAAAGGATTGGGTGCAATCCACATGTGAATGAATCATGATATATGAATATACTGAGATGGTATCATAATAGACTGGGTGCAGTCCACATGTAATATCATCATGGTATATCCATATACTGATATAGTATCATAAGGGAATGGATGCAGTCATTCATCTATGTACACCCCATATCCCCCTTTTATTTTGCTATAAGAAAATTATTCTCATGCTGCAAGCATTATATGCAGGTATTACGTTGCATACGAAAATCAAACATGTTTCAACTGACATTTTTCAATGACATCCACAGCTGCCCAAATAATGACATAAATTTCTTAAAAAGAAATGCTACCATGATGTTTGTTAATGATTAATACAAGAAAATATTGCTTATACAAAAATAATATGCACACCATCAGATATCCAATAAGATGTCAAAAATGCATATGGTATCAACTTGTCGTACACGCAAGAATGACATGCAAAGGAAAGACATATTGAAATTTTAAGAGGAAGCCCAAAAAATTCATACAAACAGTTGTCAATCTATATGTACATATTGAAGTATGCAAATTCGGGGACAGTTATAAGACTAAACACTGAATAAGATGACTCTTTCTTGTATCTCTTCGTAGCACTAAATGCATCAATTCAAGGTTGAAAGTACTGAAATCTACAGTAGTAGCCGATGATACATTCCTAAAGACAACATATAGAGGGACCATGCTCACAGCTTCCACACAAGATGCATAAGATCAGTTTTCCCCCATGCCTTACCTGCAAAATAGATAAAAAAAGAACCTTCACTAATCAGTGATACCGACATGGTATAATAATATACTGTAGGGTATCATGTGGGGACTGCTTCAATTCCTTACTTAGAAAAATTATTTTCGTGAAGTCATTTTTTATCTCTCATAGTGATATTTTTACATCTTCACATAGGATATATTTTACCACTTACATATGGAATTGTTGATTCTGAGAATGGTGTTTCTTGGGAGTATTTCTTCACATGTTTCAAAGAGGTTTATGGGGATAAGCATGAAATGTGTATTGTCTCAGATAGACACGACGACATAGCGAAGGCGGCTGCATCTGTTTATCCAACAGTCAGACTGTGTTTGTATGTGGCACTTGTGGAACAACGTCAAAGAAAACTTCAAGAGGGATAAAAAATAGATTAAAGACATTTACTTTGCATTGTCAAGAGCATACACAATAAAAGAGTTCAACACCCTTCTAAAAGAGTTAGATGTTATTGATCCCCGAGTAAAATCCTACTTACAAGAAGTTGGATACCACAAGTGATCCCGGGCACATTACACAACTAATCGAACAACATCAATGACATCAAATATCGTGAAATCAATTAATTCAGCAACCAGGCACACAAGAGAGCTCCCAGTTACAGATCTGCTTGACTATATGACACACGTGGTGCAGAAATAGAATTACAATAATGGTGCTACTGCCAAAGATGTAAATACCACACTAAGCAAGAAGTATGAGGATGTGTTGATTGTAAACATCAAAAGCATCATAAACGATGTCTGTGAGATATATTATTTAGCTTATCTCAGTTTTCAAAAAATTGGTGCAAAAAACTGGTTATTTAAGTCCACCACTAATAACATTTATTCACAAAAAACATTTCAGGTCGTCCCTTCGACATAGTTTGTCCACTCAGTAACTGATGGTCGAATGAAACACATTGTCTCTACAACAAAAAAGTTGCACATGTCGCATATTCTAAGTGGATGAGTTGTCATGTCCACACACAATGACAGTTGTAACAACATTCTACCTCGACAAATACCAGTACTACTCTCCATACTACACCAGAGATTTTTTAATAAAAATATATGAGATACCAGTGCATCCTCTACCGCACCAGACTATGTGCGAGATTCCACAACACGTTTCTATTCGAACAATACTTCCTCTAAATGTAAAAATCAGACTAGGAAGGCTTAAAAGGTAACACAGAGGCAAAGAACATTTCGAGGAGTACTTTGGGGGCACTAAAGTAACATGCCGCCGCTGTGGCATGAAAGGCTGCAATCGAAGGACATGCAGAAATATCCCCATTAAAGATTAAAATATTCTCATTATCTCTTACTATAACTGATATACCTTATAATGTTTTTATTTTGTTAGAACAAAAGAGCAACTTTACAATTTCTTAGTCTAAAAATGTTTGGTCTTCATTCAAAGAACATACTTAAATAAAGAATAAAAACACTATCAGTGTTTTCTCTTCATCAGACCTACATGATACTATCATAGTATATGAATATACTTAGATGATATCATTTAGAACTGTTTTAGTCATTAAAAGAAATTTGTACATGATACCATCATGGTAAAGAAAAATGATTACAGTCATTAAAAATGGAGTCATCGTGATGCCATCATGGTATATGGATATGTTGAGGTGGTATCATGAAGGACCATTTCAATCTAAAAAAATACTTATGATACCAGCTTGATATGTGCATATACTAAAATAGTATCATATTGAACTACTTCAATCATTGAAAGAGATTAATACATGACACCATCATGATATATATCATATATTCAGATAGTATCATGAAAAACTCATGAAGTCCTTGAATGAAACAATCCCAGTTCTCCATGATACTATTATGGTATAAAAAATATACTGATATAGTATCATGATATGTACCATATATTGACATGGTATCATGAAGGACTATTACAGTCATTCAAACAGAATCCTCATGATACCATCATGGTATATGCATATACTGAGGTGGTATCATGAAGGACCATTTCAGTTATTCAAGACATTATACTCATGATATCATTATGATATATTCATATAATAATATAGTTTCATGGTGGACTGTCCATATCTTCAAAATGACATTCATCAATACTCCATGATATCATCATGATATACCACATATTTAAACATGTGTCATTTAAGGACTACATCATCCATTCACATATAAAATAAATTATCAAGTCCATTCAATGTTAAACTCATCTTTTAAAGAAAAATCTTAAAATACATTCCAGACTTATATCCACATGAAAATATATAATAACAATCAAACACATATCATACTGTTGAATAACTCCAATATATGTCCATGCATGGCTGCTCTGCAGTCTTCGATACAAATAAGACACAGAGAAGAAGAAAAAATAACAAGATGCAGTAGAAGAAAGAAGATGAAGAAGAAAGTAGTAAGTCGTTTTCTTATTATTATATTTGGTTGAATGAGAGTACATACACTTAGAGGGGTATTTATACATGTAGTTCTTGGAAGAATCTGAGTTAGTTTAAAGTTAGTTTAGGAGCCTATATTTAGTTATTTGGTTATTAACTTCCTTTAACTATTTTGCTAACAACTTAACCACTTCTTTGACTTGTAACTAACTTTTCCTTGATTCTTAACTACTCTTTGTTTATCTCTTTAACAGCCTCCCTCAAGTTGGATACTGGGAACACATTCTGTAAGCCAATCTTGGAGCATAGATACTGATGTTGAACTCTGGTAAGCCCTTTTGTGAACAAGTCAGCTGGCTGATGTGTAGTTTGTATTTATTCTGGTTTTATCATTCTTTTATGAATTTTCTTCCTTATGAAGTGTAAATCAATCTCTATGTGTTTTGTTCTTTCATGAAATACTGAATTTGCAGCAATTTGTATTGCTGATTTGCTGTCTGTGTAGATTGTCACTGGTGTCTCAATTTTTATCCTAAGTTCTTCAAACAATCCAAGTAACCAAACCAATTCTGCCATTGTTCCTGCCAAACTCCTACATTCAGATTCTACAGAGCTTCTAGATATTGTAGATTGTTTCTTAGACTTCCATGATATAAGGAACTCTCCAAACTAGACAATATACCCTGTGATTAATTTTCTTGCATGTGGCATGCAGCCCAGTCTGCATCACAATATGTAGATATTGTTTCCTATATTTTGCTGGATAATAGAATGCTTTGTCCAAGTTGGGTTTTCACATATCTGGCTATTCTCAAGGCAGCATTGTAGTGTGACTTCTTTGGCTGATGTAGAAATTGACTAAGTGTTTGAACACTATATGCAATATCAGGCCTTGTGACAGTTAAGTAGAGTAATTTTCCTATCAATCTTTGATAGGAGCTGACATCTTGTATTACCTCATCATCTGTGTTTGTTGTTCTTTCCTCTGTATGTTGTTGTTATTGTAAATGGTCATCATATTCTTTTGTAGTTAACTTCAGACTACAATCTATAAGAGTGTTTATAGGCTTAGCAACAGATAATCCCAGTTCAGAAATGAGTTCTAAGGCATACTTTCTTTGATCCATTAGTATCCTTTTTTTTATCTTGCAAATTCTATTCCCAAGAAATATTTCAGCTCTTCCAGATCTTTCATTTTGAAAGCTAGTTGTAATGCTTGTTTTGTTTCTTCTATGTGTTTGATGTGATATCCTGTTATCATCATGTCATCCACATATACCAGTACTAGAGTTATTCTCTTGTCAGTGTTCTTTGTGAATAGAGAGTGGTCATATTGAGACTGCCTGAACCCCATTTGCATCAGTGCTTCTGTGAGTTTGAAATTCCATTGTCTTAGAGCCTGTTTTAATCCATATAAAGATTTAATCAGCCTGCATACCTTGCCCCCATGGCTGAGAAAACCTTGAAGAAGTTCCATGTATATTTCATCATACAGATCTCCTTGTAGGAAGAAATTATAGACATCCATTTGTTGTATGTGCCAGTGTCTGGATGCTGCAATGGCTAGTATAGTCCTGACAGTCACCATTTTGACTACTGGGGAAAATGTCTCTTGATAGTATATTCCTTCTTTTTTACTGTACCCTTTTAATCTGGCCTTTAACCTTTCAATTTCTCCCGTCTCCTTATATTTGATTTTGTATATCCATTTACACCCTATAGGAGTTTTTCCTTTAGGTATGGAGACAATATCCCATGTATGGTTGTCCTGTAGTGCTGATATTTCAACTTTCATAGCATCTATCTACCTTGGATCTTTGGATGCTTCTACATAGTTTTTAGGTTCAGTGACTGTTGAAAAAGCTGTGAGAAATGCCTTGTATTTTGGTGAGATAGTGTTATATGAAATGTAATTGGCTATTGAGTATGGTATGGTAGAATTTGGCTTATTTGTGATAAAATCTTTATGCCATATTGGAGGATGTTTGGATCTTGTAGATTTCCTGGTGGTCAGAATATTAGTTTTCTGTGTTATAGATTGAGGTATTATATTAGTGTGATCAGTGTTTGTGTTTGTATTTTCAGATAAAGAATGATCAGTGTTTGTGTTTGTATTTTCAGATAGAGAATGATGATCATTCTCTGTTGTGGAGAGTGACTGACTTGTAGGTTGTTGTGTTGGGAGTTCTGATGTATTATCATCTGTAAATATATCTCCCATATTTGTATGTACATGAGCTTCATACCTGGGAAAATGATTGTCAGTAGTAAAGTAATTATCATCATGTTGTTCACTGTTACTAGGAAAGATATATTGGTTTGAGGTTTTACCTTGGAAAGGAAATTCATCCTCTCTGAAAACTACATCTCTGTTAGGCGTATTTTGTATACGTTTTTTGAGTCATTCTAGTTGCATTAAGGATTGAAAAGAATGGATAGTTGAGGATATTGAAAGCCTTATTTCCATCATAACTGATTTAAACCAAAGTATTATCATAATTAGTTTATTTTCTGCAATTACTTAGTCTTAGTTATTAGATAAAAATACAAACAAATTAACGTTCACCAAATGGAAACTAAAGCTTAGATAATCGGTACTTGATAACCAGTCTCTGAGGACGATATTCGGTCTTACCAGACTATATTACTTGACGATACGTACACTTGCGTAAGCAATTGTAAATCGGCTAACAAGTTTTTGGCGCCGTTGTCGGGGACTGATGTACTTCTAATATCGAACCATTTATTCTTAATTCTACTTTGGTTTTTATTTTTATTTTTAGAACCCTGTTGCCTTGATTTATTTGTTGATTTTGATCGATTTCAGGACGTAGTTTATGCGAAGAAGAAGAGGAGCAGATACACTTGTTCCTTTTAATCCTGAAATTGAGAAAACTTGCAAACAAAACAGGCGAAACAAGAAGATATCTGATTCAGTGACCATGGAAAACCAACCGAATCAGAATGGGGCGGACAATGAGGTTTCTGAGAATGTAGGGGAGCCAATATAGGTCCCAACAGAGAGAAGTTTGGGGGACTACGTTACGCCTGCGATTCTGTGTGCGACGTCGTCGGGCTCCCAATAAGGCAAACAACTTTGAGATCAAGCGGCCATCTTGAGCATGGTCGAACACGATGCGATTTGGGGATTGCCGTCGAAGACCCACGTACATTGCCAATTTTGCAGTTGTGTGCCACGCCCAAGTACAATAAGCGTTCGACGACGTCATTAGATTGAGACTCTTCCCGTTCTCACTTAGGGACAGAGCCAAGAGCTGGTTGAACTCATTGCCTGCCAACTCCGTCACCACCTGGCAGTATTTAGCTCAACAGTTTCTTGCAAAATTCTTCCCTCCTTCAAAGGCAGCAAAGTTATGGGGAGAGTTGAACAATTACTATCAGTTAGATGGAGAGTCGATGTATGATGCATGGGAGCGATTCAAAGATTTGCAGAGAAAATTCCCACATCATGGCATAGAGAAGTGGATGTTGGTCCATATTTTTTATAATGGGTTGAGTGGTACTACTCGTACCATCATTGATGCTGCAGCAGGGGGAGCGTTAATGAGGAAGAGTGTCAATGAGGCACATGAGTTGCTAGAAGACATGACTGCAAATAATCACCAAGGGGCAGATGACAGATCAGTGAGTAGCAGGAATACTATGGGCATACATGAGATATATGTTATCACTGCATTGAATGTGCAGGTGGCTCTTTTGACAAAGCAGCTGCAGCAGAATACTATGTCTGTAAATGCAGTCCAGATGTCGGTGAATTGTGAGATTTGCGGGGACCACACTCTTTTGACAGATGCACAACGGTGGATCCTAATAATGTTCCCATGGAGCAGGTTCAGCGATGGGAACTTTTCACCGCCTATAACTCCAACACATACAATACGGGGTGGAGAAATCACCCCAACTTTTCGTGGAGGAATGACCAAGCCCAACAGCCACCACATCAAGATAATTACCAGAACCATCAGACACATAATCAGGTTACATCTTCCCAGCAGTTTAGACCACCTATCCAATAGGAGAAGCCTGATGAACTGAGAGCAGCACTACTTACACTCACCAATTCGCAGAATCAGTTCATGTCCGAAACAAGGTCCTCTCTTAGGAACTTGTAAACGCAGGTGGGACAACTGGCGAAGATGGTAAATAACAGACCGCATGGTACTCTCCCAAGCAACACAGAGGTTAATCCGAGAGAGCAGTGTCAGGCAGTTTTGTTGAGAAGTGGAAAACGATTGGAAGCGGTGCTCTCAACCAAAGATGGTGAATGAGAAAGAGTGTGAGAAGACAGTTGATGCAGGAAATGAGGGGATCACTGAGGACCGCCCTACAGTAGAGAAAGCTCCACCAACACCTTTGAGGGAATACACTGACAAAATCCCTTACCCTCAAAGACTCCAAAAGAATGCCCTAGACAAACAGTTCTCCAAGTTCTTGGAGGTATTTAAGAAGCTCCACATCAATATCCCCTTCAGAGGCGTTAGAACAAATGCCCACATATTTCAAATTCATGAAGGAAATACTTGGAAAGAAGAGAAGATTGGCGGATTATGAGACAGTAGTGCTGACAGAGATGTGCAGCGCCATCTTACAAAAGAAATTTCCTCATAAATTGAAAGATCCAGAAAGTTTCACCCTGCCCTGCACTATTGAAAAGGTAACCTGCAACAGGGCACTTTGCGACTTAGGGGCTAGCATAAATCTTATGTCTCTATCAGTATTCAAGAGATTGGGTTTGGGGGAAGCTAAGCCAACCACAATTAATCTGCAGCTTGCTGACCGATCTGTGGTACACCTCCGAGGTATAGTGGAAGATGTGTTAGTCAAGGTGGGCATGTTCTTCTTCCTAGCGGACTTCTTCATTCTTGACATAGAGGAAGATGAAGACATGCACATTATTTTGGGAAGACCATTCCTAGCCACGGGCAGAGCTCTCATTGATGTGGAGAAGGGAGAGTTGAGACTCAGGGTTCAGGAAGAAGAAATGGTATTCAAAGTTTTCAAATCTACCATTGAATCCCAAGCCAGCAATAAATATTTTGCAGTAAGCACAGCAGACACAAAAGCTCATCAAGTACAAACCAAAGGTAGGGGAATCATTGCAACAGCTGTGAACCCACGGGTTAGGTGGATTGCTGAAACAAAAGTGGATGAGATGGAAACAAAAAGGTAAACCTTATTGAACCCAATCATGCGAAAAAGAAGAATAGAGTGAGGAAAAGAAAATGATTTTTAAATGGATAGGTTGTGGGGTTAATTTACCCCAGTGATTGATTAAGGAATCTGCGTCCGACTAAAAGACGTTAAAGACAACACTACTTGGGAGGCAACCCAAGGGTTAAATTATGCAATTAGTTTAAATAGAACAGTCTCACTTTTGATATTTTTGGATTGTGATGACAGATGAGGAAATCGGAGACTAAGCACGAAGAAAAGGGTGGAAAGCATATAAGCGGTCAAGATCGTACCGTTTCAGTCCGCGATGCGAATGATCGAGAAGGTCACGTGATTTCAAAGACCACGATGCCATTCTGCAGGACCGCGGTACCTGGGCGCGATTTCAGAAAAATAAAAAGGCCTAAATCACCAAATCTCTTCCCATAGATACCGTCTCAATGCAACATCCGCCGCCATCACCACAATTTTGAGCCGATGTATGTCTGTAAGTCGTCCCTTTATTATTTTTTAGTTTTTACACATTTGGGACAATGTGTCGTTTAAGTTTGGGGAAGGTTTCTTTCTTATTTTATTTTTGTATTTCTGTTTTGAGTCGTTTTGATTGAGTTTTTGTGTCTTTTATTGTGTCTACATGAGTCCAAAAAAATAAATTAATGGTCATGCATGCTGTAGCTGCTTGAAACGCCTAGTGAATTAAATGGGATAATGTAATGAAATTAGAAGCTAAAATCTGTGTGCTTAAGTTAGATTTGCCTAAAATTCATGAAAATCTAATTATTTGGGATATTTGTGCTTATCCTATGTGTTGTCAATCATGAAAAATGGTTGAAAAATGTCTATGAGTCTGCTTGCTTGTTATTTGAGGCGAAATAATTAAAGATGTACATGTTTAGGGAGATGATTCAGCCATTTCTTTGTTAGCCCTTCTTACCTTTCATTACCTACCATGCAGTAAATTGTATCCCTAGTCAGCCCCTTTGAGCCTAAAATAAGTTGTTTCTTGGACACCCTATGATTACCTTGTGTGCCATAAGCAGTAAGTGAAAACAGGGATGAAAAAAGAGTAAAAAAGAAATATCAAAAGAGAGTGAAAATTGATGCACCCCAATAAAAAATTGTAAAAGCTTAAGTTTGGGGGTGCCTATGTAAATGTGTTTCATGCTCTAAAAAAGAGAAGAGGGGAATGATAGGTATGAACGAAAAAGAATACCAAAAAGAATGACAAAATGGTTGAATGAGAAAAACGCTTATGGTACGTAATTTGAGCCTAAATTCCAACTTTTATCTACCCCGGCCTAAGCCTACATTACAACCCTGCAAAGTCCTGAAGATCTCTAGTATGTATGTCTATGATTAATGGAGAATAGCAAGTAAACAGGACCATAGAACTGAATGTAATTGACATGCATATGTTAGGTGTTCATGCTTCCATTAGTTGGGATTGAAATGAATTTGCGAATTATCTTACTTGAAATTCTAGATTGTTATATTCATGCTATATGTTCCAGCATATTATCCCAACTGACGTTCATGCTTTTCTAAGTAACTTTGTGCAACTGCTTGATTTGAGTCTTTTTGTTTCTGTTTCTTTGATTTTGTTTTAATCTTTGCTCGAGGGCGAACAAAGGTTAAGTTTGGGGGTATTTGTTAGGCGTATTTTGTATACATTTTTTTGAGTCATTCTAATTGTATTAAGGATTGAAAAGAGTGGATAGTTGAGGATATTGGAAGCCCTATTTCCATCATAACTGATTTAAACCAAAGTATTATCATAATTAGTTTATTTTCTGCAATTACTTAGTCTTAGTTATTAGATAAAAATACAAACAAATTAACGTGCACCAAATAAAAACTAAAGCTTAGATAATCGGTACTTGATAACTAGTCTCTGAGGACGATATTCGGTCTTACCAGACTATAGTACTTGTAACGATACGTACACTTGCGTAAGCAATTGAAAATCGGCTAACAAGTTTTTGCGTGTTTACGTCGGGTTCGTACGCACAGTGAAATTTAAAAATTTATGTTTCAAACCCGATGACGATCGAACTGCAGTATGATAAGTAATGAAAATACAAACACAAAGTAGTAATGTAAAACTTCGATAAAAGACTTATATTTTGTAGCAATCAGCCAAACAGTTGAATCTTTGTGTTCTGTGTAGTCCGAGGATGCACACGCAAACATCCCTCGATTTGTAAGTTCTAAAACTATGATGTAATTTGCTAAGTCATGAATGCTAGAGATTATGACAGAGCTCTAGAAGAGATTTACCTCTCTTAGGTTTTGGTGTCTTTGAAATGGGAGGTAAGCCTCATATTTATAGTTGAGAATAGGAGCTTTAGGGTTTTAGTTGGACCAGACCCAACCGAAACAGACTGGGCAAATATTTGGACTGCTAGGCCATGCCCTGGCACCGCGGTCCTCAGTAAGAGGCACCGCGGTGCTGACACGTGTTCCTGGCACCGCGGTCCCGTCCTATTTTTTGCCCATTTTAATGTCTCGGTCATCAATCGAACATTTAGGTATAATCTCCTTCTAATTACATCTTTCAATCGACGGAATATTTGACTTAGTGTTACCCTTCATGCCTTTACATATCGTCACTAATAACATTAGGATATTCACGGAACTCCTAGACTGCGCCAGAAGACGAACCCAATATGTAAAGTTTAGCTACACAAAATATGTGAACTGAACCTATATGTGAGAAGATAAAATCCTTTCATTCATGACACACTCAATCAAGCTTAGGATCTGTCAAGTATCTATCCAAATGACTTGATTATTATAACTCATCTATATTAGTTGACAACAGGACCATATCACGTATACGTCGATCGTTGGCCAATGACTTAGTCAACCTAATACTATATGAGTACCTAAGTGTTCACTCGAATATAAATTCAAGGAATGAATCATTTCTTGGCTCACATACCACCCTTAATCTACTTCGTAATGCACCCAAAATAAGCCGCGTTTCAACCTATAAGGCATTTGAGCTTAGGACAGGATCAAAGTACATTACTCCATAAACAAGATGATATTGACCTCAAGTCTAAGGACTTTTATCTCCCACATGCCAATGACATTATATACATATAACAAATAATGCATCAGCAGGGTGTACCAATACTTCAACAAGTATCCATGTGTCCATCATGAGTTGCCATAACTCGTAGCAAGTGAGACATACTACATCCACTAAGGATATGATGCATACCACATGTCGACGTATCGCATATCATCGATATACCAATTTTGATGATAATTAGTCGAGGTAATTTAAGAGTTACATTATAACATTAATTCTCACATCATTAATAAACACGTAACTTCTAGGGATGCATTTATAGAATTTTATAAACAATCAACTAATAATTCAACAAATGCAAATTGCCATAATATTAATCATCATTAATATAAATATGAATGTGTATAAAATACATTGTGTCCTAATACAGATTGTCTCTAGGACATACATATACTTTCAATCTCTCACTTGGCCTAGATCCAATCACCAATATATCTAATACCCATGTTCTCAAAATGACCATTATGATTCACCAAGCTTAATGGTTTAGTAAATGGGTCTGCTAGATTATTGTCTGTGGGAATATAATCTATCTTGATATCTTCAGCTTCCACCATCTCTCTTAGGATGTGGTACTTTCTTGGTACATGATTGTTTCTGTTTGTTGATCTTAGTTCCTTTTCCTGTGCAATAGCACCAGTGTTGTCACAATAAATGGTTATTGGACAACGGCGCTGAACAACCCTAGTTCCTTCCGAACTCGTAAATCGCGACAAACTTCTTTAGCGACCTCAGATCCGGAATGTACTCGCTTGATGGTCGGTATGCAATAGTAGCCTGTTTGGAACTCTTCCAGCTCACTGCTCCTCCGTTGAAAATGAAAGTGTAACCAGACTGATCTGTCTGGAAACTAGCATCGGTATACCCAGTGACAACCATCTCATCAACTCCACCATAGACTAAGAAGTAATCTTTAGTACACCTGAGGTACTTGAAAATACTCTTGACTGCTTTTCAGTGTTCCTCGCCAGGATTCTGCTGGAACTTGCAAGTCATACTAAGTGCAAAGGTCACATCTGGCCTAGTACAGGTCATGGCATACATGATTGATCCTATAGCCATAATTATATTCACACAATATATGGAAATATTCTAATTATGGGTAAGGAATATTGTTACTACTATGTTGCACACGTTTACACACCCTCGATCGGAGCGGGAGGCGGAAGCGAGGCGGATCTGAAAGTCAAGAAATAAGCATGCAGGAAGTCCTTTAGTAAATATATTTGCATACTGATAGGATGAGGGAACATGTAACACTCTGACATGGCCTAGCGCAACTTTCTCACGAACAAAGTGTAGGTCTATCTCAATGTGTTTGGTTCGCTGATGTTGAACCGGATTATGAGACAGATAGATGGCAGAGATGTTATCACGATTACCTGATAGATGCACGATGCAAAGGACATGAAGTTCTAACATGAAATTTCGAGCCAACAAATCTCGGCTACATTTGCAACGCCTCAGACTCAAATTTCAGACTGAACGAGATAGAGTAGCTTGTCGCTTGGCAAACCAAGAAATCAGATTATCCCTTAAAAATACACAAAAGCCGGATATGGAGCGTCGCGTGTCCGGACACCCTGCCCAATCTGCATCCGTATAAGAGAGCAGCCTGTTTGGTGCAGAGGGGTATAGATGCAAACCATAATCAAGTGTGCCCTTAATGTATCTGATGATACACTTAAGAGCAGTGAAATGAGACTTCCTGGGGGCATGTGAAACTGGCTCAAAATCTTGCGAAATATTGTAGCTTTCAAACAATTGTTTCACAAGGCTATGACGTTAATAAACTAAGAAAGTCAGAGAAAAGGACAACAGCAAGGAAAGGACAATATTGTGTATGCAAGAGAGGATACCTACAAGTTTGTATTGATTCTAGGTAAGTGAATAGAAAAAGAATAGAAGTTTTGCTTTGGTTCTTGATAAGTGAACAGAGAAAGCAAAAAGGGTACTGCTTTGTTCTCGGGACGGGAAGAGAGAAAAAAAACAGCAGCCGCCAAAAAAAAGGTTTTATGTTTTGGGATTTAAGCTCTCATACCATGTAAGATGATATTAATCTTCCTTGAGGAGTCTTCTCATTAATATCAAAGTATATATAGAGTACAATATTCATCTCTTACAATAGGAATCTTAAGCCTATACAAAAGAGGAATCCTAGTGTTATCATAATTATATTTACACAATATATGGAAATATTCTAATTATGAATAGGGAATATTGTTACTACTATGTTGCACACGTTTACAATAATTTTGTGTTGTTTATATGTTTGTGTTTTTGTAGGGGGAGTGCTCATATTTATTCTCCGGAGGATAACTATTGGGACCCAAGCTACAAGTTTGAATTTTTCATAGCTCAATATAAAATGTGATTTCATACGTTAAACTATGCTGGCAGACCAATATCATCTGATGTATGTATATATGAATGTATAG
This sequence comes from Przewalskia tangutica, assembly GCA_029844215.1. Classification (NCBI taxonomy): domain Eukaryota; kingdom Viridiplantae; phylum Streptophyta; class Magnoliopsida; order Solanales; family Solanaceae; genus Przewalskia; species Przewalskia tangutica. Next base: position 5,265,687 of record CM056720.1, read on the forward strand.
CTTTTCATTTTTTTTATGAGTTTAAACTAGTGAGTACTTATGCATTTTTTTGTTTTAATTTTTTCCCAGCACTTGGATGTTATTTTCTATTACTTGTGAAAGAAAGCAAAATATGGATCAATACCAATTAGGGTGACAACAACAACTTGTTATTTTCATAACACAATTACCAAGTTGTATGCAAAGTTTGTGTCTGGTGGAAAACATGATCACTTGATAGATAAATCAGCAAATATTATACATTGCATGGACTGAGGTTGATTATGTGTTGTTTCCTATATATTTGGCAAGTAAGTGGCATTGGATTTTGGGCTGTCTATCCATCCATGAAAGGCATTTCTTTGTATATGATTCTATGTGAAGTCCTCAATACTCTGTAGCTACTCAAGAGGCGGTAGAGTCATACCGTGTATTATTGTCCATGTTCTTGGGAACAATGGACTTCTATTCGGCCTAAAAGGATATTGTACTCATAGATGAGTATCACCTAGGTTAAAAGATAACCAATCCATTTGAATTTGAAATGGTTCAAAATCTGCCTATACAGAGCAACACGTATGATTTTAGTCATTTGATATTTTTCCTTTCTTTATTCATTTTTTACTTTACACATTGTAATCATATTTCCTGTTTATGCAGTAACTGTGGAATGTTCACGGCTTATTTTGCTGAGTATTTTACTGAAAATATTAAAATCCTGGTTGATAATTTGGACATTGATGGTATTCGAAGCAGCTATGGTATATTGTTATGGCATTATGGGAGGAAGAAGCAGGGGAATGGTGAGTGTAGTGATTATGAGAATACTGGACGGTGGAAGAAACAGAAATGTGAAAAGAAGAAGAAGACGACTTAGTTTTTTTTTTTGTGTTGGGTGTAGTAATTTGGTGTAAGCGGACATGTTTTTATGTGTATGTGTTATGTTTTGAAGGCCTGAACCTTCTTTTTTTCATTTTAGTATGTATGTGTTAAAGAGATAAACAAAGAGTAGTTGAGAGTCAAGAAAAAGTTACTTACAAGTTAAAGAAGTGGTTAAGTTGTTAGCGGAAGTTAATAACCAAATAAATAAATATAGGCTCCTAAACTAATTTTAACTAACTCAGATTTTTCCCAGAACTATATGTATAAATACCCTCTAAGTGTATGTACTCTCATTCAATCAAATACAATAATAAGAAAACGATTTACTACTTTCTTCTTCATCTTCTACTGCATCTTGTTATTTTTTCTTCTTCTTTGTGTCTTGTTTGTATCCAAGACTGCAGAGCAGTCATGCATAGACATAGATTGGAGTTATTCAACATGGTATCAGAGCCCAGATCAACATTAAGAGGTGGTATCAATTCCGCAATCACTTTCAGATTGATCGACTGATTTCTGGTGAAATTTAATTCTTCTGTTTATGTTCTTCAGTTTCTCTTCTTCTGTTCTGTCTGAGAATTTCTTTTATCTGAAGTATCTACTTCTTGTTCTTATGATATTGCATACTCTGAGAAATACTATCTTGATTGTGTAATACAAGTCACTATCAAGATTGAATAAATCTAAAAGAAAAAGACCATAAGATTTTGTGTCTGATCATTGATCATATCTACTCTCTGGTTGTTCTTCAATATATCACTTCTTGTTGTCTGCTTCCAAATTGACAGATCTTAGTCTATCTTCTTGATATTGAATCATATAAAATGGATAACTCTGATCTTCCTTCTGATGAGAACAACAACAACACACAACAACCACTAAGAGAGAATGTAAGAGTCAACACTGTCACCACAATTTTTTATCACAATCACCCTTTGTTTCTACAGTCTTCTGATGTAAGTGGAGTATCACTTATATCATTCCAACTGTTACGATCAGAAAATTATGCACTTTGGAGTAAATCTATGAAAATAACTTTACTTGGAAGGAACAAAATTGGTTTTGTAATTGAAAAATGCAAAAAAGAAAACTATGAAGAAGGACTATGGGATCAATGTGATAGAGTCAATGCAGTGATGCAAGTTTGGCTAATGAATTATGTGACAAATGGTCTACTGAGTTGGGTGTTGTATGCTGATACTGCTTATGAGGTGTGGGAAGATTTGAGGAAAAGATTTGACAAGGTAGATGGGTCTAGGACATATGATCTACATAGAGAAATAGCAACATTGTCTCAAGGAAACTCTAGTGTCTCTGAATATTTTTCAAGACTGAAAACATTGTGGGTAGAGTTTCAATCCTTTGTTTCTCCTCCCAGTTGTAGCTGTCCTAAATCCAAAGATTTTGTAGAATATCTACAGAGACAAAAACTATATCAATTCTTGATGGGATTAAATGAGAATTATATGAAAGCAAGAAGTCAAATTTTACTAATGACATCATTGTCTACTGTAAACAAGTCCTATTCTATGATAACTAGTGATGAAAACCAAAAGTCTATCACTGCAAAATCAACAGCTGGCTTATTAGGGGTTGATCCTAGTAATTTCAGTGGCCATGACTCCACTGCCATATGTTCCAAAGCAGGAACTAACTTTCATAAATTCAGAAAGAATTTCAATATATTTTGTGAAGTGTGTAAAATGAAAAGACACAGAAAAGAGTCATGTTACAGAGTGGTAGGTTATCCTACAAACTTCAAGTCTAAGAGAAAGGAGCATGCTTCTCATAATATCTTTACTACTAAGGAGTATGGTGGTACTGAAAAGATATGCAGGACATGTGACATGAATGACAAGGCTTCCAATGTAAACACTAATGCAAGCAACTGGCAAGGTTCTGGAGCATCTATTTTCTCTAGGGATCAATATGATCAGATTGTGCAGTTACTGAGTCATCATAAAACCAAACCAGCAGCAAAATCTACTACTCAATCATCAGCCAATGCAGCAGGTATGAATGTACACAAAGCCTTCCATGTATCTAATATTAAACAGTGGATTATAGATACTGGAACTACAAATCATATGGTGTCTGATATAGAAATATTAACAAAAACAACTAGCTTAAACAACTTTGAAGAAAAAAAGGTACATCTGCCCAATGGGGAAATGATAAAAGTGACTCATATAGGGTCAAGTGATATATCTGATACCTTAAATAATGTATTCTATTTGTCTCAGTTTAAGTATACTCTTATGTTTGTATCATAACTAACCAAATAATTACAGTGTGCAATCATTTTTTTACATGATTTCTGCCTATTTCAGAATCTCTACAATGGGAGGGTGAAGGAGATTGATAGGTTGAAAGATGGGCTATACACTTTAATAAATCAACCATCATCAGGACATTCAAATGGACAAGTCAAGCTAGGTCTAAGTGTAAAAGAGATTAAAGAAGTCAATTCAAGAAGAAATAAAATTATGGCATATGAGATTAGGACATACATCTAGTAGTGTGTTGAGCAAACTAATTAGAGCACATTTAGAACTATAAAAGGTTATAATGTGTGTCCTTGTGCTAAACAATGTAGAACTCCATTTCCTATCAGTAATAATACAAGTGTTGCATGCTTTGATATTGTGCATATGGATGTTTGGGGGCCTTATAAAGTACAAACTCACAATGGTCACAAATACTTTCTTGCAATAGTAGATGATTTTTCCAGAATGACTTGGGTATATCTTCTTAGACTTAAGTCAGATGTTTGTGTTATAATTAAACAGTTTTTGGCATTTGTTCAAATACTGTTCAATAAGACTATAAAAACAGTAAGAAGTGACAATGGGACATAGTTTGTAAATGACATATGTACTAGCTTATTCTTAAATCTAGGCATTATACATCAAATATCTTGTGCCTATACACCACAGCAGAATGGTGTGGCTGAAAGAAAGCACAAACATATACTAGAGATCACAAGAGCTGTCAGATTCCAAGCTCATATCCCATTAAAATTCTGGAAGTTATGTGTTCAAGCTGCTGTCTATCTAATAAATAGGTTGCCTTCCTCCACCACTGGGATGACTCCTTATGAAAAATTGTACAACAAAAAATCTTTTGTTAGTCATTTGAAAGTATTGGGATGCTTATGTTTTTCTAAGAATCTCACAATATCTGATAAATAACAGCCCAGGTCTAAAACATGTGTTATGATGGGATACTCTGAAGTACAAAAGGGATATATTCTATATGATATACAAAATAGTGTATATTTTGTAAACGAAGATTGTTAGTCATATTTTATATACACTTTTTGAGTCATTTTTAGTTAGTATTTTTCTCATTTTCTTTGTGTTTAGTATAGTATTAGGGTCGTTTTTCTTTCTTTTGAGCCACAACGGTCCTAAATGGAGAAATGACAAAAAGAAGATAAAATAAGCTTAATTGAGGTGTAATTTCACAAGAAAAGACCAAGAAATGAAGTCTAAGAAGTCCCGGAAAGTATAGAAGAAATCAGACGAAGTCCAAACGAGAAAATGACACAAGAACATAAAACTGGCCAAAGAACGTCACAAGCGCCGCGGCGCTAATTGTCCTGCGGAGTCTGATTTTGTCGCAGTATTTTCGGCGCCCTGGCGCCATCCAACAGGGCCACGGCGCCGAGGCGGGATTTCTGATTTTCTGAGCCGATTTTTGAAGGGAAAAAGGGTCCGAAACATAAATTTTCTCAACTATATAATCCTAAAACCCTGACCTAAAGGGGGCATCTTAGAGCAGCTTATACATATTCCACAACACAACTCTTGGAGGCTACAAGATTGGAGACCTAGTTCTAAGTATTTTCTTTTTCTTCTCTTTTATTTATTTCAGTTCATGTTTGGATTTGTATTAGTTTTTAGCATGTCTATGTCTAGGAGCTAAACACTTTATTAGGGCTTTCCTATTGAATCGCTTGAAACTCTTATTCATGAATTGATGTATTAGTTTGATTTAAAAAAATGTGGCAAAAAGAAGCTAAAAGTGGGTTAGGATTTGTTTAGATCTATGTTTTATGTATTTAAAAGCTTTAAAACCCCAAACCTTTAGAACACATGGTCCTTGTGACCAAATCTGTTAATGCAATTATGTATTCGAACAAGTCAATCCAATATATAATTCTTCTAAGTTGAAATGCGTTATCCGGCTTAAAGCATGGTGCATTGAAACGAAGAACGAGAAGAAAATTGGATTTGATGGTCGATGAACATGTTTTTTAATGGTGATGGTAATACAAGTGATATATCTGCAAGATCTGGCCCTAAACCAGTTTTAGGGATTCAGAAATTTCGGATTTTGTGATTCTAGAGGAGAGGCACCGCGGTTCCATGATAGAGCACTGCGATGCCTGCTAGGGTTTTGTGGCGGCGCCGGGATTCCACAATTGGAACACCGCGGTGTTTCCCGGACGAAGCTAGAGGCACCGCGGTCCTGTTCATGGGAGCCGCAGTGCTGTTCATCCAAAAGCTTAAAATTATTTTCGGACAATATACCTTCAAGACACCGCGGTTCCACCTATTAGGACCGCGGTGCTTGTGAAGAAATTATGAGGCACCGCGGTATCACTTGTTAGGACCGCGGTGCTAATTAATTTGCAGATTTCGGTGGCTTACTGCCTCAGAGGCACCGCGGTGCCACCTGTTGGAACCGCAGTGCCTACGACGAATTTTAAAATAAAAAAAATTGAAAATCAGAAACAGAGACTTAAAGGTTTCAGATTCTGAATCTGAAGTTTTAGAAGTTTCAGTTTCTGAAAATAAAGTTTTTAATCGAACATATTTGGTCCTTTCGGGAAAATCTGTAGTTAAAGAAAGTTTTCTGAAAGTTGATTTTAGGTTCTGCAAACTGCAAACAGGTCCCAGAAGTTTTAAAATATTTTCTGAAGTTTAGAATTGCATTTTTATGAATTTATAAGGGTTCAGAATTAAATTTTAAATTCTTAAGGGACTAAAGTGTACATTCTGAAAATTTACAGAATTCCCGAAAATCAGAATTTTAAAATCAAAAAATGTTTATGGACTGTTTGACATTTACATAGATTATAGAGTTTAGACAAATAGACTCATAGTTATCATTAATAGTATATTATTGAATAATATACAAATGTGCTAAGTGATTGAATGTGATGCATTTAAATTATTAGCATAGCTTCCGCAATTATTGTCTGGGTAGGCGGCGTCCAGTAATTGTTTAATTTCAAATGACCGCTGTAACTGTCTGGGTAGATGGCTCCCAATATGTGATTAAAACAGTCTTTTATCATGTCTATTGGGTTTGATGGTTTTCCATCTAATTGTGTTTAGAAATTGCATGATAGGATGTCATATGATGTATGACTTGATTGTTGATCTTGAATGAATCCCCGAAAACTAAAAATGTTCCCCAAACATTAAATATAAGTCTAATTATAACGCGTCGTCCATTATAATTGTTAGATGCTAAGTCCTTTTCGGCGATAAAGGTATTTATGCCAAAGCATTTGCTCTAAGTCTAAGAGGACCAAAGCCCTTTCATAGATGTGTTAAAGTGAAAGTAGATAATAAACATTTGTAGGTATTTACACCAAAGTGTTTACTTGCAAAGGCTAAATTTACTTAGGCATTTAAACGCAGTCGTATAATGGGATTGACTTGTTTAGATGAATCTTGACACCAAAGTGTCGGACTAGTTGATCGGTGTATTTTATATACACTTTTTGAGTCATTTTTAGTTAGTATTTTACTCATTTCAGTTATGTTTAGTATAGTATTAGGGTCGTTTTCCTTTCTTTTGTGTCACAGCGGTCAGAAATGGAGAAATGGCGAAAAGAAGAGAAAATGAGCTTAATTGAGATGGAATTGCACACAAAAAGGGCCAAGAAAGGAATTCTAAGAAGTTCCGGGAATTATAGAGGAGATCAGACGAAGTCCGGACGAAAAAAGGGCGACGAGACGGAATCCGCTAAAAACGTCATCGCACCGCGCGCGCTGGCGTTAGTGCGCGCGCCAATGTTCTGAATGTTCCGAAAGTTGCTGATTTTTCAGCGCGCCGCCAAGGCACGCTACGACGCGGGATTTATGAAGTTCTGGGCCGAATTTGACATGTTTTCAGAATCCTAAAGGGATAACTTTTCCTACCTAAAGGGATAATTTTTCCTACCTAAAGGGATAACTTTTCCTACCTTAAAACCCTTACCTAAAAGGATTCTAATAACTTTTCCTACCTACATAATCCTTAACCCTTCACCTAAAGGATTCTTGGTCTATAAATAGTCTCTACATCATTAGAAGAAACCATTCTCCATTCCACCATTCACCATTCTACATCCATCCATCCACCATTCCATCTTGTAAATATTCCACAACGCAATCCTTGGATGTTAAAAGGCTTGGAGACTCGTTCTTGAGTATTTTTCTTTTATTTCTTTTTGCTTTATTTATTTCAGTTCATGTATGGAGATTGTATTAGTTCTTAGTGTGACTATGTCTAGGAGCTAATTACTTTATTAGGGATTTCCTTGTGATTCACTTGAAACTCTATTCATGAATTAATATATTAGGTTGGTTTCTTCTTCACTTATTTAAGATTTATTCAATAGTTGTTTTGATTGCTTGATAATTACTTGATCACTAATTATCATAATTCTTATGATTTCTAACCGAAATCCGAAAGAGGATGTTGTGAATATGTTGTAGTTGGATAAACATAGGTTAAATCGTGGACGAAAGTACCCCGATACTTGTGTAGCTTAATAGGTTACTGCTCTTAATCCTCCTCTATAGTCAATCTTATCACCGAAAGGTAGAAAGGTGCTATACTGGGGTTGAGTGTTTATATAACCTTAACAGGAGTATAAAACGACTTAGTTAACCTGCTATCTTAACGTAGAAGAAGAAGTCAGTCTAATTGTATTAAAGATTGAGTAGAGTGGATAGTTGATGATCTTGGAAGCTCTAATTCTCCATCATAACTGATTTAAATCAAAGTATTTTCATAATTAGTTTATTTCATGCATTATTAGTTTAGAATTCCAATTCAATTTACGTTAACCAAATAGATAACATAGGATATATAATCGATACTTGAAAACCAGTCCTTGAGGACAATATTCGGTCTTACCTAGACTATATTACTTGTCATGATACGTGCACTTGCGTTAGTGTGTGCATAAATCGCGCATCAAGTTTTTGGCGCTGTTGCCGGGGATTGGCATACTTTCAATATCGATTTATCTATTCTTATTTCTAATTTGGTTGCTCCAAGAACAAGTTTCTAACTTGTTCTGCGAGCATCTTTTTATCACCTTTTGTTGTTTTTCTTATTTTGCAAGTTAAATTAAAAAAAAAATCAGGACACATGGACTACTACTATCAGAGACAGTGGAGTCATCAACAACAGCTTAACCCACAGGTTCTAGAGGAAAATCTAGATGAGTTGCAGGCAGTCATACTCAAGCTCACCAAGTGCCAGACTCAGTTTATGGCTGAGACAAGGGAATCCCTAAAAAATTTGGAGACCCACATAGGGCAACTGATGGATAGGATGAGCAATACACTTCAAGAAAATCTGCCTAGCGACATCATTATGGGAGGTGGTAAGCAAATTGAGGAGCCTGAACCACACCCAACTGTTGAGGAATCTGGCGGGATAATTGGTGTAGAGAAGGAAAAGGTTACTGAGATCCAATCATTCATCTTTTTGGATTCCTTGGAAAATCTTTTTCTTGTACCTATTGTAGAAGAAACACCACCAGCTGTCAATGTTGATCCCCAAAAAGAAAGTCCATACCATCAAGGGCACCCCCTAGAGTTGAGAGATGTAGGGAGATTCACTGATCCCTACATTATAGAGAGCCTAAAAGACAAGCTTGTCTTGTGTACTTGGGGGATAATTTTATGTTTGAGGCTCTTGTTTGAACAGATGGTTGTAGGAAAAGTGAGACATGCAACAATAACTCTGCGGATTGCAAGCAGTTCGCAGAAGGATCCAATGGGCACTCGTAAAGGTTAATTGCGTCCGGCTAAAAGACGTTAAAGACAGTGTTTGTTGGGAGGCAACCCAATGTTTTTAATTATGTTATTTTAATTTTTGTCTTTAGTTTGTTTTATTTTTTGTCTTGAACAGTCTCACGGTCTTGAGTTCTTGTTTTGTGTTGTTGGATGACAGGTGGACTGAAAGCTAAAACCGAGGAAAAATGAGCAAAAACGCTGAAAAAAAAGGAAAACTGTCGTCGGCCATGGCCGGAACTCAGAGAGCCACAAGATTAGCAGTATTACGCGCTGAATCTCGGCAGCGCGCGGAACCTCAGAGAGCCAGCCATATTCCGTGCAAATTCCAAAAAATTTCCTCCTAGACCTCCGTTATGACCGCTGTGTTGTGTCAGTAAGTTGTCCCTATTTTTTTGAGTCTTGCACACATTGGGGACAATGTGTGATATAAGTTTGGGGGGGGTGTCTTATTGTTTTTGATATTGTTGAATCTTGTTGATTTGTTTTGTGTATTTTTGAGTCATAAAATTTTTTTGAGTCATAATTTTCTGTCAAAGATCATGCATGCTCTAGTTACTAGAAACACCTAGTGAAGTAAGGTTGAATAATGTAATGGAATTAGAAGCAACTATCTAAACACTTAGGTTAGATATGCTAAAAACTCATGAAATCTGTCTATTTGGGGTTTCTGCTTGAATTGTGCATTGTTAAATGATTAAAACTTATGTGTATGATTGTTTGCTATTTGAGGCGAAATAGTTAGGATATGCATGTTAGGGAAGATGACTCAGGCATTTCTTTGTTAGCCAATTCTTACCACTTTTTCTTATCTCTGACATTAAAAATATCCCTAGTCAGCCCCTTTGAGCCTAAACAATAAACTTTTTCTTTGACACCCCATAATTCCACACTTGTGTCATAAGTAAAAATGTGGAATGATTGGAATAGAAAGTGTTAAAAAAGAGACAAAAAGAGTGAACAAGTTTGATGCACCCCAATAAAAAAGTAATAAGAAATAGACAAAAGCCTAAGTTTGGGGGTGCTTGTTATTCATAATACACTTCACTCTCTCAAAACAAAAGAGGGGAAAGATAGATATGAAGTGAAGAAAGGAAATCAAAAGAAAAGGGAAGAATTGAAAAGCAAAAGAGTTTATGGTACATAAAATGAGCCTAAATGTCTATTTTTACCTACCCATGCCTAAGCCTACATTACAACCCTGAAAAGTCCTGAAGATCTCTTATATGCATATCCATGATTAGTGGAGAATAGCAAGTAAACATGTCATAGGATTTTGAAATTGACATGCATAATTCAGTATTCTTACTTCTATTAAGCATGATTAAAACGAGTTTGCGAAATATCTAGCTTGATGTGTTTAGAATGCTAAAAATTCATGCTATATGTTCCTGCATATTATTCTGCTAACCTTCATGTTTTTCTAAGTAACACCAATGCAGCAAAGTGATCAATGTCGTTGAGTCTTTCTATTTTCTTTTTCCTTGTGTCTTTATTTCTTTCTTTTGATCTTTGCTCCAGGGCGAGCAAAGGTTAAGTTTGGGGGTATTTGATCGATGTATTTTATATACACCTTTTGAGTCATTTTTAGTTAGTATTTTAGTCATTTCAGTTATGTTTAGTATAATATTAGGGTCGTTTTCCTTCTTTTGTGTCACAGCGGTCAAAAATGGAGAAATGACGAAAAGAAGAGAAAATGAGCTTAATTGAGATGGAATTGCACACAAAAAGGGCCAAGAAAGGCAGTCTAAGAAGTTCCGGGAATTATAGAGGAGATCAGACGAAGTCCGGACGAAAAAAGGGCGACGAGACGGAATCCGCCAGAAAAACGTCACCGGCGCCGCGGCGCCTGGCAGCAGCGCCGCGGCGCCCAATGTTCTGAATGTTCCGAAAGTTGCTGATTTGCAGGGCCATGCGCGCTATTCAGGCTGGCGCCGACGCGGGATTTATGAAGTTCTGGGCCGAATTTGACATGTTTTCAGAGTCCTAAAGGGATAACTTTTCCTACCTAAAGGGATAATTTTTCCTACCTAAAGGGATAACTTTTCCTACCTTAAAACTCTTACCTAAAAGGATTCTAATAATTTTTCCAACCTACATAATCCTTAACCCTTCACCTAAAGGATTCTTGGTCTATAAATAGTCTCTACATCATTAGAAGAAATCATTCTCCATTCCACCATTCACTATTCTACATCCATCCATCCACCATTCCATCTTGTAAATATTCCACAACACAATCTTTGGATGCTAGAAGGCTTGGAGACTCGTTCTTGAGTATTTTTCTTTTCTTTCTTTTTGCTTTATTTATTTCAGTTCATGTATGGAGATTGTATTAGTTCTTAGTGTGACTATGGCTAGGAGCTAATTACTTTATTAGGGATTTCCTTGTGATTCACTTGAAACTCTATTCATGAATTAATATATTAGTTTGGTTTCTTCTTCACTTATTTAAGATTTATTTAATAGTTGTTTTGATTGCTTGATAATTACTTGATCACTAATTATCATAATTCTTATGATTTATAACCGAAATCCGAAAGGGGAGGTTGTGAATATATTGTAGTTGGATAAACATAGGTTAAATCGTGGACGAAAGTACCCTGATACTTGTGTAGCTTAATAGGTTACTGCTTTTAATCTTCCTCTATAGTTAATCTTATCACCGAAAGGTAGAAAGGTGCTATACTGGGGTTGAGTGTTTATATAACCTTAACAGGAGTATAAAACGGCTTAGTTAACCTGCTATCTTAACGTAGAAGAAGAAGTCAGTCTAATTGTATTAAGGATTGAGTAGAGTGGATAGTTGATGATCTTGGAAGCCCTAATTCTCCATCATAACTGATTTAAATCAAAGTATTTTCATAATTAGTGTATTCCCTGCATTATTAGTTTAGAATTCTAATTCAATTTACGTTAACCAAATAGATACCATAGGATAGATAATCGGTACTTGAAAACCAGTCCTTGAGGACGATATTCGTTCTTACCTAGACTATATTACTTGTCACGATACGTGCACTTGCGTTAGTGTGTGCATAAATCGCGCATCACTAGTCTAAAGACGTAAGATTAAAATGAAAGATATTTAATCAAACCAAGAGTTGTAGAGTTGTTTTACAATTGGTTGAGGACCTACCAAAGTGTGCTATTGAAGTTATCAGCCAAAAAAACGCGAATATAGCATATGTTTCGATTTTGTCCCATTATGACCTTTATATTGATTTAGGTCTGTATTCTACCTTGGGGTCGTAGAAGTATGTAAAATAGTGGAAGTTAATTAAACAAATGCCATGTTAAATTAGTTTATTATGAATGTATTATAATTTAGGAATGAATTTTGATTGCATTTTACTGTTCTATCAATTATCTTCAGATCTTCAGAAATGTCAAACTTTTCGTTGAAAATGCTCATGGAGTCAAACAGACTCACCGGACCCAACTTCATTGACTGACTAAGAAATGTTAGAATTGTCCTTAGACAGGAAGAAATTGAGTATACATTGGACAAAGTATTTCCCATCGCTCCAGCGGAAGACTCTGCAGAGTATGCAACTTTTGACCATGTTGTTTACAAGAAACATTATAAAGATGTCACCTCAGCTCAATGCTTAATATTGTCTTCTATGTCACCTACATTGCAAAGACAACATGAAACTATGGGGCCCAATGAAATGTTAGCCCATTTGAAGAGTCTTTATGATTCGCAAAGTCAGACAATGGAGTATGACATGCTCATAGAACTTTTCAAGTGTAGGCTAAATAAAGGGGGCCAAGTTTCACCTCATGTGTTGAGGATGATTGAGTTGATTGAGAGGTTAGCTTCTATAGACATAAGGTTTCATGACAGAGTCGCCACCACCTTCATCCTGCACTCACTTCCTAAGTCGTTTGAGAGTTTCATTGTTAATTATAACATGAATGGGACTAAAGCGACATTGTTGGAGTTACATAATATGTTAAAGACTTTTGAATCTTCGACCTCTAAGACCAAGCCTATTCTGATGGTTGGCTCCTCTAGTCGCCCCAAACCGAAAGGTAAGGGACAACAGAAGGGAAAGGGCAAAATTATTGCTCCGGCAGCAGCAATGAAGCCCAAGGGAGGGGCGAAGAAGAAGAAGAAGAAACTGCCGGCATCGGATGTTTGCATGAATTGCAACAGGAAGGGGCATTGGAGAAAGGATTGCACTGCTCCAGGCGGAGGAATGGCACCAGGTGCTAATGTGCAAGGTATGTTTGTAATTGAAATTAATCTATCTATAAATGATTCTCATTCCTGGGTACTTGATACCGCTTGTGGCTCATACATTTGTACAAATGTGCAGGGGCTAACTGATAGCAGAAAGGTCGGACCTCGCGAGGTGGACCTGCGAGTCGGAAATGAAGCACGAGTTGTTGCTGAGCGCGTGGGAACTTATAGGATAGATTTACCTTTTGGCAAAGTTTTAATGTTGAACAATTGTTTTTATGTTCCTTCTTTGACAAGAAATATTATTTCCATTCCTGTACTTGATTCAGAGGTTTTTTCCTCAAACACGTCTAATGGCAATATGGTTTTGACTTTAGATAATGTTGTGTATGGAATTGCGCCTCTTATGAATGGATTATATACATTGAACTGCCACAGGGAAATTTTCAATGTACAAAATAAAAGGGCTAAGTTAAATGAAAGAAATTCTACTTACTTGTGGCATTGTAGACTTGGTCATATCAATCAAACAAGGATAGAACGGTTGAGAAAGTTAAATTATCTCGAACCATTTGACTCACAATCTTATGGTAACTGTGAATCCTGTTTGAAGGGTAAGATGACCATTAAACCTCTTTCTGGAAAGGGGATCCGTGCCAAGGAGGTGCTTGAGTTAGTACATACGGACGTATGTGGACCATTTATGACTCAAGCTAGAGAAGATTTCTTTTACTTCATCACTTTCACAGACGACTTATCAAGGTTTGGATATGTGTATCTTATAAGACACAAATCCGAGGCTTTTGAGAAGTTTAAGGAGTTTAAGTGTGAAGTTGAGAAACAGCTCTCAAAGAGTATCAAGACTCTTCGATCTGATCGTGGGAGTGAATACTTAAGTAAAGAATTTATTGACTACTTAAAGCTTCATGGAGTTCATTCCGAATGAACACCTCCTGGAACACCACAGATGAATGGTGTTGCCGGGAGGAGAAACTGAACCTTGCTTGACATAGTTCGTTCCATGATGAGCTTTTCAGCTCTTCCTACATACATTTGGGGATACGCTATTTTGACCTCAATATATGTTCTAAATAGAGTTCCATCTAAATCAGTCGAAAAGACATCATATGAGGTATGGTGTGGCAAGAAGCCATCACTTAGACACATGAGGCCCTGGGGCTGTCCTACATATGTCAAGAAGTTGATCACTGATAAGTTGGAATCTAAAAGTGAGAAATGTTACTTTGTTGGGTATACGAAGGAAACTAAGGGATACTATTTCTATCTTCTTGGAGAACATAAGATATTTGTTTTTAGGAACGCAACTTTCCTTGAAGATGAATATGTCTACAAGGATGAGAGTTGCACAGAGATAGAACTTGAAGAAATTCAAGAACAAGGTAACAAAGAGGTTGGATCCTTGCCCGGTGATAAAGGCAAGAATTCAGTGGGAGCTTCTGGCGAAAATTGGGTATTTAGGGTACCTCCTTCGGCCAGTGGGAGTGCTACGAGGAGTAATGCAGAAATGCAAGATCTTCCGGTACAGACCTTGGGAGCAAGTGCACTAGTTGCATTTCCTCCCATTCAGGAAAGACATGAAAATGATATTCCTGAAATCTCTAATGTTGGTGGATCGACCAGCGCCCAAGAACCTACTCACAGTCAGAACATACCGGTAACTGAATTGCAAGACAATCAACTCCGTAGGTCTTCTAGATCTCATCGTGCTATGGAAATACTAAATCTACTTGTGGAAACACAAAATGAGCTAGATATTACAGATGATGACGAGCCTAGAATCTATCACGAAGTAATGCTAGACATTAATTCGAAGAGATGGCAAGAAGCCATGAAATCCGAAATGGAATCTATGTATATCAATCAAGTGTGGAACTTGGTTGATTTGTCAAATGGGGTTAAAACCCATAGGATGCAAATGGGTCTTCAGGAGAAGATTGATACATCTGGCAAGATTCAGACTTATAAAGCTAGACTAGTGGCTAAAGGTTTTACTCAGCGTCCTGGTGTGGATTATGATGAAACCTTTTCAACGGTGGCTAAGATAAAGTCTATTCGGATTTTGCTTGCAATAGCTGCACACTATGATTATGACATTTGACAGATGGACGTCAAAACTGCATTTCTCAATGGTAATTGAGGAAGTGTATATGAAACAACCTGAGGGTTTTTCATGTGAGTCCAGATCAAATGATGTGTGCAGGCTACAGAAGTCCATTTATGGACTTAAGCAAGCCTCTAGGAGTTGGAATATTTGTTTTGACAATGCTATCAAATCTTTTGATTTTGTCAGAAGCAATAGAGGATCCTTGTATTTATTCCAAACGCAAGGATGAGGGTATTGTCTTCATTATAATATATGTTGATGACATATTGATAATGAGAGATAATAAGACCCTCATGCAATCAGTTAAAGATTGGTTGTCCAAGATCTTCATGATAAAGGATTTAAGTGAAGCCTTCTACATTCTGGGAATTAAGATCTATAAAGATAGACCTAATAGATTGTTGGGGCTGTCACAGTCAGTCTACATAGACAAAGAGCTTAGACTTTTTTCGATGGAGAATTCCAAGAAAGACGGTCTTCCAATGGGTCGTTATCAAAGAAGAGCTACCCTTCTAATGCTATTGAACTTGAGCGCATGAAAAGGATCATGTATGCTTCGTAAGACTACGATTCCTCTTTTGTAGAGGCTTAGGATTCCTATTGTAAAAGGAATGAATATTGTACTCTATATATACTTTGATATTAATGAGAAGACTCCTCAAGGAAGATTAATATCATCTTACAATTATAAAAAAAAAAAAAAAAAAAAACAACTAAAATACATACTCCTGTGTGATCATATCTTCATCAATAAAAGCTGAGAACTCATGTATCAGTTTCTAATCCACATGGGTTGTTATACTCGACATCAACGGGGATCTGTCTTTCACAAACTTAACAGGTATGCCCAAAGCACTAAGACCAGACCCAGCCACAAATTAGTGATTGTTTTGCCCTACCAAGACGTTTTGGCCTAGCCTTCTGAGGAGCTAGAGGTGTTTTTTCATCATCACTTATCTCCACTATGGTCATACCTAGTGGAATCACAAACTCGGAGACAGTTCATCTTCAGAATCACTATCCCCAACTCTTTTTTCAGACGGACCAACTTCAAAATTTTTAACACCACATGTTGCATTAGCAGAAACCTCTAATGTTTGTTAAAATTTTGTGATTTTTCACATGTATTGTAAGATGATATTAATCTCCCTTAAGCAGTCTTCTCATTAATATCAAAGTATATATAGAGTACAATATTCATCCCTTATACAATAGGAATCTTAAGCCTATACAAAAGAGGAATTCTAGTCTTACCATAATTATATTTATACAATATATGGAAATATTCTAATTATGGGTAGGGATACAATTGTTTCTATAATATACATGTTTACACACCCCTCAGTCGGAGCGGGAGAAGGCTGGACGCTGAGACTGGATCTAAAGTCAAAAAATAATTGTCTGGAAAGTCCTTTGGTAAATATGTCTGCATACTGATAGGATGATGGAACATGTAACACTCTGACATGGTCTAGCGCAACTTTCTCACGAACGAAGTGTAGGTTTATCTCAATATGCTTAGTTCGATGATGTTGAACCGGATTATGAGAAAGATAGATGGCAGATATGTTATCACAATACACAATAGATGTCTGACGCAAAGGACACTGAAGTTCTAACAGTAAATTTATGAGCCAACAAATCTCAGCTACCACATTTGCAACTCCTCTGAACTCAATCTCGGCACTTGATCGAGATAGGATAGCATGTCGCTTGGCAGACCCAGAAATCAGATTATCCCCTAAAAAACACAAAAGCCGGAGGTGGAGCGTCGAGTGTCCGGACACTCTGCCCAATCTGCATCCGTATATGAAAGCAATTTGTTTGGTGCAGAGGGGTATAGGTGCAAACCATAATCAATAGTTCTCTTAATGTATCGAATGATACGCTTAAGAGCAGTGAAATGAGACTCGCAGGCGTGCGTGAATAAGCACACTCTTTGAACAACATAAGTTATATGCGGCTGGTGAAGGTGAGATCTTGAAGTGCACTGCAAGACTCACTATCTGAGTAGGATCGGCGGAGCACCATCCAGTGCACTGAGCTTAGATTTAGAATCAACTGGAGTAGGCACCTCTTTGCAGTTCGCCATATTAGACCTGTACACAATCTCCTCTGCATACTTACGCTGACACAAGAACATATGATTGGCAGACCTGGTCACTGATATCCCCAAAAAGTAACTCAGCTTCCCCAAATCAGTCATTGCAAATTCGGACTTAAGCAAGGCAATAATCTCATTTTTCAATCCGTCGGAGGAGGCAGTAAGAACAATATCATCCACGTAAAGTAATAAGTAAGCAGTGCTACTACCTCAATGAAAAATGAATAGTGATGTATCACTCTTGCTGCATACAAACCCAATCTGCAAGATATATCTGGCAAAGCGATCATACCACGCACGGGGGGCTGTTTCAGGCCATATAGTGACTTACGGAGACGACACACATAGTGAGGAACTGCTGGATCATGTAATAATGCATTCTTTATATCAAGCTGGATAGGCCAGTGTTTGCCCATGACAATGCTCAAAATTGTGCGGATGGTAGCCGGTTTGACAACCGGGCTGAAGGCCTCACCACAATCAATGCCCTCTTGTTGATTTGTGTCATTAGCCACAAGTCTTACCTTATACCTCTCAAGATCTCCACTGTCTTTGAATTTGTGATTAAATAACCACAGACGAATTATATTCACCCCCTCAGATCTAGGTACTAGATCACATGTGTGTTGTTTAGTTAAAGCATTGAATTCCTCGGTCATAGCCGAATTTCAATTAGGGTCTTGTTTGGCCAATATAGGGTTCTTGGAAATTGGTGAAATGATTTGGGCAGACAAGTTAAATTGGAATTTGAGTTTGAAGATTCCATGCTTTTCACGAGTTTCAATTTGGTGAGTAGGGATAGTGGGAGGTTCCGAGGCGGAGGTATTTGTTGGATACGGAGAAGGAGGGATAGACGCCAGAGTAGGCACCGCGGCGCTGGAGGGAACCGGCGGCGGCGCCGTGGCGCCGTGATCAAGTGCCGCGACGCTGGAGGACTGACAGACCTCTCTGATATTTTGGCGTCGTGGCGCCTCAGCACTAAGTCGCGACGCTATCAACGGTGAATCTGGGACCTGTTCGCAGGAGTTTTGGCACCGTGGCGCTGACGCTGAAAAAGAACTGCTATGCTCTAATTGACTTAGGATGATGGGAGAGATGACAGCTCGTCAAGAAAAGAATAATCCGGTTTTTGGAACTTTTTAAGATTCGAAAACGGGAATGTGATCTCGTCGAATATGACGTGACGAGAGATGTGGATCTGACGAGTGGACAAGTCATAACATAGATAGCCCCTATGGTTCGACGGGGAGCCTAGATAGACACAAGGAGTAGATCGGGGGGCTAGTTTGTGAGGGGTGGTAGAGGCAATGTTAGGATAGCATAGACAACCGAATATTCGGAGATGATCATAAGAGGGGACTCTATGATAGAGAATTTCGGTAGGGGTCATATTGTGAAGGGTGCTAGTTGGGAGAATATTTAGAACGTATTCTGATATTTTAGCTGCATAGACCCAGAAAGATGGAGGTAGGGAGGCATGAATCAAAAGAGTGTGAATCATATTGTTAATGGTGCGGATGATTTTTTCAGCTTTATCGTTTTGTGAGGAGGTGTGGGGGCAGGAGAAGCGAAAGACCATGCCATTATTGGTACAAAACCGGTAAAACATAGAGTTATTGAATTCACGACCATTATCGCACTGAAAAGATTTTATGCCTTTTTCAAACTATGTTTGAATGAATTTACGAAAATCAAGAAATTTGGCAAACACTTCCGATTTAAATTTGAGAGGATATAACCAAACAAAGTGAGAAAAATCATCTAGTAAGATAAGATAGTATTTATGACCGAGAGAACTAGCAACATGTGATGTTCATAAATCGGCATGTATAATATCAAAAGGTGCAAAAGTAACACTAGTAGATGATTTAAATGGAAGACGAGTATGTTTGCCTAAAGAACAAGAAACACAGTTTTGGGCAAGCTTTCCATTACAAGTAATGAAACTATTGCCTCTAAGAAAACTAAAAACTGGAGCTCCTGGATGATCAAGTCTATTATGTCATGTTGAAGAAGAAATGACCGCTAGAGAGATGGGAGAGCTAGATCTGGAAGCGAAGGTGGAGTGAATGGATAGAGATCTCCGTGCTATTGCATCTCGTAAGAGGTGTTCCCGTATGAAGATCCTTCACAGTAAAATCATAAGGCTCTGATATCATGTAAGATGGTATTAATCTCCCTTAGAGAGTTTCTCATTAATATCAAAGTATATATAGAGTACAATATTCATCCCTTATACAATAGGAATCCTAAGCCTATACAAAAGAGGAATCCTAGTCTTACCATAATTATATTTACACAATATATGAAAATATTCTAATTATGGGTAGGGATACAATTATTTCTATAATATACATGTTTACGTGTATATCTATGTTCCATGTTAAAAATACTGATCCAGTTTAACCCAATCTCAAATGCTCCATTCGCCCTTGTTTGCACAGTGAACTACTAGATTGGACATATAATTTTATGTGACAGAATGTTAAGTTCTCTATGTTGTTCATTTTCTTGAAACGTGCAGGAATTCCGGATGGAGTGATCAATGTCGTAACAGGATTTGCTCTCATATGGACGTACACAAGGTAATTGCCAACTGTCCGTGAAAGTCAAAAAACATAGAGCATTGTAGTGGGCTGCGGAGCCAAAATTTTCACTAAGACGAGTAAAAATATAAAGAATTAAACACACAAAGAAGTCAAAGGGATTCAACATATAGTATATACATTATTATATACATAAAAAAGATTATCTATACAGTGTAATTTTCCAGCGAGGAGTGTCCTGGCACCGCCACCGGTGGGGGGTATTAACAAAAGTTAGCACACTTCTGTGGCTAATGTCACTGTTTATGGCGTGTTTTAACAGATAAGCTTCACAAGGTCGACAGAAGTAGGACGTTTAATAATGCAGGCTGCAGCAACAAGCAATTTGAAACATGTCTCACTAGAAATGGGGGGCAAGTGTCCTTTTATAGTATTTGATGATGTAGATGTGGACAAAGTTGCACCTATTGCTTTTATTGGAGGATTATACAACAAGGTAAACTGAATTTCACACTTCCATTCCTTGTTATATTCTCAATTGAATCAGTGAGATATTGTTCATTTCACTTTCAATTTTCTGTCAGGGAGAAGTTTGGGTGGCTGGATCACGTCCTTTCATCCAAGAAGGAGTTTACGATAAATTTGTTAAGAAATTGGAGGAGATGGCAAAAACATGGGTGGTTGGCGATCCTTTTGATCCAAATACTCGTCATGACCAGAAGTATATTTGCTATCATTGAACATGGCAAGAGGGAGGAGGCAACTTTGTTAACCGGAGGGAACGCATTGGATAGGAAGGGTTATTTCATCGAGCCAACCATATTCGTTGATGTTGAAGTAAGCATTCTAAAACTATAGTGTTGCATTTGAACGCAGAGATCAAATATCAGGGGTAGAGAAGGTTACATTTGTATCAAAATCTGAACCGAGGGTCTATCTGGAACAGTCTCTCTACCTCACAGGGTAAGGTCTGCGTACTTCTCATTCTCCTCAGACCCCACATGTGGGATCACTGAGAATGTTATTGTTGTTGATTTACTAACATCTGATGTCGCTATCCAGAGAATTTAGAACGCATCAAGTTCAAATCCTAGTTCCTCCACTGTCAAATATACATCATGCCAAATCTTGTTAATGCATTTGGCAGGATGGCATGACAATTGCAAAAGAAGAAATATTTGGACCTGTTTTATCAGTAATGAAGTCCAAGTAAGTTGATTTCCAATATTAGCAATTTTCTGTTAAACAGTAAGATTCTCAGTATATCTTTATATGGTTAATATTTCATCGTGTGACGAATTGCAGGACTGTAGAAGAGGTGATCAAGAGAGCCAACTGTACAAACTACAAAGTATGGAAATTGAACATTGCCAACACAGTTTCAAGATCGATTCAAGCTGGGGTTATTTGGATAAACTGTTACTTTGCTTTCGATCCTGAATTGCCCGTATGGAGGATACAAATGCAGTGGCTTTGAAAGAGATTTGGGAATGGAAGGCCTTCATAAGTTTCTTCATGTTAAATCTGTAGCCACTCCCATTTACAACTCTCCTTGGCTTTAAATTTCCAGACATCAAGTGCAACAGATTAGATTACTATTGCCATAATTTCTCATGCAAATGCGACCAGACAATAAAATCTTCTCCCTTTTGGTTGAAGAATCTTCAATCTTATAAATAAAAGGTGTAACCTTAATACCACTTCAGCTGATGATTATTGACCCTTTTATCTGTAATCGCTTCACTGATAAAATAAACGAGATATATGGTACCAATTTAAATATGCAAACGCACTGTTTAATCAAGGACTTGATTTCATGGTTGCAATCTTTCACAGTATCAATATATATGAGAAAAACTACCTTTCCCCCATATTCCTGAATTGGACTAACAACTGAGCAGATGCAAATATGTAATCAAACAATGTAAACAGCAAAAGAACTACCAAGAGCAAAAAAAAACTTGAATTAACATGTGATAGCAGTGGCTATCATCTTCATGAGTGGAGGAAAATGCCTGAAGCATGGAGCTGAAAATTCTTCAACTCCGCTAAAAGTGACGAAACAGTACTTATTATCCTTACATAGAAAGATCAAAACACACAACTTAAGATGCAGATGATGTGGGTTTTGAATTTTCAGCAGTTGTTCCTACATGCTGAATGACAAATCCATAAATTTTTCGTCTCAAGCACTCTATCTTCTGTATTAATTGCTCGTCCTTCTTTGACACTACACGATCCAACCAGCTATTAACTCGCTTAAGTTGTGACAGAATAGCGGTAATTGAACCACTGTTGGAGGAACCTCCGTCGGAAGCCACCAAGGAGCAATTATTGAACACACGAAAACCCGCATCTAATGATTCTTCAACAAAAGTGATGAACCAAGTTCGCATCTCAGATTGCAACTTCTTTGCAAATTCTACTGTCTCATTCATCCCATTACCCCTTGTCCAAGTTCCAGTTACTGCTGAAACCATCGAAGGATTCTTATTAGACGCTTTTGTTGATTGATACATTGGAGAGCTTTTAGCAGATGCTGATTGAGTTCCACTGTTCTGATTTGTTAAGAGAGACACGATTTCAAGATCAGTTGCCAGAGCAGCCTCCACCCAAAGAAGAGATGATTTTGGTTGCTCCATAGTCATATTCTCGGTAGATTTTTGGACACCGCATTTGCTGGTGATTGATTCAGCAACACATGTTGATTTCACTACATCTTCGTAAATTGACATGAAACGATCGATTGTTGGTAGAGGGTTTTTAGGGTTGGATGTTGAGCGAAGATCTGCAAACATACTGCAAAAAAAGTAGACACAATTAAGAAAATGAAAGAGAAATCTTGAAAGCATTTCTCATTTGGATGTTATGAAACAATGAAATGTTTCCACTCTTTCCTTTAGACTCCTCGCTCCTTACTTTCTATTTTGGTAAATAAAAAATTACCTCCAGGATGACTTTTATGTTTTAATCTCCTGAAAATCCCAACAGCATTTTCCTCTCTAGACAAGTGTTAAGTTAAAGAGATTGAGAAGAAAAATCTTTTAACAACATCAACAATGTTCAAGAACCTAGTATTTATTACTAAATAAAAAGTCAAAAAATTCACCATTGATTTATGAGTAGACAACTATATTAGTTTGTGCGTGCTCAAGATCAACGGGAAGCTTCAAAATTACCTCCAGGATGACTTTTATGTTTTAATCTCCTGAAAATCCCAACAGCATTTTCCTCTCTAGACAAGTGTTAAGTTAAAGAGATTGAGAAGAAAAATCCTTTAACAACATCAACAATGTTCAAGAACCTAGTATTTATTACTAAATAAAAAGTCAAAAAATTCACCATTGATTTATGAGTAGACAACTATATTAGTTTGTGCGTGCTCAAGATCAACGGGAAGCTTCAAAAGCATTCTAACCCCCCACCCCCACCCTACAAGAAAGCAAAAGAAGTTTAGCTTTCTTTTCATCATAATTGGCCAAGAGTTCAGCTCCTTATTGACTAGGGAAATCCTAGTAATTATAAGATTTGGCTGTGTTCATTCCCTTGAGCTCAAAGATAATTTAGTGGCATACACCATACAGTTGTTCATATGTTTTGGCATAACAATGAGATGGAAAAGCTCTAAAAAGGTGGTGACGTTTACCTCAAACTTCTCAAAATAGTCTCAGTGGAAAGTGCCTCTTCCAAGGCTTCAGCTGCAGCTGTTGAAGCAATTATTCTCCTTTGCATGGCTTCCTGCACCAGCAAATTTACCATTTGAATGATAGTTCTTCAATTATAAACAGGAAGGACAAACACCTATGAATTCACTAATGTAAATTCCTACTCAGCACTTATTTGTCTCATGATCGCTCAATTACTGACTGGAACTCTTTATCTACATCAAGAGTTATTAACCATTTTATGCACATCTAGTAACGAAGGAGTTCCTTCATGAGACAACTTGGCATCATTTTTTTGGTTCGCACTGTTAGAACTAGTGTAACTCCACCCTTAATGGGTGAATACATAAGTTACTCTTCACATGAATGTAGTTCATGAATGGAACAAGTTGTAACTCCCTAGTTAATGGAAGAAGAATTATTAAGCTCCTTATTAAAGTGGGAGTTAAAGATAGTTTGTTCTACTATAAAAAGGGATGACTTTGAGGTCATTCCACACACCACAAATTGAGAGAAATAAACATCAATAGATTAGAGTGTGATTGTTGTGGAAAATTTACAAGACTCCACAAGTGATCTTGTAAGAAACCGTTCGGCAATTGGTGGTAGTGAGACACATCGATTCTAGAGACTAAGGTATGTATTATTCCGCATAAATCCCCTAGTTTAAATTCCTTCATTGGTATCAGAGCATCATGGTTAGATGTGTTTACTTTCACCATTGTATGATTTAAATTTGGTGGAAAACAGTATTTCATTTGAACGATATTGCATGACAAAGGTTTTTCTGAAAAAACATGATTAATCATCATATTTTCGACTGTATTATCTCCTTGTATTTGTTGCTTTCGTACTCTAGACTTATATTACTGGAAAGATCTTTTCGAGAGCTTTTGGTGATATATTATTTGTAAGATTTTGATAACGGATGAAGGAGATATAATTGTCAAAAGTTGGCTGTCCGAAACAGAAAGAAATTTGAAATTTCAGCTTTAACGTTCAGATTCTGTTCTTTCTCCTTATTCAGGACTCAACTGTATGTCAGCCATATATCACTGTAAAGATATTTTCGATATCTTTCTAACGGTATATTTTTTGTAAGATTCCGAAATTGAATGAAGGAGATATGAGCGTTAAAAGTTGACTGCTCTGAATAGACAAAAATCTGAAAATTTCTGCAAAAACACCTGAAGTTTTGACGAACTTTTCTCCAACCATTGGATATATTATAGAGCAAGTCATATATCATTTAAAAGATATTTTCAAGATCTTTCCAATGACATATCATATGCCGAATTTTGATATAACATGAGGGAGAAATTAACGTCTAAAGTTGGCTGCTCAAAAACAAAAACAAAAAAGGGTACAAATCCTTTAATTTTCACTAGAGGAAAAAAAATACAATTCTGAAATTCATTTTTTGAAAAAAATGGATTGTGATAATATTTTTGTTGTAATTGATTCATGAACACAAGGTAAGGCGGCGTACAACAGACCCTTATGGTCCGGCCCTTCCTCGGACCCCACTCATAGCGGGAGTTTAGTGCACCGGGCTGCACCTTTTTTTAATTGATTCATGAACACGTTCAAATTTTTAAAATAATAAAGTGTGATGTTCATGATTATAGTTTATGTCACTTTTATAAAAAATAATGACATGTTTCTTTCCGAGTGAGAGTTCTAAATTGGTTGACAACTTGCTCATTTAGAATTATTATTAATATTTGATTTGCGCATACTTGATCTAGAAAAATATTGTTGTGCTTAAGGTTATATGTGATGAAAGTAAGACAAACTTAGACTTTTGAACATGGCCTATAGTATACCGATATCAATTTAGATGCAATTTTTGAAGCAAATATATATATATATATATTGCGTATGTGCTATGTTTTTTTATTTTATGTGCTTAGAAATTTTTGAAATGGCGTCAAAGACTATTATATTGTTGGATTGAATAAGGGTGAGAAACTTAATGGTGACAATTATGACATTTGGCACTGTAAAATTCAATACGTCCTTGAAGAGCAGGATGTTTTGGAGACTCAATAATGTGATGGTTGAGCCGTCTAGTGGAAAACACAGAGCAACATACAAAAGAAAAATAGGCTTTTCAAGCCTGGAAGAAAAAGAACAGTATTGCTCGCATAACGTTGCTACGCAGTATGGCTGATGATATGATGTGTGAATTTGAATCCTATCCAACGGCTCAAGCAATGTGGATAGTACTGAAAGATAAGTTTGGTGGCACTTCTACTACAAAACTTAGGAGGTTGACCATCAAATTTTACACCTACAGATTGCGCCCTAACACATCGATGACTGCATTTAAGAAATGTCAAACATCAGCTGGTCATAATCTCTTTCTGATGAACAACAAGAACAAGTTGTTATTAGATCTCTTCCTGCTAATTGGGAATATGACCCACAATGAAAGTATCAAGTCTTTTGAAAACATTATTAAACACCATCTTGTTCTTGAAGATGAGCGTCGTGACACTTCAAAAACAACTGAACAAGTTTTTCTAGCTGAATCTGGGACTTCAAATCCTAAGCAAAAGAATACGAACAAGAAAACTTGGAAGAAAAAGGGATCTGGTAAGCCAAATCAGAACAGTAAACGTCAATTTAAGAAGAGGGGAAAACGAGGTGATAAAAAGGTTGATATGACCAAAGTTGAGTATTATTCCTGCCACAAGATGGGTCATTATGCGCGGGATTGTCCTGAGCAGCATAAGGTAACACCATATACTGAAAATCCTCAATTTGTTTGTCTCCAGTACAACATTAATGGCTGATGCTAATTCTCTGTGGATTGTAGACTCAGGTGCCACATACCACATAGCCAGAGCCAGAGGATCGTTTGTTGAGTACCACCGGCTGCCTTCATGAAGCAGATGGCTTTATGTAGGAAATAATGCTTCAATTGAAGTAAAAAGGATTGGTTGTGTAACGGTCGAACCCTACTTTTATATGATGTCTTATATGTTCCAGATATTCGGCGGAACTTGTTTCTCTTCTTAAATTAGATTTCAATTTAAATTTTCACAATAATTTGTTGACATTGTTCATGCAATAAATATTATGGTTCTGGTTATTTATCTGATGGTTTTATCGTGTTGGACACAATTTGTGATTTTAATTATATATCTATTAATCATGGTTGTTTTTCTTTAACAACATCTATTTTAAATGTAAATACTTGCCATGTTAGACTTGGACATATAGGTCTTGAAAGAATGAATACATCGGCAAAACAAGGATTGTTCGGGTCCTTAACTAAAGTTGAAATGCCAATTTGTGAACATTGTCTAGCAGGGAAAACAACTAGGAAACCATTTTGGGAAGGGAACTAAATCTGAGTTTCCGTTGCAACTCATTCATTCAAATATATGTGGTCCTATGAGTTGTTTCATCACATTCATACATGATTATACTCGTTACGGTCATGTTTATTTGATTTTCCATAAGTCAGAAGCATTGGAATGCTATAGACAATTTATGAATTTGGTGGAGAATCAATTAAGCTTAAGAATAAACGCATTAAAGAACTGTGGACGTGAGTATCTATCAGATCAATTTAAGGATCTATGTGATGAAAAAGGAATTGTAAGACAGTTAACAATTCCATACACTCCTCAACAAAATGGAGTAGCTGAGCGAAGAAATAGAACTTTGTTTGAAATGGTTACGTCTATGATGGCGCAGGCTAACTTGTCAATTTTCTTTTGGGGAGATGCATTGATGTCTGCAGCTTTTGTTCTTAACTGTGTGCCTTCTAAGTTTGTTGCTTCCACACCATATGAATTATGGACAGGTAGAAAACCTGACTTAAATGTATTGCAGCCTTGTGGGTCTCCAGCATGATTCTTCTCATAAGTATTGGAAGCTGGGCCCAAGGGGCAAGAAATGCATCTTTATTGGCTATTCAAATCAATCAAAGGGCTTTGTCTTCATAGGAAAAAGTGAAGATGGAAGCATAACAGAACTTGAGTCGTGAAATGCCACATTTATAGAGACAGAATTTCCTAATAAAGGCAATATTGATAAAACTGTGTCATTTTATGAAGTTGTGGAACCAAAGAAGTGAGGAACAAGAAGTTGTACCTTCTCCTGCTGATCCAAGTGGGAGAATTATTCATTTAGAGGATATCCCCCCAAGAGACACAATTACGCAGGAGTACACGAGAAACTGTTCCCGACGTCATTTTGAGATCGAAGGGGAAGCATATTAATAGTTACTCTGCAAGATGATGAAGAGCCTAATTCAGTTCATGAGGCCCTTTCAGGCTCTACTAAGGATAAGTGGATGAAAGCAATAGAAGAGGAAATGGAGTACATGAGGACAAACCATGTTTGGGATTTTGTTGATCTTCCGCCAAGTCGAAAGGCAACTGAGAGCAAATGGGTTCTCAAAATAAAAATAAAAGTGGATGGTTCTATTGAACGCTACAAAGCCCGTTTGGTGGCTAAGGGGTACACACAACAAGCAAGAGGGTATTGATTATGAGAATACCTTCTCTCCCGTTGTGAGATTTAGCTCTATTAGGCTAATTCTAGCTATAGTTGCAAGTATGAACTTGGAGTTACATCAGATGGATGTAAAGACCGCATTTCTCAATGGAGACTAAATGAAGAAATTTATATGGAGCAACCATTAGGTTTCATCCAAAATGGTCAAGAGCACAAAGTCATAAGACGTCTTGACCATCGAGCTAGTACGTCTTATGACTACAATATGATTGATGAAGACCACTGTGTGTATATGAAGCGATCTGAAAGTGAAAAAGAAGCCATGAAGAGGGTCCCATATTCAAGTGCAATTGGGAGTCTAATGTATGCAATATTGTGTACACGTCCGGACATTTGTTATGCAGTTGGTCTTGTAAGCCGTTATCAGTCCAATCCAGGACAAACACACTGGAAAGCTGTTAAGATCTTGAGATACTTGAGGGGAACTGTTGATTATAAATTAAGTAACCAAATGAGTGATTTACACTTGGTAGGTTACTTTGATGCTGACTGGGACTGAGACTTAGATGATAGAAAGTCCACTTCTGGTTATATATTCTTGCTTAATAATGGTACCATTTCGTGGAGTAGCAAGAAACAAACATGCACAACTTTGTCCACTATGGAAGCAGAGTTTATTGCATGTTCTGCAACAGTACAAGAAGCAGTGTGGCTAAAGAGATTCATGAAACACTTAGGGATCGTTGACAAGCCAATGGATCCAGTGAAACTCTTTTGTGATAGCCAAGCAGCCATAACTTATACAAAAGATCCTAAGTATCATAGTAGAACTAAGCGCATAGTCACAAAGTACAATTTTATTAGAGATATCATAGCACATAAAAAAATCACTCTACAATACATTTCACCACACAAAATGGTGGTTAATCCCTTGACGAAGCCAATACCTAGGGATGTGTTTATTGAGCATGTGAAATCTCTAGGATTGCACAAATTGTAGAGTGTTGTATTTCCTTATTTGAATTCTTTGAATACAATACCTGGATATTTCCTTTTGGAAAAATACACATTTATTTTAGTTCATGAATATTCCAATCATATTTGTTAATTGGCACATACACAATATTAGAGTATGTCATACTGGATGACAAGATTGGCTTTCTCACACGAGCAACCGCCTTGGGCGCTTATGGAGAGCGAGCGAGCCAAGATGAGACATTCATGGTTCTTATAGCTAAATGGTAGTTAACAAACATCATACTACAAGTAAGAACATATTATTTAATGTCGCCCTAGTGGATGACTAGGATGAGATCCTAAAGAAATGTCAAACAGAATGATCAAATTATGGATTCCCACCATCCATAATACCTGTAGCCAGATGTGAGATCTCCTCTAGAAGCCGTGAGAGGCTAGCAGAGTGGTAGAACTCAGGTAAGGTAAAGGGTTTACCTGGACCAAGATATGTACGGTGTAAGCAAAGAAAATCGACATACACTCTAGTAATCAGAGTTCCACTGTAGCATGCATTTCATATTGCATGTGCTTTAGAACCGCAAATTGGGTATGTAAGTGAATGAATCCTGCTTCACTACTGTGTGAGACCTAGAAAGAAATTAAATCCTTTCATTGGTGCTCTTATGACTTTGACAATATCATGAGGTGATAGATTAGTGTATGCTATTTTAGTATGCATTCAAAGGTTATAACAATACGACCTGAGCTAGTCTTGATCTTTATGATATGTGGGCGAAAGGAAGATATGTCAAATATATACATATTATGCTCGTGTCTTGGACCGGTCCATTATGAAGCCTATTTTAGATGGAATCATAAGTGTGGACACAAGGCATATTTGAAATGAGAACGTCATGAGGGTTAGAGAAGTCGTATGTATGTAGATAGACATGTCTAGGGCATCTGAGGCACTATATTACATTATGAGATATCATAAACAACAAATGGGTAGTAGTCTCTTGTACTGAATCTGAAGCGGTCACGACAACACATTATGTATGAAAATCTAAAAGGATGTTTATTTTCAAAAAGGCCACATATGTGATTCATCCCTTTATGTGTGAGTGGGAGATGTTAGAACTAGTGTAACTCCACCCTTAATGGGTGAATACATAAGTTACTCTTCACATGAATGTGGTTCATGAATGGAGCAAGTTGTAACTCCATAGTAACTCCCTAGTTAATGGAAGAAGAGTTATTAAGCTCTTTATTAAAGTGGGAGTTAGAGGTAGTTTGTTCTACTATAAAAAGGGATGACTTTGAGGTTGCAATTGGTGGTAGTGAGACACATCGATCCTAGAGGCGAAGGTATGTATTATTCCGCATAAATCTCCGAGTTTAAATTCCTTCATGCACCAATTTATAGTCCTTTTGTGGGCACTCCTCTAGTGCCTTTGTAAAAAGACTTCTACATACCAAAAATATATATACAAAGACAGCCAAATACATTCAGCTACTTTCATTAATCTTTCCCAAGACAACTTACATTTTGTAATAAGAAAAGTATTAGTACACACACATGCACCAGCAGCAAGACGAGAGTTGTCATTCTTAGTCACAAATGAGAAGAATAAACTTCATTATTTCAACAAAAGGAACATTATGGTTCTGCTCTAGGTTCATTTAATCAGTAGATGCAAAAGATCAGCTAACATAGGATAGTAGCAAAATTTCAATTTACAAGTTTTTTCCATACCTTTCCAAGCTTCGCAAGTTCTGAAGATACAGAATGTAGTGGTACACTCCCATCAGTCCACTTCTTCTCATGAACTGGAATGACTGGAGCTGCATTGCTAGGCTTTTCATGGTCAGGGGAATTTTCAGCTACACCAGATTTTACTTTTCCTTCACTTCCAAAATCCTCAGCATGACAACTAACATCACTCAAACGCCTAGAAATAGCAGCCTGAAAAATCAACATAAATTGTTTAGGCCATTATCAATCAGAAACTAATAACTAGTGATACACTTTACAACGTGCAAACGAATACATGAAGTATGTCCATGTATTAAGTATTTCCAAAGGAAGATTAAGAAATTTAAGTCAATATACGCAGAGTACGTACCATTACATCTACTATTCATTCTAACAAATGGGTGGGAATTTAGTATAAAAGATTCCTTTTTTAAAAGGAAATTTCAACTAAGATATATAGTTCAACTTGAATGTAATAAGGTGCATACAAAGAAGCAAATTTATAGGAGTCAGCCTCATGAATCATATTGCATCTATACTTTTATATGACAAATGGGTGAGAATTTAGTATAAAAGAGTTTATTTCTTCAACTAAAATATTTAGTTCAACTTGAAGGTAAAAGGTGCATACTAAGAAGCAAAGTCATAGGAGTCAGCCTCATGAATCATACAACAATATACATTAGTACATTACACATGGAGCACATCAATAATGTAGTGGATTCCGTTAAATCAATAGAATACCAAGAAATATCACCTGTGTTCTCAGAATTGCCTGAATATCCGGTTTTTTCTTCGACAAAAACTTCTCTGTTTGATCCAAAGAGTCAACACTAGTTGCTGAACTTTCATCCCAACCCTTTCTACTTGATTTACCAGACCCCACAATTGCCTCCGAAACTTTAGAAATTCCAGCAGCAATAGCAGCCATTTTCTTCTTTCCAGAAGAATCCCCACCCTTAAGACCACCAGATAACCGCCGGGCAGGAGATAACGACATCCTTCTCGCCACCAATGGACTTGCCTGTCTTCTCCCTGCCGTAGGTGATGGCTGACGATACCTTGAAGAAAAATAATTTATTCATAATCTTAAATCTTTGAAGGTGATCTACAATTCTCCACACCTATTCAAACTTACAGCCCGATGCCTCTGAGTGATCTAGTTTACAAAATAAGCAGCAAAATGTATAGGATTTTATATATTTATACTTAAAATATACATATTGTACATATAATATATATACATATTGTACATATAATATATATACATATTGTACATATAATATATATACATATTGTACATATAATATACATATATATAATATACACATCCATGTATAGGTTTTGTATATTTGGGCTATTGCTGGTAATTAATAAAGCCGAAGGGACATAAACGAAAGAATTCTTTTATAATACTCGTACGAAATCTACTAGAAAACCTATTCCTATATAATTCTCACTATAAATCTTATTTAAACATGAATTAAAATGTCAAACTCTAACAAATTTCGATTTCCTACAACTTTGAATTATTTTGTCCCAACATACCTTGATGGAACTATAATAGCTGGTTCCTTCGATGTCCTTCGATTTTCCTCCTTAGCAGCTACTAAACTTGGCACTACAGATTTTGATGGCACTGGTGAAGCTGATCTCTTCACTTTCCCAGCTGGCGACGGATCCCTTTCGCCACCACCACCACTCACATTTTTCTTCCCCACCGATACGGATCTTTGCTTCACTGACGCCGGAGACGAAAATCTCTTCGGCGGTTGAACTTTTTCAGAAGAATTTTTATTTACATCCACATTTTCCTTCGGTGCAAGTACTTCTCTAACCCTAACTTTTTCCTTCCCATCTTTCGCATTCAAACCCGAACCCACACCCGCACCGCTTCCATTTTTTGACAAGTAAACAGAGATAGGATCCGAATCGGATACAGGTTGGATGAGAAATCCGCCGTTCGAAATACGTGCAACTAACGGTTCCGGCGAGCCAATGAACGCGTGGCGACCAGCGATTGGGCGAATATTAACGGCGCGTGGGACCGGTGGAGAATCAAAGCAAAACCGGTCAACGTGAACAAATTGACCGAGTTGAAGCCGGTTCGTGAGGATCAGATCTGTGTCCCGGTCCGATAAGGACACGTAAGTTGAGTTGAGAGAGTCGGAGAGTTGAACGTAGAAGCCGTTGTGGGGCCACAAGGAATCGGTAGCGGAGAGTGCCGGGACGATTCCGATCACCTGTAGCAACGGTGTACGGTGGTCGCCGGTGACACGTGTGCTTGTGTTCATGGATTGGAGTAGCTTAAGTAGGATACCTGGAGTAAGTGTTGCCATTGCTATTTGCTAGCTATGGTGAAAGTGAAAATTTAGAGGAAATTTTGAAGAAAGGGAAATGGCCGTTAGTGAAATTCAAAAATGAGAAAGGCGGTATTAATAATTGTATTTTTGAAGTTTTGAATTGGAGATTCAAGTGGCGACAGTGAGATTTGAAGAGACCTAACGGCTAGGGCAGATTAACTTTATGTGATTTTGTTTTCATCCTTGAAATTATTATCTCTCGGTCACATGACATTAACTACTCACGATAGAAGAAATAAAATGATAAAAATGGTCCTTTATGTTTGGGATGAGTTTAAAATAGTTCCTTAATGTATTTAGGTGGTGTTTGGTCAAGCTTCTGTAAACACTTCTTTGGCCAAACACCACTTTTTCAGAAGTATACACACTTTTTCCAGAAATCAAAAAGTGTTTCTAGATAGGAAGAGAAGCAGAAACATCTCGAGAAGTGTTTCTCGTGAAGTCCTTTTTGCTTATTAAATGAATTTTTTTTGACCTATTTACCATTTTCTTATCACAAAATTCCTTTTAATCTCATATAATATTTCCATATAAAATAAAATTCTGGGAATGGGGTAGTGCATGGGTAAGAAAAAAAATCATTTTTTTTTATAAAAGTAACAAAAAATATGAAATAGAAATTTGAGGAAGGGTAGGGAAATGGGGTGGGAAAGAAAAAAAATCATATATTTTTTATAAAAGTAACAAAAAATATAAAATAGAAATTTGAGGATGAGTAGGGCAATGGGTTGGGTGGGGGTAGGAAAAAATTCATATTTTTAATAATTTTTTTTATAAAAGTAACAAAAAATATGAAATAGAAATTTGAGGATGGGGCAGGGCAATGGGGTGGGGTGGGGGTAGGGCGAGGGGTAAGAAAAAAATTCATATTTTTTATAAAAATAACAAAAAAATATGAAATAGAAATTTGAGGATGGGGTGGGGTGGGATAGGATAGGGCGGAGGGGTGTAAGAAAAAAATTCATATTTTTTATAAATTATTTATTAAAGTAAAAAAAAATAGAAATTTGATAATGTGGTAGGTGGACGAGGCAGGGGGGAGGGGATGTAAGAAAAAATTTCATATTATCAATCATTTTTTATAAAAGTAACAAAAAATATGAAATAGAAATTTGAGGATGGGGTAGGGGCATGGGGTGTGGTGGACCCCGTAGGTTTCTGTTTGGCCAAGCTTCTGAAAAAGTGTTTCTGTTTCTTAGAAGTAGTTCTGCATAAACTGTTTCTAGAGAATCTGTTAGGGTGTTTGGCCTATAATTATAGAAGTATTTCTGAAAAAGAGAAACAATTTCCTGTTTGGCCCACATTTATGCAAATTTACTAGAATATTCTTTTTAATAGATTTAAAACTATTTAAAATATTATTTTCTATCCTATGTTTCTAAAAATTAGTATATCTTTACAATTTAATAATTTAAAAAAAAAATATTTAATTGCAATATTTAATCAAAAAAATATATTATATTGTACATAAAAATGTAACGACAATATGATAGTCAATGACTCAAATATGTCCAAATCTACCCCCGCCCTACGCACACCTACCCCCACCCCATCCTCAAATTTCTATGTCATATTGTTTTACTTTTATAAAAAATATGAATTTTTTTCTTCACTCTTACCCCCCCCCCTCCTACCCCTAACCCCACCCCCATCGCCTCTAACTCATCCACGATTTCTATTTCATATTTTTTGTTACTAGCATAAAAATCTTACCTCCCTCCCCTTTCACCTACCATATTCTTAAATTTTTATTTTTTATTTTTTTATTTTTATATACAGTTTATAAAAAATATAAATTGTTCTTACCCCCACCCCACCCCATTGCCCTATCCCATCCTCAAATTTCTATTTAATATTTTTTGTTACTTTTACAAAAAAAATGAACTTTTTTCTTACCCCCCGACATACCCCCTACCCCCACCCCATTGCCTCTACCCCATCCTCAAATTTCTATTTCATATTTTTGTTACTTTTATAATAAAAAAATAAAAAATATGAATTTTTCTTACCCCGCCCTACCCCCTAACCCCCGCTCTACCCCCATTGCCCTACCCCATCCTCAAATTTATATTTCATATTTTTTGTACTTTTATAAAAAAAATATTAAAAATATGAATTTTTTTCTTACTACCCCTTGCCCCACTCTACCCCATTCCCAAATTTATATTTTATATGGGGATATTATATGAGATTAAAAGGAATTTTGTTAAAAGAAAAGGGTAAATGAGTCCAAAAAAAAATCATTTAATGGGCAAAAAGGGCTTATCGAGAAGCACCAAATTGGTGTTTCTGATTTTCTTCCTATCTAGAAACACTTTTTGGCTTTTTTAACGGTTTGTTTGGCCAAGCTTCTGAAAAGTGTTTATGTTTCTTAGAAGTAGTTCTGCAGAAACTGTTTCTAGAGAATATGTTAGATTGTTTGGCATATAATTATAGAAGTACTTCTCAGAAACAGAAACAGAAACAGTTTTCTGTTTGGCCCACATTTCTTCTATCCTATGTTTCTAAAAATTAGTATATCTTTACAATTTAATAATTTTTTCAAAAAGTATTTAATTGCAATATTTAATCAAAAAATAATATTATATTGTACATAAAAATATAACGACAATATGATAGTCAATGACTCAAATATGTTCAAATCTATCCCCCGCCCTACCCACACCTACCCCAACCTCATCCTCGAATTTTTAGGTCATATTTTTTTTACTTTTATAAAAAATATGAATTTTTTTCTTCTCCCTTACACCCCCGCCCTACCCCCAAACCCCACCCCCATTGCCCTAACCCATACTCAAATTTCTATTTCATATTTTTTGTTACTTTTATAAAAATTGACTGAAAATATGAATTTTTTTCTTACCTCCCCCTACCCTCCCCCCCCTCCCCCCCATCCACCTACCACATTCTTAAATTTTTATTTTATATTTTTTTTTACTTTTTTAAATAATTTATAAAAAAATATAAATTTTTCTTACCCCACCCTACCCCACCCCCATCCCATTGCCTCTACACCATGCTCAAATTTCTATTTCATATTTTTTGTTACTTTTATAAAAAAAAAAATATGAATTTTTTTCTTATCCCCGCCCTACCCCATCCTCAAATTTCTATTTCATATTTTTTGTTACTTTTATAAAAATAAATTATTAAAAAATATGATTTTTTTTCTTACCGCCCGCCCTACCCCCCACCCCATTGCCCTACCCCATCCCCAAATTTCTATTTCATATTTTTTGTTACTTTTATAAAAAAGATTATTAAAAAATATGACTTTTTCCCTATCCCTACCCCCACCCCACCCCATTTCCCTACCTCATCCTTAAATTTCTATTTCATATTTTTTTGTTACTTTTATAAAAAAAAAAAAAAAATATATGAATTTTTTTCTTCCTACCTCGTACCCCCACTTTACCCCATTCCCAAATTTCTATTTTATATGTGAATATTATGTGAGATTAAAAGGAATTTTATGAAAAGAAAATGGTAAATGGGTCCAAAAAAATACATTTAATGGGCAAAAAGGGCTTCTCAGAAGCACCAAATTGGTGTTTCTGCTTCTCTTCCTATCTAGAAGCACTTTTTGGCTTTTTTAAGAGTCTGTTTGGTCAAGCTTCTGGAAAAGTGTTTCTGTTTCTTAGAAGTAGTTCTGCATAAACTGTTTTTAGAGAATCTGTTAGGGTGTTTGACCTATAATATAGAAGTACTTCTGAGAAACAAAAATAGTTTCCTGTTTGGCCCACATTTATGCAAATTTACTAGAATATTCTTTTTAATAAATTTAAAAATATTTAAAATATTCTTTTCTATTCCATATTTCTAAAAATTAGTATATCTTTACAATTTAATAATTTAAAAAATATATATTTAACTGCAATATTTAATCAAAAAATAATATTATATTGTACATAAAAATGTAACGACGATATGATAGTCAATGACTCTGAATTACACAATAAATGAATTGATTGTGTAAAAATTTGTTTACGTCGTTATGCATAAAAGTAAAGTCGATAAAGTCAAATTTACAATTATGATAAGTAAATATACAATTTACATGGTCATATACACGATCAATATACACGTTACTGTGTATATTCTTTCAGATGGTTCACTTGTATCTAACCCAAAAAAAGTAGAGCATTGGATCTAATTAGAAAGATCATCCTATTTTACATCCCTCTCATCTACTTGGAGTATCTTGCCCAGGGCCGGATTTAGGTCTACATTATTATGCACGTGAGTTTATGATCGTTTCGCAAAATTAAATATTTTATGTATATATTTTTAGCCACCGCCGGAGTTGGTGCTGCCGCCATAGCCACCGCCGGAGTTGGTGTTGCCGCCATTTTCGCCGCCACCGGAATTTCGGTGACCCCCACCTTTATTATTTCCGCGATTTCCACCCTTCTTATTATTATTACCACGTCCTTTTTGACTCTTATTTTGTGAATAATAGTCAAAATAATTACCTCCATTTGAATACGTGGCAACCATGGCGGAATTTGTTGAAACCTTCTTAATCAAACCCGACTCTTCAAGAACAAGCATGAATCTTGCTTGATAAAACTTTGGTAAGAGATTACTTTGACGGATTAGTGTTCCCACGCCACTATAAGCATCCGTGAGACCGGCAACTAATTGTAAAACTAACCGGTTGTCGAAGCGGGGTGAACCTACGCTTTCAATTGATCCGCCACCACTTTGAGGCGTTGTGATGGGTTGAAACGTTAGGAAGTCTGCCACGTGACAATGGTTGAAAATTCTTGTTCCAACGCAACTAGACGAGTTTTGATTATCTTGAAAAATGTTTCTCGCCGTTCTCACGCCACGATGATAGAATCTGGTTCCATTATTGTATCACGACAAATGCGTGGATATTGTTGCATAAATCCAACCAAGAATCGTGGCATCGCGGTATCCCACAATTCTTTGTCCGCCTTGACGATTGTTAGTTGTTGTACCATTTTTGGTGGAATTATATGATGAAGAACTTTGTGAGCCCTACAACATATTTTGAACAACTCGCCCGTATTGCGTAGTGAGCAGTTTCCATCTCTAGTTTGTGAAATATGTGTTTTGATGTTGGAGATAGTAAGAAATTGAGTGAAACGAAGATTTTGATTCAGACATGGTTGACAACAATAATGGAGGAAAATAAAGTATAACAATGGAGAAGACAAATTCGGTTGGATGGATGGGGAAGATGACCGAATTTGGAATGAATATTTTATTTAGAGTAGGATCTTTGAATTACCTTCTGATACCATGTAAGAATTATTCAAAACTGGAAAATCTTCCTTAATCTTATTCTTGCCCAAATGGTCACAATATATACACTAAGTAACAATTAATAGGAAGATTAAGTCTTCCTTAAAATCCTCCTACCTATCCCATAATATATTCCTTTTCCTATATTAATACTATTCTATTTAATACATAATACTATTTACCATATACAAAAGATTCTACATAATTATATTATTAATAGTAATTAATAATAAATATTCTAACAGATACGATAAAACTTAAGGAACTAACCACCACAACAAATTTGAACTAACAACACAATATATACAATACAATAGGTAACAACATCCAAACAAGCTGTTAGAGAGATCTTGTATCTTTTCACTAATAACTACAAGGATGACATTAGTGAGGATGTCACACGTAAAAGAACAAAACTAAACTATATCTCTTTCACGTTTTTCTTCCTTCCTTTTCTTAACCTTTCTCTTATCTATTCTCTCTCATTCAATGAAAAAAAATGTTAGCTTAAATTTGGAATCTAAAAAGGACCACTTAAAAACCCTTAATAAATAACCTAATGGTATCAGACGTTACTACAAGGTTATCGGACGATAGACCCTAGACTTAATAACAAATTAACTCGAAATTAGATTAAAGAATCAAGATTATTTCTAATATTGAATCATGACAGATGCTTATTCAAGAAATGCTAGGTGTTTACAGAAAGTAAAACACAGTACTTGTTACTGGAATTTCCTCTTCTAATCATTTATAAACATTGAGAAATCATACAGAAATATACTTTATAGAATAAAGAGGAAACAAAATCCTCTTCCTTTTTGCTCACTGCAAAAACTTATCCTTTGTACAATAATGACCTATTGACTTTGTGATTCTCTAGTTACACAGGCAAAACACAAACATATTCAGTGAAATCTCACGCTCTGTGATTCTGTAGTTGTTTACAATTCAATTAAAATCTTCAAAATTCTTCAATACTTCTCACTGTTCCAAATTCCACCAATCTGAAATTCTTGTTAAATTTTGCCCATTGGAATTATTGAAATTCATGATCATCAAGCTTTCAATTTTAATATCTTCAAAGCCTTCATCATCAATTTTGCATATTTCAATCTTTGATATCTCCAAACCCTTCACCAGTTGAACTTGAACAGAGCTTTACCCATTTGAAAGAGACCAATAAAGAGCACTTCTTTACGACAACAACAATAACATATCAAAGTCTTCACCAGCTGAAATAGAGATTTACCCATTTGAAAGGGACCAAAAAAGAACACATCTTTAGTCTTTTGTTTTTCACAAATATTCACAAATAAAGGATCAAATTTTGCAAAATTCATAACTCCAAAGCCATCATCAGCTGAAAGACTCTATTACCCA
This sequence comes from Przewalskia tangutica, assembly GCA_029844215.1. Classification (NCBI taxonomy): domain Eukaryota; kingdom Viridiplantae; phylum Streptophyta; class Magnoliopsida; order Solanales; family Solanaceae; genus Przewalskia; species Przewalskia tangutica. Next base: position 5,305,407 of record CM056720.1, read on the forward strand.
TTTGAGAGGGACCAAAAAAGAAAACATCTTTAGTCTCTTTTTTCACAAAGTCACAAAATAAGCATAAATTTTGCAAATTTCATCTGTGATATCTCATATCTCCAAGTCATTCACAAGTTGAATTGAACAGAGCTTTACCCATTTGAAATAGACAAAATTAGAACAATTCTGTCGTTGCAATTTCACAAAGTACTTGCATACAAAGGATCAATTTTGCAAATTTCATAACTTCACCAGCTGAAATTGACAACTACCCATTTGAGAGGGACCAAAAAAGAACATATCTGAAGTTTCTCTTTTCACAAATATTCACAAAAAAAGATCAAATTTTTTTTTGCAATCAATCAGCAACAGAATGACTCTGCCAACATAAAAGCATGATGATACAACGTTTAAGGATGTAAAATCTTGTTTTTTGCTGTTTGACCATAGTCAGAGATCGTTGCCGGAACCCAGATTTCCGGTAGGTTTTCCGGCGAGACTTCGATGATGGAAAGAAGTATGGAAAAGTCATTGTGAATTGGTTGATTGGCTTTGGCGGCTCTAGAAATGTAAGTTTGTTTGTTTGAAAAAGGAAGAGAAAGAGCAATTAATTTGTTGTTTTATAGTCTTCCTCCTTTTTCACGGTCCCATCAAAGAGCCTTCTCTCCATTCTTGTTTTTACTTTTTAGTAATCAATATAAATAATTCTCGGTCCCAGTTTGATAGGCAGCAGAGTGTTGTCCATAACTGGTAAGGATAGCTGAGTTGGTGTAGCAGTAGAGCGCGGGGTCGCAAGGTCACGAGTTCAATTTTCTGCATAAATCTTTTTGATTGAGTCTGTCACACATGACTTGCCAAGTGTGGTTAAACGACTGACGTAGTTTGCAGGCTATTGTGTCAGTCCGGAGTTTACCCAAAGCGCTCGAAAGAATAGCGGTTGCGGGTTCCTTTATCAACAAAAAAAAGTGTTATCACACTATAGTACTATATTTCTAAAGTACATGTATTATTTTTAATGTGTATTATTATCGGTTGTTGCACTTATTTTGTCTCTTCCTATTTTATCATCTCATTTTTTTTAATATTATGTGTCGGTTATGTTTCTTTTGATTTCAGAATCTATCGAAAATAACGTATCTACTCTCACAAAAATAGAAGTAAAAATAAGGCACATCTTACCCTCCTCATATGCCACTCTGTAAGATAACATTAAATATATTTTTATTTTATTATTTACTACTTCTATTAGATCATAAATTTTAAAATTCTAACTTTACCATGGATTGTTAAAAAGAAGGTCTATCAATATTTAAGTTATAGTAATTAAATATATTTTTATTTTATTATTTACTGCTTGTTAAAGATCATAAATTTTAAAACTCTAACTTTACGATTAATGGTTAAAAAGAAGGTCCATCAATATTTAAGTTATAGTAATATTTCAGTTATAGTAATATAGTAATACATATTATATTCTAAGAACAAAAATGTAAGAGCTTAATAACTATAATAGGTTATTAATTATTAAAAAAAACTTATTGTACATGGTGGAATGTTGTCATCAGCAATATATTTTGCCCAATTTAGAAAATGCAAAAGAGTTAATACAATAAGCAAGAATTTCAGCAGAAATAAAAATATTACTCTCTCCATCTCAATTTGTATGATCTAGTTTAATTGAGCACATAGTTTGAAAAATAAAGGAAGACTTTTGAATTTTGTTGTCTAAAACAAGCCAAAGATATTTGTGTGGTTATAGATCATCTCGCTAAGCGTAAAAAATAAAGTTTAAAGTTAAATTGTTGTCAAATAAGAAAATGTGTTATTCTTTTTAAAACTGACTAAAAAAAGCGTGTCATATAAATTGAGACAAAGAAAGTAGGTAATTTCTTTCTATCTGTCTAAGCTTTGATATACAAAGTTATCAATTTTTTTGCTAGTGAAAAGTGATAAATAGCTTATATCATTAATTAAGGTGTTTGTAAATTGATCCGAACACTGTTATTATAAAAGAAAATAATAGGTAACCTGGCCTCTCATAGTGTAAGGGGCTTTTTCTTAACAACTGAATGATAGTGTTTTTTTGTAGGGACAATGAAGCCAAAATCTGACGGGTAGTAGTTGTTTTTCAACCATGTGAAATGTGGTTGTTTTCAACAATGTGAATATTACAATGATATATTTTACTTAAGTCATATATATATTTTCAACCATATAATTAATGCAAAGTTGATTTTTTGTGCCTTGTTCACACATCCAAGGAATCCTATAAATAGTTTCATTCCTCTCATTTTTCATCATCCATCACAAGTTAATTTCAAGAGTAAAGAGTTAGGCTCTCGAGAGAAAATAGAGAATACATTTGAGTGAGAGAAATCTAAGAGAGAAAGAAAAAAAAGTTCTTACAAAATTGTTAGAAATATTTTGTAGAGAAATGGTGAGATTACCACACTAGTGAGTGTGAGAGTTTAGAGTGTCAAGTATTTGTTAAAATTTGAGAATGTATTGTGTCCCATTATTACTGTTATAGTGAAAGATTTAACGTGGTTTTTCTTTTCCACAAGATAATTTATTGGCGTGCATTTAGTGTTTTAATTATTATTCATAAAGTATATTTACATTGGAAGATATCCAAAATTTCTGAATATGCTATGTGATTGCAGCTGTGACTGATCTTTCACATCAGAAAAAAAATTCGGGGTCTCCGTTGTATTTTTCCGCAAATATTAATCATAAAGGAGAATTGGAATACTCTCCTTTATTTCCAACAACTGTAATCAGAGCGTCGAGGTCGGGAACCATACCTGCGGTGACATTGGTTACATACGACGTAAATAGTTCTGTCTAGGAGACTAGAATTTAAGTAGTCCATCTGTGACTCTCCACGTCTTTCATGGGAACTCACTTATAAGGGTGATTATGTTTATGAGACTGTCCGAACATATCCTCTGTTGATATGAGTGTGGTATAGTATACAGTCTTTCTTGAGAATCACCCAGCCAGTACAGAGATCGGTGAGACTCAAGAAAAAATGACAGGCCAAAAAGTGAAATTGAGAAGTTCAACGACAACGATAATTTTCCCCTCTGGCAAAGAAGGATGAAAGATCTCCTTATTCAACAGAAACTCCATAAGACGCTATTGGGCATAGAGAAAAATTCTAGTATGATGAAGGACAAAGACTAGGAGGAGACAGATGAGATCGCAGCCAATACAATTCGTCTAAATCTATCAGACAACATCTTGCAAAATATAGAATCAAAAGAATGCAAGACTGCTAAAGAAATCTAGGAGACTTTAGAGAATTTGAACATGTCCAAGAATCTTTCTAACAAGTTCTACTTGTGGAAATAGTTGTACAATAAGCGAAAGCCAGACAATGTGGATATGCTCCAACATTTGAGTAATTTTAATGGCATGATTTCTCAATTGATAAGGTTCGAAGTAAAGTTTAGCGACGAGGAAAAAGTTTTGTTGATAATGGCAATACTTCCTCCATCGTATGATCACATTATCACTACTCTTACTTATGGGAAGGACAAGTTGGAGTATGAAGTCATTGCGGAGGCCTTGATTTCGTTTGAAAAAACAAAACAAGGCTCGAGGTGTGGAGTCTCAAGCCCTTATTTTAGAAAATAGGGGGAGAAGTCAAAATAAAGAAGGCAGGAATAAAAATGACGGATCAAAATCCATAAACAGAAATGATGGTTGCTTTCACTATGGCAAGCCGGACCACATTAAGAAAACTGATAGAATTTTGAAGAGAAAACTACATGAGGCTAACAAGAAGAAAAACAATTGTGACAATAACACAGCTATAATTGCCACTACAGAAGAAGATGCGACAATAGTGATTGTTGGTGAATGTTTGCACATTGGAGATAATATGGTTGAGTGGATGGTAGATTCATGAGATTTTTTCCACATCACCCCCAATAGAGAGATATTTACCACATACAAAGTTGGTAACTTTGGAAATGTGAAGATGGGTAATTCTGCATGCTCCAAAATTATTGAAATTGTAGATGTAAGTATTCAAACGAATATTGGTTATCATCTGACATTGAAGAATTTAAGGCATGTTTCAGATTTGTGCCTTAATCTGATCTCTATAAATGCCTTAGACGAGCATGAGTACGAAAGCTACTTCGGCAATAAGAAATGGAAATTATGTAAAGGGTCGATGATCGTTCCGAGAGGAAAACTATGTTGTTCGTTGTACAAGACTTACAGGAATTCTTGCAACAACAATATAAATGTAGCAGTCAATACTTCACCGAATCTATGGCATAAACGACTTGGCCATATGAGTGAAAATGATATGCAATTCCCCGTGAAGAAGAAGTTTATTCCCTTAGAGAAATGTACTATGTCTGATCCTTGTGAGCATTGCTTATTTGGAAAATAACATAGAGTTTCATTTAAGAGTTCCTCTGCCAAGAAAAAAGAAGTACTGAAGCGAGTTTACTATGACGTCTGTGGTCCCATAAAAGTTGAATCCTTGGGAGGAGCCAAATATTTTGTAATTTTCATAGATAATGCATCAAGAAAGGTATGGATCTATATGCTAAAGATGAAAGACCAAGTGTTTGGATTTTTTCAACAATTTCATGTTATGGTAGAAAGAGAAACTGAGAAGCAGTTAAAGTGTCTCAGAACAAACAATGGAGGCGAATACACTTCTAATGAGTTTAGAAACTATTGCTCTAAACATGGGATTCGGCATGAAAATACGGTACCTAACACTCCTCAACATAATAGTGTAGCAGAATGAATGAATCACACCATTATAGAAAGGTTTAGATGCATGATGAGATCATCAAAACTACCAAAGCCATTTTTGTGAAGCAGTAGTGTAAACTGCATATTATCTGATCAATGGATCTCCATCAGTTCCTTTGAAGTTTGATATTCCAGAAAGAGTATGGATAGAAAAAATGTGTCATACTCACATCTGAAGGTGTTTGGATGCAAGGTGTTCGTGCACGTGCCAAAGGAATAAAGATCCAAACTTGACGATAAAGCAGTTCCATATATCTTCATCGGTTATGGAGATGAAAAGTTTGTGTATAGGCTTTGGGATCCAATTAACAAGAAGGCCATAAGAAGTTGAGATGTGGTCCTTTATAAAGATCAAACAATTGAAGGTGCGAGAGAAGAAAAGAGTCATCCAGAAAAGGCTAAAATTGAGTTATTTCCTTCAGAACAACAATGGCCAGACGATGAATTGCAAGAAGTTATTGAGATGTTCCATGATGACAATAGTGATGCTGAAGAATATAAACCAACACAAGAAGATATCAATTAGGGATAGCAGTACCAACAACTAGAGAATGAGCAATCTCGTAGAAGGTCAGCTAGAGGACTAATTCTATCCACAATCAGAGTATATCCTTTTAATTGAGAAGGGGGATCCAGAGAACTATCAGGAAGCAGTGGCTCACAAAGACAAAGACAAGTGGATGAATTTCATCAAGGATGAGATGAATTCCCTCATGAAGAACAATACCTATGAGTTGGTAAAACTTCCAAAAGGTAGAAAGGCACTGAGGAATAAATGGGTGTTCAAAATAAAGGATGACATACGTGGAAACCTGGTATAGTACAAAGCACGATTAATTGTTAAGGGTTTTGGTAAAAAGAAAGGGATCGATTTTGATGAAAGTTTTTTCGGGTGGTATAAATGTCATCAATCAGAACAATCTTTATATTAATAGTGAGTCTAGATCTTGAGATTGAGCAGATGGATGTAAAGACTGCATTTCTTCATGGAGATTTAGAAGAAGAAATTTATATGCAGCAACCTGAAGGTTTCGAGGTTAAAGGAAAATAACATATTGTCTGTAGACTACGAAAGAGTTTATATGGTCTAAAACATGCTCCACTACAATGACAAGAAGTTTGATTCATTTATGATGGATCGAAGCAATAAGAGAACATCGACAAATTCGTGTGTCTCCATCAAGCAATTTCCTAATGAGAAATTCGCCATCTTATTTCTATATGTTGATGACATGTTAATAGCGGGTCAGGATGGTAAGATGATAAATCAACTGAAGAAAGAATTATCATATGAAAGACTTGGGGACATCCAAACAAATCCTAGGAATGGAAATCATCCGAGATAGACCTTCTCAGAGATTATGGTTATCACAGAACTATGTTGAATGAATATTTGAGAGGTTCAACATGAAAGATGCAAAGCCAATTTCTTTACCTCTTGGTGGCCATTTCAGACTCACCAAGAAGTCATGTCCTTCTTCGGAAGAAGAACAGAAAAAGGTGTTAGCTATTCATTACTCTTCAGCGGTTGGAAGCTTAATGTATACAATGGTTTGTACGAGTCCGGATATTGCTCATGCAGTGGGAGTCGTTAGTTGTTTTCTTGCAAATTCAGGCAAGCAACATTGGGAAGCTATAAAATGAATCTTCAGATATTTGAGAGGGACATAAAAATGTGTCTGAGTGTTGTGATATTTCTAAGTGCTTACGCAAGTGTACGTATCGTTCAAGTAATAAAGATCTGTAAGACAAAGTTTATCGCCCACAGAGACTGGTTTATTAAGTACCGGTTATGTATTCTATGGTATCTATTTGGTGAACGTTCTTTAGTTTGAGAATTATAACTAAGAATTATAACTAAGTGCAGAAATTAAACTAAGAATGATAATACTTTGGTTTATAACAGTTATGAAGGAAATAGGGCATTCCATTCTCCTCAACTATCCACTATTTCACGCGTTAATGCAATGCTAATGATTCTTCTTCTTTTTAAGATAACAGGTTAACTAATCTGTCATTATATTCCGGTTAGGACATACAAGAGCTCAACCTTGTGCAGAAATCTTCTATATTTCTATGATTTTTTTTACCACACAGGAGGATTAAGAACAATAACCTTAATTACTACACAAGTATCGGGGTACTTTCGTCCACGATTTTAACCTATGTCTAGACAATTACATCATATTTAAATCTCACCTTTCAGATTTTTGATTTGAAATCATATAAGTGATGATAATTAAGGGCCAGTTAACTACCAAGCAATCACAACAATATTGAATAGATTTTAATATGCTGAAGAAGAAATCAATAACTATGCATTAACTAAATGAAAGAGTTTCAAGAAGATTCGACAGAAAACCCTACTAAAGTGATTAACTCCTAGACATTGTCATGCTAAGAACTAAATCAATATCCAACATAAACTGAAATAAAAACAAATAAAAGAAAAGAACTTAAATAAAATTTGTCTCCAAGCTTGTGTTGTAGCCTCCTTCTTAGCCTCCAAAAGTATGATCTCGGATTCCAAATAAGGTCAGGGTTTAAGAATTTTATAGTTGAGAAGAATTGTCTTTCGGACCATAAAAAACCCTGTCCAATTCGACCCAGGAAATCAGATTTTCCGCCTCGGTGTCGCGGCCCTGCTGGCTGGTGCCAGTGACGTCTCGAACCGATTTTTTGATTTTTCGTCATTTTCTCGTCCGGACTTCGTAGACTTCATTTCTTGGACTTTTCTTGTGCAATTTTATCATTCATTATGTATTTTCTACTTTAGGACCGCTGTGACACAAAATGAAAGAAAACACACCTAACACTATACTAAACGCAAAATAAAAGAGTAAAATACTAACTAAATAGGACTCAAAAGAGTGTATAAAATATACTCAACAAACACCCCCAAACTTACATTTTACTCGCCCTCGAGTAAAGCACTAAAACAAAAAACAAAAAACAAAAACAAAGACTCTATAAAATGGATCAAGTAGTTATAGCAATGATTCTTCGCAATCATGGATGAAAGTTGGGATATATGTTAGAACATACATAGCATGAATATTTAGCAATCTAGAATTTCAAGTTAGATATTTCGCAAATTCACATAGATCATAATCAATGGAAACATAAACACCTAACCTATGCATGTCAATTTCATTTCATCTTTTCTAAAATGATATAGACATGTTTACTTGTTATTCTCCACTAATCATAGACATACATATTAGAGATCATCAAGACTTCCAAGGATTGTAATGTAGGCTTAGACTGGGGTAGATAAAAGTAGGCATTTAGGCTCAACTACGTACCATAAACATTTTTCATTCAACTATTTTTTCCTTCTTTTTGACTTTCTTTATAATCTCATACATATTTTCTCCCCCTTTTTCTGTTGAGAGAATGAGATATATTATAAATAGCAAGCACCCCCAAACTTAGACTTTTTCTATATTTTTCATTGGGGTGTATTAAATTTTCACTCTCTTTTTATTTATTTTTCAACACTTTTTATTCCAAGAGTTTTTAATTATCACTTACGACACAACAAAGGAATCATAGGGTGTCAAACAAAGATATTACTTAGGCTCAAAGAGGCTGACTAGTGAAACAATTTATGTCAGGGTAGGTAATGAATGGTCAGAAGGGCTAACAAAGAAGTGCCTGAATTATTTTCCTAAACATGTACATCTTAACTATTTCGCTTCAAATAACCAGAAAACAGATTTTCTAGACATTTTTCAACCTTTCTTTCCATAATTGACACACATAAGCTAAGCTCAAATATCCCAAAAAATTAGATGTCATAAATTTTTGGCATATTTAACTTAAGCACACAGATTGTCGCTTTTAATTCCATTACGTTATCCCACTTTATCCACTCAATATCTTTAGTAACTACAACATGATTGATCCATAAAAAAATGACTTATAAAACCAACAAAAAGACTCAAAAACAAGACTCACAACAAAATAACAAAACAAAGTAAGATTCCCCCAAACTTAATCGACACATTGTCCCCAATGTGTGAAGACTAAAAAATAAAGGGACAACTTACTGACACAACACAGCGGTCATAATGGAGGTCTAGGAGGAAATTCTGGAAATTGCATACTACGGACTTCTCTCGAATCATACGCCATGCGTTGATACAGCGCCGGCCACGCCATTTTTTTCCGTTTCCAGCATTTTTGATCCTTTTTCTGCTCAGAGTCAGTTCATGCCTTTATCTGTCATCCAAAAAACACTAAACATACCAGATCGTGAGACTGTTCAAGATAAAATAAAATAACTAAAATAAATACTGAAATAACATAATTAAAAACATTGGGTTGCCTCCCAAGTAGCGCTGTCTTTAACGTCTTTTAGCCGGACGCATGTTACTTACTAAATCAAGGGGGTAGAGTATCCCCTCCGCATATCCATTTTAGCACCATTCTCTTTCTCCTCCTCATCGTTTTTTTCACAGTGCTGATTTCAGAGGAGTTCAATTATTTTTCATCAATTGCTAGTTCAAAAGTCTTACCATCAGGTTCTTCATGCTGCTTTGGTGGTACCCCACGAGCATCAGTTCTTGTGAGGCTTTGCTCAGACACAACCTTGTCAACTATTCCAATAGCGAAGCATCTATCTATGATTTGAGGTTCAGTGGGTGGCTTGAGAACTTTGAAGGTCATCTCCTCATCTTGAACTCTGAGCTTCAAATCTCCCTTCTCAACATCAATAAATGTCCTCCCTGTGGCTAGAAATGGTCTCCCAAGGATCATGAGCATGTTGTCATCTTCCTCCATATCAAGAATGAGGAAGTCAGCTGTTAGCCGATTTTCAATTGCTTACGCAAAAAGTGTACGTATCGTTACAAGTAATATAGTCTGGTAAGACCAAATATCGTCCACAGAGGCTGGTTTCTAATTACCGAACATCTATTCTAGGTTATCTATTTTGCAAACGACGGTTTATTTGGGTTTTTATCTAACACTACTAGAGTAATTGCAAGAATTAAACTAAATTGCTTTGGTTTAATCAGTTATGATGGAAATAGGGCTTTCAATATCCTCGACTATCCACTCTTTTAAATCCTTAATGCAACAAGAATGACTTCTTCTTCTACGTTAAGATAGCAGATTAACTAAACTGTCTTATATTCCGGTTAGGATATATAATCGCTTAACCCCAGTGCAGAAACCTTCTATATTTCTATGATAGGTTTTACCACATAGGAGGATTAAGAACAATAACCTACAATGCTACACAAGTCGGGGTACTTTCGTCTGTGATTTTAACCTATGTCTATTCAATTACAATATATTCAAATCTCTCCTCTCGGTTCTTGATTCGAAATCATATAAATTATGATAATTAGTGATCAGTTAACTATCAAACATTCATACCAATATTGAATAAATCTTAATCAAGTGAAAAAGAAACAAATCTAATGCATTAATTCATGAATAAGAGTTTCAAGCGATTCAATAGGAAAGCCCTAATAAAGTATTTAGTTCCTAGCCATAGACATGATAAGAACTAATACAAATCCAAACATGAACTGAATTAAAATAGAGAAAAGAAAAAAAGTACTTAGAACTAATGTCTCTAATTGTAGCCTCCAAGCGTTGTGAGAGATAGAGTATCCAACCACCCCTAAAATATGTCACAAGGGTTTAAATATGCTGTAAAAATCGTGTGCCCTGGACCCTTCTGCCACTGTCCAAATTCTCCTCGGATTGGATTTTTCCCGCATCGGCGCCGCGGGCCTGCATTATGGCTTCGTGGCGCCGAATGTTCTGCGGCTTCTCAGGATTTATGGCGCCGCGGTCCTGATGCTCAGTGTCGCGACCCTGCATTCTTTCGTATGGATCTGCCAACTTTCGTCTTTTTTGCTTCGGGAGCCTCTTTTTCTGCCTCACTTTTAGCTTCTTTTTGTCATTTTGCCATTTTAAACCGCCGTGGCTCAAAAGAAATAAAAACGACCCTAACACGACACTTATTTAAACAAAAATGGGGGAAATTCTAACTAAAAATGACTCAAAAGGTGTATACAAAATATGCCTAACAAATACCCCAAAACTTAACCTTTGCAGCAAAGATAAAAACAAAATCAAAGAAACAAAAAGAAAAAGGACTCAAAGACTCTGATTAAGTAGCTGCACAAGGTTACTTAGAAAACATGAATGTCAGTTGGGATAATATGTTGGAACATATATAGCATGAATATAGCAAACTAGAATTTCAAGCCAGATATTTCGAGAATTCATTTCAATCACAATTAATGGAAGCATGAACACCTAACCTATGCATGTCAATTTCATTTAGTTCTATGAGCCTATTTACTTGCTATTCTCCACTAATCATAGACATGTATTCTAGAGATCTTCAGGACTTTTCAGGGTTGTAATGTAGGCTTAGACAGGGGTAGGTAAGATTCGACATTTAGACACAATTTACGTACCATAAGCGTTTTTCCATTCAACTCTTTTGTCATTCTTTTTGGTATTTTTTTCAGTTCATAAATATCATTCCCCTCTTATCTTTTTAAGAGCATGAAACACATTCACATATGCACCCCCAAACTTAAGCTTTTGCATATTTTTTTCATTGGGGTGCATAAATTTTTCACTCTCTTTTTGTATTTCTTTTTCACACTTTTTCTCCTTATTTTCAATTACTGCTTATGGCACACAAGAGAGTCATAGGGTATCAAAAAAACAACTTATTTTAGGCTCAAAGGGGCTGACTAAGGATAAAATTTACTGCATGGTAGGTAACGAAAGATAAGAAGGGCTAACAAAGAAATGTCTGAATTATCTCCCTAAACATGTACATCTTTAACTATTTCGCCTCAAATAACAAGCAAGCAGACTCAAAGACATTTTTCAACAAATTTTTTTACAATTGACAACACATAGGCTAAGCACAAGTATCCCAAATAATTGGATTTTCATGAATTTTGACATATCTAACTTAAGAACACAGATTTTAGCTTCTAATTCCATTACATTATCCCACTTAATTTACTAGGCGTTTCCAACAACTACAGCATGCATGATCAAAAAAAAATTGACTCATATAGACACAATAAAAGACACAAAAACACAAATAAAAAGACACAATAAAAGACACAAAAACACAAATAAAAAGACTAAAAAACAGACACACAAAAATAAAATAAGAACCCCCCCAAACTTAAACGACACATTGTCCCAAATGTATAAAGACTCAAAATTAAAAAGGGATGAATTACAGACAATAGCGGCTCAAAATGGTGGTGGTGGCGGCGGATGTTGCATTAACCACTGGTGGAACATAGTGCTTAAATCATTGTCGTGCTGGCTTAGGTCCTGATGATCTTGCATCATCTGTTGTTGATTTAAGAGCATCTGCTCCAATATTGACACTGGAGGTTCCAAAGACAGGGGCGGTTGGTGGCTGCTTAGGCCCGTTTCATAGTATGCAGTCGTCTCATGCTCTTCTTCCTCCATGGCGGTTGCACTCGCCGCTCGGGCCTCTTCTCTCTCGCGGTCTGCGCATGTCGGTCGTGAAAGAGTGCACTAAATTGTACGTCACAGCTGGCTGAATCCTGTCAAGAATGTCTGTGGCGAACTTTGGGACTCTATGCCTAAAACATAAGGCAGATATAAGATATCCATGTCCCAATCCACCTGTGGTGGTCAACCTACTAATCTCTCATATATTCTGCACTATTTCCTGTCCAACATCAATTGTCTTGCCCGATATGATACCATACACAAGCTTGATTCTGTTTGCAGGCACCCTGGTGAAATGAGTCGACGGAATCAAGCGAGCACTTATGAAATACATCCAACCCCTGGTTGTTCTGTTGAATTTCCACCAAGCAAGCCCCATGGACCCACTGCGAGAGAGCTGAAATTTGGCTCCTGGGTAACATAATGCTTCTGAAACTACGTCCCACATGATGTGGTTGACGTCTCTAGACCAACTTCTGAAATGGTGTAGATTATAACCTTGGCCCTCAATAGTTGCTGTCCCAAGCACTGCATTTACCACCTCAGCATTGACGGGCACATACCGCCCTCTCACAAAGCATCTCCCATTAGCATAAAACCCTCGAACAAGACTAGCATTATGAAGTGGGATTTCTTCTGCATCTACAAACCTCTCCCACCTATTTTCCTGAATCATTGTCCTGATGGGCTTGTAGTCATCATCATCATTAAATAGCATGGCATGGTACTACATGCCTCTTTCTGGTATCAATGCTCTAGTACTAATCTTGTTGTATCGATCCTACCCCCGTTTGTTGGCGAATCGAGCCACATCATAATCTGGAGCTGATGAAGATGAGGTAGCCCGGGCAGTTCGTTTTCTAGAAGCCATTATGAGAATTGTTGGAAATAATTTGGCAGAGTTTCCCTTGTTTCTTTAAGGTTTCCCAACAATTATCAACTTCACACAACACAAATCAACCTAGAAAAATTCAACCACAACACAATAACAGAGCACCCCAACCATACTACACAGGAGCAACAACCAACACAACACCCAAATATGCAAGCTACTTTCACCACTAGCCAAGAAATTTCAAGAACAGTGATGAAGATTACCTTTTCGAGAAGTTGTTCTTCACAATGTTTCTTGTCCCAAGGGAAGGAATGATGATGGTGAAAGATGCTTGGGGTTTTAATTGGTGTTGGTATGTGGGAATTGGAAGGATTTGGGTTAATTTGGGGGAGATTTTTGGTGAAAGAGGGGTGAATTTTTTCGCTGCTGTAGAGAGGGAAAGGGTTTGGGGAAATTTCTGGAGAGATTGGGCGTATTAGGGCATTTTATTTTTGAAATCGCGCACGGCGCCGTGGACCTGATGTACGACACCGCAGCGCCACAATTCCTGCGCCTTCTCTGATTAATAGGCGTCACGGTCCTGAATCTGGGCACCGCGGCGCTGAAACTTCTGCATCTCCTCTGAACATTCGGCGGCGTGGCCCTGCATAGTGGAACCGTGTTAGGCGTATTTTGTATACGCCTTTTGAGCCATTTTTAGTTAGTATTTTACTTGTTTTTTGTGTGTTTAGTATAGTATTAGGTTTGTTTTTCTTTCTTTTGAGTCACAGCAGTTCCAAAAGGTAAAATGGCAAAAAGGAGCGAGAATTGGGCTGAAAAGGTGCTCCCGAGGCAAAAAAGACGAAAGTTGACACATCAGGACGAAGGATTTTCAGCATTCGGTGCCAATATGCAGAACCGCGGTGCCATATTTACTAAAAAGCCACAAGTCTTTTAGCACCGCGATGCCACTATGCAGAACCGCGGTGCCATATTTGTTGAGAAGGTGCAGGATTTTCAGCACCGCGGTGCCGTTATGCAGAACCGCGGTGTCGGTGCAGAAAATCTCAGTTCCAAAAAGAATTAGCTAAGGGCAGATTGGTCCATTGGGAACGAAATTTGGAATATATTTAAGCCCTAGGGATTAATGCTATGGGGGTTGGTCATTCTACAACATAACACAACAAGGGATGCTACAATTGGAGACTTAGTTCGCAGTAATTTCTTTTCTTTCATTTTTAATTCAGTTTATGTATGAATTTTGTGTTAGTTCTTAGCGTGACTATGGCTAGGAGCTAAACACTTTATTAGGGTTTTCCTTATGAATCGCTTGAAACTTCTATTCATGAATTAATGCAGTAGTTTGATTTCTTCTTCACTTGATTAAGATTTAGTCAATAATTGGTATGAATGTTTGATAATTAATTTATCACTAATTATCATAATATATATGATTTCGAATCAAGAATCGAGAGGAGAGATTTGGATATGTTGTAATTGACTAGACATATGTTAAAATCGCGAACGATAGTACCCCGATACTTGTGTAGCATTATAGATTAATGTTCTTAATCCTCCTATGTGGTAAATCCTTTTATAGAAATATAAAAGAGTTCTGCACTGGGGTTGAGTGATTATATGTCATAACCGGAATATAAGACAGTTTAGTTATCCGCTATCTTAACATAGAAGAAGTCATTCTAGTTGCATTAAGGATTGAATATAGTGGATAGTCGAGGATTTTGGAAGCCCTAATTCATTCATAATTGATTACAACTTAAATAGTTCAGTAATTCTTGCAATTATTCTAGTAGTTAAACAAAAACTCAACTCAAATATCGATTGTCAAATAGATAACATAGAATAGATGAACGGTAATTAGAAACCAGTCTCTGAGGACAATATTCGATCTTATCAGACTATATTACTTGTCAACGATGCGTACGCTTGCGTGAGCATTCGAAATATCGCTAACAAGTTTTTGGCGCCGTTATCGGGGACTGGCGTACATATAATATCGAACTATCTATTTTTAATTTCTAATTTGGTCGCTCCCAGAACAAGTTTCTAACTTATTCGAAGAGCATCTTTTTATCATTTTTTATTGTTTGTGTAATCTTGCAGGTAAGGTCAAGTACAGGTACATGGACTATCACTATCAGGGGTTGCAGGACTATGACCTTTGTCCACCGCAGCAACTTAGACCACAGGCTCCGCAAGAGGAGCAAAATGAGCTGCAGGAAGCCTTATTCAGGCTCACCGAGTGCCAGAATCCTCAAGGACTAACTCATCCACCACAGAATCAGGTTCCATTAGGAAGGCTAGATGACATGAGAGCAGCTCTTTGGGCACTCTCAAACGCCCAGAATCAGTTCATGGAGGAAACAAGATTATCAATCAGGAATCTAGAGATGCAACTGGGACAACTAGCTAGCAAGCTGAGAAACGGTATGCAAGGGAACCGCCCTAGCAATACTGGTACAGACCCACAAGAGCAGTGCCAAGCAATTGATGTGACGAGTGGCAAACAAATGGAGACAGGTTCATCCCCAATATGTCCAGAAAAAAAGGGTGAACCCAGTGAGGTGAGGGAGCCAGCAGTCATTGACACACCGCATGTGAAGATACCATATCCTCAGAAACTTAGAAAGAATTCTCTTGATAAGCAGTTTTCTAAGTTTCTGGAGGTCTTTAAAAAACTGCACATCAATATTCCATTTTCTGAAGCCTTAGAACAATTGTCGAGTTATGTAAAGTTCATGAAGGAGATCCTCTGTAAAAAGAGGAGGTTTGAGGAGTATGAAACTGTGGTGTTGACTGAGGAATGCAGTGTCATCCTACTGAGAAAGTTACCTCAGAAGTTGAAAGATCCGGGAAGCTTCACCATCCATTGCACTATAGGGAAGTTTGAATGTCAGCAGGCTCTATGTGATTTAGGGGCAAGTATAAATTTGATGCCCTATTATATGTTTTGCAAACTTGGAGTGGGGGAAGCAAGACCTACAACTATCACCTTACAGCTAGTCGATCGCTCTATCATCCACCCTAGAGAAATCATCGAGGATATGTTGGTTAAAGTGGACAAGTTCATCTTTTCCGCTGATTTCATCATCCTAGACATGGAAGAAGATGAAGAAATACCCATTATCCTTGGCAGGCCATTCTTAGCCACAGGAAAGGCACTCATTGATGTTCAGAAAGGTGAGCTGAGACTTCGTGTTCAGGGAGAAAAAGTGATTTTCAATGTATTCAGGGCAGTAACTTACCCAATGGCAAGTGATAACTGTTATTCTATTGATGTGGTTGATGAAGCAGTTTCTGAAAACGGATTGAAGAGTGTGGATGCTCTTGGAACGGTGATGACATTATGGGATGAGGAAAGTGGTAATGACACAGGATGGAGGGAGTATGCGAATTGGTTGGATTCCCATGAGCCATGCTATAAGAGAAAATACAAGGAGCTAGGAACCATGCCAGAGAGACCAGTGTCGTCCACAGAACAAGCTCCAGAACTAGAGTTGAAGGCTCTGCCAGATCATTTGCACTATCAATATCTAGGTGAGAATCAATCCTTACCAGTGATCGTATCATGTCATTTATCCAAGGCGGAGGTTGAAAAACTGTTGAGAGTATTGAGGGCTCACAAGCTCACGATTGGGTGGACACTAACAGACATTAGAGGGATAAGTCCTTCTACAGTAATGCACAAAATTCATCTAGAAGGTGAGAGCAGACCATCCATTGAGGCACAGAGGAGACTAAATCCAACCATGAAAGATGTGGTGAGAAAGAGATCCTGAAATGGCTCGATGCTGGGGTGATTTATCCTATCTCTGAAAGTGCATGGGTAAGCCTTGTGCAAATGGTACCCAAGAAAGGTGGCATGACTGTGGTGACTAACGAAAAGAATGAGCTTATTCCATTCATAACAACTACAGGGTGGAGAACGTGTATTGATTACCGCAAGTTGAACAAAACAACCAGGAAGGGTCATTTTCCTTTGCCTTTTCTTGACCAAATGCTTGACAGGCTTTCAAGACACAACTACTATTGCTTCCTGGATGGCTATTCAGGGTATCATCAAATTTCCATCTCTCCAGAAGATCAGGAGAAAACAACCTTCACATGCCCCTTTGGTACGTTTGCTTTCAGAAGAATGCCATTTGGGCTTTACAATGAACCCACCACCTTTCAGCGTTGTATGATGGCTATCTTTTCTGACATGGTGGAGAGGATCATAGAAATCTTCATCGATGATTTTTCTGTTTTTGGGTCCTCCTTTGATGAATGCTTAAAGCATTTGGAAGCAGTGTTGCAGCGGTGCAAGAATTCGAATCTGGTGCTGAACTGGGAGAAGTGTCACTTTATGGTACAGAAAGGTATCGTGCTTGGCCATAAGATTTCCAGCAAAGGCATTGAGGTGGACAAGGCGAAGGTTTCAGTGATCGAAAATCTGCCACCTCCAGTATCGGTGAAATGGATCAGAAGTTTCCTTGGGCACGCTTGTTTCTACAGAAGATTCATCAAGGATTTCTCAAAGATTTCTAAACCTCTATCCACCTTGTTGATGAATGGGGTTGCTTTTGAATTCAACGAATAATGTCTGTCTGCCTTTCAGACACTTAAGGAGAAGCTAACTTCAGCACCTATAGTCACTGCACCTGACTGGACACTCCCATTTGAATTGATGTGCGATGCAAGCGACTACGCAGTGGGAGCGGTTCTTGGACAGAAAATTGACAAGGTATTCAGGTCAATTTACTATGCTAGCAAAACCCTCAATGATGTTCAGCTGAATTATGCGACGACAGAGAAAGAGTTGCTAGCCATAGTATACGCATTTGAAAAATTCAGGCCATACCTCATTGGAAATAAGGTGATAGTGTACACTGACCACTCAGCCATTAAGTATTTAATGACTAAGAAGGATGCAAAACCTCAGCTTATACGATGGGTGCTGCTACTACAAGAATTTGACATGGAGATCCGCGATAAAAAGGGGACTAAGAACGTGGTAGCAGACCACTTATCAAGGCTTGAAGTGGAAGAGAGCCAGAACACCAAGGATGTGCAAATAAATGACTATTTCCCAGACGAGCAACTGTTCAAGGTAAGTGTCAGTGCAAATTTACCTTAGTTCGCTGACTTTGTTAATTTTCTTGCGGCAAAAGTATTGCCTTCAGGAATGACAAGACAGCAGGTGAAAAAGTTCTATTCAGAGTTAAAACATTACTACTGGGAGGAGTCAATTCTCTACAAGCACTGTGTTGATCAAGTCATAAGAAGGTGCGTACCCGAGGATGAAATGCCTCAAATTCTCACTCATTGTCACACCTTGCAATGTGGTGGGAATTTTGGAACATCACGGACAACAGCCAAGGTATTACAGAGTGGATTCTATTGGCCAACCCTATTCAAGGATGCCAACACATTCGTGAGGGGTTGTGATCGTTTCCAAAGAATTGGGAACATGACAAGGCGAAACGAAATACCCCTGACTGGGATTTTAGAAGTGGAGCTGTTTGACGTGTGGGGGATTGATTTCAATGGCCCGTTCCCAACGTCCTTTGGGAACCAATACATTCTTCTTGCAGTGGATTATGTGTCCAAATGGGTCGAGGCAGTGACTACTAATGAGAATGATAGTAAAATTGTCTTGAAATTCCTGAAGAAAAACATATTCACAAGGTTTGGCACTCCAAGAGCCCTCATCAACGATGAAGGGAGTCATTTTTGCAACAAGCAGCTTGATACCTTGCTAGCACGTTATAGAGTCTACCACAAGACTGCCTTGCCATACCATCCGCAAGCCAACGGGTAGGCTGAAATTTCAAACAGGGCAGTGAAAAGCATACTGGAAAAGACAGTGGATGGCTCAAGAAATAATTGGTCTACGAAGCTGGATGATGCACTATGGGCCTATAGGACAGCTTTCAAGACTCTCATTGGGATGTCACCATACAGGATGGTCTATGGGAAGACATGTCATCTACCGGTGGAGTTAGAACATAGGGCATACTGGGAAACGCGAAAACTGAACATGGATGACAAAACAACAAGGCAGAAGAGGCTGCTGCAACTGAATGAGTTAGATGAATTTCGGAACAACGCTTATGAGAATGCAAAAATCTACAAGGAGAGGGTCAAGGCATGGCATGACAAGAACTTGATACGTAAATAGCTACAACCTGGGCAACAAGTACTCCTATTCAATTCACGGCTGAGATTATTTCTAGGTAAGTTGAAGTCCAGATGGTCAGGGCCATTTGTTGTGGAAAAAGTGTCCCCCTATGATGCAGTAGAGTTGAGAGGAAAAGTTAACGTACCATTCAAAGTGAACGGACAGAGAGTGAAGCCATACTTGTTGAATGACATAGAACAAATCAACTCTGTGGTCTGTCTCAAGTCACAATGAAGAGGAACTTGCGTCAGGCTAAAAGACGTTAAAGACAACGCTATTTGGGAGGCAACCCAATGTTTAAATTATGCAATTTAGTTTAAATAGAACAGTCTCACTTGGTATGTTTGTTGTGTTGTGATGCCAGGTGAAGGAAACAGAGAATGAGCATGAAGAAAAGCGTGGAAAACACGGAGTCGAGTCAGTAGCGCGGTGCCAATCTGCAGGACCGCAGTGCCGAATATTCAGAGAGGCTGATCGGTGTATTTTATATACACCTTTTGAGTCAGTTTTAGTTAATCTTTTGTCCCATTTTGCATATATAAGTGTCGTATTAGGATAGTTTTTCGTTCTTTTGAGTCAAAGTGGTTAAAATGGCCAAATGGCGGAAAAGGAGCAAAAAGAGGGCAAAAGAGGAGATGCAGTGGAAAGCAGAGAAAGTGGCGAACGAGGGCAAAATCCGCACTAGCGCGGGCCTCGCACTAAAAGCGGCGCGCGCCACTATTCGAAGAGGCTGCGAAGATCCAGCGCCACGGCGCCTCGCATGCAGACGCAGGCCGCGACGCCTAAACATCCGAGAAGCTACAGAGTTCCAGCCGCGCGCCTCGCAGCCAGATATCGGTCGCGGCGCCAAAACACCGACGGATTGCAGAACTTTGGCCGCGCGCTATCATGCGGCGCGCCACGCGGAAAAATTAGGTCTTTGACGAAATGCAGGCGAACTGAAGGAAAAGAGGAGGCGGTTTCACTTATAAAAGGAGAACCCTAGGCGCTTTTAAGGGTTCCTTCGCACAACTCAAGACTTTTGCTTGAGATTGGATACCATTAGTTTAGTAATTTCTTTTCCCTTTCTTGTTCTTTATTTCATTTTGTATGATGAATCGTGAATTAGTTCTTGTCATGTCAATGAATAGGAACTAATTCTCTTATAGGTTTTCCATGTTGAATTACTAGAAACTTATGTTATAAATTAATGACGCTTATGGTTATTTTTCTTATTGTGAGATCTATCCAATAATTGAGTTGAACTCTTGGTAATTAATTGACAACTAATTATCACTATATGATTTCTAATCGATTAGAAAGGGGATTGTGAATATCTTTGTAAGTTGGGTAGACATTCTTGGATTGGGGATGAAAATACCTCAATTATTTATGTAGCGTTGATGAGAGGCTTAACAACCCTAATTTTGCGCATTGTGCGTGACGGCCAACTTGGTTTTGTTCTTAATCCTCCTATAAAGTTATCCTTATCACCGAAAGGTAGGTAAGGTGCGATCATCAGGTTGAGTGTTTATATAACCTAGCGGAGTATAAAACGATTTCAGAAACCCGCTTTCTAAAAGAAGAATACCATAAGTTATTGCATTAATAAGTAGCATAAGCGGATAGAGAGGAGACGTGGAAGCCCTATTCTCATCATCACTGAAGTAAACCCTTTATAGTTAACATAGCTTTTATAATTCTTAGTTATAAACAACAAATCAAAATATCAATTTACCAAATAGATACCAAAAAATAGATAGTTGGTAATTGAACCCTAATCCTTGAGGACGATATTCGGTCTTATCAAGACTATACTACTTGTCACGATAACGTGCACTTGCGTTTAAAGTGTGTGCATCTTAACGCGCATCAGAGGCCCCAGTACTTTAGGCACCGTGGTGCCACTATGCATAACCGCGGTGCCGATTAGCGATTTCCGAATAATAAAAAGGCCCTGAATTGTCAAATCTTCTCCCACAGATACCATCTCAGTGCAATATCCGCCGCCACCACCACCTTTTTGAGTCGTTGTATGTCTGTAAGTCGTCCCTCTTTAATTTTTGAGTCTTTTACACATTTGGGGAAATGTGTAGTTTAAGTTTGGGGGGGGGGGAGTTCTTATTTTATTTATTTTTGAGTCTTTTGTTTGTTTTGGTGTTTTATGTGAGTTATTTTTTTTTATGATCATGCATGTTGTGCTTATTTGGAACGCCTAGTGAACTAAGTGAGATAATGTAGTGGAATGAGAAGCTAAAATTTGTGTTCTTAAGTTAGATATGCCAAAAATTCATAAAAATTTGATTATTTGGAATATTTGGTGCTTATCCTATGTGCTGTCAATTGAAAAATGTATGTGAAGTCTGATTGCTTGTTATTTGAGGCGAAATAGTTAAGATGTACATGTTAGGGAGATGATTCAGGCATTTCTTTGTTAGCCCTTTGATCGGTGTATTTTATATACACCTTTTGAGTCATTTTTAGTTAGTCTTTTGCCCATTTTTGCACAAATATGTGTCGTGTTATGATAGATTTTCTTTCTTTTGAGTCACAGTGTTTTAAAGTGGCACATTGATGAGAAGGAGCGAAAAGAGGGCAGAAACAGAGGTTTCAGAGCTCAAAAAGCTAAAAAGTTGGCAACCCGGGCGCGAAACAGGGCGTCGTCGCGGCGCCAGACCATCAACAGTTGCAGAGCCACGGCGCCCAAGAAGCAGACTAGCCGCAGAAGTTTCGGCGCCGCGGCGCCGGTTGCAGGGTCGCGGCGCCGACGCGGGAAAATTGACAAATCCGAATAGGATTGGGCCAAAGCAAAAGAGGAAAAGGTTTTGCACGTTTTTGAGGATATAAATAGGGCCTTTTAGGTCAGATTTGGGGAGTTCCACACCTTACCATTCATCACAACATTAGATCAAGATTGGAGACTTATTTTTGAGTAATTTCTTATTCTTTACTTTATTTCTTTCTAGTATATGTTGGATACTATTTTAGTTCTTGGCATGTCTATGGCTAGGAACTAACTTAATTTAGGGCTTTTCGAATCATTTGAACCTCGTTTTATGAATTAATGCAAGATTTTGCTTTCTTCTTATTATTGTTGAGATTTATTCAATAATTGTTTTGATTGCTTGGTAATTAATTGATCACTAATTATCATCACTTATATGATTTCTAATCAAAATTCGAAAGGGGAGATTGTGAATATGCTATAGTTGAATAAACATAGATTTAAATCGTGGACGAAAGTACCCCGATACTTGTGTAGCTTAATAGGTTATTGCTCGTAATCCTCCTTTGTAGTCAATCTTGTCATCGAAAGATAGAAAGGTTCTACATTGGGGTTGAGTGTTTATATTACCTTAACAAGAGTATAAAACGGCTTAGTTAACCTGTTATCTTAACATAGAAGAAGAACCTTAATTATTTGCATTAACGAGTAAAACGAGCGGATAGTCGAGGAGATTTGGAAGCCCTAATTCCACCATATCTGAAGTAAAGTAAAATAATTTAGTTAGCATCTATAATCATAGCTATAAACAAGTCGTCAAATTATCGGTTACCAAATAGATACTACAGAATAGAGGTTGGTAATTGAACACTAATCCCTGAGGACGATAACTCAGTCTTCTAGACTATATTACTTGTCACGATACGTGCACTTGAGTTTAGCGTGTGTATAAATCGCGCATCAAGTTTTTGGCGCCGTTGCCGGGGATTGACGTAGTTCAATATCATTCTATCTTTTCTTAATTTCTAATTTGGTTTTTATTTTTCTTTTTATTAATTTTTTGTATTGGTGGAACCGTGCGCCGTGATCCGTTTGTTGGTTTTGATTTATCTCAGGGACCCTGCAAACATGGATTACTACTATCAAGGGTTACAGAACTATCAACAGCAATGTAAGCCCCATGCCCCACAAGAAGAGCAGGATGGGCTACGAGCAGCCATACTCAGGCTAACCAGGCACCAAACTCAGTTCATGGATGAGACGAGAGTGTCCCTAAAGAATTTGGAAACGCAAATAGGACAACTCACGGGCATGCTAAGAAACAAAATACAAGAGAATCACCCTGAACATATTGGAGAGAATATAAAAGAGCAATGTCAGGCGATTGACCTAAGAAATGGTGAATCAGTAGAAGCAAACTCACCACCACCGTGTCCAGAAAAGAAGGACCTAGACTTCTCACAGAAGTTGCAGCGCCACGGCGTCACTGAGCAGCGCCACGGCGCCACTGAGCAGCGCCACGACGCCGATAATCCTGAGACATTCCAGAAGTTTGGGCGCCACGGCGCCGAATCTCAGGGCTGTGGCGCCCAGGGCTCAGAAGGTACAATGATTTTGGGAGCAGTTGTGGACGCACCCCAGGTGAAGATACCGTACCCCCAGAGGCTAAAAACAAGTTCTCTTGACAAACAGTTCTCTAAATTCCTGGAAGTTCTCAAACAATTGCAACTCAACATCCCGTTTGCTGAGGTACTAGAGCAGATGCCGAGTTATGTAAAGTTCATGAAGGAGATTCTCAGCAAAAAGAGGGGGAAAGATGACGATGAAACAGTGGTGTTGACTGAAGAATGCAGTGTCATCCTACAGAGAAAGCTACCTCAGAAGTTGAAAGATCCGAGGAGTTTCACCATCCCATGCACTATAGGAAAGTTTGAGTGTCAGAAGGCGTTGTGTGATCTGGGGGCAGGTATAAATTTGATGCCATATCTGGTGTTTTGCAAACTTGGAATGGGAGAAGCGGACTCTGAACATCACTGCGACTAGTGACCGCTCCATCGCCCACCACAGAAGTCATCGAGGATGTGTTGGTGAAGGTGGACAAGTTCATCTTTCCCGCTGATTTCATCATCTTAGACATGAGAGATAATGACATGATCCCCATTATCCTTGGCAGACCCTTCCTAGCCACAGGACAAACACTCATTGATGTTCGAAAAGGTGAGTTGAGACTTCGTGTGGAAGAAGAAGAGGTGATTTTCAATGTTTTTCGAGCAGCAACCTTCCCAGAGGCAAGTGACAACTGCTTCGCCATTGATGTGATCGAAGAAGCAGTGTCGGAAAATGGGTTCAAAAATACTGATGCGCTTGAAGAAGTGCTGACACGATGAGATGATAATACTGGCAATGACCCGAATCTGATGGAGTATGCAAATTGGATGAATTCTTATGAACAGTGTGATAAGAAGAGATATAAAGAGCTTAGGCAGATGCCAGAGAGATCAGTATCATCCACAGAAAAAGCTCCAGAGTTAGAGTTGAAGACTCTGCGGATCATTCGCGATCGATATCTAGGTGAGAATCAATCCTTACAGTGATCATCGTATCATCTATCCACGTGAGGTTGAGAAGGCTGCGAAATCGAGGGCTCATGGCGTGCAATTGGGTGGACATTACCAGACATAAGGGGGATAAGTCCGTCAACAGTGATGCATAAGGTCCGTCTAGATGAGGAGAGCAGACCCTCCATTTACGGCACAGAGTAGACTGAATCCAAACATGAATGAGGTAGTCAGAAAAGAAATCATGAAATGGCTTGATGCTGGGGTAATTTATCCTATCTCTGACAGTGGATGGGTGAGTCCGGTGCAAGTGGTGCCCAAAAAGGGTGGTATGACAGTAGTGACCAACGAAAGGAATGAGCTCATTCCATCTAGAATAGTTACTGGGTGGAGAATTTGCATTGACTATCGCAAGTTGAACAAAGCAACCAGAAAAGACCACTTTCCGTTGCCATTTCTAGATCAGATGTTGGATAGACTTGCAGGGCACAATTACTACTGCTTTTTGGATGGTTACTCAGGGTATCATCAGATTTCCATAGCACCAGAAGATCAGGAAAAGACAACATTCACCTGTCCCTTTGGTACGTTTGCATTCAGAAGGATGTCATTTGGGCTTTGCAATGCACCTGCGACCTTTTAGAGGTGTATGATGGCAATTTTCTCTGATATGGTGGAGAGGACTATAGAGATTTTCATGGATGATTTCTCGGTCTTTGGGTCCTCGTTCGACGAGTGTTTGAGGAACTTGGAAGCAGTGTTGAAACGATGTGAAAAGTCCAACCTTGTGGTGAATTGGGAGAAGTGTCACTTCATGGTAAAAGAGGGGATTATCCTTGGACACAAAATATCCAACCAAGGCATTGAGGTGGACAAAGCAAAGATTTCAGTAATCGAAAATCTGTCACCTCGATGTCAACAAAAAGTCGAAGTTTCCTTGGGCATGCCGGTTTTTATAGAAGATTCATCAAAGACTTCTCAAAAGTTTCAAAACCTCTTTCCACCTTGCTAATGACTGGGGTTGCTTTTGAATTCAATAAGGAATGCATGACCGCTTTTCAGACACTTAAGGAGAGGCTTATCTCAGCACCCATAGTCATTGCACCAAACTGGGAGCTCCCATTTGAACTAATGTGTGATGCAAATGATTATGCAGTGGGAGCAGTGCTTGGGCAGAGGGTCGATAAGGTATTCAGATTTATTTACTATGCTAGTAAAACTGTTAATGATGCACAGTTGAATTAAGTCACTACAGAAAAAGAATTTCTAGCAATAATATATGCATTCGAGAAATTCAGGCCATACTTAATTGGGAATAAGGTGATAGTATACACTGACCACTCTGCCATAAAGTACTTGATAACAAAGAAGGATGCAAAACCTCGCCTTATCCGATGGGTTCTGCTATTACAAGAATTTGACATGGAGATCCGTGACAAAAAGGGGACAGAGAACTCAGTTGCTGACCACTTGTCGAGGCTTGAAAACATAGAGAGCCAGAACACCAAGGGTGTGCAGATAAATGATCACTTCCCAGATGAGCAATTATTTCAAGTAAGTGTTGTCTTTAAGTTACCTTGGTACGCTGATTTTGTTAATTTTCTCGCAGCTAAGGTAGTACCCCCAGGATTGACAAGACAGCAAGTGAAGAGGTTCTATTCTGAAGTAAAACACTACTATTGGGAGGAGCCAATGTTATACAAGCATTGTGCCGACCAAGTCATCAGGCGATGTATACCAGAGGATGAGATGCACCAGATTCTCACCCATTGTCACACCTTACAATGTGGTGGACATTTTGGGGCATCAAGAACATTATGAATGCACCGCAGTGAGTTCTATTGGCCAACTCTCTTCAAGGATGCCCACACCTTTGTTAAGAGTTGTGATCATTGTAAAAGAACAGGGAACATATCAAGACGAAATGAAATGCTTTCGAATGAGATCTTGGAGGTGGAACTATTTGATGTATGGGGGATCGACTTCATGGGTCCATTCCCGTCGTCCTTTGGGAATCAGTACATTCTTCTTGCAGTGGATTATGTGTCCAAATGGGTAGAAGCGGTAGCTACTAAAGAAAATGACAGTAAGACTGTCCAAAGGTTTCTCCAAAAGAATATATTCACAAGGTTGGGTACTCCTAGGGCCATCATCAGTGATGAAGGAAGCCACTTTTGCAACAAGCAGCTTGATACACTGCTTTTCCGATATGGAGTCTACCACCGCACCACATTTCCCTATCACCCTCAAGCGAATGGGTAAGCAGAAGTTTCAAACAGGGAAGTGAAGAATATATTGGAAAAGACGGTGAATGACTCAAGGAAGGATTGGTCTATCAAATTGGATGACGCACTATGGGCATACATAACAACATTCAAAACCCCCATTGGAATGTCACCATATAAGTTAGTTTTTGGTAAAGCATGTCATCTGCCAGTAGAGTTGGAACACATGGCTTATTGGGCAATGAGGTAACTGAACATGGATGCCAAGGCAGCAGGGCAGAAGAGGTTGCTACAGCTGAGCGATTTGGATGAATTCAGACACAATGTCTATGAGAATGCAAGGATCTACAAGGAACGAACCAAAGTATGACATGATAAGATGTTGATCCCAAAAGACTTTCAAGCAGGACAACAAGTGCTTTTATTCAACTCAAGGTTGAAGCTGTTCCCAGGCAAGCTCAAATCACGTTGGTCAGGACCGTACACTGTTGTAAGAGCATTCCCCTATGGTGCAGTTGAAGTGAGATGGAGAGAGGGAGCCCCTTTCAAAGTAAACGGACAGAGGTTGATATTTGATCAATGAAACAGAATACATGAGCCTAGTGACCCATCTCATTCCAAAATGAATAGGGAACCTGCGTCCTGCTAAAAGACATTAAAGACAGCACTACTTAGGAGGCAACCCAAGGTTTTTAAATTTATGCAATTTAGTTTTAGTTAGAACAGTCTCACGGAAGGTATTGTTTACATGTTGTGATGACAGGTACAAGGCTAAAAAGTGGAGGATGAAAAATGTGAGAGAGGAGGAAATCAGCTCGGCGCCACGGCGCCCAACAGAGGGCCATGGCGCCGAGAATGCAGAAAGCCGCAGGAAGTTGGGCGCCACAACGACCGAGAGCCGCACGAAAATCTGTGGTCTTTGAAGTTTGGTGCGCGCAAATCAGAGTGCCACGGCGCCGGAAGTTCAGAGGGTCGCAGATGTTTGGGCGCCATGGCGCCAATCTCAGAGCGCCATGGCGCCAATCTCAGAGCGCCATGGCGCCGCGATGAAAAATCTGAAAAATAAGAGCCCTAGAAACGATTTCCCTCTTCCATTCTGACGGGATTTCTGACGTTATCTGCCATGCATTATCCGCCCGCCACCGCCACCATTTTAAACCAAGTCTGTAAGTTGTCCCGTCTTTCTTTTATTTTTGAGTCTTGCACACATTAGGAACAATGTGTGATTTAAGTTTGGGGGGGGAGTTCTTAGTTATTTTTGATGTGTTTTTGAGTCTTTTTGTGTTATTTTCTATGTTTATTTGAGTCTAATTTTTTTTTTATGATCATGCATGTTGTAGTTACTTGAAACGCCTAGTGAAGTAAAGTTGAATAATGTAATGGAATTAGAAGCAACCATCTGAACACGTATGTTAGATATGCTAAATATTCATGAAGTCAAACTATTTGGGGTATCTTGCTTGATTTATGCATTATTAGTGATTAAACCTATGTGTCTTCTTGCTTGCTATTTGAGGCGAAATAGTTAGAATATGCATATTAGGGAGATGACTCAGGCATTTCTTTGTTAGCCCTTTCTTACCATTCTTTGCTATCCCTGACATTAAAGTTGTATCCCTAGTCAGCCCCTTTGAGCCTAAAAATAAGATCTTTCTTTGACACCCTATAATTCCATACTTGTGTCATAAGTGAAGAAATTGATGTGTTTGGAATATAAAGTGTTGAAAAGAGACAAAAAGAGAGTGAACAATTTTGATGCACCCCAATGAAAAGTAATCATAAATAGGCAAAAGCCTAAGTTTGGGGGTGCCTACTATTCATCAGACACTTTATTCTCTCAAAATAAAAGAGGGAAATGATAGGTATGAGGTTAAAAAGAAAATCAAAAGAAAATCAAAAGAAAATGGAAGAATCGAACGCAAAAGAGCTTATGGTACGTAAGATTGAGCCTAAAAACCTATTTTTACCTACCCCTGCCTAAGCCTACATTACAACCCTGAAAAGCCTTGAAGATCTCTAATGTGTGTATCCATGATTAGTGGAGAATAGCAAGTAAACAGGCCATAGGGTTTGGAAATTAACATGCATAGTTAAGTATTCTTACTTCCATTGAGCATGATTAAATTGAATTTGCGAAATATCTGACCTGCTGTGTTTAGAATGCTAAAAATCCATGCTATATGTTCCTGCATATTATTCTACTAACATTCATGTTTTTCTAAGTAACAATGATGCAGCAAATTGATCAATGTCTTTGAGTCATTTTATTTTCTTTTCTTTCGTGACTTTGTTTCTATTTTTTTATCTTTACTCGAGGGAGAGCAAAGGTTAAGTTTGAGGGTGTTTGATCGGTGTATTTTATATACACCTTTTGAGTCATTTTTAGTTAGTCTTTTGCCCGTTTTTGCACAAATATGTGTCGTGTTAGGATAGATTTTCTTTCTTTTGAGTCACAATGGTTTAAAGTGGCACATTGGTGAGAAGGAGCGAAAAGAGGGCAGAAACAGAGGTTCCAGAGCTCAAAAAGCTAAAAGGTTAGCAACCCGGACGAAGCTTGATCGTCGTCGCGGCGCTGCACCATCAGCGATGGCGAGCCACGGCGCCCAAGAAGCAGACTAGCCGTAGAAGTTTAGCCTGCGCGCTGGTTCTGAAGGCGGCGTCGACGCGGGAAAATAGACAAATCCGAATAGGATTGGGCCAAAGCAAAAGAGGAAAAGGTTTTGCACGTTTTTAGGATATAAATAGGGCCTTTTAGGTCAGATTTGGGGAGTTCCATACCTTACCATTCATCACAACATTAGATCAAGATTGAAGACTTATTTTTGAGTAATTTCTTATTCTTTACTTTATTTCTTTCTAGTATATGTTGGATACTATTTTAGTTCTTGGCATGTCTATGACTAGGAACTAACTTAATTTAGGGTTTTCCATGTCGAATCGCTTGAACCTCGTTTTATGAATTAATGCAAGATTTTGGTTTCTTCTTATTATTGTTGAGATTTATTCAATAATTGTTTTGATTGCTTGGTAATTAATTGATCACTAATTATCATCACTTATATGATTTCTAATCGAAATCCGAAAGGGGAGATTGTGAATATGCTATAGTTGAATAAACATAGGTTTAAATCATGGACGAAAGTACCCCGATACTTTTGTAGCTTAATAGATTATTGCTCTTAATCCTCCTTTGTAGTCAATATTGTTATCAAAAGATAGAAGGGTTCTACATTGGGGTTGAGTGTTTATATTACCTTAACAGAAGTATAAAACGGCTTAGTTAACCTGCTATCTCAACATAGAAGAAGAACCTTAATTATTTGCATTAACGAGTAAATCGAGCGGATAGTCGAGGAGATTTGGAAGCCCTAATTCCACCATATCTGAAGTAAAGTAAAATAATTTAGTTAGCATCTATAATCATAGCTATAAACCAATCATCAAATTATCGGTTACCAAATAGATACTACAGAATAGAGGTTGGTAATTGGACACTAATCTCTGAGGACGATAACTCGGTCTTATAGACTATATTACTTGTCACGATACGTGCACTTGCATTTAGCGTGTGTATAAATCGCGCATCACCCTTCTTACCATTCATTACCTACCTTGCAATAAATTGTATCCCTAGTCAGCCCCATTGAGCCTAACCCCATGATTCTCTTGTGTGCCATAAATGGTAATTGAAAAATTGGGATGAAAAAGAGTGAAAAGGGAATACAAAAAAAGAGTGAAAAAGTGATGCACCCCAATGAAAAAATGTAAAAGCTTAAGTTTGGGGGTGCCTATGTGAATTGTTTCATGCTCTCAAACAGAGAAAGGAGGATATAGGTATGAACTGAAAAAAATACCAAAAAGAAGAACAAAATGGTTGAGTAAGAAAAATACTTATAGTACGTAAATTGAGCATAAATGTCTAATCTTACAAACCCCTGCCTAAGCCTATATTACAACCCTGAGAAGTCTTGATGATCTCTAGAATGTATGTCTATGATTAGTGGAGAATAACAAGTAAACAGGCCCATAGAACTAAATGAAATTGATATGTATATGTTAGGTATTCATGCTTCCATTACTTATGATTGAAATGAATTTGCGAAATATCTGACTTGAAATTCTAGATTGCTAAATTCATGTTATATATGTTCCTACATATTATCCCAACTGACGTTCATCTGTTTCTAAGTACTTGTGCAGCTTCTTGATTTGAGTTTTTTGTTTTGTTTTGATCTTTGCTCGAGGGCGAGCAAATGTTAAGTTTGAGGGTGTTTGTTAGGCGTATTTTGTATACGCCTTTTGAGTCATTTTGGTTAGTATTTTACTCGTTTTTGTTATGTTTAGTATTGTATTAGGTTTGTTTTTCTTTCTTTTGAGTCACAGCGGTTCCAAAAGGTAAAATGGCAAAAAGGAGCAAAAATTGGGCAGAAAAGGTGCTACCGAGGCAAAAAGGACGAAAGTTGACACATCAGGACGAAGGATTTTTTTCAAGATCATATACAATATGCAAAACCGGTGCCATATTTATCGAGAAGCCACAGACTTTCGTAATCGCGGTGCCACAATGCAGAACTGCGGTGCCATATTTGCCGGTGCGTGCAGATTTTCAAAGACAATGTGCCGTTATGCATAATCACAAGGCCGCAAGGAAAATCTCAGTTCCGAAAAGAATTGGCTAAGGGCAGATTGGTCCATATGGCACGAAATTTGGAACATATTTAAGCCCTAGGGATTAATGCTATGAGGGGGTTGGACATTCTACAACATAGCACAACACAAGACAACAAGAGAGACTACAATTGGAGACTTAGTTCGCAGTAATTTCTTTTCTTTCATTTTTAATTCAGTTTATGTTTGAATTTTGTGTTAGTTCTTAGCGTGACTATGGCTAGGAGCTAAACACTTTATTAGGGCTTTCCTTATGAATCGCTTGAAACTTCTATTCATGAATTAATGCAGTAGTTTGATTTCTTCTTCACTTGATTAAGATTTAGTCAATAATTGGTATGAATGTTTGATAATTAATTTATTACTAATTATCATAATATATATGATTTCGAATCAATAACCGAGAGGAGATATTTGGATATGCTGTAACTGACTAGACATAGGTTAAAATCGCGGACGACAGTACCCCGATACTTGTGTAGCATTATAGGTTACTGTTCTTAATCTTCCTATGTGGTAAATCCTATCATAGAAATATAGAAGGGTTCTGCACTGGGTTGAGTGATTATATGTCATAACCGGAATATAAGACAGTTTAGTTAACCATATCTTAACGTAGAAGAAGAAGTCATTCTAGTTGCATTAAGGATTGAATAGAGTGGGTAGTCGAGGATTTTGGAAGCCCTAATTCATTCATAACTGATTACAACTTAAATAGTTCAGTAATTCTTGTAATTATTCTAGTAGTTAAATAAAAACCCAATTCAAATATCGATTGCCAAATAAATAACATAGAATTGATGAACGATAATTAGAAACCAGTCTCTGAGGACGATATTCGGTCTTATCAGACTATATTACTTGTCAACGATGCGTACGCTTGCGTGAGCATTCGAAATATCGCTAACAAACTGCGGCGCTGCAAAGATTTCGTGCTTTCAGCATTTTCCGTCTTTAATGTCCAATTCCCTCAACTGTCATCACAACACAACTAAAAATACCCAAGAGTGAGACTGTTCAATTTAAACTAATTGCATAATTTAAACATTGAGTTGCCTCCCAAGTAGCGATGTCTTTAACGTCTTTTAGCCGGACTCATGTCCTTTATTCAATCACTGGGTTAAATTACCCCCACAACCCATCCCTTTGAAGATCAGTTTTCTCTTCTTTACTCTATTCTTCTTTTTCACAGGATCGAGTTTAGTAAGATTTACCTTTTTGTCAGCTTTCATCTCATCAACTTTTATTTCAGCACTCATACTAACCTGTGGGTTTACCGATGTCGCAATGATCCCCATGCCTTTGGTTTGTTCTCGATGAGATGATGTGTCAGATGTGCTCACCGCAAAGCATTTGTTGCTGGCCTAGGATTCAACGGTAGATTTGAAAACCTTGAATACTATCCCCTTTTCTTGGACCCTCAGTCTCAACTCTCCTTTCTCCACATCAATGAGAGCTCTGCCCGTGGCTAGGAATAGTCTTCCCAAAATGATGGGCATGTCCTCATCTTCCTCCATGTCAAGAATGAGAAAATCTGCTGGAAAGAAAAACTTGCCCACCTTGACTAGCACATCTTCCACTATACCTCGGGGGTGCACCACAGATCGGTCAGCAAGCTGCAGATTTACTGTGGTTGGCTTTGCTTCCCCCAAACTCAATCTCTTGAACACAGATAGGGGCATAAGATTGATGCTATCCCCTAAGTCACAAAGTGTCCTGTTGCATGTTACTTTGCCAATAGTGCAGGGCAGGGTGAAACTTCCTGGGTCTTTCAGTTTAGGTGACAACTTCTTTTGTAAGATAGCGCTGCACTCCTCTGTCAGCACTACTGTCTCATAATCTGTCAATCTCCTCTTCTTCTCAAGTATCTCCTTCATGAATGTGAAATATGTGGGCATTTGTTCCAAAGCCTCAATGAAGGGGATGTTGATATGGAGTTTCTTAAATACATTCTATAACTTGGAGAACTGCTTGTCCAGGGCCTTCTTCTGTAGCCTTTGAGGGTAAAGGATTTTATCTGTGTATTCCCTCACAGCCGCTGGTGGAGGTTTCTCTACTGTAGGGCGGTCATCAGTGACCCCCTCCTTTTCTACCTCAACTCCCTTCTCCCACTCATTCTCCTTTACCACCGCTGGTTGGGGAGCAACCTGCTCCAATTGCTTTCCACTTCTCAAAACCACTGCTTGGCACTGCTCCCTCGGATTAACCTCTGTGTTGCTTGGGAGAGTACCTTGAGGTCTGCTGTTTACCATTTTCGCCAGTTGCCCCACCTGCGTTTCCAAGTTCCTGAGAGAGGACCTTGTTTATGTCATAAACTGATTCTGGGAATTGGTGAGTGTAAGCAAGGCTGCTCTCAGTTCATCAGGCTTCTCCTATGGGGTAGGTGGTCTAAACTGTTGGGATGATGTGGCCTGATTATGTGTCTACTGGTTCTGGTAGTTTCCTTAATATGGTGGCTGCTGCCCTTGGTCATTCCTCCACGAAAAATTAGAGTGATTTCTCCACCCCGGATTATATGTGTTGGAGTTATAACGGCGCTGAAAGTTCCCAACTGCCTGAACCTGCTCCATGGACACATTATTAGGATCCACCGCTGTGCATCTATCAAAAGTATGTGGTCCACCGCAGATCTCACAACTCACAGACATCTGAACTGCGTTCACAGACATAGTGTTTTCTTTGCGCTTGCTTTGTCAAAGGCCGTCTAACGCATTCGGTCGATGATAGCATATATCTCATGTATGCCCATAGTCTTCCTGCTACTCACTAATCTGTCATCTGCCCCTTGGTGATTATTTGCAGCCATGTCTTCTAGAAACTCATGTGTCTCATTGACACTCTTCCTCATGAACGCTCCCCTGCTGCAGCATCAATTATGGTACGAGTAGTACCACTCAACCCATTATAAAAAATGTAGACCAACATCCACTTCTCTATACCATTATGCGGGCATTTTCTCTGCAAATCCTTGAATCACTCCCATCCATCATAAAACGACTCTCCATTTAGCTGATAGTAATTGTTCAACTCTCCCCTTAGCTTTGCCGCCTTTGAAGGAGGGAAGAACTTGGCAAGAAACTTCTGGGCTAAGTCTTGCCATGTGGTGACGGAGTTTGCAGGTAGTGAGTTCAACCAGCTCTTGGCTCTGTCCCTAAGTGAGAACGGGAAGAGCCTCAATCTAATGACATCGTCAATAACGCCATTATACTTGAAGGTGGCGCACAGCTCCAGAAAATTGGCAATGTGCATGTGGGGATCTTCAGACGGCAATCCCCCAAACTGTACTGTGTTCTGGACCATGCTCAGAATGGCTGGCTTGATCTCAAAGTTGTTTGCCCCTCTTGCTGGGAGCCTGATGCATGTCTGTGCACATGTAGTGGGAAGAACGTAGTCCCCCAAACTTCTCTCAGCTGGAACCTGTATTGGCTCCCCTACATTTTCAGGAACCTCATTGTTCGCCCCATTCTGATTCGGTTGGTTTTCCATGGTCACTGAGTCAGATATCCTCTTGTTTTGCCTGTTTTGCTTGCAAGTTTTCTCAATCTCAGGGTTAAAAGAAACAAGTGTGTCTGCCCATCTTCTTCTTCGCATAAACTATGTCCCTGAGATCGATCAAAATCAACAAACAAATCAAGGCAATAGGGTTCTAAAAAAAACTAAAAATAAAAGCAAAGTAGAAATAAGGATAGATGGTTTGATATTAAAAGTACGTCAGTCCCCGGCAACGGCGCCAAAAACTTTTTAGCCGATTTCCAATTGCTTACGCAAGTGTACGTATTGTTACAAGTAATATAGTCTGGTAAGATCGAATATCGTCCACAGAGACTGGTTTCTAATTACCGAACATCTATTCTAGGTTATCTATTTGGCAAACGACGGTTGATTTGGGTTTTTATCTAACACTACTAGAGTAATTGCAAGAATTAAACTAAATTACTTTTGTTTAATCAGTTATGATGGAAATAATGCTTCCAATATCCTCGACTATCCACTATTTTCAATCCTTAATGCAATAAGAATGACTTCTTCTACGTTAAGATAACAAGTTAACTAAACTGTCTTATATTCCGGTTAGGATATATAATCGCTCAATTCCAGTGCCGAAACCTTCTATATTTCTATGATAGGTTTTACCACATAGGAGGATTAAGAACAATAACCTACAATGCTACACAAGTATCAGGGTACTTTCGTCCGCGATTTTAACCTATGTCTATTCAATTACAACATATCCAAATCTCTCCTCTCGGTTCTTGATTCGAAAACATATAAATTATGATAATTAGTGATCAGTTAACTATCAAACATTCATACCAATATTGAATAAATCTTAATCAAGTGAAGAAGAAACCAATCTAATGGATTAATTCATGAATAAGAGTTTCAAGTGATTCAATAGGAAAGCCCTAATAAAGTGTTTAGTTCATAGCCATAGACATGCTAAGAACTAATACAAATCCAAACATGAACTGAATTAAAATAGAGAAAAGAAAGAAAAGTACTTAGAAGAACTAATGTCTCCAATTGTAGACTCCAAGCGTTGTGAGAGATAGAGTATCCAACCTCCCTAAAATCTGTCCCAAGGGTTTAAATATGCTGCAAAAATTGTGTGCCCTCGACCCTTCTGCCCCTGGCCAAATTCTCCTCGGATCGGATTTTTCCCGCGTCGGCACCGCGGGCCTGCATTATGGCGCCGTAGCGCCGAATGTTCTGAGGCTTCTCAGGATTTATGGCGTTGTGATCCTGCTGCTCAGTGCCACGACCCTGCATGCTTTCATACGGATCTGCCAACTTTCGTCCTTTTTGCTTCGAGAGCCTCCTTTTCTGCCCACTTTTAGCTTCTTTTTTGCCATTTTGCCATTTGAAACAGCTGTGACTAAAAAAAAACGACTCTAACACGACACTTATTTAAACAAAAATGAGAAAAATTCTAACTAAAAATGGCTCAAAAAATGTATACAAAATATGCCTAACATCAGCAGGAAGGATGAATTTACCCACTTGCACCAAGACGTCTTCAATTATTCTTTGGGGATGTACGACTGAGTGATCTGCTAGCTGCAAAGTCACTGTTGTGGGCCTTGCTTCCCCCAAACCAAGTCTTTTGGACACAGAGAAGGGCATAAGATTGATACTCTCCCCCAAATCACATAGAGCCCTTTTACATGTAATCTTCCCTATGGTGCAAGGTAAGGTGAAACTCTCTGGATCGTTCAAATTTGGGGGAAGTTTCTTCTGCTATATAGCACTGCACTCCTCTATCAGCATCACTATCTCATAATCTGTCAGCTTCCTTTTTTTTAAAAGAATGTCTTTCATAAACTTCACATATGCTGGCATTTGCTCCAAGGCCTCAATGAATGGAAGATTGATATGCAGCTTTTAGAATTTCCCCAAAAACTTCGAAAACTGCTTATCCAAGACCTTCTTCTGCAGTCTTTAAGGGTAAAGAATTTTGTCTGTGTAATCCCTCATAACTTCTGGTGGAGCCTTTTCTAAAATAGGGCGGTCATCAGTAACCCCTTCTTTTTCTGCATCCACTGTCTTCTCCACATCATTCTCTTTTCCCACCACTGGTTGGGGTGCAACCTGCTCCAACTGCCTACCACTTCTTAAGCTGATTTCCTGGCACTGTTCTCTTGGGTTCATCACAATATTACTGGGAATATTCCTTTTCTCTCTACTGTTCAGCGTGTGAGCCAGTTGTCCCACATGTGTTTCCACATTTCTGATAGATGACCTAGTCTCTGTCATGAACTACTGGGTCTCTGTCATAAATTTTGTCTGAGTATTGGCCAAGGATGAAATTGAGGACCTGGTTTCTGCCATGAATTGAGTCTGAGAGTTGACCAAGGTCAACAGTTATGATTTTATATCATTTGACTTCTCTTGTGGGGCTGGTGGGCTGAACTGCTGTGAGGATGATGTATGAAATTATGGTTGCTGCCCTTGATCATTCTTCCATGAAAAATTTGGGTGTTTTCTCTAGCCCGGATTATATGTGTTGGAGAATGCATTGTTGTAGGGCCTCTGAAAATTCCCCACTGCCTGAACCTGCTCCATAGGCACATTATTTGGGTCCAATGCTGTACACCTATCAAAAGTATGGGGACCCCCACAAATTTCGTAACTCACTGGTGTCTGAACGCTTTAACTGTCATGGTACTCTGCTGCATCTGCTTTATCAAAGTGGCTACTTGTGCAGTCAATGCAGTGATAGCATCCAACTCAAGAATCCCAGCCACTTTTCTGATGTTCATTGCTCTCTCATCGACCCCCTGATGGTTGTTTGTGGTCATGTCTTCTAGCAGATCATGTGCCTCATTGACTCTCTTTCTCATGAATGTTCCCCTCGCAACAGCATCAATAATGGTACGAGTTGTACCACACAGCCCATTATAAAATATATGGACTAGCATCCACTTCTCAATCCCATGATGTGGGGACTTTCTCTGCAAATCTTTAAACCGCTCTCATGCATCATATAGTGATTTTCCCTCCAGCTGATAAAAATTATTCAACTCAACTCTGAGCTTCGCTGTCTTAGCTGGGGGGAAGAACTTGGCAAGAAACTTATGAGCTAAGTCTTGTCATGTAGTGATGGAGTTCGCCTGCAATGATTTCAACCACACTATTGAGCGTGAGAGTTTTAGAAACATTTTATAGAGAAATGGTGAGATTACCACACTATTGAGCGTGAGAGTTTTGAGTGTATTCCTCAAGTATTTGTCAAAACTTGAGAATGTATCGTGTACCCATTGTGTACCCATTATTACTGTTATAGTGGAAGATTTACCATAATTTTTCTTTTCCACGACATAATTTATGTGCATTTAATGTTTTAATTACTATTCATAAAGTATTATTTATGTTGGAAGATATCCAAAAATTCTGAATATGCTTTGTGATTGCAGCTGCGATTGATCTTTCACATCATAAAAGAATTTCAGAATCTCTATTATATTTTTCCGCAAATATTAATTTTGAATGAAAATTAAAATACTCTCCATTATTCCCAACAAAATCAACAAAGCATCGCATTTGCCGACCCCAAATCTTATCCTACACATTGACTTGGAATAAAAAAAATGAATGTCCAGCGTATATACTTCGTGTTTCTTTAATTTCTTTAAAAAGATTATTATTTATTTATATGATCAAGTAGAGATTCTCGATTAGACTTTTATTCCTTCAACTATTAACAGAAATCTTCACGTGTTTAATCACGAAAAAATACTATCAAACTAAACATGCTAGATATGATATGACACAATTATATACAATAATAACATAATTAATATAATCCTATCAAGGTGGGGTTTGGAGATAATGTGTATGTAGACTTTATCCCTACTTTGTGTGACATGTCGTGTGACGGGTTTAAACTGTCACATGTCGTGATACATAACCGTCATCCGTTTGTGACAGTACCAAAGATGACATTTACGAGAATCGTCATCTTAGAGGTTAGATGACGGTTTTTATCCGTCACCGTAAGGGTTAGATGACGGTTTTTACCCGTCACCGTAGGATATTTTTATAGTAGTAAAAGGTTGTTTCGGATAAACTCTCGACTCAATAAAAGATACAAAGACAATAATAATAATAATAATAATAGATATCAATAGCAATAATATAATAAGATAAATAATGAATGCTTAAATCACATTCACTTCTCGATTTGAAAAGGAAAAGGTCTAAATTTGTGCATTTACCATTTGAAATTGCTTAACTTTCCGCAAGTCGTACTTTGGGACCATTTATAGTCTTACCTGTACCAAATTGCAGCCGTTACCAAATAGTTTCGTATTTATATTAGTTATTAACATAGCTCTAGCGTGAAATGAATGAACTTCACATATCAAGATATTACAAGAAAAAAGATGCAGACCTACCCCTATACTTTTAATTAGATATAAATTACCTTCGGTCATATTTTAAGTTATCTGCTGTCGTTCGGGCCCCGGGAATCCCTTGCTTTTGGCTAAGGTCTTTATTTAAGTTGGAGTTCTGTTAAGAGTTTTAGGAAGAAAAAAAAAAGGAGACTTTTTCTTAACAATAAGATAAGATTTGTAAAGAATGAATCATTGGTCTAACTCAACCTCAAAAACTAGCTTGTAGAATGAGAATTGTCCAAATCCATATAAGGAAGTCCATGTGAAACTCTTAACATTCTCACGCACGTCCAGACCTCGTTAATTGGAGCGTGTACAATATAATTTGGGGCCCCAACATCGGTGAACAAATAATTGGAATGAGTCTGACTCTGATACCATGTAAAGAATGGATCTTGAGTCTAATTCAACCCCAAAAACTAGCTTGTAGGGTGAGGATTGTTCAAGACCATATAAAGAGTTCATGTTTCCATTCCATTTCCGATGTGGGAGTCTTAACCAGATTAAACTAAAAATATAATGCCTCGAAAAAAAATTCTATCTCGAGTGGTACATGAGCAAATTTAATCCTTTTCCATTAAAAGAAGAAGAAAAATAAAAGGAGTCACTATCTTTTAATTTTATTCTAATTGTCTTTGTTGCCGGGTGATTTAAAGTTTTAGTGATAGTGATGACTAAATACTTTTATTTGTTATGTTTTTGTTTTATAGTACATAATTCATTGTATTTGCATGTTACAAAGTATTAGACCTTTAAGCTTACCGAAATCTCACACCAACCTATCTAATGCCTCTAGATGAAGCCTAATTACAAATATTGACAATATTATTCCAGAGTCATCAAACACTAGCCCAACAATTTGACTAATTCCTTTTCTATATATAAATTCATGTTTCCTTGACTTCTCTCCTTTGTTTTAGTTTTGGAGCTTCTAAGATGATTGGCGGAGGTGACAAAAATGTATTGTATTTTACCACCAAGGGGTGTCATGGGACGGACGAGATCTCATGCTCTTAACCAGATATTTGGAGTTTAAATCTTGATAATGAAGAAATCCTAATAAGGAATGTTAAGGTGGTGTGAAAACACGGAAGTGTTTACATTTACCGTAAATACTTTTTTGGCAAACACGCCTTTCTGATGAAATAAACACTTTTTAGGAAGTCAAAAAGTGTATCTAGATGGGAAGAGAAACAGAAACACTAATTTGGTGCTTCTGGAGAAGCCCTTTTTGCTCATTCATTGAATTTTTTTTGGACTCATTTTCTATTTTCTTTTCACAAAATTCCTTTTAATCTCATATAATTATAATATCCCCATATAAAATAGAAATTTGGGAATAGAAATAGGGTGGGGGTAGGGGTAGGGGGTAAGAAAAAAAATCATTTTTTTTATAAAAGTAACAAAAAATATGAAATAGAAATTTGAGGATGGGTAGGGCAATGGGTGGGGGTGGGGGGTAGGGATAGAACGGGGGTAAGAAAAAAAATCATTTTTTTTTATAAAAGTAACAAAAAATATGAAATAGAAATTTGAGGATGGGTAGGGCAATTGGGGTGGGGGGTAGGGGTAGCGCGGGGGGGGGGGGGTAAGAAAAAAATTCATATTATTTAATATTTGTTTTTATAAAAGTAACAAAAAATATGAAATAGAAATTTGAGGATGGATAGGGCAATGGGGTGGGGTGAGGTAGGGGTAGGGTTGGGGTAGGGCGGGGGGATAAGAAAAATTCATATTTATTAATATTTTTTTATAAAAGTAACAAAAAATATGAAACAGAAATTGGAGGATGGGGGAGGGGGTAGGGCGGGGTAATTTTTTTCCCCATATTTTCAATCATTTTTTATAAAAGTAACAAAAAATATGAAATAGAAATTTGAGGATGGGGTAGGGCAATGGGGTGGGGTTGGAGGTAGGGCGACGGGGAGGGGAGGTAGGGGAATTTTTTTATATTTTTTATAAAAGAAAAAAATATGACATAAAAATTTGAGGATGAGGTGAGAGTAGGTGTGGGTAGGGAGGGGGTAGGTTTGGACATATTTGAGTCATTAACTATCATATTGTCGTTACATTTCTTATGTACAATATAATATTATTTTTTGATTAAATATTGCAATTGAATAATTTTTAATTTTTTTATTAAATTGTAAAGATATACTAATTTTTAGAAATATATGATAGAAAAGAATATTTTAAATAGTTTTAAATCTATTAAAAAGAATATTCTAGTAAATTTGCATAAATGTTGACCAAACAAGAAACGGTTTCTGTTTCTCAGAAGCACTTCTATAATTATAGGCCAAACACCCTAACTGATTCTCCAGAAACAGTTTCTACAGAACTACTTCCACGAAACAGAAACACATTTCCAGAAGCTTGGTCAAACAGATCCTAAATATACAAGCCCAAAGCCCCAGCCGTGTACAACCCATAGATTTAGTTATGATATGTTTTATATATTACATTTGTATATTAATTAGTCTTGTAGTCTTACCATAATTGTATGATTAGTCTCCAAATAAAATAGGGATTTAGATGTA
Source organism: Przewalskia tangutica (assembly GCA_029844215.1). NCBI lineage: Eukaryota > Viridiplantae > Streptophyta > Magnoliopsida > Solanales > Solanaceae > Przewalskia > Przewalskia tangutica. The sequence goes on from CM056720.1 coordinate 5,347,235, forward strand.
GAAGTGGAAAAGGATTGTCCTATTGTAACTTGTATATATACACACCTTTAATCAATGAGAATAATCAAGGGATTATTTCTTTCATGGTATCACAAGTCTAGGTGATTTCTTGCTTCCGCTAAAATCTCCCCAAATCCGAGAACCCTCTCGGCTTCTTTGTCTTCCTCCAAAAAACCGAGACTCTTCTTCAAATCCCTTCTCCATATCTTCTTGTTCTATTCACCATGTCTGATAAGAACATGTTTCATCCGGCCCAAATGATTTCTAACATCAAGAGCGTTCTTCCTATTGTTCTTTAATTAGAAAACGTTCAATATGGGACGTGGGCAGAATTGTTCAAAATTCATGCCCTAGCACATCAAGTCCTCCATCACATCATCCTTCCTGCTCCTGATACGAAAGGTGTGCCCATCAAGGAGGAAGATCCAAAATTATGGATTACTCTTGATGCTAAAGTTCTCCAGTGGATTTATTCCACTATCTTCTTCGACCTCTTACAGACGAGTATGGAACCAAACTCTTCCTCTATAGAGGCTTGGAATAGATTATGTGATATATTCCAAGATAACAGTCATTCCCGCATTGTCGCCCTTGAACAGGAATTTTCTCAAGTCGTTATGAAGAATTTTTCGAACGTTTCATCTTATTGCAAATGACTCAAGGACTTGGCGGATCAACTTCGCAATGTGGGTGCTCCTATTAGCAATAGTCGTCTCGTTTTACAGATGGTTGCAGACCTGTCCGAGGCCTATAACGGTGTTGCTTCGATCCTTCGTCAAAATAACCATCTTCTAGAATTCTATCAAGCACGCTCAATGCTTACGATGGAAGAAGCCGGTTTGGCTAAGAAGGCGGCTACCGGTACTAGCCTCATAGTCATGATGACGTCCTCCACAAATTCTCCAAGTTTTGTTGATAATTCGCGCCAAAACCGTGTTCATGGTGGCGACAAAAATAATCGTATAACGGAAAAATTCATGACGACAAACGCGATCCCGACGAAAACAGCGGTGGCAGTGGGTCCCACCACAATAGCAGTGGACCACCATCCAACTAGTCTCAGCCTTGGGCCAGCTGGCCGTGGGCCTGGACCAGTGGGTAAGGTTGTTCATAATAATCCGATCCGATCAAAAAAATCGGATATCTAATCTGCTTTTTTGTGTTTCAGATATTTCGGATCGGATATTCGAAATAAATCAGATCGGATACGGATCACATTTTTTTAAATTTCGGATACCCAAAATATCCGAAAATCCGAAATATAAGAGACTATTAGTTGGGCTTCCTAGTTCCTGCTAGTCTTCTACAGCCACCAATATGTCTTATTCGAAGTTGGCCCATAAACATAAAGACCCATCTGAAAATATTAGAGCAGTACGCATAAACAAATTGTTCATTCATGCCCTATTTCATGCATAAACAAAATATTAGGGCAGTACAATATAAAGTGATTTGTCAGTTATGATCTTGAAAACTAATGCAGACAATGGATTGTTTCACTGTTCAGAAGTTAAAATAATTCTTTGGAGTTTTACTATTGCACGTCTGTTACACCTATGTTACACCTGGTTTTTCTCCTTTCTCTTGTTAACTGGAACTTTTTTACTCTTATTAGAAATTGTGCTCCACTGCTGCTATTGGTTTCATGCAAATAAATACACAGTTCATGGACCTAATCAATATTATTGAAATAATGGATTCACCTGCTATAAGCCAAACAACTTTCTCACTTTCAAAAAGCTTATCTGCATAATTAAGTTGAACACTGTCCACAACTTCAGCATTTATGTTTTTGCCTGTTCCATCTTTCAGAAACTCTTATTATCAAATATCAACTATACGATCCAAGGTATAAACAGACGTAAGGGAAATTTACACCTATAAATTCCGGATATCCGGTTATCCGAGTCGAAAATTTCGATTATCCGATTTTCGGATCGGATTCGGATCATAATTTTACCGATCCGAAATTTCGGATATGAATAGCCCTACCAGTGGGCAGTGGCCCAACAGCCACTGGTCCAGTAACGTTCCAGTCCAGCAACAACAGCAGGTTATGGGCCAGCAGCAATAACAGTTTTCCAGGCCCAATATGCATTGGCCCAGCAGTTTCCGCCCCAGCCACTGGCCAGTGGGCTTTCCAGCAGCCTTATCGGCCCACTGCCCACTGGGCCAGAGGTTCCCGCAACAGTCACGGGCCGGGGCAGAATGCAGGTGTTCTTGGGCCCCGGCCTCCGCAAGCCCATCACGCAGCGGGCCCCACCCCGATCAACATTGAAACTGCTATGCACACTATTGGTATAACACCACCAGACCCGAATTGGTACATGGACACATAAGCTACTACCCACATGACGTCCGACCAAGGTACTCTCTCGTCTTATTCCAATTTGATCAGTAATCGTGGTATAATTGTTGGGAATGGTAATTCAATTCCGATTCGTGGTTATGGTCATAAAACTTTGTCACCCTCCCTCCATCTACCTCTTATCTTGAAAAATACCCTTCATGCCCCTAAATTGATCAAAATTTTGGTATCTGTCCGTAAATTCACCACTGATAATTCTGTTTCTATTAATTTTGATCCATTTGGATTTTCTGTGAAGGATTTCAAAATGAGGTTTCCTCTCTTGAGGTGTGATAATACGGGGGATCTTTATCCTATTACGCCAAGTTTCGGTCTTTCGAGTCAAACCTTACCATCTACGTTTGCTGCCCTTGCCCCTTCCCTGTGGCATGCCCGTCTAGGTCATCCGGGGTCGTCTATTTTGTCTTCCTTAGATAAAAATAAATGTATTTCTTGTAAAGGTACGCATAGTACTCCGAATTGTCAATCTTGTTCTTTAAGAAAAATGATTAGGTTTCTCTAGACTCGAATTCTCATACTTCAAAGCCATTTGATATTATTCATGTGATTTATGGACATATTCCATTCTCAGTTCTATGTGTCATCGTTATTATGTTATATTCTTGGATGATTACTATAAGTTTTTATGGACTTTTCCAATAGCGAAGAAATCTCAAGTTTTTTTCATCTTTTTGAAATTTAGAGTGTTCATTAGAACTCAATTCGAACGGAAAATAAAAAATATTCAATGTGACAATGGGGAGTTTCGAAAGTTTTGTGCTAAAAATTGGATCAATTTTCATTTTTCTTGTCCTCATACATCGTCAAAAAATGGGAAAGTCGAACGTAAAATTCGTACCATTAATAACATTATCCGCACTTTATTAATTCATGCTTCCGTACCCCCATTCTTTTAGCATCATGCTCTACAAATGACTACATATATTCTTAACATTCTTCCTTCTAAAGGTTTGACATATTCGCCCCCTCTTTAAATTTTATATAATAAAACTCCCTCGTATACACATCTTAGAGTATTTGGTGCTTGTGTTATCCACTGTTTCCATCCACCACAATTAACAAACTTCAGACCCGTTATACCCCTTATGTGTTTTTGGGTTATCCGTCAAATCAATGTGGTTATAAATGTTTTGATTTGTCATCTAATCGAATCATTATTAATCGTCATATTATTTTTTATGAATCCCAATTTTTATTTGCAAAGGTAGATAGTTCCGTGCCTTGTTCGTATAGTTTTTTGGATGATGGTGTATCCCTGCAATTAAATCACATTTTTTCAGATATATCCCGCGCTCTGAATCCGCCAGCGGGCCCACTGCTCGTTGGTCCTAACATCACTGTCTTCACTCCCGTTCTGGTTCCAGCAACTGGGTCATCTCTCCAGCCCAGTCCTGGCCCAGTTTACTCTTCCTGCTCCAGTGGCCTTTCTAGCCCATTAGAGACGGCTCCTATTTCTAGTTCTTGGCCAGCATGCCCACTTTCTGCTGGTCAGCCTGTCCCGTGTCCCGAAAATTTCCAAAATTCACCCAACTCTGTCATAGTCACGGTCCAGTCAACGAGGTATTTTTAAATCAAAAAGATATTTTAATTTAAATTCAAATGTTCTTAAATCACCACTACCCCATAATCATGTGTCTGCTTTAAATGATTTGAATTGGAAGATTGCTATGACTGACAAATATAATGCTCTTATTGATAATAAGACGTGGGAGTTAGTCCCCCGTCCATCTGGTGTTAATATCATTTGGTCTATGTGGATTTTTGTTCATAAGGACAATTCTGACGGTTCATTTGCAAAGCATAAAGCTCGTCTTCTAGGTGATATTAAGACTCAACATGTTGGTGTTGATTGTGGTGAGACATTTAGCCCGGTGGTCAAGCCGACTATCATTCACACTGTGCTTAGCTTGGCTCTTTCGAAAGCAAGGCCCATTCATCAGCTAGACGTGAAGAATGTTTTCCTACATGGTGATCTCAAGGAGACAACATATATGCATCAACCCTTGGGGTTTAGGGATACTCGATATCCTCATCATGTCTGTTTGTTGAAGAAATCCCTGTATGGGCTTAAGCAGTCTCCACGAGCTTGGTATAAGAGGTTTGCTGATTATGTTTTGACTATTGGGTTCTCTCACAATAGGTCAGATAATTCATTATTCATATATCGTCGGGGTTCTTCCATGGCTTATATACTATTATATGTGGATGATATTATCTTGACTGCCCCCTCTGATGCATTACGCCAGTCTATTATGACAATGCTCAGTTCTGAGTTTGTCATGAATGACTTGGTGGCATTGAGTTATTTTTTGGGGATTGCTGTCACTCGTCATGCAGGTGGACTGTTCTTATCACCGAGGAAGTATGCAACTGAGATCATTGAGTGGGCTGGGATTTCATCCTGTAAGTCCACTTCTACTCCAGTTGATACTAAATCCAAGTTGGGTGCTGCAGTTGGCTCCCCCTATGAGGATCCGACCCGCTATCGTAGTCTTGTAGGGGCCCTTCAGTATTTTACATTCACGCGACCTGATATTACATATGACGTACATCATGTGTGTTTGTTTATGCATGACCCCAGGATTGAACATATGAATGCGCTCAAACACATTCTTAGGTATATTCAGGGAACACTTGATTATGGCTTGCTTGTATCCTTCGTCGACGTCTACGCTTGTCTCCTACATAGATGTTGATTGGGGTGGTTGTCCGGACACCAGGAGTTCTACGTCTGGCTATTGAATGTTTCTTGGAAATAACTTGGTCTCATGGTCTGCCAAACGTCAATCCACGCTTTTATGTTCGAGTGCAGAGGCCGAGTATCGAGGGGTAGCCAATGTGGTTTCTGAGTCATGTTGGTTACGTAATCTTCTTTTAGAGCTCCATTGTCCTATTCATAAAGTTACCTTGGTGTATTGTGATAATATTAGTGTCATCTACCTTTCTGGTAATCCGGTTCAGCACCAGCGCACTAAACATATAGAGATGGGCATTCACTTTGTTCGAGAAAAGGTAGCTCGAGGACAAGTACGCGTCTGCCATGTCTCTTCTAGATATTAAATTGCAGACATCTTTACAAAGGGTCTTCTCTCGATCCTTTTTTAAGATTTTAGAGACAGTCTCAGCGTACGAAGACCGTCCGCTATGACTGCGGGTGTGTGTTAAATATATAAGCCCAAATCCCCAGCCGTGTACATCCCATAGATTTAGTTATGGTATATTTTGTATATTACACTTGTATATTAATTAGTCTTGTAGTCTTACCGTAATTGTATAATTAGTCTCCAAACATACCAAATTGGGTGCAAGTGCACCCGCTTTCATTAAAACGACGTCAGTTTTACAAGGTGACCCACCTATCATTTTCAACGTGACCCACCTATAGTGTTGGATTGACTGAAATGCATGACAAAAATAGTGTTGGAGAAGTGCTACTGAGGAAAGGAAAGATACATATATTTTAAATGCTATGACACTTGTTAAAGTAACTAGGCAGAAATTGCAAGCGGCAAGAAATGATGGATGTGAATCTCTTCTAGGTAAGATTACCGATTTTTGCAATGAGAACAAAATTAATTGTGTTGATATGAATGCTGAATATGTTAATCGTCACATTCCTCGGCGTAAGATAAACATTACTAACGATTTTCATTATCGTGTGTAATGTTTTAATGCCATTATGGATCAACAAATTTTAGAGATTAATGATCGGTTCAATGAGGTCAATTCTGAGTTGCTTCTTTGTGTTGTTTGTTTGAATCCAAGTAATGATTTTGTTGATTTCAATATAGCAAAATTGATAAGAATGACCCAGTTTTATCCAGATGACTTTTCTCTAGTTGATTGTATGATGCTTGAAAATCAACTAGAGACATATATTATGGATTTGCGATCAGATGACAGATTCAGTCGATTGGAGGGCCTTGTTGATCTATCTACATTGCTTGTGCAAACACAAAAATACTTGTCGTACCCATTGGTGTATCGGCTTTTGAAGTTCGCATTGATTTTGCTGGTAGCAACAACAAGCGTGGAAAGATGCTTCTCTGCAATGAATATTGTCAAGACGGATCTACGAAACCGAATTTGTGATCAATTTTTAAATGATTATCTTGTATATTTTATTGAAAAAGATTTGCTTAAGAGTGTTACAAATGATGATGTAATTAAACGTTTTCAAAATATAAAAACGCGTAAGGGACAATTATGATTGGTAAACGCTGGTATGTTTCTTAGGTAACCACTAACCATATTAGACTTGATACGTAGACTTACCAGAAACTCTATTATCTAGTAGTCTTAAGTTCTTATTAAGTAAAACTTAAGAAAAAAAATTATCATTTCACGTATTCTAGTTATAACTTTTCACTGTTATATAGGAGGGACAAATATATCTTTATCATGTTAGGTAAGTATATATTACCCAACAGGGCAGTCTCAAATATTTTGGGGTTCTGTTCTAATTCGTAAAAGTGGATCCTTAATTGGGCTAAGTCTTGTGAATTATGAGCATATACAGTAAATTCTGGCTAATACTACTTAATAAAAAATAAAAAAAGAGCCCTAAAATTTTTCGCTTTTCGGGGGCCCTATACGGTAGCACACCTCGCACGGGTCCAAAGACGGTCCTGTTACTCAACTACGGTATAAAGATACAATGTGTGTGAAAACATGTGTCATGTATGGGTTAATGTTAACACCGGGTGCAGATACAATGTGTGTGAAAACATGTGTCATGTATGGGTTAATGTAAACATGTATATTATAGAAACAATTGTATCCATACCCATAATTAGAATATTTTCATATATTGTGTAAATATAATTATGGTAAGACTAGGATTCCTCTTTTGTATAGACTTAGGATTCCTATTGTATAAGGGATGAATATTGTACTCTATATATACTTTGATATTAATGAGAAGACTCCCTAAGAGAGATTAATATCATCTTACATGGTATCAAGAGCCTAAACTCCAAAAACCCTAGAAATTTTCCTCCCCAGCCGTCGGCACCACCCCCCTCCCACGGCGCCGCGGCTCCTTTCTTCTCTTCAAATAATTTCTTGATTTTTTTTTTCTTCCTCTCTTCTCTAAATGGATACTCAAAATTCTCCCACTGTTGTTGACGCTTCTACCTCCACAAATCCCACCACCAAGTCGTCACCCTCTTTTCATCCCGCTCTCACTTTTTCCAACATCAAGAACCATATCCCCATCCGTCTTGATCAACAAAGCGATCGATTATCCTCGTCAATCGTTTTCGCAATCATGCATGTCTCTATAACATGCTTGATCATATTGATGACACCATTCCGCACCCTTCGGAGGTTGATGATTCTACTTGGCGTCGTCTAGACACCGGCGTCAAACAATGAATATATGATAGTATTTCTCAAGATCTACTTCTTACTATCATGAAATCTGACTCCCCAGCCCGTGACTTGTGGAATCGTTTGGAGGAATTTTTTCAGGACAACAAGCACACCCGTGTTGTGTATTTAGATGAGCAATTTAACAATACACGTCTTGAAAACTTTTCTAATGTGACTGAGTACTGCAAACAGTTAAAGCTCCTGACGGATCAACTTGTTGTTATCGACTCGTCTGTTACTGACATCAAAAACATCAAAATAGTGTTACAATTGATTGCTGGCCTCCCTAAATGCGAATATGATACATTGGCCACCATGATTCAACAGGAGGATCCGTTACCCAGCTTTAACAGAGCTCGCTCACGCTTTTGCTTTGAAACCGCCGGTTAAGCGTGCCAGCAGAGAGAGACAAGATGAACCGGCCACAGCGTGGCGCTCCCTCAAAGATCTGACAACGTCGCGGTGCCTCGCATGCAGCCGCAGCGCCGCCCATTCCAAGCAGATTCTTCAACCCTTATTCCCACTACGGGTTGTTAGGTCCAGCTCCAACACCACAAAGAAGCCCACTTACGCAGTGACGCCCAGCCCTCCTCCGCCATGACACCCACTGAGTTGGGTTAGCCTTTCAGCACCCTCAACATGCAACAACCTGACAATAATTGGTACATGGACTCCGGAGCCACATCTCACATCACCCAGTCTGCAGGTACTATTCTCAAACTGTGCAGTTTAAAGCATCCTCAATATGTTACAGTTGGTAGTGGACAACGCATTCCAGTAAAGGTTATGGTACATCATACACACAACTTCCCCATCCACCATATGATTAAGAGCCTAATTTCTATCCGCCAATTTACTCGTAATAATTATGTCTCTGTTGACTTTGACCCTTTTGGTTTCACTGTAAAGGATCTTCGTACGGGGACACCTCTTACGAGATGCAATAGCACGGGGGATCTCTATACATTCACATCTACCTCCGCTGCCAGATCTTGCTCTCCCGTCTCTCTAGCGGCTATTTCTTCTACGACATGACATAATAGGCTTGGTCACCCAGGACTCCCAGTCTTTAATTTTCTTAGAGGCAATAATTTCATTACTTGTAATGGGAAGCTTGCCCAACATTGTGTTTCTTGTTCTTTAGGCAAACATACTCGTCTTCCGTTTAAATTATCTACTAGTGTTACATTTGCACCATTTGATATAATACATGCCGATTTATGGACATCACCTGTTGCTAGTTCTCTCGGTCATAAATATTATCTTGTCTTGCTAGATGATTTTTCTCACTATAACTGGTTGTACCCTCTCAAATATAAATCGGAAGTGTTTACCAAATTTCTTGAGTTTCGACAATTCATCCAAACACAATTTGAAAAAGGTATCAAATCATTTCAGTGCGATAATGGCCGTGAATTCAATAATTCTATGCTTCACCGTTTTTGTACCAATAATGACATGGTTTTTCACTTCTCCTGCCCTCACACCTCACCACAAAACGGTAAAACTGAAAGAATCATCCGCACCATTAACAATATGATTCACACCCTATTGATTCATGCCTCCCCCCATCCTTCTGGGTATATGCTGCTAAAATATCAGAATACGTTCTCAATATTCTCCCTACTAGCACTCTTCACAACATGACCCCTACCGAAATCCTCTACCATAGAGTTCCCTCCTATGATCATCTACGGATTTTCGGTTGTCTGTGTTATCCCAACCTTAGCTCTACCACCCCTCACAAGATCGCTCCTAGGTCCACTCCATGTGTCTTCCTATACTTTCCACCGAACCATAAAGGCTATCTATGCTACGACTTGTCCACTCATCAAATCTGCATCTCTCCTCACGTCACATTCGACGAGACCACATTCCCGTTTTCGAATCTTCAAAAATTCCAAAAACTGGATTACTTATTCCTTGACGAGCCTGCTATATCTCTCATCATCTTTGATCAACTTATCTCTTCTGACTCGTCGATAGCGCCGCGGCACCAACTTTTCAGAGAGGTCTGTTCTCCCAACCCGTCGACAGCGCGGCCATGGTGATGGCGCCATGGCGCCATATTTCCAGAGAGGCTCACACTCGCATGCGGTCTGCGGCAGCAGATCCAGGCGCCGTGGAGCTAGATCCAGGCGCCGTGGAGCCTCCGACGGCTTCGCCCCCACCATCTCCTATTCCGACCCTACCATCAGTCTCAGCCCTCCCTACTCAGTAAGCACCGCCTCCCACTGTCCCCATTCACCAAATAGAAACTCGTTCCAAGCATGAAATCTTCAAACCCAAAGTCCAATTTAACTTGTTTGCCCAAACCATTTCTTCAATTCCCAAAAACCCTATATTGGCTAAACAAAACCCTAATTGGAATGCAACTATGTCTGAGGAATTCAATGCTTTAACTAAACAGCACACATGAGATCTAGTAGCTAGACCTGAGAGGGTGAATGTGATTCGTGTGGCTTTTTCGTCACAAATTCAGAGACAGTGGAGATCTTGAGAGGTATAAGACACGACTTATGGCTAATGACACAAATCAGTAAGAGGGCATTGATTGTGGTGAGACCTTCAGCCCGATTGTCAAACCGGCTACCATTCACACAGTTTTGAGCATTGTCATGGGCAAACACTGGCCGATCCATCAGCTTGATGTGAAGAATGCATTCTTACATGAGGATCTGAGAGAAACAATCTACATGCATCAGCCGTCAGGGTTTACCCATCCAACAGTTCCTCACTATGTGTGTCATCTCCGTAAGTCACTATATGGCCTGAAACAGGCCCCCGTGCGTGGTATGATCGCTTTGTCAGGTATATCTTGCAGATTGGATTTGTATGCAGCAAGAGTGATACATCACTATTCATTTTTCATCGAGGTAGTAGTACTGCTTACTTATTACTTTACGTGGATGATATTATTCTTACTGCCTCCTCCGACAGATTGAAAAATGAGATTATTGCCTTGCTTAAGTCCGAATTTGCAATGACTGATTTGGCGAAGCTGAGTTACATTTTGAGGATATCAGTGACCGGTCTGCCAATCATATGTTCTTGTAAGTATGCAGAAGAGATTGTGTACAGGGCTAAGATGGCGAACTGCAAAGAGGTGCCTACTCTAGTTGATTCTAAATCTAAGCTCAGTGTCATGGATGGTGCTCGGTCTCGATCCTACTCAGATAGTGAGCTTGCAGTGAACTTGATCTCACCTTCACCGCCGTACATAACTTATGTTGTTCGGTGTGTGCTTATTCACGCACGCCTGCAGAGAGTCTCATTTCATCGCTCTTGGCGTATCATTCGATACATTAAGGGCACTTTTGATTATGGTTTGCACCTATACCCCTCTGCACCAAACAAGTTGTTTTCATATACGGATGCAGATTGGGCAGGGTGTCCGGACACGCGACGCTCTACCTCCGACTTTTGTATTTTTTTAGGGGATAATCTGATTTCTTGTCCGCTGCGGCACTACCCTATCTCGATCCAAAGGCTTGAGGCCGAGTACTGAGGCGTTGCAAATGTCGTGGCGAGATTTGTTGGCTCGTAAATTTCTCGTTAGAACTTGATGTCCTGCGTCGAGCATCTATTGTGCATCGTGATAACATCTCTTTCATCTATCTTTCATAATCCGTTCAACATCAACCAAACATATCGAGATAGACCTACACTTCGCTCGCGTGAGAAAGTTGCGCTAGCCACGTATTAGTGTTACATGTTTCATCATCCTATCGATGCAGACATATTTATCAAAAGGACTTCCTGCATAGCTTATTTCTTGACTTGAGATCAGCCTCGTCCGCCTCCTCCGATCGAGGGTGTGTAAACATGTATATTATAGAAACAATTGTATCCATACCCATAATTAGAATATTTTCATATATTGTGTAAATATAATTATGGTAAGACTAAGATTCCTCTTTTGTATAGGCTTAGGATTCCTATTGTATAAGGGATGAATATTGTACTCTATATATACTTTGATATTAATGAGAAGACAGGGAGATTAATATCATCTTATAGTTTATATCGAGTTAATAAATGCAATACATTTGTTTTCATGCACACAGTGATTGATTAACCACCATTAAATTACATAAGTCCTCACTATAATGTTTAGCAGTTAAAATTAAATTTATTGGATCGATATAAACACCACACAACAAATAATTCATTTTGGTTACCTCTTAAATCAGAGAACTTAATACAATGGATATCCTGTTTTAAATGCACATATCCTCGATAAAAGTCAGCTACCATTTTCAGAGCCAAAATGACTTGACGTGTACCTAATATAAATATCCATTTGAACTCATAATCTTCATAATTTTGATGTTTGATTACGATTTAGACCCTCAATTCTTTTTATCACATTTTCTAACCGAGAAAGGCACAAGCACTGCATCATACTGTACAACAATAATGAAGCATAGATTGTTGTGACAAAAATGATTCACACTAGTAAAGATAGCTACAAAAATAATACTATGAACAAATGGTTGTGAAGATTACTATCTACAGATAGTTAACTGAAATATCACTAAGGTTCTTGTAACTCCAGCTAGCTGTAACTTTCTTGTGAATGTGGCAGGTAGAAGAGCAATGATCTTCTGATATTAGACTTTTAGTTCATCCCTACAAATAAAGAACGAAAGTTTGACCGATAGATTTACGCCAATAATTAGGCTAAGTAAGAACAGATCAATTTTGGTGTGACGGAAGTCATTTTCCGAGAAGAATAACTTGTTTTTGGAAAATATTTTTTGCCAATCAAATACCAAATGAGTGATGGTCGCGCTCGCGTCGCACCCGGCCGTGCCCGTCTGGGCCGGTCGGGCTCGTGCGGCGCCGACGTCGATGAGGAATGCACCCACGTGGTGGGATTTTACTGGGTATGTTGTTGTTGTAATCAAATACCAAGTGACTTATTTTCTCGAAAATTACTTAGTTTTTGCTACACATTTTCCGTCATACCAAACACACCCTTAAGGAAACGCCCTCAACTACATGACAGTCATTTACCTATGCAGGAGTAAGTTGAGGAACTTCAACCAAGCGCTCCATCATTTGCAGCTGGTCATAAGGAGCAATCTGCAACACACAAATAAACCAAAGAAAACTTAGCTTCAAACAATTAATACAGTCCAACTAAAACAAGTACTTTCATTAGTTAATCAGCTTTTGGGTGATCTCTCATTTTGGTACCATCTTACCACAACAATCCCTAAATACTAGTACACAGTACACTCCACTTTATTTCACTTGTATAAATCAAATGATCCAAATAGTCATAGTAACTGATTATCACTTCAGTTGTAGGTGTTAGGTTTCCTAAGATATGATAAGCAGCTTAATTGACAGCGATAAATGATCGTGTAGTCAAAATATGTGTGTGAAAGACCTGGTTAAATCCGTCTGGCCAGGTTATTTCCACAGCATAGTTTCCCAAAGGCCGAATCTCTTCGGGTTCAATGTCGTCTGGGATATCAGAATATTGCAGTTTCTGCTCACCCGTCCATTCATCCTGAACCAAAGTCATCAAAGAGAAAAGAAAAAGTCAAAATGTGGATAACTTGAAATATGTTTTATTTTCCTCTCCATAAAGTCAGTTTTGTTTGCTGTGTCATCAATAGTTAAACTCTACTAGTGTTTCTTTTAGAAGCCTAGAATCAGTGGCATCTAACAGAAAGCATGGCGGACAGAAATTATGCATGTACTTGTTAGTTGATTTTTTATGTCCCGAACAACTATGGTAGAAGGGTAGTTGATATTGCTATAAATGTCTTATCATGTCATAAATAGTGCAGTGCAGGCACCCGTCGAGCTGCAAAGTAACTTAAAAAATTGATTGCATACCACACTTTGGGCAAACCGATCATTTCTTCTTACAGTAGCAGGGTGCAAATAAAACTCTTCATCGGAATCAGGTACTTTGACCTTGATAGCCTTGGAAGATCTATCATAACTCACTGCAGTTGCTCCTGAGAAAGGTATAGACCTTCAGTACATTCTACAAGAAACATTTAATGAGTTAAAAAGCATAGGAACTGAAGATTGTTGATTCTTCACCTTGCAACTAGACACAGCAATTATGTTGGAGATCGTTTGTAGCCCGGCAGGAAGCTGTCCAGCATATATAGGTTTTTCAGGTTGGGCTGACATAGTCACATTGACCTTTTTAACCCAAGGAAGTTCAGCAACCACCTCGTTCGCCCTCTGCTCAAACTATCCGAAAAATTGGAAGTCAGATTTGTAGTCCTATCATACTTTGATGATCCATAGGACACCCTCACATGATACCGAAGAGGATAAATTATAAAATAAATAACAAAAATGTGTCCTGATCTCAAGTTCCCTAATATAGTCGAACCTCTCTATAACAACATTTTTTGTCCCGATATTTTTCAGCTGCAATAGAGGAATGTTGTTAGAAAGATCGGTTCCACATAAAATATGACTGTTATAGTGAAATATTGTTATAACGGAAGTGAAAAGGAAACTAAGAAAACTAAATGATGTACCACTTGATATACACATCAATTCTTGATGAAATAGTGGTAGTTGTATTTCATTTACCATGTCCTTGATTGGACATGCTGGTGTAGTAAGCTCTAACCGAAACGACACCTGAAATACCAATAGATGGATTAGAAGAATATTTCTCAAATATGCTGTGAAGATCAGTATTGTACTGTTTTTAAGACCTCTCCCAAATTGTCATCAACTACGAGGTCCTTCACAAATCCACACGAGACTATGTCCGTCCCAAAATCAGGATCAATTATCTGGGACTATGTAGCACGGACACGTGAGAGGTGTCCGATAGGACACGGAACGGACACGCGGAAACGGCAATTTTGAAAAATAGGGGACACGACACGGCAGAGACACGGCTGTAAAAATAAATTAAAAAATATTTTTATATATATATATAATATAATATATAAAATACTAAAATTAATATTATTAAAGCTTCACATTCATAAATAAATTATAAATTTAATTCAAATTTGTTATATACCAAATAACCAAAATACCAAATTAAATATGTACCAAATTAAAAAGAAACATTCATAACAAATTGACAATCAATCAAATATTCAATACATAATTCACAAGACCATAGTCCATAAACTAATACATAAGTATGTCCCAAGACCCAAATTCAAATAAATATAAATTTGCTTAAAATAAATCAAATAAAATTAAAACTAAACTTTTTCTAAAAAAATAAAAAAAATTGTCCCTGCCGTGTCCCCCTTTCCCGTGTCCCCCGCGTGTCCCTGCCGTGTCCGATTTTTTTTTGCTGGGCCCACTCGGAAACGTCCCGGACACGTGTCCGAGGCGTGTCCGAGGCGTTTCGTGTCCGAAACGGTGTCCGACACGGACACCTCACCCTAAATGAGGTGTCCGTGCTTTGTAGATCTGGGATAGGGCTTTAAGTACTTCGGACTCGGCTGTTTGACCTGACACTGAAGGAGCACAAGATGCAATTTACAGAATCTGTTTAGGTATATTTAGACAAGATGTAAAAAAACGTCAATGTAAACTGAACGATGTATGACAACATATGTAAGGGAAGAAATTTCAAAGGAATAAAGAACTTAATCTCAATGTATTTGGAGACTTTCAGAAGCCAAGAACTACCAAAGCACAACGAGAAGTTGGTTGAAAATCATTACTACTCAAGCATAAGAAACCAAGACAAATGCTTTGAACGGAACTGCATATATGAAGTAACTCTAAGTTACTGATGTTTTTGGTGCTTAACATACACTTAATAGGACAGAACAAGATGTCTCTCAGCATGTAGCTTTTGAGAGCTGAGTAGAATTCTTCTCCTTACGAGTTCCTTCACCTACTGATAACAGCTATCAATTGGATGTGCTGACACATTTAATGCACGGGCAGTTAAGACTTAAGAGTATTCATTTTAGAGTGAAACGAGGGCAAATGTTATTCTTTTCATGTAAGGAAGCAGACGAGATGGATGCAACCCCTCCACATAAGTATATTGAACTTTTCTTAAAAGGAGAATGTAGTCTTCCTCTCCGGAGGTACATTTAGACGATGAGGGAAATGATAAATACTTCTTCTAAGGAAGTAAATGAATATATTGCCCTTCCCCCAATCCTTTGACTGCCCTTCCTTGAATCCAACATAGTTTTCATCAATATCTTGTTTCCCATTTCAGTCCTCTATTGTCCACCTCAAGTAAACTGCTAAATCAATGTAAGCTAGTATCCATTTGTAGCAAAGTATTGGCTGTTAATTACCATAAGAAGCAGGGGCAGAGCCAGAGGGGTGCAAGGGGGGTCAATTGAACCCCCTTCGTCGAAAAATTATATTATGTAGATAGGGTTAAAATGATTTTTTTTTGCATATAAATAAGTTGTTGAATCCCTTGACATAAAAAATAAAAAATAAAATTGAATCCCCTTACTTGAGTTTCTGGCTCCACCACTGATGAGAAAGAAAATGTTAGATAACTTCTATTTAATAGGAGTACTTGTTAATTACCATTCAGCCAATAAGGAATGCATTTTGAAACCACAATCATGATTTGAGAGTCTAAGGTGGTGTAGCCAAGATTTTCTAACTTTTTTTCCAATGCATTTTCTTGAATAAGGTCGCGGCGGTCTTTTCAAAAAGTTGGGAAAACCCAATGCTTTATCAATATATCCACTAGCTATGAAAATTGAGCATTTCTATTTTTGTTAATTGGCAATAGAGAATTTAAACCTGATAATATGACCATTTCGGGCAAATTATAGAGTCATCAACATAGCTGAAAAATCATTTGGATCGGGGCATTTTCTGAAAGAAAAAGTTCTATTCATCCCAACTTTAACATTTAATGAATACAAAACTAAGTAGCAGAACACATACTACTAGAAACAAAGGTTTTTCGCACCGAAATTCAGTGGGAATTTTGTGCTATAAAATATGATTTTCCCACCTCATTCCCACCGAACCAGATCACTAGGAAAATGCATGGTGGAAAACAGGTTTTCATTGAAAAGCTGGCAAACTTCGTAATATTTCCGTATGAAAACACTACTATTTAGGTTTTCCCCACCGACATTTAGTGGGAAATAGCTACTGGACATTTTACAGCGGGAAAATAGAGATTTTTTAGTAGTGACAAGCATACACGACAACAAGAGTTAGTACAAAAAGACAACACTATATAGTTCTAGTAGAATTCTTTTACAAATTCTACAAAATAGACTGTTATAATAAGTAATTTCAGTTGAAGAAGGCATCAAAATTACCTCCATTTGAAGCAGCTTTAGGTGTAAATGAGCTCAAACTAGAACAGGTAAACGAAAAGTTCAAGGCTTTCATATGTCTTTGAGACGAAAAACAAGAACCACTGAGAGTGGATTGAAGAAAAGACTTCTCAGCTATATATAACCCTGTAATTTTACAAGCACAATCACAAAATTCAGCAAAACCCAAATAGAAACTAAAAAAAAAGCAGCCCGGTACACTAAGCTCCCGCTATGCGCGGATCTGAGGAAGGGCCGAACCACAAGGGTCTATTGTATACGAGCTATTCATATAGTCGACCTCAACGAGTTCATTATTACTTTTGAATCTTATGGTCTTAAACTAAAGATATGTATAATCTTCTAAAATGTCATTTAATATTATGACCTTAAACATGGAGAAGATGGAGCTTGAAGAAGTGTCATTTTGAGGCTAAGGATGAGTATGAAGAAAGAGGGAAAGTTCGTTAGCAAATAGCATTTTGAGCCTCAAATTTCATATTCGGCTTACCTTAGCCACAACTCATAAGTGACCCAAACTGCCACATGGTATACTTGTACAAGCTCTTTTTTAACTCTTCCTTCTTTTACTGGCTAGGGTCGTATTCACTATTAGGCGGAGCTAGGGACGTAAATAGTTCATGCGAACAAAAATTATATTATAGGTATAAAGTTAAAATTATTTTTTACATATAATATCGATGTTGAATTTTTTTTTGTTGAAGGAACCGCACCGCCACTCTTTCGAAGTGCGCATGGGTAAATCCCGATCGACGCAGAAATGCAAACCACGTCGGTACGTAAACCACACTTGGCAGCCTGTGTGCGATGCGCCAACCAAGAAGGTTTATGCAGGGGATCGATGTTGAATTCTGACTTTAGTGATCGGTTGTATGTCAGATGTGGATGGATGAATCTGGGATGCAATTGACAACAAATTTTCGTTAGAGAAAACAATCTTATATGTAAAGTATTTATATGTAATCTAAAAAAAATAATGAGCTTCGAATAACACTTATGAAACTTGTTTTCTATATTCTAACTTAAAATTATTTTTTAACTTTTTAAGGAACTTATTTTTCTAGAGTAATCAAATTAAAAAACATTTTATCACAGAATGTCAAAAGCTCGACCAAACATATATGGAGGAAAAAACTGTTATTCCAAGATTTCAAATAAGCTCCGTCCAGAAGGGGAATGGGAACAGGAAAACACACATAACTGTTAAGCCCTTTTCAGTTTCTTCCCTTTTTTTACTAGTGGTGAAGAGAGATTAGAAATTGTTTTAATTGTAAATCATCCTAATCAAATCAGTCTGCAATCAAACAAGTCCAATGTCAAGTTTCACAGTCACAGCAGAAGCAAATATATAATACAGAGGTAAAGAGTTAACAATCTCTCTATTAGCCATTAATAACATTCCAGAAAACAACATAGAGCATATATATACAATAGATTTAGCAACAGCTTGCACAATTCACTAAATCTTCGATCAGATAAAGATAATGTGCTAAGAAACTTGCGGTTTTTATCACGCACCATCATGCCCAACTCTGCTGGGCTTATTTCATAAGCCAATTAAAAGAAGCAGCGGACAAATACCCTGCAGGTTGAAAAGATATAAAAAAGGAGTCGGTCAACATTGAAGGTAATGAGATATAAAATGCTTTATAAAGAAGAAAGTACTACCATGAGAAAATAATGTACCTAAATTCTCATATTAAAACTACTATTTCATCAAAAACTCCTAAATAATCACATTATTTTTACTGGACTAAAAGGAAAAGTATTAACACAAAGTTACCCAATGTACCAACTTGGCAAAGCATATTTCATCTTGCCTATTCACTTAGTCTTGAATGTGTATTATCATAAACATCCATTTTTCCTGAACTCTACTAATATTTTTAATCAAATATGGATTGAGGGTCCCAATCGTTGCCAAAGTTCAGCATCATTTACATCAACATTCCGACGATAATAAACAAGGAAATTTGAACTAACTGGATCTACCATCGTCGTTCTCACAGTATCTTCTAGTTCCTTTTGTACAATCCTTTCCCTACTTCCCAGATTTAAAAGAGCTTGTTTGGTCGTTGAATAAAGGGAAAAAAGGTTCTCCAATGCATTTATTCAAAGTCAGAGGTGCTGGGGGAGAAGAAAAAAGAATAGCTCTGAAAGAGATGGGCCTTAGGGCAAATGATGAAGAAGAAAGGTGGAGAGAGAGAGAGTAGGAAGAAAAGGATCAGGGATGAAGACACTAGAGTCCGTGTTTTCTTTGTTGGAGAAACTCGGAAAGTATAACATTTGAAATGTGTCGATCAAAAACCTTTTCCATTTCTATGATAAGATTACAATAGAGAATTTAAGAATTCTCTAGCTCTAAACCCACCCTAATATTCCAAGTTCTCAAAGGCAGGAATTTAATCCCTTCGGACCCAACTGTTTGACCCACCAGTTTGTTACGATAAAACTTAATAGATGCTACCACAGAAATACACTGCCGAAGAGCTTGGATGGTAGTACTCAACAAGTGAGAAGGGAAATTGAAACACTAAGGCGAGGCACATAGACAAAGACACTCAAGATGACTCCACCGAAAAGCTTATCAACAAGTTTTACTAGCAACTTTGACTTCACCAAAAAGTTTAGATTATCAATTAAACAAACAAAAATGGAAAGTAAAGAATTTAGATTTATATTTTCCTTGGGGGGGGGGGGGGGCAGGGAAGAGGAAGGGGCACATCTTCTTGAGTTGCGAAATAAAGGAGCAATCATGACAAACAGGTATGAGGTAACTAACAACTCAATGATTTAAACACCACTTATGTCACCTGTCAGACTTACAGCGTACAGGAAAAACTGAATCAAAGATTTACTCACTGCCAACAAAAACATACGACCATGAGATGTCAACAACGTCTAAAACAAGTCGTGTCAAAATCCATGAAATCATAATTTATTTTGCTCATTCTCATGATACTGCCCAGTGTCCACTTTCCTTTATTTCCTTTTCTTCGTTTTTCCTCCCAGAAAGTTGTTCTAACTCCTATATTAAGTTATTCAAATAAAAAGGGGCAACTCAGTAGTCCAAATACTTTGGAAAGACCAAATGCATGAGAAAAGAGTTCCCCCAACGATGAAACTCAAGGAAAAATTAAAGTGTGCCGAACAGGTAACTTTCAAGAAGAAAAGGAACATAAGGACCTCAGAATAAGAAAAGACCGTTAATCGGGAATGACTTCTAGAAAGCTGGTGTTCCAAAAGCCAAATATGACAATTTTTCCTCAAAATGATTCCTAGTGAACGTAATAAGTAAACATACCTCTAAGAGTAACTATAACGAAGATAGTATTCTTTAAGACTTTCATAAGGAAGGTCTCTCAGCCTCTCACCAGACCCTAAAGATCCTTCAATACAACCTGAAAAGGTTACATTCTTTCGGAACTCCGAAAGTACCATAAATTTGTGGTATTTATGTTGTAACATAGCGTGGCTCTATTTATCTACAGAAACTAAGGCAAACGAAACCAACCCATGCCTTATAACAACACAATAAATAGTATAAACAAACTAAACCAAAAGAACATTAGAAATTTGTGCAGTATGAGTAGCCTTTAGTTGAAAACTCGAAATAAATACCAATGCTCGTGGAAAACCCTAGAGTATGAATTCAGTGCTTGACATGATTAAAGCATGTACCCACAAATCCAGACTGGTCAACCAATAAGACCACTCAACACCACAAAAGCACAAATCAGACAGTTCCTATAAAGCTAAAAGTGGGGAACCATAAGCGCTATTTGCTACTCCATTAAGAAACGTGGTATGTCTCCTATATTGAAGAGACACAGATACAAATTCTGTGTCGGTTGATGAAAAATATACCACTGCACCCATTACTGTTTTCTGACAAAGGCTACCAACTTAGCATAAATATATATATTTTTAAAATTGTTCAGCTAACATATATAGAGAGAGAGGGGGGAGGTGTCAAGCCGAGGACAGACTGCTGACTACACTGTTGAAGAGTACCCAAAATTTCTGCAACTGAAACTCTTCCTCTCTTTCATTTACATAACAATATTTGACTGGACGTGGAGTTCAGGAAGAAAGAGACTCTGACACAAACTAAATATCTTTTGTATCAAACAAACTAATTATTAAAACGCACCAAAATTACCTTTAGAATCCCCCGGTCTTCAACAATCATGTCTTAACAATAATGTTTTTGCTGTTAGATTATTAAAAATGTTTTAAAGTCCATCTTTTCCAGATAATTTTCATATAAAATGTGCATGTCATATTTATAACTTAGTTGTCACTTTTTTAAGACATTCTTGAAAAAATACAATTTGCTATAAACTTTATTTTTAAAAGTAATAGAATACAAAGAATAAAAGAATATAAAAAAACTTGTCACGATTGTCAACTACCTTACAGAAAAATTCCCAAAGTATGCACTAGATGGAATTCTTTATACAACCAACTACGTGTTGCTTATGAGTATAGAAGACCTGTAACACAATTTTTTTAAAGCCCGTAATCGAAATCCTACTGATATGATTATTGATTCCGATTGGGATACAATTTTAGAACTAAATACATTTTTAGAGAAATTTATCTAGCTACTAAAGAATTTTCCGATATTTATTATCCTACTATTTCATCAATATTATTTTATATAGCTCTAATATTTATATTACTTAGTGAATATATGAAAAAATCAGCTTATAAGACACCTATTAAAAAAAAAAAATCAAATGAAAAAATATTTTATTCTTATTCCCCCAATTTATATTATTAGTGTTGTATTAAATCCATCTATTAAAATAGACGGTTGTAAAACACTTATTGAAACTATTTATGACTGCATAGATAAACTTCCACCTCCGTCTCCCAAAAATCCAATGACCCACCGCCTATTGAAAAAACTAGAGAAGAAGTGTTGTCTAACATACAAGATGAATGTAAAAAAAGTATATACGCATTACCAACAAGAAAGTGCTAGCAACCAACCGGCTTCCATGCCATGTTCTTCTTCAACACAACCTCAAAAACGACATGCTGCGGCTAGTATTAAGCCTCAGACATAGAATGTTTAGTGGTACCATTTCTAACCAAGTTAGCGAGTTTGATGTTTTTGTTTTGCAAGGTGTTGTACCGTACAAATCAATTGAAAATGAAGAGGGACGTGAAGACTGCTAAAATACTGGAGGGACAATGAAAAGAATTTTCCAACACTATCTAAGATGGCCCGAGATGTGTTAACATTCAAGTGTCATCAACAGCGTGCGGGAAGATTTCAAATAGGGGAGCACAGACATTCATTGACAGGAGACTCATTAGAGATTGCAGTTCTATTTAGAGACTGAATTCGTGCGGGAGGTGCGGCCAACCGGAGATCAACGAAGAAGAAGACTACAACTACAACGAAATCTTATCTGACGAATGTGCAAGCGACGTCGACCAATTTGACCAAGAAATACCAATTTCAACCGAAGACCACAAGAAATTATAAAGAAACTAGAAAATGTGTTTCTTAAAATGTAATTCTTTTAATTGTAATTTTACTATGTTATTTATTTGCAACTTTCAATATCACGAAGTTGCAATTTTGAAATTGTATTACCAAAAAAAAATCATACTGTCGAATAATATAAGAGGCACAAAAAAAGTCTTGAGATGTTTTTATTAAACTATCTTGTTGTGTTTGTGTGTTATTTATTTAATTTAAGGGCAAATAAAAAATGACCCACCCCTCCCCTCCCCGACCCCGACCCCAACACCAACACCAACACATTTGTATCGGGACGGGGCAGCGACAAACCCCGCCAGCCCCGACCCCGCCATACCCCAGCCCCGCCGGACCCCGACCCCCCAGCCCCGACCCGATCTCGCCCCACCCCGCCCCGTTGGCCAGCCATAAGTATTACTCAATTCTTGTACAAACTCCTATTAAAGTTTCAATCTTTGAAGGACAAAGTTCAGATAATAAAAAAAAAACAAAAGGGGGTCAACAATCTTAACAAGAAAGTGCATAATAATTACTAATAGCCTTCAAAATTGACCAAAAAGTAACAACAATCATTATCGACACAAGTAAACGTCACTCCCAACCCCATAACAAAATATTCACAGAATATACAAAAAGGTAAGTAGATTAAAAAGTAATTTAGGAAGAGGAATGTTTTTTCCCCTCACAATCAGGGCTTTGATAAAAGTTCTTAGAAGGGTATTTAGCGGTAACCAATACCAACCCCAAACGCCAATTTCTCACCATTAGATCTAATACCCGTAATATCCCACCACATAAAAAATGCCCTCACACTAATCCCATCAAATTTCCCTTATTACGGGTTAAGTGACCAAATCCCAATATCTATTTAATTATGGGCATTTTAGTCAAATTAACTATTTTTGTGGGAGTCAGTATTTTCTTAGGGTGTGCAAATGGCTAAATGGACACTCTCTTTGATCCGGAGGAAGTACTATATAGCTTTCAAAATTGACCAAAAGTAATAAACAACAATCATATTGACACAAGTAAACGTCACCCCCATGACAAAAAATTCACAAAATATACAAAAAGGTGACAAAATACACAGAAAATACAAAAAGGTAACAAAATATTCACAGAATATACAAAAAGGTTACAACTTTATGACAGTAAAATTAAATATTACCTTAGGTGGAGGAATGTTTTTTCCCCTCACAATCAGGGCTTTCATCAAAATTGTTAGAAGGGTATTTCGCGCTAACCATTCCAACTTCAAACACCAAATTATCACCATTAGATCTAATACCAGTAATACTCCACCACTTAAAAAAAGCCTTAACACTAATCCCATTTAGCTCAGCAATTTTACTCTCAACAATTTTGCCTGTAATTTTCTTTGAATATGTTGCAAGATAGTTGTCTGGAGGAAGGGTGATTCGACACGTGTCAGTTAGAGAAACTACGAAGTGACTGGAAGTGGTGTTTAGGGCATAGTTGTTGACGTTTTTGGGAAGTAGGCCGACTGGGAACCCGAATTTGATTAGCTCTTTGTGGGCCTCCGATTGTGTCGGGTTCGGGTTTGGATCCGATAGAGAGATGGTGAAGAGGAGAGGGATAATAATGGTGAAGAATATGAAGGTTTTTGCCATTTTTTGTTTTGGGTTGATTTGCAGTGTTTGAGATTTGGGAATATAATATGTCTACTTTGTAACTCGTGATGTGATACAGAATATGCCACGTCATTTATATGTAACGAAATCTTCTCATCTAAAAAAAAAGTTATAAGTTCACGCTATGCGCACGATTCGGAAAAAAAAATCTTCTCTTTTGTATACGCAAAAATATTTTAGCCCTAACTTCTTGTTTTTACTATTAATAAGATATAATCAGTTTTTCAAACGGGGAATGAAAACAACTTCTCTAACTCCACAAAAAATGAGTTAAGTTCTACTTACGTTCTACTATACTCATACTCTCACTTATGATATTACATTGAATATGTTGTTTTTGTTGTTATAAAAAATAATTAACTTATTTTAGATTGTGAACTCTAAAAATTTATCTTTTTTTTCTATATTTTATGTTGATGCAAACATCATTACATAAATTAAAATGAGAAAATAATATGCATATTCATTTATAATTCCCAAGTCACACATCCCTTTATAATTATCAAATTTTCTTACTTTTCTCCATAGTACATATTTGGTCACCATCTCTTAAATTTGGTCACGTTAATGTCTAGAGCAAATGGCAAGTCTATTAACACAATATTGTACCAATGCCTCAACTCTTTCTGGTAAAAAAATAAACCCCACCAAATACAAAGTTTTCTACTACAATTCTTGCAATGATACTGTCAAGCATCAAGTCCTTCAGCTATTCAACACTAAGCATGCTGATAACTTTGGCAAATACCTTGGCTTTCCCATTCTCTCCCACAATCCAAAACCTTCTGATTTCCAATACACCTTAAGATAACATGAAACAGAAACTCGCAAGTTGGAAAGTCCATTTCTTATCCCCAGCAGGTCGAATCATTCTTGCCAAATCAACACTAAATGCTATTCCTGCATATACCATGCAATACTTTCAGCTCCCCAAGAAAATATGCAACCATATTGATAAGTTCCAAAGGGATTTCATATGGGGCACCACCCCTCAAAAGAACAAAGTAATGCACTTCATTAATTGAGACAAAATTGTAAAGAATGGATTTTGGGTCTAACTCAACCCCAAAATCTAACTTGTAGGGTAAGAATTGTCAAGTCCATATAAGGAGTTCATGTTCTCATTTCATATCTAATGTGAGACTATTAACAAAAATCACTCAGCCCAAAAAAGGAGATTTAGGCATAAGAAAGAGTCAGGATACAAATTCTCCTAACTAGTCTTGCTTGGCGACTTTTCTCTAATAGCAATGCTATATGGGCTGATACTCTTATTAAGAAGTATGGGTCTAGGAGAACAAATTCCTCGACCTCTTTCATTTGGAAAAACATTTTACTTGGAGGGAAATATTGTTCTAAGGCTATTGCTTGGACTCCTGGCAGGGGCGAATCTACCGAGTTTGAAGTGATTGTTCGGAAAAAAATCACAGCGTTGTATAAGAGAATGAGGATATTGTGCTTGTTCAAAAGTGGAAAATAGTTTTACACAAAAAAAAATCACGCTTATTCGCGTGAACAGTGTGAACCTACATAGGTGCACCACTGACTCCTGGCCTAGGAACAACCATTAATTTATGGAATCATAGATGGATCCCCGATAAACCTCCCCTCAGATCTGTTATCCATGCAGTGGCGGAAGTACTCTAATCATGGTGGTGCAGTTGCACCACCAGATTTTTAAATTTTTTTCACCAAAACAGCGTCGTTTTGACATTTAACCTACGTTTTGACAAATTACGAAACGACGTCGTTTTGTTGAAGACAAAACGACGTCATTTTGATTAAAGCGTCGTAACAACAGGGCAATCAATCTTATTCTTACATAAAACCTAAGAGTTCCAAACTTAGGTTGTGTTCCAAACTTCAACAGCCGCCATTGCCAGGTAAACTTCGTTGGGGGTCTCATTTTAATACTCTCAATAGTTTGATGACTTTGTATTGCCCTGTGCTTGGGGTACTTGAAGAAGTGGGGAGTGATAGTTCTTTTGAAACCATTTCCTGCTAGCCCAAACTCCTCCCGTTCTCAAAATCTGTCAGCAGGCCCACTGCCTGCTAGCGCAATTTTCGCCGCACAGCCACTTCGGCCAGCAGTCCCACTGCCTGCTGGCCCAATCCAATCTAACCAACACATGTGTTCTTCTCTCAAATCATGCATGAATAAACACACATGTTTCACTGCATAGATAATATCGGGCTTCGTAAATGTGAGATATTGAAGAGCCCCTGCAAGACTACGATAGTGGGAGGGATCCTCATATGGTGTACTAGAAGTAGCACTCAGCTTCGGTTTAGTATCAACCGGAATAGGAGATGACTTACAAGATGACATGTCAACCCGTTCAATAATCTCTATTGCATACTTCATCTGAGATAGAAATAGACCACATGCATGATGAGTGACAGCAATACCCAAAAAATAACTCAATGACCTCAAGTCCTTCATAGTAAATTTGAAGCTAAGAAGAGATATGATAGGCTTGCGCAGTTTGTTAGAGAAAGTAGTCAATATAATATCATCCAAATATAACAGAATGTATGTGATAGAAGAACTGTGATGGTAGATGAACAGAGAATGATCAGACCTATTGTAAAAAAAAAAACAAGAGTAGACACATAATCTACAAACCTTTTATATCAGGCCCCTGTATTAGCTTATACAATGACTTCTTCAACAAGCACATATGGTTAGGATGATCGAGGTCCCTGAAACCGAATTGTTGATTCATGTATATAGTTTCCTTGAGTTTACCGTGTAAGAACGCATTTTTCACGTCCAGCTGATGAATGTGTCATGCTTTTGAGAGAGCTAGACTGAGAACAGTGTAAATAGTTGCCAGTTTGACCACCGAACTAAATGTCTCTCCACAATCCATGCCAACCTGTTGAGTTTTGTCATCACCTACAAGACGTGTCTTATGTCTCTCAAAACAACCATCAGATTTTTCCTTATGAGTAAAAATCCACATAAAACAAATCACATTCACACCAGGCGGACGGGGCACTAACTCCGACGTCTTATTTTCAATAACAACATTATATTCATTACCAATTGCCATTTTCCAATTCGGGTCACAAAGGGCAGACACGGGGTTACATGATAGGGGAATTTAGTGCCATTAGAGTTGATATTAAAATGTCGTTTTGATCTAAAAGTACCTCGTTGGCTACGAGTAACAGGCTCTTTCCATGAAATAGAAGTGGGGGGATATGAGTTGGGACGCTCTCAAACGCATTGTGTGTTACATTCAGGGCACTCTTGATTATGGTTTACACTTATATCCATCAGCAGTATCCACTCTCAGTCTTATACCGATGTTGATTGGGGTGGATGTCTGTTACACCCCGTAATTCAAGGACATGTTTAAGAGAATGTAAGTAAGGAACACAAGACTTGAAAAGGGTTCGAAAGGAAGAATTGTTTTTCCGACGGAAAAATCTTCCGAACATCGGAAAGGAAAAATGTTCGTTGGTGAGAATTAGATTCTCAAATGCATTATTTGAAGAGTATGAAACTTATTATCCTTATGGAAATTTATTTTTATGAATTTGGTCACGTGGGGGCCACCCGAGGAATTTTACGTTTTATGGGGCCCACGAGGGTTACGGAATTTTATGGACGAATGGGAGGGCGACACGTGGCACACCCCCCCCACAATGGTCTTGGACGAAATTATGCAAGGGTATTATGGTCATTGACCATGGTAGAAGACCAAGTCTTGCTAATTAAAGAGCTTGATAATGTTGACTAAGTCCAAAGGCCACTTGGCTTGATCTCTTCCCTCCAAAATTAACAAGTGTTATAATCTAGACCCTCCAATGTATTATATAAACATACTAGTAGCAAGACAAGACTATTTTACACTTAGAAAATTTGAAGAACACTTGTTCTAGCAATACATGCTCTCGGGTTTGGGTCACTCTTCAAGACAAAATTTTGCAATTGTTGTCCTATATTCACAAGACTTTAACCCAAGGTCCCTAAGGGTATTGTAAGGATATCTCAATAGAAAGATTTCGGAAAAACGGTGTTTTCACGTTAGTCGCAAGGCGAAACCCTAGGGTGTTCTTCAACTTTGAAGATGGAACTTGAAGAAGAGTTCTTCAAGAGCTTGGAGCGGATTGGAACATAAGTAAAGGAGCTAAGAATTGCTAAGGAGCGACTTTGAATCTTGGAATTTATAAGGGCTTATAAAGGTATCAATCTTGTCGTTTTAGTAAGTAAGATTACTTATTGTTGTAGCTATGGATATTAGCAAGTATGAGATATATATTATGAAGTTGATAAGTGTTATGGATATTGGAACCCTAATCCGAAAACTAGTATGTTTAGCCTTGATATTTCTATTCAATTGGATTATTAGTTTAATCGTCACATGTTATATAAAGAAGGAATTATAATCGTTAAGTTGTTTATGACTATATAACATGTTAGGCCTAAGAAGTTGGATTGAAAAAGAATTGGAAAAGGACTTTGTGTTGTTGTATATGTTTAGCCAAAAATGGCTTTAAATATGGAACTAGTTTCGTATTAATTTGTGGGGCAGAATTTTACACGTCCTGTTAAGGCGTGTAATCCCCTTTGGTTAGATGAATTGTTGGGCCTTAAATGTGACGTGTTTGGTTATTGAATTCGGCCTTGAAAAAGGTGGCAAAGTATGTAGAAACAAAGGAAGTGCTGTCCGATTTTCCGTAAAATTTAGTGACTTTGCACTTAGAATATTCTACGTTTGAAACTAGAGGTTTAATGGACGTATTATGGCCATTATAGGTTGGAGTACTAAGAATAGCGTATTCTACTTGAAGGATGAAATAGCTATCAAGGTTGAAGTACTTCGGAGTATTTTGCTATTTGTCGATAATCGTCGCGAGGTATGTGAACCTCTTCCTTCTTTTGACATGATCCTATGTATGGAATATACATGTAGTACTATTTCATGATTCCTTCTACTCTTAGAAGTTAAGAGGTATGTATGTTGATTTACTCTACGTAAAGGTTATGTCTAAGTTATCCTAAGTTCTTACCAAGTCTTATGGGGGATGTTGGTAAGAGTCGTTAGGAGGTATTTGGGGCCAAGTTGACTTGGCTAAGTTACGACACAAATGTGAATAAGTATCGAACAAGCCACTGCATCGTTAATAAAGGAAAATGTAATGACAATCAATTAAGTTAAAATGAGTAGAATCCTCTATCTGCATAGAAGCTAAGATAAGACAAAATTGTATTACATTTTCTAGATCATGGCTACTTGATTAAGATCGTTATAAATAAGTATAACTTATTCACAACGCACCAAAGTATATGTTGCTTAATTTAAAAGAGTTTACGTATGAAGTTTTTAAGACTATGAACCTCAAATTTTTAAAAGGTTAAGAAACTTTATTTTTCAAGTTATGGGACTTGATTCTTAAAGGAAGAAATGAATTGATTTAAAAGTATAGAATACTTGATTTGGAAAGTATTGATTTCTTGCCATTCTAAAGTTAAGAAACTTGTTTTCTTAAAAGTTAAGAGACTTGAAGTATTTTGAAAGCTATGTAATTTGATTTGAAAGTATAAGTCTCTTGGTTATAAAAGGAAAGAATTTGTCTAAGACATAAAGAGTTATAACGGCTTTATGGGAAGTTGGTTATAACAACTTTATGGAAGATTAAAAGAATGGGTTTCTTCAGTAATGTAAGCAAAGAAATGATTTGAAATAAAGAAGGGCAAATTGTTTTAAAAGGTACCAATTGCTTAAGGTTTTTAAGAAAGAAGTCACTTGATTTAGAAGCCGGTAAATGTATTTCTAAAAAGGTATTGTGACTTGTCTTGAAAAGTAGATATGACTTGATACTACGGTTGTTAGTATCTTGGAAGTTTCATTTGAAAAAGAGTCATTCTAAAGGAGTAGAGGTACGTAGTACGTTGGGTTAAATTCCCGAATTTTATATGACATTATCGCCCCGTGAATGGGCGGCAAGATACCTTTATGGGCGGACTATATGACATTATCGCGCCCCGTAAATGGGCCGGCAAGATACCTTTACGGGCGACTATATGACATTATCGCCCCCGTAAATGGGTCGGCAAGATACCTTATGGGCGACTATGTGACTTTATCGCCCCGCATCGGGCCGGCAAGATAGCGTCCTCCATAAAGGGTCGGATTATGTTATGCAAGGTAAGTAAGTTATATGGTAATGAACTTGACGGTTTTTTCTGAGCATGTACGTAAGAATGTGACTATAACTTTTATGTAAAAATGGGAAAAGATAATAAGGTACGATTAAATTCACGAGATGGTAATGACACGGTAGGATCTGGTATTTACCCTTTTTATACTTGCCCCTGTCATTCTTTTGTACAGTTATGATTTGTTTACTGTACCTTATTTTCCGTTCCATATTCGGTAGGGCACCAGTCGCGGCCCGGGGTCGGGTCGTGACAATGTCCAGATATCAAGCGTTCGACATCTGGTTATTGTATGTTTTTTATGACAACTTGGTGTCTTGATCGGCTAAACGCCAGGCTACGTCGTCGCGATCCAGCGCGGAAGTCCAATATCGAAGGTAACCAATGTGGTGTCTGAGTCTTGTTGGTTACGTAACCTCCTCTTAGATCCTCATTTTCCTATTTGGAAAGCTACCTTGGTCTACTGCGATAATTTTAGTGCGATATATCTCTCGGGGAGTCATGTCCAACATCAGTGCACTAAATATATCGAGATGGATATTCACTTTGTTCGCGAAAATGTAGCTCGTGGACAAGTACGTGTATTGCATGTCCCCTCACGTTATTAAATTACTGACATCTTTACTAAGGGTCTTCCCTCAGTTCTGTTTGAATATTTTAGAAATAGTCTCAGCGTACGACAACCGCCCGATATGACTGCGGGGTGTGATAAAATATACACAGTATATTCCTTTGATAGTATTAGTGATATTGTACATCTGTAATTATGATAGTAATCTCGTGTATTAAGAAAATGTATATTTGATTTTCGTAATTATAGGCTAGGTTTACTATTGCATATCATATATATAAACATATTACATTAATAAAAATAATCAATAAATTATTCTCTTTCATT
The DNA here is from genome assembly GCA_029844215.1 of Przewalskia tangutica. Taxonomy (NCBI): domain Eukaryota; kingdom Viridiplantae; phylum Streptophyta; class Magnoliopsida; order Solanales; family Solanaceae; genus Przewalskia; species Przewalskia tangutica. The sequence continues at coordinate 5,378,485 of CM056720.1, forward strand.
CTGATCCCTTTTTGGAAAATTAAAACTTGTCAAAAAGAGATAGTAGTCTCTCGTAGTCGTAGGAATTGATGACTATTATTCCTTTATACATAAATTGTACAATGAAGATTATACATATATTGTGCACAAACTATACATAAATTATACATTCTATTGCTATTTTTAATTTAAGTGGTCGGGTGAATCGCTATTTCAATTAATTATTTCACATTTTTAATGGCACTTATATAAATAACATGATATATTTAAAATTAAAAAATTCAAAGTCTTCTTTATGATCTTAAACATTAAGCTTACTCAAATCATAAGATATAAAATGAAAATGAAGTATTAGTATAAAAGATTAAGTTACATACACTTTCGTCAATGTCGTTTTTACTTTCAATCAATTTTTTTGGTATTTGGTGAAAGAATCCCATCAATGAATGAAAGAGATAGATGTAATCATATTAAAAAATCACGCCATTAATCTTTTTTATAACATTGCTCACCAAACATAATCTTATTAGTTCAATGAAATTGCAAAAGCATCGTCGTGTGTGAGTTAAATTAAACGGATGTCACGAGTTTGAATCTTACATACTAATATTTAAATAAAGATGGTAGGAGAAACTCGTTATTCATTGAGTTTTGAATCACCGGTAGTTGATCTTTGAAAACTATTTGGTCCCGAGGTATACTATGGAACAATAAGAGACAAATTAAAAGTAAAATAAAATTAAAGTCAGCGATAATGTCGTCTGACACAAGTGACAACACTTCGATAAAACAGAAAAACTTTAAGAGTAAATACAGCGGAAATATAAAGAACACAAAGATTTAATATTTACATAGGTTATATTGATTATATAACCTATGACGGTTAATGACCGAAAGTATTTTATATATTTATATACAGTTGAATAAATTCCTTCTTTTACAATTTTACAAGATAATACAAAAGGAATTACAAAGTTGAAGTCACATATGACTTCTGCCTGAAAAATCTACCTAAATGGACGTAGACAACATCTCATTACAATTGCTTCAATAAAGAACAAATCTAGAATCTGGGCAGCAATTATAATGTTGGACAGAATGTTGTCGACACCCTCAGGCAACACTTGTGATCCAGGTTTCTGATGAATATATCAGAGAGCTCTCTTGATATTTTTTCTAACTTTTTCTGGATGTGGATTCACTGATGCAGCCTCTCTATTTATAGTAGAGGGTCTGGTCTCCCTTGAAAAGCTCATTGAATCGTTGTAGAGGTTGAGGGAAAGGTGGGCTGCCGATAAGGTTTGTTGGAAAAGATTGTGGAGCAAGATCCTCTAACATTTTTAGCAACGACTTTGACTTGGTCTTCCCACATTTTTCATCAGCTCCAAAACTCCTTGCCAAGTCACTTTACCATCGTGGTGAAAATCCCACAAGATTTTCTTCAATTCCGTGAAGTAAGGCAAAACAGTTTCACAGAATGTTGGTCTGAATGTCGTGACATTTGTTTCAACATTTCTGATTTTAACTTAGTACTAAAAATGATATGTTGGGAAAAATGTCACAACACCAAACCCAACATTAACATTCTCCCTTTTTTTGTCTTTCTTCACAAAACCTAATCTATTATGTGCAAGTGACTTACGACAATGGCATAGGTGTTGTCCCAACATCTATGATTACACTAATGCTCCCCCTTAACATGTGATGGCATATAAACACAACACATACAAGTAATACATATATATACCATACATGTAGGATTATAAATACTAAAACATAGTCATTTAATTATATCATCCAAAACAAAATAATTGTCAGATCATTATAAATTACATCCTAATTTTTTAAAACAAACAGTAACCAACCAATCAACTTTCAACAACAGCAGCAGTAAATATCCCTTGTATTTAATGCATCTAGCTCCAGTCGTTTTCTACTTTTGCATGATCTCTGTTTGCTCCTCCCTCTGTCTGGCAGCTTTGGCTTCAGCTTCAGCCCTTTGTCTTGCAGCTTCAGTTTCTGCTCTAAGCCTTAGCCTTGTCAGTAAGACTTTTCTTCCAACAACCTCTTCTATTTGTATAGCAGCATCCACATCAGTAGAACTGTCAGTTCTTCCCCCCCCCCCCCCAGTAGAATTATCTCCCCATTTTGGAAAGAAAGCAACAATAAGAACTGGTCTCTGACCTTTACTAAGGCATCCCTAACAATATCAATCTCAGTAATTTGTGAGTTGATTTTTGCAATTTGCTCCACAAGCCAGTTGGTGGACAGTGTTGACTGTCTGAACCAGTGTTGCCCTGAATGTTGGAAACATTCTTGGCAAAATTCTCAATGTTAGCTTCCTTTTTCCAAGGAAGATCAATAACTCTCTCTTTGCTTTTTAAGATTGATTTATTCACTGCATACACCTCTGATTCTTTCCCTAAAATCTCATCACCTTGAGGCTCAAAGCATTGAGTAACTAGAATTTGATAGATCAGTAAGGGATAGGGTAGGATCAAGGTTGACTCTTTTTCATCCAGATTGGCTACTTGATAGAATATCATTTTCTCTAAGTCAACTCTTAATCTTTTTTCAATCATGTATAGCAGTGAGGCTTGATCAGTAGTTCCTATCGACTCATTTAGAGAAGGGAACCAATTGTGAATTGCAATCTTATGTAGGGTAGAAAATAAGGCATTGAGTTTTGAGGCAGTGCAACGAGAAGTCCATTTCTTCACTATACCTCCAGTGAGGTATTCTATTATCTCGTCCCTATTTTCTTTCATTCTCTCAGTAGTACTGCTTCCATCTTCAAACTCAAACCCCAAACATTGATTGATAATTAAGGGAGTAAACTTATAAATTTTGTTATAGAGGTATACCTTCCCAAACTTTTTTGAGGAGGCATTGTCTATCTCAGAATTTAAGTTTGCGTAAAACAACTTAATTACTTCATCAATGTAAGGTTCTTTATTAGTTACAGATTTCAGAAGCTTACGATCTTCTAGAAACTCAATCAACCCATATTCAACACAAGAGGCTAAGTCTACTATCTTTTTTGCCCTAATAATTCTATCATATATCAATTCCATCTATCAAACTTTGCTTGGGAATAGAACTTGTCAGAAAATGCATTTACCTCATCTTCAGGCTCTGATTCAGTGTTTTCTACGGAGAGTGGAGAGGACGTCTCTTCAGGTATATGCTAGAATGTTGCTAGAGATGTTGTAGAATTGTCGACAATATTCTGGGCAACATCTGGTCTAGCATGATGAGGAATTACTTAGTGACAGAACCTTTTCAAGGGAGTGTCGTCAGGAATCTCCTCATTATCATATTCATATTCATCTTGAGGATAGTTCACTTTGAAAATCAGCAACTGGTGTTTCTTCTTCTATATCCTCTGAAGATAGTTCAAAATTCATGTCTTCCGTATCACTTCTTGAACAAACAGGAACATTGGTCTCAAATATGGACTTCTTGGAAATAGGTTCCTTTTGGAATGTTCTTTCGAACATCCGACTTTATCTTCTAGTAGAAAAAGAGGAAGAATTGGTCCTCTTTCCTAGAATGGGGACATCATGAGTGGCATCCACATCAATGGGGTTATGTTCATCCCCAGGATATTTGATCTCTAAGGGTTCTTGAACTGAGTTAAGGACGATTGTCGAGCATAGTGAGGGACTTGTGTTCATTGGTGTGTTGTCAGTGGTGTTGCTAGACATGGGTGTTGACATTAGTGATGTATCCATGAGTTAGATTGGAGAAGAAGGTATTGAAGGTTTAGGGTTTTTGGATGAAGAATGATGTGATGAATATCCATCGGTTTTGGTTGATTTAACAGAGAGTGATGTGATTTCCCCCCTTTTTTTTTTGTTTATTACGAAAAAGACAAAAACCAAAAAGGAGAACCAATAGAAGATTTTATACTCTTGACAAAAACAAATCCTTGGTTTTAGGTGTTTGAATTGTGCTTGCACCTAAAACTATGAAATAACAAGATAGACATCAAAATTTGGAATTTGATCTAATCATTTAACGGTTTGAATTCCAATTTTAAAAACAATATGGCATAAAAAAATAGGGAAGACATAACTGATTTTTCGAAAGTCAGTTAAGAACAACATCCCAACAAATATCATTATCTGAGAATGTCAACACTAATGTTGATAACATTTTGAACAACACAAGTATCATGATCCTACAAGAACTCTTTGTTTTGGCAACAAATCAAGACACATTTTATATGTATTTTTACGAGTTTAATCACTGGACCAATGTAACATTTTCCCATTGTCCTTGATCTAATCATAAAACACATACAAAATTTATTTTCGAATCAAAAATAAGAATACTTATTTAGTATCCTCATAATTTCAGTTAAAACACTTGATACTTCTATAGAATAGGAATAATATCATTTCAAGGGCTTTGCTCATATTGCACAGTTTCCAAAATTTAGTAAAATGTTTTGCCTTCTTTTGATACTCCATTTTATGATATTTAATATTATCGTAGAGAACAGTATCACATTCGAATCATATTCTTATTTAGGATCATGTTTGTGGGACCAAAATTAATACACTATATAGCAACAATAATCAAATTATGATATTACTTAGGTAAATGTCACCTGAAATGTTAGAGACATTTCAGACAACATTAACCAATCATGCCTTTTTAGATATTACAAAGACCAAGAGATTTCTTCAAACTAGAAAATATCTCATGGTCCAAAGCTTTTGTAAAAATATCAGTTAGTTGATGAAGAGTGTCAACATGTTCAATTTGAACTAGCCGTTTTTCAACCAAATCTCTTAAAAATGATGTCTGATATCAATATGTTTTGTATGAGAGTGTTGAACTGGATTTTTGGAAATATTTATAGCACTCAAATTATCACAATATAAAACTAAGATATTACTTGAAAAATCATAGTCGTCTAACATGTGTCTTAGCCATATCAACTTTCAGCTTCTACATATTCAGATTCAACAGATAAAAGTGGACACAATTTTGTTTACGACTATACCAAGAAACAAGATTATTGTCAAGATTAAAACATCTTCCACTTGTACTATTTCTATCATCCACGTCACCAGTCCAATCACTATCTTCTATTAGATTAGAATTAGTGTCTTTGACATATCAAATTCTCAACTCACATGTGTCGGCAACATATCTAATGACACGTTTTACGGTATTTAAGTGGGAGATTTTGGGACAGACTTGGAATCGAGCACATACACAAACATTAAACATTATATCAGGACGACTAGCAGTGAGATATAGAAGAATACCTATCATAGATCGATACAGTGTTGGGTCGATATTTTCGCCAACATCATCTTTACATATCTTCTATGATGATCCCATTGGAGTCCTCATTTGTTTAGCATTTTCCAATCTAAATTTCTTAACTAGATTTTTGGCATACTTGCTTTGGGAGATGAAAATTTCATCTTCACTTTGCTTTATCTGCAAACCTAAGAAAAATGTTAGTTCCCCAATCATGCTCATCTCAAAGGTTGATGACATTGCTTCAACAAATATTTTAAGGTAGGACTGTGAGGTCGAACAAAAAACTATGTCATTTACATAGATTTGAGCAATAACAATATCTACACCGTGATGTTTGATGAATAAAGTACAATCAGTTTCACCACATTTAAAACCAAATTCAAGAAGGAAGTGAGTTAGACGACCATACCAAGCAATAAGAGCTTGTTTCAATCTATACAAGGACTTTTTGAGCTTTTATACACACTGTGGATGATGAGGATCTTCAAATCCTTTAGGTTATTCAACATAGACTTCCTTATCAAGATAGTCATTCAAGAAAGCACATTTAATATCCATTTGATGCAGATTAATCTTTAGACAGCAATCAATGGCAAGTAGTAGTCTAACTGACTCAATTCTAGCCATAGGAGCAAAGGTTTCGTCATACTCAATCCCTTCGACCTGAGTATATCCTTGAGCAACTAGGCGAGATTTATTTCTCACAACAGTTCCTAATTCATCTGACTTGTTTTTAAAAATTCATTTAGTTCTAATTACATTGGTATCATTTGGGCGTTGAACTAAATCCCAGACTTCATTTCGAGAGAACTGTTCAAGTTCTTCTTGCATTGCTTCCAACAATTATCCTTGAGTGCTTCTGAAACATTAAAAGACTAACATTTTGGTACATGATAGACATACACACATACCTTACCATATCTCTGTAATTGAGTGGTACCTTCCCTCTTGTTCTTACTCCTTCAAATACTCCCTCTATCACCTGTCATGTTGGATGATTCTTCCTAATCCTTGAAACAAGTCTGCGGTAGTTTAAAACTAGAATTGGCACAATATCGCGAAGTGGCCGTGGCCGCCATTGCTCAGTTTGGCTCAAACCTTGATGTTGCGACTATAATTGGCGAATTCGTAGGTTCAATTCCTCATCGAACGCACGCCAACGGAACCTCCACCGTGATCCCGCCACGTTATAAAAGAATTTATCTACTAGGAGTTTCTCTTTCGCCTTTAAGTGGTCGTGACACCACAAAGACGTAAAGAAATGCTCTAGAAATGGGTCTAGAAGGGGGACCATTGCAAGTGCATATCCCACTTTTGCACATCAGGGTTATGAAAATCCCAAGCTACTTGTACTTGCTTGACTATAAAGAAAGAAGAAGAACAGCTACAAGGAGAAGGAAGCGGTGGTTGCCCACTGGATCCAAGATGCGTTCCCATAGACGATGGGGTCCCTGTGTACTTGATCTAGCAATTCAGCATTTGACTCTTCATTTGCACCTTCTGTGATCTCTGGTTCTGGTTCATATGTTGCTTCAAATGTGTTAACATTTGGGGAAACATTTGGTTCTTCAACAGTCTGCACATTTTCCACTGAAACTATAGTGTTATTTTCAGATGTATTCCCTGTAAAATCAGAAAAGTCATCAAAAACAACATTTATAGACTCTTGTACAGTTTTGGTCCTAAGATTGTACACTCGACAAGCATGACTATTTTGAGAATTGCCAACAAAAATTCCTTTGTCACTCTTAGAGTCAATTTTTTCCAAATGATCTCTATCATTTAAAATGTAAAAAATACACCCAAACACATGAAAGTAACGCAAGTTAGGTTTCTTTTCATTTATTAGCTCATATGGTGTCATCTTTGTTCCAGGCCTAAGATAGACTCTATTAGTGATGTGACTCGCAGTATTCAAGGCTTCATTAAAACGTTTTGATATTATTTTAGAACTAAGCATAACTCTAGCCATTTCTTATAGTGTTCTATTCTTCCTCTCTGCTACATCATTTTGTTGAGGGGTTTTGGGAGCAGAAAATTCATGGAAAATACCCTTTTTCTCACAAAATTTTGAGAACAAGTTATTTTCAAATTCTTTTCCATGATCGGACCTAATCCGAAAAATAGGAGAATGAAATAAATTTCATATCCTAGAGTGCAGGACTTTAAACATGCCAAAAGTTTGAGATTTTTCTTTCAAAAAATATATCCATGAATATCTAGGAAAATCATCTACAATCACATAGGAATACCTCATGCCTCCAAAACTGTCTACCTCAAATGGACCCATAAGATCCATATGTAGTAATTGAAAATAGTGAGACGTACCTGAATGTTGTCCGTCATTATGGACAATATTATGGGAAACACGGGTTTGCTTACCTTTTAGACAATCTTCACAGACCACTGTTTTACTTTTAGGACTCAGTTTAGGAATGTCTCTTACCGCCTCATAAGAGATCAATCTTTCTAAGTTACGGTAGTTTACATGCCTTAAATTTTGATACCACAATGTTGTGTCATCTGTCCTAAAATTATTGCATATTTCTTGTCTTCCAACAAGATATCAATTGTCACTTGTTTTTGTACCTGTCATTACACACATGTTAGCTTCATTTGTAGCTACACAAGCATTCTTATTAAACTTTACTTCAAGATTCTCGTCACATAGTTGACTTCTACTGACCAAATTATCCATTAATCTTTCAACATGTAAGACATTCTTTAAGGCAGAAAAACCAAGAACATTTAAGTTCTCTTTTCCAATTATCTTGCTTTTACTGTCACCTCCATAAGTTACATTACCTTCACTGAATGACTCATAATTCCTTAAAAACTCTTTTGTACATGTCATGTGACGTGAACACCACTATCAAAGTACCAAGAACCTACAATGTTAGTTCTAAAAGAAGTTATATCTATTTTGAGAACCCAAACTCTTTTAAAACATTCTTTTAATTTTAGGCTCAAAAATATTGCTTCGAATGTTGTCTGAGATGTTGGACAACCTTTAGACAACATTTTGCTCACAGACTCCTGAAGTTTGAAATAGTATGGTTTTAAATGACCATGGGAGTTACAGTGATGACACACACACTTCAAATCATTTGACATATATGAGAACCTATTATTTAATCCTTTTTCCTTTATAAAGCATATTTTCTCATTTTTGTCAAACAAACTAGAGCATATTGTTTTAAGAGAGTTTTTATACCCAATACTTGCATGTGTAGGATTACTTAAGTTGAGTATCTCATTCAGTTTAGAAGTTCCTGAGTTGAGTTTACGGAAGATTGCTTCTGCTAGATCCAACTTTGCACTTATCTTACCAAATTCAATGTCCTTTTTGGTAAGTACAACCTCTAAATGGTTTATCGTGCCTTTTAAATCTGCATTCTCAAGAGTTAAAGATTTTAACTTTGTGTCAAGTTGTTTGGATTCTATGATTAAGTCTTTACAAAGTTTTTGTAATTCCTTAATCATGTCGTCTTTGGAGTCAACTTGATTTTCAAAGTTAGTCTCACTACTAGAAACAAAACCACTAAAGCAATTAACATCAGGATAGTTAAAGTATTCATACCTCTCGGGTGTTGCTGAAAAAGTAGACGTTGACGCCAATATTGTGATATTTGGGATAACATTGTCGACGACATTTTCCTCGTCTGATAAGGACTGTTCGAAAATAGTAGCCAACATTACTTGTGACTCTATCTCTTGATCTCATTCATCTTCTCCTTCATCGTCACTAAGGGAAAGCCACAGACTTTTACTAAATTTTCTCAAGGTATTTGCACATTCATTAGCATAATTATCTCATCCGAGCATGCATGACATTGCACGATTTTGAGTTGTTTGAGATCAAACTTGGTATGATCTGAGTTGGTTCTCTTTAGTTGATTTCCTCTTTGAACTATATGAAGGGGTTTAGTGGACTTTTGATTGAAGTCTTGGTTTTGGTGTTCTGTGAATTTGAACTTATTTCTATCATTGTTGAACTTCCTTACCATCGAATTAAATTTTTGAGTAAGGATGGCAACATTGCACCATCACTAATTTCTTCAAAATTTTCATCCTCTTCTTCGGTTTGACTCTCCAAGGATTTGACTTGAAGTGCTACATATTTACTCTTATACAATGTCATTTGATTCTCAATATTAATCTCATAGGTTTTGAGAATACTCATTAAGGTATGAAGGTCCATCAGAGTAAGATTATGAGCTTCTTCAATCGCACAAATCTGTATATTGAACTTTTCAGGAAGAGAACGGAGTACTTTTTTCATAAGTTGAGTGTTGGTCAAGGGAGCACAAAGCACTATACATTCATTAGAGATGTCAATCAAATTTTCAAAATAGGTTTTAATGTCCTCCAATTTCTCCATCCTTAAATGTTCATATTTACTCATGAGCATACGAAACTTCGTTCGACGAACACTAGAGTTACCTTCACAATGAGTTTGTAAAGTATCACACGCGTCTTTGGCCGTGGAACAGTTTTATATGAGTTTGAACATGTAAAGATCAACCCATCCAAAATGCCATTTAAGGCCTTTTCGTGAAGCTTGCATTTTTGGTTTCTTCCGCAGTCCATTCGAATTCAGGTTTAACAAGTATGTCACCTTCCTCATCCGGTGGTAGCACTGGAACAACATATCCATTGGTGATAGATCTTCATGCACTAACATCAATTGATTTGATATGAGAGCGTAGACGAATCTTGCAATAGGCATAGTTTGAATCATCTAAAATAGGAAGCCTACCAATTGTTGGATTAGCCGTATCCATAGTTGTAAATAATAGTACCAAGAATTTATTGTATTAAGTGTCGGCTCTGATACCGCTTGTTAGGTCTCGGGGGTATACTATGGAACAGTAAGAGACAAACTGAAAGTAAAATAAAATTGAATGCTAACACTAAGGGTGGAGAAGGAAGAAATGGTGTTTAAGGTTTTTAAACATGTCATCGAGCCACCAACCATGAGCAGGTGCTTTGTAATCAGCACCATCAAGCCCCCCTGTGAGCCATTACAAGTCAACCAAAGGGAGATGAGCCCACGAAAGCAGACATGGTTTGCCAAACCCCCACTGACGCAGGTATGTGTTCCTGAACTCCCCCTTACTGATAATGCTAAGAAGAAAAGAAGAAAAAGAAAACGCAAAATGTGGAGGAAATGGATTAGTTGGGGGCTTGATCCACCCCACGGTTATTAAAACTAAGAAACTTGCGTCCGGCTAAAAAGACGTTAAAGACAGCGCTACTTGGGAGGCAACCCAAATTATTTTGATTTATTTTATTTTAATATAGTAGTTTTATTAAGAACGGTCTCACGGAGGTAGTGTTTGTCTTGTATTGTAGTACAAAGCGATAAAGGCGGCGAAAATCAAGAAAAGCCGTAATTTGAAAAATGTGGTACGCCGGCTCGAGCGAGCGCGCGAAATCGAAAAATTTGCCAAGTTTAGCCGCGCTCCAAACAGCGCGTAAAATCCGAAGAATCGAGAAGATCAGCCGCGCTAAAGCGTGGCGCGCGCCGAAATCCAAACTTAAAACGCCAGAAATCATATTTGCCCCAAATTCAAAAAAAAAAACCAAAACCTAACCCCCTCCTCCAAAAACACACGAAAATCCAAAAATTTGCCCACAAATCCTCCACAAATCCAACCCAACCACAACCAAAACTCTTAAATTCCTAAAAACCCTTAGCTATCTAAAACAACAAAGCTCCATTCCATAACCTCAAACCACCATTAGAAACAAGAACAGCTTGAATCTTCTCATAAAAAGGTAATATTTTTCTGTTCTTGAGATCTTTACTGAAGTCACAGGAGGTAGTAGTTTGAGGGAGTATTGTAGTTGTGAAGTAGTTTGGGTGCTGAAAAATTGATTGTGATGTTTGGAGAAAGAGTAGAAAAGGAGGTGTGGGTATTGAGTAGTAGAATGAAGTTTGGGGTGTTTTGTGTCAGAATGCTAGATTGTTGACTGTGTTAGAGAACATTTGTGCAATTAAGCTGTAAGATGCAGAAACTGTTGTTTACCATGTCCACCAGAAAGAGAAGAGCCTCCACATCCACCCCAGCCCCACATTACGATGATACTAGGTTTGTGAGCTACCAAGCTTTCCAAAGATACAAAAAGCTTGATACCAGACCCTTAATCCCTGAAAGGGGAATGGACTATCAGAGGGAGTCGTTTGGGGAAGAGGATGTTTATGAGCCCATTCGCAATGATTGAGTTGAGGGTGGAGGAGATTTGTAAATCCGAGAAGATAGCACCAATGAACACAACAATGATGCGTGAATTCTATGCTAACTTTCGGAGAGGTGGAAAGGGGATGCTTTGTGAGGAAGATATATGCCCGCGTGACTACAGACGATAAATACTGGATCTAAAGACGGTTGATGTTGAAGAAAGTAGTGATTGGAACCATTTTAGAACACGGTTCAGAGCACCAACAACATCAATCGAATGCCGTCGCATACACGCAGCTACCTGGGGCTGCATTTGATATTGGAATAAATGGATCAAGAGCACCGAGGTGTGTCAATTCAACAAAGCGGCCAGCGGTTGGCTATATTTCACGATTCGCGTGATTCCATCCACGCACTTCATCGAGTGCCGTAAGATGAGATTAAGGCGATATATGGAATTATGAGGAATGACGATTGATGTGGGAAGGAGATAGTACGAGCATTGAAGAGATTAGCGAGTTGGTGACAAATGTGGATTGGGACATGACTCACTTATCACGAATTTATGCAACATGAATGCGGTCCCAACCCTACCCATCGATACTCATGAGAGAAACCAACCGCTCGTGTCCTATGGGATAGTGCACTCTTTCCCACTCCAAGCCCCCAAAGACGCACGAAGAGTACAACCAAGAAGCAGCAGCAGCAGCAGAGGTCGATCAACGAAGATGAGCCTGAAATAGGGGCTCAATATACAGCAGGACCTAGCCACCAGCCAACCACAGAACCAGAACCTCCAGTGCCTATGATGGAGCACGTGCTCCGTAACGAGAATGATGATGCAACATTTCGACACAATGATGGAAGGACAAAATGAGTTGAGACAGGGGAACATGAGTTGCGACAAGCGGCAACAAGAATTGAGGCAGAGCAACAAATACGCACCAGCTTGACGAGATGAGTTCCTGTTCAACCAATGGTCGATGCATTATCCACCGCCACCACCACCATTTTAGCCAAAGTCTGTAAGTGTCTTATTTCCTTTTATTGTCTTTGAGTCTACACACATTGGGGACAATGTGTGATTTAAGTTTGGGGGTGTTTTATTTGTGTCTTGTTATGTTTTATTTAAGTCTTTTTATTGTTTTTATGGATTTTTGAGTCACAAAAATTTGTCTTTTTGAGTCATAATTGTCTGTCGAAAGATCATGTATGTTGTAGTTGCTAGAAACACCTAGTGAAGTAAGGTGGAATAATGTAATGGAATTGAAGCAACTATCTAAATACTTAGGTTAGATATGCCAAAAACTCACAAAATCTGTCTATTTGGAGTTTCTTGCTTAAATTATGCATGCGAAATGATGAATACTTATGTGTTATGATTGCTTGCTATTTGAGGCGAAATAGTTAGGATATGCATGTTAGGGAGATGGCTCAGGCATTTCTTTGATAGCCAATTGTTACCATTCTTTTCTATCCCGGACCTTAAAAATATATCCCTAGTTAGCCCCATTGAGCCTAAAAAATAAAACTTCTTCTTTGACACCCTATATTCCCACAGATTGTGTCATAAGTAAAAATGTGAAATAGTGGAATCAATTGTGTTAAAAAGGAGACAAAAAGAGTGAATGAGCTTGTTGCACCCCAATAAAAAAAGGTAATAAGAAAGAGGCAAAAGCCTAAGTTTGGGGGTGTTTGTTAGTATTATACTCTTCATTCTCCCAAAACAAAAGAGGGAAGAAGATAGAATTGAAGTGAAGAAAAGAACAAAAAGAAAAGGGAAATACTGAAAAACTAAAGAGTTTATGGTACACAGAATGAGCCTAAAATGCCTATTTGACCTACCTATACCTAAGCCTACATTACAACCCTTACAGTCCTGAAGATCTCTTTTATGCATATCCAGGATTAGTGGAGAATAGCAAGTAAGCATGCCATAGGATTTTTGAATTTATATGCATGATTTAGTATATTGACTTCCATTAAAGCATGATAAATATGAGTTTGCGAAATATCTAGCTTAATGTGTTTAGTGTGCTGAAATTTCATGCTATATATTCCTGCATATTATTCTGCTAACCTTCATGTTTTTCTAGTTAACACTAATGCAGCAAAAGTGATCAATGTCAGTGAGTCTTTTATTTTTCGTTTCTTTGAGTCTTTTATTCCTTTCTTTCTATCTTTGCTCGAGGGCGAGCAAAGGTTAAGTTTGGGGGTATTTGATCGGTGTATTTTATATACACTTTTCGAGTCATTTTTAGTTAGTCTTTCGTCCCTTTTTGTACAAATAAGTGTCGTATTAGGGTAGTTTTCCTTTCTTTTGAGTCAAAGTGGTTAAAATGGCCAAATGGCGGAAAAGGAGCCAAAAGAGGGCAAAAGAGGAGGTTCCAGAGCTAAAAACAGAGAAATTGGCGAACGAGGCTGAAACCCAGACCAGCGCCGCGGCGCCTCCTGCAGACAGAAGCAGGGCCGCGGCGCCCAATGTCCAGAGAGGCTGCAGAAGACCCAGCGCCGCGGCGCCTCATGTCAACAGGTGCAGGGCCGCGGCGCCTAATCATCAGAGAGGCTACAGAAGTTGCAGCGCCGCGGCGCCTGGCCAGAATCGGGCCGCGCGCCAATTCACCCGGTATCACGAGTTCCGGCCGCGCGCTGACGCGGCGCCGACGCGGGAAAATCAGGGTTTTGACGTTTTTCTGGGCCAGGCCTGCAGGGAAAAGTTAAGGGCGGTTTTCAGCCTATAAAAGGAGAACCCTAGGCAGATTTTAAGGGTTCCCCTTCTTGCACAACTCAAGATTTCTTGCTTGGAGATTGGAGACCATAATTTAGTACTTTCTTTTCCTTTTCTTTTCTTTTATTTCAGTTTTTGCATGATGAACTTTGAATTAGTTCTTGTCATATCTATGGCTAGGAACTAATTCTCTTATAGGGCTTTCCATGTTGATTCACTAGAAACTTATGTTATGAATTAATACATGTTTATGGTTATTATTCTTCTTTGAGAGATTTATCCAATAATCGTTGAATGCTTGGTAATTAATTGACAACTAATTATCCTTATATGATTTCTAATTTACTTCGAAAGGAGAGATTGTGAATATGCTGTAAGTTGGGTAGACATTCTTGGATTGGGGATGAAAATACCTCAATTATTTATGTAGCGTTAATGAGAGGCTTAAAAACCCTAATTTTGCGCATGGTGTAGGTTTTTGTTCTTAATCCTCCTATAGAGTTATCCTTATCACCGAAAGGTAGGTAAGGTGCAATACTGGGGTTGAGTGTTTATATATCCTTAACGGGAATATAAAACGATTTAAGTAAACTGCTAGCTCAGAGAAGAAGACCATAATTCGTTGTATTAATAAATAACATAAGCGGATAGTTGAGGAGACATGGAAGCCCTATTCCCATCACAACTGAAGTAAACTCATTAGTTAAAATAGTCTTTATAATTCTTAGTTATAAACAACAAAATCAAATATCAATTTACCAAATAGATACCAAAAGATAGATAGTTGGTACTTGAACCCTAATCCTTGTGGACGATATTCGGTCTTACCAGGACTATATTACTTGTCACGATAACGTGCACTTGCGTTAAAGTGTGTGCATCTTTTCGCGCATCAATCATGTTTGTGGGACCAAAATTAATACACTATATAGCAACAATAATCAAATTATGATATTACTTAGGTAAATGTCACCTGAAATGTTAGAGACATTTCAGACAACATTAACCAATCATGCCTTTTTAGATATTACAAAGACCAAGAGATTTCTTCAAACTAGAAAATATCTCATGGTCCAAAGCTTTTGTAAAAATATCAGTTAGTTGATGAAGAGTGTCAACATGTTCAATTTGAACTAGCCGTTTTTCAACCAAATCTCTTAAAAATGATGTCTGATATCAATATGTTTTGTACGAGAGTGTTGAACTGGATTTTTGGAAATATTTATAGCACTCAAATTATCACAATATAAAACTAAGATATTACTTGAAAAATCATAGTCGTCTAACATGTGTCTTAGCCATATCAACTTTCAGCTTCTACATATTCAGATTCAACAGATGAAAGTGGACACAATTTTGTTTACGACTATACCAAGAAACAAGATTATTGCCAAGATTAACACATTTTCCACTTGTACTATTTCTATCATCTACGTCACCAGTCCAATCCCAATCACTATCTTCTATTAGATTAGAATTAGTGTCTTTGACATATCAAATTCCCAACTCACATGTGTCGGCAACATATCTAATGACACGTTTTACGGTATTTAAGTGGGAGATTTTGGGACAGACTTGGAATCGAGCACATACACAAACATTAAACATTATATCAGGACGACTAGCAGTGAGATATAGAAGAATATCTATCATAGATCGATACAGTGTTGGGTCGATATTTTCGCCAACATCATCTTTACATATCTTCTATGATGATCCCATTGGAGTCCTCATTTGTTTAGCATTTTCCAATCTAAATTTCTTAACTAGATTTTTGGCATACTTGCTTTGGGAGATGAAAATTTCATCTTCACTTTGCTTTATCTGCAAACCAAAGAAAAAGGTTAGTTCTTCAATCATGTTCATCTCAAAGGTTGATGACATTGCTTCAACAAATGTTTTAAGGTAGGACTGTGAGGTCGAACAAAAAACTATGTCATTTACATAGATTTGAGCAATAACAATATCTACACCGTGATGTTTGATGAATAAAGTACAATCAGTTTCACCACATTTAAAACCAAATTCAAGAAGGAAGTGAGTTAGACGACCATACCAAGCAATAAGAGCTTGTTTCAATCTATACAAGGACTTTTTGAGCTTTTATACACACTGTGGATGATGAGGATCTTCAAATCCTTTAGGTTATTCAACATAGACTTCCTTATCAAGATAGTCATTCAAGAAAGCACATTTAATATCCATTTGATGCAGATTAATCTTTAGACAGCAATCAATGGCAAGTAGTAGTCTAACTGACTCAATTCTAGCCATAGGAGAAAAGGTTTTGTCATACTCAATCCCTTCGACCTGAGTATATCCTTGAGCAACTAGGCGAGATTTATTTCTCACAACAGTTCCTAATTCATCTGACTTGTTTTTAAAAATTCATTTAGTTCTAAACTTCTAATTACATTGGTATCATTTGGGCGTGGAACTAAATCCCAGACTTCATTTCGAGAGAACTGTTCAAGTTCTTCTTGCATTGCTTCCAACAATTATCCTTGAGTGCTTCTGAAACATTGAAAGACTAACATTTTGGTACATGATAGACATACACACATACCTTACCATATCTCTGTAATTGAGTGGTACCTTCCCTCTTGTTCTTACTCCTTCAAATACTCCCTCTATCACCTGACATGTTGGATGATTCTTCCTAATCCTTGAAACAAGTCTGCGGTAGTTCAAAACTAGAATTGGCACAATATCGCGAAGTGGCCGTGGCCGCCCTTGTTCAGTTTGGCTCAAACCTTGATGTTGCGACTATAATTGGCGAATTCGTAGGTTCAATTCCTACTGAATGCACGCCAATGGGAACCTCCACCAGGATCCCGCTCGCCGTTATAAAAGAATTTATCTACTAGGAGTTTCTCTTTACTGTCTTTAAGTGGTCGTACACCACAGCACAGAAAGAAATGCTCTAGAAATGGGTCTAGAAGGGGGACCATTGCAAGTGCATATCCCACTTTTGCACATCAGGGTTATGAAAATCCCAAGCTACTTGTACTTGCTTGACTATAAAGAAAGAAGAAGAACAACTACAAGGAGAAGGAAGTGGTGGTTGCCCACTGGATCCAAGATGCATTCCCATAGACGATGGGGTCCCTGCGTACTTGATCTAGCAATTCACCATTTGACTCCTCATTTGCACCTTGTGTGATCTCTGGTTCTGGTTCATATGTTGCTTCAAATGTGTTAACATTTGGGGAAACATTTGGTTCTTCAACAGTCTGCACATTTTCCACTGAAACTATAGTGTTATTTTCAGATGTATTCCCTGTAAAATCAGAAAAGTCATCAAAAACAATATTTATAGACTCTTGTACAGTTTTGGTCCTAAGATTGTACACTCGACAATCATGACTATTTTGAGAATTGCCAACAAAAATTCCTTTGTCACTCTTAGAGTCAATTTTTTCCAAATGATCTCTATCATTTAAAATGTAAAAAATACACCCAAACACATGAAAGTAACGCAAGTTAGGTTTCTTTTCATTTATTAGCTCATATGGTGTCATCTTTGTTCCAGGCCTAAGATAGACTCTATTAGTGATGTGACTCGCAGTATTCAAGGCTTCATCCCAAAAACGTTTTGATATTATTTTAGAACTAAGCATAACTCTAGCCATTTCTTATAGTGTTCTATTCTTCCACTCTGCTACATCATTTTGTTGAGGGGTTTTGGGAGCAGAAAATTCATGGAAAATACCCTTTTTCTCACAAAATTTTGAGAACAAGTTATTTTCAAATTCTTTTCCATGATCGGACCTAATCCGAAAAATAGGAGAATGAAACAAATTTCTTATCCTAGAGTGCAGGACTTTAAACATGCCAAAAGTTTGAGATTTTTCTTTCAAAAAATATATCCATGAATATCTAGGAAAATCATCTACAATCACATAGGAATACCTCATGCCTCCAAAATTGTCTACCTCAAATGGACCCATAAGATCCATATGTAGTAATTGAAAATAGTGAGACGTACCTGAATGTTGTCCGTCATTATGGACAACATTATGGGAAACACGGGTTTGCTTACCTTTTAGACAATCTTCACAGACCACTGTTTTACTTTTAGGACTCAGTTTAGGAATGTCTCTTACCGCCTCATAAGAGATCAATCTTTCTAAGTTACGGTAGTTTACATGCCTTAAATTTTGATACCACAATGTTGTGTCTGTTCTAAAATTATTGCATATTTCTTGTCTTCCAACAAGATATCAATTGTCACTTGTTTTTGTACCTGTCATTACACACATGTTAGCTTCATTTGTAGCTACACAAGCATTCTTATTAAACTTTACTTCAAGATTCTCGTCACATAGTTGACTTCTACTGACCAAATTATCCATTAATCTTTCAACATGTAAGACATTCTTTAAGGCAGAAAAACCAAGAACATTTAAGTTCTCTTTTCCAATTATCTTGCTTTTACTGTCACCTCCATAAGTTACATTACCTTCACTGAATGTCTCATAATTCCTTAAAAACTCTTTTTTATATGTCATGTGACGTGAACACCACTATCAAAGTACCAAGAACCTACAATGTTAGTTCTAAAAGCAGTTATAGCAACATTACAAGTTATATCTATTTTGAGAACCCAAACTCTTTTAAAACATTCTTTTAATTTTAGGCTCAGAAATATTGCTTCGAATGTTGTCTGAGATGTTGGACAACCTTTAGGCAACATTTTGCTCACAGACTCCTGAAGTTTGAAACAGTATGGTTTTAAATGACCATGGGAGTTACAGTGATGACACACACACTTCAAATCCTTTGACATATATGAGAACCTATTATTTAATCTTTTTTTCTTTATAAAGCATATTTTCTCATTTTTGTCAAACAAACTAGAGCATATTGTTTTAAGAGAGTTTTTATATCCAATACTTGCATGTGTAGGATTACTTAAGTTGAGTATCTCATTCAGTTTAGAAGTTCCTGAGTTGAGTTTACGGAAGGTTGCTTCTGCTAGATCCAACTTTGCACTTATCTTACCAAATTCAATGTCCTTTTTGGTAAGTACAACCTCTAAATGGTTTATCGTGCCTTTTAAATCTGCATTCTCAAGAGTTAAAGATTTTAACTTTGTGTCAAGTTGTTTGGATTCTATGATTAAGTCTTTACAAAGTTTTTGTAATTCCTTAATCATGTCGTCTTTGGAGTCAACTTGATTTTCAAAGTTAGTCTCACTACTAGAAACAAAACCACTAAAGCAATTAACATCAGGATAGTTAAAGTATTCATACCTCTCGGATGTTGCTGAAAAAGTAGACGTTGACGCCAATATTGTGATATTTGGGATAACATTGTCGACGACATTTTCCTCGTCTGATAAGGACTGTTCGAAAATAGTAGCCAGCATTACTTGTGAATCTATCTCTTGATCTCATTCATCTTCTTCTTCATTGTCACTAAGGGAAAGCCACAGACTTTTACTAAATTTTCTCAAGGTATTTGCACATTCATTAGCATAATGATCTCATCCGAGCATGCATGACATTGCACGATTTTGAGTTGTTTGAGATCAAACTTGGTATGATCTGAGTTGGTTCTCTTTAGTTGATTTCCTCTTTGAACTATATGAAGGGGTTTAGTGGACTTTTGATTGAAGTCTTGGTTTTGGTGTTCTGTGGATTTGAACTTATTTCTATCATTGTTGAACTTCCTTACCATCGAATTAAATTTTTGAGTAAGGATGGCAACATTGCACCATCACTAATTTCTTCAAAATTTTCATCCTCTTCTTCGGTTTGACTCTCCAAGGATTTGACTTGAAGTGCTACATATTTACTCTTATACAATGTCATTTGATTCTCAATATTAATCTCATAGGTTTTGAGAATACTCATTAAGGTATGAAGGTCCATTGTAGTAAGATTATGAGCTTCTTCAATCGCACAAATCTGTATATTGAACTTTTCAGGAAGAGAACGGAGTACTTTTTTCATAAGTTGAGTGTTGGTCAAGGGAGCACAAAGCACTATACATTCATTAGAGATGTCAATCAAATTTTCAAAATAGGTTTTAATGTCCTCCAATTTCTCCATCCTTAAATGTTCATATTTACTCATGAGCATACGAAACTTCGTTCGACGAACACTAGAGTTACCTTCACAATGAGTTTGTAAAGTATCACACGCGTCTTTGGCCGTGGAACAGTTTTATATGAGTTTGAACATGTAAAGATCAACCCATCCAAAATGCCATTTAAGGCCTTTTCGTGAAGCTTGCATTTTTGGTTTCTTCCGCAGTCCATTCGAATTCAGGTTTAACAAGTATGTCACCTTCCTCATCCGGTGGTAGCACTGGAACAACATATCCATTGGTGATAGATCTTCATGCACTAACATCAATTGATTTGATATGAGAGCGTAGACGAATCTTGCAATAGGCATAGTTTGAATCATCTAAAATAGGAAGCCTACCAATTGTTGGATTAGCCGTATCCATAGTTGTAAATAATAGTACCAAGAATTTATTGTATTAAGTGTCGGCTCTGATACCGCTTGTTAGGTCTCGGGGGTATACTATGGAACAGTAAGAGACAAACTGAAAGTAAAATAAAATTGAATGCTAATACAGTTTGCAAATGTCAGCGATAATGTCGTCTGACACAAGTGGCAACACTTCGATAAAACAGAAAAACTTTAAGAGTAAATGCAACGAAAATATAAAGAACACAAAAGTTTAATATTTACATAGGTTATATTGATTATATAACTTATGACGATCAACGACCGAAAGTATTGTATATATTTATAACAATTGAATAAAATTTCTTCTTTTACAATATTACAAGATAATACAAATGGAATTACAAAGTTGAAGTTGCAGATGACTTCTGCCTGAAAAATTTATCTAAATAGACATAGAAAACATCTCATTACAATTGTTTCAATAAAGAACAAATCTATAATCTGGGCAACAATTATAATGTTGGACAGAATATTGTTGACACGCTCAGGCAACAGTTGTGATCCAGTTTTCTGATGAATATATCGGAGAACTCTCTTGATATTTTTTCTAACTTTTTCTGGATGTAGATTCACTGATGCAGCCTCTCTATTTATAGTAGAGAGTCTTCCTTCAAAAGCTCATTGAATCGTTGTAGAGGTTGAGGGAAAGGTGGGCTGCCGATAAGGTTTGTTGGAGAAGATTGTGGAGCAAGATCCTCTAACTTCTTGGACTTGTTCCCCAAGCTTAACAACGACTTTGACTTGGTCTTTCCACGTTTTTCATCAGCTCCAAAACTCCTTGCCAAGTCACTTTACCATCGTGGTGAAAATCCCACAAGATTTGTTTCAATTTCGTGAAGTAAGGTAAAACTGTTTCACAGAATGTTGGTCCGAATATCGTGACATTTGTTCCAACATTCTGATTTTAACTTAGTACTAAAAATGATATGTTGGGCAAAATGTCACAACACCAAACCCAACATTAACAAAAACTTCTCAATGATAAAAATTATATATAAAAGGGATTTTGGTTAGTAAATCGAAGGAGTAAAGAATGTATTAAGCCAAAAAATTGTAGTATTTTCTACTATAACAATAACAATTACGCTTCAATCACATATAATACGATTTGAAATGCTGATGCCATTCTTCTTTTCTGATACAAATTACATAATGTACAGATGCTTCATTTTGATGCTGAAGATACACAATACAAGCATTATTGCATAGCCTAATCACACATATTTTGGGCTCTTTCTTTTCCCCTTCTTTAATTTTTCTAAAATACTTGTATGAAGAATTCACCATAGAGTACTAGATTCCATATTATAATGATTGAGGAGTGTTCCAACTTGAAAGCTCAGCATTTTTGACAACCTTTGAAACACTCTCCAGAACTTGAAAAGGCACTATGTCTCCAATAACAACAACCTTCTTGGTCTCCAAATCTACTTGGTACATATCCACCCCTGTTTGAATAAATACATGAATTTAATTATAACATTATTTCGTTTTATTACTAATCATAGTGGCGGAGTAAAAAAATTCACTAACAAAATATATTCAAAATATAACGAAGTAAATACGCAAACAAACCAAGAAGATCCCACATTTTATTACATATCCATAAAAATAACAATTAATATATATATAGTATTATTCTCTGGCGAAGGAGATTTGGATGAATTCTCTTATGTCCCCTAGCTCTGGCCTATTAAGTATAAGCTTTACTTAATTAATTACGATAAAATTGCTATATCTGTCGCCTTATGGATAAAATCTTATTATGAAAATAAGAAGTGACTCATAAGAGTATAATTTCTATACACCAATCGTGTAAAAGTCATTTATCCCATCAAGTTAAATTATTGTTATGCTTCAATTTCAAGCAAGTTGAGCTTCGATATATATATATAGATTTTCACTAACTATCGGTCCATTTAAACTTAGCTAAAATAAATGGTATACATAACTGATTAAAATGATAATGCAAAAAACAAAAACAAAAACAAAAATATACGTACTATTATGTCAGGTTTTCAGTATACATAAGTTAAATGGGATCAAAGAAGTTATATTAAGGTTAATATCATAACCTTTCTTTCCACATAAACCAAGTATTCAACTTAGCAAGTTGCTAATTAGAAGACACTTTGTACTATATATATATAGAGAGAGAACATATATACCTTCCATTTTGGAGATGTGTTTCTCAACTTTCCTTGCGCATCCATTGCAGTGTATGGAAACTCTTAGCACCACTATCTACAATAACAAAAATGATTATGCTTAAGTTCCAAACAAATTAATTAGATTCATATTTCATTTTAAAACAAAATTGTTCAATTACAAAGCTTCATATTCATAATTCATTTCATTAAAATGATATTTCCCATTAAAAAAAATAAAAAATAAGTACTTTTGAGGAATAGCAGAAATAATTTTTCAGAAGCTAAAAAAATAGGTTTTGCGCAGAAACACTTTTTTGAAAAGTACTTTTGAGGGAAAAAAAACTTAGAAACATTTTTTAAACATTTGGCCAAACACTAAATATTTCGCACTAAAATTACCTTTTTGAAAAGTAATTTTGGAAAAAAACAATTTTCAAAATAAACAGATTTTAGAAATTTGGCCAAACAGACTAGAAGTTGCGTAATGAAAATGAACGTTGCGTAAGTAGAAAGTGTGACTTTTCTAGCAATTTAATCATATGGTAACACGATTTAATATGATATTAGAGTAAATGGAAATGGTAAGTTCAAGTGATTTCACCACGCCCTAACCATTGTCAAAAAGGATTTATATATATTTGACCTATTAAAAGATTCAAACTGACACATCATGGGACGTATGAAAGACATTATTGGGGAAAAGGCGAAATCCCTCGCCCACAGGAGTGGGTCTTTACCCCTCCGACCCGATAGAGATTGATGGAGAAAGGTAAATCGTAGTGCTCAATGGCCACTGGTGAGAATGATTAATACAGTCACAAGGTCGTCACCAAAGGAACCTACTCCCTTCTTTTTCAAGATTAATTTGTTAGACAGAGGTGGAGGAACACGATGATTGATGAAGATCAATTTGAATACATACCTTAGGCTTCAATTGGAAAGCTAGAGTTGGAGGTCCGACATTAATAACATCCTTCAATCTCACCAAATTATGTTCATGATCTTGATCTAGGGAACTATTATTCATCAATGGCTTCTTTCCAAAGTCATCATCATCAAGGCCTCCATATTCATTGATGCAAAAACAAGATCCTAGTCCAGAAAAAGAAAGACTAAAACAATCTAAAACTTTGCCAAAATTGAGCTTCCTCATTTCTACAAGACCAATATTTGCCTACATAAGAAGAAAGAGTACTAAAACAAGGTAAAAGTCAATATATTTTTAGTTCATTGGGAAAGAAAAATGTTCATCAAAAAACAATGAAGCTAATGAGAAAGAGAAGAGAGAATGGACTTCACAACCCATTTTTGTAGGGAAGATAAATTAGTAGAAGGTATGTAGCCGTTCAGATGGGGACATCAAATAAAGATTCGGTATTTAAACATGATGAGTTCAACATTTAATATTTTTAGCATTGAACTCGTTACAGCTTTGATAGATACAAAATCTAATATTTATTGAATTGTAGTAGTTTTCATGTATATTTATGTCAACTTGATTATTATTATTATTATAGTAGTATCTTTGGATAAAAACACATAAGATGAAAGACACAAAGGAAATGACCTTTCTAACAGAAAGGTAGTCCAAATAGGGAATTTGACATGTGATGTGGAACTAAAAGTAAGTAGTACAATTAGAGAGACAAAATCTCCAACATATTTAAGGGACCTCATGTGATACAATGAGAGCACCTATTTCATGTGACTGAGAAGTATAATTAATACACCTTTCAGATCAAAGTTTAAAGATAAAAGAAAAATTGTGAGTAGGATAATTAAAGAAGAATATCCACAAGTTTCATGTAATGTGAATCAAGGAAATTTATGGTGATAGGACACAAAGTATTCCTAAGCATCATGCATGTTACTGCAGTGTGATAGGACACAAAGTATTCCTAAGCATCATGCATGTTACTGCAGTGTGATAGGACACAAAGTATTCCTAAGCATGCTGACGGAATCAAAATTTTCATTAATAAAATTTAAAATATAAAAAAGTAAACACACGAATAAGAAATTAAGAGAATTTAATATCTACTATATATATAAAAAAAAAATATTAGCCTCCTACGTTGTTAAACTATGTATTTCAAGTATGACCAATGAAATCATGGTCGCTTAAGCGCAAAAAAAAAAAAAGTAACTCGCTAGAATTGTAGTCTTGTACAGTAAAAAATGTTAAGAAATTCAGTATAGTATATTAGAATAAATCTAATTAATTATATACATCGATAGTACTATAAAAATTTGAACTATCAATGTAATTTAGGGTGTGTTTGGATTAGCTTCTGGCAGAATTGATTCTGGCAGAAGTGATTTATTTTTGGATGCAACAATGTAAAAGTGATTTTTATAATTGATTTATGTTTGAATAGTTTTGATCAAAATTGCCTTTGAATGTAGAATTACCAAAATGGACATACATATAAATAAAAATATACATATAAATAGATGGAAGTATGTCAATAAAAATTACAAATAGATAATTGAATTTAAAGTGCAATATAGTACTTAAATATTAGTAGAATATTATTACAATACTAATTTAAAGTGCAAATAGTATTTAAATATTATTACAATACTAATTTTGCATGTACTCTATAATGTATTATATTAATAATACATTATAGAAAAAGGAATAATATTATACTTAATAGTTATTTTAAAAAGTACATTTGAATCGATTTTCAGTTAAAATTGTAGAGCACATTTTTTGCCGCATTTCTCGGGACTAGCTTCATTTAAAATTCTTGAACTAGCTTCATTTATATTAATAACATATTATAGAAAAAGGAATAATATTATACTTAATAGTTATTTTAAAAAGTATCTTGAAATCGGTTTTCAGTTAAAATTGTAGAGCACATTTTGTTGCATTTAAAATATTAATAATATTTGAAGTATTTGAAAGAAGACAATAGAAAAAGGAGAAGGATAATCCAAATGAGTTGTACTATTCTCATTCCTAAGTACGAGAAATGTCCTAAAATTAATAATAGCATACTCAAAACAGAACATGAGTAGTATATTTAATTTTTTTAGTAATTATTTCTAGATATTTAAATAGGGTAATGAAAGTTGTATATTTGAATGTCTTTTTTAGTAATTATTTCTAGATATTTAAAGAGGATAATGAAAGTTGTATATTTGATTATTTTTTTATTAACTATTTCTAGATATTTAAAGAGAGTAATGAAAGTGGATAGAGTTATTGATGAAAATTAAAGAGGGTAATAAAGGAAAAAGTAAAATTTAAATTGAAATTAATGGCAAAATTGATTATGTCACACCAGAATTGATTCTGTCCAGCCAAACATGTCAATTTTCTAATTTTTACGAAAGTAGGTACTACCCAAAAGTTAATCCAAACATGTACTTAATCAATTATAACATGTTATAACTTTATATTTCGAGTAATTGACATATTCTTCCCATGGCCTTTTGAATTGAATGCCTGAATTATTTCATAATGGTATAGGAACGAGACTTTGATAAGTCAATTTTCGCAGCCACTTTCTTTGTTTATTATATCGCAACCTCCTCCTCCCCTCCCCTCTCTCTCACTCAATGAGCAATGTCGTATTAGCATGTTAAGCCCACTCTTTTTTTCCACATATAAATTTTAAATTGAATTACACGTGAATGATATTAAAAGATGATATACTTATCTCTCATTGGTAAGATTTTCAAGAACTTTATATGATTATATGCTACTTTATATTCGTTGCTGTAAGTTCTAGGTTGAATCATCACACTTTTTTTATAGTTAAAACATAAGCAGGTAAGTCAAATTAAATGTATGATCATAAGTAGTGGACCCAATACCATGCATTTAACTATTTAAAGGAGGTGTCCCTTCGGAAATGTTAGTGTTAGATTTTGTGTCATGACATTTTTCTTAACATATCATTTTCAGAGCTAAGTTAAAATCAAAAAATGTTTGACCAAATGTCTTGACATTCGGGTAACTGTTTTGCCTATCTTCACGGACAGATTTCAGGAAAGTGTAACCTTTTTATCACATGGCAATTGACTTGACAAGGAGTCTTTGAAGCAGATTGCAAACGAGGAAGACCAAGTCCAAGAGGTAGCTTAACTTAAGGAGCAAGACGTGTGAAGAAAAAGTCTAAGCAGTTGAGATTTTCGTGCCTCAAGCTACTGCCTCACGTGTCCTGTTTTAGCTCAACTTCCACGACCTGTTGATGAGTCTTTCAAGGGAACTCTCTACTATAAATAGAAGTCACTTGATTCATCATCCGAATTTGAGTGAAAGCGATATAGAGATCTCATGAATATCGATCAAGTAGATTTGGATCATTTGTGTTGCTGTATGTGTGACGACATTCTGTCCGACATTATAATTGCTACTTAGATTCTAGATTTGTTCTTTTATTGAAGCAATTATAATGAGGTGTTGATCACTTCTATTTAGATAGATTTTTCAGGCATAAGTCATTTGCGACTTAACATTTTTTATTCCTTTGTATCATCTTGTAATCTCGTAAGAAAAGGAATATAATCAATTGTATATATATATATATATATATATATATATATATACAATACATTTGTCATTGACCATCATGGGTTATATTAATATATAACCTATGAAAATTAAACCTTTGTGTTCTTTATCTATTTCCGCTGCACTTTAACTCTTTCAAATGTTTTTCTGTTTTTTATCCAAATGTCATTACTTATGTCAGAAAACATTTTAGCTGACATTTGACACTGTTTATGCATACGTTTCAGTTTTACTTTGCTATTTGATTTTATTTAATCCATAGTATAACCCCCGGGATCCAACAAGTGGTATCAAAGCCGACACTTAACATAATAAGTGTTAAAGTCCTTTTACTTTAACTATGGATCCGGCTAATCCAAATATTGGTAGACTTTCTATTTTAGATGGATCAAATTATCCTTATTGGAAAATTCATCTACGTTCTCAGATCAAATCCATTGATGTGAGGGCATGGAGATCAATTACAAATGGATATAATATTCCTATGCTCCCACCGGATGAGGAAGGCGACATACTACCTAAGCCTGAGGCCGAATGAGTGTGGAAGAAACCAATAATGCAGGCTTCAATGAAAAGACTCTAAATGCTATTTTTGGATGGGTAGATCTCTATATGTTCAAACTTATCCAAAATTGCTCCACAACCAAGGAATCTTGGGATACCCTACAAACTCATTGTGAAGGTAGCTCAAGTGTTCAACGAACGAAGCTCCGCATGCTCATGAGTAAATATGAAGGTTTAAGGATGGAAGAGACAGAGGATATAAAAATTTATTTTGAAAAGTTGATCGACATTTCTAATGAATGTCAAGTTCTTGGCTCTCCACTGACCAACAATCAACTTGTGGAAAAGACACTTCGTTCCCTTCCTGAAAAGTTCAATATTAAGATATGTGCGATTGAAGAAGCTCACAACCTTGCTACAATGGACCTCCATACGTTAATGGACATTCTCAAAACGTATGAGATGAATATGGAAAACCAAAGGGCATTGTATAAAAGCAAAGATATTGCACTTCAAGCAAAATCCGTAGAAATGCAAGCCAATGAAGAGGATGAAAATATTGAAGAAATCGGCGATGGTGCAAATGTTGCCCTTCTTACTCGTAAATTCAATACAATGTTAAGGAGGTTCAACGATGATAAAAATAATTCTAAACCCAAAGAGCACCAAAGCCAAGGCTTCAATCCAAGATTCACTAAAACCCCTTCTACAGCTTAAAAAGGAAATCAATTTAGGAGAACCAACTCAGACCGTACTAAGTTTGATCCCAAGCATCTCGAAAGGATACAGTGTCATGCTTGCTCGGGATGGGGTCATTATGAAAATTAGTGTGCAAACACTTTAAGAAAATTTGGGGAAAGTCTGTGGGTCTCTCTCAGACGAAGATGAAGAGGATCCAGAAATGGAGTCACAAGCTATGTTGGCCACTGTTTTCGAACAGTCACTGTCAGATGATGAATATGTCACTGACTGTGTTGTCCTGAATGTCACAATATTTTCGGCAACATCAGCGATGACATCTACAGGTCCAGTAATATCCGACAAGTATGAATTTTTTAACTATCCAGATGTTAACTACTTTAGTGATTTTATTTCTAGTTGTGAATCTAACCTTAAGACTCAAGTCGACTCAAAAGACGACATGCAAAGACTTATTTGTTGAATCCAAGCAACTTGACTCAAAGGTAAAATCTTTAACTCTTGAGAATGCAGGTTTGAAAGGCACAATAACCCGACTAGAGGTTACCCTTACAAAAAAGGATCTTGAATTTGGTAAGATCAGTGCGAAGTTGGATCTAGCCGAAGCAACCATTCGAAAGCTCAACACCGGTACTTCCAAACTAGATGAAATCTAAGTGTTAGTCAACCACAACATGCAGGTTTGGGCTACAAGAACTCATTTAATGTTGTATGCTCCAACTTGTTTGACAAGAATGAAAAAGTGATCTTCGTAAAAAAAGAGGAATTGTGTGTGCCATCACTGTAACAAGACTGGCCACTTAAAACCTTACTGCTTTAAATTGCTAAAGTCCAGGAGCAGAATGTCGTCGAAAATCTTTGTCAACATTCGCATAAAGACTCGAGGCAGCTTTTCAGAATCCAGAAACAGGAAAAAGGTAAAGAAAGTCTGGATTCTCAGTATGAATGGGAGATGTAATGTATCTATTACTGCGTTGAGGACTAACATTTCAGGATCGTAGTACTTCGACAGTGGATGTTCTCGACACATGACGGAGACAAAAGAGTGTCTAAAGAACTACGAGGCTCTAAGTGGAGGTAATGTCACATACGGAGGTGGAGGAAAAAGTAAAATCGTAGGAATAGGAACCTTGAGTGTACCTGGAGTTCCAGCACTGAAAAATGTCTTGCACGTTGACGGTTTAATGGCTAATGTAGTCAGTATAAGTCAATTATGTGATAACGATATAGAGGTAAAGTTTAACAAGTATGCGTGTACAGTTACTAATGAAGCTAACCAATGTGTAATGACAGGTACAAGAACAAACGATAATGGCTATCTTGTTGGAGAACAAAAGATTTGCAACAGTGTTAGGACCGATGACACGACCTTGTGGCATCAAAAATTAGGGCACGTTAATTATCACAACCTTAAAAGATTAATTTCTTATGAGGCAGTAAGAGGCATCCCTAAACTAAGTCCTAAGGATAAAACAGTGGTTTGTGAAGATTGTCTCAAAGATAAGCAAACCCGTGTCTCCCAGAATGTTGTCCAAAATAACGGACAACATTCAGGTACGTCTCACTATTTTCAGCTTTTGCACATTGTTACACCCCATAATTCCAGGGCAATGAAATGAGAACGTAAGTTAGGATATAAGATTGAATGTTGGAAGGAAAGTATATTTACATTTTCTATATGTAATAATTTTGGATACAACAAATGTGATGACGAGAAGTAATACTAGTAGTTGAATTCTTTCCAATAGAGTTATGGACTTAGTGTTGAATTAATTAAGTCATGGCATTGAGGATGTGAGGCCCATCGAAAATTTCACAATTTTGGCCAATGGTACATCGAAAATTTCAAGAAATTGGTTAAGTGTGAGAGATATTATGTGAAGGGTAAGACAAGTGGACAAGTGGGGTTCGTAGATCCCCCTCCACTTGTGCTATATACACATTATATATACAAAGGCTTGCAAGACTTCTTTGCCTTAGTCTCACAAATATCTTCATATTTTAAACTCTCTTATCTCTATCTTAACCTTCAAGGTTCTCGAAAAGTGAAGAACAAGATCCAAGTTATTTTCCAAGATTAAGTTCCTTAACCAAGTTCTAAGCCAAGTTAACCTTGCAAATCAGTGGGTCACGATTTTAGCTTGAAAACTGTCTTGAAACCCTAAGCTTGTTTATGAACTTTTTGGAAGTAAAACATGAAATCAAGATGGTTACAAGCTTGTAAAGGATTCATGTGTGTTATTGTAACTTGAGGAAGTGGTGAAGAGAAGTGAAGCAGTGGCCGATTTTAGGGACTGTTTTGGGCTCAAACTAAGGTAAGATTTCTTCTTTCTCTTGAAGTAATTAGAAGTTACATGATGTTATAGTTAAGGGATGAACTTGTGTTAAGTAAACTGGAGAATAAAAAGTGCATGAGACTGTTTTGGCATGTTAGCTGATTCTGGACAGTTTTTGGTGTTGTTGAATTCGTTGGTTATTGCTGTTATTATCGTCACTACTTGCACGTAAAAATGAAGGGAATCTTGTTATTACAAGTTGTTATGGTTTATATAAACGTGTTGAAATATGAATTTGATTTTAAGGAGTTACAAAAGGGTTGTTGGCCGAGAACCTCCTAAAACTGTTGGATATTGTTGTGTTGTTTTAGGAGCTGTTTTATGCGTGCATAATGCTGGAATTTTAGTTACAATTATGCATGTTTAATGTGGTAATGACTAAAGTATGTCCTAAAGGAATAAGGGTATAGAATGGTGTAGAAAGGCTTCACATTCTACCCTCGTTGTTGTTGAAATATGGACTATTTTTGTGGACTGTTTTAATATGTAATAAGAGGCTAAATTTACATGAGAATTGGGTGTGTAAATCCCCTTTGTTGTTGTTTTGGTTGTGCCCTTAATTGGTGCTTGGTTATTGATGTTATTAGCCTCGTTTGGAAGTTGTGGAAACGTGTATAAATAGGGGAAGTGCTACCTAAATTTTTATATGAAAAGAGAACCATTACGTGGATTATGACCTACACTAGTAAGCATGGAGTTAATATAAGTGTTATTGTTATTATAGGTTGAAGTACTTATTGAGGCATATTCTACTTATCGAGTTGGTGTGCCGATAAGGTATGTGAAACTATCCTTTCTTCTTTTGGCATGATTTTTATAAAGTGTACGGCAGACGTACATAGTTCTATTGGATCCAAATTCCAAATGGTACATGATATGATAAGTGCCTTGATTTTCCAAATGATATTTTAAAAAGATACATGATATGATAAGTGACTTGATTTTCCAAATAATCTTTTAAAAGGATACATGATATGATAAGTGTCTTGATTTTCCAAATGATGATTCATATGAAATGGGTGTACGGCGGACGTACGTAATTCCATTGAGTCCTAATCTCTAGTGATACATGATATGAAAGTACTTTGGTTTTCTAAAATGAAAGTTCTTTATTAAAATTTTATTGAGAGTCCAATGATGATTTAAATTGCACATAGTTGCTCATGATAGCTATGCATGCTAGCGTTATTATTCCATTTTACCACGTCCCAGAGAAGGTCGGGCAGTATATGAGTTGATGATTTTACCGCGTCCCAGAAAGTGTCGGGCAGTTTATGTATATATAATTTTACCGCGTCCCATAAAGGGTCGGGCAGTATATGGCTAAGTGTTTACCGCGTCCCAGAAAGGGACGGACAATATATGTATATGACCTTACCGCATCCCAGAAAGGGCCGGGTAGTATATGTAAAAGTTTATCGCGTCCCAGAAAGGGTCGGGCAGTATATGTATATGACCTTACCGCGTCCCAGAAAGGGCCGGGTAGTATATGTAGATGTTTACCGCGTCCCAGAAAGGGTCGGACAGTATATGTTCACCGTGTCCTTCACTTGACGGTCGGGCAGTATATGTATATGATTCCATGGACATGTATGTATTCATGGTGCGAGTATAGATACTCACGATATTATATGATTTCATGGATATGTATCCATGATGCGGGTATAGATACCTATGACATATATGATTCAATGGACATGTATACATAATGCGAGTATAGATACTCACTGCAGTATATGATTCCATGGACATGTATCCTTGATGCGGGTATAGATACCTATGACAGTATATGATTTTATGAACAGACATTAATGATTTTGATATGACTCTCAGTTTTAAAAAAGCACAATTGACTCTCTAATTTTTACAAGGTACATTGGTACAATAATACAGTGGTACATTGATACAGTGGTTCGGTGGTACAGTAGTACATGGGTACTGGTATTTTGAATATCATACTTATTTACTGCCATCTTTTGGTTATTATGTTTGCCATCTCATTTACAGTACTTTATGTTTACATACTTGGTACATGTTATCGACCCGCTTCTCAGAAATTTGCGTTCATGCCGTAGAATGCAGTACGATTTGGTGATCCTCGAGCTTAGGATCCTTGCCCAGCTGTTTGAGATAGCTCCATTGTTCTGGAGTCTAGTCATTTTGGTACGATTTTGCTGTTACAGGCTTATGTACATTCAGGGGTACGGCGGGGTCTTGTCCCGTCATAGTTATGGTTTTACTTTAGAGGTTTGTAGTCATGTGTGGGTTGGACATGTACAGTTGTAGTTCATTTCAGATTTGTGTATATAATGGCAAATTGTACTTGCCTATTTTATTAAATAGCGATTACGGGACAAGATCCCTTTTGTTTTGAGATTATGAGTTGTTCTTAAGCTTCCGCTGGTTATATATGATGAGTGGGTATAAGGGTGCCCAAGTAGGGCACTAGTCGCGACCCGTAGGTTCGGGTCGTGACACACATGGATCTTATGAGTCCAATCGAGGTAGACAGCCTATGAGGCATGAGGTACTCATACGTGATTGTGGATGACTTTTTCAGGTATTCTTGGATATTCTTTTTAAAGGAAAAGTCTCAAACGTTTGGCATGATCAAGGTACTACACTCTAGAATAAGAAATCTATATCATTCCTCTATTTTTGCGGATTAGGTCCGACCATGGAAAAGAGTTTGAGAATAGTCAGATCTCTACATTTTGTGAGAAAAAATGTATTTTTGCATGAGTTTTCTTCTCCCAAAATCCCACAGCAAAATGGTGTAGCAGAGAGGAAGAATATGACTTTACAAGATATGACAAGAGTCATGTTGAGTTCTAAGAAGTTGTCAAAACGTTTTTGGGCAGAAGCTCTAAATATTACAAGTCACATCACGAATAGAGTCTATCTTAGGCCTGGAACTAAAATGACACCCTATGAGCTTTTGAATGGAAAGAAATTCAATTTGCGTTACTTTCATATGTTTGGGTGTGTGTGTTATGTTCTTAATGATAGAGATCATCTAGCTAAATTTGATTCTAAAAGTGATAAAGGAATTTTTGTAGGCTATTCCCAAAATAGTCATGCTTATCGAGTGTATAATCTTCGAACCAAAATCGTACAAGAATCTGTTAAAATTGTCTTTGATGATTTTGCTGACCTTACAGGAAATAAGCCAGTAGATGATGTTATAATAACTGTGGAAGATGCGTAAAAAAGCAGAAAATCCAGATGTTGCTCCAAATGTCGCGACATCTACAGCAACACCTGAAGAAGAAACCGAGAACACTGCAGGCTCAGATGAGGAATCAGAAGTTGAACTTCATGACCCAGTACGCAAGGATCCCTCATCTAGGATTAGGAGAAATCATCATACAGAACAAGTGATAGGAGAGGTGTTCGGATGTGTTAGAACAAGAAGGAAGGAACCACAGAATTATCGAGATACGGTGAAATATGCGTGCATGTCCACCGTATATCATAAAGTAAGTCATTCTTGTTATGTATCTATAGTGGAACCAAAGAATGTCAATGAAGCACTCAAGGATAATTGGTGGATACAAGTTATGCAAGAAGAATTAGAACAGTTCACCAGAAATGAAGTCTGGGATTTAGTTCCTCACCCCAATGATACTAATGTTATTGGAACTAAATGGATCTTTAAAAACAAATCAGATGAATCTGGAACTGTTGTGAGAAATAAGGCTAGACTAGTTGCTCAAGGATACTCTCAAGTTTAAGGGATTGACTATGATGAAACCTTCGCTCCAGTTGTTAGAATTGAGTCAATTAGATTGTTGCTTGCCATAGCTTGTTGTTTGAAGATCACTCTCCATCAAATGGATGTAAAAGGTGCTTTCTTGAATGGATATATTGATAAGGAAGTATATGTTGAACAACCTAAAGGATTCGAAGATCCCCACCATCCACAATTTGTATACAAGCTGAAAATGACCTTGTATGGATTAAAACAAGCTCCACGTACATGGTATGGTCGTTTAACTCAGTTTCTTCTTGAATTTGGTTTCAAACGTGGTGTAGTTGATTGTACTTTGTTTATAAAACACCACGCAGTAGATATGGTCATTGCTCAAATCTATGTAGATGACATAGTTTTTGGTTCGACTTCAGAGTCCCATCTTAAGACATTTGTCGAAGCTATGTCCTCAACATTTTAGATGAGCATGATAGGGGAATTAACCTTTTTCTTAGGCTTGCAGATAAAGAAAAATGAGGAGGGAATCTTTATCTCCCAGAGTAAGTATGCCAAGAATTTGGTCAAGACGTTTGAATTGGAGAATGCTAAACATATGTGGACTCCAATGGGATCAACACATACTATATGCAAAGATGATGTTGGGGAAAATGTCGACCCAACATTGTATCGTTCTATGATAGGTAGTCTCTTGTATCTCACTGCTAGTCGTCCTGATCTAATGTTTAGTGTATGTGTGTGTACTCGATTCCAAGCATGTCCCAAAATCTCCCACTTAAATGCCATAAAACGTGTCATCAGATATATTGTCGGCACATGTGAGTTGGAAATTTGGTATTCCAAAGATACTAATCCTAATTTAATAG
The DNA here is from genome assembly GCA_029844215.1 of Przewalskia tangutica. Classification (NCBI taxonomy): domain Eukaryota; kingdom Viridiplantae; phylum Streptophyta; class Magnoliopsida; order Solanales; family Solanaceae; genus Przewalskia; species Przewalskia tangutica. The sequence goes on from CM056720.1 coordinate 5,413,937, forward strand.
GATATAATGACTCGGACTGGGCTGGTGATGTGGAGGACAAAAAGAGTACAAGTGGATGATGTTTTTACCTTGACAATAATTTAGTATCTTAACTCGCAAACAAAACTGTGTCTCACTCTCAACTACTGAATCTGTATATGTAGCAGCTGAGAGTTGTTGTTCTCAATTAATATGGTTAAGACACATGTTAGACGACTATGGTTTTTCAAATAATATCTTAGTTTTGTACTGTGATAATATGAATGCCATTAACATTTCAAAAAATCCAGTTCAGCACTCTCGTACAAAACATATAGATATTAGACATCATTTTTTGAGAGATTTGGTTGAAAAATAGCTAGTTCAAATTGATTATGTTGATACACTTCATCAACTAGCCGATATCTTTACAAAAGCTTTAGATCATGAGAGATTTTTCAGTTTGAAAAGCTCTTTTGGTCTCTGTACTTTTTGAATTCGGCACTGTTGGGCGAATGTCGTCTGAAATGTCTCTAACATTTCGAGTGACATTTACCCTTGTAATATCAGAATCTAATTTTCAGTATTTTGTTATGACTGATTTTTGCTCATACAGGTATGGTTTTCAAAAAAGAACATGATTTTAATGTGATATCGTTCTCTGTGATGATATTATATATCATAAAAAGGGAGTATCAAAATAAGGCAAAGCCTTTATAATTCTCGGCAATTATGAAAATTGGGCAAAGCCTTTGGAAATTGATACCGTTCCTATACTATAAGAGTATCAAAGTGCTTAATAAAAAGAAATTATGAGGATGTTAAATAAGTATTCTTATTTTTTTTTACACGAAAATAAGTTTCGTATGTGTTTTATGATTAGATCTATGACTCAACGGAAAAATGTTACTTTGGTCTGAAGATTGAACTCATAAAATCATATATGAAACGTGTCTTGATTCATTGCCAAAATGTAAATGTTCTTTAGAGATTATGATACATGTGTTGTTCAAAATGTTGCTAATATTACTGTTGACATTCTCAGATACTGATATTTATTAGGATGCAGTGTGTAACTGATTTTTAAAAATTTAGTTATATTTTTTCCCTACTGTGTGTCGTTGATTTTGAACATATTTTAATACTTTTTGTTGATAATGATCTAATCTTGATGTCTATCTTTTAAAACTCTAAATTTTAGGAACAAGTATTGGAATACAATACAAACTCTTAAAATCTAACAAAAATATTTTTGCCAAATATATAAATTCATCTTTAATTGGTATTCATTCTTGTCTAGTATGTCTCGAAAAAGTTTTTTTTTTTAAAAGAGAAGAAAATCGCATCATCTCGGTTTAAACACCAAAACCGGTGGACCCATTCTCAAACACTCTATCTTCCAAAACCCTCAAAAATCCTAAAACCCCTTCATCTTCTTCACCATTCTCATCAATGGATATTTCATCAATGTCACCCAAAATGTCACCAAACATTCCAGAACACACACCAATGAGCACAAGTCCTCCAGATTGCACAGCCATTGTATTAAGTGAGTTCCAAGAACCACTCGAAACAGCTTATCCAGGAGATACCACAATCCAATCGACTTGGAGAAAACTCCTGATGTCACTATTTTACCAAAGAGGTAAATCACATCCAAGTTTCCCACTTGAAGGTCCACTCGCAATTTTGAGAGAAATTTCAGCAGCCCTGAGTCTGCTGCAAAAAGATCAAAGATCGATACCACTGCCTATGCCATATCTAGCAGTGATTGGAGTGATTCATACCTCAATATATCCACCGATGATGATGCTGAGAAGACGTCATCGGCTGAACTACCAACAGAAACTCCAGCATCACCATCTTATTTTAATCTCTTTGTTCCTAATGATGTGGAGTCGAGTGAAGAACATGAAATTCCGGATGATACTTCATTAAAGAAGTTTTGCTCAAAAGAATTATTGCAAAAAACAGTGAGTGAGAAGTTGCCAGAGGATGATACAGTTGATTCCGAACATGTCACAACACCTCCCTCAACATTCCAACCAGAAACAAAGGAATCAGTACTCCCACCTCGTCAAGAAAATCTGCAACTGAATCCGAGACTGAGGTAAATCCTTACTCAGAGAAGTTCTTAACTAAAGAAAAGTCTAAACATTGGTCTTGATATAAAAATCGAATCATAAGAACAGAAAAGATAGTGGACATAGCCTCATGCACCGAGTACGGTCTGATGGATTTCTTTGCAGAAAGAAATCTACTATGCTCAGTAAACAACAAATGTCTATACATTGATGATATTGTGAGGTTATTTTATGCAAATCTGGAACCTAATGTGGAGAAGGTCAAGTCAAGGAAGTTTGGCAAGATATATCTCTATAATAAGTTTTATGACTTCACACCTACCATGATAAACCATTGTTTGAATTTGAGTAATGGAGTTGATGAAAAAGAAGAAAAGGATGTTGTGAATGATAGGGATGAAGTAATTGACTACATAACTAGAGGTGTCTTGAAAAGATGGGTATCTCCTGGATGAAGTTTCCCACTTGAAGGTCCTGCGTCAAAGCTTACTGCATTGTTTGCTATAGTACATAAAATTGTTATATATAATTGGCTCCCATCAATGAACGAGTCAATTGTAACCATAGAGCAAACAATCATTCTCTACAAAATAGGGAAAGGTCTACGAGTCAACCTGGAAAAGATAATCTTTCAACAAATTGTCAATTTGACAGAAAAAGACTCCAACCTAATCCTACCGTTTCCCTCCTTGATCTTTAAAGTCCTTACAACTCAAGGGTTCAAACCTCCAAAAAAGGATATGATAAGAAAAGAACCAGAAGTATATATTGTTAACAAAATAGTGTTGAGGAGCAAGGATAGAATCATTGATCTTCTCTGGAAAAGAGAAGAAGGAAGTGAAAATATTGCCAGGAATGTTCCTGACATTCTAGGCAACACACAACAGTCTGTGTTGTCTACTTCTTGGTTAGTGAAAGAAATTGCAAAAATTAACTCGCAAATTGATGGAGTTGATCAAGTCATGGCAGCACTGGTTCAAGCAAGAAATCACTTCTTATTTTTGCTTTCTTTCCAAAAATGGGGAGATGATGATGGCAATGATGGCACTATGCAGTGGGAGAAAGGAGGAGAGGAAGCTGAGGAGAAAGGAGAAGAGGAAGCTGAAGCTGTGCAAGAAAAAGAACAAGCTGAAAGCAGCAGGACTGCAACTACTCGAAGTAGACCTCGTCGATCACCTGGTACTGTTGCAGGGGGAGGAAGGCAGTGAAGTCGACTGATGTATAAAGAGGCTGGAATCTACTACTTTTGTTTGATTTCAGAGAAAACTGCTGCTATTGATGAGTTGTTGTTGATGTTATGTTACTGTTATATTACTGTGATGTTCGCTGATGTTCTGTGTTTGCTGGATATCTAATCCAGTAGAAATTATTGAGATATTTTGTTTTTGGTTATAGTATTATGTTTGGTCTATAATGCAACTAATTTGTTTTGCTATGGATGATGATTCTAATTTCATAAAAACGACATATATGTGTATATTTGTGTTTATGTCAATTTCAGTTGAGGAGGAGCATTTGTGTGGATGTCATTGCTATAGGTCTCTCACACTTAGTTGATTAAGTTTTGTGAAGAAAGACAAAAAGGGGGAGAATGTTAATGTTAGGTTTTGTGTCATGACATTTTCCCTAACATATCATTTTCAGAGCTAAGTGAAAATCAGAAAATATTAGACCATTCGGGACGACATTATGGTAACTGTTTTGCCTATCTTCACGGATAAATTTCAGAAAAGTGTGACCTTTTTATCACATGACAATTGACTTGGCAATGAGTCTTTGAAACAGATTGCAAACGAGGAAGACCAAGTCCAAGAGGTAGCTTAACTTAAGGAGCAAGACGTGTGAAGAAAAAGTCCAAGCAGTTGAGATTTTCGTGCCTCAAGCTACTGTCTCACGTGTCCTGTTTTAGCTCAACTTCCACGACCTGCTGATGAGTCTTTCAAGGGAACTTTCTACTATAAATATAGAGGTTTCAGGGATTCATCATCCAGAATTTCAGAGTGAAAACGATATAGAGAGATCTCCACAAATATCGATCAAGTAGACTGGATCGATGTGTTGCCTGTATTTGTTCGACATTTTGTTCGACATTATAATTGCTACTTAGATTCTAGATTTGTTCTTTTATTGAAGCAATTGTAATGAGGTGTTGATCACTTCTATTTAGATATATTTTCCAGACATAAGTCATATGCGACTTAACATTTTTTATTCCTTTGTATCATCTTGTAATCTTGTAAGAAAATGAATATAATCAATATATATATACAATACATTTGTCATTGACCATCATGGGTTATATTAATATATAACCTATGAAAATTAAACCTTTGTGTTCTTTATCTATTTTCGCTGCACTTTAACTCTTCCAAAGATTTTTCTGTTTTTTATCCAAATGTCATTACTTATGTCAGACGACATTTTAGCTGACATTTGACACTGTTTCTGCATACGTTTCAGTTTTACTTTGCTATTTGATTTTATTTAATCCATAGTATAACCCCGGGACCCAACAGGAAACACTCAATAATATTAGGACGATACAGAAAAGATTAGCAATGCACTTAGACAAGAATTAATAACACATATAAATCAAGAAATAATCTAATTTTCTTATGACAAAAAGGACCTAATTAAGGGAAGCAAAGAGGAATATTTGGTGGATAAGATAAACAAATAAGTGACATATAGGGGTCTATCATGAGTTCATAAACTTTGTCTACATGTACAAAATTATACTATAGAGTGAGTGTAGATGACATTAAATTATTTAAGGGGCCTGCATGAGCTCCATTATTGGTTCTTTAAAAGTATGTATTTTCATCTCAGTATAGTGGGACTAATTTCTACAGCTAATTGGTCCATGTTAATAGGTTCTTTAAATAAGAAGACAAATTTATTCAAGAAAAAGTTCACTGTAGACTCATGTTATGCACGTGTCTCTCAGCAAAACAAAGTTGGAAAATTTGGAAGTGTTCTCTTTTTTATTAATATTTTATTTTATTTTAAAAAAGGGATATAAGAATCTTCCAAAAGTAAGTGTCTCTTTAGAAGCTAAAAGAGTTTAGCTCTCAACTCCATTATTAAATGGGAGTTAAACATAGTTTCACTAGTTTTGTTGACTACTAGTTGTATTGCACTCACTATTAAAAACTAGCAAAATTTCGAGGGACGTTTCTGTCAGAAGTCCGTCAAAATTCATAAAGTTCTGATAGAAAGTTCGTCAAAAAAGTTTCAACCAATAAATTTCCGATGAATTTTTGCATTCGAAAGAGTATAAATTTCGTTAAGAATATATCAGCTTAATGAACTTATATGTAAGTAATGGGAGAATATGCTAAGGAAATTGTTGATGCATTCCATAGGTGAATCTTTACATTCAACAGGTCAATCGTTAGTATAAAATTTCATGAATTTTATTAGCCGATCTTCGATATTATATTCTATTGACCTCTTGTAAAAAGGGTTTTATAGGTGAATCTTTACATTCAACAGGTCAATCGTTAATATAAGATTTCATCAATTTTATTAGTCGATCTCCGGTATTATATTCTATTGACTTCTTGTAAAAAGGATTCCATAGGTATTCTTTACATTCAACATGTCAATCATTAATATAAGATTTCATGAATTTTATTAGCCGATCTCCGATATTATATTCTATTGACTTCTGGTAAAAAGGGTCATATAGCTAAAAGTACATTTTTTGTGGCCATAAAACCAATCTCCGTGTATTAGAGAATGATACAATTGATCAGCTGGCTTTAGGCTGGTACATGGCCAACCCAAGATGGTTGGGTCCCATAGCCCTGTCAGGATCATATCATAGCTCAACTCATTGTGGGCCTAATCATTTACAGATTCATCTTTTTGTTGGGCCCAGTGACCCCTGGGCATTGTCACAATTGGGCATTCATCCCTTTCTTTGCGGGATCATTTGTGATCTTTAATTTGTTCCTCGTAAATTTATATTTTCATTTCATAATATCTCATAAATTATGTCTCTATTTCTTAAAGAATTTATGCTTTACAGACATAAGTTCGTTTTTGAAGGACAAAAATTGAAAATCAACTCATTTGAAGGACAAAAATTAAGACCAAAGATCCAAGCTTTAGGCAGGTTAGTGCTTGAGGCGCGAAGTGATCCTCATTAGTGGTGTGGGAGAGCAGGCCACAAGTTCGAAACCCCGAGTAACGCCCGCATGCCTTCGCCTCTTGGGGAGCCCGCACACACTGGTCAGTGTGGTTTAAGCGGTGGCGTGGTTGCGCTATTGCGTCGGTCGGGTTTACAGACGCGACTGAAAAGAAGAAGGCCGCGGCTCGTCACAAAAAAATTAAGACCAGCCCATTTGGAAGGAAAGTCGTGCAATTACATGTTCTTTACAATCATGTTTAAACGTCTTGTAATAAATTTATGCTGTATTTTAACCTTTTACAAAAGTAACACTCTTTTTTTGTAATGTGCTCATCCAGACATGTGTTGGTAATGATATTGACGATTCATACAATCGATCAATTAGCTGAGAATTAAGGCATAATAATAATGGTTGTTGTAACAAGTATCATATTTGTTAACTAGGTTGTTAATTCATTTTTTGTGAATGATTATTATCTTTAAGTTGCATGATGGTATAAATGTTGAGATAATGGTAAAAACACATTTGAAATATTATTTTTTTGCGAGTTTTTCATGAACTATCAAGTGTTTGTGTTTTTTCCTGAACTATTATTAACTATTTATCAAAACACACTTTGAAATTGACTAGATCAAATGTTTAAATAGAATTGACAAAAGGCACGTGAAAACTTAATTTGCCCATAAAAAATCATCCACATGACAATTGACTAATTACTTTTGAGGTGTTTGGATAAATATTGAGTGATAGTTCATGTAGAAAATGCAAACATCTGATAGTTCATGTAGAAACTTGCAAAAAAATGATATGGCAGGTGTGTTTTTGATCATTATCTCTGATTTTATAAAAAAATATTTGAATTAATTCCTTTAATTACCTGTGTGGAGTGGCAATTGACACAATTTTTAGACAAAAAAAGAGTGTACACCACGGACAATCAAATATTAATAGAGGTGTGTTTTGACAAATAGTTGGTAATAGTTCACGTAGGAAACATAAAGGCAACCCGGTGTATTAAGCTCTTGCTATATGTGGGGTCCGGGGAAGGGCCGGACCACAAAGGTCTATTCTATGCAATTTTATCCTGATTTCTGCAAGAGGTTGTTTTTACGACTCGAATATGCAACCTATTGGTCACATGACAACAATTTTACCAATTACGTCAAGACTCCCCTTTTAAGTAGAAAACACAAACACCTAATAATTTATATAAAAATTTCATGAAAAAAATGATATTTCAAATTTGTTTTTAATCATTATCTCATAAATGTTTCTTTAAAACTTTTCATGTATAGAAGTGAAACTCTGTGATCAAAATAGGTGGCACTAGTGGAAGCTTATTTCATGTTGGTATGATTAGTCTCTCTATTTGCCCATTCTATTTCCAAGAGAAATTAAAGTTGTGGTACAACTTTATAGATTAAAAGGATAAATATGCATAGAAAGATATGACTAATACTTCAATACAAAAATGTGTAGCCAAAACTAAACTTTGAAGTGAAATTTGATCAGGCCAGAGTGAAAGATTTGAATATCCGTGGTGTACAAAATCACTTATACATGATATACAATATTAATTCTAAGCTATAATTATGCAAATTAATTATACACTTAACTAATACAAAATCACTTATAATCTTTAGCAAATCACTAAATATATTTATATATATTTTATCATACCCCCGCAGTCGTAGCGGGGGTTGTCATACGCTGAGACTATCCCAAAAATCTTCAAACAAGACCAAGGAAAAACCCTTAGTAAAAATATCAGCAATCTGATAACATGAAGGGACATACAAGATACATACTTGTCCACGAGCGACCTTTTCGTGAACAAAAGGAATATCCATCTTGATATGTTTAATGTGTTGATGTTGTACATGATTCTCTGAGAGAGATATCGCACTAACATTATCGCAATAGTGATCGGTATATTTTATATACACTTTTAGAGTCATTTTTAGTTAGTATTTTGCCCATTTTTGTGTAAATATGTGTCGTGTCAGGGTAGTTTTTCTTCCTTTTGAGTCAAAGCGGTCAAAAATGGAGAAACGACGAAAAGAAGAGAAAATGAGCTTATTTGAGGTGGAATTACACACTTGAAGGGCCAATAAATGAAGCCTAAGAAGTCCCGGGAAGTATAGAAGAAATCAGACGAAGTCCGGACGAAAACAGGACACCGAACCGAAAAACTGCCAGAATAACGCCGCGGCGCTTGAAATACTGAAAGTTGGATTCATCGCAGGAGTTTCGGCGCCGTGGCGCCAGCCTGCGGGGCTGCGACGTCGACGCGGGATTTTTGAGTTTCTTGGTCGAATTTGACACGTTTTTCAGGGCCCAAGAGGACAACTTTTCCTACCTATATAATCCCTAAACCCTGCTGATTCTATGAATTCTCCATACCACCATTTTACCATCTTCCATCTTGTAAATACTCCACAACACAACTCTTGGAGGCTAGAAGGCTTGGAGGCTAGTTTTAAGTATTTTCTTTCTATTTTTCTTTGTTTTATTTCAGTTCATGTTAGAGATTGTATTAGTTCTTAGCGTGACTATGGCTAGGAGCTAATTATTTTGTTAGCGCTTTTCCTATTGAATCTCTTGAAACTCGTATTCATGACTTAATGCATTAATTTGGTTTCTTCTTCATATAGTTAAAATTTATTCAATAGTTGTTTTGATTGCTTGGTAATTAACTGATTACTAGTTATCATCACATATATGATTTCGAATCGAAATTCGAAAGGGGAGGTTCTGAATATGCTATAGTTGAATAAACATATGTTAAAATCGTGGACGAAAGTACCCCGATACTTGTGTAGTTTAATAGGTTATTGTTCTTAATCCTCTTTTGTGGTAAATCCTATCATCGAAAGATAGAAGGGTTCTGCATCGGGGTTGAGTGTTTATATATCCTAACCAGAATATAAAACGGTCTAGTTAACCTGCTATCTTAATATAGAAGAAGAAGTCAATGATTGAATATAGTGGATAGTTGATGATCTTGAAGCCCTAATTCTCCATCATAACTGATTTAAATCAAAGTATTTTCATCTTTAGTTTATTTCCTGCATTAGTTTTAATTATTAGTCTAAAAATCCAACAAATTAACGTTCACCAAATAGAAACTAAATCGTAGATAATCGGTACTTGAAAATCAGTCTCTGTGGACGATATTCGGTCTTACCTAGACTATATTACTTGTAATGATAAGTACACCTGCATTAAGCGTGCGGATAAATCGCGATCAAGTTTTTGGCGCCGTTGCCGGAGACTGGCGTACTTTCAATATCGATTTATCTATTCTTATTTCTAATTTGGTTGCTCCAAGAACAAGTTTCTAACTTGTTCTGCGAACATATTTCTATCACTTTTTGTGTTTTTCTTATTTTGTAGGTAAAAAAAAAAGGGCACATGGACTTCTACTACTATCAGAGGCAGCAGTACTACGACTACTATCCACAGTGATGTCATCAGCGATGATAAGTTAACCACGAGCTCGCGGGAAAATCAAAATGAGATGTAGGAAGCCTTACTCAGGCTCACCCAGTGCCAGAATTGTCACGACCCGACCCGACGGGCCGCGACTAACGCCCTAATTGGACGTCATTACTGACATGTTACTCTTACACCATCTAACACAGAGATCTATAGAAATTTCGACAGCACAACGCTGCTTTTACAACCTCTCCCTAAAATAGGCGAACCGACAAGGTTGCCAAATCAACAACAATCATAATGGGCTAGCCGACTAGGCTGCCACCAACCAACATTTTGTATACAAGGGAATAATCAAAATAAGCAAGCCGGCAAGGCTGCCACTAGATAACAACATCAAAACTCAAACAAGGTACAACGTCCAACCCACAACTGTCTACAGACCTCTAAGAGTGTAATACTGACATATGACGGGACAGGACCCCGTCGTGCCCAAAATATGCATAAGTCTGAAAGATAAAAGTCTGTACCAAAAATAGGCGCTCGGAACAAAGAGCTCTCAGCTTTGTCTGAAATCCTAGGCGGAGGGTCACCTATCTCGAACACACGAACTGCGGGCATTTGACGCAGCCCAGGAAAGGGGTCGATGCGAGATAATGTACTGAGTATGTAAAACATAAAATACTGAAAACTGAATAACAACTCTACCAAGTAAAATAGAGAGTCATCAAATTTCATAAAACTGAGAATCATGTCTGAAAATCATATCATGTATACTGAATCATAAATCATCATGCTCATGTCTGTATAATAAACTGTATAACAAGTATCGGACCTCTATGGAGGGACTCGATGGAATCTGCATCTGCGCGCGTAACGTGTCTCGGCCCTCTATGGAGGGACTCGATGTAATCTGTGTATATATATAACGTGTCTCGGCCCTCTAGTGAGGGACTCGATGAATGATGCATGGCTGCGCACGAACATGATCTGGCCCGGGACTTAGTGGAGTGAAATAGTAACACTTAGCACGAGTAGATATCATGAGCAACTGTATGCGATTAAAATCATTATGTGACCCTCAATAAAAATTACTACCATAAACTCTATTACTGAAACCATAACTAGTAAATAATCATTTCTAAAACTGAACTGGTAGGAGTTAAGTACGTCCACCGTACTTTCATAAAAATCATGTCAAAAGAAAGAAGGAAATGTCTCACATACCTTTTAAGCGAGCAAATCAACTAAATGCTAAGATATGCCTCGTCCAGTATGTCAACCTATAACAATGACAATACGTTCGTCAATTCTACAGTCTCTAACGTAATTTATTCAGATAACGACTTCTTATTTCTATAAAAATTTGGGCAGCACTTCCTTTGTTTATGTGCGTATCCACAATTTACCAACAAGCCAACCAACACCAATAATCCAACGTTCTTCCAGGATATAATTAAGTTAAGCCCCACATACTTCATACACGCTATCTTATAACTTTCCTTCTCTTATATCCCTGGAAGACAAAAACTTCAACAACCAAGGCAACTACTACATTTACTTCTCATGTTAGTCAATCATTTAGTCACGTTAGAATTATCATGGGGCAGTCCAATCTCTTAACGACATCGTCAATTCAAGAATGTGAATTTAACACTTTCTATACTTTAATCTTTTCAAGGCATGTATAGATAATTGTCTCAATAAATATGCATGTAGTAACTTATATTCACACACTAATTCAGTCCGCAATACATTATCGTAATTTTCAACAATTTCTATCAACTTTCCGGTCATATCAACATTTTACAATTCCAAAGATTTTCCGAAATTCCTTACTTTCCAATTAATCTTCCAACAACTTCAATTAACAACTTTAACTTTAAACATCAAGGTTTCATCTAAATCTTCACATGCAATTAGTACTAACATACCAACACAATTACTCAATTCCAACGTACGCCAAGAATAAGTTCTAAATCGGTTTCGACCTCTATCATTCACATGCATTGTCTTCTTTCTCTTTCTTCTTTGACATGGATAATTCTCCTAACTATAATATCAATTAATCTATCAAATATCAAGTAAAAGGGATACATTTTCACCAATAGAAGAAGAATTTCATACCTTAAAATTTTACCAAAACAGTCCCAAAAAAAACGTGACTGTCCAGATTTTTGCCCCCAACTTTCACCCAATTCTTGTCCAATTTTGTCACTTCTTCAACTCCAATTCAACATGCAACCCTTATACAATGTTAGACCAACATTTATACATGTTTTTCCTTCACAAAATTTGTCCAAAACTTGGATTTTTAAGGGCTTAGCCGTCGGCCAGTGATGTGTTGGCCACTGTTTTGGTGTAGTTTTTGCTCCAGATTTTTAGTGAATGTTGTAGTCTAAGAAGAGGAGATAAAACCTTAAATTTTCTATGGTAATGGGGTAGATTTTCGGCTGGTGTAGGGAGAGGAGAGGAGATAAATTTAGTGAAAGATTTGTGTTGGAATGAAGAAGATGAGGGGTTGTAGGATTAAAATCAAATTCTGAAATTTTCTAATAAAAATACACATTGGTCCCAATTTGTATTACTAACTTAATCCCTCTAGTATCAATTATGTCTTAACTCCCCCCCCCCACTTCCTTATAAATTTGAAAATCTCATAAGATCGTGTATCCCCGTTGTCGCAACTTATATAATACGTGACTAAACCACATCCGGAACATATGACTATCATTTTAAATCTCCAATGTCACACGCGTAATAACCCAAGATTTTTCCGTACTAGTATGTAGAAATATATATAAATTCCAAAATTCGAATCTTAGTTCTTAATGACGTTCTTAATACCACGAAGTGTAACAAGAATCCTCAAGGGCAATTTCAACATCCACAGATTCAGGCCCCTTCCGAGGAGCCAGAAGAATTAAGAGCAGCATTGTTGGCACTCACAACCGTCCAAACTCAATTCATGGTGGAAGTAAGACCCTCTCTTCAGAACTTGGAAACTCCAATGGAACATATTCTGAATTGGGAACCACAAATCGGGAAACTGATGGACATGGGTAACCATTACACCTTAAGAAAGTCCACCAAGTGACCCAGTTACGAGGAATAGTGAGCAGACTGTGGAATCTGAACCACAACAAGCTGTTGAAGAATTTGGAGAGATAGTTGGTGTAGATAAAAAAGAGGTCACTGAGGACCACCCTATTGCGGAAAATACTACACCAAAGGTCATTGCTGACCCTCAACCAGAAAGTCCACACCCTCAAGAGAACCCCCAAAAGTTGAGAGATGTAGGGAATTTCACTGATTCCTACATTATAGAGAGCCTTGAAGACAAGCCTGTCTTGTGTGAATGGGGGATAATCTTACATCTGAAGCCCTTGTTTGGAAAGATGGTTGTAGTTGAAGTGACACCTCTGACAATGGTATGCGGATTATGCGATTAGCGAAGGATCCACCGGGCACTAGTAAAGGTTAACTGCGTTCGACTACAAGACGTTAAAGACAACGCTACTTGGGAGGCAACCCAAGGTTTTTAATTATGTTAGTTTGATTTTCTGTTTTTAATTTGTTTTATTTTGTCTTGAACAGTCTCACGGTCTTGGGTTCGTGTCTTGTGTTATTGGATGGTAGGTGGGAAGCTAACTCGAGAAAAAGGACAAAAAGCGAAGATGGAAAAATTAGCGTGAGGCGGTGCCAACATGCAGGGACGCGGCGCCAGAAATTCAGAAAGTCCCAAAACTGTGCAATTTCCAGAAATTCCTCTCATACCTCCGTCATGACCGTTGTGTTGTGTCAGTAAGTTGTCCCTTATTTTTAGTCTTCACACATTGGGACAATGTGTCGATTAAGTTTGGGGGGGGGGGGGGTGTTATATTTTATTTTTTTTGGTATTTGGTTTTGAGTCTTTTGTTGACTTTTGTTTGTGTTGTTTGTTGTGTTTTTGAGTCATAATTTTTTTATTAATGATCATGCATGTTGTAGTTACTTGAAACGCCTAAGTGAAGTAAGTGGGATAATGTAATGGAATTAGAAGCAAAAATCTGAATGCTTAAGTGAGATATGCCAAAAATTCATGAAATCAAATTATTTGGGGTACCTATGCTTAACTTCTGCATTGTTAATGATAAAGTATATGTGTCTGCTTGCTTGTTATTTGAGACGAAATAGTTAGGATGTACATGTTAGGGAGATGACTCAGACAATTCTTTGTTAGCCCTTCTTACCATTACTGCTTATCCCTGACAATAAAATTTATCACTAGTCAACCCCTTTGAGCCTAAAATAAGATCTTTCTTGGACACCCTATAATTTCATGTTTGTGTCATAAGTGAAAAATTAAAGATGTTTGGAATGAAAAGTGTGAAAAAGAGATAAAAAGAGAGTGAACAAATTTATGCACCCCAATGACAATAGAAAAATAGACAAAAGCCTAAGTTTGGGGTGCCGGTTATTCACAATGCACCTCATTCTCCCAAAACAAAAGAGGGAAACGATAGGTAAGAGGTTAAAAAGGAAATCAAAAGGAAGGAAAAGAGTTGAAAGAAAAAGAGCTTATGATACGTAATTTGAGCCTAAATGTCTATTTTTACCTACCCCTGCCTAAGCCTACATTACAACCCTGAAAAGTCCTGAAGATCTCTAGTATGTGTATATATGATTAGTGAAGAATAGCAAGTGAACAGGCCATAGAATTTTGAAATTAACATGCATAGGTTGGGTGCTCTTACTTCCATTGAACATGACTGAAATGAATTTGCGATATATCTGACTTGAAAGTTTAGAATGCTAAAAATTCATGCTATACATGTTCCTGTGTATTATCCCAACTAACCTTCATGCTTTTCTAGTGACTATTGTGCAGCAGATTGATCAGAGTCTTTCTTTATTTTCTTTTCTTTTGTATCTTTGATTTTATTTTGATCTTTACTCGAGGGCGAGCAAAGGTTAAGTTTGGAGGGTATTTGATCGGTATATTTTATATACACTTTTAAAGTCATTTTTAGTTAGTATTTTGCCCATTTTTGTGTAAATATGTGTCGTGTCAGGGTAGTTTTTCTTCCTTTTGAGTCAAAGCGGTCAAAAATGGAGAAATGACGAAAAAGAAGAGAAAATGAGCTTATTTGAGGTGGAATTGCACACTTAAAGGGCCAATAAATGAATCCTAAGAAGTCCCGAGAAGTATAGAAGAAATCGGGCCAGTCGGACAAAAACAGGACAGAACCAAAAAGCGGCGATTAACGCCTTAGCGCGCGCCAGCAGCGCCGCGGCGCTTGAAATGCTGAAAATTGGATTCGTCGTAGGAGTTTCGGCGCCATGGCGCCAGCCTGCAAGGCCGCGACGCCGACGCGAGATTTTTGAGTTTCTATGTCGAATTTGACACGTTTTTCACGGCCCAAGAGGACAACTTTTCCTACCTATATAATCCCTAAACCCTGCTGATTCTATGAATTCTCCATACCACCATTCTACCATCTTCCATCTTGTAAATACTCCACAACACAACTCTTGGAAGCTAGTTCTAAGTATTTTCTTTCTCTTTTTCTTTGTTTTATTTTAGTTCATGTTGGAGATTGTATTAGTTCTTAGCGTGACTATGTCTATGAGCTAATTACTTTGTTAGGGCTTTTTCTATTGAATCGCTTGAAACTCTTATTCATGACTTAATGCATTAATTTGGTTTCTTCTTTATATAGTTAAGATTTATTCAATAGTTGTTTTGATTGCTTGGTAATTAACTGATCACTAGTTATCATCACATATATGATTTCGAATCGAAATCCGAAAGGGGTGGTTCTGAATATGCTATAGTTGAATAAACATAGGTTAAAATTGTGGACGAAAGTACCCCGATACTTGTGTAGTTTAATAGGTTATTGTTCTTAATCCTCTTTTGTGGTTAATCCTATCATTGAAAGATAGAAGGGTTCTGCATCGGGGTTGAGTGTTTATATATCCTAACCAGAATATAAAACAGTCTAGTTAACCTTCTATCTTAACATAGAAGAAGAAGTCATTCTAGTTGCATTAGGGATTGAATAGAGTGGATAGTTGATGATTTTGGAAGCCCTGATTCTCCATCATAACTGATTTAAATCAAAGTATTTTCATCTTTAGTTTATTTCCTGCATTAGTTTTAATTATTAGTCTAAAAATCCAACAAATTAACGTTCACCAAATAAAAACTAAAGCGTAGATAATCGGTACTTGAAAACTAGTCTCTGTGGACGATATTCGATCTTACCTAGACTATATTACTTGTAATGATACGTACACTTGCGTTAAGCGTGTGGATAAATCACGATCAAATAGACCAATGTAGCATTCTGAATAGGAGAATGAAGCTCTAAGAGGAGGTTACGCAACCAACAAGACTCATACACCATATTAGCGACCCCTCGATATTCGGCCTCCACGCTAGAGCGTGATAAAGTAGTCTGGTTTTAGCCAACCAAGAGACCAAGTAATCACCGAGAAACACACAATAACTAAATGTCGAATGCCTGGTATCTGGACCATCAACTCCAATCAGCATTCATATAAGAAATGGGAGTAGATACCAATGATATATATAGGTGTAAGTCATGATCAAGAGTACCCTGATGTAGCGCACAATGCATTTGAGAGTGTGCATGTGTTCTTCCCTTGGATCATACATGAATAAACACACTTGTTGCACTGCATAAGTAATATTGGACCTCATAAAAGTGAGATATTGAAGAGCCCCCGCAAGACTACTATAGTAGGAGAGATCCTTATATGGTGTGCTAGAAGTAGCACTCAGATTCGGTTTAGTATCAACCAGAGTAGGAGATGGCTTACATGCTGACATGTCATCCCGTTCAATGATCTCTGGTGCATACTTTCTCTGAGATAGAAATAGACCACCTGCATAACTAGTGACAGTTATACCCAGAAAATAACACAATGGCCCCAAATCTTTCATATCAAATTCTGAGCTGACAAGTGATATGATAGACTTGCGAAGTGCATCAGAGGAAACAGTCAATATAATATCATTCACATACAAAAGAAATGTAGGCCATAGAAGTACCATTACGGTATATGAATAGAGAATGATCAGACTTGTTGTGAGAAAACCCAAGAGAATAAATGTAATCTGCAAATCTCTTGTATCAGGCCTGATGGACCTGTTTTAGCCCATACAAAGATTGTTTCAGCAAGCACACATGATTCGAATGAGCAGGGTCCCTGAAACACAAAGGATGATGCATGTATACTGTTTCCTTGAATTTTTTGTGTAAGAAAGTATTTTTCACATCCAGTTGATGAATAAGCCATGCTTTTGAGAGAGCTAGACTGAGAACGGTGCGAATAGTTGTTGGTTTGACCACCAGACTAAACGTCTCTCTATAATCCACGCCAACTTGTTGAGTTTTGTCATCACCTACAAGACGGGCCTTATGTCTCTCAAAGCAACCATCAGATTTTTCTTTATGAGTAAAAATTCACATAGAAGAAATCACATTAACATCAGATGGACGGATCACCAACACCCACGTCTTATATTCAATAAGAGCATTATATTCATCATCCATGGCCATTTTTCAATTTGGATCATGAAGGGCAGACACAGGATTGCGTGGTAGAAGAGATTTAGTTCTATTAGAATTGAGATTAAATTGTCGCTTTGGTTTAAAAATTTCCCGTTGACTGTCAATAACTGGTCGTGAAGCCGGAATAAGAGTGGGCTAGATTTGGGTAGGAATAGTGGGATGGTTCGGTTCTTGGCTGGACTGACTCGGCCTACCACCCGATAGAGAAGGGATGGGTTGGCAGGATAGTGGGCTGGCATTGGGTTGGCCAAGATTCTAGCTTGGCAGAGTTGGTCTATTGTTGGGTTGGATCGGCTGACGTAAAGCATTGGTCGGGTTGAGTTGGGCCAGCAGGAAATAGGTCAGAGTGGGCCAACTGGACCATGTGCCTCGGTGTGGGCCGGGCCAAATGATGGACCACATAAGGTAAAATCTCATCATTCAAAAAATTATATGAACGGGACGTTGA
Organism: Przewalskia tangutica; assembly: GCA_029844215.1. Lineage (NCBI taxonomy): Eukaryota > Viridiplantae > Streptophyta > Magnoliopsida > Solanales > Solanaceae > Przewalskia > Przewalskia tangutica. The sequence goes on from CM056720.1 coordinate 5,431,584, forward strand.
ACTATGCAACTTAGCAAACGGAAATTTCATCAAAAATGATATGGCGACTAATGATGATTTCATTAAAGGATAGATCATAGCATTTGTAACCACGATGATTAGATGAGTAACCCAAAAAGACACAAGCGGTAGAGCGGACTTGAAGTTTATTTATGGTAGTAGAGGGAAAGAGAGGATAACATAAACACTTAAATACCCGAAAATGAGAATAAGAAAGGTCTTTTTGATAAAGAATTTGGAGTGGAGATTGGTAGGATAATCCTTTGCTAGGGAGGATGTTGAGAAGGTAAGTTGTCATTTGTAATGTCTGATGTTAAAATGAAGGCGGTAATGATGGATATACTAGTAATGTACGAACAATATTATTAATGGTGTGAATTTTTCTCTCGGCTTTTCCATTTTGTGATGAAGTATGTGGAAATGAGAATCGAAAAGATACACCATTAAGCTTACAAAATTCCTTAAATGGTCCATTATCAAATTTCCTTCTATTATCACATTGAATGTTCTTAACCTCCTGTTTAAATTGAGTACGAATGGATGCTCTAAATGATATAAATGTAGAATAAACTTGAGACTTTTTAGATAACGAAAATGTCCACAAAAATTAGAGTAATCATCCAATAACAAAACATAATAACGGTGGTCCGAAGAGCTCAAAATGGGAGATGTCCAAAGATCACTATGAATAATATCAAAAGGCAACATAGTAATAGAATTAGAAGCAACAAAGGTAACTTAATATGTTTTCCAAGAGGACAAGAAGGACAAATATTAGAACTATGAGTGCGATTACACTCAATAAATTTAGAGTGTTTAAGGGAGTCAAAAATCGATTCTCCCGGATGACCCAAATGTGCATGCCATAAAGAAGGTGTTAATGCTGCAAAAGTTGATGGTGACTTGATTTTTGGTGATGGTGGTGGTGATGGTATAAAACTCACCCCAAATATCACATCTCATTAGATGCATCCCCGTCCAGAAATCCTTCACATAAAATCTAAATGGATCAAATCAACATAAACCGAGTTATCAGTTGTAAATTTCCTAACATATACAAATTTTTTAGTCAATTGAGGAGCATGAAGGAGATTTTTCAAGACTAAAGGTGGGTTTGGGGGAGATAAATTTGTGTGACCATAACCACGAATTGGAATTGAATGATTATTACCAATAATTATGCCATGATTTTTTCTCAAATTGAAATAAGATGAGAGATTACCTTGCGCGAATGTCATATGAGAAGTAGCACCAATATCCATGTACCAATTTGCATCCGGAGGATTTAGCCCAAGTGTATGCATTGCTACCTCGATATCCGTGAAAGTCAAGGATGTTGTTGGGCCTATTGCGGCAAAAGCCTGTTGTGGTCGGGGCCCAAGAAGGCTAGTCTGCTGCCAGGCATGTTGCGGTCGATGCCCAAAATAGTCAGGTTGTTGCTTCTATCGGTTGATGGCCCTGGCCCAATGGATTGTTGGGTATGAACATGGTTATGGGACAAGGCCATTCCCAAGGCCACTGCCATCGCCCAAGTTGCTGCCGGGTGCATGGCGGACCCTGCTACCGCTACCACGTCGCCCGCTATCGCCACCGCGCCACCGCGGTTGCCGCTACGATTTTTCCCACCGTGATTGCGATTTTGACCCTTTTTACCACCACCATTGTTACGGTTTGACTATGATTTTCAGAGCACTATTTAGAGTCAATCAGTTTCTCGGGATGTGGCCACCACCATGGCAGAATGTGCTCCAGTTACAGCCTTTTTATCCAACACACCTCTTCTAGAGTGAGCATGAAACGTGTTTGGTAGAAAGGTGTGATAGGATTGTTTTGGTGAAGGAGGGTTCCAACACCATTATATGCTTCAATGAGGCCCGCAACCATTTGAAGAACGAGATGATCATTCGTGATCGGTGCTTCGACGTTCTTGAGTTGATCCGACAATTCCTTGAGCATTTGACAATATGCGGAGGCATTATGAAAATTCTCCATAGTTGTGTGAGAGAATTCTTGCTCAAGTGTTACGACACGAGAATTTTTGTTATCTTATAATATATCACGCAACCTATTCCATCTTCCATCGCTGTTGTGTCGGGTTCGATAATTGTATGCAAGAGGTTCGTAGAGATAGTGTAATAAATCCATTAGAGGAATGTAGCATCAAGGGTTGTCCATATCTCCATGTCATCATCATTGGTTGGAACCTTCTGCTTGCCTTTTTTCAGTTTGACGATGTGATGGAGGACTCTATGAGACCTTGCGTGAATTTTAAAAAGTTCCGCCAATGTCGCATATTGGACGTTCTCCATTTCAAGGACGATAGAGATGTTGTTCTTGATGTTGGAGACTGCAAGAGCATGATAGAAGGTATTCTTTGTGTCAAACATGGTTGACGGGAGAAGTTTATGGGCAGCGGAGGTGAGGGAAAAAGGTAGGGCACAGCGGAAGTGCTCAAAGAGGGAGGAGAGGAAGATTTCCCTAGACTTCTGATACCACGATAGAGAATAATATTTTGATTTTTTTTCATTAGCTAATTAGCTTATATACGTGACAAAAATATTTAATTGCTATTAGTCCTACTATATGCTCGTACAACATAACCTATCACATATAAGCTGTAGTTAATTAGATGATATTCAGTGGAACAATAGAGATGAATAGAAATAAAATATACAAAAGCTCGGTAACTTTACATGCTAATAACAAATCCTGGTGAAAGTGAGACATCAAGTGAAAGTTAATGCATGTGAGAACTAAACATATAAAAATTACACAATAATAATAAATCCTTACGAAAGTGGGACATCAAATGAAAGTTAATGCATGTGAGTACTAAACCTATAAAAACATAGTAATAAGTAAAGTGAGGTTCCATTAAGAAGACAATTTACTACTTTAACTAAAAAAATATTACTATCACTTACACAATAATGAATATTTTATGTCTTGAGTCGAGAGTCTCCCGGAAACAGCTCATATACCTATTAAGATAGAGATAAGGTCTGTGTACACTCTACTCTCTAGACCCCACGTGGTGAATTTTACTGGGTATGTTGTTGTTACACAATAATAATAAATCCTCGTGAAAACGAGACATCAAATGGAATTCTTGGCATAAAAATAATAATTGAGAAGAGCTTAAGAATGATGCTAATAATTTTGATTTTCATAAACTTAGAATTTTAAGATGGAATGACACCTTTATTCTTTCAAAATTATTGGAATATCCTATCCAATGATATTATTGCTGCGGTCAAAAGCTTTTGTCATTTAGGTTATCCCCAACCATCTTGAAATCAAACTCTCATTACTTTAATTCAAAAAATGAAGAATCCTAGTATTATTAGTCAGTTCATACCCATTACTCTATGCTCTACGATATATAAGATTATTACTAAGATTATTGTAGCAAGAATGAAGAAATATTTGTCTAGCATTATTTCTCCCAACCAATCTGCCTTTATAGGTAGCAGGAAAATTGTTGATAATATAGTCTTAGCTCATGGGTGCATTCATATGTTAAAAACAAAAGGAGAGGTAATAATAAATATATGGATTTGAAGTTGTACATGGCGAAGGCTTATGATAGAGTGAAGTAGATATTGATACGTCTAAATTATATCTCCGAAAAGGATGTAAAACGGTCGTTAGCAAATATAGAACCCAACGAAGATTGGGGTATAGTCCCACAGAAAATACGACAAGAAACATACATTTTAATTGTAAGTCTCAACGATTAGCCGATATTTCAAAGGAAGAGAAGAATTATTTATTTATTTCTATGACGAAGTAACAAGTAATTGAATTTCAGATGATAAAATAACACAAAATCAAGTAATCAAGTTTTTACTATCAAATTGAGAGGACTCGAATTGTGATGCCTTCGGGGTAGTATACAATTAAGTTATTGATCGGTTCAAATAAGAAATATTCACGTTCTAAATCATTGCGCTAAATGAGTTATCAAAAGGTTCTTCAACTCAATTGATAAATTTCATCAAAGGCTTTCTCAAGCCATAGAATGTGTAATCAAGAACACCCAATTGGATTTCAAGTTAACTAGGCTATTTCTAGCCCTATCTATTAGATGGGGTTAAATCCCCAAATCCTTGCCAATAACTCTTTTCCTAATCTCGATTCACTTTTCCAAGCTAGATAGAGAATTTAGACACTATCTATGTGTAGGGATTTGTTGGGTGTAAAACATACAAGTAAGGCACAGCGGAAGTTTAAAATTTTGAGTAAACTTACTTGCTCCAACAAACGTTTCTGGTATGATTATGCGATAATTCAAATCTGCAAAGACATAAAAGAAAAACTTACAGTTTATGCTTTTAATACAGTCTTTACTAAAAGGTGCGCACGCGATCGTCAATCCGGGTGCAAGCCTTGCTTCGGTATATTCCTTTGCCCAAGAAAGCTAGGAAATCTTGGCAGAGGTTTGAGAGAATTTATTTCCTGAACTCTAAGTTCAGAAAGTGGAAAAATGAGTTCTTATGAAATTATGGGTTAAGTGCCAAATATATAGTGAGGAAACCCTAAACCCAATCAGATTTGGATCAGGCTTGACTGACCCAAATCAATTGCGATGGGCGATCGGCGGGCCCATGTTATCTTGACTCCTTTATTTATTTTACGCGCGTTTTAGTTCTAATTAAATCCAAGACTTAATTTTAACTTAATTAATTAATTTTCATCAAATGAAAATTATCCCATAATTTATTATAAAATAAAATATCTTGATTCAAAATCCGATATTTTACATTCTCTCAATATACCCTTAGACCGAAAAGACAATCGACTTAGTGTGACTTCTTCACACACCGCACAAGACTGATCAAATCAAGGTTCACACGGAACTCCTAGGCGGCGCGGTGGCGGACCCGATATGTGAAATCGTTTACAAGACTCAAGTAAACAAACCTCTATGTGAGATGATAAATTCCTTTCATTCGCGACACACTCGATCAAGCTTAAGATTTGCCAAGTGTCTATCCAAATGGCTTGATCACTTTATCTCATCTATATTAGTCGACAACTAGACCATATCCTAGATATGTCTCTTGCATTGGCCAATGACTTGGTCGACCTAACATCTCTGAGAAGCTGAGTGTTCTCTCGAAATTCCAATCGAGGAATGAATCCTATTCTTGGCTCAACTACCACCTTCAATCTACTTCGTAATGCACCCAATACAAGTCGCGTCTCAACCTATAAGGCATTTGAGCTTAGGACAGGATCAAAGTGCATTGCTCCGTAAACAAGGCGATATTGACCTCAAGTCTACATGCTGATAATACTCTAGACATGTATAACAAATAGTTTATCAGCAGGGTATGCCAATACTCCTCTAAGAGTATCCATGTGTCCATCACTAGCAACTATTGCTTGCGATGAAGTGAGATATACTACATTCTCTAAGAATGTGATGCAGACCACATGTCGACTTATAACATATCATTGATATCCCATTCTCAATGATCATTAGTCTAGGTTATTTTAAGAACTACACTCTATCATTAATATCTCACACTATTAATGACAATGTAAGTTCAAGGGATGCACATTAATGAATAATATAAACAATCAAATAATAATTCAATAATTGCAAATGCCAAGTATATATTAATCTTATTAATAATATGAATGTGTTCAAGTACATGTGCTCCTAAAATGATTGTTTCTAGGACATATATACTTTCACTATGTTGGCCACCAATCCATTAATACACATTACAAAGCTAAGAGTTATTAGAGAACAATAATTGATTTCAAACACAATTACATGCTAAACCCCTTTGGCCCCACAATCCTAGCTTAAACTTTAGATATTCATAATCAATGCAAAATAAATAAAAGCTTTAATTAAATTGAAAGAAATCATATCCTTACGATGAGCAATGAAGATGAAGACAAAGGAGTATCTTGAAAGGGACCATCTAAATGCTTCCTTTTCAATGCAAAAGCAAAAATTAGGTCCAAAGAATAAAATATGGAATAATGAGTTCAAAAATCTATGCCTACTATTTATATAAAAGGAATAACAAGTACAAAATAATAGCTGACGGGTCGCTATGCGACGACAGGAATGCGACCGCATAAGGAGTTTGCGGTCGCATTGTCATGCCTAATTTTCTCTCTGTTCGGTATGTGGTGCAACATTCTTCAGGATCGATCGCATATTTCAGGAGTCACTGCATTTCATCTTTCTTGGTTTTCTGAGCTTTGGGTATGCGATCGCATAATAGGTATGCGATGTCGCATTTGAGTCATTTCTCTCCTTTTTCGTTCAACTCACTGGTTGATTTCCTCAAGAGTATGTGATCGCATATAAGAGTTTGCGATGTCGCATACTCATCGTATAGTGCTTGATTTTGTCGACTCTTCTCTTCCAAGTTTGCGGTCCCCTTGCGGCCGCATACAAGGTTTGTTGTGTCGCAACTCCCTCGCATTCTAGTGCTTTTATGGGTTTTTTCTATTATTTTATTTTCTTTTATTCTTGAGCTTCAAATATCTGAAAACACACGAAAATATTATAAATAAAGAATAAACTCGCTTAAAAGCATCTAAAAATATAAGGAGTGAGTGTTAATAATCAGAAAACTAACGACTTATCAAATATATGTCCAAAAGTTAAATTTACAAATGGGTTTTCATGTCACTTTTGTTACTTGGATTATTCAATTTATAACTACTACTACTTATAGATTTAATATAAATGGTGAAATTGTTGGGTTTATTAAGCCGAGTAGGGGTTTAAGACAAGGTGATCCTTTGTCATCATGCTTATTTATATTATATGCTGAAGGATTTTCTAGACTTTTGAACTATGTTGAGGATCAAGGGGAGATAAATGGAATAGGCCTCAAATAAGGCAGTCCTACGCTGAGCCATTTTTTCTTTGCTGATGATTCTTTTATATTTTGCTCGGCTGATACTCAAAGTGCTGCTAAAATTTCAGAAATTTTAGGAACTTATAAACTTTGTTCGGGACAAAAGGTTAATTTTGATAAATCGACAGTATTTTTTTTAGTAAGAACACTGTCACGGTTCACTTTTACGTGAGGCATAAAAGTTACTTCATAATTTGTGAACTCTTAAATTTTATTTTATTTAGAGTCTCCCCCTAATTTATAAGGAAAAATAGAAAAATCATTATTTAAAGATTTTTCAAAAGTTAAAGAAAAATTCTAAATTAAATCAGAGTTCGGGAGAGTTCAGTTGATCCCGGAGAAAGTGTTAGACACTCCGATATTAAGGATCCGTAAAATACGGTTGACCTCAGGATTGTTTTGTTTCCCTTCCAAAACTTTAGAGATAGGTAGTGAAATACCAAATATTTATATATCTTAATTTTAAAGGAGCTCAAGCATTAAAAAGTTTGTTCCCTTTTCCCAAACTCTAATTATGAAGATCGTAGGTCATTTTCGTCCATGGCTGAGCCTTCTTGTAAATATTAGTCATTTTTATTTATTGTTGGGCCTTCAGCATTTTTCGGACTCGATCAAGATAGTGTTGTTGGGCCATCAGGCCCAAAAGCTCAGAGAGGTATGAGCCCACCAGGCCCACGAGATATGCAAAATAGGGGAATAACATACAAGGCAGTTAAAAAATATCCGAGACTTACCAGTAATGAAAACAAAATAAGAAAGTATTGATATAGAATTACATACAAACAGCAGCTCATTATTATAGTAAGTAAAAATTAACAGGGCTGGTAAGCCCACATATAACACAACTCAAGCAGTATTAATTTCAGCTATGGGCCTTTGACAACATAGACAGTGCGGAAAACAAAGGGAGGGCCCAATAACTCATGCATATTTTTTAAATTTTTAAAGAGATGAGGGAAAGATAAGCCCAAAGCAAGCTCCAGCCCATACTTTATTATCTAACAGATATACAAGCCTATATTCACAAATGGGATTAATATCCGTATGGTATACTAAATATTTGTGGTGTATCTGAAGATATATAAATTATACACCTCGAATATACATTGTTGTATACTAAGACTATTATTATATATATTGTATTTATTAGTATCATGTATTTAAGGTAACTTAGGATTCTTACTGTATTAGGAATCACCTTTGTACAACTATATATATTGTGATTAATGAAAAAAAGTCCTAAGGGAAATTATTTCATTATTTTACATGGTATCACTAGCATAAACTCCCTAAACCCTATAAATTATTTACTGTCCCCCCCCCCCCCCCTCCTATCGGCAGTGGCGGTTTTCCCTTTGAATTTCTAACCCTGTGGCTATCATGTCTCCTCCTACCTCTCTTAAATCCACTGGTTCTACCTCCGTATTAATTGACACCTCTCCTTCCTCAAAGTCTTCCTTTCATCCGGCATTTGCTGTCACAAACATCAAGAATTTTGTCTCTATTATTCTTGATCAAGAAGAATGTCAATATTCTATGTGGGTAGAACTATTTTATATCCATGTCTGCGCGTATAACGTGCTCGACCACATTGATGATTCAATCCCTCGCCCTTCTGAGATTGATGACTCGATATGGCGTCGTCTTGACGCCATTGTTAAACAATGGATCTATGGTACCATCTCAAAAGACTTGTTGTGTACTATCCTGAAAACTGGTGCTTCGACACACGAACTTTGGGTACTCTTGGAAGACATATTTCAGGATAATAAAAATACTCGGACGGTGTATTTAGAGGAGCAGTTCAACAACACACGTCTTGAGAATTTTAATAACATGTCTGACTATTGCAAACAACTGAAACTTGTCGCCGACCAACTCTCTCATGTTGGAACAACGGTTTCTGAGACTAAAATGGTACTACAACTCGTCGCAGGTGTTACACCCCGTATTTCCAAGAGATGAGATGAGAACGTACGTGAGAAAACAAGACTTTAATTTTGGAACGAAATAAAGATTACTTTTTCCTAAGGAGAATTTTCTGAACCTCGTGAAGGAAAAAGGTTTATTAATTGAAATTTGATTCTCGAATTTGATAATTAGGACTTTTAGAATATATCAAATTTTTGGATTTTTAAGTTCGGATTTGATCATGTGGGGCCCACGGGAAAATTTTACGATTTTGTGGGGCCCACAATATTTCGAGATATTTTGGCCAATTATGAATATTTTGGGGAGATGAAATATTTTTAGACCAATGTGAGGGTGACACGTGTCACCCCCACATGACTTTGACTTTGACTTGGTCTTGTGGAGATATTTTGTGAAGACAAGTAGGTCCCACTCACACTTGTCTACATTCTTACCCTCCACTTGTCATCATCCAAGCCTTAGTGCTATATTATATATACATAGAGGGGGAGTGCAAGACTTCAACACTTAGTTTATTTCACAACACATAAATTATTCTCCCTCCCTGAAGAGCTCTCGGCCAAGGGCCCATTTCAAGAGCAAAAATTCTTCAATCCTTCTTGATAAATTCCATAACTCAAGACTAAGATCCCTAGTGGAGTATTAAGCCTAGACAACCCCTTAAACCCCGGGAATACCGCATTGAGCCGTGAGTTGTACCTTGAAAATCTAAGGTGTTATTCAACTTTGGTGTTGAAACTTGAAGAGAAGTTGGTTATGAGCTTCTAAGGGTTGCATATTGTGGATTGGAACTTGAAGAATAGAAGCTAAGTTATGCTAAGGATCGACTTTTAACTTGGGTTATTTTTTGGACATATTTGAGGTAAGGATCATTTGTCCTCTTAATGTAACTAGATATTACATGTTATAATGGTTAATGGATGGACTTGTGATTAAAAAGAATGGAGAATAAGAAGTACATATCACAATCTTGGCATGTTAGCCGATTGTGGACAATTTTGGCGTTGTCGTATTCATTGGATATTATTGTTGTTAAACTTTACCTATCACATGTTGACATGAAGGAATCTTGTTGTTAACAAGTTAATATAACTTATATAAAAGTGTTGGAATATAAGTTGGATTATAAAAATTTATGGAAAGAGTTTTGGCATACTAGCCGAAAACTTGACAGTTTTTTATTGTAGTAGTTGGCCGAGAACACCAACTAAGGGACTGTACTAATGGACTGTATTAGTGGACTGTTTTAGCGGACTAAAGGATTGTTTTTACATTGGACTATGAACTGATTTTAGTGGACTATTTTGGTAGATTAAGGGGCTGAATTTTACACGTCAAGTTAGGCGTGTAATCCCCTTTGATTAATTGTTAGTTATGCCCTTAAGTGTGGTTTGTTGGTTGTTGAAATCGGGCCTTGGAAAAGGTGGAAAAGTACGTAGAAACAAAGGAAGTGCTGCTCAAATTTCCGTAGAATTAGAGGGTCATTATTTGGTATAAGTCTTACACTAGTAAGCTTGAAATTGATAGAAGTGTTATTGTCATTTTAGGTTGAAGTACTACGTGTAGCATATTCTACTTGGCTGAGCGAATGGCGGAATAAGGTTGAAGTACATTGGAGCGTATGCTACTTGTCGTGTTGGTTAGTCGTCAATGAGGTATGTGAATTACTTCCTTCTATCGACATGACTTGTTTATTGAAGTATACTTGCATTATTGTTGGAGTATACATGACTTGTTTCTTGAAGTATACTTGCCTTGTTATTGGAGTATACATGACTTGTTTCTAAAGGTGAATTGACTTGAGAAGTATGAGTAAATTGACTTTAGATTGTAAGTTACTTGACGAGGTGATAGTACCTTGGGATTTCTAAAATGAGAGTTATTGTATGTGGAACTCTTCCTATCTTTCTTTGAGCATGAACTTTATAAAATGTATAGTACGGTGGACGTACATGTTTTAAATGAAATCGGATTCATTATGGCCCTTGATTTGAAAAGTACAAGCTTACTTGATCTTAAAGAATAATTGTCTTAATGTTGAAAGTGGAAGTTACTTGATGTTAAAAATATATATGACTTGATTTTATATGTGAAGTGTCTTGATTTAAAGAGTATAAGTTACTTGATTTCAAAAGAAGAAGTACTTGGTTCTATTAAAATGAAAGATGTGGTAGTGCTTTAGTTTTCTAAAATGAAAGTTTGTTATAACGGTTTTATGGGAAGTTGTTATAACAGTTTTATGGAAAGTCAAGATATGATTTAAAATGTATATGGAAATCATGTGAGAGTGTCCATAATTTAGTCCTTAATATTACATGACTTGAAAATGCCTTGAGTTTTTCTAAAATGATAGTTATTCATTTTATTCTAATGAGAGTCAAAGATGATTTAAAGAGTACATGTTTGATGAGGATAGCTATAGGTGTACAGTCCTTTATGTGTGGACCGTGTTCTAGGAAGGGCCGGGCAGTATACCTTAATTGGAAGGGTAGTTTATATATATTATATGACTTTACCGCGTCCCAGAATGGGCCGAGAAGTATACCTTTGAGGGCAGACTTTATATGACTTTACCGCGTCCCAGAATGGGCAGGCGATACTCTGGTGGCAGACTTTATATGACTTTACCGCGTCCCAGAATGGGCCGGACAGCATACCTTTGTGGGAAGACTTTATATGACTTTACCGCGTCCCAGAATGGGTCGGGCAATATACCTTAATGGCCAGGCTTTACATGAATTTCACACTTTGAAATGGAAATGATTTCATGATTTAAAGTGGTACAGTGATATAGTAGTACAGTGGTACAATGATATAGTAGTACAGTGGTACAGTGATACAGTGATATAGTAGTATAGTGGTACAGTGATACGATGATGCGATTAGTACGATGTCTGATACCTGCGGTGGTATAGTGATCTGAGTCAGATTGGCTTTTATTTTATATGACACGGTTGGATCGATATTCGATTATTTTACTTGTCCTGTCATTTCTTGGCGGTATGATTTTATCAGACTTTATTTTCGTTCCATACTTAGTACTTGTTGTACTGACCCCCTTCGGGGGGCTGCGTTCATGCCCGCAGATATTAGCTACCTAGTTGGGTGATCCGCGAGCTTAGGATCTCCACTCAGCTTGCAGTGAGACAACTCCACTACTCCGGAGTCTTGTCATGTTGGTACGGAGTTTGTATAGAGTCTTGTACAGTTATGGATACGGCGGGGCCTTGTCCCGTCATAGTAATTGTCCAAACTCTTAGAGGTTTGTATTCATATGTGGGCTGGACTGGCGCGAGTGGTGTTTACATTGTTGTACAGTTGTAGTCTCATTCAGGCGTTATATATTATAATAGCCTTGTCGGCTTTGCCTTTGTTTAAAGAAAAAAAAGAGTGTTATTTATCTTCCACGATTTATTTGTGTTGTATGGGTAGAAGGGTGCCCAGGTAGGGCACCAGTCGCGGGCCCGGGGTTCGGGGCGTGACAGCAGGATTACCAAAGGGGGAATATGATACTCTTGCAACAATAATTCAAAAGATTGATCCACTTCCAACTTTCAACAAGGCGCGTTCACAATTATTGTTGGAAGAAACACGACGTGCTAAATAGGACGAGCACAATAACAAAGCATTAGCCGTTGAAAACTTGCAGTCGCCGACCATCACCACTGCTCCACCACCGCAGGACAACCAGCAGCAGCAGAGGTCGCGGGAAATGAAATAAGGGAAAGGGTAGCGACAAAGGCGAGTCACGCGGTAGTAGCGGCAGCGGCGATTCGAATAAGCGTCGCGGCGGTTCCGATGGCCGCAGCGGCAGCTTCTGGCAACCGGGTCTCGTCTGCTTGCCCATTCCCGATAGCAGGGGCCCAATTTCAGCAGCAGTGGCGGCCCATCATTCTCGGTCCAGCACCAACAGGCCCATCTCCTCAACAGGCCCATCTGATGTCGGCCCAACAGTTTCCTTAGCCCAGTAGATGCAACCCACTGCTTTGGCCAAGCTTTCAACACTCTCACTCTGCAACCGCCCGACAATAATTGGTATATGGACTCCGGAGCCACATCACACTTGACCAACTCTTCATGTAATTTTTCCCAACTGCTTCGGTTAAAGTATCCTCAATACATCACTGTTGGCAATGGTCACCGCATTCCAATTGCAGGTTATGACAATACACACATTAAAAATCCATATCCACTCTTCTCACTTAACCATAGCCCCTCAAATTATTAAAAAGTTGATATCTGTTAGGAAATTCACTCGTAATAATTGGGTGTCTGTAGATTTTGACTCTTTTGGTTTCTCTGTGAAGGATCTCAATACGGGGAGAATTCTTACGCGATGCAATAGTGTGGGAGACATCTACCCTTTCACAAACTCTTCCGCTGTCAGAGCTCAACAACCAGTCTCCCTTGCTGCATTGTCTCCATCCACCTGACACAATAGGCTCGGACATCCAGGAGATCATATTTTTTCTTTTCTTAGAAACAATCAGCGTATTAAATGTAATAATGGAAAAATTGCCCAAAACTGTTTTTCTTGCTCGTTTGGCAAGCATACTCGTCTTCCTGTAGATGACTCCATCTAAAATACAATAGGGACAGCCGTAAAGGGATTTTTTTTTAATTGGAAGCAGTTACTAATTCATGATTTGGCATGTGCCCGATCGTGAGACTACTTCGAGTGTCGATCTTCGCTTGGGTCGGCTCCGAGGCTCTACCCGTGCGACCCCTAAGAAATTGGGGGTTCTCGGGCCTTGTTCACCCTTTCAGCTAAGTATCCCACTTTTTCCTTGCTTTTCTATTCAAGATTCAAGCGGAGCTCGGATTCCACTTCTATCGTTAGAGGGAAACATAGTTCTCTTCCTGCGGCGAGTGCTTGGTCCCAGATAGCAGCTCCTGATGAACTGCCGTTTTCTTGCTCGCTTCTAATTTCTTTGGAGATTCTCAATGCGTCCATTTATTGATGGGCGAACGACGGGGATTGAACCCGCGCTGTCTGGACTAGAATGCCTTTCTTTTTTTTTTTAAAGAAAGCGGATTTCCGAAACTTAACACTTTATCATTCCCACTAAACCTATAACATTTGATCTCCTTCGTCGACGTCTAACTAATGGAAAGTGCCTATGAATTAAGCTTTATGCCTACGGTTCCTTGTTAGGGGTTCATATAACATCTAAAGCTAAAGAGTTTGCCTCCTTTTCGTACGAAATTTCCCATTTTTTCACTCTTATTACATTCAGTTTGGTATGAGTTCTCTGCTTTCACTAGCCTACCCAAGATCAAAAAAGCGATCAAAAGGCTAAAATCATGCGTGATTGAGCTACTTTAAAGCCCCTTTTCTGTCTTCAATGAGTATTACAGTTTCACAATTTGACATTGTTCATGCTGACTTGTGGACATCTCCTGTTGTTAGCTCTCTAGGTCGCAAATCCTATCTTGTTTTATTAGATGATTTTTCACATTTTGTATGGATTTATCCACTCAAATTCAAATCTGAGGTTTTTGCTAAATTTCTTGAGTTTCACAAATTTATTAAAACCCAGTTTAAAAAAATCAATAAAATCCTTTCAATGTGATAACGGACGTGAATTTAATAATTCTACTTTCCATAATTTTTGCTCCCAACAAGGCATGGTGTTCCGATTCTCTTTTCCTCACACCTCCCCTCAAAATGGTAAAGTTGAATGAATTATTCGCACTGTTAATAACATGGTTCGTACTCTTCTCTTTCATGCATGTATGTCATCATCTTTCTGGGTCTATGCTGTCAAAATGGTAGAATACCTCCTAAATATTTTACCTACTAGCACCCTACAAAACAAGACTCCCACATACATTCTTTATCGTAGGACTCAAATGCATGACCACTACGGATCTTGGTATCTGTGCTATCCCAATCTTACCTCCACCACCCCTCATAAGTTTGCTCCTCAAACTACACCATGTGTATTCCACTGTTTCCCACCTAACCATAGGGATTATCTGTGCTTTGACTTGTCCACTCATCAGATTCATATTTCTTGTCACATCACATTCAACGAGATGATATTTTCATTTTCAGACCGTCAGAAATACCGAAAATTTGACTACTCATTTTTTGATGAACCAGTCATATCTCCCAGCATTCTCAGTAAGCTCACTCATATCTAGCCTTCAGCGCCGCGGCCCCTAGGGGATGCACCGCAGCTCCAGTCTTCCAGTGAGCAAGTTGATCTTTCACCATCGTCAGTACCCTCTAGTCCTCTGACGGAAAATCATCCACCTTCTCCAACTCCAGTTGTCTCGGACCTTACTACTCAACAAATGCAGCCACCCACTGTACCCAGTCACCAAATTAAAACTCGTGTCAAATGTTACACCCCGTAGTTCTGGCCATGCGTATGAGAACGTACGAAAGGGGTTTAAAACGTAAATTTTCGAAAGATAGGTTGACGGATTGTTTCGGACGGATTTTTAGTCAACTTTGAGGCGGTTTATGTCTAGTTGCATTGAGAGTTCCTAGGTGTTTCAAAGTCCTAGTACGTAGTTCGTTGAGTCTAGTTTCCAACGCAACCAACCGTTCGTCGATAGGACATCGGGGTAGAAAGTTATGGAAGTTACAAGTTCGGTCGTGATCGAGACAGAAAAGTAATTCGTCGAGAACCGCAGGCCGCGGGCACGCGCGGAAGATCCGGAGAGGCAGATTCTGGCCGCGCCGGTTCTGCCAGTTGAGTGGAAAAATCTGGAACTTTTGTTTTAAAAGGCCATGGGAGGGTGACAAGTGTTCCCACCAACATCTGATTTTGCATGTACTATTTATTGACCAAGTCTTCAAGACTTGGTCATTCTTCAAGTTCTTCTCTCTCTCTAAAGATAAAAGCTTTTCCTTCTCTCTAGGAATTCAAGAGGAAATCAAAGCTTGAGGAAAATCTGAAAAGTGTGGCAAGAATGAAACTTGTTGGCAAGCTTGTGGGAGTTTTGTGGTGGTGTTTGTGGAAAGGAGGCTAGCAAATTCGTTGGAATAATTTGGCTAAAGATCTAAGGTAACAATTCTTCTCTTGTAGCTAGTTTTTGGTGTTGCATGTGAAGAAGAAAGATCTTGTAGTGGTAAATATTGCTCTTAGATAAATTGTATGTAAGAAATATGGTTTGGATATGAAAGGATTGAATAAGGTTAGGATGTGGACATGTTGTAGCCTAAATTTTACCTTAAACTTGTTAAATTAGTTGTTATGCATTGTGGGGCAGAATTTTACACATCCAAGTTTAGGTGTGTAATCCCCGTTGAATTGATTGGATTGTTGGGCCTTAAAAGTGGCGTTTGGATGTTGAATTTCGGCCTTGGAAAAGGTGGCAAAGTATGTAGAAACAAAGGAAATGCTGCCCGATTTTCCGTAGGATTTAGTGACTTTGCACTTAGAATATGCCACGTTGAAACTAGAGTTTAATAAACATATTATGGTCATTATAGGTTGACATACTACGTGCGGTATTTTGGACTTAGCAAGTGGATTGACCGAAGAGGTATGTGGAACTTTCTTATCTCTTGAGCATGAGTAGTTATAACTATATAGTACGGTAGACGTACGTGATTTAAATGAAGTAAATCCTTTTTGGTATCTTTGTCTTATTTTTAAAGAATGTCTAGGTTGGTTGAGTTAGAGAGTTAACTCACTTGTTCTTGAGGAATGGTTTATTCTAATAAGGTAGACAAGGATTTCTTGGCAGGAAAAAGTATTTTGAAAATTGTGTAAACTGATTTGATGTATAAGTCTCTTGGTTAAATAAAAGGACGAAATCGTTTATAAGGAGTTATAACGGCTTTATGGGAAGTTAGTTATAACGGCCTTATGAAAGGATAAGAATGTCTTCATTTCTAAAGCATAAAGTTAGTATAACGGTTTTATGGGGAGTTGGTTATAATAACTTTATGAAAGGTTAAAGGAATGGTCTTCTTGAGTAAGGTAAACAAAGATGAAAGAATCGAAATTAAGTAGGGCAAATTTGATTTAAAAAGGCATCCATTGCTTAGAGTGTAAAATGAGAACTTTTATGTGAAAAAGGGGTCTTTTGAAAGAGTAGAAGTACATAGTACTTCGGGTTAAATTCTCCGGATTTGATTAAACAATAAGAAGGTGCCTTAAGGTCAAGAATGAGGTTTATTTTGTAGATTAATGAAAGTCTAAAGAAGTTATGAAAGTACTTGGACGTACCGTCAGTGATGGAGGATTCCACGGGTATGCTTCCATTGTCTTAGTATGAGTTTACTTGGACGTACCGACAGTGATGTGAGATTCCACGGGTATGCTTCCATGGTCGTAGTATGAGCTTACTTGGACGTACCGTCAGTGATGGAGGATTCCACGGGTATGCTTCCATGGTCGTAGTATGAGCTTACTTGGACGTACCGTCAGTGATGGAGGATTCCACGGGTATGCTTCCATGGTCATAGTATGAGCTTACTTAGGCGCTGCGAAGCGGTGAGGTGGGATTCCACGGGTATGCACCTTGGACATGCTTACGATGAGGGATTCCGAGGCATGCAGCACGAGGTTACCTGGACGTACCGACAGTGATGTGGGATTCCACGGGTATGCTATCAGTGTGGTTGTGACAGTTGTATATTCCGTGGATTTGCTACCCACGATGCGAGGAATACCTCATGCGAGTCCGTAGGGCTCATGCGGGTGAAATAGTCCCATGCAGGTGAGTACAGCCTATGCGAGGAATACCTCATGCGGCTAACCAACATATGTCTGAATTTACAAAAAAACTAAAAACTGTGTCACTACTAAAATAAGCTCAAGACATATTAAAGACCAAATCAAACTATGACCTCTAGAAGCAGCAAAACATTACATTTACATAATTCATGGTATATGTTTTGTTATTCTACATCATGATTCCTTAACACGTGCTATACTGCACATATATTCTTACCTATATTAGACATAACATTTTATTAAGAGTCTCACCTCGAAAATGAAATGAGAACATGAACTTTTTATATAGATTTAGACAATCCTCACCCTACAAACTAGCTTTTGGGATTGAGTTACGCCCAAGATCCATTCATTTACATGGTATCAGAGACAGACTCATTTCAATTATTTATTCACCGATGTTGGGCCCTAAATTATATTGTCCACGCTCCAGTTAACGAGGTCTGGTCGTGCGGGGAGTGTTAAGAGTCCCACATCGGAAATGGAATGAGAACATGAACTCCTTATATGGATTTGGATAATCCTCACCCTACAAACTAGCTTTTGGGTTGAGTTACGCCCAAGATCCATTCATTTACACATTTAAATATTAATCATTTAGCTATAACATGTTTATAAATAACTTCAGTACCAAATGTGTAGGCATTTTAGTCGGGTTCGTACACGCAGCGAAATTTGAAAATTTATGTTTCAAACCCGACTTTCGGTCAAACTGTAGTATGAATATATGATGTAAAACAAGCACAAAACATAATGTAATACTTCAACAGAAGACTTACATTTAGTAGATAGCAATCCGCGAATCTTCAAGCTTTGTGTAGTCCGAGGGTGCAAACGCAAACGTCCCTTGATTTGCAAGTTCTGGAAAATTTTGATGTAATTGCTAAGTCTAGAATGCTAGGGATTCCGATAGAGCTTTAGAAGAGATTTGTCTCTTGCAATTGGTGTAGTGAAATGGGAAGGGAAAGCCCTCTATTTATAGTTGAGAAAGAACAACTTAGGGTTCCCCATGGGCCAGCCCATTAAACAAGTCGACAAAGCGGGCGATTCGCTGCGAGCAGCGCCCGTGCATGATCGAGTAAGTGGCACCGCGGTGCCTACACGTGTTTTGGCACCGCGGCCCTAAATCAAATGCACCGCGGTCCTGTTCCAATTTTCTGTCTTGTTCCCATTTCCAATGTCCCGGTTATCAACCAAACATATATAATCTCCTTTTAATTACATCCTTCAATCGACAGAACATTTGACTTAGTGTTACCCTTCAGGCCATTATATATCGTCACTAATTACATTGGGATCTTCACGGAACTCCTAGACTGCGCCGGAAGATGAACCCAATATGTAAAGTTTAGCTACACGAGGCATGTGAACTGAACCTATATGTGGGAAGATAAAATCCTTTCATTCACGACACACTCAATCAAGCTTAGGATTTGTCAAGTATCTATCCAAATGGATTGATCATTATAACTCATCTATATTAGTTGACAACAGGACCATGTCACAGACATGTCCATTGCGTTGGCCAACGACTTAGTCAACCTAGTATCTTATGAGTATCTGAGTGTTCTCTTGAATATACATTCAAGGAATGAATTCTAATCTTGGTTCGACTACTATCTTTAATCCACTTCGTAACGTACCCAAAACAAGTCGCGTCTCAACCTATAAGACATTTGAGCTTAGGACAGGATCAAAGTACATTACTCCGTGAATAAGGTGTGTATCAACCTCAAGTCTAAAGACTTATATCTCCCACACACCGATGACACTTTAGACATATAACAAACAACACATCAGTAGGGTATACCAATACTTCAACAAGTATCCATGTGTCCATCACGAGTTGCCATAACACGTAGCAAGTGAGACATACTACATCCCCTAAGGATATGATGCAGACCACATGTCGATGTCGCATATCATCGATATCTCAATCTCGATGATCATTAGTCGAGGTAATTTAAGAGTTACGTTATAACATTAATTCTCACATCATTAATAAACACGTGAACTCTAGGGATGCATTTATGGAATATTATAAACAATCAACTAATAATTCAACAAATACAAATGTCATATTATTAATCGTCATTAATATAAATACAAATGTGTATAAAATATATTTTGTCCTAATACAGATTGTCTCTAGGACATACATATACTTTCAAAATGTTATCCATATCATGCTATTTCTAGATTGAGAATAACAACATGCTCAACACATTACACTAAATGTAACCTTAATCACTAACCGAAGGCTAAAACTACTCAAGTCAATTGAAGCAGGCTAATAAAACATCACATTTTTTAACATTAATCAGCAAAAAAAATATCAATTGAAGGCTAATAGCCCTTTTAACATATTAATTCGGAACCCTAGACATATCTAAACCATAATAACATTCATTAGGCATGCTTTAGCATTTGGGGCAAAAAGGGAAAATGGCTAGGGCTTTGGCCCTTTCGCTGGTTTAAAGCCGTCGTGGGCCGGGTCGTAGTCCATTATTTGGACTGGGCTCGTTCATTAAAAGCAATTGGGCTCAAACGGGCTATTTAAAAGGAGTGGAATATTGAGGTTGAATTTATTCAAATGTGACCACGAAATAAATTAACAAATAGTCACTAAAATTTCAATTGTAGCTAAACTTGGCCAGTTAAAATCAACTGAGGCTATAATTTAAATAAAACCAAAATAAGACATGAGCTTTCATAATTAAAACCCATTTAGGAATAAAAGTGAGATGTTATTTGACGCCTTATTTAGTTCATCAAATTTTCTTGATTACACGGAGTAAAATATTTATCAATTTAATATAATTAATTAAATAATCGTCTTCTTTATATTATAGAAATTGATATATTTTTCTTAAAAAGTATGTAAAAATATGCAAATGATATATTCGATAATATTTTGCCAAATATCATGGCAAAATGTTACCGAAATTATTTCGTAAAATTATTTTCATTTTGTAAAATGCATATTTTACTCCGTTTGTAATTCAGGAACTCTAAATAATTAAATAGAGTATTGGAAGGTAAGAATTAGATCTCAACAAATACCTAATTCATAGCAATATTTGGGGTTGTATCTCAGCCTACCTGCGATTGGGGAGATAAAAAAAAGGATGGTAGAATTTATTAAAGAAATAGTTAAGACTAAGATAAAAGGATGAAAATGTTATTTTAAAGCCTTGCAAGCAAAGAAGGAAATTACTACTATTTTCTCTCATTTCTGGTGGGGTCAAAATAAGAAAAAAATAATGATTTTGTATTAACTTCTATTCAAGCCGGTACAGGTACAGAAATAGCTACAACTGAGCAGCTTACTCCTGAGATGGATTTACCGATAATACATTATGAAAACTGGCAGATGCTTTGTGAGGCAAAGTCTAAGGGAGGTCTTGATTCTAGAGATTTAAAATAGTTTAACAAGACACTGTTTGCTAAATTTGCATGGAGATTTTTAACTAATCTTTACTCCATAAGATGCTAAAAAATAAATACTTTTCCAATAATTCCTTCCTTAATGTCGGGTGTCCCTCTTCAAGTTCTTGAATTTAAAAACAAAAAACATTATTTGGGGAAGAGATCTCTGCAAAAAGGAAACAAATGGAGAGTTGGAGATGAAAGAAACATTAAGGTTTGGACTGACCCATGAATTCCTAATTTATACTAAATCAAGTAAATACGAGGTGAGATCTGGTTATCATCTAGCCAAAGATCTTGCTCATTGTAGTGATGCGAATAATAATAGGCCTCAAGCCAATTATCAATCTTTTCCAAAATCTTTTTGGGATTTTTTATGGTCACTGCAAATAAAAAATAAATGTAAACATTTTCTTAGAAAATGCAACCTTAATGTATTACCAGTTAACACAAATATTTATAAGAGATTGACTTATATTTGTGATGCATGCAAGGTGTGTGGTTCAGAAACGAAAACAATTGATCATATGTTTTTAAGGTGTCCGAAGGCTCAGTTAGTGTAGAAATTGTGTCCTACCAACTGGCCTAATTTAGAAAATATTATTGATTTCTCAAGTTGGTGGCATGATTTGTTTCACAATACTTATTAATACCATGATCCATTGAGTTATAAGATTAAGTGTTTCTATTTTATGACAATTGTGGAAAATTGGATATTTTTTTTACTAACGGTGATATATATGAACCTAATGACTTAATTAATATGTTTTTATTTTATTTTCATGAATATAATAATATTTTGCTAACTTCTCCAATTTTGACTGGCATGCTTAATAGGATGACTGATGAAACTATGACTATGACACAATATGAGATTGTTGTTTTTACAGATGCAGGTTTGCATGTGGCAACGAAAAAGGCAAGCATTGAAATGACGATTATGGATAGTTGTGGTCATTTTCTTCATGTCATCGGTACCCCTATTCAATTTGTGAGGAAGACCATCACTGCAGAAACACTAGCAATTAGACATGCATTGTAAAGAACGTTACAAAATTGATGGTCAAGAGTGTTAGTGGCAATCTAGACCTTTCAATGAATAACCACAATTATATAACAATGATTCAAACGTAATTGAAAGAAAAACACACAATAACTTGTGTCGATAGAGGCCTGCAATGCAGTGACCTAAGACAGAAATTCACCCCTACTCGTGCTGTAGTTTCACGGACGTCTATCTTGAGGATATAACTATCTGGTTCAGGTTCTTGCAAGAGAACTTGATCCCTGACGAATTTACTTTAAGTGTTTTTCCATAAAATATCTCTTGATGAAGAAGATGAAGATAGAGAAACAATCTTAGATCATTAGTTGTGCTTAATGATAAATTGTAATGTATTGAGTATTGTGTATCTTCAAACAAGTGATCCACATGCTTTTATAGCATGAATTTTCGTCCATGGCAGCTTTTCATTCCAAAGGTTGTGACCCATGGGAAGAGACACAATTTTTGGCATTCTGAAAATCTTCCCGTTGGGATTAGCATCGCGGCCCTAAGCCCTCGACGCCGCGGCGCTAAATCATTTTGAATTTCCAGAATGTTCTATCGAATTCAGCGCGGTGGCGCCAAAATCTATCGCACTCTCGAAGTTTTGGCGTCGTAGCGCCGTCACGGAATTTTTAACGTTGTGCCGGTCACGTCGCCAGGCGTCGCGCCTCAAAATCACAACGCTTTTATTTTGATCACTTTTACTCTTCTTCTTCTACAAGTTCCAACAATACTCTACATTTTCTATTCACACATCTCACAATACACCACATGTGGATAGAAAATAAGATAATTAGAAACTTATCATCATTTCTGTCAAACGTGATATGACATGCATCGAAAACGATGTCTTCTGGACTTGAACTGTTCGTAGTGAATACCTATCGGGCTACTTGTGAAATAGTGAACGTATGTCTTGAACTATTCATGTTTTGTAGTAAACCAAGATAACAAGTATCACACACATCATATCAACTTATTTCAATTCTTACGGTTGTATTCTTCCGATCATTAACAACTCCTTACTTTATGGAACTTTCTAGAGAATGTAGCAATGTCGATTCTCCCAGATACAACTCCACATCAATCTCATATAGGTAATACCAAACAAAAATAGTCCGTACTATCCCACCATAAAGGCTTTTGAGTATTAAAAATAATATATTCAACCTTTAAAACATCAACACACTTAGTACACCATAGAAATGAACATATGTGTGTTTTATTCTCCTTGAGTCTTCCCCAACTAGTTTTCATATTGAACCTAAACCTTGGGATTTTCAATTATGATAGGTTAGGTTTTCACCAGTTAATGACTCATTATATTGGCTTTAAGCCCATTTCCCTCGATGTAAATACGACTTGCTCTCTTGTAAGACCTTTTGTCAAAGGATCCGCTATATTGTCCTTTGACTTTACATAATCAATGGATATAATTCCATTCTTCAGCAAACTTCGTATTGTATTATGACACCGCCTTATATGTCTTGATTTGTCATTGTATATTTGATTTTTTGCCCTCGTCAGGGCAGCCATACTATCATAGTGTATGTAAATGGCTGTCACAAACTTTGTCCACAACGGAATACCTTCTAGGAAGTTTCTGAGCCATTCTGCCTCTTCGGCAGCTTTATCCAAGGCTACAACGCTGTTTCCATAGTTGATCGCGTATTTACCGTTTGCTTTGATGATTTTCAAGATATCGATGCTCCACCATGTGTAAATACATACCCACTCGCGGACTTAGTTTCTGAATGGTTGGAAATCCAATTCGCATCACAATATCCTTCTAGCACGGGAGAATATTTTGTATAATGCAACCCACAGTTCATTGTATGTTTTAGATATCGTAGTGCCCTTATTAGCGCAACCCAATGATCATTTCCAGTATTATGTGAGTATCGACTAAGTCGACTCACTGTATATGTGATCGGTGTATTTTATATACACTTTTTGAGTCATTTTTAATTAGTATTTTACTCATTTTATTTATGGTTAGTATAGTATTAGGGTCGTTTTCCTTTCTTTTGTATCACAGCGGTCATAAATGGAGAAATGACGAAAAGAAGATGAAATGAGCATAAATGAGATGGAATTGCACACAAAAAGGGCCAAGAAATAAAGTCTAAGAAGTTTCGGGAATTATAGAGGAGTTGGGCGAAGTCGGACGAAAAAAGAACGAGGCGGACCGCGAAAAAGCGTCACCGGAGCGGCGCCCAATGTCTTTGGAAGCTCGAGAAAGTTCAGAGTTTTGGTAGCCGCGACGCCTTGATCTGCCGTAGCCGCTGGATTTATGAAGTCCGGGCGGGTGACATGTTTTCAGAATCCTAAAGGGATAGCTTTTCCTACCTAAAGGGATAACTTTTCCTACCTTAAAACCCTTACCAAAAAGGAATCTAATAACTTTTCCTACCTACAAAATTCCTCACCCTTCACCAAAAGGATTCTTTGGCTATAAATACTCTACATCATTAGAAGAATAAGCCATTCTCCATTCCACAATTCACCATTCTACATCCATCCATCCACCACTCCATCTTGTAAATATTCCACAACACAACCCTTGGATCTTTAGAAGGCTTGAGTCTCGTTCTTGAGTATTTTTCTTTTCTTTCTTTTGCTTTATTTATTTGGTTCATGTATGGAGTTTGTATTAGTTCTTAGCGTGACAATGGCTAGGAGCTAATTACTTTATTAGGGATTTCCTTGTAATTCACTTGAAACTCTATTCATGAATTATTATAGTAGTTGATTTCTTCTTCACTTAGTTAAGATCTATCCAATAATTATTTTGCATGCTTGGTAATTAATTGATCACTAATTATCATTACTTATATGATTTCTAATCAAACTTCGAAAGGAGGAGGTTGTGAATATCTTTGTAAGTTGGGTAGACATATTTTGGATTGGGGATGAAAATACCTCAATTATTTATGTAGCGTTAATGAGAGGCTTAACAACCCAATTTTCACACGTGGCGTGACGGTTAACTAGGTTTTTGGTCTTAATCCTCCTATAGAGTCATCCTTATCACCGAAAGGTAGAAAGGAGCAATACTGGGGTTGAGTGTTTATATAGCCTTAACGGGAGTATAAAACGAATTAGTAAACCTGCTAGCTTAACGTAGAAGAAGAAGTCAGTCTAATTATATTAAGGATTGAATAGAGTGGATAGTTGATGATCTTGGAAGCCCTAATCCCCCATCATAACTGATTTAAATCAAAGTATATTTATAATTAGTTTATTTCCTGCATTATTAGTCTAAAATCCCAATCAATTACGTTAACCAAATAGATACCATAAGATAGATAACCGGTACTTGAAAATCAATCCTTGAGGACGATATTCGGTCTTACCTAGACTATATTACTTGAGTCGACAACATGCACTTGCGTTAAAGTGTGTGCATCTTTTCGCGCATCAATATGTTAAGTCGGATCTCGTACAATTCATTATGTACATCAAGCTTTCAAGAACTTGTGTATACTCCAATTGAGACACACTATCACCTTCATTCTTCTTAAGGTGATTAGCGGGGTCAAATAGCGTAACAATCGATCTATCATCATAGTGTCCAAATTTTTTAAGGATCTTCTCAACATAATGGGATTGAGTTAATATATAACCCTCAGAATTCGTTAGAATTTTGATACCAAGAATGACATCCGTTATTCTCATATCTTTCATATCGAAAGCGACATGCAACATCTTCTTAGTTTGGTTATTACATCCTTACTTGTTTCCATAATCAGCATATCATCCACATACAAGCATATAATGACATATGCATTATTACATTCCTTAATGTAGACACATTTGTCACATTCATTTATTTGAAAGCCATTTGATAATAATGTATTATCAAACTTTTCATGCCACTGTTTTGGAGCCTGTTTAAGTCCATATAAAGACTTAATCAATTTACAGACTTTCTTCTCTTGACCTTTAACAACAAATCTTTTGGGTTGTTCCATGTAAATTTCTCCATCTAATCCACCATTCAGGAATGCACTTTTCACATCCATTTGGTATATTTCCAAATTGTGAATCGTTGTTATAGCAATTAACGTCCTTATAGACGTAATTCTAGATACTGGTGAGTAGGTATCAAAGAAATCTACACCTTCCTTTTGTCTAAACCCTTTGGCTACTATACGAGCCTTGTATTTTTCTATAGTACAATCAAGCCTTAGTTTCCGTTTGAAAATCCATTTATGGCCTATTGGTTTTTTTCCCAGAGGGAGATAAACCAATTTTCATGTATTATTTTGTACAATGGATTCTACCTCACTTTGGATGGCCTCCTTCCAATAAGGTGTTTCGGATGATTTCTTAGCAGCCCTATATGTTTGAGGTTCTCTTTCAACATAAAATGTCATAAAGTCCGGTCCAAAATCTTTGGCGACTTTTCCACATTTACTTCTCATTGGTTCAGAATTTTATTCTTGAACCAATGAAGTAAGATTATCATCATTTTGGTTTGACTCATCTTGAGGCAGTGTCCTCTTCTTATTATTAGGAACACTTTTATCCTTGTCTTTGTAAGGAAAATATCCTCAAAAATTATGTTTCAGCAGATTTCATAATTGTGTTCTTGTGAATACCTTCAATATAGAAATAATACACCAAAAATTTATATGCTGCATTGTTATTGGCATGACCAATATAAATGCAATCCACCATTTTTTGTCCAAGTTTAGTTCTCTTTGGTAAGAGAACTTGAACTTTCGCTAGGCAACCCCACACTTTCATCATTTTGAAAGTAGACAATCTTCCTTTCCATAATTCATAAGAAGATTGATTATTTTTCTTTTGAGAAATTCTGTTCAATATCATATTTGCAGTAATTAACGCCTCACTCCATAGACTAAGGGGTGCCCCCGAACTAATCAACATAAAATTTATCATATTTTTCAATGTTCTATTTTTACGTTCAGCTACTTCATTTTTTTTGGAGTATATGACGCAGTGGTTTGATTAACTATACCATGAGTAGAACAAAATTCTTTGAACTCATTTGATTGATATTCACCACCCCTGTCTGACCTTAGAATTTTAATTCTTTTGTCAAGTTGGTTTTCCACTTCTGTTTTGTATGTTTTAAACATATTCAAAGCCTCATTTTTGGTATGTATTAGGTATACATAGCAAAATTCACTGCAATCATCGATAAACGATATATAATAATTCTTTCCTCCACGAGATGAGGTTGCTTGGTAATCACACAAATCACTATGAATTAAACCAAACACTTCATTTGATTTCACAACAGATTTATGAGGATGACTTGCATATTTTGATTCTATGCAAACCCCACATTTAGTCATTTTATTCATAGAATATTTGGGTAACATGCCTATTTTGTAAGGAACGAAAATTAACATGGCCTAATCGAGAATGTCATAAAGAAGGGGAATCAACCATATACATAGAAGCAGTGCTAGTACCTGCATTTTCATTAATAATGACAACAACCTGAGTAGGTACAATACTTTGTTTGAAGAGCCCCTCGCTGAGGTAACCCTTTCCTACATACACCCCATATTTGGTGAGTACAAATTTGTCAGACTCTATTATAATTTTGAAGCCTTTGTTACTAAGAACAGGCCCAGAAATTAAGTTCTTACAAATTTCAAGCACGTGCAACACATTTGTGAGCACAAGATCATTCCAGGAAGTGAGCCTCAAAGTCACATTCCCTTTCCCTTCTACCTTCACAACAACGACATTTCCCACGAACAGTGGTTCTCCATCTTTGATGGCTTGGTAAGATGAAAACATGTCATTCTCTGAACATACATGCCTTATAAAACCCGTGTCCACCCACCAATCAGTTGAATTTGTAACCAGGTTTGCTTGAGCAGCCGCAACCCCAATAAATTGGTTCTTAGTTTTAGCCTGGTTGGTTTGGTTGACATTACTCGAACCTCTAACAACACCACCTTGACTCTTGCGAAGGCGCCAATCTTTTGCTCTGTGTCCAGGTTTGCCACATACCCAACATAGTCCTAGTTGTGGTTTATTGAATGCATTGGTCCGTTGTGGGGCTAGTGCATTCCTCCCGATTGCAAAAGATGGCTTGACACCAACAAATTTGCCCTTGCCTTTCTGAAACTTGGCCTTGGAAGCATTGCCTTCTACCATGTTGGCATTAGGCTCCAATGAAACAGCATCAGCCCTTTCATTCTTCCAGTTGTCCTCTTCAACACGAATTTTCAGAACCAGTTGCCCAAAACTCATCTCCTCGGTTAGATGCTTCAAATAAACCTTAAAATCCTTCCAAGAATGAGGTAATTTTTCAATAATAGCACCAACAAAGAAATATTGGTTAAGGCCCATACCTTCAACCTCCAGTTTATGAACTATGACTTGGAGTTCCTCCACTTGCTTGACAACTGCCTTTGCATCGTTCATCTTGAAGTTTAGGAACTTGCCGATGACGAACTTCTTAGAACAAGCAACTTCAGTTTTGTACTTGTTATCCAATGACTGCCATAACTTCCATGTTGATCCGAACGTGGAGTATATATCATAGATAGTATCATCCAAGACGTTGAGAATATAGTTCTTGCAAAGTAACTCTTGGCTCCACCAAGTCTCAATAGCCTTCAGCCTTTCGGCTCTCTCCGCATCAGTAGGGGCATTCTCTCATTCTCCTTCCGACAATGTCGTTGGAGACTCAACAGTCAATACATTTGCCACATGAAGAGTGGTCAAATAAAATATCATCTTTTGTTGCCAGCATTTGAAATCAGAACCCTTGAATTTCTCAGATTTCTCAACATGATTTTTCACCATTGATGATATTGATCCATTATTGCAAATCAAGAAATAGAATTCTCTGAAAAAATATTTGCAAACTCAACAATGTCAGAAAAATGTATTTTCTGAGAATTTATGTCTTAGATTGTTAGTGTCAATCTAGATCTTTCAATGAATAACCACAATTATATAACAATGATTCAAACGTAATTGAACTCAATAATAATGAAAACAACAAATAAGAAAAACAAACACTATGTTGTGTCGATAGAGGCCTGCAATGCAGTGACCTAAGACAGAAATTCGCCCCCACTCATGTTGTAGTTTCACGGACGTCTATCTTGAGGATACAACTATCTGGTTCAGGTTCTTGCACGAGAACTTGATCCCTGACGAATTTACTTTAAGTGTTTTTCCAGAAAATATCTCTTGATGAAGAAGATGAAGATAG
This sequence comes from Przewalskia tangutica, assembly GCA_029844215.1. Lineage (NCBI taxonomy): Eukaryota > Viridiplantae > Streptophyta > Magnoliopsida > Solanales > Solanaceae > Przewalskia > Przewalskia tangutica. Next base: position 5,460,798 of record CM056720.1, read on the forward strand.
AGCAACAATCTTAGATCATTAGTTGTGTTTAATGATAGATTGTAATGTATTGAGTATTGTGTATCTTCAAACAAGTGATCCATATACTTTTATAGCATGAATTTTCGTCCATGGCAGCTTTCCATTCCAAAGGTTGTGACCCATGGGAAGAGACACAATTTTTGGCATTCTGAAAATCTTCCTGTTGGGATTAGCGTCGCGGCCCTAAGCCCTCGGCGCCGCGGCGCTCAAAATCTATCAGACCTCACTGAAGTTTTGGCGCCGTAGCGCTGGTTACAGAGAATGTTTAACGGTCAAGCGTCGCGATCTTGTCCTTGGGTGCCGCGGCACTGCGCCTCAAAATCGCAACACTTTTATTTTGATCACTTTTACTCTTCTTCTTCTATAAGTTCCAACAAAGAGTTCATATTCTATCAAATGCGAAGAATGTAGTACAAATGCAAAAAAAAAGAAGATGATAGTGTTTTGGAAAATAGATACCACTTGCGAGAATATATGGAAATTGATGAGCTCTTTTGAGAAAATCCATTTTGTACATATCCCTCGTGCATGAAATGTGCTAGTTCATAATATAGCTAGATTTTCTCTTTTACTTTTATAGAGTTTCTTGGAATTCTAATTTTTCGAGGTGAATGGTAAATGATGGGTTGACATCCTATGGACATATATGACGTGTTATGAAGTAATATAATGCAGTTATATACGGAAAAAGAACATCAAATGAGAGCAATGCATGTGATGAGTACTAAACATATAAAAATCTGAAAAAGTAAAGTGAGATTCATTTAAAAAACAGTTTACTGTTTTTAACTAAGAAATATTACTACCAAATTACCAATTACTATTTTAACGTTGATTAGTTGGTGTTGGTGCTGGTGCAAGTGCTACAAACCAAATCATTGTAAATACTATAATTTAGATTTGTTCAAAATTCAGCATTAAAAGAATACAACTAGCTTTCCACCGTTATGGGACCCATGTCAAGCATGATATCTTATAAATTAATCAACTAATTTACCCCTAAGCCCAAAAATAAAAGAAATTAAGTTATATATATATTCGAACGTGTACATAATTTATATACTGACAAGGCAGAAAACATAAACATAAAAGAAAACCTTAGCATAGCAAATTCAAGATTTTGTACAATAAGGTACGTAAACGTATATATAACTTTAACGTCTAACACAATGCAAGGAAAGAGGGAGGATCTTGTTTTTTGACATAACATCAAAATATACTCCTTTTGTCCTAATATATGTAAAGAAGTTTGGACAATAAAAATTAGATCATCTTATTTTCAATATATTTCGGATATAAATGTGATCTTTAAGGTATTATAAATAAAAATTAAATCCTTGAAACTATATGAAAAACTACTATTGTAACTAAACACAATGAAAAATGAAAAAAATATATAAAAGCAATTAATCTAGATCTTTCAACGAATAATAAAATATAAAAAAAAGAAAAAAAAAAAAAAAGTATGGATAATAATAATGAAAACAATAAATAAGAAAAACAAACACTACGTTGTCAGGTCGATGAGATGCAATGCAAATGACTCAAGACGTAAATTCGCCCACTATGTTGTAGTTTCACTGACGCCTCATCTTGAGGATACAACTATCCGGTTCAGTTCTTGCACGAGAACTCGATCCCACGCAATTTACTTTAAGTGTTTTTCCGTAAAATATCTCTCACGGTTAAGATGAAGATAGAGCAACAATCTTAGATCATTAGTCATGTTTAATGATAGATTGTAATGTATCGGTATCAGGTATCTTCAAACAAGTGATCCATATACTTTTATAGCATGAATTTCGCCCACGGCTTTCCATTCCAAAGGTCGTGACCTGGCTGAAGAGACACAATTTTTGGCATTCAAAATCTTCCGTGGGATTAGCGCCGCGCTTGTTCTAAGGCCAGGCGCCAAAATCTATCGACCATCAAGTTTTGGCGCCGAAGCCAAGTTACAGAGAATGTTTATCTGGCTGCCGCGATCTTGTCTCGGTGCCGCAGATCAGCGCCAAAAATCGCAACACTTTATTTTGATCACTTTTACTCTTCTTCTTCTATAAGTTCCAACAAAGAGTTCATATTCTATCAAATGCAAGAATGTAGTACAAATGCAAAAAAAAAGAAGATGATAGTGTTTTGGAAAATAGATACCACTTGCGAGAATATATGGAAATTGATGAGCTCTTTTGAGAAAATCCATTTTGTACATATCCCTCGTGCATGAAATGTGCTAGTTCATAATATAGCTAGATTTTCTCTTTTACTTTTATAGAGTTTCTTGGAATTCTAATTTTTCGAGGTGAATGGTAAATGATGGGTTGACATCCTATGGACATATATGACGTGTTATGAAGTAATATAATGCAGTTATATACGGAAAAAGAACATCAAATGAGAGCAATGCATGTGATGAGTACTAAACATATAAAAATCTGAAAAAGTAAAGTGAGATTCATTTAAAAAACAGTTTACTGTTTTTAACTAAGAAATATTACTACCAAATTACCAATTACTATTTTAACGTTGATTAGTTGGTGTTGGTGCTGGTGCAAGTGCTACAAACCAAATCATTGTAAATACTATAATTTAGATTTGTTCAAAATTCAGCATTAAAAGAATACAACTAGCTTTCCACCGTTATGGGACCCATGTCAAGCATGATATCTTATAAATTAATCAACTAATTTACCCCTAAGCCCAAAAATAAAAGAAATTAAGTTATATATATATTCGAACGTGTACATAATTTATATACTGACAAGGCAGAAAACATAAACATAAAAGAAAACCTTAGCATAGCAAATTCAAGATTTTGTACAATAAGGTACGTAAACGTATATATAACTTTAACGTCTAACACAATGCAAGGAAAGAGGGAGGATCTTGTTTTTTGACATAACATCAAAATATACTCCTTTTGTCCTAATATATGTAAAGAAGTTTGGACAATAAAAATTAGATCATCTTATTTTCAATATATTTCGGATATAAATGTGATCTTTAAGGTATTATAAATAAAAATTAAATCCTTGAAACTATATGAAAAACTACTATTGTAACTAAACACAATGAAAAATGAAAAAAATATATAAAAGCTTAAGTTGGGGTGTCTATGTGGATGTGTTTCATGCTCTCAAAAAAAGAAGAGGGAAACGATAAGTATGGACTAAAAAAGAATACCAAAAAGAAGGACAAAATGATTGAATGAGAAAAACGCTTATGATACGTAAATTGAACCTAAATGCCTACTCTTACCTGCCCTGCCTAAGCCTACATTACAACCCTAAAAAGTCCTGAAGATCTCTAGAATGTATGTCTATGATTAATGGAGAATAGCAAGTAAACAGACCCATATAACTAAATGAAATTGACATGCATAGGGAAAATGTTCATGCTTCCATGATTAGGATTGAAATGAATTTGTGACATGCATAGGGTATGTGTTCATACTTCCATAGAACTAATAATATCTAGGCATTCATAGTCATAGTTTAACGCGTAACACAATGCAAAGAAAGAGAGAGGATCTTGTTTTTTAACATAACATCAAAATATACTCCCTTTGTCCTAATATATGTAAAGAAGTTTGGACAATAAAAATTAGATCATCTTATTTTCAATATATTTCGGATATAAATGTGATCTTTAAGGTGTTATAAATAAAAATTAAATCCTTGAAACTATATGAAAAACTACTATGGTAACTAAACACAATATTTTAAAAGAGTTTTAGAAAATCATAATAAAAATATTATTATACTCTCTCATGTTCTTTTGTTATATTTGCCTTTTAACACACTTTTAAAAAGATATTAACAACAAAAACTTTTACCTAATTTATCCGTATGTATATCTATAATATTTTATTATATTATGTTTTTCAATAAATGTCCTGTATTTATTTATTTTCAAAACTAGTAGTAAATATTAGAGAAAAATTAAACAAAGGTAGTAATTTCTTTTTCTTTGAGGGGTATTTGTTTAATTTCACAGCCGCCTGCCTTGTACGACCTGTCCCCATAACAACATTCCTAAATCCAGTAAAACAGACACACAATTTCTCCATTGTATCAGCATAAATCCGACACGTTTGTGAGTAGAATGTACGCATGAATGTCTGTATCAGCATAACACTCTATTTTTTATCCTTCGCTTTTCCCCAAAAAAATATACAGCATTCTTCTGAGCTGTACGTATAGCTGTTGTTGTTGTTGTTTCCTCCACCGATCAGGTTAGGTTACTTCCATGCTGCTCAATATTTATGCCTAATTTTGATTTTTTGTTTGAATTCAGTGTCGTTAGTCGGCTTTGTTGACTGTGATTTTACCAGATCTGACGCTGTAGAAGTTCGAATATTTGAAGTTTTGTTGGATGATTATGTGGCTCGATTGATCATTGTACTGGAATTGATGAGTTTTTGTGTGTTTTTTGGTAGTAAGTTGAAAAGGTAGGGCTGTGATTGCCGGTATATGTGACATAATTTATCATGTTACCGGAAATGATGAATTTTTGTGATTTTTGGCAGTGAGTTGAAGAGATAGGGCTTTGATTGCTGGTTTATGTGACTTTAATTGATCGTTTAACTGAAATTGATGATTTGTTGTGTGATTTTTGTCAGCAAGTTGAGAAAATAGGGCTTTGATTGCTGGTTTATGTGACTTAATTTGTCATTTGACCGGAAATGATGAATTTTTGTGTGATTTTTGGAGTTAAGGAAATAGGGCTTTGATTGCTGGTTTATGCGACTTTAATTGATTGTTTTACTGGAATTGATGATTTTTTGTGTGATTTTTGGCCTCAGTTGAGAAAATAGGGCTTTGATTGCTGGTTTATGTGATCAATTGATCATTTTACTGGAATTGATGTTTGTTTGTATGATTTTTAGCACTAAATTAAAAAATAGGGCTTTTTGGTGGTTTATGCGACTCAATTGATGATTTTTGGCAGTAAGTTGAGGAGATTGGGCTTTGATTGCTGATTTGTTTGTGAAGTGATGGCGAACCGAAGGGAGGATGAGAAGAATGAAAGAACTATACGGAATCTGCTTAAGCTTCCTAACAACCGACGATGTATAAACTGTAATAGCTTGGTAAGTTTGATCTATCTTGTCGGTTATATGAATCCTCTTATTTCGGTTCTGTTATGCTCTATTTAATACCCTCTCTATCCCTTTGGGAGGTCAAAGTACCTAACTTTGATGTGAACTATAACATAGATTCTTTCAAGTTTTGGAAATAAAATTTTACATTTTTGGAAGTTGAATAAAGAAAATTTTAAGTCACCCAATTGATGATTCAGAATATTTGAACATGTTTGGAAAAATCATGGTAAAATAAAAACTTATTCGACTCATCAAATAGTATCACATAAAAAAGGGAGATAGGAGTAGTTTGTTATGCTTAATCAATCAGTTAATTACGTCTCAATCCAAAACTACTTGGCAATGGTTATATGAATGCTCTATATCTGCTCCATTCGGCTCTATTTATTAGTTTAGCATTTCGACCCTTTTCTATTTAACTTCTGTTTGGTCTTAATTTTTTTAGCTGCTGAATTTGTTCTAATATTTTGAACTTTGAATTGTGAATGACCTTCAGTATGGTCTATATATGTTCCATTCTACTCTATTTAATAGTTTCCACTAAGCTTGGAAGGATACACAGAAGATTAGCATGACCTTCACATAAGAATGATAAGAAAGTAAGACCAAGTTTTAATGATGAACTGTCTTAACTAGGAGTGGGGGGATGGGGAAATGCATGTCCACTGTGGGCATTAGTTTAATATGTTTGCTGTGTTTAAGGTGGCTGGATTTCTCACTAGGTTCGGATGTGACATGGGGTAAGCACAAGCAGATACCATGATATGCTAACTGCTTGGAACTCTAAATCTAATCTTCATGTAGGCAGTAAAGTTGGCCACCTCACCACTTCCTTACCATTTGTTTACTATAGAGAGGACTTTCACATGTAAAGCTACATTTGATTCTATTCTCCAAAAAAAAAAGAACAACAACATATCCAGTGAAATCCCACAACGTGAGGTTTGGGGAGGTAGAGTGTACACAAACCTTTGATGGGTAGAGCGGCTATTTCCGGGAGACCCTCGGCTCAAGACAGAGCATAATCACAGGCAAAGCAAGAGAAACGGTCAGACTCAGACAAGAACGAGAAATTAAAACATTATGAACATACCTATAATAAAATCATGGTAGTGCATTCTAACAACATGAAACAGTAGTTAACACAACTAAATAAGTTAAACAAATTACACTAAAGAACACATAGTATTCCAAGTCTTATTAAATAAAGTTTAGTTTGTTTAGTTTGTTTAGTTCATTTAATCTTCCCAGGGGCACTTGTTCATGCCACTCCAATAGTTGACATGTTTGAAATCCTTACATGGTACCGGGAGCGATTGAGTTCTGGTTATATGCCAACCTTCTTTGAAATAGTTGAACGTCTCCTGAAATCCAGAGGTGCAGTTTCTAAAAAGATGTTCTTTATGTGGAAGGAATGTATTAAGAGGAAGAAGAGCTTACTATTTACTCTTCAAGATTTGCTTTTCTAAGAAAATATCCTTGTCTAATATAAATTTAGATGAGAAGCATTAATGAGATAAATCATATTATAGGATTTATTTCAAAATGCATTTTGAGGAACACTATGCATTCAAGGGGGGAAATCACAGTAGAAAGATCAGAAAGATGCACAGTAGCATGTGCATCCTATATTTCCTGTTTAACAGAACTCACACATATCTACGGTGTTTCACTACTTTAAACTAACTTCAACGCCCTTGCCTTACTCTCCGTATTTTGGCGTGTTTTTGACAATATGATCCTTCAAGAGTCTTAGGGATCAGTAGGCTGAGGGATTAAGAAAATTTATCCTAGCGTAAAATCCCATATAAACAAAATACAATGTGGGAGGGATTAAGATTATTCCAGCGTAAAATCCCACATAAGATATGCAATTTTTAATTTAAGTAATTAGGAAAATAATCCCGCAAATTAATTTAGTGTTTGGTTGGCTGTATTAAATAATATCCGAATTAAGTTGTACGATAATCTATGCATTATTTTATGCAGGATAGAATATGGAATAACATAATAAGAATTTATGTTTATTAGACATATGAAGATTGAAGTATTTAAAATTTTCTTAAAGTAGATATCTCGGTGTAACATTCCTTGTAATACTTCTTTTAAAATAACACTCGTTTTTTCCACCATATAACAATCTATTTATTGTTATTCACCGTATAAATTATTCTTCTATTCTAGTTCCACATAATTAGCATGTGAACCAAATGACCTCTTAATGGTTTGTTTATGTACTTTTCCATATTCCACTTCATCAGTGTATTGGCCTTTATCTATAGACTATAATAAAGAAAATGTTTCTTCTTCTGCTTATGTTATATCTTTAGGCTTATAGGTAGACATGATATGCATGTGAAAATATTGATTATACAAGCTCTTTTTTCCAGCATTCTTCTCTTAAAATGAAACAATGCCTTCTCTGACGATGAAAGAAGTATCACATTGATTTTGGTTTGAATTTTCTTGTCTGTGTACGGCATACATATATAGAGATAAGAAACCCATTTAATAACTAGATATATCCAGTGTCATTGTAGATAAAGACTGCCTCATCTCCTTTCATTTTGTTTGTTTAGATGTATTATTGGAAATAATTCCCATAGCAAATTCATTAATTATGCAGATTTAGTGCTAGTATTATTTGCAAAAGTAATAATCCTTGCGTTAACATTACCTATAAACAATTCTTTGCATTAATTATGTTGCAATTGGAACATTATTTTACACTGAATTCGTTGTGGTGTAACAATACAACTATTAGCAATACATCTATTAGAACATGTAAATGTCAAAAATTGCCCTAAACTATTACACTTAGATTTAATTAGTTTTAAAATTAGAAGAAAGTTTTATAATACAATTTTCATGTTCACGTCATAAAAAATAAAAAAAATCACGTTCAATAGATGATTGCTAGATTTATTTATATCATATTTTGGTATACGTCTTTTCAATTTCCTCTTAAAATATTGTCTTTGATGAAATTAAATGTTATAATTATAATTAATGTAACTCAGTTATATTTTAAGCAAAATTTAGTCTTGTATATTAATAAAATCAATATTAGATTAAGTGATATAATATAGGCTTATGGTATTATTGCAAACAAATCTTTTAAATGATGTACAGTGTATCTAGATTTTACTAGGATGAACTAAACAATTAATAATAAATACAGTAACCTACAATCCATTGATTTATTATTCACCATATTACAATCTCTTTGTTATAATTCATATATCACTTGACCGTAAAATAAACGAACTCATTAATGGATATACCACAGAGGCTCCTGTGTCATTTCTTGGATGCTTTTTCTTCGCTTCTGTCGGTAGCCTTATTATTTGTCTGAATTTAGTTGCATAGCAGTTTTTAAAAAAAATATTATTGACAGTCTTATCTAATGAAATGACATAGATGTATAATATACCTCATACTTTTCTGTCTAACAGGGGCCGCAATATGTTTGCACTAATTTCTGGACATTTGTTTGCACGACATGCAGCGGTTTACAGTAAGTGCTGTTATTCAATAAATTCTGCAACCATCATTCCTCTGTGGTGCTTAAAATGTTTCCTAGCACTAGAAACTCCTTTTAACTTCTAGTTCCTTGCTTCCTGTTCTATATTTCAAAATACTGGCAGTCGGGAGTTCACCCATAGAGTGAAGTCAGTATCCATGGCTAAGTTTACCTCACAAGAAGTTAGTGCCCTTCAAGGAGGAGGAAATGCGGTATGCATGCTCCTTTTGCTACAAGCGCCAAACCTACTTGTCATTGTTCATATTCCTTTCATCGCTGGTTGCCTGACTCCTTTTTCTTTTTGCTTTTGTGGCTTTTTATTTTTTTGGGTTGGTGGATGGGTCATTTTCACAGAGTGCAAAGGAAATATATCTGAAGGACTGGGACCCACAGCGTAATTCTCTCCCAGATGGCAGGTTTGTGATCTTAATAAAATTTATGTATTTGATGCTTATTATTGACCCAGAATGCAGTTCTAATAGTCTCTGTGTTCAGTAATGTAGAGAGGCTTCGTGATTTTATTAAGCATGTGTATGTGGATAGAAGATACTCCGGTGAAAGGAGCTTTGAGAAGCCACCAAGGGGAAAGATGGTGCATATTCTATCCTGCTCATCCTCAATTTTGACTTTCATAATAGCTTATTATGCTTGTTACAGGAGAAGAATTTCCATGATGTCCTCACTTATGCATATCTTCTCGTTCTAAAACCTTTGACTAGTTGAACATGTTCCTTCTATTTCATATAAAATTTGATATCTGCAGGCTGAAGCTGAGAACTTAAACGAGAACAGGAAGACAGATACCTACCGGGGTGGCTCTCGAAGCCCACCAAATGAGGAAGTATATGAACGCCGATACAGCGACAGGCCAAGTTCTGGTGGGAGAAGTAGTGGTGGAAGAAGTCCTGGATATGATCAAAGAAGTCCTGCCCGTGCTGAAGTAATCAATGACTGGCGGCGGGAGGATAGATTTGGGAATGGAAGGAGATCTGATGATGGCCGAATTTCTGATGGAGGATCCAATTTTGAAAGCATTTCACCTGACCGTCAAAGCGACCTTGACACATCCAGTCCCCCAATGGTTCGGCCTGTTAGAGAGATTCTTGGAGAGAGTGTATCTCCCCTTCGAGTTATTGAACTTCCGAAAACCAATGGTGGTAGGTCTGCTGCTGATGGTTCCATGCGGACCCAGGTGTGGATTACATCCTATACTAAATCATATGTTATTTGATTCTTTTGGATGATGGTATTAGTTTTGTTCATTTTGGAGTAACATGCCCATTATGATCCCTGTTTGTTCCCATAAGACATCATAGATATCGGATTCTTTTTGGAAGATGGGTACGATGCTTTGTTTTTTTGATATAGTTGCACATTGTTTTGAAACAATTTACCCTCTAGAGTTGAGTAAATGTCTGGAGAATGATGGCATTGATATTTGATAAAAGCCTCTTCTCGAATGTTCTTAAAAAAATTATTTAACAAATATGAAATACATACATCTAGATTTCACATAACTCTTGGCATTCTCATACTGCATGGGCTTTACCTGAATTGCCTCGCTACCCCCATTGTTCACCTAACCATAAGGTGTGATATGCTCCACATTACTTCACCGGTAGTCTTTTTTTTAGGTTGGTAACAGTTAATCTATATATCCACAGGTATACTACATCCAAATATGTAGTTCCCCACCAAAAGTATTACATCTTTTCCCTGTTTACATTTTGTTACTGTCTACACATAATCTAAACATCAAAAATATCTTCTGTTTGGACTAACACTTCCTGTTTACACCAAAAGTAATATAAAGTTAAGCAATTCATCTTGAATTTCTGCAAATCACTCTGCTTGTCTTCAAAACATCTCTGATTCCTTTCTCTCCATACTGTCCACCATATACATGCTGGGACAATCTTCCATCTCTCCTCCTTTCTTGTTGCATTGCCATCCCTGTTCCAGCAGTTTAACACACCTCCAGTATAGTCTTTCTTTTATGGCTTTCCATTGCTTGCCAATTTATTAAGGTGCTAAACTGTTCTATGTATATGGTGCAGAGGACTGCATCTTCCAGTAGTTTGGCATCTTCCAACGGGAACCCTGTTGAACTTAAGACCGAAACCTCATTAATCGATTTTGATGATGTTCCTGAACTCCCAGCTTCTGCAACGGCACCCCAAATACAACAATCTGCTACAGTCATGCCTGTTGCACAACCAACAAAATCTGCTGCTGACAACTGGGCGAATTTTGATTCATTTGCAGAGGTAAAAGCGTCTCCAGCTCCTTCAAACACCAATCTACTGGATGTACTCTCAGAGTTGGCCACTCCAGCAACTGCAACTGCTCTTGCAGGAAGTCCTGGTGGTAGTGCAGCTCCATTCACTCCCTTCAGTAGTTTTTCTCCTGGATCTGCAACTGTGGACAACTCAGCAGCATTTCCTCTTGATGGTGCTCCGGCTGCACCCACTGGATCGACATCAATACTGCCGGTTAGTGGTGGCAATGCCTTTGGAAATACTCCTGGTGGACAGTGGTCTAATAGGCAACCTCAGCAGACTTCCGTGTTTCCTACGACTGGCGCACAGGCTATATCACAGCTTTCTACTCCAGCTGCTGGTGGACCTTCTGGCAATCAGGTAGCTTTTTAGCGCTGCGTTGTCCTTGAAGCCAACTTGCTGTATCCTTGTGTTTCAGGACTGATCTTTGTGAATCATGAACTTTGCTGTTTCAGCAATGGAATTCTTCAGGTGCCCCAAGCACACTTGGTTTTCCTAGTTCCGCAACTGCACAAGTGCCTCAAGCTGTAAACCCTGTCCTTGGTGAAGCCACTTCTGCAGTTGCATCTCAAGCTTCTTTTGTCGAAATCAAATCTGTCGGAAGAAAAGAACTGCCTGCGGTAAGTTCTTTTCTATGGGGTTTTCATATTTTTGACTCTAGCAGACATGATATATTTAAAAGATCTGTATAGCCTAAATTATGAACAGTTGTCTAGGTTAAGTTCTTTTCTCTCTATACATTAAAAAAATATTCCTTTAGTCTGAGGTAATGTACATTTCTCTGCAGGATTTGTTTGCTGTAAATTATTCTTCAATCCCTGGAGCTTTTCCAGGCTGGCATACTGGTCCACAGCATGGCTATGGATTCGCAATGCAATACAACATGTCAATGGTATCTGTGCTAACCCAAAGTTTTTATGCTTGACTCTGCTATTTTATTGTCACACCATGCTCAACTGTCTGGCACCTTGCTCATGGACTGGATTTTTTCAGGCTACAAATGCTTTGCCACAGCCATCAAAATCAACAAACCCTTTTGATGTCACAAATGAACCAACTTCACAAGCCCCAGCGGTATGTGAAAATAATGTCATTTTAGTTTGAGTGATTTGTTCGTCACCATTTATGATGCAGCAGTCATATTAGAAGAGAATCAAGGGACCCTCTTCTTCCACTGGACCACCCCCCCAATCCCCATGCACATACGAATAAGAGAGAAGAAAGGAAGTACCAAAGATTTTTCCTTGTAGCAAATGAGAGGATCAGGACAGAGATATGTTTGGTTTTATACCTTTTTGGACTGTACTGGTAAACTGATTGATGTTGAAGACATTTCAACTTTTGTTGACTTGCAAGAAAAGAATGCGAGCATTAAAATCAGATATAGAGTGGGATATCGATAACTTATGGTGATATTAGTTGATTATCATATGCACTTGAGCTTCATCTTTAGGTGTAAAACTCTTAAAACGCTTTTTCTGCGGCGAACTTGATCATATTTAATTCGATAAAAACTTATTTGATAAGTTGACGAATACTAGTTGCTGAAACAACCACAAAAAACATTTGTGCTTGACCCTAAAGAGGGAGAAAACAAAACTTTCTTTTAGTGGGAAATGTGTTACTAATTGGCAGAGTTCTTTATCACCCTCGATCTCATTGAGATTTTCATTGTTCAGTTTCCGTCAATGGCATCATTACAAGGTGCCCTACCAAACATGGCAGCTCCAACTGGATTGGTGCGTACATCCAGCCTTGGTGCCCCAACGTCTCATCCTCCGGCAATGCCTCAGCAAGCACCATCTTATGCATCAGCGATTCCACCAGGTAGTATCAGTTATCCCCTGTATTAGATCTCTGGTCAATTTTTCGGATGCTGATGAAGTCTTAATTTTTAGGCTCATACAATGGGCATCAAGTAGCTGGTAGCATGCCACAAAGGTACTTTTGTGATTGATATTCTATTTTTAGTCTTGCACCGTATAATATCAGTTTAGCTTTCTCTTACCGTCTCTCCAGCACCCTTTTCCCTATGTAGGATGTAACAAATGAAGTGTAACACTGATATGAGATTGACTCTAGAAGTATAGACTGAAACTCTTTGGCTTTTTATTGTGTACAACTTGTTTCCATTCAGCTGTATATATGGAATTCATGTTTGTAGCCTTTTTAGCAAGGTGGACTTGTTCATTGTTCTCAAAGGCGCACTTAAAGCGTAAGCCCTGAAACGAGGTGCAAAACATATTGAGCGCTTCACCTCGCTTAATGTGCCCTTCTGTGTCATCATCAAGACATATTTTTCCTTGCAATGAGCGTCTCCTGACTTACTAAACAATTGATATTTCACTTTATCGTAATCTTTTTTTTTATTTCGTTGTTCATATGTGTTATTCATGCTTATTATTATTAGTCATGGTCTAAACATATATTATTGTATTTTTCCTCCATTTGGGCCTTTTCATTAAAGCCTACACTTTATTTGTGCTTAAAACCCCAATGGACCTTTAGAACTTTTTTGCGCTTTTCGCTTTTGGTAACACTGGGCTTCTTTAATAGCTAATTTTCAACTTGTCCTTCTCAAGATGACCGACTTCCATTGTTTGAAGAATCTATACATTTGAGGGGTAATACTGAAGGAGTGGTTTTCAATTTGCAGACCGCCAGGAGTAGCAAGTTATGGCTTTGATGGGGTTTCTTTTGGAGCTCTAAACTCAAACCAACAGCAGGGTGGATTGTATTCTGCACCACCCACCCAGAACACCTTTTCTTCTTCCGGAGGAAACCCATTTGGATAAAGAAAATTCATTTCGAATGTGGTTGTCTTGAGCATCGAGTCTTGTCGTTTCCTCTGGAAACATGAGCGGAGATATATTTGTAGCTGCTTGCCGTAGAAATGTTATGATCAAGGCGTTTCAAAGGGTTATGGCATTCATCACCGAGCATCAGATCCTCTTTATCTGTGGCTGCTGCAGAAAGGAACTGTAATTAAATGCTGGTAGAAACTAGAGGATTTATCAATGTGTGGGAGCCTCCATGGTGAGTCTATATCTATCATGTGCATTTTGCCTGCTGCACCTTAAACTGTGTATTATTCTTTTTTTTCCTCCTTTTCTTTGTATCATTTATTTATCTTCTTTTTTCATCCCTCCCCTCATTGCCCTGAAGTTATATTGTTTTACTTAATTTTTGGTTTTTATTAGTATTGTTGTGATCAGTGTTTTTGAGCATAGAACTTCGGCTGTATTGTACAGTTTGTATTACTAGTATGACAGGATTTACTGTAATATCTACATTCTTTCTTCTTCTGTTTCCTTTTAAGTTTGAAGAAAACTTTGCAGTTTCCGATGGTGCAAATATCTTGGACCTTATGTATGTTATGTTTAGCATAGATGAGAGGTTAAGCTCTGCAAAGACTTCACTAACTCTTTGATTGCTGTACCTGGCTGTATATCATTCCTAGCTAATCTTCTCTTAAGTTTGTGGTAGGATTGGCAGAATTAACCCAACAAATATGCATCCCATCCTGATTCATTTAATTAGCCCATTTAAAAGTTTGGTTGATTTGTGTTTATGTCGCTGAAGTTGATATATGAAAAATATATATTGATATTCTTTTAGGTGATATGTTATGTATAGTCGTAACATTTTTTTTTGCGCGGATTTCCTTCAAAACGCACTGGTATTTAATTTTTGCCCTTGCTATTTACTTTATGAAAATATCTAGGTCTATTTCGCAAGGCATAGTCTATAATATTTTTCTCTTCGAAAACTGAAATTTTGCCTCGCGCGGCATAAATTATGTAGGAATTAAGTTATGCGGCATAATTTTATAGTAATTTTTTTGATTATGTCGAGGGTTGAAAATTATGTCGTATCCGACATAGTTTGTGTGGATGTTATGATATATATGTTGAAGTTAAAAGTTAATTATGTTGTCGAAATTTGAAATTATGCCTTTTTCATATCGTCGAATGTTGGAAATTATGCTTTATCCGGCATAGTTTGTGTGAATGTTATGTTACATATGTTGAAGTTGAATGTTAATTATGTTGTCGAAATCTTAAATTACGTCTTTTTCATATTGTTGAATGTTGGAAATTATGCCTTATCCGGCATAGTTTTTGTAGATGTTATGATACGTATGTTGAAGTTAAACGCTAATTATGACTTGCGAAATTCTAATTATGATGCGCTAAAAAATAATGAAGGGCAAAAATTAAAGACCACCCCAAAATAGGGACATTTGTGCGAATGACCCTAAAGTGAATAGTTTTGTTCGGTAATTAACAAACTGTAAGAGAACAAATAAAAAAATAAAAATTGGTAAGAGTTGGACTGATTGAATATAACCTATTGTTTAGCCTAACCCACCAATTTTACACTACTAATTGTATTTGGTAAGAAGTTATTGAGAAGAAAAAGGAAGAGAATTGTTTGTTAATTGTAAAGCAGAACGCTAGAAATGCAAATTTGGTCCTTAGGGTTTGTTTGGCCAATTTTTTTAAAGTATTTCTGTTTCTTAGAAGTAGTTTTGCAGAAATTGTTTCTAGAGAATCTGTTAGAGTGTTTGGTCTATAATTATAGAAGTACTTCTGAGAAACAGAAATAATTCCATGTTTGGCCCACATTTATGCAAAAAACTAGAATATTTTTTTTAATAGATTTAAAATATTATTTTCTATCCTATATTTCTAAAAATTAGTATATCTTTACAATTTAATAATTTAATTGTAATATTTAATAAAAAAATAATATTATATTGTACATAAGAATTGTAACGATAATATGATAGTTAATGACTCAAATATGTCCAAATCTACTTCTGCTCTATCCACACCGACCCCTTCACCCCTCGCCCTACCCCCTCCACCCCCACCACCCTCAAATTTATTTCATAATTTTTTTTATTTTTATAAAAAATATGATTTTTTACCCCCCGACCTAACCCCACGTACCTCCACTCCATCCTCAAATTTCTATTTCATATTTTTTGTTACTTTTATAAAAAAAATATTTAAAATATGAAATTTATATTATATATATATTTTTTACTTTTATAAACAATTTATAAAGAATATGATTTTTTTTACACCCCCGCCCTACTCACATCTACCCTCTCCACTCCACCCCATTATTCTATTCCATTCTCAAATTTATATTTCATATTTTTTATTACCTTTATAAAAATATTATTAAAAATATAATATTTTTTCTTACCTCCTCTTACCTCCCATTCTCAAATTTCTATTTTATATTTTTTTAAAAAAGTATTTTTACTTCTTAATAAGTATGTGTTTGACCCAAAAAATATTTTTCTAACTTAAAAACAAGTTGAGAAACATACTTAATAGGGTTAGTGTCGTTGTCGTTGGTATTGATCTGGCATGTTAATATCCGTCTCTGTTACATGAGCCGCAACCAGTATGCGTGTTTTCTTCTTTTAGAACCCACATATTCTCTCGGTCTCAATTTGTTTGACACTTTTCATTTTTCAAGAGTCAAACTTCTTAATTTTGACTGTATGTTTGAACATCGAATTTCTAAATTTTTTTAAATAAAATTTATATATTTGAAAACTACATAAAAAGTATTATAAGTCACAATAATTAATAATTTTAAATATTTAAAAGACATGTAAAAATTATGATCAAAGAATAATTCGTTCAACTATTGAAAAGCGAAAAGTGAAAAGTGTCAAACAAATTGTGACTGAGAAATGAGTAGTTATTATTGTTAATGTTGTTTGAATCATTTAAATCTTTTACAGTGTTTATACTATTAAATTGGAAGGAAAATTTTGGCGTAACTGGTAAAGTTGCTATCATGTGATCAGTATTTTAATTTTAATATATATGAAAAAAAATGATATTGTAAAATATATTTTAATTTATTCTCACCTTAGCTTTGTCTGAAAGCTATTATATATCCTCCAAGTGGCATCATAAAATCCATTTGTATTTACATTCTTTATTCCCCTTTTCTGACCCAACTACTCCCTTTTTATTATTCTTATCTATTCTATAGTTTGCCCTTCATTCTTTTAGACAGAGACTACAATTCTAGTCATGGAGATTTACAATTTCCTTATAAATACGGTAATGTCAAAGCAGTTTTACTCTACCATTCATTATCATTGGAGTTTATTGGTCCCCGAGAAAATTATTTTAGTTATATAACATTATCACTTCTTGTTTTATTTTGTTATAACATCTGTTATATAGTATTCATGACCTGATTAATTTGAATTTGTATCGTGTACTCTTAAAATGGAGTGCTCCTTACCGACTATTAAAGGCTTATGTATTTCCAAGATTCGAATGCAAGAACTTTTTTTTAAGGGTGTGGAACTCAAGCCTAAATCCTGCACACATATATACGTACCTCAACCCTGGGTAGTTTCAGATAAAGAGAGATGATGACCGCAAGGCCACGAGCTCAATCTTCATAAATCTTCTTTTGAGTGCATCACATTGGGCTGCCAAGTGTGATTAATCGACCGACGTGGTTGCAGCGCTTATCATACAAGGATTCTCTTGCACTCGAAAGAAAGAATTCTTTGGTTTTCTAAAAAAAAACATATATACGTACCTCAGACTACATATTTTTTCTTTTAAAAAAGGATCAATCTAAGGAGAGAAAAGAACGTAACCTAGACAAATGTTCATAATTTAAGCTGTACAAATCTAAAAATATATCATGTGTGCTATAGTCATTTGCGGTTGAGTGATAAAAGAATAAAGTATATATCAAATTTGTTTTTGAACCGTGTGAGATGTGAATAGTCTAAATTGCTTTTTAGCCGCTTCGGATGGTCTATAAGGGCAAACTAGAGCCAGAGATATCACCTTTTGCCCCCAAATAACGGTAAGGATAGCCGGGTAGGTATCAAACACCTTATTAACAAATTGCAAAACTGTTTCATTTCGCATATTCTAGAAGCATTTTTACCCCTTTACCCTTTTCTATAAAAATTGGTATTGGCTATCTACTTATCCGATTAATTCAAATTTACACCACATAGGATTCATTAAATAGGTAGCAGCATTCTCTACCAAGGGCGGAACTACATTGGTTCAAGGGGTTCATCAAAACTCATTTCAGCGAAGACATCGAACTCCTTTGCTAAAAGTTTTGGGTCACTAAATTTCCCTAGAAAAGTATTAGTCGCCAAAATCTCATCAAAACAATTGCCTTTTAAAGTAAAGATATTTAATTTAGTTGGAATTAATTTAAGTCATATTAGTACATATACAGTCTTTTACTGTTCTCATAAATTTGTATGCTAATAAATGACTACTAATTATCTCAAAATGTATTTTATAAGTATACTTAGTCAACCAACAACCATTCATATCAAACACCAAGAAATTGAATAGATACATGAGGATAGCCAGAGTTAATTAGAAGAAGAGCCATGACCGTCGCGAGTTCGATCCTCTGCATAAACCTTCTTGAGCGTCTGTCACATACGACTATTGCCATCGCATCAGTTACTACTGAAAGAGCCAGACCTTCGTCAACAAAAAAAAAAAAAGAAATTGAATAGATGTGATGTGAAAATTTCCCTAGCAAAGAAAGCCACGTGAGTATAATGTTGATTTGGACCTCATTTCCAATTACTTCCATTAAATGGTGAGCTTTATGCTTTGTTCCATATGATTTGTTAAGAGTGTAGAAAATGATAGCTACAATGACATTCTTGTCGCCCCTTATTCTTTATGAATTTAACTGATATTCACTAAAAGTATACCTTTTTTTATATTATCATGTCACTTTTATCTATTGTATCAAGTAATCTATCTTATAGAAATTTTTTATTACTAAAGAATTAATCTCTTAATTATTTTTATTAATGAAAGACATATATATACAAGTTATAATAGGAAAATCTTTTTCATATTCTACTTCTAAATCACTATTCTATATGAAGACCAATCATATAATTATGGTAAGACTACAACACTAATTAATATACAAGTCTAATATACAAATATATCATAAATGGATATACACTAACTTAGGACACTGACGGATGGGATGTTGTACCGAGGTCCAAGTATTCTTTAACACCCGCCGCAGTCATAGCGGACAGTCTTCGTACGCTGAGACTGTCTTTAAAATCTTCAAAAGGACCGAGGGAAGACTCTTTGTAAAAATGTCTGTAATTTGATATCTGGAAGGGACATGACAGACGCGTACTTGTCCTCTAGCTACATTCTCTCGAACAAAGTGAATATCCATCTCTATGTGTTTAGTGCGCTGGTGCTGAACTGGATTACCAGAAAGGTAGATGACACTTATATTATCACAATACATCAAGGTAGCCTTCTCAATAGGACAATGAAGCTCTAAAAGTAGATTACGTAACCAACATGACTCAGAAACCACATTGGCTATCCCTCGATACTTGGCCTCTGCACTTGAGCGTGAAAGCGTGAATTGGCGCTTGAAAAACCATGAGACCAAGTTATTATCTAAAAATATGCAATAGCCAGACATAGAACTCCTGGTGTCAGGACAACCACCCCAATCAACATCTGTATAGGAGACAAATGTAGACGTCGACGAATGATACAAATACAAACCATAATCAAGTGTTTCCTGAATGTACCTAAGAATGCGTTTGAGCGCATTCATATGGTCAATCCTGGATCATGCATAAGCAAACACACCTATTGTACGACATGTGTAATATCAGGTCGCGTGAACATAAGATACTGAAGGGCGTCTGCAAGACTACGATAGCTGGTCGGATTCTCATAGGGAGAGCCAGCTGCAGCACCCAACTTGAGTTTAGTATCAACTGGACTAGAAGTGAACTTACAGGATGACATCCTAGCCCTCTCAATGATCTCTGCTGCATACTTCCTATGTGATAAGAATAATCCACCTGCATGACGAGTGACAACAATCCAAAGAAAATAACTCAATGGGCCCAAGTCTTTCATGACAAACTTAGAACTGAGCATTGTCATAATAAACTTTCGCAAAGTATCAGAAGAGACAGTCAAGATAATATCATCCACATATAATAGTATATAAGCCATAGAAGAACCCCGACGATATATGAATAATGAATTATCAGACCTGCTGTGTGAGAACCCAATGGTCGAAACATAGTCAGCAAACCTCTTATACCAAGCCCATGTAGACTGCTTAAGCCCATACAAAGACTTCTTCAATAAACAGACATGATGAGGATATCTAGTATCTCTAAACCCCAAGGGTTGATGCATATAGACTGTCTCCTTGAGATCACTATGTAGGAATGCATTCTTCACGTCTAGCTGATGAATGAGCCATGATTTCGACAGAGCCAAGTTGAGCATATTTCGAATGGTAGCCGGCTTGACCACCAGGCTGAAAGTCTTACCACAATCTACACCAACCTGCTGAGTCTTACCATCACCTACAAGTCGAGCCTTATGTCTTGCAAAAGAATCGTCAGAATTATCCTTATGAGAAAAAATCCACATAGACCGAATAATATTAACACCAGATGGACGGGGTACAACTCACACGTCTTATTATCAATAAGAACATTATATTCATCGGTCATCACAATTTTCCAATTAGAATCATTTAAGGCAAACACATGATTACGGGGTAAGGGTGATTAAGAACATTAGAATTAAATTAAAATGTCTTTTTGGTTTAAAAATACCCATTGACTGCGAGTGACTGGACCATGACTCGGGGCTGGATTGGGTGAATTTTGGGAATTTTCAGCAGGCAGTGGTGGCTGGACTGTTGGAGGCGCCGCGATCCAGGACCGCGACACTGTCGATGAGACTGAAATATTTTGGCTACTGGATGGCAGGCGCCGTGGCACCTCCCCGAAGGGCCACGGTGCTGACGATGAAGGTAAATGTTTTTGGCTACTGGATGGTTGGAGCCGCGGCGCCTCCTCTAAGGGCCGCGACGCTGATTACGGGTTGGGACCAGTATCCGAAAAATGATGGATAAGATAGGGTGATAAATCATCATCCAAAAAATCATACGAACTAGACATAGGATTTTCTACTTTAGAAAACGGAAATTGGGACTAATCAAAGATAACACGATGACAAATAATGATTCATTTAGAGGAAAAATAAAAGCATTTATAACCACAGTGATTTGACGGAAAACCCAAAAACACACAAGGGGTAGAACGTGCCCGAAGTTTGTTAATTTTGATGGATGAGAAGAGAGGATAACACAAACACCCAAATATCCTAAGATGAGAATACGAAAGAGTTTTATTATATAAGATTTGCAGAGGAGACGAATATTTCAAACCTTTATAAGAAAGAATATTAAGTAGATATGTGGCCATTTGTAGAGCATGATGCCAAAACAACGGAGGGATGGAGAATGAACCTATAAGGTGCGGATAATGTTATTAATGATACAAATTTTACGTTCAACTTTCCCATTTTGTGAAGACGTATGAGGACAAGAAAAATGAAAATTTATCCCATTTTGAGCACAAAACTCCCGAAACTCTCCATTGTCATACTCTTTGCCATTATCACATTGAATATTCTTTATTTCCCGTTCGAATTGAGTTCTAATGAAAGCTCTAAATTTTACGAAGATGGAAAAAATTTGGGCTTTTTCGCTATTGGAAACGTCCATAAAAATTTAGAATAATCATCCAAGAATAAAACATAATAACGATGACCCATAGAACTGAGAACGGGAGATGTACATAAATCGCTATGAATAATATCAAATGACATTGAAGTATGAGAATTCGAGGCTATAAATGACAACTTAATAATTTTCCCAAAGAACAAGATTGACAATTTGGAGTACTACGCATACCCTTACATGAAATAAATTTATTCTTATCTAAAGTAGATAAAATAGACGACCCTGATCGGTGTATTTTATATACACTTTTTGAGTCAATTTTAGTGAGTCTTTTGTCCATTTTTGTACAAATACGTGTCGTCTTAGGATAGATTTTCTTCCTTTTGAGTCATATTGGTTTAAAGTGGCTCATTGGCGAAAAGGAGCAAAAAGAGGGCAAAAACGGAGGTTCCAGAGCTCGAAATGCGAGAAAGTGGCGAAGCAGGCACATAACAGCGCCAGCGCCGCGACGCCTCCAGCCAGTAGAGCTAGGCGCCACGGCGCCTAATATTCAGAGGATTGCAGAAGTTCCGGTGCCGCGGCACCAGTTGCAGGGCCGCGGCGCCGAAGCGGGAAAAATCAGATTTCGAATAGACAATGGGCCAGGCCTGAAGGAAAACCTGTTTCACGGTTTTTAGACTATAAAAAGAGAACCCTAGGCCGAGTGGGGTTCTCTTCTGGCCAAAACACAAGACTTTGGAGATCAATACTGGAGACCTTCTTTTAGTAATTTTCTTGTTCTTGTTTTACTTTATTTTCAGTTTATGTTGGATGATAAATTAGTTCTTGTCATGTCTATGGCTAGAAACTAACTTTAATATAGGGCTTTCCATGTCAATTCACTTGAACCTTTTCTTTATGAATTAATGCATGTTCTTGGTTCTTCTTCTTATTGTTGAGATTTATTCAATATATGTTTTGATTGCTTGGTAATTACCTGATCATTAATTATCATAATTCTTATGATTTCTAACCAAAATCCGAAAGGGGAGGTTGTGAATATGTTGTAGTTGGATAGACATAGGTTGAATCGTGGATGAAAATACTCCGATTACTTGTGTAGCATTAATAAGGTTTTTGTTCTTAATCCTCCTCTAGAGTCAACCTTATCACCGAAAGGTAGAAAGGTGTTGTACTGGGGTTGAGTGTTTATATAACCTTAATAGGAGTATAAAACGACTTAGTAAACCTGCTATCTCAAATAGAAGAAGAGCCATAGTCAATTGCATTAATAAGTAAGTTAAGCGGATAGTTGAGGAGATTTGGAAGTCCTATTTCCACATTACTGAAGTAAAACAACATAGTTTAATTAGTTTTCATAATTAGAATCATAAACAACAACTCAATTATCGGTCACCAAATAGATAACATAGAATAGAAATTGATACTTGAGCACTAATCCCTGAGGACGATAACTCGGTCTTCTAAGACTATATTACTTGACTCGACACGTGCACTTGCGTAAGTGTGTGCATTAAATCGCGCCACACGTTTTTGGCGCCGTTGCCGGGGATTGGCATAGTTCAATATCAATTTTCTCTATTTTTAATTTCTAATTTGGTTTTTATTTATTATTATTATTATTATTGTTTTTAATTATTTTTGTGAAAACCAGTGTGCCGTGATCCGTTTGTTTATTTTGATCTGTTTCAGGAGCCCAGTTTATGCGAAGGAGAAGAGGAGCAAACACTCTTGTTCCCTTCAACCCAGAAATTGAGAAAATTTGTAAACAGAACAGAAGGAACCAACGAATTTCAGCCTTAATTGAGATGAGAGGCGTACAAAACAACAACGAGATGAATGAGGGGTTAGGAGATCATCAGCCTAACCAAAGAATGCCTCGGAGATTGCCGATGGATGTAGAGGAGAAAGTTCAGGTCCAAGCGGAGAGAAGCTTGGGAGATTATGTGCTGCCGAGGGTAAATGAAGCACAAACTTGCATTAGGCTCCCAGCAATAGGAGCAAATAATTTTGAGATAAAACCTGCAATATTAAGTATGGTGCAGAATACGGTTCAGTTTGGAGGATTGCCGTCGGAGGATCCTCACATGCATATAGCTAATTTCTTGGAGTTGTGTGCAACATTCATATACAATGGCGTTACTGATGACGCCGTCAGATTAAGACACTTTCCCTTCTCACTCAGGGATAGAGCGAAAGTGTGGTTGAATTCTTTGCCAGCAGATTCGATATTTACATGGCAAGAGTTGACACAAATTTTTTTAGCAAAGTTCTTCCCACCATGCAAAGCAGTGAAACTGAGAGGGGAGTTGAATAATTTCTATCAAGCTGATGGAGAATCACTATATGAAGCTTGGGAGAGATTTAAGGACTTGCAAAGAAAGTGTCCACATCACAACATTGAGCTGTGGAATTTGGTCCACATTTTCTATAATGGGCTAAGCGGAACGACCAGAACAATCATTGATGCAACCGCAGGTGGAACCTTTATGAGAAAAACAACCCATGAAGCTCATGATTTATTGGAAGACATGACCACCAATAATCATGTCACAGAGGATAGACAAGTGAGTGGCAGAAGAACAGTAGGAGTTCATGAGATTGACGCCATCACTGCACTAAATGTCCAAGTGGCTCTTTTGACCAAGCAGCTGCAACAAAATACAATGTCTGTAAATGCAGTGCAAATGCCAATGAGTTGTGAAATGTGTGGTGGTCCACATACCTTCGACAGATGCCCATCAGCTGATCCTAACAATATTTCGATCGAGCAGCGAGTGCGGTCAGAGGAAACTACGGATGCCCCGAACAACCCATACTCAACCACCTACAATCCGGGGTGGAGGAATCACCCAAATTTTTCATGGAGGGTGAGCAAGCGTGAACCAGTTTAGAGGCGATGCAAAATCAGCGACCATTCACTCGGGCCTCATCTTCTCAACAATTCGGTGCCGCATCCCGGCGAGAAAAGCGAGCAGTGAGCAGCTTTGTTGACACTCACCAACTCCCAAACCCAGTTCATGACAGAGACTAGATCCTCTCTCAGGAACTTGGAGACACATGTGGGGCAACTAGCAAAGCTAGCAAACAACAGGCCACAAGATACACTGCCGAGCAATACAGAGATGAACCCTAGAGAACAGTGCCAGGTAGTGCAGCTGAGGAGTGGAAGACAATTGGAACAGCGTGCACCTCAGCCTGTGGTTGAACAGAGGGTAGAAACAGAGAGAGAAAGGGTTGTTGAAGATCGCCCAATATTAGAGAAAGCTCCAGAAAAGGAGTACACTGAGAAGATTCCTTTCCCGCAAAGATTGCAAAGGAAAGTAGTTGATAAGAAATTCTCCAAGTTTTTGGAGACATTCAGAAAGTTACATATCAACATACCCTTCATCGAGGCGTTGGAGCAAATGCCTTCCTATTTCAAATTTATGAAGGAAATTTTGGGAAAGAAGAAGAAATTGGGAGAATATGAGATGGTGCACTGACTGAGGAGTGCAGTGCCATCATGCAGAAGAAATTGCCCCCTAAACTCAAGGACCCAGGGAGCTTTACACTGCCTTGCACAGTTGGCAGGGTAACATGCAATAGGGCCCTTTGTGACTTGGGGGCTAGTATAAATTTGATGCCCTTATCTGTTTTTAAACGGTTGGAGTTAGGTGAGGCAAAACCAACCACGGTGAGCTTGCAATTAGCGGATGAGCGATGGTGCACCCGAGGAAGGCGAGGATGTTCTTGTTAAAGTAGGAAAATTCTTTTTCCCTGCGGATTTCCTCATTCTTGACATGGAGGAGGATGAGGAGATTCCCATCATATTGGGGAGACCGTTCTTGGCAGCGAGAGAGCCACGATTGGCGTAGAAAGGGTGGTAGCGCGAGGTAGAAAGTGAAGAAATGGTGTTCAAAGTGTTCAAACACGTTATTGAACCCCCGATCATGAGCAGATGCTTTACAATCAACACTGTCAGAACCTCTTGTGAGCCAGTGCAAGCCACAACAAAGGAGATAAGCGCTGGCGGTAAGTTATACTGAACCTCCTCTTGAAAATAATTATAAGAAGAAAAACAGAAGAAGAAAAAGGAAAATGTTGAAAAAGTGGATTAGTTATGGGGTTAATCTACCCCACACCTCTTGATTTAACGAACTTGCGTCCGGCTAAAAGACGTTAAAGACAGCGCTACTTGGGAGGCAACCCAATGTATTTTAAATTGTTTACTTTAATACAGTTAATTTCTACTTAGAAACGATCTCAGAGTATTGTTATGTGTTGTGATAGCAGTGCGGGGCGAGAACTTGGAAGGCGAAAAACTGAAGATAAGCCAAGGATTTCCAAAAAATCGTGAGGCCTTGCGCCAGAGCGAACGCGCGAAAAGATCGAAAAGCGCAGAAATTTAGCGGCTGATTCAGCTGGCATGCGCGCGAAGCCAGAAAAATTTTGAAATCTGGCGCGCTGAAGTTGAGCGCGCAGTAATTGATAATTTGGCCACATGAGACTAAATCCAGCAGTTAAAGTAAGCCCAAAAATCCAATTTTCCCCATTCGACATCAAAAACCTAAACCCTTCTTCTCCACAAAACCCACGAAAATCCACCTCTTTCCTAAAAACCTTCCATAAACTAAACCCAATCACAACCAAAATTCTTAAATTCCCTAAACCCCTAACCATCCTAAACAACTACCCTCATCCCATTGCCTCAAATCATCATTAGAAGCAAGAAAACCTTGAAGAACACCGTCAAAGGTAACCCTTATCTTTTCTTGAGAGCTTCACTATAATCAGAGGAGGTAGTAGATTTGAGGAGGTGTTGTATCTGTGAAGGTGTGTGGGGGTGTTGAAGTTGGTTGTAAGATTTCGAGAAAGAGTGTACGAGGTGAGTGTGGGGTGTTGCGCAGGAGCTCCTTGAGCAAGTGTGGGGGTGATAGGTGTTGTAGCTGTTGATTGTTGAGTGATAGTGTTGGGTAACATTGTTGATACAAAGGAAACGCTGCAAAAGTCATCTAAAAATGTCTGCCAAAAAGAAAAGAGCCTCCGCATCCACCTCAGCCCCTCAATATGATAATACTAGGTTTGTCAGCCACACAGCAGAGGACAGATATCGAAAACTTAGTACTGGGCCCTTAATCCCTTAAAGAGGAATGAATTATCAAAGGGAATCATTTGAGGAGGGAGATGTCTATGAGCCTATTCGGGCGATGATAGAAGTGATGGGGTGGAAGAGGTTTGTTAACCCGGAAAGGATAGCACCGATGAACACAGTGATGGTGAAAGAATTTTATGCTAACTTTCCGGAGAGGGTGGAGGATAGATGCTTTGTGAGGGGAAGGGAAGTGCCTGTGACGGAAGAAGTGTTGAATGTGCTATTAAAAACGGGCGGATGTTGAAGAAAGAGGTGATGACCGGAGCTACTTCAGAACATGGTCTAGAGACACCAACAGCATCAACTGGGATGTAAATCGCATGCGATGAAGCTACCCAGGGCTGCGTATGAATTTGCAGAAATGGGTCGAGAAGGGGTGGCGTGTCGATTCAACAAAACAACCAAGGGTTGGTTGTACTTCGTCAGTGCCCGCCTGATTCCATCAACGCACTTCACCAGAGTGCCAGAAGACAGAATAAGATTGATATATGGAATCATGTCAGGGAAGACAATTGACGTAGGAAAGGAAATAATGCAAAACATTAGAGAGACCAGCAGGTTGGTAACGACAGATGGGTTGGGACATGGCTCACTTATCACCTGCTTATGCTTCATACATGGGGTCCCAACCCTACCCATTGATACTTATGAGAAAACCCAACTTCCTGTGTCATACGGGATAGTTCACTCCTTCCCAGACCCAATCCCTCCAGCAGCAGCACGAAGAAGATCAACACCGACACCGCTGAGCAGCAGCAGAGGCTGCCATGGATGAAGATGAGCCTGAAACAGAGGCTCAGTATGAGGCAGGAAGCAGCCATCAGCCACCCCCAGAATCAGAACCTCCAGTGCCTATGATGGAGCAGTTGCTCCTGAACCAAAGAAGGATGATGCCGAATTTTGACACAGTGATACAAGGACAACAAGAATTGAGGCAGAGGAAACAACAGTTGCACCAGAGAATTGACAAGATGAGTTCCTTGTTCAACCATTGGTCAATGCACTATCCACCGCCACCGCCACCACTTTAAACCAAGTCTGTAAGTTGTCCTGTTTCTTTTATTTTCTTTGAGTCTTGCACACATTGGGTACAATGTGTGATTTAAGTTTGGGGGGGGGGGTGTCTTATTTGTGTCTTATTGTTTTAGTATGTGAGTCTTTTTAATTTGTTTTGTGTATTTTTGAGTCATAATTTTTGTTTTTGTTTTGAGTCATAAATTTCTGTCAAAGATCATGCATGCTGTAGTTACTAGAAACACCTAGTGAAGTAAGGCTGAATAATGTAATGGAATTAGTAGCAACTATCTAAACACTTAGGTTAGATATGCCAAAAACTCATGAAATCTGTCTATTTGGGGTTTCTGCTTGAATTGTGCATTGTTAAATGATTAAAACCTATGTGTATGATTGCTTGCTATTTGAGGCGAAATAGTTAGGATATGCATGTTAGGGGAGATGACTCAGGCATTTCTTTGTTAGCCAATTCTTACCACTTTTTCCTATCCCTGACATTAAAAATATCCCTAGTCAGCCCCGTTGAGCCTAAACATTAAACTTTTTCTTTGACACCCTATATTTCCACACTTGTGCCATAAGTAAAAATGTGAAACGGTTGGAATAGAAAGTGTTAAAAAAGAGACAAAAAGAGTGAACAAGTTTGATGCACCCCAATAAAAAAGTAATAAAAAATAGGCAAAAGCCTAAGTTTGGGGGTGCTTGTTATTCATAAAACACTTCACTCTCTCAAAACAAAAGAGGGGAAAGATAGATATGAAGTGAAGAATGAAAATCATAAGAAAAAGGAAGAAGTGAAAAGCAAAAGAGCTTATGGTACAAAAAATGTGCCTAAATGCCTATTTTTACCTACCCATGCCTAAGGCCTATATTACAACCCTGAAAAGTCCTGAAGATCTCTTATATGCATATCCATGATTAGTGGAGATTAGCAAGTAAACATGCCATCGGATTTTGAAATTAACATGCATAATTCAGTATTCTTACTTTCATTAAGCATGATTAAAATGAGTTTGCGAAATATTTAGCTTAATGTGTTTAGAATGCTAAAAATTCATGCTATATGTTCCTGCATATTATTCTGCTAACCTTCATGTTTCTCTAAGTAACACCAATGCAGCAAAGTGATCAATGTCATTGAGTCTTTCTATTTTTTTTTTCCTTGTGTCTGTATTTCTTTCTTTTGATTTTTGCTCGAGGGCGAGCAAATGTTAAGTTTGAGGGTATTTGATCAGTGTATTTTATATACACTTTTTGAGTCAATTTTAGTGAATCTTTTGTCCATTTTTGTACAAATATGTGTCGTCTTAGGATAAATTTTCTTCCTTTTGAGTCATATTGGTTTAAAGTGGCTCATTGGCGAAAAGGAGCAAAAAGAGGGCAAAAACGGAGGTTCCAGAACTCGAAATGCGAGAAAGTGGCGAAGCAGGCACAGCACAGCGCCAGCGCCGCGGCGCCTCCAGCGAGCAGAGCTAGGCTCCACGGCGCCTAATATTCAGAGGATTGCAGAAGTTCCGGCGCCGCGGCGCTGAAGCGGAAAAAATCAGATTTCGAATAGACAATGGGCCAGGCCTGAAGGAAAACCTGCTTCACGTTTTTGAGACTATAAAAAGAGAAACCTAGGCCAGAATTAAGGGTTCATCTTCTGGCCAAAACACAAGACTTTGGAGATCAAGATTGGAGACCTTCTTTTAGTAATTTTCTTGTTCTTGTTTTACTTTATTTTCAGTTTACGTTGGATGATAAATTAGTTCTTGTCATGTCTATGGCTAGAAACTAACTTTAATATAGGGCTTTCCATGTCAATTCACTTGAACCTTTTCTTTATGAATTAATGCATGTTCTTGGTTCTTCTTCTTATTGTTGAGATTTATTCAATATATGTTTTGATTGCTTGGTAATTACCTGATCATTAATTATCATAATTCTTATGATTTCTAACCGAAATCCGAAAGGGGAGGTTGTGAATATGCTGTAGTTGGATAGACATAGGTTGAATCGTGGATGAAAATACCCCGATTACTTGTGTAGCATTAATAAGGTTTTTGTTCTTAATCCTCCTCTAGAGTAACCTTATCACCGAAAGGTAGAAAAGTGCTGTACTGGGGTTGAGTGTTTATATAACCTTAACAGAAGTATAAAACGACTTAGTAAACCTGCTATCTCAAATAGAAGAAGAACCATAGTCAATTTCATTAATAAGTAAGTTAAGCGGATAGTTGAGGAGATTTGGAAGCCCTATTTCCACATTACTGAAGTAAAACAACATAGTTTAATTAGTTTTCATAATTAGAATCATAAACAACAACTCAATTATCGGTCACCAAATAGATAACATAGAATAGAAATTGATACTTGAGCACTAATCCCTGAGGACGATAACTCGGTCTTCTAAGACTATATTACCTGACTCGACACGTGCACTTGCGTAAGTGTGTGCATTAAATCGCGCAACAGACCCCAGATAACCTAGATAATCATGCCACAAGGAAGGAGCAAGAGCTGTAAAAGTGGAGGGCATGACTTGACGCGAGAAACTGAGACTTGGTGTGATTGGATAAATATCCCTCTACTGTCACACCCCAAGAGAGGACTCCCCGTCTTGAAATTCTTCACAGAAAATCCAAATGGATCAAAATAAATAGAAACTCAATTATCAGTGGTGAATTTACGGACATGCACCAAAATTTTAATTAACTTTGGGACATGAAGGGTATTCTTTAAGACAAGTGATGGATAGGGGGGAGATAAAGTTTTATGACCATAACCCTGAATTGGAATTGAATTACCATTACCAATAATTATACCATGATTACTGCTCAAATTGGAATAAGACAAGAGAGTACCTTGGTCGGATGTCATGTAGGTAGTGGCGCCGGTGTCCATGTACCAATATGGATCTGGTTGAGTCATCTCAAGCGTGTGTATTGCTGCTTCAATGTCGGTCTGCGTGGGTCCCATTGTGTGATGGGCCTGAGGGGGGAGAGGCCCAAGGATGTCGGACTATTGGGTCGGCACATAAACTGGTATGAAACTCGGAGCCTAATAGTAATGGCGGGCGGGAGTCGAAACTAGGGCCCGATGGGCGGAAGCGCGACAACTGGGAGGATGGCGCGGGCTGGAGTGGGCGAGGCGGGACCCATTGCCAATGCATTGGGGGCCAGATAACCCAGCGTTTGCGAATCTTCTTGCCGCCATCGCCATGTTCGGGTGTTGCGCGCGATTCTTGCCATTATTTTTCCTATTTTGCCCATTTTTACCACGATCGTTATTGCGATTTTGGCTCGAGTTGATGGAACCGGAAGGAGAAAAATTGGACTCAGTCATCATGACGACAAGACTAGCCCTAATAGCCGCCTTCTTAGCCAATCCGACTTCTTCCAATGTAAGCATGGGGCGTGCTTGGTAAAATTCTGGCAGGGGGTTATTTTAACGAAGAATTGAAGCAACGCCATTGTAGGTCTCAGACAGGCCTGCAACCATTTGCAGGACGAGACGACTACTTCTCACAGGAGCACCCACATTGCAAAGTTGATCCGCCAAGTCCTTGAGACATTTGCAATAAGACGAAACGTTTGGAAAATTCTCCATCTTGACTTGAGAAAATTCTTGTTCGCGGTAACAATCAGGAATGATCATTATCTTGAAATATGTCACACAATCGATTCCAAGCCTCCATAGCTGTGGAGTTGGGTTCCATAATCATTTGTAAGAGGTCAAGGAAGATAGTGACATAAATCCATTGAAAAACTTTTGCATGACCCATGATTTTGGATCGTCTGCTTTGGTGGGCATCGCCTCTGTAGTACCCTCCATTGCAGTCTCCGTAGTAGTAGCCGGAGGGATGATGCGGTGGAGAACTTGATGTGCTGTGACATAAATCTTGAATAACTCCGCTCACGTCCCATATTGGACGTTTTCTAAGTCAAGAACAATAGGAAGAACGCTCTTGATGTTGGAAACTGTGATGACAGGATGAAACGTGTTCTTATCAGTCATAGTGAATAGAACAACAAGATTCAGAGAAGAGATTGAGAAAGACAAGAAAAACCGAGAAGTGTCTCGGATTTGAAGGGGATGTTCACTGAAATTTGAGAGAAAAGAGAGGAGTGGAAGCAAGGTAAAAATAACCTAAACTCTTGATACAATGAAAGAATTAATCCCTTGATTATTCTTATTAATAAAAGACATATATATACAAGTTACAATAGGAAGATCCTCTTCCTACTCTACTTCTAAATCTCTATTCTATATGGAGACTAATCATACAATTATAGTAAGACTATAAGACTAATTAATATACAAGTCTAATATACAAATATACCATAAATAAATATACACTAAGGCCCAAGTATTCTTTAACACTGACCATGTGTATATTTAAGTTATGCATACATAAAAATAATCAAATAGTATAAAAAATTCTCACACTAATAGTGTATGT
The DNA here is from genome assembly GCA_029844215.1 of Przewalskia tangutica. Classification (NCBI taxonomy): domain Eukaryota; kingdom Viridiplantae; phylum Streptophyta; class Magnoliopsida; order Solanales; family Solanaceae; genus Przewalskia; species Przewalskia tangutica. The sequence goes on from CM056720.1 coordinate 5,492,892, forward strand.
AACTTAAACTCATTCTCTATCATCCCTTATTTGTTAATATTCCAAAATCTTGGTTTTCACTTGTTTGGAATTGAAATTTGAATAAAACTTTAAACAAATTTGATGAAAACTGTTTTGAGACTGATATCAAATGGTATATGCTCTGTTTTTGTGCTTTAAAAAGGATTCAAATGTGGACAAATTTATTTCCATTTAATGTTTACACTAAATAAGTGGATACATAATATATGTTTGCATATAAACTAATTCTAGCACTTAATCGCGGCAACTTAATATGCATTTTCACCTCGTAAAATCATTCACTACCATAAGTTAACATGATCTGGCGTAAACATCTAATACGCATAAGTATTACCACTCAAATGCGAACAAACTATAGGAAAATTGACAACTTTTTTTGGGTGTTGGTAGAATATAAACAGGGGGGGGGGGGGAGTCCCTATGATGTTGATAAAAAATAAGAATATGAAAACGTATTTGAAAGAGAACGGTCGCTGAAAGAGTACTATAGATAAAGACAACAAATTAATACAAACAACAAAAAGAAAAACAAATTTAAGGGTCCGGCTCAATTATAAGTGGGGAAATACTTAGCTCGCAGTCGATTGATATTTATTCCAATTCATATTATATGTTAAATTATATATTATTCCACTATTATATTTCAAGGCTAATGCGACGCCTCAAAATCGTCATCATAGGGCCCTTTCGCCGTTGCATTAGACCTAATGCAACGACGAGGAGCCTTTGCATCCGCTGGCGTTGCATTAGATCTAATGCAACGACTGATCGACCTAATGCGACGGCCTGGTACAGTCGTTACATTAGATATGCACCTAATGCAACGACGATATTTAACCGTCGCATTAGGTGCATATCTAATGTGACAATTTGAAGAAGGTGATGCGACAGTATTAGGAAGGCGTTGCATTAGCTATCCGGTATCTTATGCGACGACTGTGTGAGATAATGCAACAGAACTGTATTAATTATTGTCAAGCCTAGAGTCACATAATGCAATGGCTATAGAAAAAAAAATAATAAAAAGAGAAAGATAATAATAAAAAAAGATTGTCATTGACATAAAAAGTACGATATTACAATATTAGACCCCATAGGAGAGAAGTCAACCCTAGTACTTTTAAAACACTCTTCGCTTCATTAAAAGACTTAGACAATTTTGCATCGGGTAACACCTCCCTTACAAGCTCTAATATATCAGCAAATGCAAAATTGGTAAGCCTGTGATCACACTTCAAAATAAATAGTCGAATCATAAAGGAAAACTTTGAATGTTTCTTGCATCCGGGATATAGTTCCTTCTGACCTTCTTCAACTAACTTGAAAAACTTTTTTGCCTCGTCAATCAGCCCCTTTCTAAAAACATCACGAGCATCATTCAACAACCCTGCTATGTCATCATTGCAATCATTCATATTTGATTGTTCATCATGATCAAGATTAGTTCTTTCTCTTTCAACTTCGATCCATAATTCAGATAACTTATCTGTTCTTGGCACAAAACCAGTACATATTAGGTGATTTCTCACAACATTCTCATGGTGCCAATAACGATAGTGACAACTATCACATGGACAACAAATTTGATTTTCTTGAGATTTTGTAGCAAAAGCCTTTTTAATATACACGTCTACTTCTCGTTCATATTCATCACTCCATTTGGCAGCCATCCACCACTCCTTAGTTCCACAATTCATTTCCTCAATGTAATATTTAAGAGACTAACGTAAGTCTTCCATACATTATCTGTAATTTAATTTGAAAATACAATTTACAAATAAACAAAAAGTGGGAAGAACAATGAATAAAATATGAGCAGTTCGATGAAGTAACAACGGTAAAATCTGAGCAAATCTATACACATACAATAATCTAACCTTGGAGAGAGGGAAGAGAAGTTCGACGAAGTGGATGCAACGACGAGTGGAAAAGGGCGACGATGAGTAGTGGGGAAGGGTAAGGCGATGTCGAGGTGTGGTAGGAGATGCGACGACGAGCTGGGGGGGAGGGGGAGGGGATGCGACGTCTAGAAAAATGGGATGGGCGCGCGTTAGGGTTTAGGAAGAAGATGGGGGCGTGGCCGGGTATAAGCAAATAAAATGAAGATTTGAGGGATATTAAAACACTGACCGTTGCATTAGCCAGGGACAACCGTTGCATTACATAGGCTAATGCAACGGTCGTTTTTTGCCGTTGCATTAGACAATTTGAGCTGTCGCATTACACATGCTAATGCAGCGGTCATGTTCTACCGTTGCATTAGCATAGTTTTCTGATTTGTTACACTTGAACTCGTCGCATTAGCCATATCTAATGCAACAGTACTACATATGTCGTTGCATTAGTTTTCTATGAACCGTTGAATTAGATTAAAAATGTAGTAGATTCAACTTTGATTAAGTAAATAAGAACTAACGTACAAAAATATGTCATATATTAATTAATTTATTTTAAATATAATAAGTTTTCCCTATTAAGAGGAGATTAAGAATACTCAAGAACTCACCACTTCAACAATAAGATTAAGAACAAAGCGGAAATACAAATGATGACATAAACTCATCATCATAAGTCATACTGAATTTTTGAAGGTAGAAGTAGAACACAACTTTGCCAAGAAAATATACAGAATAAGGAAAATAAAAGAAAATTTAAACCTCTTATTTTTCCTTTATAACAAATTTTTATAGCTATTGTTAAAACTCTATAGATGTGTGATAATCTGCAGAAGCAGCAAGTAAGAGAGGAGAAGAATCGAAGGAGGAAAAAAGATAATCGTGAGAGGAAGAGAGAGCTTTGGGAGCCAACGTGCTCTTCTGTATTCTTAAAATATAACTCTCTATTCTAATTACAAGATATGTGTGGTGTATTATAATACCCACCAATAGTATCCTACTAACTAGATTAATCAAATTATCTAATTAGTTTATAATAAATTAATATCCAAAACTAATATATCCAACTAAATAACTACATATATATACAATGTATATATGTGGTATATCTCAACACCCCCCTCAAGCTAGGCACTGAAAACATCGATTTCAGTCCTCGCTTGGAAACAATAACAAAACAATCAGCCCAGCACCAGTCAGCAGCCTGAGTTTGCTTAGTTTGTATCAGCCCATTAGCTCTAGAATAAGATCATGACATTCTTCAAGACTGTCATTTCCGAATGCAAGGCTCAATCTCATTGATCACAGACAACAATGCAAATTCATTTTCCACTTAAGACTTGAAAGCCCCAATAGTTCCATAATCTGTATCAGTCGCTGATTTGATTTCATGTCCTTGATTTCTTTGCGACAATCGGCAACTTCGCCAACGATTTTAGATAGAAGGTGCGATAGCATAGCGATTGCACTAACACGGCCATTGCATTTGTAGCAGCCAAGACCAAAACACCAGCAAAGGTAGCGACATCAGTAGCTCGAGCAAGATTCTTGCAGCACTAACATTTTTCAGCAGCTGCATATCAGTTCCAGCAGGTAGCCATAGTAGAAACAACAGTTAGCAAAGACCAGATTTTTTTTTTTTTTAATTTTCAGAATCCACTATTCATGCGAGTACTCCATACAATACCAACACAAAATCAGTCCTGCAGCAGCAACAACCTCAACTGCAAACACTGCAGTAGCACCAGCTATTTCCAGCAGCCAAAACAGACAACAAAATATCTTGAATCATTCTTACTGTTCCTAAGTAGCAATGACAGTAGGTAAAAGCAGCAACATCAACAGTTTCTGCATTTAACGGCAGGAGCTTCAACCCCCACAACAATAATGAAGAACCTCTTGTTCCCTAGTCTCACTTGGACTAGAGAATCCCTCGATTCTCCTATATCAATTCTATGAAGAACCCCCCATTATTTAGTCTCGCTCGGACAAGAAAACCCCTCGATTTTCCTATAGCAATTTCTATAATAAGCTCGAACATGCCTTGGAGTCTCCCTCAATCTCTAGTCCATTTTTGGCTAGAAACTCCTCGATTCTCCTATCCTGAGCTACACATATGAAAACATGCAATCTAATAATTGATCAACCTGTCAAATACTCTTTGAATCCTTGAATTGAGCTTCAACTCAATCCGTATTTTCTTCGACGAAGTATCCTCAGTTCTTAGTCTATTTGTCGCTAAGAACTCTTCGATACTCCTATCGATATAAATTTCATACTCTTAACATACTGATCAACATAACCAGTAGCCTCAACATTTAACTTGTTGAAACCTGGTCTTGTCCTTTTCTCTCCAAGTGATATCTCTATGTTCCAGTCTTGTATAGTTCCCTGTTGTTTTAGGCTTGCAGAGATGCTCCCATGCTATTGAAGCCTTCTTTAATATTTCAACAACACTTGTCTATAGATATCTCCAGCAAAACCAGAAAAGCAGTCAGCATCCTATCTACAATTGCCATCACTTGATGCAAAGCTAGCCATAAAACTTGAAGTTGTATCACTTTACCAAGCTCCGTATCCTTGAACAGTCGTCAAGCTTTTCTTTCCATTCCTTTGTTGTATGTGACTATGTACATACTCCTTGGCTCCAGGTGCACCTGCGTCCTTAGCCTCAGCACATGGATCAAAAGCAGAATGCTCTCTAGTTATTAACACAATGACCATACAGAGTAGTCCAATCAGGAGATACTAAGACATCAACTACCTCAGCATTAGCCACATCTGAATCCACCACTACCACATCAATGCATCCAATTCACCAACACAAATCCAAATCTAACGACAACTCACCAACACAGAACAGATAACAACACCACAACAACTATCAACACATTTCTCCAATTTCGTCAATTCACCAACACAAAATAAATGAAGTTGAGTTTCTAGAAACTCGACTATCCTCGGAGATCTACGACGTCACAACGATAGCCAAAGGCGGAGTGTATCCGCAGGAAACGATGTCTCGTTTCTCTAATTTTCTTCAATTGTAATCATTTTTAGTAAATTTGAATAAATTGGATCGATTCACAACTTAGGAACCACTTGCATCAGTTGCGTCATGATTTCGACTTCTAAAATCAGTAAATTCAAACCTGAGATTCAATTTCGATCTCGATTGCGTCGCGATTCTGATTTTCAATCCCTTCGCGATCGTTAATTATTCAATATTCTGTGAATTCTTCGATCAATTGATCTCTGGATTGATTCAATTCCTGAATCGCAATCCCTCGATCCTGCTCAATTCCTCTCGATCGATCTTCAATTTTGTGAAATTGAAGAACTCTTGATCGATCGCATCTGTTCCTCCTCTGAACACTCGATCAACTCCTTCAGTTCGCTCGATTAAAACACTTCGAGTCTCTGATTTTCGCTTCTGATTTTCAATCGTTATTTTCCGATTTTCAGTTTTTTTTCCAGACTTCTCACTGCGATTGCAGTTAGATCGATCTATCCTGTTCTGATACCATGTTAAAACTCCATAGATGTGTGATAATCTGCAGAGGTAGCAAGTAAGAGATGAGAAGAATCGAAGAAGGAGAAAAAATAATCGTGAGAGGAAGAGAGAGTTTTGGGAGCCAACGTGCTCTTCTGTATTATCAAAATATAACTCTTTATTCTAAATACAAGATATGTGTGGTGTATTATAATACCCACCAATAGTATCCTACTAACTAGATTAATCAAATTATCTAATTAGTTTATAAGAAACTAATATATCTAACTAACTAACCACATTTATATACAATGTATATATGTGGTATATCTCAACGCCCCCTCAAGCTAGGCACTGAAAACATCGATTTCAGACCTAGCTTGGAAACAATAGCAAAACAATCAGCCCAACACCAGTCAGCAGCCTGAGTTTTCTTAGTCTGTATCAGCCCATTAGCTCTAGAATAAGATCACAACATTCTTCTAGACTGTCCTTTCCGAATGCAAGGCTTAATCTCATTGATCACAGACAACACTGCAAATTCATTTTCCACTTAAGACTTGAAGCCCCAATATTTCCTTTCTCTGTATCAGTCGCTGATTTGATTTCATGTCCGTCGGCTGCTGCACGACCATTAGCAACTCGCACAACAACATTAGATAGATGGTGCAGTAGCATAAACAATTGCACTAACACCAGCAGCTGAATTTGTAGCAGCCAAGACCAAAACACCAGCAAAGGTAGCGACAACAGTAGCTCGAGCATGATTCTTGCATCACTAACATTTTCCAGCAGTTGCATATCAATTCCAGCAGGTAGCCATATTAGAAACAACAGTTAGCAAAAACCAGATTTTTTTTATTTTTTTTATTTTCAGAATCCACTATTCATGCGAGTACTCCATACAATACCAACACAAAATCGATCTGCGGCGAATAACCTCAAGCAAACAACTGCGCATGCAACTATTTCCGGCCAAAGCGCATAACAAAATATCTTGAATCATTCCCACAAATCCTAAGTAGCAATGACAGTAGTTAAAAACAGCAACATCAACAATTTCTGCATTTAACGGCAGGAGCTTCAACTCCCACAACAATAATGAAGAACCTCTCGTTCCCCAGTTTCACTCAGACTAGAGAATCCCTCGATTCTCCTATATCAATTCTATGAAGAACCCCCCGTTTTTTAGTCTCGCTCGGACCAGAAAACCCCTCGATTCTCCTATAGCAATTTCTATAATAAGCTCGGACATGCCTTGGAGTCTCCCTCAATCTCTAGTCCATTTTTGGCTAGAAACTCCTCGATTCTCCTATCCTGAGCTACACATATGAAAACATGCAATCTAATAATTGATCAACCTGTCAAATACTCTTTGAATCCTTGAATTGAGCTTCAACTCAATTCGTATTTTCTTCGACGAAGTATCCCTCAGTTCTTAGTCAATTTGTCGCTAAGAACTCTTCGATCCTCCTATCGATATAAATTTCCTACTCTTAACATCCTGATCAACATAACCAGTAGCCTCAACATTCAACTTGTTGAAACCTGATCTTGTCCTTTTCTCTCCAAGTGATATCTCTGTGTTCCAGTCCTGTATAGTTCCCTGCTGTTTTAGGCTTGCAGAGATGCTCCCATGCTATTGAAGCCTTCTTTAATATTTCAATAACACTTGTCTATAGATATCTCCAGCAAAAGCAGAAAAGCAGTCAGCATCCTATCTACAATTGCCATCACTTGATGCAAAGCTAGCCATAAAATTTGAAGTTGTATCACTTTACCAAGCTCCGTATCCTTGAACAGTCGTCAAGCTTTTCTTTCCATTCCTTTGTTGTATGTGACTATGTACATACTCCTTGGCTCCAGGTGCACCTGCGTCCTTAGCCTCAGCACATGGATCAAAAGCAGAATGCTCTCTAGCTATTAACACAATGACCATACAGAATAGTCCAATCAGGAGATACTAAGACATCAACTACCTCAGCATTAGCCACATCTGAATCCACCACTACCACATCAATGCATCCAATTCACCAACACAAATCCAACTCTAATGACAACTCACCAACACAGAACAGAGAACAACACCACAACAACTATCAACATCTTTTCTTCAATTTCGTCAATTCACCAACACAAAATAAATGAAGTTGAGTTTCTAGAAACTCGACTATCCTCGGCGATCTGCGACGTCACAACGATAGCCAAAGGCGGAGTGTATCCGCAGGAAACGATGTCTCGTTTCTCATATTTTCTCCAATTGTAATCATTTTTAGTAAATTTGAATAAATTGGATCGATTCACAACTTAGGAACCACTTGCATCTGTTGCGTCGTGATTTCGAATTCTAAAATAAGTAAATTCAAACCTGAGATTCAATTTCGATCTCGATTGCGTCGCGATTCTGATTTTCAGTCCCTTCGCGATCGTTAATTCTTCGATATTTTGTGAATTCTTCGATCAATTGATCTCTGGATCGATTCAATTCATGAATCAAAATCCCTTGATCCTGCTCAATTCCTCTCGATCGATCTTCAATTTTGTGAAATTGAAGAACTCTTGATCGATCGCATCTGTTCTTCCTCTATATACTCGATCAACTCTTTCAGTTCGCTCGATTAAAACACTTCGAGTCTCTGATTTTCGCTTCTGATTTTCAATCGTTATTTTCTGATTTTCAGTTTTTTTTCCAGACTCCTCACTGCGATTGCAGTTGGATCGATCTATCCTATTCTGATACCATGTTAAAACTCCATAGATGTGTGATAATCTGCAGAGGCAGCAAGTAAGAGAGGAGAAGAATCGAAGGAGGAGAAAAGATAATTGTGAGAGGAAGAGAGAGTTTTGGGAGCCAACGTGCTCTTCTGTATTCTCAAAATATAACTCTCTATTCTAATTACAAGATATGTGTGGTGTATTTATAATACCCACCAATAGTATCCTACTAACTAGATTAATCAAATTATCTAATTAGCTTATAACAAACTAATATCCAACTAACTATATATATATATATATATAATGTATATATGTGGTATATCTCACAATTATAGAAATATTATAGCATGTATATAATTATAAAAAATTTAAAAAATTCCTCATATCGTGACCAGTCAAATCAATTCATAACAATTTAAACGGAAGAGTATTATTTATTAAATCACTAAATCATGAGTATTTTTATATGTGAGGGTTCGGATTTTCCCCTCATTAATTAATTATCTACTCAATTTAATTCAATAGTTTTCTCGGTTCTCTGATAATAAATAGAGATTGAAGAGTATAAGTTTTTATATGAGTGTTCAACTGACTATCTTTTATTGTATGTAATTACGCCACTGATTGCTAAGAAAGAAATGATGATAATAGGTCAAGACGAATATAAAATTTGAAGTCAGTACACGTAAAGTATATTATTGAATCAATTATTATGCCTTTATTATAACAATATATTTAGACTTAGTCTAAATATCTACAAATATATAGTTCGAATCGAAAACGGTTATAATATCATTCACCGCACAGATTTGGTCCGACTTGAATAGACAACAAGTGACCCATAAAATGGGGATAATTGTTAGGTAGATTCACGTGTGATGTTAGAAAGAACACTAAATGAAAACACAGATTTTGGTAGGGTTGTTATTGAAAGTACTGTCGAAAAAAATCTAAGTTATATCAACGGTTAGAAGGAATAGGCTCCCATATTTTTCAAATGCATAAACATCGAGTATCAATAAATATTTAAATTTTAACTTGAGTTTTCCGCATCGGAATGCTTATTATGTCGACTTGGCCTTTCATAAGTGTCTACGATTACGTCTGGGCAAAGGTGAATCCAGAATTTGAAATTTATGAGTTCTTAACTGTTAGAAGAAATATTTTCCTAATCTCATTCCTCCACAATAATGTAGTTAATATACCAAAATACATCATAAAGACGGGGAGACGATCATGCCTAAACACCTCCCTAATACTTATTTAAGATTGATAATTTACATATTCAATGTTTTACATGCTACCATATATACAAGATACTAATTAATTACAAGTATAATAATTATTAATACAAATATTACTAATTATTATTCTATCACTCCCCCGCAGTTGAAGCAGGAGGCAGATGAATGCTGAGACTGTCCAAAAAATCTTCAAATAATATCAGTGGAAGACCTTTGGTAAAAATATCTGCAATTTGATGGCGCGAACATATAGCACTCGCACTTGACCGCGTGACACCTTTTCACGGACAAAGTGGATATCCACCTCAATATGTTTTGTGCGTTGGTGATTGACTGAATTACCAGACATGTATATAGCACTACTGTTATCATAATACACCAAAATGGCTTTCAGAATCGGGCAATGAAGCTCAAGAAGGAGATTGTGAAGGCAACAAGATTCAGACACAATATTGACAACACCTCTGTATTCTGCTTCAGCACTTGATCTGGATAATGTGACTTACATTTTTAGGACCAAGAGACCAAGTTATCACAAAAAAAATATCATAGCCGGAGGTGGATCACCTCGTGTCTGGGCAGTCTCCCAGTCTGCATCTGTGTAGGAGATTAGTGTGGATGATGGATACAAGTGTAGACCGTATGCAAGAGTACCCTGTATATAGCACACAATGCGTTTTAGAGCATGCATATGATCATCCATCGGAATATGCATGAATAGACACACTTGTTGCACAACATACGAAATATCTGATCTGGTGTAAGTTAGATACTGCAGTGCTCCTGCCAAGATGTGGTAAAGTGTCGGGTCGCCAAAAGGCTTGTTGGAAGATGCACTCAATTTTGATTTAGTGTCTACCGGAGTTGCGGATGGTTTACAAGAGGACATGTCAGCCCGTTCCACAATCTCTATTGCATACTTCTTTTGGGAGAGAAACAAATCACCTGCATATTGTGTCACTGCTATGCCCAAAAAATAGTATAATGGACCTAGGTCCTTCATTGCAAATTCGAATTCAAGTTGTGACATGATGTCCTTTCGAAGAGCATATGATGAGTTAGTCAGTATAATATCATCCACATATAAAATAAGATAAACATAATTATTACCCTGATGATAAATAAACAGGGAGTGTTCAGAAGGACTATTTGAAAAACCAATCTTTGAAACAAAATTCGCAAACCATTTGTACCATGTTATGGGAGCTTGCTTCATACCATATAATGAATTTTTGAGGAGGCACACATGGTTAGGGTATTTAAAATCCCTCTACCCCAACGGTTGGTACATGTATACCATCTCATTTAGTTCGTCGTGGAGAAAAGTATTTTTGACATATAATTGATGAAGTTTCCAACCTTTTGAAATTGCCAAGCTAAGTATTGTTCGGATAGTTGCCGATTTGACCACTGGATTAAATATCCCACCGCAATCTACACCAACAAGCTGTGTTTTTCCATCACCTACAAGACGAGTTTTATGCCTCTTAAAAGAACCATCAGATTTTTCTTTGTGACTAAAAATTCACATAGATCGAATTATATTAGCATGAGGTGGATGAGGTACTAAATCACACACCATATTTTTAATAAGAGCATTGCATTCATCGTCCATGGCCAATTTTCAATTCGGATCATGAAGGGCAGTCACATGATTACGGGGTAATGAGAATTTTGAAATTTGAGTGTGTAGGCTATATTTGGTGTTAGGCTTGTGAATGTCATGTTGGCTGCGGGTAACGGATCGGGGAGTAGAACTATCTAACTGGTTGGGCGTTACGGGGCCACGATCCAAGCCACTGTCCAGTTGTGGTACAGGGACAGTGGACTTGGCCACCGATATTGGAAGACGGACTGGAGGGGTTTTGGTCCTTGGAACTGGAGGCCCAAACTGCTGGACCGAATGGACTTGGGACTGGGCCACTGTTTCGGGGCCTAGTTGGCCCAACTCCCCTTCGGTTCCTGAAATAGTAGGCGGTGAAGGAAGAAAAAATTGGGTTAAGTACGGGGGTCGATTATCATCAAGAAAATCATATGTGTGGGGTCCAGACTTATGTGTAGAGACAAATGGAAAAGTTATTTCATAAAAAATGACATGACGACTAATGATTATTCTATTGGAAGAAATATCATAACATTTATAGCCTCTATGGTTAGACGAATAGCCCAAAAAAAATACAATGAGTGGACCGTGGTTGAAGTTTGGTGATGGTAGTGGATGAAAACAAAGGATAACATAGACACCCAAAATCCCTTAATGTGAGTAGGATGAATCCCGTAGGTAAAGGATTTTTAGTGGGGCTTGGTAGGCCAAGTTTTTGTGAGTAGTATGTTTAATATGCGTGTAGCCATTTGAAGAGCATGGTGCCAAATATTTGTGGGTACTTCAGCATAGGGCTGCACAAAAGGTTAAAATCGGACCGGACCGGACCGAAGACCGAAAACTCAGATCACAAGGACCGAAGATCGGACCTAATTTCTCGGTCCGGTCCGGTCCAGGTCATTTTCGGTCCGGTCCGGTCTATTGGACCGAATTCATTCCCCCCCCCAGCCAGCCCCCCAGCCCGGACATATTGACATATCAAATATAAGTTGTAAATTAGTGAAACTTTAAATGGTCATAAATTTTCTCTCGGACGTGCGTTTGCTTCAGCCGATTTCTCCAAAAACGTCCTTCTTGACAATCAATTTCACTTTTTCCCCAAATCGTTACGTTTTTTCTCTTTTCAAATCTAAATATCTCGCGATATACAATAAATTTCAACGTACAAATTTTATGGTAATGTGTCCGAGAATGTCAATTTCAGTATTGAAAATTCAATTTTAAAAAAAAACGGGTCCCGAAACCCGACCTGATTATATATATTATATATTAGGAATTTAGAAAATTGGAATTATATATATTAATATTATATATATTAGGAATTATATAATTCAATACATATTATAAATTATATATATTATATATATTAGGAATTATATATATTATAAAAAATATATATATTTAAAATTCGGTTCGGACCGGACCGGATTTGACCGAAAACCGAAAACTCAGATGATTAGGACCGAAGACCGGACCGAATTTATCGGTCCGGTCCAATTTTTCGATCCGGACCGACTTTTGTGCAGCCCTACTTGAGCATGAGTAAGGGATGCACGAATTATATTGTATATGGTTCTTATTTTTCATTCCGCCTTCCCATTTTGAGAGGATGTGTGTGCACAAGTGAAACGAAAGTTCAAACCATAAGACTTGCAAAAATCTCAAAATTTTCTATTATCAAATTCTCCACCATTATCACATTGAATATTTTTTATCTCCCGTTCAAATTGATTTTTTATATAAGCTCGAAATTGAAGAAATGTGAAAAACAACTGTGTTTTTTTAGTCAAAGGAAAAGTCCACAAGAAATTCGAGTAATCATCTAACATAAACAAATAATATTTGTGGCCCGAAGAGCTCAAAACAGGAGAAGTACAGTGAATAATTGCAAATGGCAAAATAGTCATGAAGTAGAATAATTAAGTGACAATTGAACATGTTTACCAAGGAGGCATGAACGACACTTATTCAAAGCTGGTGTTTGAGACACGAAATGAAATTATTATTTTAAGGAATGCCAAAACAGAGACTCCCGGGTGTCCTAAACGTTCATGCCAAAAGAAGATGTTAAGGCGACAAAATTAAAAGAAAACTTGGACTGTTGAATAGATGCTGCTATTGGGTATAGCTCTCCTGTGCTATCACATCTCATGATTTACTTCCCCGTCTGAAAATCATAAACGGAAAAACCAAAAGGAACAAATTTAATCGATACCCAATTATCAGTAGTAAATTTTCGAAATGAAACCAAGTTATTAATTAATTTGGGACATGAAGGACATTTTTAAAGTTAAGTGAGGGTTTGGTGGTGATAATTTTGTAGAACCATAACCCTGAATTGGAATGTAATAACCATTTTCGATAGTAATACCATTAGTTTTGCTCAAATTAAAATAGGATGAAAGATTACATTGGGAGAACGTCATGTGAGACGTCGCTCCGATATCCATATACCAATTTGAGTCGGGTGGATTAAGTCCGAGAGTGTGCATTGCAGACTCTATATCTGTCAGGTGGGCCACTGTCGAGAGGGCTTCCTACCATTGGGTCGGTAGTGGCCCATTTACCACTGAACTGCTGTTGAAATTTCCAGTCTGCCTTGGCCAAAAACCTGGAGGCCCAAATCGCTGGAAGGTTGGGTAGTAGCCACTGGGCTGGACAGTGGGCATGTAGGTTGTCCTGGCCCAATTTCCAGTTGGGAATGGACTGGGCGGTACAACCCACGGTCACTGCCATGCCTAGGTTCCTGTCCCACCACTTTGCTACCCCTATTGTCTCCCGGAGTTGGTTCTACCGCCCTGTCCACCCCACCGCTGGAATTTTTATTTCCACCAGTTTGGTTATTTCGGGTTTTATTACCATTTCGTCTTTTTTGTCCTCGATTTTGTTGTTCAAAATTCATGAAATTATTATTGGTGGCAACAAAACTAGAATTTGGAATTGTGGCTGCCTTTTTTGCAAACCCCGTCTTTTCAAGAATTAATATGGAACGTGCTTGATAGAATAGGGGTAGTGGATTACTTTGGAGAATGAGCGTTCCCACACCACTATAGGCATCGATAAGCCCCGCAACCAATTGTAGGACTAATCGTGTAGCACCTCGTAATTTCGGGTAATGATTTGAGTACTTTAACAAAAGAAATAGATCTGAGTGTTGGAAAATTTTATTATATTTACATATGCTAATAAGGAAATTAGTAGACAAGGAAGGCGATTCCGAAATAATTTTTAATACAACAAGTGTGACGATAGAGATAATAATAATGATTGTATAGCCCTAAAAAGGTAACGGGCTAGTATCATGTTGTGAATTATGACATCGAGTATACGAAAGTCTTATGAGTTTTTAGAATTTAAATAAATTGGAATCTAGGATTAATCATGTGTATAGTTGATAAATTATACGAAAGCAGAACCCGTGCTAAAAAAAAGGTATGTGGCATTAATTAAGTCCTCCACCGCATGAATTGGCCAGGTGGAGGACACCACAGTGACCAGCGAATGTCTTTCTTTATGAAGAAACAATTGTGTGTCATTATTACTCAGAGGCTAACCCTCCAAGTCCCTTTCCTTTATTATATAGTGGAACAAAACAAACCCACTTCATTTCTTTTTCCAAATTGAAAACGTACACAGCCCCTATTCATTTCATCATTTTAGAAAATCAAACCTGCTCCTATGCTTTTCTGTTAACCAATATGATTCTAGGTCAAATATCCTAGTGTGATTAAGATTTTCTCCGCAATATCAAGCGGTATGTGAAACTCTTCCTTTTTTTTTTGACATGGTTTAATAAACGTACGATGGACGTACATGATTTCTACACAATTTAATTTCTAATGATATGTGTTATGAGAAGTGCCTTTGATTTTCTAGTAAAAAGTTCCTTTTAATGATTTGATTGAGAGTCAAATGATGGTTTAAATAACATATGGTTGCTCATGATATCTACCCGTGCAAAGTGCTACTATTCCACTTCACCGCGCCCCTCACTAGAGGGCCGGGCAGTTTATGAAGATATGATGCTTCACCGCGTCTCGGGTCGGGCAGATACGCGGGCAGATTTCTTATATGACTTTACCGGGTCCCAGAATGGGCCGGACAGTATACCTTATATGACTTACCGCGTCCCAGGATGGGCCGGGCAGTATACCTTATATGTTCACCGCGTCCTTCCTTATAGGGCCGACAATTTATGTACATATGATGCGGGTACAGATACCCAGGATAGTATATTTCACCGCGTCCCCCACCTGAGGGCCGGGCAGCTTACTTATTTATATATGATGATTATATGGTTAAGCATTCATGATTACTGATATGACTCTCATTTTTATAAGAAACAGCTGACTCTCTATTTTACCTGGAACAGTTATGATCTTCTTTACAGTACTTCATGTTTTATATACTCAGTACATTTTTCGTACTGACCCCCTTTCTTCGGGCCTGCGTTTCATGTCCGAAGGTTCAGTTAGAAAGAGTGATGGTTCACGCTGGTAAGTTGATGGTTCAGCTGATGTTGGAGCACTTTATTTGTTCTAGAGTTGCAGTGTAGTCCTGATATGATATTTTGATGTTGTATACTCTTTAGAGGCTTGCAGACAAGTGTTTTGTGGATAGTGATTTTGTATAGCGTTGTCGGCTTTGGTATGAGCATATATATATGTATAAGTCAGGTTTCTTGTCAAGAGCTTTTTAACCTTTTTCAGTTTAGTCTGTACTTATTGTGATTAAACGGTGATAGTGTAATTTGAGTTATCCGGCGGGTGAGAGTCGGGTGTCCATCGCGACCCTTCGATTTGGGTCGTGACAAATCGGTTGTTAGTGACTGGTGAACCAATATTTTTAAGTTGGTTTGACAAAATCTTCAGGCGTTGACAATATGCCTATGCATTTGAGAAATCCGTCATATCTATGGTGGAGAATTCTTGATCCAATGTGACGGCGCGAGAATTTTTATTATCTTGAAAAGTGTCCCGCAAACGATCACAAGCCTCCTTTGCAGTGAAATCTGGGTCCATTATTGTGTGCAACAAATTTGAAGAGATTGTTGCGTAAATTCATCCAAGAACTGTGGCATCAAGAGTTTCCCACAGTTCCAAGTCATCACATGTCAATGATTCCTTCCCTTTGTGATTCGCCGGTTGGATTATGTGATGAATAACCCGGTGAGAGCGGTAATATATTTTGAATAGTTTTGCCCATGTTGTGTAGTGACCATTTTCCATCTCAAGAGTGACGGAAACATGTGTTTTATGTTTAAAACGGCTAAACCTGGATGGTAAAGAGATTTGAATTCAGACATTATTTGTTGGATGAAACAAAAATGAAAAAAATAGTGGAGAGGAAAAAAAAATTCAATAATTTCGGTCAAGAGATGTTCTAGATGAAAACTTGAGAAGAACGAAAAAAAATATTTTCCGCCAATGGTAGGATTTTGGACGAAATTGATAAGAAAAAATTGGATATTTTCTTAGGCTCTTGATATCATGTTAGAAGAAATATTTTCCTTATCCCATTTCTCCACAATAATATGGTTAATATACCAAAATACATCATAAAGATTGGGAGAAGATCATGTCTAAACATCTCCCTAATAATTGTGATAAGATTGCTAATCTACCTATTCAATATTTTACATGCTATCATATATACAAGACACTAATTAATTACAAGGATAATAATTATTAATACAAATATTACTAATTATTATTCTATCACTAACAATTTCAAATTAAAAAATATATATTATAAAATGCTTAAGTGGATTTGAAGCCTCGCTAGTTGGGGAGCATAGCTCAAGTAACTTTCATTTCTGTCGCTAGACCAAGCACTTACTTTGTTAGTGAATTTCCAACAAATACTTTATATATTTAGTGAATTTTTCGATATAAATACAGAATTTGCATAAAAATTATCAAGTTTTTGAGAACCCGCTCCTTGTACCATAGATCCGCCATAAATGCGGATCATTAGATAGGAATTCAAATGGACTGAACTCGAAAATCTATAATTTAAAGAAAACATTCACATTTATCCTTTTATTACAAAAATTATATTAATATTACTGTCCATTGTATATTGTGCTCATCTATATCTTTGTCGTTTGTAGATCTCCTCGTGTATATCCTTGATTTTAATAGAATTCCAACATGAATAGAGTGGATTTCACGTGTCAAAATCCTATTGGGACAAAAATTCCAAAAATTACTCCCTTACTTTTTACTATGGTATGAAATTATCTTTCGTTATACTTCATGTTGTAGCTCTATTAGGATTAAGAACAAATACGATAACATAATCTACTCACGTACACAGCCCCTATTCATTTCATCATTTTAGGAAATCAAACCTGGTCCTATGCTTTTCTGTTAACCAGTATGATTCTCGGTCAAATATCCTAGTGTGATTAAGATTTTCTCCACAATATCAAGCGGTATGTGAAATTCATCCTTTTTTTTTGGCATGACTTAATAAACGTACGGCGGACGTACATGATTTTTCCTTAATTTAATTTCTAATGATATGTGTTATGAGAAGTGCCTTTAGTAAAAAGTTCCTTTTAATGATTTGATTGAGAGTCAAATGATGGTTTAAATATCATATGGTTGCTCATGATATCTACTCGTGCAAAGTTCTACTATTCCACTTCACCGCGCCCCTCACTAGAGGGCCGGACAGTTTATATAGATATGATACTTCACCGCGTTCCGGGCCGGGCAGATACGAGCGCAGATTTCTTATATGACTTTATCAGGTCTCAGGATGGGCCGGGCAGTATACCTTATATGTTCACTGCGTCCTTCCTTAGAGTGCCGGGCAGTTTATGTACACATGATGCAGGTATAGATACCCAGAATAGTATATTTCACCGCGTCCCCCGCCTGAGGGTCGGGCAACTTACTTATTTATATATGATGATTATATGGTTAAGCATTCATGATTACTGATATGACTCTCATTTTTATAAGAAACAATTGACTCTCTATTTTACATGACACATTTATGATCTTTTTTACAGTACTTAATGTTTAATATACTCAGTATATTTTTCGTACTGACCCCCTTTCTTCGGGGGCTGCGTTTCATGTCCGCAGGTTCAGTTAGAAAGAGTGATGGTTCACACTGGTAATTTGTTGGTTCAGCTGATGTTGGAGCACTCTATTTGTTCTAGAGTTGCAGTCTAGTCTTGATATGATATTTTGATGTTGTATACTTTTTAAAGGCTTGTAGACAGGTGTCATGTGGATAGTGGTTTTGTATAGCCTTGTCGGCTTTGGTATGAGCATATATATATATATATGTATAAGTCAGGTTTCTTGTCAAGAGCTTTTTAAACCTTTTTAAGTTTAGTCTGTACTTATTGTGATTATACGGTGATGGTGTGATTTGAGGTACCCGGCGGGTGAGATCCGAGTGCCCGTCGCGGTCCTTCGGTTTGGATCGTGACAAACTTGGTATCAGAGCATGTCTGTCGTAGGGTGTCTACAATCCGTGTCTAGTAGAGTCTTGTTTATAAGTATGTTGTGCACCATATTTATAAACAGGAGGTTACCTGACATTTAGGGATGATTTCTATTCTTTCATCTCGTAAATCGTGCAGTAGAACTGAGTTTTAAGAATTCGAGTTTAACTCGTGCCTGTTACAGTTTCGATAACCCTGATTACAAAAAAAATTTACTTCGGTTAGTTGATACTCGTAGCAAGTAAATGAGCGATTTATACCCAGACGATTGGTACGCCAGAAGAGAAATATGATTTCAAAATTATGAAAAACTATCTCACTCGTATACAGGGAGAATATAATGTAAGCTTGAGACGAGGAATATTTGAGAATCTTAGAATATTAGATAATTGTTGAGACCTTAGATATCCAAGGCCTTCTTGAATATGATATTTGACGATTGAGCTGGGTTGAAGTATGCGGTGTATGTGATTGTTTAAGGATATACACGTCTAGACTTAAGTGTTGGTTTACTTGACTGAATTGTATCTATGCAAACATGAAATATGTGGGATCATTTGATGGTTTTGCCTATGTTAAAGTGAAGGAATGAATTTGTAGATTAGTGTGTTTGATTGACACTTTATACTTATATGGTATATTTTAGTTTGTTTAGGTCTAAAATAGTTCACAATGAGAATGTGTCTGTTTTTAGATAACTGATAAATATTCCATGTTGATTTAGAATAGTCTGTCAGGTTAATTTCAGATTTGTTTAGTCGGGTATATGCTACTTAGTTAATTTAATGCTTAATATTGATAATTTAAAGATGTTAGTTGTGTATGAAGTGTCTAAATTTGATTTAATGAATTGACACGTTGGATTGAAGTTGGTTTTAGTATGTATGGGTTATTTAATTTAATGTGATGACCAATGTATTGTTTTGGAAACTGATTTGGCTATTTGTAAGTTTTTGTCATATTATCTACCTAAAACGTGTGCTACTGATTAAGAACAAGATTAGCTGTCCTATTTAACAAAACTTGTCTTATATCGTCTGATATGATAATTCAAAACTAAAAGAGAATAAGTTAAGTAGATTGATATTTGATTTGGTTAATGCCTTTCTGGCCTTAAGGCTGAATACTATCTATATTTCACATGTCTACTGCATTTTAAAGAAGATGTATATTGAATAAGATAAACGATGACATTAGCCTGATGTGAGAGGAAGCTTGAGGCTTAAGTAAGTTAAAAAAATATGGTGTTTTCCTAGCCATTATTAGATGTGTGTCTGAACCTTGCTTCATTGTCGTACAAGCATGATTTTGTCTTTTTTTTTGTTTGAGAAGAATGATGTTCTGTGGTTTCTCTGGAATAAGAGTTCTTTTAAATTCTTCTGTTGATATGTTTGAGGTTATATGATGTTATTTGTGATGAGAATTGAGAAAGGATAGCATATGTGATGATTGTGAGTTATGAATATTATCTAAATGCATCTTCTTAAAATTATTCTGAGTCTGTTTTACTGATTCATGGGTATGTTAGAAGTTATGATTAAGCATGCCTAATTATTGTTAATTTGATTTGAATATATCTATAGTTCTGGATTAGTAAGTTAAATAAGGTGTCGACTTGTAATAGATGAAGTCTTGCTAATCATTGTTAAAATAAGGTATTGAGTAATCTGTTTTGATTAACTTAAGTTTCTAATTTACAATCATTGTTTAAAATTATTCTTAATATGGTGTATTGAGCATATGTTAGGCTCAAATAGCACGATATGGACAACATTTGTTATTTGAATTGTTAAGGGAGATATTGATTAACATCTGGACAGTAAAACTTAGCTCATTTTATGCTTATCATATGTTCACTTGTTCTTATTTATGTTTAATATAGTCTTTAAGACTTGTTTAGCATTAATACATGATCATACAATGTCTCTAGTATGTGGATTTGAATTCTATTATATAGAACACTTGCATCTTGATCTAGGTTGAGGATATTAGGCTAAATTTAAATATATAAAAATGGAATATCATTTGGTATGTTGATTATCTAGGCCATGTCTAATATATTTTTAGAGGTGTCCATGCTAGTTTAAGGTGACATGTCTATTGGTTATGTATGCGCAAAATCCTGTGGTAATTACTTAATCAAACCTCTGGTTAGTTTTGTTATAAATTCTTAGACCTTATCACATATTTAGTAACTTAATGATGGGTAAAATGAAAAGATTTGGTTTGAGTATTGTTATCCCAAAGGTGATTGTATGAACCTGTTTTAGTTTAATAGCTTGGCTTGAGAATAGTCATGTCTAGAAACATCATGTCTCACTTAATTAATGGTGAGTGTACGGGTCATTTTGAATGATTGAGTTTGTTTAAATAGAGTATCATAGGTTGTGTCTAAGTGATTCATGTCAACTGTTTTGTGATAAGTTCAGAATCATGCCTTTGTGATTTTTCCTTTACTTTCCAGTTCTGCAATGACATGTGATGCCCTAAGGGCTAAATATTTGTGTAGTGTCTTGAAAAAAGGTCTTTATGTTTAGGTTTGTGAAAATGCTATTAGTGTAGTGCCTTGTATAAAGTCTTGTTTCTATCTCAACATAACTAGACTCACTAAGATATAAGAGATTGATATTTGAAAGTAATTAAAACATGTCCATATTGCTTAATATTGTGTGCTATGTGCTTTTTGAATCGTAAATCCATCAATATATAGTTTTGGTTGATTGCATGAACGTGTTTGAAATAGTCTAAATATTTTATGATGCCCTCCCATTGGATATAAAAACATATGATAAAAGCTAGGAATCATGTTGTGAAATTTGACTAAGTGCGTATACATTAGAATCAACATTCTTCTCTTCCTCTTTGAAATGTGGAATGTCCTATGTCCTGAAATTTATCTGATATTAAGGAACGCTAGAACTAAATCTCCAGTTCTGCGTGAAATCATGCTAATCTAAAGTGGTCCCAACCTGGTTTATCTATTTTTTTAGTATCAGATTTTTCCTTTACTTTCCAGTTCTGCAATGACATGTGATGCCCTAAGGGCTAAATATTTGTGTAGTGTCTTGAAAAATGGTCTTTATATTTAGGTTTGTGAAAATGCTATTAGTGTAGTGCCTTGTATAAAGTCTTGTTTCTATCTCAACATAACTAGACTCACTAAGATATAAGAGATTGCTATTTGAAAGTAATTAAAACATGTCCATATTGCTTAATATTGTGTGCTATGTGCTTTTTGAATCGTAAATCCATCAATATATAGTTTTGGTTGATTGCATGAACGTGTTTGAAATAGTCTAAATATTTTATGATGCCCTCCCATTGAATATAAAAGCATATGATAAAAGCTAGGAATCATGCTGTGAAATTTGACTAAGTGCGTATACATTAGAATCAACATTCTTCTCTTCCTCTTTGAAATGTGGAATGTCCTATGTCCATAAATTTATCTGATATTAAGGAACGCTAGCACTAAATCTCCAGTTCTGCGTGAAATCATGCTAATCTAAAGTGGTCCCAACCTGGTCTATCTGTTTTTTTAGTATCTGGATTAATTACTTTATATCCTACATGTTTAGACAAGATTAAGTATATCAACCAACATTCGAGGACGAATGTTTCTAAGGGGGAGAGAATGTAGCACCTCGTAATTTCGGGTAATGATTTGAGTACTTTAACGAAGGAAATAGATTCGAGTGTTGGAAATTTTTATTATATTTACATATGCTAATAAGGAAATTAGTATACAAGGAAGGCGATTCCCAAATAATTTTTAATACAACAAGTGTGACGATGGAGATAATAATAATGACGATATAGCCCTAAAAAGATAACAGGCTAGTATCATGTTGTGAATTATGACATTGAATATACGAAGGTCTTATGAGTTTTTAAGATTTAAATGAAGTGGAATCTAGGATTAATCATGTGTATAGTTGATAAATTATACGAAAGCTGAACCCGTGCAAAAAAAAAGAAGGTATGTGGCATTAATTAAGTCCTCCACCGCATGAATTTGCCAGGTGGAGGACACCACGGTGACCAGCGAATGTCCTTCTTTATGAAGAAACAATTGTGTGTCATTATTAATCAGAGGCTAACCCTCCAAGTCCCTTTCCTTTATTATATAGTGGAACAAAACAAACCCACTTCATTTCTTTTTCCAAATTGAAAACGTACACAGCCCCTATTCATTTCATCATTTTAGAAAATCAAACCTGCTCCTATGCTTTTCTGTTAACCAATATGATTCTAGGTCAAATATCCTAGTGTGATTAATATTTTCTCCGCAATATCAAGCGGTATGTGAAACTCTTTCTTTTTTTTTTTGACATGATTTAATAAACGTACGATGGACGTACATGATTTCTACACAATTTAATTTCTAATGATATGTGTTATGAGAAGTGCCTTTGATTTTCTAGTAAAAAGTTCCTTTTAATGATTTGATTGAGAGTCAAATGATGGTTTAAATAACATATGGTTGCTCATGATATCTACCTGTGCAAAGTGCTACTATTCCATTTCACCGCGCCCCTCACTAGAGGGCCGGGCAGTTTATGTAGATATGATGCTTCACCGCGTCTCGGGTCGAGCGAATCTGTGGCGATTTCTTATATGACTTTCTGGGTCCCGTAAATGGCGGACAAGATACCTTATATGACTTACGCGTCGTCGGGATGGTAGGCGATACCTTATATGTTCACCGCGTCCTTCCTTATAGGGCCGACAATTTATGTACATATGATGCGGGTACAGATACCCAGGATAGTATATTTCACCGCGTCCCCGCTTTGGTAGGCGGCTTACTTATTTATATATGATGATTATATGGTTAGCATTCATGATTCACGATATGACTCTCATTTTTATAAAAGCGGTGACTCTATTTTACACAGATTATGATCTTCTTTACTGATTTCATGTTTTATATACTCAAGACATTTTTTCGCGACCCTTTCTTGAACTGCGTTTACGTATCAGAAGGTTCGATTAGAAAGAGTGATGGTTCATTTGGTAAGTTGATGGTTCAGCTGATGTTGGAGCACTTTATTTGTTCTAGAGTTGCAGTGTAGTCCTGATATGATATTTTGATGTTGTATACTCTTTAGAGGCTTGCAGACAAGTGTTTTGTGGATAGTGATTTTGTATAGCGTTGTCGGCTTTGGTATGAGCATATATATATGTATAAGTCGGGTTTCTTGTCAAGAGCTTTTAACCTTTTTGATTTAGTGCATACTTATTGTGATTAAACGGTGATAGTGTAATTTGAGTTATCCGGCGGGTGAGAGTCGTATGTCCATCGCGGCCCTTCGATTTGGGTCGTGACAAATCGGTTGTTAGTGACTGGTGAACCAATATTTTTAAGTTGGTTTGACAAAATCTTCAGGCGTTGACAATATGCCTATGCATTTGAGAAATCCGTCATATCTATGGTGGAGAATTCTTGATCCAATGTGTGTGCGAGAATTTTATTATCTTGAAAAGTGTCCCGCAAACGATCCCAAGCCTCCTTTGCAGTGAAATCTGGGTCCATTATTGTGTGCAACAAATTTGAAGAGATTGTTGCGTAAATTCATCCAAGAACTGTGGCATCAAGAGTTTCCCACAGTTCCAAGTCATCACATGTCAATGATTCCTTCCCTTTGTGATTCGCCGGTTGGATTATGTGATGAATAACCCGGTGAGAGCGGTAATATATTTTGAATAGTTTTGCCCATGTTGTGTAGTGACCATTTTCCATCTCAAGAGTGACGGAAACATGTGTTTTATGTTTAAAACGGCTAAACCTGGATGGTAAAGAGATTTGAATTCAGACATTATTTGTTGGATGAAACAAAAATGAAAAAAATAGTGGAGAGGAAAAAAAAATTCAATAATTTCGGTCAAGAGATGTTCTAGATGAAAACTTGAGAAGAACGAAAAAAAATATTTTCCGCCAATGGTAGGATTTTGGACGAAATTGATAAGAAAAAATTGGATATTTTCTTAGGCTCTTGATATCATGTTAGAAGAAATATTTTCCTTATCCCATTTCTCCACAATAATATGGTTAATATACCAAAATACATCATAAAGATTGGGAGAAGATCATGTCTAAACATCTCCCTAATAATTGTGATAAGATTGCTAATCTACCTATTCAATATTTTACATGCTATCATATATACAAGACACTAATTAATTACAAGGATAATAATTATTAATACAAATATTACTAATTATTATTCTATCACTAACAATTTCAAATTAAAAAATATATATTATAAAATGCTTAAGTGGATTTGAAGCCTCGCTAGTTGGGGAGCATAGCTCAAGTAACTTTCATTTCTGTCGCTAGACCAAGCACTTACTTTGTTAGTGAATTTCCAACAAATACTTTATATATTTAGTGAATTTTTCGATATAAATACAGAATTTGCATAAAAATTATCAAGTTTTTGAGAACCCGCTCCTTGTACCATAGATCTGCCCCTGCGTCTGGATCATTAGATAGGAATTCAAATGGACTGAACTCGAAAATCTATAATTTAAAGAAAACATTCACATTTATCCTTTTATTACAAAAATTATATTAATATTACTGTCCATTGTATATTGTGCTCATCTATATCTTTGTCGTTTGTAGATCTCCTCGTGTATATCCTTGATTTTAATAGAATTCCAACATGAATAGAGTGGATTTCACGTGTCAAAATCCTATTGGGACAAAAATTCCAAAAATTACTCCCTTACTTTTTACTATGGTATGAAATTATCTTTCGTTATACTTCATGTTGTAGCTCTATTAGGATTAAGAACAAATACGATAACATAATCTACTCACGGAATAATATGAATACTGGGTATGTTATTGTCGTTACATAAACTTGAATATGTGAAAGAAAAAAACTAGATATAAGGGAAAGGGTGTCAGACATTTCCCATCATATTAACATGAGATGAATTGTTAGTTTTAGTACTTTTTATATTAAGTTGATCTAATCTAATTTAATTTTAAAAATTAATTAAATTAACTTTGGAAAAAGAAAATCTGACACTTATTTTGAAATTAGGAAGTTTTTTTTTTAAATTTGTTTTGGTGGATCTAAAGGTCCAACTGTTGACATCACACACGTTTTCAACAACATAGGAGCAAGACAAAATGTTTGAACCAAATGACCTCAAATCCAGCAAATAAGTTCGCAAGAATCTTGACCCTTTTAGCTTTTCTCCCCCTTAGAAATGAAATCCAATTCGTGGTATCAATTTAGTTCTTGCTTATTTTTTAGAAATAACGGAGATATTTGGACCAGTTCACATGCACTTCAACTATTCTACCGAGTACATGTTAGACTATTACATACCACCATCAAAGGTAAATCACCTAGTAGCATTTTTGGTCTCTTGAGATCTGAACCTTGATCTCCAAGACTTTTCTTTTCATAACAACCTCTTATAGAAATGTAGGGTAAGATCGCGTACAGTAAATTCTTGTGGTCCAGACCTTTCTTCGAACCATGCACATAGCAGAAACTTAGTGCACCGGACTAAATAAGGGAGAAATTATAGTCACCACCCACAATTCGAAACTTGGTCAATAATAGGTCTGCTCTACCCTTCTTCACTTATATACAATACTTTGTTTGCAACATGAGTAGAATCAGTAAATTCATGACGCACGACTCTAGTTGCTGAGATTTTTACAGATTTCATTAACTGCTGGACCACACCTTTACTACAACAATGGAGTTCTTGTTTTGTGCCAAAAGACAGGAGGACCACAACCAAGTCCAACAATTAACCACCAAAGGTGGCAGAAATTGGTATTCAATGAACACAGCACATGTACTTCCAGCTTTAGCATTGATATAGACCAACTACCCAAAACTTCACTGAAATAAATGCAATTTGTACACATTCAACATTTTGAAAACAGATTTGGAGTTGTGCAAGATCAAGAAGAAACACAAAGGAGTTCACAACTTACACACACTAGAAATAGAAAGGAATGATATGAATTCTGAGAATCAATACAAGTAAAAAGAGAACATGCTCATCATTATACTATAATTTGTAAGAACCAAAAAAATATAAAAGAAACCAAAGTATGATCATTAAATATAGAACCAGCTATACAGCAAGCCCTGTAAACTGGATTTTAGCTCAGATTATGATCTCTATACATACATTTTTTCCTGCAAAGCTTCAATCTTTTAATTCTTTTCCAAATTTATTCTCCCACGCCTTCAAATCTATTCATAACGATTCAAAAATAAATCTTTCTTTCTGTCACCATCTTTACTTTCATGATCACACATTAGCTAGACTTTGGTAGAAAGAGTTGAGGAAATAATAATTGTAGGAACAAGTTTTGTGCTTTGAGATTGAGTTAGTGGAAATATATGAAAAAAATCAATAAAAGGGTGGTGGGGGAGGAGAAGCATATGAAACCCCTATTACTGGTGGCAATGGCCCTTCATATACCGGAGCTGGTGGGGGTGATGGTGGGGGTGGAGAATTATAGTAGTAAACGAGTGGCGGTGGAGGAGAGGGTGGTGGGGGTAGTTCAATACAAGGAGGAGGTGATGGTGGTGGTGGGGGTTCTATACAAGGCAATGGGGATGGAGGTGGAGGCGAGTGAGGTGGCGGAGGTGAATTGTATATTGGTGGTGGAGGAGATGGTGAGTTTGGTGGAGGAGGTGATGAGTATAGGTATGATGGTGGTGGAGGAGGAGGCGAATTTGGTGGAGGAGGTGATGGGGGTGGTGGTGAATTATAGTAATAAGGCGAAGGGGGTGGAGGCGAGTGAGCAAGCGGAGGAGGAGGAGAATGTGGTGATGGTGGAGGTGGAGAATTGGGTGGTGGAGGTGGTGGTGAGCGTACACAATAAGGTAATGGTGATGGTGGTGGTGGCGACATAACTCGTGGTGGGGGTGAGTAAACTGGCGGAGGAGGTGACGGTGGAGGTGGAGATGGTGGTTGGGGTGATGGTGGGGGCAGTGGCGGTGAATAAACTGGTGGTGGTGGCGGTGGAGGAGATGGTGGAGGGGGAGATGGTGGCGGAGGTGATTGTGGTGGTGGTGGCGGTGAATAAATGGGTGGTGGTGAAGGCGGTGGATACTGTGGTGGCGGTGGCGGTGAATAAATGGGTGGTGGTGGAGGCGGTGGAGACTGTGGTGGTGGTGGCGGTGAATAAATGGGTGGCGGTGGAGTGGGAGATGGTGGCGGAGGTGGTGGTGGTGGTGGTGGTGGCGGTGGCGGTGAATAAACAGGAGGCAGTGGCGGGGGAGAAAACATGGGAGAAGGAGGAGGAGATGGTGGTGGTGGAGGTGGCGGTGAATAAACTAGTGGTGGAGGCGTAGGAGGTGATGGTGGAGGTGGTGGTGGCGAATAAACTGGTGGTGGTGGCGGTGGAGGAGATGGTGGAGGGAGAGATGTTGGCGGAGGTGATTGTGGTGGTGGTGGCGGTGAATAAATGGGTGGCGGTGGAGACTGTGGTGGTGGTGGTGGCGGTGAATAAACAGGTGGTGGAGGCGGTGGCGGGGGAGAAAACATGGGAGCCGGAGGAGGAGAGATAGGCACGACAACTGGCGGCGAAGTTGGAACAAACTTATGACACTTAAAAGCACTACAATGAATTCTCTTAGACAAAAACGCCTTACACTGACCAGCAGACCGTTGATCCGGCCGGTTCGGCAAGCAATTCCTTTGATCATCAAACTTCAAACAAACCGGTGGTTCACCAGTAAAGAAATTATAAGAATAAGTAAAATTGTCAAGCTTAGGAAGTTGACAAATACTCTTAGGAATTGATCCAGATAGCATATTATGTGCCACATTCAATTGCTCCAAATTAACCAATTCACCAAAACTCTCCGGTATTGGTCCCATCAACTGATTAAAACTTACATCAAACACCGTTAAATTATCCAACAACCCAATCTCAACCGGTAAACAAGAACGCAACCCATTATTCATCAAAATAGCCTCATTTAAATTACTCATATTCCCAATACTCGCTGGAACACAACCATGAAACCTATTATTCGCCAACACTATAACAGATACCGGTGAATTCCCAAAATTATCAGGCAACTCAAATTCAAATCTATTATGGTTTATAAAAATAGCATCTAATGGTTTATCAAATAGTTGTGAAGGTACATTACCTTCAAACTCATTAAACCTTATATCCAAAAACATCAACTTTGGTAAACTTAACACAACATAAGGAAACTTCCCAGCAAACCTGTTGTTACTCAGATCCAACTCAAACATTATCTTCAGGTTCTTGAATTTCTTGGGTATTGTACCACAAAAACGATTTGAATTTATATGGAAAATTCCAACATCTGTAAGTAACCCAAGTTCTTCTGGTAGGTACCCAGCAATGTCACCATGGTTAAGGTCAATACCAGCAACTGTACGGATTTTAGGGTTATCCAACGATGGAGCACAGAATATTCCGGTGTAGCTGCACACATTGGGACCAACCCAATTAACAGTAATATTAAAAGGGTCTGAAATGATAGCTTGTTTCCATGCTTGTAAAGCAATATAAGCATTCTTGATTCTGTTACTCTCAAAGACCATGGAAGGGTCAATGTTGACATTTTCACCAAACTCATCTCTGTAGTATAAGAGTTGACGGTGAGCTTCAAAATCAGTTAAAGGGGAATTTTGGGAAACAGTAAACTCAGCATTTGTTGTAAAGACTGAACACAACAAACAGAGCTGAAAAAATAGAAAAGAAATGGGTGTTTGTGTTTTCTCCTTCATCACATTAAGTCATCTGAAAATCAAGAATGTTTAAAGATTGAATCTTTAAGCAAATATGAGATGAAAGAAGGGATTTAGGAAATGGGGTTCTTGAATTTGTGTGTGTGTGGGGGGGGGGGGGGGGTTAAAGATAGAATGTTTAAGCAAATATGAGATGAAAGAAGTGAAGAAATAATGGAAATGGGGTTTTTGAGATCTGAGAGATAAAGGAGAGAAGAGGTTGAATTTATTTCTTGGTTTTAAGGGGATTTTTGGTGTGTGTGTGTGAAATGTGAATATGGAAAGAGGAGAAATAAGAAATTTTCCTTTTGTTTTTGGAAATTAGAGATGCCCAAAAACAAAAAAAGGACAGCTAAATCACAGCTCAAAGCCCACTAGATCCTCTCATTTTCTCTATTACTTGTATGGACTTATTACCTGCAACTAGGGGCGTTATCGGTCCGGACCGATAAAGTTTCGGTCCAGAGTTCAGATTCGGGATCGGACCGAAATCTTATCGGTCCGGTTCCGGGGCCTAATTTTTTAAAAAAAATTGAATTTTCAATACAGAATTTGACATTCTCGAACACATTACCACGAAATTTGTACGTTGAAATCTATTGTATATCACGAGATATTTAGATTTGAAAAGGGTAAAAACATAACGATTTGGGGAAAAAGTGAAATTAATTGGCAAGATAGACGTTTTTGGAGAAATCGACTGAATCAAACCGCTTTAGCCGTTTGTCCTGCCCTGTCTAGAAAAAATACGCGAAATCAAAAAAATTAGGTGAAACGGACATCCGAAGTTATAACCATTTAAAGTTTCACTAATTTACAACTAATTTATATGTCAATGCTTCAAATTAAAACATAAAGTCTACATCACATATATTTAAAACATGTAAAATAGTCGAACATTAGGAAATATTGCAATTAAAAATAATTAGGGCATGCTGAGGAGGGGGTCTGGCTGGGGCGTCTGGCGGAGGGGGGGTCTAGCTGGGGTAGGGTGTTACCGAGTATTTTATCGGGTTACCGGTCGGGCTCCTTATCGGTCCGGGTAATTTTTTGGTACTCGTATCCGGACCGTTAAGATTTCGATCCGGTTCTCGGGTAATTACCGGGAGTATCCGGACCGCTAACAGCCCTACCTGCAACTCATATTCAAACCAGCTATCAAACGACCCTAATTATTATTAGAAGAAGGGAAAAAATGCAAATATACACCTCAATTTTGTGATTTAGAGGAGACATCATTCATTATAAAGTGATGAATATATATTTCTGCCGTTATAAAATGATGCAAATATACTTTTTTGCTGAAGAATTTATTTTTAGAAATTATTTATCTTATTTTTGAATAAAAAAAATGCTACGGGGCTTTAAAAAGTCTACCCATTTTTAGTAGACATGTTTCTCTAAAGCCACATGGTAGTTTATTTTCCTGGAGGGTCGGGTCTGACCCGTTTAAAAAAATGGGTAAATTTATTTTTTTAAAGCCATAGAGATATTTTTAAATAAATCAGACTCGATCCACCAGAAAAAATTACCATGTGATTTTAAAAAATATTTCTATTTAAAAATAATATTGGTTAGATTTTTTTTAAAGCGACGGGACACTTTTTAAATTAAAACATAAGCTAAATGATTTTTTAAAAAATTTTCAGCGAAAAGAGTATATTTACACTATTTGTGTAATGAAAGAGATATATTTGCATCATTTTGTAATGACAGAGATATATATTCACCACTTTTATAATAGAGATATATATGCTCTAAATCGCAAAGTTAAGGTGTATATTTGAGCCTTTGCCCTTGGAAGAATACATATAAGGAAGATTTATGAGAGATAACCTTTTAAATTTTTTTTGGGTCAGACCTTAAAATTTTTGTTTTTTGCGAAACACGACCTTTTAACGGAAAATCATATTTTCTGTTAATAAATTAACACCTCTTATTTTAAAATCTATGTGCAAGACACATGGACATTATTTTTCCAGAAATACCCCTTCTTCCTCTTTAATATTTTCCTCTTCAAGAACCCATTTCGTCTTCAAGAACCCATTTCCTCTTCAAGAACCCAATTTTTTAGTGTATTAGGCCATTAGTTTTTGTAGTACGATGACACTATGTTAGTAGTATGCAATCAGTTTTTGTATGGAAATATTTGCAACCCACTGATTTCAGATACTTTTGTATGAACTCACTGTTGTTGCTGCAATCTGATGGCATATTTTCTGTAGTCCGTGTCTGACCACCTCTATATTTTTTTAACGATTGAATTCACTAGATCTTTAGCAAAAACAATCAGCGGCGGCAGTGATGCACATTGATATAAGTGAAGAATTGTAGTAGAACTATAGTAAAGAATTGCATAAGCATTTAATATCTCATTTGTTTCCTCCTGGTGACATAACAAGTATCCGATGTGATTCATTGTCCCCTTGTTTCTTAGAATGAGTAAGAAGGCTACGTTGCATACACATTTTTTTAACTTGAATTGCTAATTGTTAGATAAGTTGATTAACGGTGGCCTCTTCCTATCTTGAACAACTCAGTTTACCCACAATTGCAAGAAGGCCTGACTCTATCATCTCTCAGAACATAGCTGATAACTCTTGGAACCCAACCTTCAAAGAATGACAGGGAAATGGAGGATTTCCTTAATCTTCTAGACAGACAGGGAAATTGTATGGTCAGTGAGCAACCTCCAGACAAAAGGATTTTCTTGGACTCAGTTGGGTGTTGTCACATAGTATTAAAGATGCTTATAGTAGCTGGGATCTACGGAAATACCAAAAGGAATTAAAGAGGAAGAAGGGGTATTTCTGGAAAAATAATATCCATGTGCCTTGCATATGAGTTTTAAAATAAGGGGTGTTAATTTATTAACAGAAAATATGATTTTATGTTAAAAAGTTGTGTTTCGCAAAATAAAATAAAAATTAAGGTCTGACATTACCAATTTTTTTTTAAAAAGTTGTCTCTCTCAAAATGTGATATATAAAAGGTTGTCTCTGACAAATCTTCCTAAAGATAAACACTTTGTAAAGTCATACCCTTATTAGCGAGAGAAAAACTTAAAAAAGAAAAAAAGAGCGAGAATATATATAGTAAAAGCTAAAATAGCTACGGATTAATACATATATAAAATATGAGAAAATATGTGTATTATTTTATACATGATAGAAGGTGGATAACTAATAGGAATACATAAATACTTAACTAAATCTTGCATAAAATGATACATAAATTCTCTCCTAAATAATTCATGTGTTATTAATACATGCATAACTCTAAACCAGCTACCAAATGACTCCTTAGGGTTTTGGAATAATTTGTAATCACATAATTAAGTCAACAATTAAGAGCTAATTATTTGATGTTAAATAAAAAGAATAAAGCTTTCAAATACGAAATCAGAATTATAATTTAGTGGTTACGACTTTAGCAACACTTAAAGTAGAACAAAATTCGAATTAGTTTAATAGTAATGACTTCCCGAGAAGGTTTAAGTGGAACAAAATTCAGAATTTTCCAATTGACATTTTCCTCTTGTGAGCTTCTTGTTAGCTTCTCCTGTAACCTATTTAAGGGGCTATGTCACACTCAAAAGAAAAAACAAAACCTCTTAGTGATAATAGTAAATTAATATTTGATAGTGAATATATATTCTGTAATTAATATGTGGTGAAACTTTTAATTTGGTGGTCAAATTAACCACCATTCGCACAGTGTTGAGCGTAGCTATAGGGAAAAATTGGTCTATTCACCAGCTTGATGTAAAAAATGTCTCTGAGGTTTGGTATGAGAGGTGTGCTACATACATCATACAGATTGGGTTCGTGTGTAGCAAGAGTGATCATTCCCTTTTTATTTTTCATCGAGGTACTAACACAACTTATCTTATTTTATATGTGGATGACATTGTTCTGGCAACTTCTTCTGATTCACTGAAACATGAAATCATTGTCATGCTCAAGTCCGAATTTGCTATGAAAGACTTAGGTAAGTTGAGTTACTTTTTGGGAATATCAGTAACCAGACCCGCACATGTCATGTTCTTATGTCAGTGTAAGTATGCAAAAGAGATTGTCTACATGTCTAAAATGGTAAACTGCAAGATCATGTCCACTCATGTTGACTCAAAGTCAAAACTCAGTGCAGATGACGGGGATCCGGTCAGCGATCCCTCTCTTTATAGGAGTCTTGCAGGTGCTCTTCAGTATATCACCTTCACTCGGCCCGATATTGCATATGATGTTCAGCATGTGTGCTTGTTTATGCACGCTCCTAGGGAGCCTCACTTTACATCTCTTAAGCGTATCATTCGGTACGTTAAGGTCACTCTTGACTATGGACAACATCTATATCCCTCCATACCGACTAGGTTGCTTTCTTACATAGACGCAGATTGGGCAGACTATCCGGACACCCGTCGCTCTACGTCCGACTATTATGTATTGTTTGGGGATAATATTATTTTGTGGTCTGCCACGCGGCAAACCACGCTTACAATATTTAAATTTGTCTCATTATATATTTTCTATTTTAATTCATTCTAATAAAATAACATTTTTCTTCTAAAAACTAATTAATTTTTGCATCTTAATTCAAATTTAATGATATGACTTATGGAGACTTGCATAATATAAAAGTTTATTTTGTATAAATAGATGGTAGGGATGTCAGTGGGGCGAGTAAATACGGGTACCGCCTCGCACCCACTCCAGTTGGGTCGGATATGGAGATGATTTGGTGGGTGGTGGTGCGGATATGGGTATCAAAAGTGCTACCCGTCATGGATAGTGGGGTGGGGGTGAATTTCATATAAGACCAGCACCACACTCGCTACCCGCACCGCCTAAATAATGGGCATGCAACTTGTTTCCTTAGCCCAAAGTCCAAACATGGTTTAAAAGTGAAAAAGAATAAATAAACATTCTCAGTTTTTTACATACACCGTACACATATAACCCATCTTGCGAAATTCCAGGAATTTCAAAACTCAAAACCAAAAGCTTCCCAGGACGAAACTCAAAAGCCAACCCTAAATCCCTAATTCCTAAAGCCAAACTCAAAAAAAGAAACTCTCTGCGGCTGCCATGAATCCTTGATACCATCTTCATCTCTTTCTATTCAAGGTAAAACTCATCTTTATTTCTTTCTATTTTTTTCATTCTTTGTTAGGCCTTCACTTTTCAGTTCATATTAATTATTTTTCATTATTTTCAAATCCTCCTTCTTCAGTTCTTTGTATTATTCAGTTAAATCTCGTATCTCCTCTAAAGTTAAAGTATTTATTTTATTTTTTAATAATATGATAATTTTTGTCAATTAAAGAGGAAATGAGAAAAATTAAGGTGATAATTAATTAGAGCGGAGTCGGTAAAATTAAACGCTAGTTGCAAATGATTTTGGGTTTGTTGTTTTGGTGCGTAAAAGACAAATATTTTGGTTTTGACTATTGTACTGTGGGGCGGGTAAATGCGGGTACCGCCCCGCACCCGCTCCAGTTGAATTGGGTATGGGGATGGTTTGGTGGGTGATGGGGTGAGTACGGGTGAAGGAATTACTACCCGTGATGGATAGTGGGGCGGGTGTGGGGGTGGATTTTAGATAACGGGTCCGGCTATGGGGTACCCGCCCCCGCCCAGCCCATTGACATTCTAATAGATGGAAAATGAAAGACGTGTGGAGCTTTCACTTGCCATTCATTTAAAAGAATTTTGGTATTTTAGATATATTTAGTTTACATTTATAGAAAAAAGTTTTTTATTGCATATATAACCAGACTTTTTTATAACAATCTTTCTCTATAATAACGTATTATTATAATGGTCAACTTTTTCTTGAAATTTATTTTTCATATTATATTATATTATATGTGTTGGATATAAATATAAAATTACAAGAAAATGGAAAAGCAATAACAACAACAACTAAATAATAAATCTGGAAATTAAACAATGAAATGGTCTTGCTGAGTCGATTGAAGTTTCAATCTTTCCTTAAGATAATATTGCCCCGTATATTCCTTTAACGGTGGTATGTCAACTTATCTCCCAAGATAAAACAACAATCAAACTAATGAGTAAACGAAAAAACTCAAGAGTTCGCTTATGAAGAAAGATCTTTGAGTGTTTGATTGCAAGAGAGGAAGAACAATTTTCACAAAATTGTCAGGTTTAGAATGTCAAGTGTGTAAGGTGTTTTCCAAATGAGCCCAAGGCATCATTTTATAGTGTTGGAGAAGATGGCCTTCCATTAGCCTAATAATGACATTGAATGACCAAGTAATGGCCTTGAGTATGGAGTTACAATTCAGCCAAATAATGACTGAATTCATGAGCAACATAATGGAGAGTTAATACTCCAAAGTCAGCCCAAAGATCACCTTAAATTCGCTTCTAACGTTTCGAATCGCCGCAGCGCGACCTGCAGTCAAGGCGCGCCAAACTTCGTAGAGTTTCGTGTCGCCGCCGCGATTCGTGGTGGCGCCGTGGCGCCGAGATGGTTTTTCGGCGTCGCGGTCCTTTTTCCGACTCGTTTCGACATTCACACTTTGTACACTTCTTCTTTCATTTACCAACGTGAAACCAACGTCATTTGGCCAATAACCGTCTATTACCTTACGTCTCAAACAATTCGTATACGTACCAATATCTGTTTCATTTAAGAAATTATGATCCTTGACACTATATGTGCACGTGTGTGGAAACAACGTGTCACGACCCGACCCCGGGCCCGCGACTGGTACCCTACCTGGGAACCCCTATAGGTATACATCAGAGACAACCAACGGAAGCTAAATAATCTCATAGACATGCGTCAACATGAAGTAAGAAACATGCTAGCCGACAGGGCCGCTTCTATATACATATATACATGATCCAAAAGATCTACATCTTCTTTTTTTCAAGTCAAACCCACAACATGACTACAGACCTCTAAGAGTTTTAAACAGTACTAAGACGGGACAAGGCCCCGCCGTACCCCTGAATGTACATACACCAAAACACAAGGCCTGTACCTATATATCAAACTCCGGAACAAATGGAGCTATCACAAAAGCTGAGTGGAGATCCTAAGCTCTCGGTTCACCAACCTGAGTACATATCCCTGCGGCATGAACGCAGCCCCCCAAGGAAAGGGGGTCAGTACGAAAGATGTACCAAGTATGTGAAACTGTAAGTACTGTAAAGGAGATCATTGATGCGCGTAATATGCACACACTTTTAAACGCAAGTGCACGTTATCGTATCAAGTAGTATAGTCTTAGATAAGACCGAATATCGTCCTCTAGGATTAGGGTTCAAGTACCAATTATCTATTTTCTAGTATCTATTTGGTGGATTAATGATTGATTGGTTGTTTATAACTAAGAATTATGAAAGCTATTTTAACTATAAAGATTTACTTCAGTGATGATGAGAATAGGGCTTCTATGTATCCTCACTATCCGCTTATGCTACTTACTAATGCATTACTTATGGTATTCTTCTTTTGGAGAAAGCAGGTTTACGAAATCGTTTTATACTCCCGTTAGGGTTATATAAACACTCAACCCCAGTATTGTTCCTTACCTAACTTTCGCTGATAAGGGTAACTCTATAGGAGGATTAAGAACAAAAACCTAGTTGGCGATCACGCAATGCGCAAAATTAGGGTTGTTAAGCCTCTCATCAACGCTACAAAGCTAATTGAGGTATTTTCATCCCCAATTCAAGCCTGTCTACCCAACTTACAGCATATTCACAATCCCCCCTTTTCAGAATCTGATTAGAAATCATATAGTGATAATTAGTTGTCAATTAATTACCAAGAATTCAACTCAATTATTGGATAGATCTCTCAATAAGAAAAACAACCATAAGCATGCATTAATTTATAGCATAAGTTTCAAGCAATTCAACATAGAAAACCCTATAAGAGAATTAGTTCCTAGCCATAAATATGACAAGAACTAATTCAAAGTTCAACATCAAAACTGAAATAAAGTAAAGAAAAAGAAAAGAAAATTACTAAGAACGAGTCTCCAAGCCAAGCATCCAAGGGTTGTGTTGTGGAATATTTACAAGATGGATTGGTGGATGGAAGGATGTAGAATGGTGAATGGTAGAATGGAGAATGAATAATTCTTCTAATGATGTAGAGTATTTATAGCCAAAGAATCCTTTAGGTGAAGGGTTAAGGATTTATGTAGGAAAGGAAAAGTTATTAGAATCCTTTTAGGTAAGGGTTTTTAGGTAGGAAAAGGTTTTTCTTTAGGTATGAAAAATTATCCCTTTTTGAAGGAAAAGTTATCCCTTTAGGATTCTGAAACATGTCAAATTCGCCCAAAGATTTCACAATTCGCGTCGGCGCGGCATCAGCCATGGCTACCAAATTCAGAACTCTTGGGACTTTCAAGACTTTGGGCGCCATGCTGCTTTCTGTACATACGGTGACATTTTTTCGCGAATTTCCGTTTAAATGCGTCTTTTCTCGTCGGACTTCGTCGATTTTCTCTATAATTCGGAACTTCTTAGACTTCATTTCTTGGCCCTTTTGTGTGCAATTTCATCTCTTTTATGCTCATTTCATCTCCTTTTCGTCATTTCTCCATTTTTGACCGCTGTGACACAAAAGAAAGGAAAACGACCCTAATACTGTACTAAACATAAATAAAATGAGTAAAATACTAACTAAAAATGACTCAAAAAGTGTATATAAAATACACCGATCAATCATACAGTCCAAATATAAACCAGGAGACAAGTATGATAATCAAAATAACAGTACAACTGTGCCTTATCAACCATGAGAGTAGTGAGAGTAATCTGTACCGTGTTAACATAGGAAGGTCATGATTAATTTAGGGTCACCCGTCCGTAGTATCATTATGCAATCCTATTCATGGGACTGTTTCACCCGCATAGGTGATCGGTGTATTTTATATACACCTTTTGAGTCAATTTTAGTTAGTCTTTTGTCCCATTTTGCACAATTAAGTGTCGTATTAGGATAGTTTTTCTTTCTTTTGAGTCAAATTGGTTAAAATGGCCAAATGGCGGAAAAAGAGCAAAAAGAGGGCAAAAGAGGAGATGCCAGAGCTGGAAACAGAGAAAGTGGCGAATGAGGGAAAAATCAAGACCAGCACACGCGCCTCGCAGCGAGCGCGCGCCCACTATCCGTAGAGGTCGAAGACTGGGCCGCGCTCCTCGCCGACAACAAAAGTAGCGCGGCGCTAAACATCCGAGGAGCTACAGAAGATACTGGCGCGCGCCTCGCATGCCAGATATCGTGCGGCGCTAAACACCCGACGGATTGCAGAACTTCCGGCCGCAAGGCTGTCTGCAGGCGGCCGACGCTGAAAAATTAGGTCTTTGACGAAAATCGGGCCAGCTGAAGGAAAAGAGGAGGCGGTTTGCGGCTATAAAAGAGAACCCTAGGCGCTTTTAAGAGTTCCCTTCGCACAAATGAAGACTTTGGCTTGGAGATTGGATACCATTAGTTTAGTAATTTCTTTTCCTTTTCTTTACTTTATTTGATTTTATGATGAACTTTGAATTAGTTCTTGTCATATTTATGGCTAGGAACTAATTCTCTTATGGCTTTCCATGTTGAATTGCTAGAAACTTATGTTATAAATTAATGCATGCTTATGGTTATTTTTCTTATTGTGAGATCTATCCAATAATTGAGTTGAATTCTTGGTAATTAATTGACAACTAATTATCACTATATGATTTCTAATCGATTCAAAAGGGGATTGTGAATACGCCTTGTAAGTTGGGTAGACATTCTTGGATTGGGGATGAAAATACCTCAATTATTTATGTAGTGTTGATGAGAGGCTTAACAACCCTAATTTTGCGCATGCGTGACTGGCCAACTAGGTTTTTGTTCTTAATCCTCCTATAAAGTTATTCTTATCACCGAAAGGTAGGTAAGGTGCGATACTGGGGTTGAGTGTTTATATAACCCTAACGGGAGTATAAAACGATTTCGTAAACCTGCTTTCTCCTAAAGAAGAATACCATAAGTTAATGCATTAGTAAGTAGCATAAGCGGATAGTAAGGATACATGGAAGCCCTATTCTCATCACCACTGAAGTAAATCTTTATATTAAAATAGCTTGCATAATTCGTAGTTATAAACATCAAATCAATCATAAATTCACCAAATAGATACTAGAAAATAGATAGTTGGTAATTGAACCCTAATCCTTGTGGACGATATTCGGTCTTACTAAGACTATATTACTTGTCACAATAACGTGCACTTGCGTTTAAAGTGTGTGCATCTTACCGCGCATCAAGTTTTTGGCGCCGTTGCTGGGGATTAGGCAATAGTTCAATATCAAATTTATCTATTTTCAATTTCTAATTTGGTTTTTATTTTAATTTTTATTTTTTTTTATTTTTACGTTTTTATTCATATTTTCGAAAAGTTCGAGGTGTCGTGATTCTTTGTTGGTTTTGATTTATCTCAGGAATTTGTTAGATATGGATTTTTACTGTCAATATGACAGAGAACCAACCATAGAGGAAGAGAGGGAGGAGTTAAGAGAAACTATACTCAGTCTCACGAGATACCAAAATCAGTTCATAGATGAAACAAGAATGGTCATGCAGAAGTTGGAAACGCAAATAACAGAGCTCGCGATCATATTCAACAGCGAAACACATGAAGAGCAATCTGCACCTGGGGTAGGCAATGAGGAAACACAATGTCAGGCAATTGACCTGAAGGATGCCGAATCAGGGGAGAT
Source organism: Przewalskia tangutica (assembly GCA_029844215.1). Classification (NCBI taxonomy): domain Eukaryota; kingdom Viridiplantae; phylum Streptophyta; class Magnoliopsida; order Solanales; family Solanaceae; genus Przewalskia; species Przewalskia tangutica. The sequence goes on from CM056720.1 coordinate 5,532,831, forward strand.
AGAGAGTTCGCAGCAGCCATGGCCGCGCCGATGGCGAGGCGTGGCGAAGATTCTGAGACAATCAGAGACGGTCACGAAGGTTCCGTATCCGAGGCGGTCACGAGAAAGTGGCGCGGCTGAATCAAAAATCGAGAAATCAGCACCAGCTATGGCAACCGCACCCCAGGTGATGATACCATATCCTCAGAAATTAAAAACATGCACCCTTGACAAGCAATTCTCCATTCGCGAGGTCCTCAAACAATTGCGGCTCAATATCCCATTTCTTTGAAGCATTAGAACAAATGCCGAGCTACGTCAAGTTCATGAAGGATGTGCTTAGCAAAAGAGGAGGATAGAGGATTACGAAAGCGGTGATGTTGGTGAGGAGTGTAGTGCCGTCTTACGAGACAATCGCTCAAAAGTTACAAGACCAGAGCTTTACCATCCCATGTACTATTGGGAAGTTTGAATGTCAGAAGGCACTGTGCGACCTAGGAGCAGGCATAAATCTGATGCCCTATCTAGTTTTCTGCAAACTATAAATGGGAGAAATCATACCTACAAACATCACCTTGCAGTTAGCTGACCGCTCAATTGTCCATCCGAGAGGAGTCATCGAAGATGTTTTAGTGAATGTGGACAAGTTCATCTTCCCCGCCGACTTCGTTATCTTAGACATACAAGATAACGATGGAATCTCCATCATACTTGGCAGACCCTTCTTAGCAACAGGACAGGCGCTCATTGATGTTCACAAAGGGGAGTTGAAGCTTCGAGTAGACGAAGAAGAGGTGATTTTCAATGTTTTTCGAGCAGCAACTTTTCCAGAGGCCAAGGATAAGCGCTCGACCATCGATCTTAGCGAAGAAGCGATGTCGACCAAAGAGTTCGGATATGATGATACGCTGAAGAAATCGACCACGTGGGATGATGATAGTAGAAGCGATCAGATCGATGGAGTATGCAAATTGGATGAATGCTTATGAAAAATGGGATACAAGGAAGTATGAGGAGCTTGGGCCAGTGCGAGCGATCATTACCATCCACGAGAAGGCTCCAGAGTTAGAGTTAAAAACTACCCAATCATCTACAATACCAATACCTAGGTGAAGAAAAAACCTTACGGTGATCATTTCATGCCACCTATCCACCAAGAGATTGACAAACCGCTAAGAGTACTAAAGAATCACTGGCGGGCCATTGGATGGACATTAGCGGACATAAAAGGATAAGTCTATCGACGATGTGCATACGATCCATCTAGATGAGGAAATCAGACCATCCATCGAAGCCCAAAGGCGACTAAACCCAAACATGAAAGAGGTAGTGAGAAAGAAAATCCTAAAATGGCTCGATGCAGGAGTAATCTACCCCATATCCGAAGCGGCCGTGGGTAAGCCCGGATGCAAGTGGTGCCGAAAAAGGGTGGAATAACGGTGGTGACCAACGAAAAGCGAACTCATTCCTCGAGCGGTCGCGGATGGAGAATTTGCATTGACTATCGCAAAGTTGAATAAAGCAACTAGAAAAGACCACTTCCGTTGTCATTCCTAGATCAAATGTTGGACAGACTTGCGAGGCATAACTACTCGCTTTTTGGATGGATACTCGGGGTATCACGATTGCAATAGCCCAGAAGATCGAGGAGACAACATTCACCGTTCTGTCGCGTACATTTGCATTCGAAGGATGCCATTCGGACTCTGCAATGCACCGCAACTTTTCGAGGTGTATGATGGCAATTTTTTCAGATATGGTAGAGAGAACTATAGAAATATTTATGGATGATTTTTGGTCTTTGGGCATCATTCGATGAGTGTTTAAGGCATTTAGAAGCGATGTTAAGCGGTGCGAAGAATCTAACCTTGTGCTAAATTGGGAGAAGTGTCACTTCACGGTAATGAAGGAATAGTCTTGGGACACAAAATATAAAAACAACGTATTGAGGTGGACAAAGCAAAAATTTCTTTGATAGAAAATCTCCCACCTCCAGATGTCAACAAAAGTCGAAGTTTCTCGACATGCAGGTTTTTATAGAAGATTTATCAAGGATTTTCAAAGGTCTCAAAGCCTCTTTCCACATTGCTAATGACGGGGGTTGCCTTCGACTTCAATAAAGAATGCTTATCCGCATTTCAAACGCTCAAGGAGAAGCTCATTTCAGCACCCATAGTCATTGCACCAAACTGGGAGCTCCCATTCGAACTAATGTGCGATGCAAGCGACTATGCAGTTGGAGCGGTGCTTGGACAGAGAATCGACAAGGTATTTAGATCCATTTACTATGCTAGTAAGACTCTAAACGACGCACAGTTAAATTATGCAACTACTGAAAAAGAACTACTAGCTATAGTATATGCGTTTGAGAAATTCAGGCCATACTTGATTGGGAATAAAGTGATAGTATACACTGACCACTCTGCTATAAAGTACTTGATGACAAAGAAGGATGCGAAGCCTCGCCTCATCCGATGGGTCCTGCTCCTGAGAATTTGGCGTAGAGATTCGTGATAAGAAAGGCAGAGAATTCGATTCTGGACCACTTGTCAAGACCGGAAAACACGAGCCGAGAACACGAGGATGTGCAAATAAATGATCACTTTCGCACGAACAATCGCTTAGAGTAAGTATGAATTCTAATTTACCTTGGTACGCTGATTTTGTCAACTTTCGTGCAGCTAAAGTACTAGCCCAGGCTTGTCGAGACAGCAAGTGAAGAGGTTTTATTCAGAAGTAAAGCATTACTATTGGGAGGAACCGTTGTTATACAAACATTGTGCCGACCAAGTCATCAGGCGATGTATACCAGAGGAAGAGATGCACCAGGTTCTCACCCATTGCCACACCTTATCATGTGGTGGACACTTTGGGGCATCAAGAAGCGGCAAAGGTATTGCAACGCGGATTCTATTGGCCAACACTCTTTAAGGATGCCCATACCTTTGTGCAGAGATGTGATAATTGTCAGAGAACAGGGAACATCTCAAGACGAAACGAAATGCCTTCGCAAGGGATATTGGAAGTAGAACTATTCGATGTGTGGGGAATCGATTTCATGGGGCCATTCCCGCCATCCTTTGGAAATCAATACATCCTTCTGGCAGTTGACTATGTGTCCAAATGGGTAGAAGCAGTGGCCACCAAAGAAAACGACAGTAAGACTGTTCAAAAATTCCTCCAAAAGAATATTTTCACAAGGTTCGGCACCAAAAGCTCTCATCGATGTGAAGGAGCCATTTTTGCAATAGACAGTTGAATTCATTGCTTTCCCGATATGGAGTTTACCATCAAGACTACAACCGCTACCACCTCAAGCTAATGGGCGGCGAAGTATCAAATAGAAGTAAAGAGCATATTAGAAAAGGCGGTGAACGGCTCGAGAAAAGACCGGTCCATCAAATTGGATGGACGTTGTGGGCATACCTGACAAGATTCAAAACACCAATTGGTATGTCACCTTATAAATTAGTCTTTGGTAAAGCATGTCATTTGCCAAGAGAGTTGGAACACGAGCATCTTGGGCAATGAAGAAGTTAAACATGGATACCACTACAGCGGGACGGAGGAGGCTACTACAATGGCGAATTAGATGAATTCCGACACAATGCCTGAGAATGCAAAGATCTACAAGGAACGAACGAAAGCATGGCACGATAAGAATTTGATACCAAAAGACTTTCAGAAGGACAACAAGTGTTGTTATTCAACTCAAGGTTGAGATTGTTTCTAGCAAGTTAAAATCACATCGATAGGACCATACACGGTGGTGAGTATTCTCATATGGGCGATTGAAATAAAAGGAGAGAGAAAGTCGCCTTCAGTAAACGGACAGAGGTTAAAACCTACGATCAATGAAATGGAAAACATGAACTTGGTAACTTCTCATACCTTAAAATAATAAGGAACTTGCGTCCGCTAAAAGGCGTTAAAAACGCGCTTGTTGGGAGGCAACCCAATGTTTTTAATTATGTTATTTCAATTTACGTTATTTTTGATCGATCTCACGGTCTTGGGTTCTTGTGTCTATGATATGTTGTGGTGAAAGCCGAGGATGTGGAAGGCGAAAAATGAAGAAGCGAGATACCCGGAAAAATCGCCATAAGCCATGCTTTCCATTCATGAGGCGCGCCAATAAACCGTAAGATGTTAAGAACTTCCAGTATGGCCGTTTCTGGCGCGCGCCACGGAAAATATGAAAATCGAAGACACCATGATCCGAAGGCCTCTCGCCAAATCAAAACACGAGAATGCTCCTCCTCACTGAATTCAAATTATTATCACTATGACCACCATTTTAACCAAAGTTTGCAAGTGTCTATTTCTTTTACTGTAGTTGAGTCTACACACATTGGGGACAATGTGTGATTTAAGTTTGGGGGTGTTTTCTTTATGTGTCATGTTATGTTTTACTTAAGTCTTTTTTATTGTTTTTATGTTTATTTTGAGTCACCAAATTTTTTTCTTTTTAAGTCATAATTGTCTGTCAAAGATCATAATTGTTGTAGTTGCTAGAAACACCTAGTGAAGTAAGGTGAAATAATGTAACGGAATTGAAACAACTATCTATACACTTAGGTTAGATATGCCAAAAACTCATAGAATCTGTCTATTTGGAGTTTCTTGCTTGAATTACGCATACTAAATGATAAATGCTTATGTGTTATGATTGCTTGCTATTTGAGGCGAAATAGTTAGGATATGCATGTTAGGGAGATGACTTAGGCATTTCTTTGATAGCCAATTCTTACCATTCTTTTCTATCCCGTACTTTAAAAATATCCCTAGTCAGCCCCATTGAGCCTAAATTTGAAACTTCTTCTTTGACACCCTATATTCCCACAAAATTGTACCATAAGTGAAAATATGAACTAGTGGAATACATTGTGTTAAAAAAAAGACAAAAAGAGTGAATAAGTCTGCTTTGACCAATACAAAAGTAATAAGAAATAGGCAAAAGCCTAAGTTTGGGGGTGCTTGTCATTATTATATACTTCACTCTCCCAAAACAAAAGAGGGGAAAGATAGAATCGAAATGAAGAAAAGAACAAAAAGAAAAAGGGAAATACTGAAAAGCTGAAGAGCTTATGGTACACGAAATGAGCCTAAATTGCCTATTTTTTCCTACCTATACCTAAGCCTACATTACAACCCTTAAAAGTCCTGAAGATCTCTTTTGTGCATATCCAGAATTAGTGGAGAATAGCAAGTAAGCATGCCATAGGATTTTTGAATTTATATGCATGATCTAGTATATTGACTTCCATTAAAGCATGATGAATAGGAGTTTGCGAAATATCTAGCTTAATGTGCTGAAATGTCATGCTATATGTTCCTGCATATTATTTTGCTAACCTTCATGTTTTTCTAGTTAACACTAATGCAGCAAAAGTAATCAATGGCAGTGAGTCTTTTATTTTCGTTTCTTTGAGTCTTTTATTTTATTTCTTTCTATCTTTGCTCGAGGGCGAGCAAAGGTTAAGTTTGGGGGTATTTGATCGGTGTATTTTATATACACCTTTTGAGTCAGTTTTAGTTAGTATTTTGTCCCATTTTGCACAATTAAGTGTCGTATTAGGATAGTTTTTCTTTCTTTTGAGTCAAATTGGTTAAACTGGCCAAATGACGGAAAAAGAGCAAAAATAGGGCAAAAGAGGAGATGCAGTGGAAAGCAGAGAAAGTGGCGAACGAGGAAAAATCAAGACCCGTAGCGCGCGGCCTCCGATCAGCGGGGCCGGCGCCACTATCCGAGAGAGGTCGAAGACTGGCGCGCTCTCGCCGAGCAAAGCGAGCGCGCGCGCTAAACATCCGAGAAGCTACGAAGAATCTGGCCGCGGCTCCGAACAGCGAATATCGGGGCGCGGCGCTAAACACCCGGACGGATTGCAGAACTTCCGCCGCGGCCATCTGCGAACGCGGCGGCGCGGAAAAATTAGGTCTTTTGACGAAAATGGTCGAACTGAAGGAAAAGAGGAGGCGGTTTGCACTATAAAGGAGAACCCTAGGCGGTTTTAAGAGTTCCCTTCTTGCACAAATGAAGACTTTGGCTTGGAGATTGAATACCATTAGTTTAGTAATTTCTTTTCCTTTTTTACTTTATTTCGATTTTATGATGAACTTTGAATTAGTTCTTGTCATATTTATGGCTAGGAACTAATTCTCTTATAGGCTTTCATGTTGAATTGCTAGAAACTTATGTTATAAATTAATGCATGCTTATGGTTATTTTTCTTATTGTGAGATCTATCCAATAATTGAGTTGAATTCTTGGTAATTAATTGACAACTAATTATCACTATATGATTTCTAATCAGTTACGAAAAGGGGATTGTGAATATCTTTGTAAGTTGGGTAGACATTCTTGGATTGGGGATGAAAATACCTCAATTATTTATGTAAGCGTTGATGAGAGGCTTAACAACCCTAATTTTGCGCATTGTGCGTGACGGTCAACTAGGTTTTTGTTCTTAATCCTCCTATAAAGTTATCCTTATCACCGAAAGGTAGGTAAGGTGCGATACTGGGGTTGAGTGTTTATATAACCCTAACGGGAGTATAAAACGATTGCGTAAACCTGCTTTCTCCTAAAGAAGAATACCATAAGTTAATTGTCACGACCCGTTAGGGGCGTGGTCGTGCCTTACCGGGCACCTAGTGACACAACATCGAGTAATGTCGAACATAAAACACATACATGAACAAGTGAAGTACAAAAGCGATGTCGAGGAAAACTTGCCTTTCGTATATAAATAACCACTTTTTCAAATGAAGCAGTTTAATCCTTTTACAACCCGCCCACAACGATTACTAGCACTTAAGAAATGATACGACAACGACGGGACGGGGCCGTCATACCACGAATGTAGCACCTACAACGGGGACTATACGAATAAGCCTCGGAGAAACGGAGCTTCCCAAAGCTGAATGTGACCAAGGCGAGGATCAACGGCGGTGTACCTTTACTGCGGCATGACGCAGCCCCGAAGAGTCGATCTGTAGTGCAGAGTATGTGAAACTAAAAATAAATCGTAAATGAAATCATAGTAGTCTATACAAAGCGGAGACATGTATGATAACAAACTACGATTCACCATAAATAAGCGATCATGTCAAGTCGGGGACTCACGCCTCAAGTCATCACTCAATTTTAACAATGGGTCTCACGCCGACCAGATCAATGGTGCCCGTGGAATACCTTCCTCACTGCCGGCAGTTTATGATATACAAGCGCGAGAATACACATGAACACGTGTCCCACTGTGTCCTAATAAAGCGATGCAGGTAAGTGCGAAGGCATAGCCGACTACTAACACCAGCATGCAACAAGGTCATAAGGTGTCATGATATCTGTCTGCACCGTCACATGATAAAAGCGGTCACTCGCCCGCGATATCAAATGTGCGCGTCTAGCCACTGGAACTCTCCGCACTCCGCGTAGGCGGTCGAGATAGGCGCGTGAGGTATAACCCGCATCGAGGTAGCTACTCCCCGATCGTCCCGACTCGCGATCCGCGTAGCGCGAGACCGCGTGACCACAAGGCGCCGCTAACACGGAGCTCCGTAGCTCGCATGGATCCCTGGACCCGCGTAGAGGTATTCTCGAATCATGGTCCTGCATCGCTGAGTCTACCCGCGTCGGAGGCGGCTTAACCTCCGAACACAAGTCAAGGTGAGTGGTACAATACCAACATAACGGTGATAGTCAAACAACTTTAAGCGCGATCGAGGAAAACCCCTTTACACTAACATCACAAGATACTAACACGTAGCGTCCCAACATGTTTACTTCTCAAATCAACAAGAAAGTATTTACAAGGCTATCACGAACCAATACAATAGAGTATTCACACAAGGTACTTTACTAACAAGTTCGTATCTAACCCCAAAGTACTTCACATTAAATCTTTAAAAGATCTGCTTTCTTTCACATAAGTCACCTGATACGTAGTATAAAATAGAGTGACTATCCTTTTAAGAAAACCAAAACTCTTACCTTTGTAAAATCAAGTAACAACATTATTTTCCAAACGTCAAGTTTGCCTAATATCAAATGTTCACGTTTCTTATTTTAGAAAGGTTTAAATGTTCATAGTTTTATTCATTTAAGAATATAATTCTCTTTTAAACAATCGGAGAAACATAAGCCTTATATGTGAGTAGGACATTCTTGTTTATAACAATCTTATTACAAGACCATGATCTAGGAAATATCATTTTGTCTCATCTTAGCTTCATGCAGATGGAAGTTTCTCTGGTTTTAATAATACTTAATTATTCAAAACATTTCCTTTTAATGTATTGCGATGGTTTGTCGATACACATTCCGATTTCCAAATCGAGAAAGCATTCTTAAGCCGTTATACCTAACTTCCCATAAAGCTAGTATAACTCTTAAGTTTTCAAACACCAAGTATTACTTCTCCTTTCAAAATGATTCAAAAAACTTTTGAAATACTTCAAGTTCTTTCTTATCATATAACAAGCCGATTATAGTTCAAATCGATTACCTTTTAAAAACCATGTATTTTCTTACTAACATAAAGTCATTATAACCAACTTCCCATAAAGCCGTTATAACACTTTATGTTTTAAACCACTCAAACACATTTAGCACGTATGCGTCACTGGTACTACATAGTTCACACATATCATGCTAGAAGAGATAGGAAGAGGTTCACATACCTCGCGACGAGTATCGACTCATAGCAAAACGCTCAAGTACTTCCAACGTCGGCTCCTTAAGCCACGTGGATCGCGCCACGTGATACATCAACCTATAAGGCCACGCGGCTTATTAACATTTAGATCTCATCGTAGAACATTCTACCGAAAATTCGACACCTCCCCATGGACGTAAATCTCTCTCTATCGGTAGGCTGCAAGCCAACGAGGGGTTATACATCTAACCTAGCTGTACAATTTTACTCCGGTACTCTTACACAAGTCTCATGTCTGATCTATGTAATTCTGATTCGGTACTCTTCTTTAAATTCGGGCTTAAGTCGCAAGACATTGCCGATAACTACGTTCGATCTATATATAGTATCTTCAACTATATAATCTAACAACATGTAATTTCCAATTACAATAGAGACAAGATAATTACCTCGATAAGCCCATAATTATCCGAGTTTAATGTCGATCCTTAGCAAAGTTTAGCTCGACTCAGGCGCTCGACCGCTCTAAACCACCCTTAGAATTTCTAACCAACTTCTACACAATACTCCGTGGTATGGAGATTTTCCTAGGGTTTCGGTTTTGGGGTGGGGAAGTATAATAGTATAACTGGCTTTTTGTAAGGTATAACCTTAGAATACTACAAGGTATTTGGCTAAGGTAATTTGGGCATTATAACAATACTTTTGAGAGTATTTCTACACCACAAGGGGGTATTATATGAAAACAACTAGGCTAGGGGTACCCATGGCTGCAACTCTAGGAGGGGCACTACTCTCGGCTAGCACCCACAGAGGGTGCTCTCGGCCACAAGGGAGGCCAGGCGAACTCAACCTGAGGAGGAGAGGATTTTACACTTAGAAACATTTAGGAATGGATGAAGAATTCATCAAAGGGAGAGGGTATTTATAGCCAAGCCAAGGCCAACCAATGGCCAAGATTGAGCCAAGTGCTACACAAGTGTAGGGCAAGATATGCCCAAGTGCCCCTAGTCCCTACTCCAAAACCCTCACAAAATATCTACCAAAATATCTACCACTTGACATCCCATTTCGTCAAGCCAGCCCTTGCCCGCTGATGAGAGGTGCAGTGCCGCTCTCGTTGGTCCAAAATGTTAGTCTCTCGGAAAAATCCGCAAAAATAAGAAAAGACATAGCGGAATTTTCCGCCGCAAGTTATGTAAAGCGTTTAGTCGAAAAACGACTCTAACAGGGTGTTGTGCACAAATGCCATTCGGCGAGCCACTGGCGGGGTGACACGTGTCACCCTCCTATTGCCCAAAATAAAACATCTTCCAAAATATCCACAATGGCCAAAATCTCAAAACAAAGTGGGCCCACAAAGCAGTAAATTTCTCCGTGGGCCCACGTGACCATTCAGAAAATAAAATTCCATAATTCTCTAATATTCAGAAGTCCGAATACCAAATCGGAATCAATTCCCATTAACGAACCTTTTCCTTCACAAAACGGAAACTTTTCCGTGGAAAAATCACCTCTTTCTTCCTTTCCAATCTTTCGCCATTATTCTCGCACGTGCGTCCTCGCATACATACCACGGAACTACGGGTATAACATTCTTCCCTTAGAAACATTCGTCGAATGTTCCTTCTAAGTCTCAAAAGCGAACACGTGCGGTATAGTCTTCTACTATACTTACGAAACAATCTGCCACGGTGGCGCGAAATACCACGTAAAATACTTACATCCAAGTCCACGAGGAAACACCTCTAACATCACCACAAATAATACTACTTTTGTCACTTTGCACGAGATACCACTTTGTCACTTTGCGCGAGCCTTGCTCCAACGACCCAACAAATGATGCCGGAACGCGTCGATCATTGAAGCTCGTGCACTCGAATTCTTACCACATTTACGATCGCTTTAGTATCAAAACTCGTCACACTGCCCGGTGGTACTTTCAGAAGACCGACCGTCGGCACGAACTCTGGCGTCGTCGCCGATTATCGCCGCGATTCCTCCGAGTGCGTAACTTCTTCGACAACACCGCTATCACTATCTGCCGGAACAAGCTGAACTAACTATCTGAACCTTGCCAACATCGAACCAATCGGCCGTGACTTACACTTCCGCCCTGCAAGTCTTCATAAGGCGACATCCGAACACGAAATGGTAGCTCAAACGCTCCTCCACAGAAACAACAATCCTCACAACTACCCGCGAAATCCACGCACCGGCGAGGCGAATGCGGTCGAGACTCACTTGAGTTCTTAACCTGCACTGGTAGGACTTTGAAACAAAAACAGTAGTAACACGGGCTCCATGCGTCATAAGGTGAAGGTAGGCACCGTCTGACCTTACCACCTTTACGATAAATCAACATCGCCAGTGAACGGTCGGCCGAAGAACACGATGGGTTGCCCCATCGGCCCGACCACCGGTCGACGCATCCACGAACTCGTCGTTGGTTAACTAAACTTGGGCCTAACACCTCGCGGCCCTACCACAAGGCGGGACCACCTGACGACCCGCTACCAAACTGCGCGGGTTGACCGCGCGTAGCCTCGGCAGGCGTGCGCGAAATACCACCTCCCCGAAGGAACAATCTTACTAAACACGTAACGAAAACCTAGCGGTATTCTTAGCTCAACTCCCCTCTTTCATTTAATACTACTAAGGGCCTTATCCCAAACACGCTCACGTGCACTATGCACTCCTATAAGTCAAACATAAACATACGTCTGCAGAGATGGCGCACCTCTAAGGTCTTTGCGTATAAAGCTCTAAGGCTCACACTTTCTCTATCCTCCAAAATCTTACTCGGTTAACCCACCATGATTTCTAATCACAACTAACACACTGCTATCAGAACATAGCACTTAAGGTATACTCACCTTGAAAGTTACAAGGACGCACTCTGGCCCTCTTCTGCTGTCCTTGGTTAACCCGTCGATCTCTACGTTTCTCGGCCTGCTGCGCATAAGCCCGTACACAGGCCATGCTCAAGCCCAACTGAAGAATTACTCTTGCACAACCCTTTCTTAGGTAGTCATCAAGACTCGCGGTACATCGGTATACTCTCTGGTAGCCAAATCCATGGCTAGTAACAGGGTTGCCTCTTTGCAATCTATATTCTCGGTTCCCGGTCGTGGAACTGAAGGTTCACATATCATGGCGCGATGAGGCTGCCGTCGCCATGCTTAAACTCTGCTGGTGCTAGTGACGTCGCAGAAATCCCCGAATGAAGCACTACCCTAGGTAATGATTTGGGCCTGTGCCCTCGTGACCCTCTGTATTCTACTCTCAGCTCCTGCCGTCTTGCCTCTCAGGCGGGTTGCCTACGCGGAGGCATAGCAGTAGGGAAAGAAATACGTTTAGAGGTCCAACTTAAAACACTCTAAGGCACGACCTCGAGTGAGAAGAATAGAAACCAATCCTAAATATCCTATAGCCTCACGATTATTGGCGTGGTGCACAACACCGATAATCAAGACTCTGCGGATACGGTCGTAGACACTTTCCGAGGATTAATCGCTCGATACCACTTTTGTCACGACCCGTTCGGGGCGTGGTCGTGCCTTACCGGGCACCCTAGTGACACAACATCGAGTAATGTCGGAACATAAAACACATACATGAACAAGTGAAGTACAAAGCGATGTCGAGGAAAACTTGCCTTTCGGCATATATAAATAACCACTTTTTTCAAATGAGCAGTTTAATCCTTTTTACAACCCGCACAACAAAGATACTCTGCACCTCTAAGAAATGATACGACAACGACGGGACGGGCCGTCATACCACGAATGTAAGCACCTACAACAACGGGGACTATACCAATAAGCCTCGGAGAAACGGAGCTTCCCAGCTGACTGTGACCACAGAGCGAGGATCAACGGCGGTGTACCTTTACTGCGGCATGAACGCGGCCCCGAAGGAGTCGATAACTGTGCAGTATGTGAAACTAAAAATAAATCAGTAAATGAAATCATAGTAGTCTATACAAAGCGGGAGACATGTATGATAACCAAACTACGATTCGCATAAATAAGCGATCGTGTCAAGTCGGGGACTCGCCCTCAAGTCATCACTCAATTTTAACAATGGGTCTCACGCCACCACATCAATCGTGCGTGGAATACCTTCCTCACCGCCGGCGATTTATGATATACAAGCACGAGAATACACATGAACACGGTCCACTGTGTCTAATAAAGCATGCAGGGTAAATGCGAAGGCATGGCCGACTACTAACACCAGCGATGCAACAAGGTCATAAGGCGTGTCATGATATCTGTCTAGGCCGTCACATGATAAAAGGCGGTCACTCGCCGCGATATCAAATGCGCGTCTAGCCCAGAACTCTCCGCGACTCGCGTAGGCGGTCGGATAGGCGCGTGAGGTATAACCCGCATCGAGGGTAGCTACTCCGGCGTCGTCACTGGACTCGCGATCGCGTAGCGCGAGGACCGCGTGACCCACAAGGCGCGCACTAACTGGAGCTCCGTAGCTCGCATGGATCCTGGACCGCGTAGGTATTCTCGAATCATGGTCCTGCATCGCTGAGTCTACCCGCGTGGAGGCGGCAACCTCGGAACACAAGTCGAGGTGAGTGGTACAATACCAACATAACGGTGATAGTCAAACAACTTTAAAGCGCGATCGAGGAAAACCCCTTTACACTAACATCACAAGATACTAACACGTAGCATCCCAACATGTTTACTTCTCAAATCAACAAGAAAGTATTTACAAGGCTATCACGAACAATACAATAGAGTATTCACACGGTACTTTCTACTAACAAGTTCGTATCTAACCCCAAAGTACTTCACACATTAAATCTTTAAAAGATCATTTCTTTCACATAAGTCACACAATACGTAGTATAAAATAGAGTGACTATCCTTTTAAGAAAACCAAAACTCTTACCTTTGTAAAATCAAGTAACATTATTTTCCAAACGTCAAGTTTGCCTAATATCAAATGTTCACGTTTCTTATTTTAGAAAGGTTTAAAGTTCATAGTTTTATTCATTTAAGAATATAATTCTCTTTTAAACAATCGGAGAAACATAAGCCTTATATGTGAGTAGGACATTCTTGTTTATAACAATCTTATTACAATGACCATGATCTAGGAAATATCATTTTGTCTCATCTTAGCTTTCATGCGGATGGAAGTTTCTCGGTTTTAATAATACTTAATTATTCAAAACATTTCCTTTTAATTAACGCGATGGTTTGTCGATACACGTTCGATTTCAAATCAAGAAAGCATTCTTAAGCGTTATACCTAACTTCCCATAAAGCTAGTATAACTCTTAAGTTTTCAAACACCAAGTATTACTTCTCCTTTCAAAATGATTCAAAAAACTTTTGAAATACTTGAGTTCTTTCTTATCATATAACAAGCCGCTTATAGTTCAAATCGATTACCTTTTAAAAACCACATGTATTTTCTTACTAACATAAAGTCATTATAACCAACTTCCCATAAAGCCGTTATAACACTTTATGTTTTAAACCACTCAAACACATTTAGCACGTATGCGTCACCGTACTACATAGTTCACACATATCATGCTAGAAGAGATAGGAAGAGGTTCACATACCTCGCGGCGAGTATCGACTCATAGCAAAAGCGCTCCAAGTACTTCCAAACGTCGGCTACTCCTTAAGCCACGTGATCGCGCCACACGTAGTACATCAACCTATAAGGCCACAAGGCGCTTAATAACAGTTAGATCTCATCCAAGAACATTCTACCTAAAATTCTGCGCCTCCCCACATGTGGCGTAAATCTCTCTCTATCGAGTAGGCTGCCAAGCCAACGGGGGTTATACATCTAACCTAGCAGTGCAATTTTACTCCACGGTACTCTTACTACACAAGTCTCATGTCTGATCTATGTAATTACAGATTCGGTACTCTTCTTTAAATTCGGGCTTAAGTCGCAAGACATTTGCCGATAACTACGTTCGATCTTATATATAGTATACTTAGACTATATAATCTAACAACATGTAATTGCCAATTACAATTGGGGGACAAGATAAGTACCTCGATATGCCCATAATTTTCCGAGTTTAATGTCGATCCTTAGCAAAGTTTAGCTCGACTCAGGCGCTCGACGCTCTAAACCACCCTTAGAAGTTCTAACCAACTTCTACACAATACTCAACTGACTATGGAGATTTTCCTAGGGTTTGGTTTTGGGACCGTGGGAAGTATAATAGTATAAGCGGGCTTTTTGTAAGGTATAACCTTAGAATACTACAAGGTATTTGGCTAAGGTAATTTGGGCATTATAACAATACTTTTGAGAGTATTTCTACACCTGAAGGGGTATTATACTGAAAACAACTAGGCTAGGGGTACCCACACTAGCAACTCTAGGAGGGGGCCTTTACTCGGCTAGCACCCACAGAGGGTGCTCTCGGACCCTGAGGGAGGCCTTGGCGAACTCAACACTGAGGAGGAGAGGATTTTACACTTAGAAACATTTAGGAATGGATGAAGAATTCATCAAAGGGAGAGGGTATTTATAGCACAAGCCAAGGCCAACCAATGGCAAGATTGAGCCAAGTGCTACACAAGTGTAGGGCGAGATATGCCCAAGTGCCCCTAGTCCCTACTCGCCCAAAACCCTCACAAAATATCTACCAAAATATCTACCACTGACATCCCATTTCGTCCAAGACCGCCGCTTGCCCACTGATGAGAGGGTGCCAAGTGCGCCTCTCGTTGGTCCAAAATGTTCGTCTCTCGGAAAAATCCGCAAAAATAAGAAAAGACATAGCGGAATTTTCCGCCGCAAGTTATGTAAAGCGTTTAGTCAACGACTCTAGCAAGGTGTTGTGCACAAATGCCATTCGGCCCGAGCCACTGGCGGGGTGACACGTGTCACCCTCCTATTGGCCCAAAATAAAACATCTTCGAAAATATCCACAATGGCCAAAATCTCAAAACAAAGTGGGCCCACAAATCAGTAAATTTCTCCGTGGGCCCACGTGACCATTTCCAAAATAAAATTCCATAATTCTCTAATATTCAGAAGTCCGAATACCAAATCAGGAATCAATTCCCATTAACGAACCTTTTTCCTTCACAAAAACCGGAAACTTTTCCGTGGAAAAATCACCTCTTTCTTCCTTTCCAATCTTTCTGTCGTATTCTCGTACGTACGTCCTCGCATACATACCCTGGAACTACGGGGTATAACATTAATGCATTAGTAAGTAGCATAAGCGGATAGTAAGGATACATGGAAGCCCTATTCTCATCACCACTGAAGTAAATCTTTATATTAAAATAGCTTGCATAATTCGTAGTTATAAACAACAAATCAATCATAAATTCACCAAATAGATACTAGAAAATAGATAGTTGGTAATTGAACCCTAATCCTTGTGGACGATATTCGGTATTACTAAGACTATATTACTTGTCACGATAACGTGCACTTGCGTTTAAAGTGTGTGCATCTTACCGCGCATCAATAGGTCTAGTGGACCCGCATAGGACAATTTGCCCCGCATAGGACTATTTCACCCGCATAGGACTATTTCACCCGCATAGGCCCTGTGGACCCACAATGAGCATAAACGCAATACTCTCATCGTGGAGAACAAATCCACGAAATGTACAATGTCTCGGGGGTTGACCCCGCAATAAATAATATAACACTTGCACTAATGGCTATCATGAACAGCATATGCAAGTTAAGTAATCTTTTACTCTTATTAGAAGCAAATGAATGAACCATCATTTTATTAGACTCAAGGCACTATCATGTCGTGTAAAATCCGGGAATTTAACCCAAATTACTATGTACATCTATTTCTATAAAAGGAATCGCATCATGCAATATAGGAGAGTTGAACCTCATAGCACCATGTACGTCCGCCATACATTATTTCCTTTATAAAATTCCAAGACACTGACACCCGTAGTATCAAGACACTTCTACTTTTAAAATCAAGTCAAGTGTACATATCTCATTCAAGTAACTTAGTCTTTAAACATCAAGACACTTATACTATCTAGGGTCGATATCGTGGCACGAAACACCACCCCTCCCCCTAACTAATCCTCGGCACCCTTCAACAGGGGCAGCGCCACGACCCTGCACTATGGCGCCGCGGCGCCGGAACTTCTGCGGCCTTCTAAAGTTTCGGAGCCACGGCCCTGCAACTTGGCGCCGCGGCCCCGAACCCTAATTCTGCAGTTTCGCATTTTTATAAGTCTCATTTCAATCAAGTAACCTCCCTTATATACTACCAAGAATCCGAGTTCATTTAAAATATGTACGTTCATCGTACGCTCATTTTTATAAAGTCATGCTCAAAGGAGATAGAAGAAGTTTCACATACCTCTTCGGGTAATCCATGCGCCACGTCGAACACGTCACGAGTATTACTTCAACCTATAATGACAATTAACACTTCCATCAATTCCATGCTTTCAAGTGTAGGTTATACCAAATAATGGTCCCCATTATTCTACGTAAATTTGGGCAGCACTTCCCCCGTTTCTACGTACTTTTCTACTTTTTCCAAGGCCCGAATACAATAACAAAAAGCCACATCTTTAAGGAACAATTTAAGAAACAACCAAAGGGGATTACACGTTCTCAAGACGTGTAAAATTCTGCCCCACAACGATATAAAACAGTTCTATAAACAGTCCATAATATACCAACATTTTAGGGCCATTTTCGGCGAACACATCTATAAATCCAAAGCCATTTTTAATCTTCATTCTATTTTTTCACAAGTTCAATCACATGATACAACAACACGTAATCTTCCATTACAATAAAAGGACAATGATCCTTACCTCAATATAGCCCAAAATAATCCAAGTTTAAAGTCGATCCTTAGAGATAGTCTTCACTCCAAATCCTTACGTTCCAATCCGCAATATGCGACCCTTAGAAGCTTATAACCAACTTCTCTTCTTGATCCAACACCAAAAGTTGAAGATCAACTTAGGGTTTTCAAGACCCTATTTTCGGCCAAGGGGTTTTAAAGGGATTAGGGGTGTTTAATCTTGGCTAATACTTGGTTAGGAATCTTCACCTTGTATATATGAACAACACTTGAAAGATTTACTAATCTTGTTCTTGATTCCTTGAAGAAAATCGAGAGAGAGGAGAGATATAGAACTTTGTGTATGAAAAATGCTAAGTCTTCCAAGGCTCTCTCTATATAGATGATTATAGCTTTGGGCACAAGACAAGTGGAGTGGGACCCATGGTCCACTTGTCTTCATCTCCAAAATATCTTCCAAGTCCAAGTCAAATGGTCAATGCCATGTGGGGGTGACACGTGTCACCCTCCTATTGGTCCAAAGTTATTTCTTCCCTCAAATATCCATATTTGGTCAAAATATCTCAAATCCTTGTGGGCCCCACAATTTCATAAAATTTTCCTGTGGGCCCCACATGACCAAATTCGAGACTTGAAAATTCAAAACTCCAGAATATTCTATGAATCCCAAATACCAAATTTGATAATCAAATTCCAACTAATAACCTTTTTTCCTTCACGAGGTTCCAAAATACTTCCTTAAGAGAATAGTTATACATTCTCCCAACGTTCAAGTCTTACTTACGTTCTCGAATAAATGTCTTGGAATTACGGGGTGTAACATTATTCCCCCCTTAGAAACATTCATCCCGAATGTTCACACTAGGTTCAAACTAAACAGATATCAGCATAGTCCCTTTTAACTATACCCAACAAGATCAAATATGCCGCACATGGCCATAATATAACACTCATGCATATACATCAATCAAAGTATGCAAGTAGGAAATCGAATTATCTGTAGGTGTAGGGAACAAGTGAAGATACTTTTTCTTCACCTCATCTTCCGTTTCCCACGTCATCACTTCCTTATTATTGTTCCGCCACAATACCTTGACGGAAGCCTCATCCTTAGGCCGTAACCTTCCAACCTGGCGATCAAGTATGGCTATGAGACTCTCCTCATAAGACAACTACTCTGTCACCTGAACATCATCTACTGGAAGACTCTAGAATGATCACCAACATACTTACGTAGCATCGATACATGGAACACTGGATGTACTACTTCCAAAGCAGATGGTAGATCCAACTCATAGGCAATCTCGCATATACTACGAATAACCTGATAAAGCCCAATGTATCTCGGGCTAAGTTTCCCTTTCTTACCAAACCTCATCACACCCTTCATGGGTGATACCTTCATGAATACCCAATCATTAAGTTGAACTCTAATTGTCGACTCTGGGCTGCTAATAATCTCTCTCGGATAAGCTTCACCTTATCAACAATTTCCTTAATCAGCAGTTGTAGCTTGTTTGAGACTTTTCCAACTCACTATTCCACCATTTAAAATGAAGGCATAACCTGACTGAGACTTGAAGTCATCAAGATCTGTCTGAAAACTAACATCAGTGTACCCAGTAGCTACTATCTTTTCTTGTCCACCATAGACTAAGAAATATTCTTTGGTTCGTTTAAGATACTTAAGAATACTCTTGACTGCTTTCCAGTATTCCTCCCCAGGATTTTGCTAGAATTTGCAAGTCATACTAAGTGCATAGGCCACATCTGGCCTTGTACAGGTCATGACATACATGATTGAACCTATAGCTGAAGCATATGGGATCCTCTTCATGCGTTCAAGTTCTGCAATAGTAGAAAGACTATCATTCTTTGATAACTTGATGTCTTGACTTATAGGAAGATTTATTTTATTAGAATTCTCCATAGAAAAATATTTTAGCACTTTGCCTATGTATACAGACTGTGACAGTCCCAACAATCTATTAGGTCTATCTCTATAGATCCTAATTCCAAAAATGAGCAGGTTTCACCCAAGTCATTCATCATGAAGGTGCTTGATAACCATTCCTTGACTGATTGCATGAGAGTTTTATTATCTCTCATTATCAATATGTCATCTACATATATGACAATGAAGACAATACTCTCATCTGTGTGTTTACTATAAACGCATGAGTCTTCTTTGCTTCTAACAAAGTCAAATGATTTGACTGCTTTGTCAAAGCAAATATTCCAACTCCTTGAGACTTGCTTAAGTCCATAAATGCACATATGTTGTTTGCATACTGCCTTGGGTTGAGTCTTGGATGTAAAACCCTCTGGCTGTATCATATACACCTCCTCAATTAGGTTACCATTGAGGAAGATAATTTTAACATTCATTTGCCAAATATCATAATCATAGTATACAGCTATTGCAAACAAAATCCGAATGGACTTAATCTTTGCAACAGGTGAAAATGTTTCATTATAATCGACCCCAGGCCGTTGATTATAACCTTTAGTAACCAATATTGCTTTATAAGTCTGTACTTTGCCATATGCATCAATCTTCTTCTTGAAGACCCATTTGCATCCTATGGGTCTAACCTCTGTTGGCAAATCAACCAAGTTCCATACTTGATTTATGTATATGTATTCCATTTCGGATTTCATGGCTTCTTGCCATCTCTGTGAATCAATGTCTAACATTGCTTCGCTGTAGGTAGTAGGCTCACCATCATCAGGATTATCTATCTCATTGTGTGTTTCAACAAGGAGGTTAAGTCTTTCAGGTGCACGATGAGTCCTAGTGGTCCTACGGAGTTGAATATTCTGCGTTTCAGTGTTTGTTGCATTTTGATTGTGAGAAGGTGTTTGTGTTGGACAATCCAGCACCTTGAGAACTTTCAGGAATATCATTTTGAATAGGATGATGCACACCATTGTGTTATCTTCCATTGGTTGTGTATGAGAGTCTTGCATTTCTGCATTATTTCTGACATCACTCTCACTGGCTGAAGGGCGTACTCTAAGTACCTAATCATCATCAAATACTCCTACTAAATCCTTTCTTAGGTCATTGGACAAGGGTTCATACCCTATATTATTTTGCACTTCTTGAATTTCTTCAAGTTTTATCTTGTTGTAACTCTCTTCCTTGTAGACATATTCTTCTTCAAGGAAAGTTACATTTCTGAAAACACTAATCTTATGTTCGCCATGAAGATAGAAATAATATCCCCTTGTTTCCTGAGGATACCCCACAAAATAATACTTCTCACTTTTAGATTCTAATTTGTCAGTAAGCAACTTCTTTACATATGCAGGGCACCCCAGGGTCACATGTGTCTAAGTGCTGAATTCTTATTGTTCCATATCTCATATGGAGTTTTCTCTACTGACTTTGAAGGAACTCTGTTCAAAATATAGATTGAGCTTTATATTGCATATCCCCATAGGTATGTTGGTAAAGCTGAGAAGCTCATAATGGATCTAACCATATCTAATAAGGTTCGATTTTTCCTCTCAGCAACATCATTCATCTGTGGCATTCCGGGAGGTGTCCATTGTGATTGAACTCCATGAAGCTTCAAGTAATCTAGAAATTATTTACCTAAGTATTCACCTCCTCTATCTGATCGAAGAGTCTTAATACTTGTTTCAAGTTGCTTCTCTACTTCTGACTTGTACTCCATGAATTTTTCAAAAGCTTCAAACTTATGTTTCATAAGATACACATGCCCAAACCTTTAGAAATCGTCTATAAAAGTGTTGAAATAAAGAAAGACTCTCTTAGCTTGAGTTGAAAACGGTCCATATACATCAGTATGGACTAACTCAATCACTTCCTTTGGACGCACTCCTTTCCCAGAAAGTGATTTGGTTGTCATCTTTTCTCTTAAGCAAGATTCAAAATTACCATATGACTCTAAGTCAAATGGTTCTAGGTAATTCAATTTCCTTAATCTTGTTATCCTTGATTCATTGATGTGACCAAGTCTGCAGTGCCATAAGTAGGTGGGGTTTCTTGTATTACTTATTTTAGCTCGTTTATTTTGTATATTGAAAAATTCATGGCTAAATTTTAAAACATGCAATCCATCCACAAGCGGTGCATTTCCACAAATATAACTATTATAAGATAAAATAAAACATAACTTTCATAGGTAATAAATGAGGAAAACCCCTCAATGTCCAACCTAGGAACATAAATAATATTCCTCGTTAACGTGGGAACAAAATAATAATTATTGAGTTCTAAACAAAAGCCTAAAGGTAAATCTAGGCTATAAGTCCCCACGCGTTCAACATCAACTCTTGCTCCGTTTCCAACGCGTAGATCTACTTCCCAAGGTCCAACCTTTCTGCTATCAATTAGCCCCTGCACATTGCTACAAATGTGTGAGCCACAAGCGGTATCTAATACCCAACATTGAGAATTAGTTATAGACATTTATTTCAATAACAAACATACCTTGTCCAGTAGGGCCAGAAGCACCTTGTGCTTTGTCTCCCCCTGGGGCTGTACAATCCTTCTTCCAATGTCCCTTTCTATTGCAATTGAGGCAAACATCAGCAGCTACCTTGACCTTCTTTTGAACAACTCTTTGAGGCTTCACAGCTGTGGGTGTGGCGGCAACCGCTTTACCCTTATTCTTCTGCATATTCTTACCCTTAGGCTTGAACTTGCTAGATGAGCCCACCATGAGCACAACTTTACCTTTAGAGGTGGAAGATTAGAAGGTCTTCAACATATTATGAAGCTCTGGGAGATTCGCTTTGGTTCCATTCATGTTGTAATTTACAATAAAGTTCTCAAATGAAATCAGAAGCGAATTCAAGATTAGGCTGACATAAACTGTTACGGGCAGCTTTGTTCCAATCGAAGATAACATTTCTATTAACCCAACCATCTTCAAAATATGTTGTGACAGCTGGCCCCCTTCGTTTAGCTTACACTTAAAGAGATCTCTCAACAATTCATACTCAATTGTCTGAGACTGTGAGTCATAGAGACTCTACAAGTGTTCTAGCATCTCGTTAGGGCCCATATTTTCATGTTGCCTCTGTAACTCATGAGTCATAGAAGATAACATGACACATTGTGCCGCAATAGCATCATCAAGATATTTATGATAGGCTGCCTTGTCAAACAGGGCATACACTTTAGAATCTTCAGCAGGGACTGTAGGGAGTGTTGTTTCCAATACATACTCAATCTTTTCTAATCGCAACACCAAACGCAAATTTCTTAACCAATCAGGAAAATTGGCTCCATTCAGCTTGTTTGTTTCAACCAACATTTTAAGTGACACATTCGACATTGTAACTGAAGAAAAGATAGACTTGAAATTAACATTCTAACATAATTTCTATTTGAACATATTCGTTAACTAATTTATATATTCTTTAGTTTAAATTAGCTCCCACTATTTTAACATACTTTTTTACCCCATAAAAGAATACAGACTCATATCAAATACGGTCATAATGGGCCAAGATCCAGACTCACATTGTCTCCGCATTTGCTGAGGCTAATAACTTCAACATGTTCTGGTAGGTCTCTAAACCAATTACAAACAATTTGCAAGTCTTAGTTGATTGCATGTTCTAAACAATACGATTTGTGTCCCTCGGTTGTCCGACACTGGGGCGTCAAGAAAACCTAGCAAGTTAACCCCGTTATGCGACTGCAATTATGTATCTAAGTGGGATTTGCCTTCATCGAGCAAACACTAGGTGTAAATACTGACGAAGGTTTATAACCTACTACAACATTTATATGCATCTATAAAAGGGTCTGAGTCCTCGTAGACTTAGAGCAAATGTTGGGGCATAAATACTCATCTCGCTGAAAAGGATTTTGCACCACAATCAATTATAACGGACGACACATTCATTTTAAATGAGACTTGTATTAAATTTTGGGGAATATTTTAATTCAGGGTTATATTCAAGATCAACTATTACATGTTTCAAACATTACTCAAAGCATTTAAAATATGTATTTTGGGCGCCGCCTACCCAAGCATGATTGCGGTCTCTAAACTAGTTCTGGATGCCGCCTACCCAATCATGATTGCGGACTCTAAATTAGTTTTGAGTGCCGCCTACCCAAGCATGATATGCGGACTCTAAAACTTAGTAAAGTAAATGACGATCATTTAGCACGTAAATAGTATACCAACATACTGTGTAATAATAATAATAGATTAAATTTTGAAAAACTGATATTTCAACTCTCTGGACATCAGAAGTTGCGACGCTCCACCATGGGGCCGCGACGCTCCTCCAAGGAGTCGTGGCTCTGCACAGGCAGAAACTTTTGGTTTATGTTTCTGTGAATTAGGGTAGCGGCGCTCAACTATGGGGTCGCGACGCTTAAGTTCCAGAAAGTCTCGAATTTCAAATGAAGGTTTTAATCACGGCCCCTGATAATTACCGTGACCGGCGCCGCGGTGCTCCGGCATAGAGCCGAAATGCCGCCGTGAAACCCTAGATGGCGCCCTACAATAAGGTTGTGGCGCCGACGTCCTTTTCAAAGCAGTTTCCGTGCTGATTTTCTAAAATCATCCAACCTCTAAATCTAATTTAGGGTTCAGATTACGGGTCTTTTACTACCACCCACCATTATTAATAATGCACATGTCGACCATCATCTATTCCTACACGTTCTTCGCCGTGCACCATGTTCGCAATGAACCAGTTTCTTCACAAGGCTCAGTTCGTGCTTGAACGGAATGACTTTCTCGATTTAGCGTAGTTGATAATTTAGGGGGATTACAAAAGTTAATCGTTCGGTCAAAGTATGTCAGATTTCGATAGCCTTGCAGATTAAAATCAATTTTACGTTTAACCCATATTATTATATTTTTCAATTTGTTACGTAATAATTGAACCAGACTATGCTCTGATACCACTGTAGGATTTTGTTGGGTCTAAAACACACATGTAAGGAACAACGAAAGTTTAATTTTTTTTATTAACTTACTTGCCCCAACAATTCTGTCTCTGGTATGATTACGTTACAATTGAAACCTGTAAAGACATGAGAAACAAACTTACAGTAGATATTCTTAAGTCTCTACTAAAAGGTGCGCACGCGATTGTCTCCTCGGGTGCAAGCCTTCGTTACAGTATACTCCTATGTCAGAAAAGTCAGGAAATCTTGACAGAGGTTTGAGAGTATTTTAATCCCTGAACACTGAGTTCAGAAGTAAGAATTCAAGTGTAAATTCTATGTAGAATTGGTTAGAATTCAGTCACCAAAATTATGAGGTTAAGTGCTGAATATATAGGGGAGTTTTGGTTTCAAATCAAACTTGGATTAGGCTTAAAAACCTGTCTCAAAACCGAGTTGCAGTGGGCCAGTCGAACTGGGCCCACTACCGTACCAGCCCCCCCTTTAATTTAAGTTTCAGCACGTTTTAATTTTAATTAAATCCAAAATCTAATTTTGACTTAATTAATTAATTTTCATCAAATGGAATTTATCTCATAATTTATTATTGTTTAAAATATCTCGACTCTAAATCGAATATTTTATACTCTCTCAATATACCCTTAGATCGAAAAGGCAATCGCCTTAATGTGACCCTTTAGGCCTTCACATATCGACACTTAATCAAATTAATGTTCATGTCGCGCCCTTTTTTGAAATCAACATATTTCTAGTGAATCCTGTCTGTTAAGACTAAATAAGAAAAAATGTAAAAAGGATGCTAAAATGCTAAAAGGGTTTGCGGAGTCGTCACCTAATTATTTTGGGTGAATTAGGACACCTAATGTTAACAAAGTAAAGTCAACACTAACTCCATTTAAATGGTCTGCAAAACTATGTGAGATTCTGAGCAAGGGTTCTTTATTAATCTTGAGGGAAGGGGTTAGACACCCTATAAGATCCGCTAACTTACGGTTGTCCGTTCAAACCTAAGTTAATTATTATGTTAAGAAAAATGCATGTTTGAAAGTATTTAAAAAAGAAAGATGATGCAAGTTGTTATATGTAAAAAAAGATGCATTTTGATGACGTAAAGGGTGTATAAGATTTGTTTCCTAATGATACATGCAAAATTAATTCCTAGATTGAAGTATGCATATATAAGGCATTGTAAAATATATATTGTATAGCATAGTATATAAAAATAATGCAAGAATCATTTTTGGCAAAATGGCGTGATTAACAAATGTGAGCAAGAGATGACTAAATTAGTTTTAGGAAATTGTGATCATGCGTGATGGGTCTAGACTAAACAAACTAGGACATATTTCTAATACCAAACCACTTTATGACTTATTGATTCAAGGTTCAACTATTCTAAGTGTCCTGCTAATTAATATAGCGTTAGACAATTAATTTACGACAAATAAATGGGGGTAGAGGGGATCAATAACAATGACTCGAAGGATGACGGTATCATCCGCCTGCGGTTTGGAGTTTCGTATGCGGATATGGATGCACATAGATGTGGGGCTTCATTTGATGAAAGTCGAGATGAGTCTCGCCGTGATACTCTTCATTCGACTCCGATGCATTTCATGTAAAGAATAAATAAAAGATAATGATTAGTATATGTTCAAATTTTATCAAAATAGTAAATAAGCATTTGGCATAAAATTTAACACACATGATTTATACTCAAGCATGTAAGCCGTGATTAGACTGTAAAGATCAGCGGGTAACAAAATAACCGAGCAGTAAATCCAATAGGCTTAGCCCAGATATATATATAAGCCGGACAGTGTAGAGGCAAGAAAATTTACGGGCCTGGGGTGTAGACAATTGGACAGAACACCAAACAGGCCCTAGGAAGGATATGCAAACTCCAAATGTCTTGTTGTAGAAAACGAGATGATGGGCCCAAATGTAGAGTTTCAGATCGAAAGGTATACAAAATCTAGATGAAGTGTGCTTCATGAGTTGTCCTATCCTTAACTTTTCATGCTTGGTTTTCATAATTCAGTTAAGCTCAATCCTTCCTTATTAAGACTGATAATAAACAAGGCAACCGGACCAGATCAAATAATCAAGTTTAGACTATTTTTGGATTCCTTATAGAACTGCAAGCTCGTTGTCGATATAATACCAGACATGTTTCAAAAATAGGAATTTCACATATCAAAGGAGAAAAGGGTTCATTGGTAGTGACTACATACTCATTCAGTCATTTTAAATAATATAGTCCTAAGTTCATCATTCGTATTTTATATCTAATGAACAGAGGCTTACTAAATCACTTAGATCAAACAAGTTCATACAGCTTACCAACAACACATAATTATTCAATACAACACATAATACATCAATGTATCCTATATTAATCTAAGATTATGCGAACAGAACTAAACTAACACACGTTTAATACACAAAATGAACAAAAATACAAAATGAACTGAAAAGAGTTTGGGTTTACCTTCTCCGGGCAGCGAACCCTGGAGACCGAGAGTATACAAAAGAAAGGGTTTCGGGTTCTTTCTCTTCTAACTGATGGCTAAATAATATAAGGTTTAAGATTTTTTCCTGTTCTTGCTTTCGTTCCCCGGATCTTTTGTGATGGAAATTGATTGGAGAGTAAAGGGGGTTTCGACGGTAAAAAGCGATATCTATTGCATGTATATCGATTTGTATTTATAGCCATCATTTTGGATTCCAAGTTTGGTATGGTTCTTAAGGTTGATTTGGTGATATTACTGATTTTGGGCGATTCTTTACCAAAACCAGTGTTGGTTCTTGTTATGATAAGTTGTATGAATGTGAGATTCTCAGATTTTGCTTTGGTAAGATTTCGGAATATGGTAAGTGCTGGGTATATTTTGAAGATGATTTTGGTACTGTTCTGAGTGCGATTTGGTTAAGGAAATGGGTGAGTGGCAAAGGGTGGGATGCCCGAAATCCGGTGAGAATCTCGATTGAGTGATAGTGATGGGTGCGGCGGATGCTGAAGGGAGTGGGGTGCGGCGGACTTTTTTTTAGGTTGGGGCTAGGTATTGGATTCGTTTGTTTTCTTAGGTTGAAGAGAAAGGGTTTTGGACGAAAAATGAGGGAATGGGCTGCGGGTTTGGGCCACGAATTAAAAAGCTTGTGGGTTGCGGGTGATTTTTGTTTTGGGTTGGTAATTTTAATTTGGGTAGAGTTTTAGGGAGTATTTTATATAGGATTTTAGGTGTTTTATTAGTTTTAGCTTGGGTTTAAATTATAAATGATATTTAACGAGTTCTTAATGCTCTATATAAATGCGGCGCCATTATTAAATTCTTTATTTATGTAAGTATTATTATTATAAGAGTTATTTTGCGGTGTTTAAAAATTAGTTTAATTTACTGATTAATAATTGGAATAGAGAGTCAAAATTGGATGTCAACAGTTCACACATAACTCTTATATTGCGTCACATGACGAACTCAATATGTGAAGAACGTTTACAAGACTCTTAGTAAACACAACCTCTATGTGAGATGATAAATTCCTTTCATTCGCAACACACTCGATCAAGCTTAGGATTTGCCAAGTGTCTATCCAAATGACTTGATCACTTTATCTCATCTATATTAGTCAACAACTAGATCATATCTCAAATATGTCTCTTGCATTGACCAATGACTTGGTCGACCTAATATCACTGAGAAGCTGAGTGTTCTCTCGAATATCTAATCGAGGAATGAATCTTATTCTTGGCTCAACTACCACCTTAGTCCAGACGCAACGCACTCCAATTCAAGCCATGTCTTATCCTATAAGGAATTTAAGCTTAGGACATGATCAAAGTACATTACTCTACAAATCATGTGCGTATTGACCTCAAGTCAAAGGACCTCTATCTCCCACATGCTGATAATACTCTAGACATATATAACAAATAGTTTATCAGCAGGGCATGCCAATATCCTCTAAGAGTATCCATGTGTCCATCACTAGCAACTATTACTAGTAGTAAGTGAGACATACTACATTCTCTACGAATGTGATGCAGACCACATGTCGACTTATAATATATCATTGATATCTCATTCTCAATGATCATCAGTCGAGGCTACTTTAAGAACTACTCTCTATCATTAATATCTCACACTATCAATGACAATGTTTAGTTCAAGGGATGCACATTAATGAATAATACAAACAATCAAATAATAATTCAGTAATTTCAAAAGCCATAAATATATTAATCTTTTTAATAATATGAATGTGTTCAAGTACATCTATCCTTAAAATTGATTGTCTCTATGACATATATATACTTTAAAAAACAACTTCAGCTTACGAAGGACATGACCCTAAATAGAAAGATGTGGAGGTCGAGGATTAGGATCGAGATTAGTAGGTAGCCGAGTGATCTCCATATCAGTAGTATTACGAAGTAATTGCCTACTTTCTTTTCTTCAATATGTATTACTATTTGTTGTCTCAGTTACTTTTTATCTTGTTATTTTGTTGTCATATTTTTCTTGATACCATGTTTTTTACCTTGCTATTTGCTGTCACATCCTTGTCTTTTCTTTTGAGCCTATTAGCAAATATTATAAAATATTTTCCATATCTTTTGTAATATTTAGTGTTGTATAATTAAATCTACCATAATTATACAACACTAAATATTACAAAATATATGGAAAATATTTTATAATATTCGCTAATAAAGTCGTTGATCTATCGAAAACATCCTCTCTATTCCATAAAGATAGGGGTAAGGTCTTCGTATATCCACCCTCTCCAGATTTCACTTGTGAGACTACACTAAATTTATTATTGTTGTTGTTGTTGTCGTCGATCCACATTAAACATAACCACAAGATAGGTAATTGAAGAAATGTAGAATGGTGAGATAGATGTGTGACCTTATAAGATTAGATAAGATTAAAAATATTTATATATGTTAGAAGGTGCAAGTAATATGCATTGAGGATAAAATGATAAAAGATAAATGTTTACTTTATTTACATGTCATCTCCATTAATGACAAAAATTATATCAAGGATAACATGAGGAAAAAATAATTAATTATGCTTAAATAATTTCTAAAATGACAAATAATTTGAGACGCATCAAGTACTGTGTATCCATCAACAAAATTTTGCTCTTAAATCTTCCCGGTTGTTCGAAAAAAATCATTTTAACTTTGTTCCACAAGTGAGATGTATCTTTGAATGGTTTAGTTTTAGAGCTAACTACCATAGTTCTCGAGCTAAATATCATAATTCTCAAACGAGTAATTTAAAAATATTTAAACTATAGTTAAAAGTTGAAGGGTAAGATTAATTGTTTTCTTTCAAAAATATTAAATATGTAAAGTCTACTTATTTATGTTGAAATTCCATTGATAATATTGCCTTTCAGGATCTAAAATTCCCTCAAAGTATATACATTAATATTGTTGATCCTTTTGAATAACAACTAAAAATATTTTAAACATTTTCATAGCAAAAATAAGAGCGCATAGAAAATAAATTGCTGACGATAATAAGGGCACGTTTGATACGCTATATTAAGCTGAATTGTACTGGACAAAAAAATAATACAATATTTGGTGGGCATTTTCAACCGCACTGGACTGTACTATTTTTAGAAATCAACTGCCATTTTTTAGACTCATCTAACAGGTGGGTCTCCTCTGGACTATACTAAAAACAAAAATAAATATAATCCATTATATATTAATCATCTAATACCGTTCATTATATATTAATACAGTTCAGTCCAGTCCAGTCCAGTCAAATAAAATTAGTACAGTCCCTAAGAGTATTAAATGAATAAAAAGTTTAACAAATATTAAAATCAAGCCGCTATAAATAGCAATTGGACATATTGTGGCATTATCGACTGAGGAGAGTCCAAGTCAATATAAATATGCCACGTTGTCAGTTGAATGACGTTTAAAATTTGCCAGCTGGCACTTCCAGCTGTGTATTACTAGCAGCATGGCTTATGATTGTCAAACACTTCTTTTTTGGGTGATAAATAATTTATTCAAATAAATTGGAAAAGTCAAACGATTATCCATTTATTTAGAGCCATCGAGATAATACCTCTTTGGTGTGAAGATAAGTTATATTAGAATTAAGTGCTGGCCAGTGGGCTAGGCCGGGCCCACGTGGGGTCGGGATGGGATCGGACGGAGAGGAGGTGCGGGTGGCCTGGGTCGGGTCGGGATCGCAGATCATGGACGATACCGTGTCCCGCCCCAAGCACTACTAAATTAAAAATACTAAATTACTAACAAAGAATATATACCATATTATAAATGATACTATATACTCATATTATACTATTATAGTATTATACTCATATATATTTATAAACTAAATAATTAAACAAAGACAAGAAGAGTGTAAAAAAAAAAACATCTCAAGACTGTTTTTGTGTCTCTTATATTATTAATTATTTTATTGAAATATACAAGATTCAGAATTACAACATTGTAGAAGACATAAAAAAAATTACTAAAATTGCAATGAAATATATTACCAATTTGAAAATATTTTTCTAGTTTCTTTAAAGTGTAAATATAATAACTTAGAGGTTAAAAATAAATATAAAGGGTAGGGGTTGGGAGTGGGGAAGCCAAAATGGTCGTTGTCTAATCTGGCCAAAATGTAAAATGGCCGTTAGACAACGATCATTTTTGGCAAATGGCGGATCGAGGCGGATCGACGGCCCGTCCTAGCGATCGGGCCTGACGACCATACCATGTTCCGCCCTGCTCGAGCCCCAACCCGCTAAGTTTTTTTAATTTAATCGAGGCCGACGGATCGGTTTGGCCGGATCGACGACCTACCATCGCCAAATTTCTAGAATTAATTATATTAAAATTAATTATGATGAAAAAGTTATTTTGATATTAATTTTTTATTATCTGTTTAATTTGTTGTATAAAAAATAATATGCATTTCATAATTTATAAAAATAAAAGTTTATTTACAAAAATTCTCTCAATCATATTTAGTAGAAAACATATTTGAGGGAGTCAACAGTATTTTTGTCATTTTATTATTTTATTAAAAAATATCTAATTTTAGTATTATTATTCCACCATCTAGTGTGAGTAACTTATTTTGATACTATTTCTAAATTTATATAACTTATTCCAAAATTAGTAACCAAATAAAAAATAAAACAGTATTCCACTATTTATTTTTATCCCAAGACTATTTACGTTTATTCAACATACCAAACCACCCCTCAAGATGTGGTGGCCAGGGCAGACTTATGTGGAAGAGGGTAGGGATATTACCGATCCCAATAATCTTAGAGAAAATCACTATTTATATCTGGTAGGACAAATATAAAATTGGTTAGATCTTAAGGGATTGTTTGGTTGGAAACAAGTGATCCGAACTAGTTATCTCAGAATTAATTATTTTAGAATTAATTATATCGTAATTTATCTCAATTAAATATGAGATAAACTCAACTCAAATTTATTTTCGAGATTAAATATCCCTTATCCCCGTACCTAACACACCCTAAGATACATAAATTTTGTTAGGGGCATTAGTCAAGTTTGTCGTGCTTAAGTTATGATTGTGTTAGATGACCCTTAGTTTATCCCTTAAGGTTGTACCAGGAAGAATTATAATTGATAAT
The DNA here is from genome assembly GCA_029844215.1 of Przewalskia tangutica. Classification (NCBI taxonomy): domain Eukaryota; kingdom Viridiplantae; phylum Streptophyta; class Magnoliopsida; order Solanales; family Solanaceae; genus Przewalskia; species Przewalskia tangutica. The sequence continues at coordinate 5,564,851 of CM056720.1, forward strand.
ATAATCTTAATTCATGAGCTGGTGAAGGGGTACGGGAGGAAAGGAGTATCACGTAGATGTATGATCAAGCTAGGCATGCAGGAGGCATATGTTTCCATAGAGTTGGTGTTTCTAGAACAAGTGCTACATAGTTTGAACAAGGTCGTCTCAAATATTTTAGGACACTGTTCTAATTCGTAAAAGTGGGTCCTTAATTGGGTTAAGATCTGCGAATTATGAGCTTTTATATTAAATATTGGCTAATACTACTTAATAAAAAATGAAAAAAAAGGCCCTGATTTTTTTTGTTTTTCAGAGGTCCTGTGCGGTAGCACACCTCGCACGGATACAAAGACGACCCTGAGTTTGAATGTTCCAGCTAAGTTTGTCTCTCGACTCTCGAGTCATGAGTTGTCTATATATAGTCTCATATATTTTAATTAATGAAAAGCCCACTACGCCATTCCAAGCAAAGAAGGGACTAAGAGGCATTGAAGAAAATTGAAATGGTTTGTAGGATTTATCTCTGGACAGGTGGACCTGAGGCTTCCAAGAAAGCTCTATTAGTTCGGAATGTTGTCACCATCTTGCCCGCCTCCAATTAATGACTGACTATTATATAAGTGTTGATCTAAGCCCCGTGCGTGCACGGGCTCGGCTCCCGAACCATATGTGAGCTGTCTCATACGGCTCTTCCTAAGAACTTGAAGTCCCCTCTCTCTAAATAGAAAAAAAATGCATTTACAAGACAAAAAAGACTTTTTCAAAAAGCCTTCGCCCACCTATTTAACGGGGCAATTAGAGAAGCAGCTTCATTCCTTGACTTCTTTTCTCAGTCAAGCTTCCTTGTTCCTTAGTGTAGTCTCGGTCCATAGTTTAAGACTCCGTTCCTTATAGCCTAGTATATATGCACAACTGACGTGACTCCGTACCGACGTCTTTCCCTTTGTATAGTATACAACTAAGTGACTTCGTAACCTCAACCATGTATTTTGTGTGTATCTCACCGGCGGATTTATGTGTAGTCCTAAAACAGCAGGAGAATTTAATGTGGTTGATTTGTAAACCGAAAATAAGTCAGCATTTTGCAAGTTGTTATGGAGTGTGTGCAAGAAGAAAGACAGGCTTTGGGTTCAATGGATGCATATTATGAAAAGATACAACATATATGGCTTAATATTTCTAAACAAGCTTCTTGGGTTGTGAGGAAAATCATGAAAGCTAAGGAATATATTGAGGCTGCTGGTATAAGCATGGCTGAGGTAGTAAGCTAGCACAGATTTTCTATCAAGGAAATGTACTAAAAATAAGAGATACCTTCCAAAAAGTATACTGGAGGAGATTGACATGCAACAATAGACCTAAATGGAGCTTCATGCTAACACTAGCAGCTCAGAGAAGATTACTTATGAGGGACAGGTTAGCCAAATGGGGGATCACCATAGACCTTGAGTGTCCATTATGCAATGAGGAAAGGAGTCGATAGAACACTTATTTTTTAGCTGCTCATACTCCAATAATATCTGGAAGAAAATTCTAAAATGGCAGGGCATTCATAGGCCATACGTTGATGGACAGAGAAACTGAAGACTGCAGCTGATTGTGTTAAAGGTCACTCTGCAAATGCAATTGTTTACAGAATGAGTTTTGTTGCTTGTATATATCACCTTTGGCAAGAGATGAATATAAGAATATTTCAGAAGCACAACAGGCCAGCACCTCCTAATGTAAGGTTGGTAATTCAAGAGGTGGTAGCAAGGGGTGTGTGTGTTACAGAAGAAGCTGAAAAGGAAGATGTTTGAACTCAAAGTTTTATCCTTGAGGGAGGGGGTCTAAAAAGTATAGTGGAGTTGTAGTAGATAAGTAGGATGCAACCTTGGGGCCGTATGTCCAGGAGTTGCTGCTTTGGTTATCTGAACAGTCTATTTTCTGAAGTTATACTTTTGAAAATAAAATTATTTTATTAGCAAAAAAAAAAAAAAAAAACATTTTGTTTCTTTCTTTTTTCTGATAGTAAACTGTGAAATATTGTCATATCAACAAAAAAACATAGTCTAGTACAACCTAAAGAGCACTTATAGACTCCACCACCTTTCAGGAAGAGTGCCAAGATCTAGTGAACCTCAAAGAAAACATATTACATAATGACTGTATTAAGTATTCACACTTCCTAGCTCTCTTTGAGTATCTAAACAACTCTAATCTCTCTTTAATTATAGCTTGGATCCTCTGTATAACCACCTCCCTATTCACAGTATACCCCTTAAAAATCTTCTAATTCCTGACATTCTAAATTTGATAAACAATCGCTTCATAAACAGTTGACACTAACTTCTTCCTGAATATGTTCCAGTATTTCATTTTGATCTGCAACAGAGACTCTGTCACCTCTCTATTCTGCAGCTTCACCCCAACCCAACTATGCACAGTGTCCCATACATCCATTGTCCAACCACATTCAAAGAATATCTGCAGCATCCTTCTTTCAGCTTCCTTCACATAAGACATAGTCATTATTGTCACAAAGTATATTAATTTTCAATAATCTCTCCTTTGTGAGTAGTCTGCCAAGCACAACCAACCTAAAAGTAAATTTATGATTTGACAATGTGACTAAGTCCACACTAATTCAACAGTTGGTAATAATGGTGTAGAAGCCAGAATGTCTAAATAGCCTTTGGATACTGAATATTGCCTGTTGTGAGTTAGACAATAGTGGTTCCCATTATACCAATGGATTATTTTTGGTTTTAATTTATTTAATTGTCTTCAATACCAACTGCTATCAGCAGATGACATATGTGACCAAAACTCATCATTATTACTCATATACAATTCATTCACACATTTCACCGTAGAGTTGTAGGAGTTTTAGTCGGGTTCGTACACGCAGCGGAATTTGAAAATTTATGTTTCAAATCCGACTTTCGGTCAAACTGTAGGATGATTATACAATGTAAAATAACACAAGCAATAATGTAATACTTCGAACGAAGACTTACATTGTAGTTTAGCAATCTGAAACTTTGAGGCTTGTGTAGTCCGAGGGTGCGCACGCAATAGTTCCTCGATTTGCAAGTCAAAACTATGATGTAATTTCTCCTTTGGAAAGCAAAGAATTCCAGCAGAGTTTCAGTAGAGTTAATCTTATGAAAAAGATGGTGTAAAATATGAAGCAAAACCCTGTATATATAGCTGAATAAATCAGCTAGGGTTTCCCTCGTGGGCCAGGCCCAGAAACCGAAGCAGAGTGGGTCATTCGGACCCACTGGACGCGTGTTGGCGTCGCGGCGCTGTGGCGCCGTGGCCCTGACTCACCTGCGCCGTGGCCCTGCTCCATTTTTGCTTCGTTTCTATTTTATTCTAATGTCTCGATCATCAACCGAACATTTATTAAACTCTCTGATTACATATTTGAATCGACGAAACAATTGACTTTGTGTTACCCTTCATGCCCTTACATATTGACACTAATAACATTAGGGTCCACACGGAACTCCTAGACTGCGCCGAAAAACAAACTCAATATGTAAAGTTTAGCTACACGACATGTGAACTGAACCTCTATGTGGGAAGATAAAATCCTTTCATTCACGACACACTCAATCAAGCTTAGGATTTGTCAAGTGTCTATCCAAATGACTTGATCATTATGGCTCATCTATATTAGTTGACAACAGGACCATATCAACGACATGTCCACTGCATTGGCCAATGACTTAGTCAACCTAATACCATATGAGTATCTGAGTGTTCACTTGAATATACATTCAAGGAATGAATCATAATCTTAGCTCATATACCACACTTAATCTACTTCGTAATGCACCCAAAAAAAATCGCGTCTCAACCTATAAGGCATTTGAGCTTAGGACAGGATCAAAATACATTACTCCATAAATAAGGTGTTATTGACCTCAAGTCTAAGGACTTCTATCTCCCACATGCCGATGAGATTATAGACATATAACAAAACAGTACATCAGCAGGGTATACCAATACTTCAACAATTATCCATATGTCCATCACGAGTTGTCATAACTAGTAGCAAGTGAGACATACTACATCCCCTAAGGATATGATGCAGACCACATGTCGACGTATCACATATCATCGATATCCCAATCTCGATGATCATTAGTCGAGGTAATTTAAGAGTTACGTTATAACATTAATTCTCACATCATTAATAAACACGTAAACTCTAGGGATGCATTCATAGAATATTATAAACAATCAACTAATAATTCAACAAATGCAAATGTCATAATATTAATCATCATTAATATAAATACGAATGTGTATAAAGTATATTTTATCCTAATACAGATTGTCTCTAGGACATACATATACTTTCAAGAGTATCATTTTTCCATCACATATAAAAAATAATCTTGCCTACAAAATATTTTACAGTCTGCACCCCTTAATATTCAGACCCCCCTTACTTATTTGGTCTGCACAAAATATCCCAAGCCACAAGTGATATTTTCCTCCTCTCTTCAGTGCACCCCCAGAGAAATTCTCTATATTTCCTGTCCACCTCCTGCATCACACTTTGAAGAAGTATGAATGTTGCACCTCAAAAAATTATGCAAACAGTCTGCCAACATAGAATTTTTGTCTGATGGACTGTTGGAAAGAATTCATTTGTACATAATCTGATATTGAATACATTGTTCAGTCAGTAATCATGGTTGAGTGATCATATGCCTTAATAACTTTAAGCAAGCTTGATGATTATCCGACTTGAAATTTTAGATAGCAAATTAGTGGCTAGAATATTTTTGAAAATGATATTGCTTGTGTTCATGATTTTCGAGGTATATATATTGTGATTGACTTGATTCATTCTTAGAGTATGTGTGTTTTTTTTTCTTTTTAGGGTGTCTAGAGTTCTTTACTCGAGGACGAGTAAATTTTAAGTTTGGGGGTGTTTGTTGAGTCTGTTTTTAGTACTGTTTAGAATGTATTTTAGGGTGTTGTTTATGTGTTTTTTAGTTGTTTTGTACATTATTATGCATTTAATTTTCAGGTTTTAAGCGATTCAGATAGGATATGGCAAATTCAAGAGGAAATAGGTTGGTTTTGAGGACAAAAGTGCACATCGAGTCCCAAACAATCAATCAGAGGGGCCCCGGGAAGCCCATGAAGGAGTTTAAACGAAATCAGCTCAGAAAATGACGAAGAGCCGCAGCGCAAGGAAGGCAAGAGTCGCGGCGCTGCAACGCCTCAGCGCCTGGAAGAGGCGTCGCGATGCCTCATTGGCAGTGACCACCGAAAGAATTAGAGATGCGGTGCCTGGAAGCTGCATCGTGGCGCGGACGGCGGAAAAACCTAAAAATCCTACGAGGGTAAAATGGTCTATTTGTGTAATTTTCATGGTATAAAGTCCTCGGAGACAGATTTTATGAGGATCTCGTATTTGGAGCAAGGGTTAGGAGGCAAAGAAGCAATTAGAGACCGTCTTTGTTCAAGTTCTTTCTTTTCTCTTACTTTAATTCAGTTTATGTTGGATATTGAGTAGATTAGTTCTTAGCATGTCTATGAGCTAATTACTTTATTAGGGTTTTTCGTCGAATCGCTTAAAACTCTTTCATGATTTAATGCATTGCTAGTATTTCTTCTCCGTCTATTAAGATCTATTCAACTTGGGTTTATTGTATGATAATTAACTGGCCATTAGTTTCCATTACTTATATGATTTCAAATCGAGATCTGAAAAGAGAGATTTGAATATGCTATAGTTGTTTAGACATAGGTTTAATCTTGAACGGCAGTATCACGATTGACTTTGTAGCGTTTAGGTTATTGATCTTAATCCTCCTATATGGTAGAATTTGTCATAGAAATATAGAAAATTCCCACTTAGGTTGAGTTTTTATATGTCTTAACCGGAATATAGAACATCTCTGTTAACCTTCTATCTTAATAAGAAGAAGAATCATTAGTCTTGCATTAACGCGTGATAGAGTGGATAGTTGAAGAGATTGAAAGCCCTAATTACCCTCATAACTGATTTAAAAATTCAAGATTATCATTCTTAGTTATTTCCTGTATTACTTTAGTTTCTAGTCCTTAGTTTAGAATTCAAACACTAAAAAATATTGTCAAATGGAAACGAAAGGTTAGTTAATTGCAAGGCTGGCCAGTGGGCCGGGACGGGCCCACCGGGATCGGGTTTGGCGGGGTCGGGCGGGGTCGGGTGAGAAAGGCGGGTCGAGTGGGGCGGGCTGGAGTGGTCGGGCGGGACCATATTATGTCCCGTCCGATCCCGGCCCCGCGGTAGGGGTCGGGACGGGTCGGGACGGGACTGGTTGGCGGGTTTTTTTTTTTTTAATTTTTTCACTAAATTAAAAATAATAAATTACTAAGTACTAACAAAGTAACATTAAGTATAACATATACTTGTAATATTATATAATTATAGTATTATAATTTATAATATATTTATAAAGTATAAATTATAAACTATAAACTATAAAGTATAAACTATAAAGTATAAAGTATAAATTTATAATCTAAATAATTAAACAAAGACAAGAATAGTGTAAAAAACATCCCAAGGTCAGTTTTTGTGCCTTTTATATTATTAATTTCATTGAAATATCAAATATACAAGATTCAAAATTACATTGTAGTGTCTCGTTGTTGAAAAAATTGCAAAAGAGTGAAAGACATAGAAAAATTTAAAAATTGCAATGAAATAAATTACCAATTTGAAAATATTTTTCTAATTTCTTTATAATTTCTTGTGGTTCTTGGTTGGAATTGGTATATCTTGATCAAATTGTTCCACGCCGCTACTCATGCCTTCGATAAAATGTCGTTGTAGTTGTCGCCATCTTCTTCGTTAATCTCGTCGATCGCGCCTCCTTCGCTCCGCTCGTATCCAATCTCTGAATAGTATCGCCATCTCCAAGCCGCTCCGCTAATGAGTGTCCTGCTCTCTATTTGAAATCGCTGCAGAAAAAGCGCTTTCGATCGATGACGCCAATGTTCAAAATATCTCGCCATCATTGAAAGTGTCGGAAATGTCTTCTCATTCGCTCCAATATTTCAAGAAGTCTTCCTTTCCTTCTTCATTGATAATCGCTGTAAGGTAAATTACCTGAAACAAAAACATCGAACTCACTAATTTGGTTAGCACTGCTACCACCGCACATTTTATTTCTGAGGCTTTCAATAGAATTAATATTAGGCCTAGCCACAGAAACTGCTTGTCGTTTTTTAGGTTGTGTTGAAGAAGAAGATGATACAAAAGTCGGTTGGTTACTAGCACTTTCTTGCTGGTAATGCCGATATACTTTTTTGCATTCATCTTCTACGCTATTCAACACTTCTTCTAGCGTTAGTTCAATAGGTGGTTCAACATTTAAATTTTTGGGAGTTGGAGGTGGTAGTACGTCCATACAGGTATATATATATTTTCAATAAGACTTTTACAACCCTCTACTTTAATAGTCGGGTTTAATACAGCACCAATAATATAAATAGGGGGAATAGGAATAAAATATTTTTTTAATTTCATAAACATTTTTTAATAATTTGCAGATAAGCGTGTTTTTCCATATATTCTTTAAGAAGTAAAAATATTATAGCTATATAAAACAACATAGTTGAAATAGTAGGATAATATAAAGTAGAAAATTCTTTTGTTGCTCGTTGAAAATTTTCTAAAAATACAATAAGTTCTCTAATTTTCTCTCAATCAGTATCACAATCATATCATTTGGATTTTGATTATGGGCGTTAAAAATAAAGTAATAGGTTTTCTATAGTCATAAGCAACAACTAGTTGGTCATATAAAGAATTCCACCTAGTTGGTACTTCTTCGGGAATTTTTCTGTAAGATAGTCCACAATCGTGGCAAGTTTTTTTATATTCTTTTCTTTGTTGAATTCTATTATTTTTAAAAATAAAGTGTATAGCAAATTGTATTTTTTCAAGAATATCTTGAAAAAGTGAAAGACCATCCTTTACAACTAAGTTATAAATATGGCACATTTGATATGAAAATGTTTTGGAAAAGACGGAGTTAAAACATTTCTTAAAATACTAATAGCAGAATTGTTAGAAGATGCATTATCTAATGTAATACTCATAACTTTATCGGTTATTCCGTAATAATCGGCGACTGAATAAATATTTTCTGAAATAAACTCACCAGTGTGCCTACTATCTATATATCTATATGCTAAAATACGTTTTTGCATAGACCATTTATAATCTATCCAATGACAGGTTACCGTTAAATAATCATGGCCGTTAGTACTACGACCTATATCAGAAGTTAAAGCAACTTTGCAATTTAAATGATATAATGCATAACGTAAATACTGTTGATATTCATGCAAATTTAAATACATCTCTTTTAACAATGATCTAGAAAACCTTTATAAGCGAGATTATACATATCTCTAATATAATGAATAAAACCAGAGATTCAGAAATGAAAAAGGCAAACCCTCCACAAAGAACTAATTTTGCTAGTGCGTCCCTATCTTTATGTTTATCATATTTAGGGCCTACAACTCCCCCCGTCATAGGGTTAATTTGACCCTGTACTTTCTCCGGGACAGTAGTATGTGAACCTTGTCCCGATTGAGAGGACGTTTGTTCACCAGTTTTTTCAATCATGTATTGGGCATGCAAGACTTTGTGTTTTTGCAACAGGTGTCTTCCTAAACCCCGTCCACCATGACCTTGTCCAGTTTAAAAGAATAAACATTTTTACAAGTTTTACATACAACTACTTGATTAGCTACGTCCCTGTCAAAATATTTCCATACAACCGATTTTAATGGTCGTTTTCTTGACCTCGCCTCATAGTAGGGGATAGGAGGCATTTCACCAATGGGTGTATCATCATCTTCATTAATAGGTGTATCATCAACTAGAGTGTCATCTAAATTAAAATCTTCTTCAATTTCGTGATAATCATTTGTGTCAAGATCATATGGTATTTCAGAAACATTTGTGATCTATAAAATCATCTTGTCTAGGAATAATCGAACAGAATACTAGAAGAAGTACCTTGCCCTCTTGTTACCACCCCTACTAGAAGAAGCGACCACTTACCCTTACCCAACATGCCTCTTAGTCCTTTCATTTTAATTATGCTAATAAATAGTTAAAGATAATGAAATTAAATGTGCTAAATGAAATAAAGACAAAATAATAATTTAATGAGAGAACGAATGTACCAAACGCGACGTAAGTCGACGTGTAATCGAGGTTGAAAATTGAAACTTTGCTCGATAGATAATCCTCAAGCTAGTTGCAACTTCACTCCCAATTCTCAAATTAATAAATAGATTGAATATGTAGACAATGTTGTATAGAGAATTAGAGATTGATTGAGAGATTAGAGAGTAGAAAGATTTGTGAAAATAATAAGAAGAGGAATGAGGTATTTATAGGGGTTAAAAATAAATATAAAGGGGTAGGGGTTGGGGAGGGGAGGCCTAAAATGGCGTTGTCAACTACTAAAATGTAAAAGCCTGGACAACGGCTATTTTGTGCGGTCGAGGCGGGATTTGGGGCGGGTCGGGCGGGCGGGGCGGGATCGGGCTGGCGGGATCGGGCCAGCGGGACCATACCGTCCCGCCTGCCGAGCCCCGTCGTTTTTTTTACCGGTGTCGTGTCGGTCGGGTCGGGCCTGGATCGACGGGTCGGCCCACCACCGCCAGCCCTAGTTAATTGGTACTTAATAATTCAGTCTCTGTGGATGATACTCGGTCTCACCGAGATTATTACTACGTGCGATACGTTCACTTGCGTAGCATATAAAAAATTCGCAACAAATTCCACTGCCACCACCGGCAATCTGTCGGACCACTCCCCGACTCATCGTCGTCTCTCGCACCCGCCAGCAAACCCAACTGACAACCTCTGTGTCACTTCCACCTGTCGTCATTTCTCCCCCGTCTCGATCACCAGAAACTAACCACCCTATCCCCTACTCTGTCGACCTAATCCGACAACCACCCACCACCGTCACTACCTCACCTACTCCAACCCGACAGTATACCCCTGACCCGACAACCCACTAGTCTACCCAAACTGCCCTCTCATGCACCGTATGGAAACACGTGGTCAACACGATATTTTCAAACTCAAAGTCCATTTTAACCTATCCACACAAATCATATCCCCAATTCCTAAAAATCCAAAATTAGCCAAACTTGACCCGAATTGAAATACAGTAATGCGTGTGGAATTTAATGCTTTAACAAAATAACACACTTAGAATTTGGTTCCTAGACCGAATGAGGTGAATGTGATTCGATGCATGTGGCTATTTCATCACAAATTCAAATACAGTGGCGACCTTGAGCGATATAATGCGAGACTTGTGGCTAATGGTACTAATCAGCATGAGGGTATTGATTGTGGTGAGACGTTTAGTCAGGTGGTTAAACCGGATATCATTCGCATTGTTCTGAGCATAGATATGGGTAAGCATCGGCTGATTCATCAGCTAGATGTGAAAAATGCATTCTTATACGGGGACTTGAAAGAAACTGTTTACATGCACCAGCCGTCAGACTTTGTTCATCCGGAGGCCCCTCAGTATGTTTGTCGTCTTCTTAAGTCACTATACGGTTTAAAACAGACCCCCAAAGCATGATATGAACGTTTTTCTAATTACATTATGAAGACTGAGTTTATATGCAGCAAGTGTGATCATTCTCTCTTTATATTTCATCGTGGTAGTAATATTGCATACTTATTATTATACGTGCAGGATATTGTTCTCACTTCCTCGTCTGATGTGTTGAAAAAATAAGATCATTACTATGCTGAAATTCGAATTTGCTATATCTGACTTGGGGAAGTTGAACTATTTCTTGGGAATATCAGTGACTAGATCTGCAACTACTATTTTCCTGTGTCAACGTAAGTATGTAGAAGAAATTATGTACAGGGCTAAAATGGTGAACTGCACGATCATGCCTACTCCGGTTGACTCAAAATCGAAGCTCAGTGTTGTTGACAGTGATCCAGTGTCCGATCTCACTCTTTATATGAGGTGCACTTCAGTATCTGACTTTCATCAGGCCTGATATTGCTTATGTTGTTCAGCGGTATGTTTGTTTATGCATGCCCTCATGGAGTCTCATTTTACAGCACTTAAACGTATCATTCAATACGTTAAGGGCACACTTGATTATGGATTACATCTCTACCCCTCTGCACCGACCAACTTGTTATCATATGCGGACGCCGATTGAGCAGGTTGTCCGACACGCGACGCTCCACCTCCGGCTACTGTGTGTTCTTAGGAGATAATCTCATTTTGTGGTCTGCCAAGAGGCAAGCCACCCTATCCCGATCGAGTGCAGAAGCAGAGTATAGAGTCATTACAAATGTTGTTACTGATATCTGCTGGCTCCGAAACCTTCTTTTGGAGCTTCAGTATCCTTTGCGTATGACATCTATGGTGTACTGTGATTATCCGTGATATACTTATCTCATAATCTGATTCAGCATCAGCGAACCAAACACATTGAGATAAAAATACATTTTGTTCGTGAGAAGATTGTTATATGTCATGTTAAGGTGTTGCATGTTCCTTCTTCGTATCAGAATAAGATATCTTCACCAAATGACTTTCTAGACATCTATTCCTAGACTTCAGATATAGTCTCAACGTCCGTCCTCCTCCCGCTCCGAATGAGGGGGTGTATTAGTGAATATTACAATATATTCACCATATAATTTGTAATTAATAGTAGTGTATAATTATGATAAATATATGATCCTTATTCTAGTAGCATTTAACATTGTACACATTATATATATTTATATTAATGAAAAAGACTCGATAAAATATTAATACAATCTTACCTAAAACCTGATAAACAAATTGAAACGAAGAAACTATTAGAAAAGGATCAGCGACTCAGCATTGGTCAAATTCAAGATAAATATAATGCCAGAACAAAAGCAAAACTGTTAGGTCCAATTAATTTAAACAGTTAGGAAGAAAAAACAAAAGAGAAGCAGCCATAGAAAGAAAATCTAAAAAATGATAAAATAAAGAAGGAAGAGCCACATAAGTTTTTGAATTTTTTTAGCAATAAGAACGTAATATTCACAACTAAAATAAAAAAAATACTAATCAGTGATGGACAAATTCTGTATCTAAGCAGTAAAATTCATTGTTAATCTTACTTAGTAGTAATTTATTAAGAACATATGTTAGCTATGAGCATATTAATAACGAAGCTCGTAGCTAATTTTAATTTTTCTATAGTAACTTATTCGCACTTTGATATTTTCATCAAATAATATTTTTAGTTAAAATTATAGGAAAGGTGCAAAGTGATAAATATATGTGAAAAATATACGTTTATATTTATTGAGCTGATGTACCTTTTGGGTTCAAGTAAATTTTTGCAATAAAAAGGCTCTCAAAATAGAAATTGGGAAATTATTTATTTAAACCGTGTAATATCAAATCAATAAATATATAATATGTGTTTTACGTATTTTTTTTCTGTAGTCAACTTATATATATTCTCTTATCAATTATTTATAGCTTAATTATAATAAATTTAATACAAACATTGAAGGCGAATTTTTTAAAAAAAAACATAGAGGTCAAGAGAGGTTGACTCATTAAGCTTTGCGGTGTTAATCAAATTCACGATATTCTTTTTCCAATAAAAGGTGGATCTCCCACCCCACGAGCCCCCACACCCCGGTCCGACAGGATTGTGAAGGAGTTAATCATGGTAACTCAACTGATTTCAAAGGTTAGACCACTACCACGCTGCGCATGTGAGGCCTCCTTTATTTCAAGAATGAACTCCACTGCCACTTGACGGATTCGACTTGTGATTTTTCCAATTATCCCCTTAAGAACCAGTTGAGCTGCCCATGCGGACAAATTCACGATATTCTTGGTTCTGTTTTCGTCGGCAGGAGGCAATAGGCAGGCAGCCCTTCAATTCCAAAAGTATTATTTTTGACACACAATTTTGGGTCCCGTCTTTCACCACAGCAATCTCCATATGATTCTTTGGCTCCCATATTGTCTTTTATTAGTGGTAAAGTCACTCTCAGAATCCGTTACTATTTCATCAGATATCTATTACCTCCAACGATAAATATATCATCACTATAGGAAAAACGTCAAATCTTTTATAATATTTGTTGAAATTTGGTTTGTCGGTGATTTTTTCAATAGATTTTTTGTCAAATTTTTTATTATCGACTAGTCAATATTTGACGAAACATTCGCGGGAAGTAGCCATTTTTTGATAGTTTGTATATAGTATTGATTTGGTAAAATCAGTAATTTTTTCCCACTAAATATTTACATATAATAAATTGCAAACTCGCCGGCATAAGTAGATTATGAATTCGACGGCAAGTACAAGCGATCATAAGAATTCATAAATTTCAAATCTTAAATTTGTTTCTCATTAATTTCAACTACAAGTATCAAATAGCTTTGGCTGATAAAAAGGACGCGGTTCGGCTAAACTCAATTAATTTTGTCCAAATTTTGTATTTGTTTTAAAAAATTAATTGAGTATATATAAATTATTAATTTATAATCCAGTAACTTAAAGAACTAAAATTTCAAACTCATAAATTTCAAGTACTAGCTCCATCGTGCCGTCAAAACCCTAGGCCGATGGAAATAATAGTTACTTACTTCCTCTGTCTCAATTTATGTGGTATTTTCGCTTTTTAAAAGTTAATTTGACAAAACTTAGAAGCTAACTTAAATCATATTGACTTAATATTTTAAGATTAAAATTTATATATTTGAAAGCCGTTGGAAATTTACTAATGTAGAATTAAGTTTATCCCCTTATTTATGACTCGAACAATTAGGGTCCCGCACGTCTGAAACGTTATTTTCACACACGTGCACTCTGTAGGGTTTTGTCGTGTTCGTACACTCAGCGGAATTTGAAAATTTATGTTTCAAACCCGACGACGGTCAAACTGTAGGATGATTATACAATGTAAAATAACACAAAGCAGAATGTAATACTTCGAACGAAGACTTACATTGTAGATAGCAATCCGAATATTGAGGCTTTACGTAGTCCGAGGGTGCGCACGCAATAGTCCCTCGATTTGCAAGTCATAAACTATGATGTAATTTCTCCTTTGGAAAGCTAGGAATTCCAGCATAGTTTCGAGAGAGTTTAATCTTATGAAAAGATGGTGTAGAAATTGTGAGGCTAAACCCTGTATATATAGCTGAATAAATCAGCTAGGGTTTCCCCGTGGGCCAGGCCCAGAAACCGAAGCAGAGTGGGTCATTCGGACCCACTGGACGCGTGTTGGCGCCGCGGCGCTGAGTAAGTGGAGCCGCGGCGTTGTGGCGCCATGGCTCTGACTTACCTGCGCCGTGGCCCTGCTCCAATTTTTTCTTCGGTTCTATTTTATTCTAATGTCTCGATCATCAACCGAACATTTATATACTCTCTGATTACATCTTTGAATCGACAGAACAATTGACTTAGTGTTACCCTTCAGGCTTTACATATTGACACTAACAACATTAGGGTCTACACTAACTCTGAATGCGGAAGACGAACTCAATATGTAAAGTTTAGCTACACGAAACATGTGAACTGAACCTCTATGTGGGAAGATAAAATCATTTCATTCACGACACACTCAATCAAGCTTAGGATTTGTCAAGTGTCTATCCAAATAGCTTGATCATTATAACTCATCTATATTAGTTGACAACAGGACCATATCAAAAACATGTCCAATGCATTGGTCAATGACTTAGTCAACCTAATACCATATGAGTACCTGAGTGTTCACTCGAATATACATTCAAGGAATGAATCCTAATCTTGGCTCACATACCACATTTAATCTACTTCGTAATATACCCAAAACAAGCCGCGTCTCAACCTATAAGACATTTGAGCTTAGGACAGGATCAAAGTACATTACTCCGTAAAAAAGGTAATATTGACCTCAAGTCTAAGGACTTCTATCTCCCACACGCCGATGACATTATAGACATATAACAAAACAGTACATCAGCAGGGTGTACCAATACTTCAACAAGTATCCATGTGTCCATCATGAGTTGCCATAACTCGTAGTAAGTAAGACATACTACATCCCCTAAGGATATGATGCAGACCACATGTCGACGTATCACATATCATCGATATCCCAATCTCGATGATCATTAGTCGAGGTAATTTAAGAGTTACGTTATAACATTAATTCTCACATCATTAATAAACACGTAAACTCTAGGAATGCATTTATAGAATATTATAAACAATCAACTAATAATTCAGCAAATGCAAATGTCATAATATTAATCATCATTAATATAAATACGAATGTGTATAAAGTACATTTTGTCCTAATACAGTTTGTCTCTAGGACATACATATACTTTCACACTCGTAGTGCCAAGTATCGTAAATTTCATTAGTGAAAGAGATATTGGTGCGTAATCAAAGTGTTTGAGATATAAAATGATGGACGGTTATTGGCCAAATGACAAGTATTCCACGTTGGTAAATTAAGGAAGAAGTGTGCGATGTATAAGATGAAACGAGTCGGAAAGGGTTGCGGAGCTGCGTCGCCAACCCGTCGGAGACGCAGCGCCTCCAGGCCAGCGTCACAACGCGAAAGTGGAAGTAACTACTGGAGCCGCGACGCCGCTAATTCTGCAGCGCCGCGGCGCTTCCGAGGCAGTGATTGTGCGACGAAAGTCCAAAAGTTTGACTGATTATAGAGACATTTTGGAGAATTAACATGTCAGTTTTTTCTCCATAAACCAGACATTATTTGGCTGCATTACTTGGTGGATTAAATGTCCATTACATGACATTTAAGTGGCCACTACATGGGCACTTGAAGAGGACACTCCTATACTATTATAAATTGAGGATTTTGCTCAATTGGAAAACACACTTAGAAATTTCTGAACTTCTTCCTCTCTAGCATACTTCAAACACTCATAGTTCTTGTCTAGAAGCACTTGAGTTTCCTTTGCTCATTTGTTAGTTGTTGTTTTATCTTGGGAGACTAATATCCATTAACGAAAAAGGATATATACGGGGCAATCTTATCTTAAAGACATAGTGTCATCACTCGACTCAGCACCATTGTAACACTTCCAGATTTCGTGTCTCTTGATTACAGGTTATCAAGATTCAAGAAGTATCTGCCATTGATACAAAGATTCAAGACTGATTCATGAACTCAAACCTTGTTGTTGCCACAACTATTATTACTACAAGCTTGTCGTTTTTGTAATCTTTATTGTTTATCCTTTCGAAACACTTGTAATAGTTATTTACTATTCATGTACATGCCTTATTTTCCAACAAAAACTACATGAAAAGTACTAGAAGTTACAAAAAAAATCACATCAATTTGGTGAAAAAATACATCTTAAAATATTTGTCAAAATTCATGCCGTTTGAATTTCAGAAAGAAAAAAACACAGAGCATGCGATTTGATCTCTGGTCTCAACGCTCATCATATATTGACATCTTCTTTTCTGGTAACTACTGTCAAGACATTTCTGAAGAAAATAATAGTAAATTTATTTTGACCCTATCTCAAAAACTGATTTTGCCCATACTGGGTGATTGTGACCTTCACTCTATACTTCTTTTTCAATCAGTAGAGTAAAGTAAAACTGAAAAGACTTCTTGCATGTGCGAGCTGAATACTAGGGAAGAAAATATATTAATGGATTAAGAGGCCTTCATTAACTTTGATAGTGTAAGTTGAAGTGTATAAATCCAATTTTTAGTTCATTAATTGTACTTGCAAACAATTAAGGAATAAACCAAAATACAACAGGTTTGTTGTACCTGCGAATTGTTCTAAGCCGGCAAGCTGACATTTTTTTTCCTTCTATAATAAGTTGAAAAGAAAGCATATGCAATATTTAGCAGAAATTTATAGTAGTATGTTTGCAAATATGACTAAAGTAAGTTTTTATATTTAAGTAACTTAAGTTCCTTCAGAAGAAAATGAATATGCACTTCATGCAAAATGCCAGTTCATATACTCCAAGGTTAATTAATCATGAGTTTATGACTGTGTAGCTTTCAATGGCAAATAACATGCTATATTTAGTTGAAATATACAGATGATATACAAAATTCTTTATATCATAATATAAACTAATCCTTAATTCATTAATTAGCTAAATGTAGAGGTGTCAAACTTAATCAATGAAATCATAACTCGCCCAACACGCTCAAGTTTGGGCGTGTTATTGATTCGCCAATTTCAGTCCATCAAAATTTGGGTTGATATCTAGCTCAAATTGATCTATGAGAATTCTTGTCAAAATATGTTCAAAAAGAAATTTTCTTATTTGATATGTTATATATAGTCATAATAAAGAAAAATAATACTTCCTCTGTTCCAATTTATATGATGTATTTTGAATTGCTACGAAGTTTAGGAAATAACAAAAAAAGACTTTTGAATCTTGTGGTCTAAAACAAGTCAATATTTGTGTGGTTATAGATCATCTCGTTAAACGTAAAAGGTAAAGTTTAAAGTTAAATTGTTGACAAATAAGGAAATGTGTCATTCTTTTTTGGACTGACCAAAAAAGGAAGTGTGTCGTATAAATTGGGACAGAGGGAGTAATTTATTAGATACTGAAAAATTATTAAAGAATAAATAAGACAATTAAAGCTTAGTAAGAATTAGACGATTTGGATTTTGACCCACTTTTTAGTCATTTCGACCCAACCCATTTCAGCCCAAGTAATATTTAGACGGGTCAATAATCTGCCTATTTATTAACTGAGCTCATTTTGACTCACCCAAATTTTAGCACAACCCGCTCATTTGCCACCTCTAACTAAATGGGAGAAAAGAAATGCATTTGAGCCCCAAAGCTAGGCTAACATGAATGTAGCTAAAATATGGGTTATGGGTTCGGCTAAATCTAATAATTGTGATTCAATTATGCATTTGTTATAAGAAATCTATAGAATATATAAAAATTATTAATTTAGAATTCAAGAATTTAAATGGATTAGGATTCCGAACCCATTAGCTCAAATTCTTACACCGTCTCTATATAATCGACTTCTAGAGGAGGGGTTGTTTCATAGAAAAAGAAACGAAAAAATGGTGTTAGGTTCCGGGGTATACTAAACAATAAAAACAAACTGATAAATAAATTGAATCCTAATACAGTTTGCAAATGTCAGATAAGATGTCTGTTACACCTCGTATGATAAGACAAAGATTTAGAACGTCATTAAGGATTGAGATTTCCAATTTTCGAAATTACAAATATTCTACGTGCTAATACGGATTAATTTTTGGCAATGACAAATGTGACGCCGAAAATCTCTTTAGAAATAGTGGTATAAATAAATATGTATTTTTCCGTTATGAGTTAGTAAGGTATTTAAAAGGTACGATGATAAGAAATTAAGGCAATGAGAAATTAGATTAAAAGAAGTGGGGGTTGATTTAGTTAAATAAATACTTAGAGGGGGCAAAGTGTGACTTTTAAGGGGGTCTTAGTGCTTTTTTTAAAATCTGAAAATTAAATAAAACTCCTCTAAAACCTTCATTTCTTCCACAAAACAAAATCAGATTTTTAAGCTCCCATTTCTCCCCCCTTCTTGAACGAAAATCCCCACCCTTTGCAAAGAAAATTTAGCTTGTCATTCCATCTTCTTGGGGTAAATTATCCCACCATTTTGAGGCGAAATTATCACCCCAAAACAGTGGGGAGTTCTCGGCATTTCTGCCAATTTTAGGGCAGTGGGTTCTTGGGTTTTTGGACAAGATTTCTTGAAGAAAAAGGTGTAAGAATGAGGGATTAACATGGTAGAATGGTTGCATGTTGGATTGGAGTTGAAGAAGTGAAGATTGGCGAAGAAAAATCGAATTTTGTGAAAGAAAAATGGGCAGAAAATCGCTGGTTACTGGCAGATTTTTAGTCAAATTTGGAAGGGAATATCTCCTAGCATATTAGGAGTTTTTGGGTGTTTCAAAAGCCTAAAATGAAGTTCGTCGAGTCTAGTTTCCAACTCAACAAACCTCTCGTCGATAGAACACTGGAGTAGAGAGTTATCGACGTTACAAGTTCAGCCGACGAAGCAGTGGCAAAAATCTGGACAGTCACGTTTTTGGGGACTGTTTTGGACGAATTCGAGGTATAAAATTTTAATTTTATAGTTTAATGACATTGCATGTTGTTGTAGTTGAAGATATGAATTGGTGTTAAGATGGAATTGGAAATATGAAATGTATGTGATTGTATTAAGGATATATACACCGATTTAGAACCTATTTTTGGCGTACGTTGGAATTGAGTAATTGTGTTGGTATGTTATTACTAATTGCATGTGAAAATTTAGATGAAACCTTGATGTTTAAAGTTAAAGTTGTTAATTGAAGTTGTTGGGAGATTAATTGGAAAGTAAGGAATTTTGGAAAAAAGCTTTGGAATTGTAAAATATTGATATGACCGGAAAGTTGATAGAAATTGTTGAAAATTTCGATAATGTATTACGGACTGAACTAGTATGTAAATAAGCTACAAACATGCATATGTATTGCAATAAGATACATAAACATGCCTCGAAAGGATTAAGTGTAAGAAATGTGTTAATTTTATATATTCTGAAATAAAGGGGAATTGTTGGTTTGAATTGAATTGTTGGTTTGAATTGGATTGTTGGTTGATTGGATTGTAGCTGGAGTTGAATTGTTGGTTGACTTGGATTATTGGAAAATTGTGGATACGCACATAAACAAAGGAAATCTTGCCCAATTTTTGTAGAAATAAGGGAGCCTTTAAGCATATAACTTACATTAGGAATCATAGAATTGTGAGCATGTTGTTCTTTATCATAGGTTGAAGTACTAGGCGAGAATACCTTAATACCAAGTCGATTAGTTCGCCTAAGAGGTATGTAAGACCTTTCTTTCTTTCTTTTGGCATGATTTTTAGTAAAGTATCTGACGACGTACTTAACTCTACCGATTCGATTTTAAAAATGATTATTTACTAATGATTATGATTCAAGAACAAAGTTTATGGTAGTAATGTTATTGAGAGTCACATAATGATTTTAGTCTGCATCTGATTGCTCATGTTATCTACTCGTGCTAAGTGTTACTATTTCATTCCACCGAGTCGGGCGGATCACGATCGTGCGGCCAGAATCTGATTTCATCGAGTCCTCACTGAGAAGTAGACACGTTATATATATATACTGATTACATCGAGTCCTCATTAGGTAGAGACATATTACTGTAGCAGATACAGATTCCATCGAGTCCCTCCATGAAGTGAGACATGTTTCTGATTTTATATACTACGAAGCACGATGTTTTATGATTCAAGATATCATGATATGCTTTCGATCATGATTCTCGCTTTTATAGCGATTTGATGACTCTCTGCTTTACTTAGTACGATTGTTAATCGATTTCTGATATTTTATGTTTTACATACCGATGCATTATCTTGTATCGACCCTTCCTCGGAGTGCGTTAAATGCGCAGTTCGGGAGTTGAATAGGTGACCTCCAGTCTAGGATTATGTGCAGCATTAGAAGCTCCTTTGTTCCGAGCCGGCTATTTTTAGTACAGACGCCCATTTTTGAGACTTATGCATATTTTGGGCACAGCGGGGTCTGTCCGTCATATGTCGATATTACTCTCTTAGAGTGCAGTAAGCGATTGTGGGTTGGATGTTTGTACTTCGCCGTTTTGGGTTTTGATGTCGTTATTTAGTAGCGGCCTTGCCATGCGTATTTTGACTTATGCCTTTGTGCGCGTGATGTGGTTGGTGGCGGCTGATGGTAGCCTATTATGGTATTGTTTTGTTGTTGTTTTTGGCGGCGCTTGTCGGCTCGCCCGTTTTTAGGGATATGTTGTAAAAGCAGCGTTGTGCTGCCAAAATTTATGTAGACATCTGTATTAATTGGATTAAGAGTGACAGGTCAGTAATGACGTTCAATTAGGACGTTAATCACGGCCCGTCGGGTCGGATCGTGACAATGTCGTCTGTCACAAGTGACAACATTTCGATATAACAGAAAACTTTAAGAGTAAATGCAGCGGAAAATTAAAGAACACAAAGGTTTAATATTTACATAGGTTATATTAATTATGTAACCGATGACGGTCAGTGACCGAAAGTATTGTGTATATTTATATACAATTGAATAAGTTCCTTCTTTTACAATATTACAAGTTAATACAAAAGGAATTAAAAAGTTGAAGTCGCATATGACTTCTGCCAGAAAAATCTACCTAAATAGACATAGACAACATCTCATTACAATTGCTTCAATAAAGAACAAATCTAGAATATGGGCAGCAATTGTAATGTTGGACAGAATGTTGTCGACACGCTCAGGCAACACTTGTGATCCAGTTTTCTGACGAATATATCGGAGAGCTCTCTTGATATTTTTCTAACTTTTTCTGGATATCGATTCACTGAAGTAACCTCTCTATTTATAGTAGAGGGTCTTCCTTGAAAGGCTCATTGAATCGTTGTAGAGGTTGAGAGAAAGATAGGCAGCCGATAATGTTTGTTGGAGAAGATTATGGAGCAATATCCTCTAGCTTCTTAGACTTGTTCCCCAAGCTTAACAAAAAATTTGACTTGTTATTCCCACATTTTTTATCAGCTCCAAATCACCTTACCAAGTCACTTTACCATCGTGGTGAAAGTCTCACGAGATTTGCTTCAGTTCCGTGAATTAAGGCAAAACTGTTTAACAAAATGTTGGTCCGAATGTCAAGACATTTGTTCCAACATTTCTGAATTTTAACTTAGTACTAAAATGATATATTGGGCAAAATATAATAACACCAAACCCAACATTAACATTCTCCCCCTTTTTGCATTTCTTCACAAAACCTATTATATTCTGTGCAAGTGACTTACGGCAATGTCATAGATGTTGTCCCAACATCAATGATTTCAATAACGCTCCCCCTTAACCTGTGATGACATATAAACACAACATATACAAACAATATATATATATATATATATATATATATATATATATATATATATATATATATATATATATATATATATACACACACACACAAAATTCATGTAGGATTAGAGAATTACAAGATATTCATTTAACCACATCATCCAAAACAAAAAAAAAATGTCAGATCATTGTTAAATACATCCCAAATATTCAAACCAAACAAAAATTCACATTGAACAACCAATTAATATTCATTAGCAGCAACTATTCACCATTAGCAACAGTCCCTTGTATGTCATGCATCAGTAGTAGCTTCTAGCCGCTTTCTACTTTAGCATGATCCCTGCTTGCTCCTTCCTCTGTCTGGCAGTTTCAGCTTCAGCCCTTTGTCTTGCAGCTTCAGCTTCTGCTCTAAGCCTTAGTCTTGTCAGCAAGACTTTTCTCCCAACTGCCTCTTCTCTCTGCATGGCAACATCCACAACTTCTTCAGTAACATTATCAGTAGCAGTAGCATTGACATCAGAACTCTCAGCTCTTTCCCCATGCATAGTAGAACTATCTCCCCCTTTTTGGGAAGAAAGCAACAATAAGAACTTGTCTCTGGCCTTTACTAAGGCATCCCTCGCAGTATTAATCTCAACAATTTGTGTGTTGATTTTTGTAATTTGCTTTACAATCCAGTTGGTAGACAATACATACTAAGTCACATGTCGATCTGTGATCAAAGAACATTCGTCAGCGTAGGAAGGCCAACCGAGCGAAGCTCTTTCGTTTTTTTGCTTCTACGAAGTCAGAGACTCCCTTTTTTTTGGTTTAAGGGCTGCTCGCCGTCTACCTTTTGGCGGCCAGAGATTGCGCGAAGATATTGTTTTGCCCTAGCGTCATTCTCAAGATATGATAAATCCGTTACCCAACTCAGTAACAAACAAGGTTCGGAGAACAACCATTCTACAATAATCCAAGCTGCAGCGGCACCAGTCCATCATTTCCATTAGTAAGGGTAAGCGGACCCGAACTCTCCATCTTTAGCTAAGGTCTTTTGAAAACTGCAATTGTTTCTCATAACAGAAATAGTCAGATTGTATTTTCTCCTTGAACCAGTGTTGCTCTAAATGTTGTAAACATTCTTGGCAACATTCTCAAAGTTAACTTCATTTTTCCAAGAAAGATGAATAAATCTCTCTTTGCTTTTTAAGATTAGTTTATTCACTGCATACACCTCTGGTTTTTTTCCCTAAAATCTCATCACATTGAGGCTCAAATCCTTGAGTAACTAGAATTTGATAGATCAGTGAGGGATAGGGTAGGATCAAGGTTGACTCTTTTTCAGCCAGATTGGCTACTTGATAGAATATCATTTTCCCTAAGTCAACTCTTAATCTGTTTCCAATCTTGTTAGCAGTGAGGCTTGATCAGTAGTTACTATCGACTCATTTAGAGAAGGGAGCCAATTGTGAATTGCAATCTTATGTAGGGTGGAAAATAAGGCAGTGAGTTTTGAGGCAGGGCAACGAGAAGTCCATTTCTTCACTATACCTCCAGTGAGGTATTCTATTATCTCGTCCCTATTTTTTGTCATTCTCTCAGTAGTACTGATTCCAGCTTCAAACTCAGTCCCCAAACATTGATTGATAATTATGGGAGCAAACTTATAAATTTTGTTATAGAGGTATACCTTCTCAAATTTTTTCGAGGAGGCATTGTTTATCCCATAATTTAAGTTTGCGTAAAATAACCTAATTACTTCATTAGTGTAAGGTTCTTTATCAGTTACAGATTTCAGAAGCTTATGATCTTCAAGAAACTCAATCAACCCATAATTAGAACAAGAGGATAAATCTACTACCTTTTCTGCCCTAATAATTCTATTCGTATACCAATTCCATCTATCAAACTTTGTTTGTGAATAAAATTTGTCAGAAAATGCATTTACCTCAAGTGTATGATTCAGTGTTTTCAGAGGAGAAATGAGAGGACGTATCTTCAGATGTCTGTTGGAATATTGCTTGAGATGTTGGAGCATCGTTGAAAATATTCTGGGCAACATCTGGTATGACATGACGAGGAAGTTCGTTGGGGAAGAACCTTTTTAAGGGGGTGTCGTCGGGAATCTCCTCATCCGCATACTCACATTGTGGAACAAAGACGGAAGATTCAAGTTGAGGATCAAAGACTGGTGGTTCACTTTGAAAATCAACAACTGGGGTTTCTTCTTCTGTGTCCTCTGAAGAAAGTTCAAAATCCATGTCTTCCGTATCACTGCTTGAACAAGCAGGAACATTGGTCTCAAACTTGGACCTCTTGGAGACGGGTTCCTACTGGAATATTCTGTCGAACACTCGACTTGATCTTCTAGTGGGAAAGGAGGAAGAATTGTTCCTCTTGCCTAGGACAGAGACATCAGGAGTGGCATCCACATCAATGGGGTTATTATCGTCCCCAGGGTAACTAATTTTTAGAGGTTCTTGAGTTATACTGAGAGCAATGGCTGAGCAAAGTGGAGGATTAGTGCGCATGGGTGTGTTGTCAGTGGTGTTGGTGGACATAGGGGTTGACATTGGTGATGTTTCCATGGGTGAGTTTGGAGGAGAGGATATTGAGAGTTTAGGTTTTTTGGGTTTTTGAGTGAAGAATGAAGTGAAAATTCCATCGGTTTTGGTTGATTTAACCGAGAATGATGTGATCTTTCTCCCTTTTTTTACCTTTACGGAAAAGACAACAAGTTAAAAAGAAGAACAAATGAAGAAGGTTTTATAAATTTGAAAAAGAAATTTCCTTGGTTTTAGGTATTTGAATTGTGTTCAAATACTTGTACCTAAAATTTTGGGATAAAAGGATAAGACATCACATTTGGAATTTTCATCTTATCATTTTAGAGTTTGAATTCCAATTAAAAACATGACATAAAATAGAGAAGATAAAAACTTATTTTTCGAAAGTCAGTTACGAACAACATCCCAACAAATATCATTATCTGAGAATGTCAACAGTAATGTTGGCAATATTTTGGACAACACAAGTATTATGATCCAGCAAGAACTTTTCGTTTTGACAACAAATCAAGACACGTTTTATATATGTTTTTATGAGTTTAACCACTGGACCAATGTAACATTTTTTCATCATCCTTGATCTAATCATAAAACATATACCAAATTATTTTTTGTGTCAAAAATAAGAATACTTTTTAGTATCTCATAATTTATGTTTAAGCATTTGATACTCCTATAGAATAGGAACGATATCATTTCAAGGGTTTTGCCCATGTTGCACAGTTGACAAAAATTAGTAAAGGTTTTGTCTTATTTTGATACTCCCTTTTTATGATATCTAATATCATCGTAGAGAACGGTATCACTTTGGAATCATGTTTTTATTGGAGGATCATGTTTGTGTGACCAACATTAATGCACTATACAGCAACAATAATCAGTTTATGATATTACATAGGTAAATGTCACCCAAAATATTAGAGACATTTTAGTCGATATTTACAAACAATGCCTTTTTAGAGATTACAAAGACCAAGTGATTTTTTCAAACTAGAAAATCTCTCATTATCCAAAGCTTTTGTAAAAATATCAGCTAGTTAATAAAGAGTGTCAACATGTTTAATTTGAACTAGTTGTTTTTCAACCAAATCTCTTAAAATGATGTCTAATATCAATATGTTTTGTACGTGAGTGCTGAACTGGATTTTTGGAAATATTTATAGCACTCAAATTATCACAATATAAAACTAAGATATTACTTAAAAATCATAGTCGTCTAACATGTGTCTTAGCCATATTAATTGAGAGCAACAACTTCCAGTTGCTACATATTCAGATTCAGCAGTTGAAAGTGAGACATAATTTTGTTTATGACTATACCAAGAAACAAGATTATTGCCAAGATAAAAACATCATCCACTCGTACTCTTTCTATCATCCACATCACCAGCTCAATCCGAGTCACTATATCCTATTAAATTAGGATTAGTGTCTTTGGAATACAAAAGTCCCAACTCACATGTGCTGGCAACATATCTAATGACACATTTTACTACATTTAAGTGGGAGATTTTAGGACAGACTTGGAATCGAGCATATACACAAACACTAAACATTATATTAGGATGACTATCAGTGAGATATAGAAGACTACCTATCATAGATCGATACAATGTTGGGTCGACATTTTCGCCAACATTATCTTTGCATATCTTCTGCGACAATCCCATTGGAGTTCCCATTTGTTTAGCATTTTCCAATCCAAATCTTTTAACTAGATTCTTGGCATACTTACTTTGGGAGATGAAGATTTCATCTTCACTTTGCTTTATCTGTAAGCCTACGAAAAAAGTTAGTTCTCCAATCATGCTCATCTCAAATGTTAATGACATTTCTTCAACAAATGTCTTAAGGTAGGACTGTGAGTTCGAACTAAAAACTAAGTCATCTACATAGATTTGAGCAATAACAATATCTACACCGTGGTGTTTGATGAATAAAGTACAATTAGCTTCACCATGTTTAAAACCAAATTCAAGAAGGAAGTTAGTTAGACGACCATACCATGCACGATGAGCTTGTTTCAATCCATACAAAGCCTTTTTGATCTTGTATACATAATGTGGATGGTAAGGATTTTCAAATCCTTTATGTTGTTCAACATAGACTTCCTTATCAAGATAACTATTCAAGAAAGTACCTTTAACATCCATTTGATGAAGAGTAATTTTTAGACAACAAGCAATGGCAAGTAGTAATCTAATTGACTTAATTCTAGCTACATGAGCAAAGGTTTTGTCATAGTCAATCCCTTCGACCTGAGTATATCCTTGAGCAACTAGACGAGTTTTGTTTCTCACAATAGTTTCTAATTCATCTGACTTGTTTTTAAATATCCATTTATTTCCAATTACATTGGTATTTTTTTGGCGTGGAACTAAATCCCAGACTTTATTTCGAGAGAACTGTTCAAGTTCTTCTTGAATTGCTTGAATCCAACAACTATCACTGAGTGTTTCTGAAATATTCTTAGGTTCTAAGGTAGATATAGAATAAGAAAGACTAACATTTTGGTACATGGTAGACATACACACATACCTTACCATATATCTGTAATTGAGTGGTTCTTTCCCTCTAGTTTTTACTCCCTCAAACACTCCCGCTATCACCTGACATGTTGGATGATTCTTTCTAATCCTTGATGAGGGTTCCCTTCGTACTTGATCTCGTAATTCAACATTTTACTCCTCGTCTGCACCTTTTGTGATCTCTGCTTCATGTTTAGATGTTGCTTCAGATGTGGTAACATTTTGGGCAACATCTGGTTCTTCTGTAGTCTGCACATTTTCCACTGAAACTATAGTGTTATTTTCAGATGTATTCCCATTAAAATAAAAAAAATTCATCAAAAACAGCATTTACAGACTCTTGTACAGTTTTGGTCCTAAAATTGTACACTCGATAAGCATGACTATTTTGAGAATAGTCAACAAACATTCTCTTGTCACTCTTAGAGTCAAACTTTGCCAAATGGTCTCTATAATTTAAAATATAACAAATACACCCAAAAAATATGAAAGTAACGCAAGTTAGGTTTCGTTTCATGTATTATATCATAGGGTGTCATCTTTGTTTCAGGCCTTAGATAGACTCTAATTGTGATGTGACTTGCAGTGTTCAAGGCTTCAGCCCAAAAACGTTTTGATATTTTCTTAGAACTAAGCATAACTCTAGCCATTTCTTGTAGTGTTCTATTCTTCCTCTCTGTTACACCATTCTGCTGAGGAGTTATGGGAGTAGAAAATTAATGGAAAATACTCTTTTCTCCCAAATTTTGAGAACAAGTTATTTTTAAATTATTTTCCATGATCGGGCCTAATCCGAAAAATAGGAGAATGAAACAAATTCCTTGTCCTAGAGTGCAAGACTTTAAACATGTCAAAAGTTTGAGATTTTTCTTTAAGAAAATATATCCATGAATATCTAAAAAAAATCATCTACAATCACATAGGAATAAATCATGCCTCCTAGACTGTCTACCTCAATTGGACCCATAAGATCCATGTGCAGTAATTGAAAATAGTGAGACATACCTGAATGTTGTCCATCATTCTGAACAACATTATGGAAAACACGGGTTTGCTTACCTTTTAGGCAATCTTCACAAAACATTGTTTTACCTTTAGAACTCAGTTTAGGAATGCCCATTATCGCCTCATAAGAGATCAATCTTTCTAAGTTACGGTAGTTTACATGTCCTAACTTTTGATGCCACAATATTGTGTCATATGTCCTAACATTATTGCATATTTCTTGTCTTCCAACAAGATAACAATTGTCACATGTTTTTGTATCTGTCAGAACACATATGTTAGTTTTATTTGTAACTTCACAGGCATTCTTATTAAACTTTACCTCAAGATTGTCGTCACATAATTGACTTATACTAATAAAATTATCCATTAACCTTTCAATATGTAAGACATTCTTTAAGACAGGAAAATCAGGAACATATAAGATCCTTTTTTCAATTATCTTGCTTTTATTGCCACCTCCATAAGTTACGTTACCTCCACTTAATGACTCATAGTTCCTTAGAAACTCCTTTGTACCTGTCATGTGGCGTGAACATCCACTATCAAAGTACCAAAAACCTGCAATGTTAGTCCTAAAAGCAGTTATCGCAACATTACAAGTTACATCCATTTTGGGAACCCAAACTCTTTTAAAACATTTTTTACTTTTAAGTTCAGAAATGTTGCTTCGAATGTTGTCCGAGATGTTGGATATCCTTTTAGGCAACATTTTACTCACATAATTTTGAAGTTTAAAACAGTATGATTTTAAGTGTCTAGGGAGTTACAATGATGGCACACAAACTTCATATTCCTCGACATATATGAGAACTTATTATTAAATCATTTTTCTTTTACAAAGCATATTTCTCATTATTGTCAAACAAACTAGAGCATATTATTTTAAGAGAGCTTTTATACATAATACCTGCATGTGTAGGTTTACTAAAACTGAGTATCTCATTCAGTTTAGAAGTCCCTGAGTTGAGCTTACGGAAGGTTGCTTCAGCTAGATCCAACTTTGCATTTATCTTACCAAATTCAACGTCCTTTTTTGTAAGTGCAACCTCTAAATGGGTTATCGTGCCTTTTAAATATGCATTCTCAAGAGTTAAATATTTTAACTTTGTGTTAAGTTGCTTGGATTCTATGATTAGGTCTTTACAAAGTTTTTGTAATTCCTTAATCATGTCATCTTTGGATCAACTTGATTTTCAAAGTTAGTCTCACAACTAGAAACAAAACCACTAAAGCAATTAACATCAGGATAGTTAAAGTATCCATACCTCTCGGATGTTGCTGGAAATGTAGATGTTGTCGCTGATGTTGACGCAAATGTTGTGATATTTGGGACAACACTGTTAACGACAATTTCTTCGTCCGAAAAGGACTATTCAAAAATAGTAGCCAGCATTGCTTGTGACTCTATCTCTTGATCTCTTTCCTCATCTCTTTCGTCGTCGCTAAGGGAAACCCACAAATCTTTACCAAATTTTCTCAAAGTATTTTCACATTCATTATCATAATTACCCCAGCCCGAGCATGCATGACATTTCACGATTTCAAGTTGTTTGAGATCAAATTTGGTACGATCTGAGTTAGTTCTCTTTAGTTGATTTCCTCTTTGTACTATTAGAAGGGGTTTAGTGGACTTTTGATTGAAGCCTTGGTTTTGGTGCTCTTTGGATTTCAACTTATTTCTATCATCGTTGAACTTCCTTACCATCGAATTGAATTTTTTAGTAAGGAGGAAAACATTTGCAACATCACTAATTTCTTCAAAATTCTCATCATCTTCTTCGATTTGACTCTCCAAGGATTTGACTTGAAGTTCTACATCTTTATTCTTATACAATGCCCTTTGATTCTCAATATTCATCTCATAGGTTTTGAGAATGCTCATTAAGGTATGAAGATTCATTGTAGCAAGATTATGAGCTTCTTCAATCGCACAAATCTTTATGTTGAACTTTTCAGGAAGAGAACGGAGTGATTTTTTCACAAGTTGATTGTTGGTCAAAGGGGCACCAAGCACTTGACTCTCATTAAAGATGTCAATCAACTTTTCAAAATAAGTTTTAATGTCCTCCGTTTCTTCCATCCTTAAACGTTCATATTTACTCATGAGCATACGAAGCTTCGTTCGACGAACACTAAAGCTACCTTCACAGTAAAGTATCACAAGCGTCTTTGGTCGTGGAGCAGTTTTGTATGAGTTTGAACATGTAAAGATCAACCCATCCAAAAATGACATTTAAGGCCTTTTCGTTGAAGCTTGCATTGTTGGTTTCTTCCGCAGTCCATTCAGATTCAGGTTTAACAAGTATGTCACATTCTTCATCCAGTGGTACCATTGGAACAACATATCCATTGGTGATAGATCTTCATGCCCTAACATCAATTGATTTGATATGAGAGCGTAGGCGAATCTTCCAATAGGAATAGTTTGAACCATCTAAGATAGGAAGTCTACCCATTGTTAGATTAGTCAGATCCATAGTTGTAAATAATAGGACCAAGCACTTATTGTGTTAAGTGTCGACTCTGATACCACTTGTTAGGTCCCGGGGATATATTATGGAACAATAAAAATAAATTGAATGATAATAAAGTTTGCAAATGTCATATAAGATGTCGTCTGTCACAAGTGACAACACTTCAATAAAACAGAAAAATTTAAGAGTAAATGCAGTGGAAAACTAAAGAACACAAAGGTTTAATATTTACATAGGTTATATTGATTATATAACCTATGACGGTCAGTGACCGAAAGTATTGTATATATTCATTCTTTTATAATATTACAAGATAATACAAAATGAATTAAAAAGTTGAAGTGGCAGATGACTTCTGCCTGGAAAATCTACCTAAATAGACATAGAAAATATCTCATTATAATTGCTTCAATAAAGAACAAATCTAGAATCTGGGCACCAATTGTAATGTTGGACAGAATGTTGTCGACACGCTCAGGCAACACTTGTGATTCAGTTTTCTGACGAATATATCGGAGAGCTCTCTTGATATTTTTTTCTAATTTTTCTGGATATCGATTCACTGAAGCAGCCTCTCTATTTATAGTAGAGGGTCTTCCTTGAAAGACTCATTGAATCGTTGTAGAGGTTGAGAGAAAGATGGGCAACCAATAAGGTTTGTTGGAGAAGATTATGGAGCAAGATCCTCTAACTTCTTGGACTTGTTTCCCAAGCTTAGAAACATCTTTGAGTTGTTCTTCCCACGTTTTTTATCAGCTCCAAATCACCTTGTCAAGTCACTTTACCATCGTGGTGAAAATCCCACGAGATTTGCTTCAGTTCCGTGAAGTAAGGCAAAATTATTTTGCAGAATGTTGGTTCGAATGTCACATTTGTTCCAACATTTCTGAATTTTAACTTAGTACTAAAATGACATGTTGCACCAAACCCAACATTAACAAATGGTATGTGGCTATTCAGCTGTAGGTCAAAGGACACTTAGTTTAGGTAATTATGTGAAATTTTTATATGCCCCTAAGCTCGAAATTTATTTACAAGCAGCAGTCATGTCGAAACCATGACATTTTATTATATAGAAACAAGTTTTACAACATATATTAGAGCTCAAATCTAAATAAAGATATCGGCCGATACAGTAAAATAGTTTAACTATGATGAACGTTTTGAGTGTTGGAAATTTTCCTTTGGTGGAGGTTGGGTCCGCCTATCTTCAATGACTTAAACATCATGGTTCCACATGTTGGAGAACCCGGTTCTTTACATGTGTGTAATCTACTAAGTGAGTATATGACCGTAGGGCCAAGAATCGTCAAATTTCATTGAGAAATGGAAGAGATATTGGTCCGCGAAGTAAGGTGTTTGAGACATGAAAGAGTGGTGTGTGAAAAATCTACCACATCGGTAGTAAAAGGAAGATTTTTTCATGTTATAAGTCTCTAAACTGAATAAGGGATTGGGACCCCAAAGGGTAACCCATATGTTTGAAGGAGGGAGGACCTAGTGTGCTTGGGTTCGAGACTAGGCCCACACGCGCGCCATCACCCGCACGGTCCGGATCGGGTCGTGGGCTGCGGGGCTGTTCTTACATTATCTTTTTGGACTCCAGACTTTATTATAATTATAGTTTGGTCCCTGAAGTTTCTGGAAAGCGTCGCGGCTCCAGTCTGCAGGGCCAAGGAGCCAACTCTTAGGAGTTTCGGCGTCGCGGCTCTGCGGGCGTTTTTCAGAGGTTTAATGTCATTAAGTTGTTGGAACGTTGGGCACTTATTCCTGAACGTTTTGGCTCTTCATTGAGCCTCATAAACAGCCCTCTTAATAGTCATTAACACCTCCCCTCATCTTTCAACTATATAACCATGCCTTATTTCAGATTTGGAGAGACATAATATACATTGAACACACAATATATGAGAACATAAATGTAGCAGAAAATGTATAAGAACACACATAGAATACATATTTCTATAAGTTCTTCCTAGTTCATGAAATCTCTTCCTTTCTTGCAATCTTACACACTCAAAGATCCTTCTATTATAGCGAACACTTGAGTTCCCTTTGCTCATTTGTTTGATTGTTGTTTTATCTTGGGAGATAAGTTGTCATTACAACCGTTGAAAGGATATAAGGGGCAATAGTATCATAAGGATAGATCAAGAATTTGGTCGACTCAGCAAGCCAATTATCTTGTTATATTTCCATATTCTAAACATAATGTTGTTGTTCTCAAGGGCTTGCTGCAGTTTCTACAAGGATCACAAGATTGGAAGGAAGATCAAAGACCGAAGATCAAGATCATCAACACCTATTGATGTTGTCACAACTGATGTTAGGCTTCAAGCCTATTATATTGGAATTGTAATTGTTTATCATTTCTAAGCACTACTGATAGTTGTATACTATTCCCATACATCCACTGTAATATCCTACAGTCTTAAGATAATATTGTACTAGTGCTAGAAAGAGGAGGGCCAACAATTCTGGTCCGAGTTTGGGTCTCTCTTTGACGATAGTTACAAATCTATTTTCGTCAAAGATGAGATCTAAATGATTGATCTTTAACTTGAAAGATAATGTTGATAATCTTGTTGGCAAGGCTAAGGTCAAGGAAGAGTTGTTGTCACCACTCCCGAGAGTGGTGTAAACAAGTGTCTACAAAAGGTTGAGGATGTCAATTGGAACTTGAGGAGAAGGATGGATATGATGGTTCATCTTGTAGCAGAAAGCATCCATATTCTAAGAAGAAGCCTTCATCTTATGGTAAAGAGGATTTGGACACGTGACAAACGTGGGCCAAATCCCAAAGGTATGAGTTAATTAGTTATTCCTTGTCAAAAATGAGATTAAAAAAGGACTGATTAAAATGAACTGATTAAGGCTAAAAATATGAAAGTATTTCTTTATATTCCCTACGCCTTAAAATCAGAACGTTTAATCTCACTTATCTTCCAAAGGAATATTGGACTGTTATAAACAACGGCCTAAAAGATATTGACTTAGATTGTAATAAAATGATTTTATGGACAATCCTAAGCATGGAAGAGGACTAAAGACAAGGACTAGTGAGAATCTTGTCACCATTTACGACAGAAGATCCGTCTTTTGACAGGATAGTAGCGGACACTCAATCATACAAAGCCTCCGGGCGACTAGAGTGGTTCAGAGTTACCAGATCTCAATAGATCTGAAGGCCAAAAGAAAGGCAGAAAAGAAATTGGACACTCAGTCTGCCAAGGCAATTGGAGTGGGCCAGAGAATCTAGATCACATATGATCCGGTTACGCCCTAACCACGGGCAAGAGGTTGTTCATGTGGAGCAACGCTACATTCAAAATAGAAGAATTTGAAGAGGTTGTCCTCAAAAGGACTTAAGGAATGGGATCACTCTTAAACGAGGTGATACATGTCCTAAACTTGGTGTCAATGACGATGTTGGACAATATGGCTTGAGTTTTTCGCCTCATGTTCCACAGGTCAATAATAACCAAAAGTGGTACAGTAAAACTGTAGCTAAGTAGATGATATGTTTGTAGTCTGCGTATCTATGATATCATAGATTAAGACACGTTAAATAAAAAGTCATTCAAAAGCCAACAAAATTGAGATTGTTGTCGTCTGTCGACATAAACCCTCAAATGAGTGTGAGGTAGGTGAAGAGGCAAATCACTTTTCCGTTCCATCAAAGGATTAGAGAAAGAAGCACCGCTCCTCTATAACTTAGTAACACCTACTTGGGTGATTTAAAGTTTGTACAAATAGAGGGGGGAGACAAGTACGTTGTGATCTTAATTGATAATGATACAATGTATTGTATCCTTTGTTGAAGAACAAAGATGAAATGAGTCGAACGCCATGCACGCATCCTCGCAGTGGTCGCGGCGGCGACGCCGTAAACTTCTTCGAAGTTTAGAGCCGCGGCGCCTCCCAGGAGTTCTGGATTCTTTGAAGTTATCTTTCCTTAAAGAGAAAAAAGAAGTAATTGCTCGAGGTTAACAAAAACCCGCGAGGGCCTGATTTTACGGAATGAGATATTCCAGATCTACAGGACTCGAAAGTTGCTGGCTATCCGAAACTTAATGCTCCAGATCTACAGAACTTAGGGATTCTAGATGTTGAACCAAACCGGAGCAAAGGAGGGGACAAAGACTTGTTCCAGGCCATCTAGCTTATATGGTTAAGAATAAACCATGGACAAATTGAGAATTGTCATCTCCAGAAGCGCTGCTTTGTAAATAAGCTATAGAAATAGATTCTGTCAGATAAAACCATACTTATGTGCAGGTAGATCTTCCTCCGGAAAAAGAACATGTGGGTTATAAAAGTAGATGGATCTATTGACAAGCATAAGGTCTCGGTTACCAAGACATGAGTTTGTATTTGAATAGCTTAACATACAAGGCCACCGCTGTGTGTTAGGCGTATTTGTATACACCTTTTGAGTCATTTTAGTTAGTATTTTACGCATTTCGTTTGTGTTTAGTATAATATTATGGTCGTTTTTCTTTCTTTTGAGTCACAGCGGTCCAAAATGGAGAAATGGCAAAAAAAAGATGAGATGAGCTTAATTGAGGTGTAAATTGCACAAGAAAAGGCCAAGAAAAAGCCTAAGAAGTCTCGGAAAGTATAGAAGAAATCAGACGAAGTCCGGACTAGAATGATGCTTGTTAGTGTTATAAGTTTAAAAAAAAGCTATTATAAAGGCAAACTATAACTCAAGAAATCGACTCTAAAAAGAAAAACTAGTCTATTATAGTAAAATGTAGGGGTGTATAAAGAAAACCGACAAATCGTACCAAATCGATAATCCGAACCAAATCGAAAAAATAAACCGACTAGTTGTTTTGTTTGACTTGGTTTGGAATTAAAAAAAAACTCGAGCATAAGTGGTTTGGTTTGGTTTGGTTTTAACCAAAAAAAAGTCAAACCGACCCAAATCAACCCGAAAGTACATATGTACAATTTTTAAAATACTTTATACATAAAAATATTTATTTATAATGTAATTTATAAATTTTTCTTAAGTTTTTTCATAATTTTTGTCTTTTAACATATTATTTCAAGCTTGAACTTAGAATTTTTAATGGTACAATAAATTTTATAGCCAATTGATGTTAGTAACTCAAATAAAGCCCAAATCAATACTAATGCTAACAAAAGAAATTCAATTATAATATTAGAAATAACAATGTTGGATATCTTTTACCACGTATTATTAGTTTTGCATTGGTTAGACAATGAAAATATATAACTTAATTTAATTTTTCTTTAATATATAATCATGTAATTAATAATTAGCCGTACTTTTTTAGTACTTTTAGATTATGATCATTATCATTATTGCTTAGCGATTTCATTGTCTTTTTTATTGAATATTTTAGTACAATGTCATCACTTACCTCACATTTTCTTAGGAAACTTTTAATTAGACAGTTGTATCTTACTAGTACTAAAGAAATATTCTAAGCACAAGTTATATGTTTTGTATGAAGACTTTACCGAGAAAAAAACCGAACCCGGAAAAATCGCAAAATCCGAGAAAACCAAAGTTGAAAAACCCGACTTTTGTTGATTTGGGTTGGTTTATAAATTTAAAAACCCGACACAATTAGTTTGGTTTGGTATTTGAAAAACCCGAACCAACCCGGTCCATGTACCCCTAGTAAAACGTAATAAAAAATGGTTGTTATTGAGAGGTAAAAGTCGTTAAAAATACTAGAAATTGCAGATCACTCAAGCTGGGAAGTGAGATTCGAATTATTGCTCAACATAGATACAACTTCACAAGTACAACTTACCTTCGACGGTAGACTTGACGAATCTGCACATGATTACAAGTTACAACACACTGAAATTCCAGATAATCAACAATCTTTACCCTAAATTTATTTATACAGAGAGACGGAGAGACAAGTGATTGGTGCGCTATGTTGCTTGCATGACGGACACTTCAAAAATATCGCCTGGTTCAGATCCCCAAAAACTATGCATTGTTTGATGATCTAACGTGTGCAACAACATTTCTGGAAAGTCCGAGTAACATAGCTGGTGAGGCATGAAAGAGGGTAAGAATATTCAAGTAGGGTATTTTACACTGATGGAGAATACTCTACAAAAAGATCCCTCCCAACAGTAGCAGGATGAGTTGTTGAGTTTCTGATGAGTTCAACCAGACAATCTGGCAAACATCTTTGTACAGCTTTCAACTTTGATATCAACAATGAAAGAACCTTTTCTTTCAAGCCTGTTATGGATTCTTGATATGAACTACAACTATACAAACTGAAATTCCAGTGAAAGAAACAGCAGAAGAAGCAACACTCAACTGTGAAATACTCTCCTGGCGCCCCATGCAACAAGCGCTAAGCCGCAATGATCTCTGTTTCGACCATAAAAAGTTGGTTTCAGCATCACCTTAGGATTGTTGAAGGGATTCCTCTTCTACAAAAGGTACATCTGTGTTCTTGACAGCAATTTCAGATTTGCAGAGGGGGCACGACGCATTAATCTTCAGCCATTTATCTACACATTGGGTATGGAAGAAATGCGAACAAGGCAATTCTCTCAGCTCGTCGTTGTCTTCATATTTTGCTAAGCAAATACAAC
Source organism: Przewalskia tangutica (assembly GCA_029844215.1). Classification (NCBI taxonomy): domain Eukaryota; kingdom Viridiplantae; phylum Streptophyta; class Magnoliopsida; order Solanales; family Solanaceae; genus Przewalskia; species Przewalskia tangutica. The sequence continues at coordinate 5,601,971 of CM056720.1, forward strand.
ATACCTGTTCACGTTCAAAGCATAAATGCTGGTTAATAGATGAGATAGGAAGCTCACCAGTCAATTAGGGATATGCAATTATAGATTACTATCATCTCAAATAAAAGTTGCAGAGACGCTACAAACTCCTTGCAAAAATGCAAATTCATCTAGGTTACAGTTCTGTAAAATACTACATGTAATATGTAACAAGCTAATAGCAAACGTCTGGAAGGTCTCATAAACTCGAGTTAAACAAAATTCCAGCAAATACAATTAGATATATCCTTTTTGATTGTTTTGATAGGCATGAATAACTAACAATGATCTATACACAGTCCAATATTTAAATTCAATTTTATGTAAATTATTAGGTTATCGCCTGTGTAGAAACATGAACGCCAAGAACTAATAACTGAAATCTCATATTATCTCAATGATAAGTTTAAGGTCACATGCTATTCCATAGCTGTAGAGACCAACTTCAGAAATAATATATTATCTCTTCGTGTACTGGAAACTTTCATTACATATCTCCTGGTCTACCGAATGCCTGACTGCTAAGATTGGCAAATCAGATCATTCATTCTCCTCCTTTTCCTTTGAACTTTGTGTAGTAGTTTTACTAAAGCACAATATATGTGGATAAATTTTCATCACCCAAATAATGTTGTTTTCCATGTTTCCCTGTTTTTGGCATGTAAAACAAAATTGTACAAAACCAGATCAAGCAAAACAATAACACAAAACCAAACAGGAGCTATTAAACTTCAACGTAGAGAAAACTGTCCTGTATGGTATTCTATTGCTGTCTTGGATGAGAAAGAACTACAAAACATGGGGTATACAGAAAAAAAAAAAAGGACTATAAGAAAAAGAAATGCTTTTACATGTTTTTCAACTTCAAACGCAATTAGTTATTAAAATAGTCATTTATTGACTCCTTGTTAATTCAAAGGAGCAGTCATGGGAAATAGGAATACTGCCTGTTTGCTTATAATGGATGGATTAATATATAGCGCGCGCACAAATATTTTAGCTTAGTCAGGTACAAACAACATCAAGTCAAGAAGCTAAAACTACTTTCTGTGAGACTGTTATCCAGAACCCAATTTCTGACTCCCAAAGGGTATAATTGGAAAGATAAACTTACCGCATCTTCCCCTGAGATGGCACGTTCCTTCTCGGTGCCTGCAGCTACACAACCACCTTCCTCCCCTCCTGGATTTTTGCTTTCATTGCTCCCAGTTCCATCTGTCTTGACCCTGTACTTAAGTGTGGGAAGAGCATTGATGGACTCTACTGTGGCCCCTCTGACTCCATGCATATTCTCACGGACACCAAGGATTGAAATAATACAAGGCAGGCAGCAGCATATCATTGCACACAAGATGAAAGGCATAGCATATCCAATGCAACTAATGGTAAGAAAAGCTATACATAATCTGCAAAATATGTGGATCTAAGGTGAGTTTTGGTTATACCAATGTGGCAAAGGAAGAATAAATAAAAAGGAAACTGTACCTGTACAAATTGGGAGCCTCAGCAGAAGATGAGTGCCCCCCAAATATCCAAACATTGCCAACGACAAACCAAACTGCGAAGAAGCAATCCAAGGCCATCTTGAAATGATCTACCAGTGAACCAAGTCTGGTGAAAAGAAACATCAATGCACGGCGAATAATACTTATCAATGATATATGACAGAATTCCAAGATAATGTTACTGAAGAGTAGGGGTGACAAAATTAGTCCATGAAAAAATATGACCCGCCCATTTATTAACTCACTCCATCTTGACTCGCCCAAATTCAGCCCATCTAAATACTAACCAAATTGACTCATGAGAAATCTTGGCAATATATTTAAATAATTTTTTTTTATTTGATATGTTATATATAGCTAAAATAAATAAAAAGGGTTCATTAGTTTTGTTTGGTAATTAAGCAAATTATAAGAAAATAAACAATGAAATTAAAACTTGTAAGAGTTGGGTGAGTTTTGGTTATGGACTCATTATTTAGCCCATCTTGACCAACCCCCATTTGGCCCAAGTATCTTGTGGCCAGGGTTAGGCAATGCCACATTTATTGATTTAGCCCATTTTGACTAATCCATATTCAACTCAAACCGCCCATTTGACACCCCTACTGAGGAGATATTGTTCACAAAAACATAGACAATATTTCCAAACACAGACTACATTTCCATGAGAATCTTTACATGGCTGTGCGAAGATTTGGAAGATAGAAAAACTGAAGAATTCATGGATACACTTTCTATTACATAAAATTAAAGGAATTGGAGAAAAGGTTAAAAACCTTTGAATAAAAAGCGCTAAAATTTCTACTCACTCATGAAGCATGAAGTAGTTGTACCTAAAAAAATCATCTAGCCCAAACTCGTACTATCTAGCTAATGAGGTTTCTTAAGGCAACAACTGACTCCGTCCATAATTACTAAACATGCTTAGTTGCTTTTTTGTTTAGTTGTGCCCAACAACAAAAGAGCTAATGAAGAAAACACACGGAAGAGAGTAATGTGCATATATTTACCTTGCATTGCTTTGCCTGGTCCAAATGTCTGTAGGTGTGTTCCTACCAGCTTCCTCATCTGAGGACCGAGTTAATGAGATAGTAATATAAGAATTTGGATCAGCAGTGGTATTGACTTGCGGGGAACCTTGACGCAGTTGAGCTGATCTCTGATCGGTGGCTTGGTAACATAGAAGATAACGCCAGTACAGTAAAGGAAGGCTTGCTGCACATCCAGTTGCATAACCCACAATCCAAGCAAATAATGGGGTTTCTGGGTTTTCCTCTCTTGACAAGGATAAAACAACAACGGCTGCAACAATCTGTCCTAAGGTGAAAATTAGCTCAATGAAAAGCCACAATAGGGTATTAAATGGGCTCCAGCGACGATCATAACCTTCACCTCTCCTTGCGATAGAAGGGCTTCGAGAATTGGATTCATTGGATGAAGAAGATGAGGAATTTCGACTTGACGGTATATCTTCGTGGTTGGGCATTTCTAAGTAACGAGGAGAATCATTACCAGATGAACCTGATGATGAGGGACCACATCCTTGTTCTACGTCAATAACATGTTCATTCCTCTCACGACTTTCTGCTTGCTCCATGAGCAGAGGAAATCTGTCGGTTGGGTTCTCTTGAGTAAGTTCTTCAGAGGTAACAGCCATTCAACCATAAATATCAAGGACAATATCACTACTGGTTCAGCTACCACCCTTCTGCTCACAAGCAATGCTTACCAGATGAGTTCATTTTGAGAAGGAAGATAACTGGATGGGTAAGAAGTGAAAATTTTTAGTCCTCTACTGAGGAAGGATCACTTGCATAAAAAATATAATTACAACATTCCATAGACACATACATAAATATACCAAGTGGGAGGAGTTTCGAGCCACATTCAAGAGCATATAGTTACCAAAAATTAACATGTATCATTTAATTCATCAATGACTTTATCGGTGCTAGATTCCATCACGTGTGTAAACTGATGTAAATATTTGTAATAGTGTCCACAGAAGCATAATGTACCATTTGTAAGGTAAAGCATCTATAACAACTGCTAAGCATAAGACATAAGTTACATGACACTTATACATTATTTCTTCCAATTCCGCTATTACTATTGCTATTGTTCTGGATAAATTCTTACTTCCAATTTCTTTTCCTACATCTCACGTATCACCAGAGCTATACGGGATGAATCACTCCATTGGACTCGAAGACCAAGCTTCTACCAGGACAAGGGAGCTTCTCAGTGATTCTAGCAGATATAGGTCACTTGGCAAGTTGAAGTGTTAAAGTACCTTACTGTAATTTGACCTGATATCGCCTTTCCCAAGAGAATTTCTACTTTTTTTAATACCAAAAATCGTCGAATGGCTAGTAACGCATGGTTCAAAACTAATGGATAATGGGCCTGCTACTCTAGTCTTCTACATTCAAATAACGGGCTTTTATTTGCGACGGGTTTGAACCAGCTTCATGCGCCTAACTCATACATCAGCCGTTGCACTCTTACCAATAGACCAAGGCCCTGGGCGCTGCCCTTCCCATGAACATTATGAGTTAATTTTTTTTTTTTTTATGTAAATTGATGATGATAGTAGTCACATTCACAGATATATAAAATTCAATTAATTAGCAAAAAAGGACTAGAGGATACATGCAAATCGTAAAATTACCAGCGATTATATGATGAAATTGGGGTTTCACTTTTTTATGCGACCACCGACTCCTTTTTTGTACTGAATCAGATTGTATGTATATTTGTACAACAATAACATCACACAACGTGGAATCGGATAGACTGATCTTGGGAGGTAGAATGAGATTGTATGTATATCTATAGTTTTATTTTCTTTGTTTATTGACTTTTTCAACACGTTATACTTGAGAAGCATATACTTAATTTGGTATCCAAACAATGAGACAATGCATATGTTTTGTCTTTAAGATAAGAGAATTTTATACGGATAAGTTATTTTCTCCATTTTCTCTCCCCTTCTTTCTCTTTCTCACCAAATACACTCAAAAGTTATAAACTTTATGAATAGGTCAATTGACACCCATTAAAAAAAAAAAAAAAACAGGTTTCATGAAATCATTATTTGTTCGGATTGGATGTTCTTGCAAATATTTGGGAATAAAGGAAAAGAGACTTACATATGGTTTTCATCGACCTCGAGAAGGCATACGATAAAGTACCTGGGAGGATCTATAAGGATGTTTGGAGGTTAAGTTGTACATGTGACATACACTAGGGCGGTCAAAGATATGTATGATAGAGTCAAAACCAGGATACGAACAGTAGGAGGAAACTCGGAGCACTCTCTAGTGATGATGGGATTGCACCAGAGATCAACTCTTAGCTCATTATTATTTGTCTTGGTGATGGATGGACTGACGCGATCCAAAGGGAGGTGTCATGGTGTATGTTATTCACAGACGACATAGTCCTGATTGATGAGACTCGCAGCGGAGTGAACGCTAAACTGGAGGTTTGAAGACATAATAGGTTTTTCTACGTCGTATGCATTTAGCAAGTGCGTAATAGGATTTTCTACATACTATGCATTTAACAAGTGCATAATAGGGTTTTATACGTATTATGCATTTGGCAAGTGCATTATGTATTTAGCAAGTACATAATAGTTTTTTACGTACTATCCATTTGTCAAGTGCATAATAGGTTTTTCTACGTACTATGCATTTAGCAAGTGCATAATAGGTTTATTATGTACTATGCATTTGGCAAGTGCATAATAGATTTTTTTACGTACTATGTATTTGGCAAGTGCATAATAGATTTTTCTACGTACTATGCATTATTTATTTTTTGAAAATTAGGCCAGAGTGCCTAGATTTAGTCTTTTATTTATCAAAAACAGGGCCCCAAAGGGAGAGATAGTACATGCCTTAACCAGAGTGCAGAAAAAAAGACGAAGCTAAAATCAAATAAGTTATGATCATTACTGAGTTTATAATACACTTTGTGATGACATTACACATGGTGGTATTATTGTAATGAGAGGATAATAGAAGTACAAAGCTAGAATGAGTAAACTCTGAACTTACAAAATCTTCAAACCATAGTACCTTTTATTCTTCGTTGTCCAAATACTCTTGAAACTTAAATCATTTCTTGAATTTAGACCTTGTAGTAATAGTTGATGCTACATGAGTCTTCTTGGTCTTCTTTGATTGATAATTATGCATTTAGCAAGTGCATAATAGGTTTTTTTATTTACTATGCATTTAGCAAGTGCATAATAGATTTTTTACGTACTATCCATTTAGCAAGTGCATAATAGGTTTTTATATGTACTATGCATTTGACAAATGCACAATAGGTTTTTTTTATGTATCATTTAGTAAGTGCATAATAGTTTTTTACGTACTATCCATTTAGTAAGTGCATAATAGTTTTTTACGTACTATCAATTTAGTAAGTGCATAATAGATTTTTATACGTACTATGCATTTCGCAAGTGCATAATAGGGTTTTTACGTACTATGCATTTGACAAGTGCATAATAGATTTTTTTAAGTATTATGCATTTGACAAGTGCATAATAGGTTTTTTACGTACTATGCATTGGCAAGTGCATAATAGATTTTTTATGTACTATGCATTTGACAATTGCATAATAGATTTTTTACGTACTATGCATTTAGCAAGTGCGTAATAGATTTTTCTTCGTACTATGCATTTAGCAAGTGCATCATATGTTTTTTAGGTACTATGCATTTATCAAGTGCATAATAGGTTTTTTTACGTACTATACATTTAGCAAGTGCATGATAGGTTTTATTTACGTACTATGCATTTAGCAAGTGCATAATAGGGTTTTTTACATATTATGCATTTAGCAAGTGCATAATAGAATTTTTTTCACGTACTACACATTTAGCAAGTGCATAATAGATTTTTTAAGTACTATGCATTTAACAAGTGCATAATAGGGTTTTCTACGTACTATGCATTTAGAAAGAGCATAATATATTTTTTACGTACTATGCATTTAGCAGGTGTATAATAGTTTTTTACGTACTATCCATTTGGCAAGTGCATAATAGGTTTTTTAAGTATTATGCATTTGGCAAGTGCATAATAGTTCTTTTTACATATTATGCATTTGACAAGTGCATAATAGGGTTTTCCACGTAATATGCATTTGACAAGTGCATAATAGGTTTTTTCTACGTATTATGCACTTAGAAAGTGCATAATAGTTTTTTATGTACTATCCATTTGGCAAGTGCATAATAGGATTTTTATGTATTATGCATTTGACAAGTGCATTATAGGTTTTTTACGTACTATGCATTTTTTTTTGGGAAACTAGGCTAGGATGCCTAGGTTCAATCTTTTATTTATCAAAAACGTGCCCCAAAGGGGAGAGTACATACCTTAACCAGAATGCAGAAAAAACGACGAAGCTAAAATCAAATAAGTTATGATCATCACATAGTTTATAATGTATTATGTGATGATGTTACAAAAGATGATACTAGTGTAATGACAGAATAATACAAGACCAAAGCTCGACTGACTAAACTCTGAACTTATAAAATCTGCAAACTCAAGTATCTTTTCTTCCTTATCGCCCAAATACTCTTGAAATTTTATCATTTTTTAGATTTGGACCTTGTGGTAATCATTGATACTACAGGAGATTTCTTGGTCTTCTTTGGTTGATAACTTGTAACTTTATCCATCATCCTATCGAAGGTTTTAGCATTCTCTTCTATGGATCTCTCAGTAAACTCATTATGTACAACATTAGTAGCAACAACACTAACATCTTCAACTGCTTCAGCATCAACTTGAACCACCACATCTAGAACACCCTCAACTACTGCAGCATCTACCATTGGTGCATCAACACCAGCATTTTCTGGTTCTACAACTTCAACATTATAGATCACTGCATTAGGAGTAGCATTAGCATTGTCCCCAGCCTTTCCAGCAACATCAGTAGTTGTTAAGGCAACTGTCACTTTTTCAACCACTTATGTTGTATTACCCGCAACCAAAACAGTGGATACTTCCTTTGTAGTAGCAACTCCAGAGGCAACACCATTATCTGTAGTTGCAACATCTAATGTAGCAAAGGCATTAGGATGTTTCAGGTTGGAAATATAGGCATTTTGCTTAGAAGTACTTGTAGTGTTTTTTGTATTGTCATTGGTTTCCTGTCGGGGCTTTTTGTTTTGTATTTGGTTGTTTTTGTGTGGATTATTATTTTTGGAGTTTTTTACGGTTTGCCACTCACCCTTGCCGGCAACCTTGACACTTTGTGGGTTATTTGGTTGGTTTGAAGTGTTGGGATTGATATTTGAATGACTTGATTTAACAATGGGGGAAGTGTTTTGGCGCTCCACATTCTCTTTAGTGGTCTCAATTCCGGATTGAGCTTCCAACAACCATGTACATCATGACCTTGCAATCTACAATTTGTGCAATACTTGGGGAGAAAATCAAACTGAATTTTATAGGACTTAGTTTGAATTGTTCCCCCTTTAACAACCTGAATTTGAAATTGCTTTGGATGTTCACGCAACAAATCCAATTCAACATTAACTTTGGCACAACTATGCCTTGTCATATTCTTTGTCGCAACATCAACACAAATAGGTCTTCCAACAGAAGATGCAATTGACAACAAAACATACTCTTCAAAGTAGTTAGGGGGCAAGTTTGGAAACAAAATCCAAGCCCAAGCAATACTAGTCTCTTCAGCCGGGTTGAAGGCTATATCCCATTTCATAGTACGCATTGGATATGACATATTCTTCTCTTTAATATCAAAGTTATAGCTATTAGATATCAACACACCATAATTTTCTTTAATAGAGCATCAAATTAGAACATGATGGCTTCTCAGATAGCCAATCTTAACCCCAGCTTTCAATTTGCATTGCTTAGGTATTTCAGTTCTAAAAAAATTGATGTTATGCATACCATGACTGAATTTACCAATTACAACCATTTTTAAATCTTATCGTTCAATCAACACATCAATTTCAGATTCTTCAAACATAAAGGTAGGTTCACCATGTAAGAATTGAACTTATTTGGATGGCAAAGGTGGTGGCATTGAACTATTCTGTTTTGCCAAGGTACTGCCTCTAGCAAACCCATCAATTCTAGCTTTGTGCCCATCACATTCAACACCTGAGAATACGTTGGTGGTGGTGTCGTTGAGGCTGGGACATTCGTCGCTGCCACAAAGAGCCTATGGACGCCATTATTGTTCGAAGTATCCACTAAAATTGGAATTGGAGAATTTGGGGTGAATTAAGAGCGGATAAGAAGTATTGTAAGACTGCACGACATTGCCACTATGTAAACTAATCACCGAAAAATGAAAATTGTGTATAGGGTTAAATGCAATATCCAAATTTTGATGGGTACGAATCGAGGTTAGGGAAGATTAGTATAGGATGGAGAAGATGATGACGTACACAATGGTGTCCCTCCCGATGCCCGCAGTTGCCGAAAGTGCCGGAAAATGCAGATCGACATCAAAGGTAAAAAGTTCAACAACTTCGATTGTCAAATCGACTACGATAAAGTGAGAATCGAATGATGTAGGTGGTATAGAAATGAAGTGGAGGATGAGACGAGAAGATTGGTGATGGTCTCGTCCCCTATGGACGTCGGAGTTGGCCGAAAAATCCAGAAAATCGGCGGTTGCCACTGTTTGGGCGTAAAATCGCCTGAGATACGTACTATTCATTTAGCAGGTGCATAATAGATTTTTTAAGTACTATGCATTTAGCAAGTGCATAATAGGGTTTTTACGTACTATGCATTTAGCAAGTGCATAATAGATTTTTCTACATACTATGCATTTAGCAACTACATAATATTTTTTTACGTACTATCCATTTGGCAAGTGCATCATAGATTTTTTTTTACGTACTATGAATTTGTCAAGTGCATAATAGGTTTTTTAAGTACTATGCATTTGGTAAGTGCATAAGAGGATTTTTTTTACGTACTATGCATTTGGCAAGTGCATAATAGGTTTTTTACGTACTATGCATTTGACAAGTGCAAAATAGATTTTTTACGTATTATGCGTTTAACAAGTGTATAATAGGTTTTCTACGTACTATGCATTTAGCAAGTGCATAATAGATTTTTCTACGTACTATGCATTTAGCAAGTGCGTAATAGATTTTTCTACGTACTATGAATTTAGCAAGTGCATAACAGATTTATTACGTACTATGCATTTAGAAAGTGCATAATAGATTTTCTACGTACTATATATTTAGCAAGTGCATAATAGGTTATTTTACGTACTATGCATTTAGCAAGTGCATAATAGTTTTTTACGTACTATCCATTTGGCAAGTGCATAATAGGTTTTTAAATTACTATGCATTTGACAAGTGCATAATAGATTTTTTTATGTACTATGCATTTGAGAAGTGCATAATAAATTTTTTATGTACTATGCATTTGGCAAGTGCATAATAGGGGTTTTTACGCACTATGCAATTGACAAGTGCATAATAGGTTTTTCTATGTAGTATGTATTTAGCAAGTGCATAATAGATTTTTGTATGTACTATGCATTTAGCAAGTGCATAAAAGGTTTTTATACGTACTATGCATTTGGCAAGTGCATAATAGGTTTTTCTACGTACTATGCATTTAACAAGTGCAGATAGTTTTTTACGTACTATGCATCTGGCAAGTACATAATAGATTTGTATGTTCTATGCATTTAGCAAGTGCATAATAGGTTTTTCTACGTACTTACATTTAACAAGTGCATAATAAGTTTTTTATGTACTATGCATTTAGCAAGTGCATAATAATTTTTTTACGTATTATTCATTTAGCAAGTGCATATTAGGTTTTTTACGTACTATCCATTTAGCAAGTGCATAATAGGTTTCTTTACGTACTATGCATTTAGCAAGTGCATAATAGATTTTTATATACTATGCATTTAGCAATTGCATAATAAAAAAATTCACGTACTAAACATTTAGCAAGTGCATAATAGATTTTTTACGTACTATTCATTTGATAAGTGCATAATAGATTTTTTTACGTACTATGCATTTGGCAAGTGCATAATAGATGTTTTACATACTATGCAGTTAGCAAGTGTATAATAGATTTTTCTACGTACTATGCATTTAGTAAGTGCATAATAGATTTTTCTACGTACTATGCACTTAGCAAGTGTATAATAGATTTTTTTTTACGTACTATGCATTTAACAAGTGCATAATAATTTTTTACAACTATTCATTTGACAAGTGCATAATAGGTTTTTAAGTACTATGCATTTGACAAATGCATAATAGGTTTTTTTTACGTATTATGCATTTGGCAATTGCATAATAGACTTTTTACGTATTAAGCATTTGGTAAGTGCATAATATATTTTTTACGTACTACCGTTTGTATATACTGGTGTTGTTATTTTTGAAAATATAATTTTTTTCACTAAACCAAATAATCAGGCCCCTAATTTTACATTTCTAGGTAAAACTCCTTTTAAATCACTAGTGACAATAGATATGTTTCTGTCTTTAGGCAAATGCAAATGTCTATTAGGCCATTGAGTGTAAGAAGAGTAGCAGATTGCAAGTCCAACTCAAATTTGATCAACTTGTAAAGCTCATTAATGTCGTCCATCAAATAAGCCTAACACACCAGCAAATATGGGCTGAGCTTCACTATCAGGTTAGGGCTCTGTCAGCTCTATTCATTATGGATTTTCTTAGTTCTTCACAAAGTAGAGTATTACAATGAAATATTAAGATATTAAATGTTTCTTAGAAAATATTTGATAGTTAAGACATCATCATCTTACTAAAATAAGAGTGATAATTCGACCATTCATAAGGTTAATTGTTCAGGTAAATGTAATATAACTTGGAAAATAGAGTAATACCAGGAAATTGAAGACTGAGAACATACGAGGTTTGCAACAAAGAGCGCTAAGAGACTTGCTTAAGAAAATTTCTTTTCTGCTTCTCTTCGCTTGCTAGAAAAAAAAGAGACTGTGCTCTCTCTCATTTTAGTCAAGTAGAAACCAACTATAGATGAGAAAAGCAGAGATTTCTATTTCTTATCGCTTACTGATAGATGAGACGAGCGAAACGAAAACATCGAAATCCATCGAAATCCCAGACGAGAAAAAAAAATCTAGTGCTACCCTAGCACACCCACACACCGCACACTGAGGACGAACGCAAATCCAAAATCCATAAAGCACACCGGTCGTATACTGCGCGCCTTAGCCATTTTCTCCTTTCCAAACTTTATAGTCAAGCTCTATCGAACGAGGGTTACCTAACAGTTGATCTAGAAAAAATGTTAAAAGCAGGATTATACATTTCTCTAATGTAATGAATAAAACAATGAGAGGAAGGAAATGAAAAAGATAAACCCTTCACTGCAACTAATTTTGCTATTGATTCTCTATTTCTGTGTTTATCGTATTTAGGACCTACAAATCCCCTCGTCGTCGGGTTAATTTGACTTTGTATTTGATCCGGAACATTATTGTCCCGACTGAAAGCGCATTGACGCACCCGACTTTGTAGTCTCATATTTATCCCACCTAGCTTTGTGAAAACCTTGTACATATCTCAATAAACCTCCCGTCCCACCCTGACATTTTCCCATTTTAAATTTATAAATATTTTTACAAATTTTACATCTAACTACTTGATTCTCTTGATCCCTATCAAAAAAATTACATGCAGCTGATTTTAATTTTCATTGTGTGGGGCCTCGTCTCATACTAGGGGAAATATGAGGCGTTCCAATTTCAGTTTGAGCCTGATTTTTATAGCATTTTTCTTGTTCACCTTGAATTTCTGATATAATGATCAAGGTGAATAATGTACAATATCGTTTTTGTCGATGTAAAGATGATTACATGTCGTCTAAGCCTACGTAACTAAATAATCAAAGTTTAATTGTTTATTTTCATGATATGCAAATTTATTTATTCTCATAATTTAAAAATGTTATAACCACTTTCAAGTATATATTTAATTTTTTATTTTATTATTAGTTATATTATTTTACAAAAGAGTACTATATTATTCGATAGACATGTGCAACACACGTGAGGAGAAACTAGTTACTAGTAAATACATGTGAAATATAAAAATTTGGAGAGTATTTTTATAAACAAATAAATTTTAAAAAATAATGCAATGCATGATAATTTTAATACACCAAACCAAATAATGATAAAAATAATCTCAGCATAACTAATGTCGCATACCTAATACCAACATTACTAATACACCCTATTCACCACTATTCTTATACACTCTAACAGATGATCCCTAAGGCTTCAACCAACAACATACCCAGTGTAATCCCACATAGTAGGGTGTGGAGAGGGTAGGATGTACGAAGACCTTAACTCAACCTTCAACCATGGTAGATAAATGATAGATCCAAGGGCCATCGACAAGCATAGCCCGTTTGCAATCTCTTTCATCTTTGATCAAGGGTTTCAGTTTGAACATGACTTATATGAATTAGTCGAGCCTCAAAGTGGTCATTAAACATCGGGTGAAAACCAAAAAAAGGTAATCTACCTAAACATTCCTTTGCGTTTTCAACTCAAAAACCTCGAGAAGCTTAATATCAACGTGCAGAAGAAATATATGTTGTAAATTATAAATTGTTAGACAAATAGCCGGCAGTTGCTGTCTATTTTTTTGAGTTGATATAACTGTATATAAATTATATAATAATTGCATACAATTATACATGGGTTAAACATATATGTATACCTTCGCTAACTATTTTTAGCTTAAACGGTTGGATGAACGTCTATTTAAATTAAATTTTTTTATTATAATTTTATGGATGTTCATTACATAAATATAACTTTCCCGTCTCTTCTTATTTTGTAGATAACCCTTACTATTCCTCACCATGATGTTGGCAACTCACACGACTTCATAACCTCATAATCTCAATGGTTAATACCATGTTTAAAGCTAAGCAACCTTTTTGTCAAGGAGTTCTTTTATAAATGACATAATAAAACCAACAACACCATAGAATAAAAATGTTGATAACTCCTGTTAGCTAGAAAAAAGCTACTGTAGTATGTTGTAAAATAGAGATGACACCAAATAAGTAAAGCTAGTTAGTTGTTGTACGTAGGGCTGTTAGTGGTTCGGATATACTCGAGAACCGGACCGAAACCGGATCGGTAAACCCGGACCGAAACCGGACCGAAACCTTAACGGTCCGGATACGAGTATCTAAAAAATATCCGGACCGTTAAAGGAACCGGACCGGTAACCCGGTAAAATACCCGGTAACCGGTCCCCCCACCCCCCCAGCCCCCCCCAGTCCCCCCAGCCAGCCCCCTCCAGCCCCCCAGTCCCCCTCCAGCCAGCCCCCTCCATCCAGCCCCCCAGCCAGCCCCCCCAGCCAGCCCCCAGTCCCCTCAGCCCCCAGTCCTCCAGCCAGCCCCCATCCAGCCCCCATCCAGCCCCAGCCAGCAAGCCCCCACCTCTCCCCACTCTAATTAGTTGTAAATTGATCAAACTTTATATGGTCATAACTTTGCGCTCGGACGTCCGTTTTACCTAATTTTTTTTTTATTTCGCGTATATTTTCGAGACGAATAATAAAGTCCGTTTGCTTCACCGGATTTCTCCAAAACCGTCCATATTGCCCCTCAATTTCTCTTTTCCCCCAAATCGTTACGTTTTTCCCATTTTCAAATCTAAATATCTCGCGATGTACAATTGATTTCAACGTAAAAATTGCGTGGCATGGTCGAGAATGTCAATTTCAGTATTGGAAATTCAATTTTAAAAAAAAAATGGCCGAGGAAATTCTTAGTCGGACCGAGAATCAGATCGATAAGGTTCGATCGGGACCGAATCTCGTCCGGGAGACGAAACCTTCTTGTGGGGTTTGCATGATTGATTTTGGATGGTTTTATATATATCCTTCTTCAAAATTCAAACCTAACCTATTACATTGGGATCAAGAAAGGGGAATAGTAACAATTGAACCAACCTATTAGATGAGAGTTTTTAATCAATTATTACGACTCTCTCTCAAATTATTTATCATGGTTACTAAAAATAGTTACTTCAAATTATTTATTATTTTAAAAATTCAAGACATAATTAATTATATTTTCTCAATTTTTACCTTTGTTGTTAATGAAGATGATACATGAATAAAGTATATTTAATGGGAGAAATTATAACTTAGACATAAATAAGGGTAAAGTAGATCAAATACCCCTCCTAATTAATTTTCTTAATGGGCATGTAATAAAAAAACGAAAAATAATTTGAGACAGAGGGAGTAGAAGGTAAGTCTTGAAAGTGATGATATTAATAGTAGTTTTGAAGTGACGATTTTGGAAAACTTAAAACATTAAAGGCACAACTAAAGACTAGTTTTGTATTTCTTACTTAATGATTTTAATGATTTAAGATAAGCAACACAGCTTTTAGTAGTTAATTAATCGGTTATGGTTACTAAAAATAGTTGTGTCAAACTATTTGTCGTTTTAAAAGTTTAAGACACAATTAATTAATTTTTTCCATTTTATTCTTAGTAAAATTTTGTCATTGATGAAGATTACACATAAATAGATTGAACATTTAATGGAAAAAAATTATAACTTAGACATAAATAAAGATAGAGTTAGTCAAATATCCCTCCTAATTAATATTTCTTAAGGAGCATATAAAACAAAAGAAACGACAAATAATTTGAGAAAAATGGAGTAATTTTTTATATTTTATGTTAATAAATTAATATAGAATAGAAAGGAAAAGGTTAGAGAAGGACCTCGTGAGAATCAAATTTTTTATCTTTACAGTAGAACACAAGACAGTAATAGCTTTACATCGAACTACTACTCAAATTCTTATAAATCCTTAATCTTGAATTATGTTGGTGGTTTTGTTGAACAACCTAACCTTCCAATTAGACCTGTTCGGGTCGAACCGGGTCAGGTGATTTTTTTTTTTGGTTGTCCGATCCTGGCCCGATTATGAGCTTATTTTTTTTAGATTTCCCGACCCTGACCCTGACCCATCGGGGACCCTACGGGCCTCGGATCGGCCCTGACCCGCCCTACAAAACAAAAAACGGGGAATTTTGGACGGGTCGGATCGGGGGCCGGCATATTTTTTTAAAAAAATTGAATTTCCAATACTGAAATTGACATTCTCGAAAACATTACCACGAAATTTGGATGTTGAAATCTATTGTATATCGTGAGATCTCAGCTTAAGAAAAGGGAAAATTAGAAACTGATTTGAGGGAAACGTCAAATCGATTGGGAAGACAGACGTTTTCCCTGAAATTGATTGCGCCATTTCACAGCCCCGTCTCCAAAAAATAAGCGAAATCAAAAAAAAAATATCGAGTAAAACGGACGTCCGAGCGCAGAATTATGACAATTTAAAGTTTTACCAATTTACAACTACTTTATCTTCTCTCTTCCCTACATTTTATGTCATTGCTTCGCGTTAAAACATAAAGTTTGCATCACATATATTCTTAAAATATGTAAAAAGAACTCCAACATATGATCGGACAATGGCGGGTCGGAGGTCGGGTCGAGGTCGGGCGGGTCAAAAATTCTGACCCTGGCCCGACCCTACATGTGATCAGGTCCCCGCATTTTCGGATCAAGTGGCTCTCAGATCAGAAATAAGCCGACCCTGGCCCTAGTTATTTCCCGACCCGATGGACAGGTCTAATTCCAACTATGGTCAATTAAGTTATATGGTCAACTTCTTTTTAAGAAATTAGACTGTGTCCTTTGGGAACAATGAGAACAAAAATCGAGTCGATCGAGTTGTTCCAAAAAGAAAGCCAATATTTCCACACACAAAATAGAAAAAGAAAAGTTTGAAAACATTTTAAACATTTTTGAAAGCTTGATCAAACACAAGTTGTAATAATGTTTTCAAAATTGATTAGTCAAACACAAACTATTAAAACACTTAAAAATTAAACTACAATCATTTCATGATCGACCATTGAGAAATTTTATTCTTCCTTTGATCATTTCACCGACTGTTAAAAGGTGAAATGGAGATTTTTTGTTTTGGTTATCCACGCAAGTATGAAGTGCAAGTCTTGTTTTTTAGTGAGGGAAAATAAGATCAATATTTGCCATTACTATGTTACATTGTTTTCCTCGATTCAAAAAGTTAATGAAACATGTTGAAGTTAAACGTCTTAGAAATATCATATCGACGTTACTTTTACAAATAATATCTTGCAGATAAAACATATTCTAAATGCCCTAGGACAGCACGAAATCAAGGGGACAGGTGAGTATATAGCCACTTTTAATTAAAGGTGTCTAACGGGCTGATCCGGTCCGGACCGTTCATCGACTACAGGCCAACGATCGGTTCGTTACGAATTCCGGTTGGCCGTGCGGTTAAGTCGAACCGGTCCAACCGGTCCGATTTCTATTTTTTTTTTTTTATTTCTAGTATTTATTTTCTATAATATAAACTAAATTCAATTTAAATATGTAATATAATAATATAATATATAATTTAGTTGTATATATTAAAATTGAAACTTTAAAGTTAACTTTTTATTTTATAGTTTATAACTTTATACTTTATAGTTTATAACTTTATATTGTAAATTTGTAATTATACTTTTATTAATTTATTAAATTAGTAGATATAACTTATAAGTAATAACAGATTAACAACTAAATAGATAGTAAAATTAAAATTAATGATAAGATGTAAGCTTTTGAACTTTCATAACGTTAATAAGAGTACATAATGAAGTAATAATAATTTTATTTACATATTATGCATCATTTTTGCAAGCTCTTCGTAATCTATAGGTTGATTGAATTGGTTATGCTCCATAGTCTCTAAATCTGGAGTATTAATTCCGATCCGCCTCGCTCCGCCTTCCAAAATATTGCCTATTTCTTCATCTTCCGGAGAATTAACGTCTCCACATCCTTGATTTTTTCTCTCTGATTTGATCCAATCCCTTAAGCAGACTAACACTTCTAATGTGCTTCCACCCAATGAGTGATGTGTGTCTCCTATTTGATCTCGTGCTTGGCTAAATGCACTTTCAGAAGCCACTGTTGAGATCGACACATTAAGAACATCCCGGGCCATCGCTGTAAGTACCGGGAATTGCCTTTTGTTATCCTGCCACCATTGTAAAGGGTCAAAAATTTTCTTCGGCTCCGCTGGCTTTTGCAAATAAAATTGCATCTCATCGCAAAATCGGCTTGTGGTTGGTTGTGTTGTAAAAGTGCTCCATATGTCTAAAGATTCTTCTTCATCGTCATCATCATTGAATCCTGCAGGTGTAGACACAGAACCAGAACTAGAAGGAATATTAGTAGCAGAGTTGGTGTTATCATGTAATGTAGCATAATATTCATATAATGTAGTTAAATTAGTATCAAGTTTACTTATGCAATCAAATGAAGATGGAGTTTCTATTTGACCTATTTCCATATAAGTATATAAACTAAATATTAAATTATGACAATCTATCTTTTTAATAGAAGGATTTAAGACTGCACCAATACAATAAACATGGAATTTAATAAATATGACAATTTAATAAAATAATTAGAGAATGAAACGAGTGTACCAAACTTCGGGATTCAGAATTCAATAGAAACTTGAAGCTCGAAGTCTTGCGTCTTGCTACTTTGAATTTGAAAACTAATAATATTAATAACTTGAAAATTGATAATAAAGATGATTAAGAGAGTATGAGAATAAGAGAATTGAGAGAAATGTTGTATGATAAAAATGAAGAAAATGTAGAGAATTTATAGATTTTTTAAAGGGTAAAAATGGAATTAAAATAAATAAGAAAACAAAACAAAAAACAAAAAAAAAATTAATAATAGTGCCAACGGTCGAAATGACCGTTGGCCATGCCCCCCTCCCAAGCCCAATGGTCGAAATGGCCGTTGGGCAAATTTATTTTTTTGTTAATGGTCCGGTTAGTTAACTAATGGAACCGGTTTTCGTTCACAAGACTGCAGTCCGCCTTACGGTTTTTATAACCCGTTAGGGTTGGGGGCCAACCCAACCCCCAACCCGGTATGCCCTTACCGGTCCGGTCCGTGCCGGTTAAACTACCGGGTCAACCGGTCCGGTTCCGGGTCAACCCGGACCGGTTGACAGGTTTACTTTTAATATAGAAACTTTTTCCAACAAAGATACCCCAACGAGAACATGAAACACTTCTAGCAAACGTTGTTGGAATTCAATGAATGATTCATGAAGTTTGCTAAAGTTTCAAACCCGATGAAATAAGATTAGTGTGAGGAGAAAATACATCTTTACTTTTACTCTTCATTCTTCCTTCACCTCCCATTTTTCACTCCAGGAAGCTGCCTGTCTACTATAAAACTTTACCATATTAAACACAGCCAAAAGATGGATGACATATTGGCACTATGCACCAAGAACGATGGAGGTGACTCAGCTAACACAAGGACTTGTTGGTTCATGTTTATCCAGTACCGCGTTTTTCTATTACTAACACTGTAATCTGACGTCTCAGGTACACATAACTTGTTTTATAAAAAAATGGTTGTTATATGTGTCACCACGTCAAGTAGAGGACAGACTTTGAAAAGTAAGCTGACTTGTTTTGAACTTTTACATTCTACATAAAGACCACCACCAGACTTGTCTCCTTCATGCACATCAAAACTTGCATTATAAATACACATCTCTATTACTTCTCCATGCCTACATCTTCTATTTATTATTAGTACAATACGAGATCTTCTATTATCCAAAAAACAACACATTCCTACATCTTCTATTATCAAAAACAGCAACAAAAAATGACTTCAACACTTCAATCGTCAACTTCTTTTATCAATATAAAAGAAACCAAATGTGTTAAAACACCAGATGATTTCTTAGGCATGGTTTCTTATCCACAAACCAAGCCATCTTGCCGTCTCGTAGCGAAGAGTTCCATGCAAGAAGCTCAACTCTTCCATGAGACAATCATGGTTAATCCCATGGAAGTGAGGGAAAATGAGAAAAGAGAGAAGCTACATGAGCTAACAGCTACTCACAGCAATAACAGTACAAGGGTACCTGTTTTTGTGATGCTCCCACTTGACACCATGACCATGGGAGGGCACTTGAACAAGTCACGAGCGATGAACGTGAGTCTGATGGCCTTGAAAAGTAGTGGAGCTCAAGGAGTAATGGTGGATGCTTGGTGGGGATTGGTGGAGAAAGAAGGACCCTTGAGGTATAACTGGGAAGGTTATGCTGAGCTTGTCAAGATGTGTCAAGAGCATGGCTTGAAGCTTCAAGTTGTCATGTCTTTTCATCAGTGTGGTGGAAATGTTGGAGACTCTTGCAGGTATTACTAGAAAGCTCTCTTTTGCTGTTTATATTTTATACTTAAAACTATTGAACAATTACTTCATATCTTGCTTTATCATACATTCTGTTCTATTTCCCTCAAGGCTCTACAAGCTACACTGTGATAGAGTTAGCATGTAGATTAGCAATTAATACACCGTTGTTTTCATAGATTCATAAATAATCTAGTTAAGTTCTGATGAACTAGGAAATTTACTTTTTCAGATCTCATAATTCCATATCAAAACACCAGTAAGGCACTTCCTGTCATGTTAGTACTGTTTCTTAAATCGTTTTAAAGGAATCACAATCATCTTTTCCTCAAAATATACAATGGACCTATAGATCTTAGGTTTCTTCAAGTTTTTTTAATCCTTGATATGAAATGGTTAACAGAATTGTAATCTTTGACCAAAGAGTAACAGTTCATAGCTTTTAAAGGGAATAATTCAAGTCGAACTAGAATTTCGTCACTATTCAGACTTTCAATTCTAGGAGAAATCAAACCATCACTAAGACTTATTATGGATTTTGCAGTATTCCTCTACCTCCATGGGTACTTGAAGAAATCAGCAAAAATCCTGACCTTGTCTACACAGATAGATCCGGCCGGAGAAATCCCGAGTATATTTCTTTAGGTTGTGATCAGTTACCAGTACTCAAAGGAAGAACACCCATTCAGGTGTATACTGACTACATGAGGAGCTTCAGAGAAAGATTCAACGATTACTTAGGAAACGTCATAGTGGTAAGATTTCTGCTTTACAATTTTTTTTACAAAAGAAAAAAGGATTTCTGCTTTACAATCACCCGTCCAATGTTGTTACTTCAATAGCACACTTCCTATTAATTCACCATACCTTAAAGCAACATCAACTGAAAACACTAAACGTAAGCTTTAGAACGCAAACAAGCAGGCATAAATTGATGCATCTTTCTTAAAGGGAGGAATATGAGTTAGTTGGAAACTGAAGCTGCTAATTAATGTAAAAAGAAAAAGTTAAAACATAAAAACAGCTGCAGGTCATACTGTCAGCGTTCACGTCTAAGATAGAGACTAAATTATTCATCCAAATCCAGAAGAAATATTGATTGGAGCTTAATTTGAAGTAATTTAAACAAAAGTAGATCAGGCAATTTATCCAAAAGAGAAAAAGATGGATAAGAAACAAGTGTAAGCAACATCAATAAGTAGCTTTATGTCAGTCTCATGTGGTCCACCAAATTTGTTGGTTACGAATCGAAAAGGTGGACCACTAAAGTATATGGGACCTCCAAATATACTCCTATTATATTTTCCAATTTGAAATGGCAGGAAAACATGAAATTGACATTATGTTTTCTTCTACAGGAAATTCAAGTGGGAATGGGTCCTTGTGGGGAACTAAGATATCCAGCCTATCCAGAAAGCAATGGTACATGGAGGTTTCCTGGAATTGGAGAATTTCAATGCTATGACAAGGTAACTACTTGCATCTATGGCTTGACATATTAAAACAATCTTGTTGATTACATGAGTAGTCTCAGAAAAAATTAGGAAGACCTTAGATGCTGGAGAAAAAAAAAACTAACGTCTTTTTTGTCGTTGTCAATGCAGTACATGAGAGCTTCACTGGCAGCCGCCGCCAAGGCAGCTGGAAAGGATGACTGGGGCCAGGGAGGGCCTCATGATTCTGGGCAGTACAACCAGTTTCCCGAGGATACTGGATTTTTTCAAAGGGATGGAACATGGAACAGTGAATATGGACAGTTCTTCCTAGAGTGGTATTCAGGAAAGCTACTAGAACATGGTGACAGAATCCTAGCAGCAGGAGAAAGTATATACCAAGGAACTGGTGCTAAACTATCTGGAAAGGTGGCTGGGATTCATTGGCATTACAATACTAGATCACATGCTGCAGAGTTAACAGCAGGATATTATAATACAAGACACAGAGATGGCTATCTACCTATAGCACGTATGTTAGCGAAACATCGTGTCGTACTTAACTTTACATGTATGGAAATGAGGGACGGTGAACAGCCCCAGGGTGCAAACTGCTCACCAGAAGGCTTAGTTCGACAAGTTAAAGCAGCAACGAGAACTGTTGAAGTAGAACTAGCTGGAGAAAATGCTCTAGAGAGGTATGACGCAGGAGCTTATTCTCAAGTTTTGGCAACAAGCATGTCAGATTCTGGAAATGGATTGAGTGCATTTACATTCTTGAGAATGAACAAACGGTTGTTTGAGCCAGAAAATTGGCGGAATCTAGTGCAATTCGTGAAGAGCATGTCGGAAGGAGGTCGAAATGCTAGCCTTCCAGAGTGCGACTCAAGCAGGACAGACCTCTATGTAAGATTTATCCAACAGAGTCATTCTAAAAAAGCTACAGAGGTTGCAGTAGTGTAAAGATACGCATCTGTATACATGTAATATAGTCATCCCATCTTAGGTTAGCAGAGAAAGTGGCACGGAGTACTAAAGTGCCATACTCATAGCACCTGAAAGAGTCCACGAGAATTTGAGCCTGTGTCCGAAACTAAACTATAGAAGACAAGAAAAAGAAGCTAAGTATGTCAATCTATGCCACCCTGGCTCAGACGTTGTGAAGCTCTGGGTCATTGGAGACAAGAAAGAGAAGCTAAGTGTGTCAATCATTGCCATCCTGGTTCAGATGTTGTGAAGCTCTGGATCATTGGGACGATGAAACAGTATCATACAAGGATTTGGATGAGCATATTCTTTTCTTTGTACAAAAATAAAAAACTTATGCCTTTCACATTTATTATTTTAGAATAAAAGGAGCTAATAATATTGCTTCCTACAGACGCATTTTCCTGTTAATATTTACACTTTCTTCCTTTGAGGTATTAATTACCAACGAGCAACTTACTTGAATGATAAACATATCGCTAACCAATGGATATATTCCAAGTAGAGAAGATCACCACTACCCAATTCATTGTAAATAATCATCCAACGTGACATCTGATGCAGACATATTATAAACATATCAAATGGTCATAATTTCAGGCTTTCAAGCCTCCACAGAATTATTTTTGAGCTCTTAGCATTATTTATTTAACCATGTTTAAGAATATTTGACAGTATTTTTTAACAAAGTTCACAGCTTAAAGATATTGGTCACACATACGTTATCTTCTCAGCCACAATAAAAATGTAAAGATCGTAAGAGCTTTTATAACAAAGAAAAAGAAAAAAGAAAGAGGGTCAAAGTATTTTATTCTAGTTAACAGCAATATCGACTTGCTATATACATGGTCTACAGCCTATGTACTTCACTAGATATATTCCACAGTTTCTGTGGCAATTACTAAGAAGTTAACCTAAAGCAGACTGATTATATGGGAATAATTATCGCAGATGTTCTTAGATCTTTCAAATGTTTGCCTATCATGACTTATCCTCCCCTAAAAAAATTATGGACTGTCATTTTCTGTACTGCTTAACTAAAGTTAGCTTCGTCAATAAGTGGATACCGGGAAAGGCATTACAGGGACAAAATCAAAAGAAACAGAAATAAAAGTTTTCCCTCAGGCAAAGGTATTCACATAATTATACAAGATCTTTCGAGATTGTACCTTTCTCACCCTTACAAGAGGAACAAGCTACCAATGTAACTGTTCCGTGAAAGACAAATCCCAATCGGGATGAATCTATGATGGAAAGATCAAATTACATGTCAAAACCAGCATATTAGAGTATTCCCTTTTTTAATCAAACTAGATTTAAAAGACCCCCCACCCCACCCCCACCCCCTCCCAACCTCAGCACAGAAAAAACCATTACTCATTCCCAAAATTTTACTAGAATAGTGACGAAAGTACTACTTGACTACTTCTAACATGAAACTTTCCAGATAGAGTTTCTAGTGCCGAATTTACATAGTTGCATGGAATGGGCAAAATAAGCCAGTAGGCAAGACATCCGATATCCAACACAATAAGCCAGTAGTCAGGACATCTGATATCCAACACAATTATACTACTTCCTTTTCAATGAAGAACATCATTATGCAGATTTCTGTCTCAATAGTCAAGGCAATTTAGTCATCAGGAAGTGAATTTTCCAGCAAAAGAACGAGAAAAACATGACATATAAGTTGTTGTCACGATCTCAAAGAGCTTTCTATCAACGTCTATGTACCTTCAGTTGTCACAGCTTCAATAAAAATTGAGGCATCATTCGTCCAAAATCACATCATCTTACTTTTCTTTAACACCTGCAAATTGAAGACACAGATTAAAAAAAGGTTTGCTTTTACGAAGATAGCAAGATTAGTTCTGGTGAAGAAATGTGATAGAAATTGTTGTCTATTAAGAAGACGTGGCTGGTTCATTTATGAGAATTAAAAAAATTGAGAATCGTATTTGGTTCATTTTGTTAAAGTACCAACTAATGGGGATCAAGGTAATGACAGCATAAAGTCAATAATGACATGCAATTCAAGTATTCGTTTACTCTGAAAGCTTTCCATTCATCCCTACTTGACTTATAGTTGCAACTCATTAAAAGAGGACAGGATATCCTCAGTTACACAGAACGGCAAAGAAAATTGGCCCCAAGCCTTTGGGGTCTAGTGGTCAACGCGCGGGATGTGTGATTTAGCCACTTTTAGGTGCACATCACGAGAAGCCTGGAATTTAAGTGGAAAGAGTATAGGGGCAAAAATGTGCTTCGAACCATGGCCACTAGCCCTCATAGATTTCTTGGTTATAAAAGAAAGGCAAAGACAATCATAGCAGCTAGTATGCCCCAGTATCCTTGCATTGCAATTATTCCATGTTTCCTCACACACTTCCATCAAAATCTCTAGAAAACACTTAGAAAACTTTTCTGGGTGGTAACTAACTAAAAACAAATTCACTTCAGAAACCAAAGATATCATAATCAATATCTTTCCTTTTCCTTAGATGGATGTCTTAGCTATTCCATGCTAAAATGAAAACAATACTTGTTAAGTGATTTTTTTGTAAGAGTACAGAATATGCCTGGCCAGTGGGCCGGGACGAACCGCCCCGCCCCGTTATAAAAAAAACGGTACCGGGACTCGAACCCAGAACGGGACATGGCCTCGTCCCGTTCGGTCTCGGCCTGCCCAATCCCGCCAGCCCCGACCCGATCCCGGTCCCGCCCCGATCCCGCCCGAAATCCCCTTTTGCAAAAAATAACCGTTACCATTAGTTGTTGTGGAGGGTTTGCCTTTTTCATTTTCTGAATCTCCTGATTTTATTCATTACATTAGAGAAATATATAATCCTGCTTTTAAAGATTTTCCTAAATCAAATGTTAAGCGAGAGTATTTAAATTTGGACATGAATATCAATAGTATTTACGTTACTCATTATATTATTTTAATGACAAAGTGGCTATCACTTCTTATATAAGCCGTAGTACTAATGGTCATGATTATTTAACGGTAACCTGTCATTGGATAGATTATAAATTATCTATGCAAAAACGTATTTTAGCATATGAATATATAGATGATAGGCATACTGGTAATTTTATTGCAGAAAATATTTATTCTGTTTGTCATTATTATGGCATAACTGATAAAATTATGACTATTATATTAGATAACGCTTCTTCTAACAATTATGCTATTACAATTTTAAAAAATAGTTTAACTCCATCTTTTTCAGATCATTTTCATATAAGATGTGCGTGTCATATATACAACTTAGTTGAATTACTCCTCCAAATACACGGCCCAAGTATTTTTATTGTCCTGAAAATAAATTTCTAATCGCACCCAAAGTTCACGCGCCGAAGCATCAATTTTCATGATAGTACACAACAAGTCTTTGGCGATAATACCGTATATCCACTGCTTGACGATGGCATCAAGGCAACGCCTCGATTCTGCGACAACTGCGGGGTGAGGAATAAAATCATCAATGTGGTCGAACACGTTGTACGGGCAAGCATGGATGTAAAATAGTTCTACCTACATGGAATATTGACAGTCTTCTTGGTCAAAAGTTATGGAGATGAAATTCTTGATGTTGGTAACGGCGAAAGTCGGATGAAAAGAAGACGATGAGGATGGAGGGTGGTTGTCAAAGACACCGGTGGATGAACCAAAATTTTTAGGGAAAGTGGGAGGAGACATGGTGGGCACAAAATTTGGAAGGAATTTTTATTGGTTGGTTGTCGATGGAGAAAGTAGGGGGGTCGGCGGCTCTTGTGGAAGAAAGAAAAGTGGGTTTAGAGTTTGGCTTCTGATACCATGTAAGTTTGAAATAATCACGCTTAAGGATTCCTTTCATTAATTCACAATATATATAGTTGTACTAAGGTTGATTCTTAATACAGTAAGAATCTTAAGTTACCTTAAATATACAACAATCATAATTACAAAATATACAGTGAATATTCGGAGAATATTCGATACGGAAGTTAACATTCGGATATAGCAGCATGTAATCTAGTTATAAGAAAGTGTAAAATACCTGCAGGGGGAGGTGAAACGGTGTCAAAATTGGAATTGCGAAGATTTTCAATCAAACCTCCTAGTTCCTTCCTAGCACTCTCTCTCCCGAACATGAATCCATACCTAAAAATTCGTAGATCCAAACAAAACCTACTCTTCAGATTTTCAATTAAAGTAGCCTTAGTTTGCATATATAGAGAAAGGTAATTACCAGGCAGAAACGGCAGAGAATACACCTGAAATAGCAATCGTCTGTAGGAGAGTGAAGCTCTTCTGCATATTTATCCACTGACGGTTTCCTTCTCTGTGCACGACCGGTTCTGGGATTTCGAGATTTAGGAAGAACCAGAACGGAAATATTTTTCGCACACTTGAGTCCCATTACTTTCTGTTTTTTATTTATGAGTATCTTTTTTTTAATTTGGGAATGAGTAATGAGATTTTTCCATTAGCAATGGAGGATTTTTAGCTGTGAAAGCAGGTCACGTATATGGTGTGTATATTTCTTACCATAATTATTAGAGTTCTTGTACATGTGTAATTCGGTAGTAGTCTTGTATTAGGAAAATGTACTAGTTTTATATTAGAAAAGGTAGAATTAATATCCATAATTACATATTATATATCATGTATATATACTTTTTCATTAATGAAAATAATCAAGAGATTATTCTCTTTCATGGTATCAGAAGTCAAGGGCAAAATTTTCCTTCTCCAAACCCTTGCTTCCACCGCCCCTAGTCGGCATCCCCTCAGCCACCGACTGACTATCCCCTCCCCTCCCTTCAAATTTTATCCAAATTCATATTCTCCTCTTGTTCTTTCCATCATGTCTATCACAAAGAACACCTTTCATCCTGCTCTAGGAGTCTCCAATATAAAAAAAAACATTCCTATTGTTCTCGAGGGAAAACGTCCAATACGCGACGTGGGTAGAACTGTTTAAAATTCACGCTCGGTCTAGTAGAGTCTTTCATCACATCGTCCCATCGGCGACAGGCAAGGAGAAGGTGCCTTCCACGGATGATGAAATTGAGATGTGGGCAACTCTTGATGCAACGGTCCTTCAATGGGTCTATTCCACCATCTCTACGGACCTCTTGCAAACAATTATTGAACCCGACGCCACGAAAAGGAAGCTTGGAATAGGTTGCATGATCGGGCTGGGGCGGGACGGGGCGGGACGGGGCGGTTTTTTTTGCCTTAATTAAAAAAAATAACATATATATAAACAACTCAATAATTGAACAAGAGAGTCAATGCTATTTTCGTGCCTCTTATATTATTTAATAGAAATGTGATTTTTTTCTAATACAGTATACACATTAGACTAGACTTCACTCAAGTTTAATACTAAAATTGGATAGAAGTATTCTCCCTCATACAATTATATATATACTTCTATCCAACTCTAGCACACAACGATTAAAATTGAACATACTTCATAGATTTTATGTATAGTATTCACCCTCATATCCAACTCTAGCACACATACTTCTGATTATATATACAACTATGGGATTTCAATTCTTATACTAAAATTAGAACTATAACCAACACTTTGAGCAGTAAAACTATTCATCTACTCAATGGTTCAAAACCTTAAATTGTTTCAACCCCTTATGAGGAGTCATGCGGGTGAGAAAATATTGTCCAGAAAAGATTAAACCTCTAGATTGGTTAATTACCCACTAAATTTGTAGACAAACAAACTAGCATAAAAAAATGGAGACAAAACAACTCATGCTATCATATTTAACATGCCAAACAACCTAAGACTTTAGAAATCGATTTCTACTTTTTTTTTTTAAAACACAGATAGTAACGGATTGTGAACCGTGATTTCTAGCGACCCGAACCAAACACCCAGTTTTTATCCAATTCAAGACATAGAGCTACATTTCAGGCTAAAAAAAGATAAAAATAGACCTTTTATGGAGTGAAATCAACTGAATAATTGCCTTTGGTTGAAGAAACGACGTCGAAGTCTAACGTCCGGTGAAGAAGAAGTACTTGGGATTATCATTTATCTGATAATGGGGGATGCGGCTGCTTCTTTAAGAAATGGGTTTTCTGAAAGTTGGCTAAGCGGGCCGACGGTTGGGCTTGGAATTTGGACTGATTGGTTTTGTTTTGTGTGGGTTGGTAGAATGTTTTGGGTTAAGAAGAAGATGGTTTGTGGTTTAAAAACATAAAAAGGGTTTATGAGAGAAATGCTTTGAGAAGAAAAAAAAATGTAAATTATAACGATGTGATAATAATAAAAATATAATATTTAAGAAATGCTTAATGATTAATATAAGAATAAAAATATGGGGTCATTTTACGAAAATAAAATAATATATAATATTTAGGATAAAACTATGATTGTGATAAAACGCACGATAGTAACAATGTGAATAATAATAGTAATAAATAATGATATTTGAGAATAGATGATGATATTAAATCCCGTATATTGAAATTATTTTTGCGGTGTCAAAAATAGTTTAATTTTGTCGACAAATAATCAGAAGAGAGAGACAAAATTGGGTGTCAACAACTGGTGGTGGAATGGTAAAGTTCAAGAGAAGGTGGAAGCGAAGAAAACAGTGTATGTGAAATTGGTAGAAAGCAAGGATGAGATGGAGAAGTAGACGAATAGGGAATTGTATAAGATGGCGAAAAAGGAGGCAAAGCTAGCAGTTACGGTGGCAAAAATGGCGACTTTTGAATGCATGTATGTATGTGGAATTAGAGGCAAAAGGCGGAGATAAGAAGTTGTACAGATTAGTCAAGGCGAGGGAGAGGAGGGCCCATGACTTGGATCACGTGAGGTGTATCAAGGACGAAGATGAAAAAGTACTGGTGGAGG
The DNA here is from genome assembly GCA_029844215.1 of Przewalskia tangutica. Lineage (NCBI taxonomy): Eukaryota > Viridiplantae > Streptophyta > Magnoliopsida > Solanales > Solanaceae > Przewalskia > Przewalskia tangutica. Next base: position 5,631,174 of record CM056720.1, read on the forward strand.
ACGCGCATATTAGGCGGATGTAGCAGTCTTACTTCCATAAACTCTTGAATGAAAAGGGAGATAGAGACATTGTGCTGCAAGATCTGGAGCAATCCAGAAGGTACCATGATTTTGGATATTGTAGAAGTATTAAGGTTGAAGAGGTTAACGGTGTTGTTCGTAGGATGCGCTGGGGATGAGCGACCAGACCTGATGAGATCTCAGATGAATTTTGGAAGAGCGCAGGCAGAGAAGGTTTGGAGTGGCTGACTGAGTTGTTTAACGTCGTTTTAAAACAGTGAGAATGCTCGAAGAATGTGTTATACCCCGTATTTCCAGAGTATGTACGTGAGGACGTACGTACAAAAGTTTAAGCCTTAAGTAGGCCAAGGGACGAAATTTTGTGCACAGCTACCAAAAATAATTGTTTTCCGACGAAACGTTTTCCAAACTTTGCGAAGGGAAAATTACGGCTGCAACATTAATTATTTTTGCGGATTTTTCCGAGAGATGAAATATTTTGGACCAACGAGAGGGCGACACTTGTCACCCTCAAGTGGACGAATTGTGGGCGTTTTTCTTGCACATTTCTAGTCAAGGGTTAGGTAGGATATTTTGTAGATATTTTATGTGGTAGATGAGCAAGTGAGACCCACACACACTTGTCCAAATCTTGACCCTACACTTGCCCACCACTTGGCTTAATCCTAGCCCTTGAAAGTCCTATAAATACCCCCCCTAAGTTGAAGGAATTCGGCTTCCACCAATATTTTCCAAGTCTTGAAAATTCCACTTGTCCTTGTGAGCTTCTCGTCCAAAGCCTCCTTCCTCTTGATAAGCTAAGCCGAAACACCCATCTCCTCCCCTGGAAGGCCTTTGGCCGAACCCCTCCTAGTGGTGCTAGCCAAACACACACCCCCTGGTAGAAAAGTATTCTCCAAGTATTTACTATTCCAAAATACTCGCCCAAATACCTTGTAGTATTCCAAGGTTACACCTATACTAAAAGCCGAAATACTATTATACTTCCTTCACTACAAAAACGAAACCCTAAGGAAAATCTTCATAGTTGGTTGAAGTGTTAAGTAGAAGTTGTGTAGAACTTCTAAGGGTTCTTGGAGCGAATTGGAGCGTTCAGAATAGGAGCTAAACGTTGCTCAGGATCGACATTTAAACTTGGATAATTTTGGGCTTACCGAGGTAAATACTCTTGACCTTCTATTGTAATTGGAAATTACATACTGTAGTAGTAGAGAATTTATTATAAGACACATAGAAGGATATTACAGAAAAGAATTGAACTGAAATCACATCAGAAGAATATTAAAGAAGAAGATTGAACTGTACTTACATGGGGTGTATTCTGATGAGCTTGTAGCTTAACGGGTAGGGAAGTGCTGCCCGATTTTCCGTAAAATAGAGAACCTACTGCTTAGAATATTCTACAGAGTAGTCTAGACGTTGATAGACGTATATGGCCTTTATAGGTTAAAGTACTGCGAGTAGCGTATTCTACTCGAAGGGTGGAAAAGGCTAGCAGGATTACAGTACTTTGGAGCTATTTGCTAATAGTCGATAATCGTCGCGAGGTATGTGATTCTTCCTATCCTCTTGAGCATGATATTTTAAAAGAATATGTATAGTACGGTAGACGCGTGTGTTAATCGAACATGGTTTTACTTCGATGTCTTTTGACTGGAGTTTTGAATAATAAAGAATCTTGAAGTATTTCAAAAGAATTAAGAATCGTTTTTGAAAGAAGAGTAATACTTGGTTTTAAAAGCTTAAGAGTTATACTAGCTTTATGGAAAGTTAAGTATAACGACTTAAGAGTGATAAAAGGAACGGTTTACTTAATTGTTTTATGAAAGCCTTGTATGGATTTCGGAAATGAGAATAAGTATCGAACAAACCACAGCAGCGCTAATAAAGGGAAATGTATTGACTAATAAAGTATTATTAAAACCAGTAGAAACCTCCATCTGCATAGAAGCTAAGATGAGACAAAATGATATTACATTTCCTAGATCATGGCTACTTTAATAAGATTGATTATGAACAAGAATAACCTACTCACATATAAGGCATATGTTGCTCAAATTGTTTTAAAAGAGAATTACGTTATTAAATGATTAAGACTATGAACTATGAAATCTTTCGAAAATAAGAGACGTGAATATTTGAAATTAGGCAAATTTGAACTTTGGAAAAGAATGTTGTAACTTGATTTTAAAAGGAGAAGTGTTTTGGTTTAAAAAGGAAAGAATGGAAGTTGTTTTGGTTTACTTAAAAATGTTAGTCACTCTATTTTTATAATACGGGCATCGGGTGACCTTTGTAAAAGAAATGGATCTTTTAAAAAAGAATTTAACGTACGTAGTACTTTGGGGTTAAAACCTGGACTTTGGCATAAAATGAAAGTACCTTGAGTTGTGTGTAACTTGTCTATGTTTGCGTGTGATAGCCTTGTCGTGCTAGTATTGTATTTCTATACCACCGCGTCTCCGATGGAGGTGGCTGATTTGTTATGATCTTACTTGGACGCATCTGGCGTGATGTGGAGGATTCCACGGGTGCGCTCTTGTTGATAATGTTATTCCATGGACTAGCTCTCCATGAGGTTTTACTGATTCGGCCTTGGTATCTGGTGGTTGGCTTCGTCTTGCCGTCTGCGTGGTGATTCGGCCTTAGTATCGGTAGTTAGCCTTCGTGACTTGCCGCTCGGTTTAGTGGCGAAGTCTCGTGATACGCGGTATCCGGTAGTTAGCCCTCGTACTTGCCGCCGGCTACGTGACACGGCTTTGGTATCTGGTAGTTGGCTTCGTACTTGCCGTGTCGAACCGTGGCGGAGTCTCGTGATCTGACGCGGTATCGGTAGTTAGCCCTCGTACTTGCCGGTCGGCTACGTGACACGGCTTTGGTAATCGGTAGTCGGCTTCGTACTTGCCCGTGTCGCCGTGGTTTGGTTGTATAGTATTGGTAGTACGGCTTTGGTATCCGGTAGTTGGCTTTCGTACTTGCCGGTCGATTGATGATGCGGCTTTGGTATCAGTAGTTAGCGCCGTACTTGCCGTGCGGTTTTATGACTCAGTGGGACCTAGTGTTTATGTGTACTCTTGGTGTTATTATATCATGATCGCCGGCGGTGAGGAAGGTATTCCACGGCGTGATTGATGTTGAGCGTGAGACCCATAGTTATATTTGAGTGATGACTTGGAGGCGTGAGTCCACGACTTACGTATCGCTTATTTATTGTGGGATCGTAGTTTGGTTATCATACATGTCTCGCGCTTTATATAGACTACTATGATTTCATTTACTGATTTTCGCCACATACTTGGTACTGTTATCGACCTCGCCTTGGCTGCGTTCATCTGCAGTAAAGGTAGATCGGTTGTTGATCCTCGCTCATAGGATCACAGTTCAGCGTATTGGGAAGCTCCGTTTCTCCGGAGGCTTATCTTTTGGTATAGTCCCCTGTCACTATAGGTACTTGTACATTCAGGGGTATGGCGGGCCCCGTCATGTTGTATAAAAACTCTTAGAGGTGCAGAAATCTTGTTGTGGGCACGGTTTGTAAGGATGTAACTGTTCAAACTTTGTATATATATGCATGCCGAAAGGCGACTTTCTCTCTGATAAAATGTGTCTCATTTTACATTTGATTCATGTCTTATTTTTATGTTCCGATTTCTACGATGTATGACTACTTGGGTGCGGGTAAGGCACGATCCACGCCCGAACGGTCGTGACAAAAGTGGTATCGAGCGATTAATCTCGGAAAGTGTCTGACCGTGTCTAGTAGAGTCTTGATTATCGGTGTGTTGTGCACCACATCTATAATTAGGAGGTGCAGGACATTTAGGATTGGTTTCCATTCTTCTCATTACGAGATCGTGCCTTAGAGATGTGTTATAAGTTGGACCCTCGACGTAATTTCGTTTTACGATTATGCCTCGCGCGCAAGGCAACGAACGCAGATGGGCAAGGCGTGAGGCGCTAGTAGGAGCGAGAAATGCGGGGCGCAGCCCGGTCATTACACGAGATAGTGCTTGACGATGAGTTTTGCGGCGCCGGCCAAATGAGTTTAGAGCGCAGCGATGGGCTGCTGAGACCACAATACACGAACCTCGGTCCCCACAACCGGCGAGGAGATGGGGTACAAGGAGATGGCCCAGTTATTGACCAGTATAGTGGCAAGACATGAGGATAAGTGGGCCAGCGGCGATTCGAGTACCCATGGTTCACCCGAGATCGGATAGTTTGAGGTTACGGGACTTTCGAGTTGTAGCCGCGAGTTCTACGAGTCGAGGCACGATGATCCACGGGAGTTCATTCGCGATTCTGACGGATCGTAGAGTGATCGAGGCTTCGGAGACCGAGTCGGTAGTCTTAGGTTCGCATCGGCCGCGTGATCCGCGATCGGGTTTGATTCGAGCTGTCGGGAGAGTATGCACTTCCACCGTATGGGGACGAGTTCTCGAGGCATTTCTGCATATTTCTTGCCTCGCGGATGAGAAGGGCTCGGGCGATTTTTGGTTTTGGCGAAGCGGACGTCTGATTCGGGATTACAATGTGGAGTTTGACTCATTAGCTCAGACGTCCCGCATCGTGGCATGGAGGACGAGTGCACCGCCACGCCACCGCTCGATGACTACTGCGAGGCTTGTTGGTGTAGCTCTTCAACCGGCATGGACATTGCCGCACGAGCTTATGCACTTGGATGTGAGGCGGGCGGTCGACGGAATGGCCGAGATCGGAGAAGAGGCTAGGACAGCAGGTCCTTTGGTAACTTTCGAGGCGGACCGCCTCAGAAGTTAGTTATGTACCTCGCAAGATGCAGTGGTCCCCACGCGATCTTGAGCGTCCCAGGTATTCAGAGCGGTCGGGGCTCGAGTTTGATTTTCGAGGAGTAAGTGCTCGCCGGATGAGGTCACCCTTGTCTCAGTGTGGCCGTTGTGGAAAAATTCATAAGGGAGAGTGTCGTACTAATTTTGGAGATTGTTATGCTACCGGCCAACAGGGCCATTTTGCGAGATCGTCCACCAGGTAGCACTGGTGGGATAGCACAGACTACGAGATCAGTTGCGGGTTCTTCACCTTCCATAGCTAGACAGGATGTTCATACACCGGCAGGCCACGGCAGAGGTCGCGGTGGAAGTTCCCAGTTTTAGCGGTCCTTTGAACCGCCTATTTTCAGGTATATCCTTAACCCTCTAAAGACTGGTTTGTATTGATGTTATGATGATGTGTTAAGTGTTATGTTCGGATAGCTTTGTGCTAAAATGTGACTTAAAAGCCTTATTAGTGAAAAGGGTAAGTCTGGGGATGAGAAAATGGTGGACCTTAGAATATTACAGTTGAGACCTTAGATGTAAGGTCGTCTTGAGTAAAAGACTTTACGATTAATCTTTGTCGGAATGCATAAGTATACGTGGAGTAACTGTGGGAAAATTCCTTAGGTTGTGTAACATGAAAGTGGTAGCTTTCAGGACTTGAATAAGTAAGATTGTTCCGGATCGGGGAACAAGAGTTTGGCGCGATTACGGGTCGGGTTGAGGACCATTCGCGAGTCAATCTGCGGCCTGTAGTATGGTCGATTCGAGGTGGTCCCGCGGTGGTAGTCACGAGGGTGCTAGGCCCAAGTTTAGATGACCATCGTATGAGTTCGTGGATATGTTCGACCAGAAGCGGATCGTGAAGGCCGGAAATGGCCTTAAAGAATATCGAGGCTAGTAAGATGACCAAGTTTGGAGGTAGTGACTCCAGAAATTTTGGGAACTGAAGCAATGACTGAAGTATGGTACGTATACTAGAAAGAGTTCAAGTGTTCGAGAAGAGTACGACGAGTAAGGAAAGAAATGAACATGTGCTAAGAAAATAGAAATGATCATTTTGTTGTGAAGTAAAGGTGCGAAGAGGATATCTTTTAGACCGTGGGTGGGAGCTTTTGTGATATAGGAGTGATTCCTCGTTGACTTGGGTTAAGTATTTTCGTGTGTTATTTTGTGGCGGTGTGGCATTGGCAACTTGTTTAAGTTAAGAGAACGTTATCGTTACGTCTGGTAAGAACATTCGAGGCGAATGTTTCTAAGGAGGAGAATGTTATACCGTATTTCCAGTATGTACGTGAGGACGTGCGTAAAATGTTTAAGCCTTAAGTAGGCGGGGCGAAATTTTGTGCACAAATACCAAAAAGAATTGTTTTCCGACAAACGTTTTCCAAACTTTGCGAAGGGAAAATTACTACGCAACATTAATTATTTTTGCGGATTTTTCCGAGAGATGAAATATTTTGGACCAACGAGAGGCGACACTTGTCACCCGAGTGGACGAATTGTAGGCGTTTTTCTTGCACATTTCTAGTCAAGGGTTAGGTAGGATATTTTGTAGATATTTTGTGTGGTAGATGAGCAAGTGGGACCCACACACACTTGTCCAAATCTTGACCCTACACTTGCCCACCACTGGCTTAATCCTAGCCCTTGAAAGTCCTATAAATACCCCTAAGTTGAAGGAATTCTTCATCCACAAATATTTTCCAAGTCTTGAAAATTCCTTGTCCTTGTGAGCTTCTCGTCCAAAGCCTCCTCCCTCTTGATAAGCTAAGCCAAACACCCTCTCCCTCCCCTGGAAGCGCCTGGCCGAACCCCACTCCTAGTGGTGCTAGCCAAACACACACCCCCTGGTAGAAAAGTATTCTCCAAGTATTGTTACTATTCCAAAATACCTTGCCCAAATACCTTGTAGTATTCCAAGGTTACACCTATACTAAAGCCCGAAATACTATTATACTTCCTTGATCCAAAAACGAAACCCTAAGGAAAATCTTCATAGTTGGTTGAAGTGTTAAGTAGAAGTTGTGTAGAACTTCTAAGGGTTCTTGGAGCGTTCATAATAGGAGCTAAACGTTGCTCAGGATCGACATTTAAACTTGGATAATTTTGGGCTTACCGAGGTAAATACTCTTGACCTTCTATTGTAATTGGAAATTACATATTGTAGTAGTATAGAATTGATTATAAGACACATAGAAGGATATTACAGAAAAGAATTGAACTGAAATCACATCAAAAGAATATTAAAGAAGAAGATTGAATCATTTACATGGGAATGTATTTACTGAGGCTTGTGTAGCTTAACGGGTAGGGAAGTGCTGCCCGATTTTCCGTAAAATAGAGAACCTACTGCTTAGAATATTCTACAGAGTAGTCTAGACGTTGATAGACGTATATGGCCTTTATAGGTTAAAGTACTGCGAGTAGCGTATTCTACTCGAAGGGTGGAAAAGGCTAGCAGGATTACAGTACTTTGGAGCTATTTGCTAATAGTCGATAATCGTCGCGAGGTATGTGATTCTTCCTATCATCTTGAGCATGATATTTTAAAAGAATATGTATAGTACGGTAGACGTACGTGTGTTAACTGAACATGGTTTTACTTCGATGTCTTTTGACTGGAGTTTTGAATAATAAAGAATCTTGAAGTATTTCAAAAGAATTAAGAATCGTTTTTGAAAGAAGAGTAATACTTGGTTTTAAAAGCTTAAGAGTTATACTAGCTTTATGGAAAGTTAGGTATAACGACTTAAGAGTGATAAAAGGAACGGTTTACTTAATTGTTTTATGAAAGCCTTGTATGGATTTCGGAAATGAGAATAAGTATCGAACAAACCACAGCAGCGCTAATAAAGGGAAATGTATTGACTAATAAAGTATTGTTAAAACCAGTAGAAACCTCCATCTGCATAGAAGCTAAGATGAGACAAAATGATATTACATTTCTTAGATCATGGCTGCTTTAATAAGACTGATTATGAACAAGAATAACCTACTCACATATAAGGCATATGTTGCTCAAATTGTTTTAAAAGAGAATTACGTTATTAAATGATTAAGACTATGAACTATGAAATCTTTCGAAAATAAGAGACGTGAATATTTGAAATTAGGCAAATTTGAACTTTGGAAAAGAATGTTGTAACTTGATTTTAAAAGGAGAAGTGTTTTGGTTTAAAAAGGAAAGAATGGAAGTTGTTTTGGTTTACTTAAAAATGTTAGTCACTCTATTTTTATAATACGGGCATCGGGTGACCTTTGTAAAAGAAATGGATCTTTTAAAAAAGAATTTAACGTACGTAGTACTTTGGGGTTAAAACCTGGACTTTGGCATAAAATGAAAGTACCTTGAGTTGTGTGTAACTTGTCTATGTTTGCGTGTGATAGCCTTGTCGTGCTAGTATTGTATTTCTATACCACCGCGTCTCAACGAGGTAGGCTGATTTGTTATGATCTTACTTGGGCGCACTGCGGTGACGGAGGATTCTAGTGCGCCTCGCTGATAGTGTTATTCCATGGACTAGCTCTCCACGAGGTTTTACCGATTCGCCTTGGTATCCGTGGTTGGCTTCACTTGCCCCGTCTCGTGATTCGCCTTAGTATCGGTAGTTAGCCTTCGACTTGCCTGCTCGGTTTAGTGGCGAAGTCTCGTGATACTACCGTATCCGGTAGTTAGCCTCGTACTTGCCGGTCGGCCACGTGACACGGCTTTGGTATCTGGTAGTTGGCTCGTGCTTGCCCCGTGACGCCTTCGTGGCGGAGTCTCGTGATACGACTTGGTATCCGTAGTTAGCCTCGCATTGCCCGGCCTACGCGTGACACGGCTTTAATCGGTAGTCGGCCGTACTTTCCAAGACGCCTTCGTGGTTTGGTTGTATAGTATTGGTAGTACGGCTTTGGTATCCGTAGTTGGCTTTCGTACTTGCCCCGGTCGATTGATGATGCGGCTTTGGTATTCGGTAGTTAGCCGTACTTGCCCGCACGGTTTAGGACTCAGTGGGACCTAGTGTTTATGTGTACTCTTTGGTGTTATTATATCATGATCACGGTGGCGGAAGGTATTCCACGGGCATGATTGATGTTGAGGGCGTGAGACCCATAGTTATATTTGAGTGATGACTTGGAGGGCGTGAGTCCCTGACTTACGTGACTGCTTATTTATTGTGGACTGTAGTTTGGTTATCATACATGTCTCCTGCTTTATATAGACTACTATGATTTCATTTACGATTTTCGGGCCACATACTTGGTACTGCAGATCGACCTCCTTGGCTGCGTTCACGCCGCAGTAAAGGTACATCGGTTGTTGATCCTCGCCATGGATCACAACAGATTGGGAAGCTCCGTTTCTCCGGAGGCTTATCTTTTGGTATAGTCCCCTGTCACTGTAGGTACTTGTACATTCAGGGGTATGGCGGGGCCCTGTCCCGTCATGTTGTATAAAAACTCTTAGAGGTCTGTAGTACTGTTGTGGGCAGGGTTTGTAAGGATGTAACTGTTCAAACTTTGTATATATATGCATGCCGAAAGGCGACTTTCTCTCTGATAAAATGTGTCTCATTTTACATTTGATTCATGTCTTGTTTTTATGTTCCGCTGATTTCTCTGATGTATGACTACTTGGGTGCCCGGGTAAGGCACCAGTCACGGGCCCCGGAACGGGTCGTGACAGAATGAAGGTGGAGTACAATGATCCATTTGTACAAGAACAAAGGTGATACCCAGAGTTGCAACAACTATCGGGGTATCAAGCTGCTAAGTCACACTATGAAAGCTTAGGAAAGAGTCGTGGAGATGAGGGTGAAAATAGGTGTGTCTATTTTTGAGAACCAGTTTGAATTCATGTCGGGGCGTTCGACCACAAAAGTCATTCATCTTATTATGAGATTGGTGGAGCAGTATAGGGAGAGGATGAGAGACTTACATATGATTTTCATCGACCTAGGGAAGTTTTATAGAGATGTTTAGAGGTTGGAGGTTTACCTGTGGCGTACACTATGACGATTAAGAATATGTATGATGGAGCCAAGACCAGGGTACAGACAGTGGGAGGAAACTCATAACATTTTTCAGTGATGATGGGGATGCACCAGGAATCAGCTCTTAGCCCATTCTTATTTGCATTTATGATTGATGGACTGACACAATAAATCCAAAGGGAGGTGTCATGGTGTATGTTATCGTCAGACGACATAGTCCTGATTGATGAGATTCGCAACGGAGTGAATGCAAAGCTGGAGGTTTGGAAACAGATTCTGGAATCTAAAGGGTAAGGCTTAGTAGGACCAAGACAGAATACTTGGAGTGCAAGTTCAGTAACGGGAGCGACCTTGAGACAGGCGTGGAAGTGAGGCTTGGTACGCAGGTCATTCCAAAGAAAGGAAACTTTAAGTACCTCGAGTCTATTATCCAAGGGGATGGGGATGGAGATTGATGACGATGTCACACATCGTATGGAGGCAGGGTGGATGAAATGGAGGCTCGCATTTGGAGTCTTATGCGACAAAATGGTGCCATCAAAACTTAAAGACAAGTTCTATAGACCAGTGGTTATACCGATTATGTTGTATGGGGTGGAGTGTTGACCAGTCAAGACTTCACACATCCAAAAGATGAAAGTTGCAGAGATGAGAATGCTGATATGGATATGCGGGCATACAAGGAGAGATATGATTAGAAATGATGATATCCGGGACAGAGTGGGAGTAGTCTCGGTGGAGGATAAGATGTGGAAAACGAGGTTGAGATGATTTGGACATGTGCAGAGGAGAGACACAAATGTCCCAGTGAGGAGGTTGATTATGGACGGATTTAAGAGGGGTAGAGGTAGGGCAAAGAAGTATGGGGAGAGGTAATTAGACGGGATATGACGCAGGTGCAACTTACTGAGGATATGACCTTATATAGGGGGTTATGAAGGACACGGATTGGGGTAGTAGGTAGTTCAACATAGTTACGCTTACAAACTTGTGCAGATTAAAGTTTAGTAGGGACAACATTGCAGGTTTTCAAAATTCATTTACGTTTTTACGAGCTTTTATTCAAGTAACACAAAGTTGTTACATTATTTAATTCTCTATTCAACAACTGAAAATACAAAACTGAAGACCGCTCTTTTTCTTTCAATAAAAAGAGGTTAGGTTTATAGTTGACAAAAATAAAAAGTTGTATCCTTTAGGTTTATAGGTTTGTATCTTTTGGTGACAAAAATAAAAAGTTGAAATAACAGTCACAGTTTCCAAAAATATTTTGTACTCCTTCGGATCAAAAAGAGTGTCCGTTTAGGTTTTATTTTTTGAGTCAAAAAAGTGTTTACTTATCATATTAAGGAATAACTAATCTTACTTTTTTAGATTTGTTCTTATTAAGTGTTAGGAGACCAAATCACAATACTTATTTAATTAGAGATATTTTAATCAAATTACCTATTTTTGACTAGAAGTTAACATCTTCTTAAAAGATATGCAAATGACTAATTGATTACTCTTTTTGATCGGGGAGTATAACTAATCATTGCATTTTCATTTCTTATCGTGTGATACACATCAGAGTTTATCCAAAAAGATTATCAATCAATATTTTGACAAATCCAAATCCGAAGTTGAGTCGAGCGACGACGACGGCGCGAGGGGTCCATACCCTCTCAACCCTTTTAGCAACTAGAGAAGGTGTAATGTAATATATACACCTCTCTTTCCTTCTCTTTTTTTGATGTAGGACAAAAAAATCTTTTACTTTCTTTAATTTTCATTTCATCATTTCTCATTTACCAATATCAAAATCCAACATGATAAACATCAAAGTTCTGAGTACCAAGAGTTGCATGTGAATGTGATTGCTGGAATTATAAGTGTCGTGTTATATTATGTCTCCCCAAGTTCTCCAACGTGAAACCTCATTAATCTCTCACTGGACCCTTTTCTTTATTATTAGTATTAAAAGTAGTACTAATAATAGTACTTTTGAATTAATTACTACTATATGCTGCTTGAATTAATTACTACTATATGCTGCTTGAATAGAAAAAGACCAATTAATTACTTGCGATGGAATCAAGCCTACTTTTCTTCACGATAAGTACACAATCGTGAACCAAGTGCCCTTCGGAGTCTAAAACCACCGAGCGAAAAAAATCTAAATCTCAATTCTTATGATGACAATTTAAAATAGGGGAGCGGCAAATATACCCTTAACTTTATAATTTAGATCAAATATACTTCTCGTTATAAAAATAGTATTCTCTGTCTAAAAAAGATTGACCTATTTTTTATTATTATTTTATCTCAAATAGGTGTTGTCGTGGAACTAATTCTCCACTGGTTACACCTCACTCGTCATCCATCAGGAAAGTTGGCAAGTTGTAGTTAAGGTAAGATTTGTTGGAAATTTACTAAATGTGATATAAATTAATCTTATTAATTATGATTTGAATAATTGGGGCCTCGCACGTCGGAAATATGGTTTCCACACACGTGCACATAAAGTGTCAAGGATCGTAATTTTCTTAAATGGAAGAGATATTGGTACGTATACGAATTGTTTGAGACATAAGAGAATAAATAACAATGGTTCACATTGGTAAACGAAGGGAAGACATGTGCAATGTGTAGAAGATGAAATGGGTCTGAAAATACCGCGGCGCCAGCCTGTAGGGCCACAGCGTCAACTCTCAGGAGTCTTGGCGTCGCGGCGCCAGCCTGCAGGGCCACGGTGCTGCGGGCGTTTCAGACCGTTGGAAGATGGACGAAAACTATTTTCGGGCCGACTTTGGAGCATTAATTCTCCATTATATGCCTCATGAATTCAGCCATTATTTGGCTGAATTATTACTCCACATTCATGGTCATTACTTGGTCTTTATTGGTCTTTACTTGGCTATGTGGAAGACCATCTTTTCTACACTATAAATAGAGCCTTGGGCTCATTTGCAAACACATCTTACACTCAACAATTCTCTGAAATTGTATTCCTCTCTTGCAATTACAAACACTCAAAGTTATTTCTTCCAAAGCAAACACTTGAGTTCCCTTTGCTCATTTGTTTGATTATTGTTTTATCTTGGGAGATAAGTTGTCATTACAACCGTTGAAAGGATATACGGGACAATATTATCTTAAGGATAGATCAAGAATTTGGTCGACTCAGCAAGCCCTTCAATTGATCATTTACAGCTTTATTACAATTTGTTGTTGTTATATTCTCATTTCATTTATTTCCACACTTTGACCAACAAGCTTAAGATAATATTCGCTATTTCAACAACAACAACATGACTGGACAAGATTCAACCAATTCAACTCTGAAAATTTCACCGATGTTCAAGGCAATCCCACTACTCAAGGCACTAATGTTGCCTTCAACTCCACTGTTCTTGGCACTTCTAGTGTCACCACTGATCAATGCATTCCTAATGTCTTTCAAACCACTGCTTTTGGTACTTCTAGTGCTAACACTGTTTTTGGCACTTCAAGTGCTACCACTGCTTTTGGCACAACTAGTGTCAACACTGGTATTGGTACAACCAATACCTCCACTGCTGCTCCGGGGACTTATAATGCTTATTCTCATGTCCAAGGCGTCAACATCCTGTTGGAAGCATTCCCAACGCCTTTGCAACTACTCAAGGGGGCGTCACTGCCCATGCACCTGCTGGCTTTCACCATGAACGTCCTGAAAAGTTCATGGGCACTCACTTTAAGAGATGACAGCAAAAGATGTTGTTTTCTCTGATGGTTACGGGAATGTCACGTTTCCTAACAAAAGACCCTCCACTAGTTGGGGAAGACGTGGACCCTCAGCCAAATAATTTGGCGGGAGGGGGCCAGGGTAACCATGTCACTGATGACATGAGGATGGTTCGCGAAGCATGGAAACATAGTGATTTCATATGTAGGAACTATATTCTAAACAGTTTGTCCGATCCACTATACACGGTATATTGCACCGTTGAAACTGCCAAGCAGTTATGGAACAAACTTCAGAAGAAATACAACACCCAAGATGCGGATAGTAAGAAGTTCATCATTAGGAAATTTCTGAAATTTCAAATGGTGGACAACAAAAGTGTGACATCCCAAGTCCAGGAATTTCAAATGATTCTACATCACCTGGATTTGGAAGCCCAATGAACAATTATTGGTTGGGGCATTGATCGAGAAGCTGCCTCCATCATGGACCGAGTTTATGAACTATCTAAAACTCAAAACGAAGGAGATGACTTTAGATGAACTTGTTGTCAAACTCCAGATTCAAGAGGACAATAAGAAGGCCATGTCAAAGGGGAAACAACCCGCTGAGGCCAAGACAAATCTGACGGAAGTCAAAGAGAACTCAAGCAAGAAGCGGAAGTTCCAGAAGGAAGGCAAGCCCCAAACAACTGAAAAGTTCAAGGGCAAGTGTAATCATTGTGGTATAGTTGATCACATAGTCAAAGACTGCCGCAAGCTCAAACGTGAGAATAAGGCCAAAGGCAAGACCAAGGCTAACATCGTCGAAGACACGCTCGTAGACGATATGATTCAGGAGTTTTCAGCGGTGGTTCTTGAAGCAAACCTCATTGAGAATCCGGTGCAATGGTGGTTGGACACAGGTGCCACCCGTCACTTATGTTCTAATAAAGAAGTCTTCTCCACTTATACATCAGTCTCAGACAAGAAGTTATTCATGAGAAACAATTCTTCTTCAGAGATACTGGACGTAGGAAAGGTGGTCCTAAAGATGACATCCGGGAAGAATCTGACTCTGAAGGAAGTGATGCATGTCCCAGAAATTCGTAGAAATCTTATTTCTGGACCTTTGTTAGTAAATGCTGGTTTTAGACTAGTATTAGAGGCTAACAAATTTGTAATCACTAAGAATGGAACTTTTGTAAGAAGGGGCTTCGTCTGTGAAGGTCTCTTTAAGCTTAATGTTGCACATGTAATGCCTTTTGCTTCAACTATCAATAAAATTGCACCTTACTTACTTGATTGAGTCATCTAACTTATGGCATCATAGATTAGGACATGTTAACTATCAATCTATCCAAAGATTGGTAAAGCTGGAATTATTATCATTTATCGACATAAACCCTCAACGTAAGTGTGAGGTGTGCGTAGAGGCAAAACTTTCCAAGAGTCCCTTTAGATCCGTCGAAAGAGATACCGCTCCTCTAGAACTTATACACACAGATATATGTGATTTGAAGTTCGCTCAAACTAGAGGGGGGAACAAGTACTTTGTGACTTTCACAGATGATGACACAAGGTTTTGTTACCTTTACTTACTAAAAAGAAAATATGAAACCTTTGAAGCATTCAAACGCTACAAAGCAGAAGTTGAGAATCAACTAGGCAGACGGAATAAAACTATCTGTAGTGGTAGAGGGGGAGAATATGTAGCGCCTTTTGAAGAACTTTGTACCCAATCAAGTATAGTTCATCAAACAACGGCTCCTTACTCACCTCAATCAAACGGGGTTGCTGAACGCAAGAATCGAACACTAAAGAAAATGATGAATGCTCTACTCATCAATTCGGGCCTCCCTCAAACTATGTGGGGAGCAGCTGTTCTTACCGCGAATAGGATTCTTAACAGAGTCTCACACAAGGGTAAAGACAAGACTCCATACAAGCTATGAAAATGAAAGAAACCTACCTACTAGTATTTGAAGGTATGGGGTTGTCTGGCCAAGGTAAAAGTACCTATGCCAAAGCAGGCCAAGATTGGACCTAAGAATGTGGATTGCATATTCATTGGATATGTCAATAATAGTAGTGCTTATCGCTTTATAGTACATAAGTCGGATCATCCGGATATTTATGAAGATACGATCATGGAATCAAGGAAAGCATGTTTCTTTGAAGACATGTTTCCATACAAGGAAAACAACATAACCTTTCACAAACGAAGTTATGATCAAGCCTCTGAGGATCAAGAGGTAGATGACTACCTAAATTCGAACGGTTCAGATCTAGTGAATTCTGAAGTAGCTGATTATCCGGATTTCAGTAATCCAGATTCTCAAGACTTGGAAGATTCAGAGATGGAACCAAGGAGAAGCAAAAGGTTCCGGAAGGACAAGTCCTTCGGTCCAGACTTTAAAGCTTATTTGGTTCAGAATGAACCACAGACAATCGCCGAAGCATTGTCAACTCCAGAAGCACCGCTCTGGAAGAAAGCTTTAGAAAGTGAGATAGAATCGATCATGCATAACCACACCTGGGAGTTGGCTGAACTTCCCGCGGAACACAAACCATTGAGTTGTAAGTGGATCCTTAAACGGAAGTTAAAGGCAGATGGATCTATAGACAAGTACAAAGCTAGGTTAGTAGTCAAGGGTTATCGCCAAAATGAGGGTCTTGATTACTTCGACACCTACGCTCCGGTGTCAAGAATGACATCCATACGTATGTTCATAGTTATTGCCGCCTTGCAAGATCTTGAAATACATCAAATGGATGTTAAGATTGTCTTCCTAAATGGTGATTTGGAAAAAGAAATATATATGGACCAACCCGAGGGGTATGTGGTTCCAGGACAAGAGACAAAAGTATGTCGGCTTGTTAAATCGTTGTACGGGCTGAAACAAGACCCTAATTAATGGCACGAGAAATTTGATAGTACTCTACTATCAAAAGGGTATGCCATTAATGGAGGTGACAAATGTGTCTACATGAAAGGAAATGTCGAATCCTTCGTCATGATATGCCTATATGTAGACGACTTGTTGATCACTGAGAGCAGTTCTGGAATAATCAACATGTTAAAACAGTGTTTTGACATGAAAGATATGGGCATTGCAGATGTCATCTTAGGGATCAAGATCTCTAAGACATCTAATGGACTGGTCTTATCTCAATCTCACTACATCGAGGATGTATTGAAGAAATTTGGGATGTTCGACAGTTCACCGGTATCAACATCATTGGATATAAGTCAAAAGTTTGACAAACATCTTGGTAAGTTCGTACACCAGGAGCGATATGCGCAGGTGGTTGGTAGTCTGATGTATATCACAAACTGCACTCGATTTGATATCGCTTATGCAATCAATAAATTGGCTAGGTTCACTCGAAATCCAAGTAAGGATCACTGGAAAGCGTTGAACAGGGTACTACGGTTCCTAAAGTTCACGATACATTTCGGGTTACACTATTCAAGATATCCAGCGGTACTAGAGGGGTACAACGATGCAAACTGGATATCTGATAGCGACGACATCAAGTCCACCAGCGGATACATTTTTACAATCGGTGGTGGAGTTGTGTCCTGGAAATCCTCTAGATAAACTCTTATTGCCCGATCCACGATGGAGTAGGAATTTATCGCTTTAAATAAAGCGGGAGAGGAAGCTGAGTGGCTTCATAGTTTTCTAGAGGATGTCCCATGTTGGGATAAATCCGTGTCTTCTGTAATGATCCACTGCGACAAACAGTCGGCTCTAGAAAGGGCACAAAGTTCAATATACAACGGTATGTCTCGTCATATTCGAAGGAGACATGAGTCTGTTAGGCAGTTGATCACCTCGGGTATTATTTCCATTGATTACATAAAATCTAAGGAAAATATCGCAGATTCCTTGACGAAGGAAATACCCAAAGATCAATTGTTCTGCCTGTCTAGGGGAATGGGCTTAAAACCCAAACAATAAGAACCGATATAGTGGACACCCAACCTTATAGACTGGAGATCACAGGAATAAGGTTCAATGGAAAAACTAAATTGTAAAGGTTCCGTGAACGCTTTGGAGGAAGCAAGAGAACTTTGGATAATGTGTCTTTCTTAAGAAACACAATCCAAGGTCGTTCCCATGATCGACAAAAAGTGCTACCTGTAAGAGGTGTAAAGGATAAATTTCCAAACCTATATTGATCCTCAATAATTGAGGTTAGGTTGGAAAAAAATTTAATGGTTCCTAACGCTTGTGTAGAGGGGTATTACGGGATACCTTGTAGGAGACAACCTATTTAAGTGTGAGGACAGACCGCCTCAAATGAACGCACTTAAGAATCCAAGGGTGTCCACGGCCCACGACGGACAAAACACTAGAAAGATTGAGTAGGAAAGGTGTTGTGTTGGTGTCATTGTCTTGGCATATACTAAACACTGACGGTTCAAGACATCACGTTCACCGCGCAGTAAATATGTCGGATGGTATTCTACTATGGAAGGTTCAAGGCTCCGACTACCTCTCCAGATGCAACGTCGATCCGTCGAGTGATTGCTTGAAAGACACCATGTGTGTGCACCAAAATCTCTTCCAAGAGGGGATTGTTGTAAATTTACTAAATGTGAAATAAATTAATCCTATTAATTATGACTCGAACAATTGGGGCCCCGTACGTCGGAAACATAATTTTCACACACGTGCACATAAAGTGCCAATGATCGTAATTTCCTTAAATGGAAGAGATATTGGTACGTATACGAATTGTTTGAGACATAAGAGAATAGACGGTTATTGGTCAAATAACAATGGTTTCACATTGGTAAACGAATGGAAGACATGTGCAATGTGTAGAAGATGAAATGAGTCTGAAAATACCGCGTATGCGTCGCAGGTCACGCGATCGAAACTCTTCGAATTTCGGCCATGGCGCCATCATAGGCCACGGCCATGACGCTTCGCATCATTGGAAGATGGACGAAAACTGTTTTTGGGCTGACTTTGGAGCATTAATTCTCCATTATATGCCTCATGAAATCAGTCATTATTTGGCTGAATTATTACTCCACATTCATGGTCATTACTTGATCTTTTATTGGCCATTACTTGGCTATGTGGAAGACCATCTTTTCTACACTATAAAATGGAGCCTTGGGCTCATTTGCAAACACATCTTACACTCAACAATTCTCTGAAATTGTCTTTCTTTCTTGCAATCACAAACACTCAAAGATCTTTCTTCCAAAGAAAACACTTGAGTTCCCTTTGCTCATTTGTTTGATTGCTGTTTTATCTTGGAAGATAAATTGTCATTACAACCGTTGAAAGGATATAGAGATAATATTATCTTAAGGATAGATCAAGAATTTGGTCGACTCAGCAAGCCCTTTTATTTGATCATTTCCATCTTTATTACAATTTGTTGTTGTTGTTATATTCTCATTTCCTTTATTTCCACACTTTGACCAACAAGACTTTGATATTATTTTCCTCCATTGTATTCATCCCATAAGACAATCATATATACACAATATACATTTATTAGGAAGAGTGATTCTTGCCTAATATCCTCCTATTCTATCCTCTTATTCAATGTGTATAATATTCTAATTTATTATTTTACTAACTATCATATATATATATATATATACATGATACTATATTAATATAATTAACAATATTCTAATAGTTAAGACCAGTTTAAAATATGATAATTAAAACTGTAAAATTTATGCATAGAGTTAGGACAGTTAAATATAATGTTGCGGTTCCAAATTGGGTGTCTAAATTTGGCATTTGAGCACACATTTATTTATTTAACAAAGAGTTGAAAGTTGAATCGAGCACCTTGTCATATTCTACATTTGGAGTTATTACAAAGATTTAAACCTATGTCGCATACCAGAAGGATTGTGATATTATTAGCGCAAAATCACTATTAAAGACGTTAAATGACAAGTTGTCCACTTTATATTTACAAAGATTTAAATCTAATTGCCCATTAACTTCTAAAAGCTTTCGCTTTCGTAAACACTTCTTTGGCCAAACACCCTCTTCCAAAAGAGAAACATTTTTTCCGTAAATCAAAAAGTGTTTAGATGGGAAGAAGCAGGTTATAAACACCACCTACAAGTCTCTTTCGCTCATTCATTGAATTTTTTTTGGACCCAAAAATAAGAGAAGTATATACGTAAGAAATTCGCATATAACAAAGTGTTGCTGTGATAGATAGAATTTCTCCGTCACTAACTAAAAGTCTTAGGTTGGACCTCTGAATAGAAAAAAATTCTAATAGGGAGCGCCCTTCTATAATATGAGGATACTTATAGTAGATGTATACTTTTCACTGCTTTTCCCCTTAATTAAGTCTCACAACCTAGAATTAACGTGAATAAATTGGCCTCACATAATACTTCAGGGTTAGTAAAGAGCCACAAAAAAACATGTCAGGAATCGTATAAAAGGGCCGGAACAAATATAAATTACCCGAGATCCAAAGCGAATATAGAACATAGGTGAGAACAAAAAAAAAAGTCTTAATTACACATTAAACCACCGAAGGGTAGCCAAGTTGGTGTAGCAGTAGAGCGCGGGACCGCAAGGTCACGAGTTCGATCCCCTGCATAAACCTTCTTGGTTGAGTCTGTCACACATGGCTTGCCAAGTGTGGTTTACATGGCTGACGTGGTTTGCGTTATCACACGTCCGGGGTTTACCTCAGCGCACTTCGAAAAGAGATGCACATGGCCTTCACAAAAAAAAAAAAAGTAATTTTTAAAAACATTCTTCAGGTTAGTAGATATGGTTAAGGCATGTGGCTCTTAATGCTATAGTTTCTCCAAAAGGACCAAAACATTAGAGCCACCTCCGTGATCAGTTATTTGAACTAGTTCAAGACATTATTTCAAGGCCTAATTCAATATTATAGCTGTACTTTATTCCATTAATGATATTAACTTTTGTAATTTTTTTTTTGTTTACTTGAGTCCCTCCAAATATTTATTACTTGTCCGTAAACAAGCATTATTTCTACTTACCATACCTTTTTCCTATTTTAGAGCTCCGATTAATTCGAATTTACGCTGTGTAAGGAAGCGCTCTCTGGCAAAAAAAAAATCACTCTCAAGATTTGTACCCGAGACCTCTGGTTGAGTGGCGAGATTATATCCACCCTACAATAACTCTTGCTATGCTTATCACTGAAAGAAATAATCTCTTAATTATTCTCATTAATGAAAGGGTATATATACAAGTTACATATAGGAAAATCTTTTTCCTATTCTACATATAAAATCATATTTTATTTAGAGACTAACTATACAATTATGGTAATAGTACAAGACTAATTATACTATAATATTACATTACATAATTATACACAATTGTGGACCCCACCAGTGTAAGCCAGTGGGGATGTGCAGTCCAAGAGAATCCGAGATGGGATGGCAATTATGAGCTGGACCTAATCCTTCAATATACGTACAATATATATGTATATCGTGTATAATATATGTATATTTAACACACTCCCGCAGTCATAGCGGACGGTATTCGAATGTCGAGACTGTCCTTAAAATCTTCAAAAAGGACAGAGGGAATAATCTTTTAAAGATGTCTGCAATTTGATACTTGAAAGGGACATGACAGACGCGTACTTGTCCTTGAGCTACATTTTCTCGAATAAAGTGAATGTCCATCTCTATATGCTTAGTGCGCTGGTGTTGAACTGGATTACCAGAAAGGTAGATGACACTAACATTATCACAATACACCAAAGTAGTTTTCTGAATAGGACAATGGAGCTCTAAAAGAAAATTATGTAACTAACATGACTCAGAGACCGCATTGGCTATCCTGATACTCAACATCTGCACTAGAACGTGATAATGTTGACTGACGCTTGACTGACCATGAGACCAAGTTATTACCAAGAAATATGCAATAGCCAGACGTAGACCGTCTGATATCCGGACAGCCACCCCAATCAGCATCTGTATACGAGACAAGTGTAGACGTCGACGAAGGATATAAATGCAAGCCATACTCAAGTGTCCCTTAGCACATTCATGTGCTCAATCCTGGAATCATGCATAAACAAACACATCTGATGTACGGTATATGTAATATCCGATCGCGTGAATGTAAGATACTGAAGGGCCCCTGCCAGACTGCGATAGCGGGTCAGATCCTCGCAAGGTGAGCCAGCTGCAGCCCCTAGCTTGGATTTAGTATCAACCAGAGTGGAAGTGGGCTTACAGGATGACATCTCATCATTCTCAATGATTTCAGATGCATACTTCCTCTTTGATAAGAACAACCCAACTGCATGACGAGTGACGACAATCCCCAAAAAGTAAGTCGAGTGCCCCAAGTCTTTCATAGCAAACTCAGAACTGAGCATTGTCATGATAGACTTGTGTAATGCATCAGAAGAGGCAGTCAATATAATATCATCCACATATAATAGTATATAAGCCAAAGAAGAACCACGACGATATATGAACAATGAATTATCAGACCTGCTGTGAGTGAACTCAATGGTCGACACATAGTCTGCAAACCTCTTATACCATGCTCATGGGGACTGCTTAAGCTCATACAATGACTTTTTTAACAAACAGACATGATGAGGATATTTGAGATCACTAAATCCCAAGGGCTGATGCATATAAATTGTCTCCTTGAGATCACCATGTAGGAAAACATTCTTCACATCTAGTTGATGAATGGGCCATGCTTTTGAAAGAGTCAAGTTGAGCACAGTGCGAATGGTAGCCGGTTTGACCACTGGGCTAAATGTCTCACCATAATCCACACCAACTTGCTAAGTCTTACCATCACCTACAAGACGAGTCTTATGTCTCGCAAAAGAACCGTTAGAATTGTTCTTATGAGAGAAAATCCAAATAGACCGAATAATATTAACACCAGATAGACGGGAACCAACTCCCACGTCTTATTATCAATAAGAGCATTATATTCGTCGGTCATAGCAATTTTCCAATTCGGGTCATTTAAATCAGACACAGGATTACGGGGTAAGGGTGATTTAAGAATATTATAATTTAAATTTAAATATCTTTTTGGTTTAAAAAATACCCCGTTGATTACGAGTGACTCATCTTTGACTCCGGAGAAAATTGGATGGATTTTGGGAAAATTCAAAACTTGGGAGGACACGGGAATCGGTTGAATTGGGCCACAATATGAACTAGTAACCGAGACATGAACTGGGCTGGGAAGATGGCCCAGTTACTTGACCCAGTGACGACGTTATGGGAGGACCAGCGGGCAGTAGGCCCACTGACAGATTTGGGGTGCGGGACATGTCCGATAAATGGTGGATAATGTATGAGAGGAGATCATCATCCAAAAAATTATACGAACTAGGAACGGGACTACCTAATTTAATAAATGGAAATTGGGACTTATAAAAAATAAACATGGCGATTAATGATGATTTTATTAGATAACAAATCAAAATATTTGTAACCACGATGATTAGACAGATAACCCAAAAACACACAAGGAGTAGAACAGGTCTGAAGTTTGTTAATTGTGGTTGACGGAAATAACAGATAAAATAAGCACCCAAAGACCCTAAGATGTGAATACAAAGGAGTCTTATTAAATAAAATCTGAAGAGGGGACGAATATGTCAAATCTTTGGAAGGAAGAATGTTAAGAAGATATGTAGCCATTTGTAAAGCATGATGCCAAAAAGACGGGGATACGGAAGCATGAATTAATAAAGTTCGGACAATGTTATTAATGGTACGAATTTTGCGTTCGGCTTTCCCATTTTGTGAAGAGATATGAGGGCAAGAAAATCGAAAATTAATCTTATTATTAACACAAAACTACCGAACACTACATTATCATATTTTTTGCCATTATCACATTGAATATTTTTTATTTTCCGTTCGAATTGGGTTCTAATGAATGCTCTAAATTTTAGGAAGATGGAAAAAACTTGAGATTTTTCGCTATTGGAAACGTCCATAATTTTTTTGAATAATCATCCAAAAAAAGAACGTAATATCGATGATCCAAAGAACTAAGAACAGGAGACGTACATAGATCACTATGAATAATATCAAATATCATTAAAGTATGAGAATTAGAGTCGACAAATGGCATCTTAACAATTTTTCCTAAAGAGCAAGCTTGCCAATTCGGAGTACTACGCGTACCCTTACAAGAAATAAAATTATTTTGAGTTAAGTAAGACAAAATAGATGACCCCAGATGATCGAGACGTCCATGCCACACAGAAGGAGCAATAGCCGAAAAAAGTAGATGACAAGATTTGACGGGAAAACCTGGACGCGGGTGTGATAGGATAAAGATCTCTCTTACTATCACATATCATGAGAGGAATCAATTTAGGGGCATGAAAGGCATTTTTTAAGACAAATGGTGGATGGGGGGAGACAAAGTTTTATGACCATAACCCTTAATTGGAATTGAATTATCATTACCAACAATTATACCACGATTAGTGCTCAAATTGGAATAAGACGAGAAAGTATCTTGGTCGGATGTCATGTGGATGGTTGCACTGGTGTCCATGTACCAATTGTCGTCAGGTGGATTTAATCCAAAAGTGTGCATTGCTGCTCTTGCCCAGAAGGATGACGGTATGTTGCTGTTGGACCGTGCCTGCTGGGCCAAGGTACGCTGTCTGGACGACTCTGCCGCCCGAACTCGCGGATCGAACACCGCCAAGGTACGCGGGCTGGAAGATCGCCCGCCTAATCTGCGGATCGAACATCGCTGACTAGTGGTTGTTGGGCCATCGCCATCGGGTCGTGCCCACGCCGCGCCCAAGGCTGAGACCAGTTGGATGGTGGCCCACTGCTGTTGTGGTGGGACCCAATGTCGCCGCTATTACCGTCGGAACCACCGCGTTTGCCGCCACGATTTTTCTCATTGTTTTTACTATTATTTTTGCTGCCACCGTGAGTACGGTTTTAACCCGAATTATCAATAAACTTGAAGAATTTGTGGAGGGCGTTATCATGACTACGAGGCTCATACCGGTAGCCGCCTTCTTAGCCAAATCGATTTCTTCCAACGTAAGCATGGAGCGAGTTTGATAGAATTGCGGTAGGGGGTTACTTTGATGAAGGATCGAAGCAATGCCATTATAGGCCTCTGACAGGCATGCGACCATCTATAGAACGAGATGACTATTGCTAACAGGAGCACCCACATTGCGAAGTTGATCCGCCAATTCCTTGAGTCATTTTCAATAAGATGAAACGTTCAAAAAATTCTCCATAGCGACTTGAGAAAATTCATGTTCAAGGGTGAGAATGCGGGAATGACTGTTATCCTGGAATATATCTCGCAATCTATTCCAAGCAGCCATAGTTGTAGAGTTAGGTTCCATTATCGTTTATAAGAGGTCGAGGGAGGTAGTGACATAAATCCACTAAAGAACTTTTGCATCAAGAGTAATCCATAATTTAGGATCTTCCTCCTTGGTGGGCACACCTTCTGTACCAGGAGCCGGAGGGATTATGTGATGGAGGACTTGATGCGCTAATGCATGAAATTTGAACAACTCCTCCCACGCCCCATATTGAATGTTTCTTAGTCAAGAACAAAAGGAAGAATGCTCTTGATGTTAGAAACGTGTTCTTATCAGTCACAGTGAATAGAACAAGAAATTTTAAAGAAGGAAATTTTTGTATGTGAGTGTCTCGGGTTTGGGAGAAAGCCGATGGGGGGTTCATGGAATTTTGAGAAAGAGAGATTAGCGGAAGCAAGGAAAAAATAACCTACACTTCTGATACCATGAAAGAAATAATCTCTTGATTATTCTCATTAATGAAAGGGGTATATATACAAGTTACATATAGGAAAATCTTTTTCCTATTCTACATATAAAACCCTATTCTATTTGGAGACTAACTATATAATTATGGTAATAGTACAAGACTAATTATACTATAATATTACATTACATAATTATACACAATTGTGGACCACACCCGTGCAATCCAGTGGGGTCGTGCAGTCCAAGAGAATCCGAGATGGGCTGGCAATTATGGGCTGGACCGAATCCTTCGATATACATGCATATCGTGTATATTGTATGTATATTTAACACCATAACTATGTATCAGTTCATCCTATTCGCTAATGTCCTGCTTTATCAACTTGATATTAGAGATGGATTCATCATTAAGGGTTCGATATTTAATGTTTTTAGAATTGAACTTATTATCATATCTTAAAATTATAAGTTCAAATATAATATTTATTAAAATTTTAATGATCTTCACATATATATATCTATTCTCATATGGAAAATATTGAATCCAGCTAAATCCGTTACCGCCTAATACTATATAGTTTACCTATTACCTAGAGCTTCTTTTACACCGAACCATAAATGATGGCTAGGCCAAATCAAATACCCACTTTAAGGCTTTAAGCTAGTATATCAATAGATTTGTATAATGTAACCATTTTTTTCAACATTGTTGATCTTTCTTGTTGAACTAGTTTTTGAGGCTATGATCAATTAGAACACTTGATTTCTATCATTATCAAGATTAACTTAATTAGGGTTGTACTTTTTCTCATCACGAGGTGTTTCTCTTGCAAGTTGTCTACATTGAGAGATATTAAATGAAATGTAAAATAGGAAAAAATAATAAAATTAAACCACTTCACTAATTAATGACCACAAGTAACCTTCAATTATCTAAGTTTAGTCAATTACTTGTGAAACTCTTTCATGAAAGTGTAAACTCTACATTTTGTTTTTTGCCGTGTTTAGTGTTCTACGAACTTTAAGATGACAACTTCCACTTCAATTTTTGAGATGTTTCATTACACTTCATTCATTTTTCCCCCTATATTAGATTACCTTCATATGGGGAAAATTGAATAACTTAGTATAACTAAATGTATACAACTGTAATTCGACATGAAAAATTACATGCTTTGATAGTTGATAGTGTTTGTTTTAGATAAAACACGGTTTGTCTCAAAAGGTCTCGTATCATTAAAAGTATACCTACATCTTATTTACATCTTATTTACAGCTTCCAATCTTTTCAACTATCAATATAGGACTTTATCACTCTCAACAATCTTCTCTTTTAACTAGTTAATTAAGTTCCACATGGCCTATCACGATCCAACAGTTCTCCTTCACAAACTAAGTTCTATATGATCCATTACCACAATTCACACATCAATTTTTGAGATTCAATGTGTGTCATTTATGTCCATGAAGTCCAAAGCCAGCTTCTTCTTGTGCACATGCATCTCCGAGCTTATCTTTGGAATGCTAAAGGCAGTAAAGTTGGATAGCTTTGGAATGCTAAAGGTAGTAAATCAATATAATTTTTTTAATATTTTCAACTATCATTGTTTGTACCGCTAACAAAAAGTAATGCTAAAAAAAACGAAAAGGGTTGGGGATAATTTTTGTGGACAAATTGAAGAATTAGCTGAAATTTACTAGAGGCATAGAGTAAACATCAAGGATAAAATATCTCGACTTTGATTCAGAAGGAGATTGGATGGGACGAGAAGCTCGGACCTTCGAGAATACTAGGCTTTATCTACTTCGCAATTTCGAATTAATCATGTCAGTAAATTTCATATACCATATGTTCTAGGTAAAAAAAAGATTGATTCCATACACCAAATGCTTGGGAAAAAGAATTGAAGCCTCATAATGGAGGTGCTCAAGAAATAAATTCTACAGTATAAAAAAAACTTTAAAAGGTTAAAATAAAAAAATCAGAACCCTAAGTTTATGGACAGTGATAAATTAATTAGTAGGAAATTGACCAATGCACACACCTCGAAAAGACCAAATTAGTCAATTACTAGTGAATTCAACTTGTAACAACAGTCCACCACTGTTGCTAACGAGGCAGAAAAAAAAAACTGCACATAAAAAATGACACTTATTATTAGGCATATATTTGAATATTTCTGTTTCTTGCGGGTAAAAGGCAAAATCACTCGCCCACAGGGCCCCGACCCTCCCCCGACCCGACAAATATTGATAGAGGAGGTAAATCATGGTGACTCAGCGGCTCACTAGGTGGGAGACACAATGTCTGATATCCACAAAGAGTCATCTCCCACAAAAGAGGAATGAAACTCCCACACTGCGGCTGTCAGGGCTCGAATCTGCCTACTTGGGGTAATCTACCACTGAAACCAACTGAACTACGCCCATGCGGACAGAATATTTCTGTTTCTTATCACTATCAATTTGATTTGAGTGAAGAATATAAGGGAAAATTAGGTCAATTTTGCAATATGTTGGCAAAAATAAATGCAGCACGTTGCACCGAATAATTAAAGTCAAGTAGGAACTAGGAATCATAAGACGATAGAGCTGTTTAATTTTTAGTAGTTCAACAAACTCCCACTTACCCTTTGTATAACAGTTTTAATTACTTTCTCCGTTCACTTTTACTTATTTTTTTTACTTGTTTACTACACTAAAGCAGATATTTATATTTTACTTGTACAGTTTGAAAAACTAAGACATAATATACCACTAGTTCCTAATTTTCCCTTATTATTAATTAAAGTACGGATAATAATTTCTCAATACATTTTTCAAAATATTAAATTTATTATATTCAAAGGGTGATATAGTAGACCTAGCATTCTATTAATCCGACAACATTTATATATGTGAATAAATAAATATTTTGCAAATCTCACGATCATTTAACTCTGAATTAACGATGTTTAAATCTTTAATTTATCGTTGTATATAATTTTATTAATTAACTTGGAGAAATAACGAATTTACTAATTTTCCTTTTTTTGATATTTTGTGATTTGAAAATTGAAAATGACAAAGAGATACTAATTGAGAAGCTTGAAGTTTGTTGTGATTACTTATCAAATGATTTCTTATCACATGATTTGGGATAGAATTAAATGCTAAAGACAGTTTTTAGATTCTAGTCTTTTTCTCTAGCCAGCACTTCACAATTATTTGTTTTGAATAGACTATTACTTAGAGCTCTATAAACCTAATATAATTAATTACCTCCGGGGGCGACGTCAGGATTAAGGGCCAGGGGGAGCGAAAAATTGAGGACTCTATTGTAATATCATGAATATTACTAGTAGTATACTAGAAAAAAATTAAATTTGAGGCGGAGCCCGAACCCCTCGGCTACAGCTCTGCCACTGATTACCTCCACTCTTCATGATGATTATTGAATATCTAAGCATTTAGCCTATTTTGTTTGTTGTTAATCTTTATAAAAATAGCTATGAAATTCATAACTAAATAGTCTTTAGCTAATAATTTTTTGATAAATTCATTATTAAATAGAATTAGCGATAGATTTTTATTGTTTAGTGAGAGACCTTGTTCATTGGTATTTCTTATTTCTCTTTTAGTGAATTGATCGTACTCAACATCTAACACCAAAAATGCAAAAAATGTGTTATTTCCCCCTCTAAAGTACATAGCTATCTTTGTTTAGTTGAAGATTAAATGTATACTCCCTCTGTTTAGTTGAAGGTATAATTAATCGCAGTTCAGCCAAACAAAGTATAAATTTAACCACAGAGTTAATTCTTTGATATCACAGCTTACCTTATTCCTTAAAAGTTTGGTGTTATTTAATCACATCTGAGAGGTGAAAGTAATTGGTCCAAAAGTTACAATCTCGGAACTATAATCCCGAATAACTTAATACATGAACCAAACGACTCCAATGCTTAAGTAATCATGACTTTCCCAACATCCATACAAAAAAATGTGTTTTACCCTTTTCAATGAATTGATTTTCGAAAGCCACATGCCAAGTTGAAATGACAAATAGTACGAGGAAAAATGGCAAAAAGCTATTTTGATTTATTTAAAGAATATTAAATCGTTATACACTTGATTAATGTATATTGGTTTATTGGGTACTAATCAAATTTCATTTAAATGCCACAAAATAATGGAGTACTCCAGTCTGTTATCTTTCTAATCAGGTAGTCCATTATATATATTATAGAAACAATTATATTTCTATCCATAATTAAAATATTTTCATATATTATGTAAATATAATTATGGTAAGACTAAGATTTCTCTTTTGTATATGTTTAGGATTCTTATTGTATAAGGGATGAACATTGTGCTCTATATATATTCAGATATTAATGAAAGACTCACCAAGGAAGATTAATATCATCTTACATGGTATCAAGAGCCTAAAACAAAAACCCTAGAATTTTCACTCAAAGCAGCTGCCGAAACCCTCCCCCACTCCCTCGGGATTCTCGCCGCGGTGTTACCCCTACCCAAAATTCTTGATTTTTCTCTCCTTTCCTCTCTTCTCTAAATGGCTATTGAGGATTCTTCCAATACTTCTGATGTTTCAACCTCCACCAATCCCACCACCATGTCATCATCCTCTTTTCATCCCGCTCTAACTGTTACCAATATCAAGAACTCTATTCTCATTCTTCTTGATCAAGAAAACAGTCAGTATTCTCCTTGGGTTGAACTGTTTCGTAATCATTCATGTCTCTATAACGTGCTTGATCATATCGATGACACTATTTCGCGCCCTCCGGAGGTTGATGAGTCTATTTGGCGTCTTCTAGACGCCGACGTCAAACAATGGATTTATGGTAGTATTTCTCAGGATCTTTTTCTTACTATCATGAAATTTAGCGCCACAACCCTTGAGTTATGGAACCGCTTGGAGGAAATATTTCAAGATAACAAGCACACTTGTGCAGTGTATTTGGAGGAACAGTTTAATAATACACGCCTTGAAAATTTCTCCAACATAACTGAGTACTGCACACAGTTGAAACTCCTGACAGATCAACTCTCCAACATTGACACGCCTGTCTCGGACACTAAATTGGTGTTGCAATTGATTGCAGGTCTCCCCAAAGATGACTATGATACGTTAGCCGCCATAATTCAACAATCAGATCCTCTTCCCAGTTTTAACAAAGCTCGCTCGCAGTTGTTGCTCGAAAAAACTCGACGTGCTAAGCAGGATGAGCACAATCAGAAGGTGTTAGCTTTCGAAACGCGCCCTCACGATCTAACGCCGCCATTAAACTCTCAACCACAACAGAGACGCGGTGGCAAGGGTGGCAAGAGTCGCGGCAGAGGAGGTCGTGGCAGGGATCGGGACAGCAGAATCAACAGCAACAACACCAAAATCCGCAGACCGGGCCTGTACGGCCGCGCCACAAAGATATCCATCTGACGCCATGGTGCCGCCGCTTTGAAGCATCAAAGAACCCTTCCACCAGTTCTCCCATCACAGTGTGTTGGGCCCTGCTCCAGCCCCTAAGTAAGTCCGGTACACGTAGCAGGCCCACGTCATGCACGGCCAGTTTCAGCAGCCCTCATCCAGCATGACACCCACTGAGTTAGGTCAGGCCTTCAGAAGTCTCAACATGCAACAGCCTGACAACAACTGGTATATGGACTCCGGAGCCACATCTCACCTCACCCGGACTGCAGGTAATATTCTCAAACTGTTTGGTTTAAAGCATCCTCAATTTGTGACAGTTGGTAGTGGTCACCGCATTCTAGCAAAGGGTTTTGGTATATCCTACACACCACCTCCTCATTTATTCCCCCTTAAAAATACCCTATATGCTCACATATGATTAAAAATCTAATCTCTATCCGCAAATTCACTCGTAATAACTTTGTCTCTGTTGATTTTGACCCTTTTGGTTTCACTGTAAATGATCTGCATACGGGGATACCTCTTACGAGATGCAATAGCACGAGGGATCTATATCCATTCACTCCCACCTCCGCTGCCAGATCTAGCTCTCCCGTCTCTCTAGCGGTCATTTCTTCAACATGGCATAATAGGCTTGGTCATCCAGGAAGGCTGCATCTTATCAGTAACAGATGAGTCCTTAGCAAAGCATAGACATCCTAAGACCCTTAAGTGACTTATGGTAGGCTTCTTATTGTAAAGTTTTTCATAAAAGTCTTACCAATCACAGAGGAAGGCAACCTGTTTATTATGTATACTGTTGTTTGGACACACAGACCCCAAAATTTTATTGGTATATGTCCTTAAAATTTTAAGGCTCTTGTTATTTCAAGTATATGTCTATGTTTCCTCTCTGCCACCCCATTCTGATGTGGTGTATATGCACAAGATTTTTGATGTATAATCCCTAACTTAAGTAACATATCAGCACTAGGGGTGAGCACGGGTACAGGGTACCCAGATACCCGTCCGGAACCGACACTAACGGGTAGGTTTCGGGTAGATATATTAGAATAATGGGTAGTAAAATTAAGAAACGATAAATATCGGGTCCGGTCCCGATTCCTGAAAATAGAGACCGGATATCCAGACCCGGACCCAGAACCGGAACCGATACCCGGACTCTATGAACCCACACCCATTTAAATTATTTAGTTTTGATATATGGGTGTATTTTGGCACTTGTGTAATGAATAATGATATAGACTGGCTCAGTATTTAGCACAGTCAATGTTGTAATGATTATTATTACTTGAATCAATTGAAGTTTGATTATATGATCAATGATTGGCCTCTCCATATGTTTTGAGATCACATTAACAGTGACATAATCCTTTATTTTTCGTGAATGATAGGGTGAGCACGGGTACCCGGGAACCTACTCGGAATTGTATGGACCGGGTAATGATTGTTACGGATAGATTCCGGATAATAAATTTAGGAACCGGTCTTTTATAGGGTAGGGTCCGGATAGTTCAAAAATAGTAGGGTACCCGGACCCGCTCACCCCTAATCATCACACATTTCATTGACAAACTCAGCACCATTATCAGTTCTAATTATTTTTACCGGTTTACTGAACTAAGTTTGGATAAATATCATGAAATATTTTAAGACAATACAGACATCTGATTTAAGTTGCAGCAAGTATATCCAAGTCATTCTAGTGTAATCATCTATTATTGTAAGAAAATATTTCTTCACATCATGAGTTGGTATTTTGTAAGGACCACATACATCCATGTGAACAAGATCAAATTTTTTATTACTATTATTCTCACTTAAATGAAAAGGCAATCTACACTGTTTTGCACAGGGACATATATCACAATTTTTTATAGTTCTAGCTATAGAATCAGATCCTGCTCTAAGTATTTTACTCAATACACTACTAGAAGTGTGTCCAAGCCTTTTGTGCCACAATCCTACTTGTTCTTCAAAAATTTCTTCAATCTCAGTATCTCCTTTTACATTTAAGCCTAACTTCATTTGTCCATGTAGTAGTTATGATGAAGGTTGTTTTACCAGTATGTATAAACTATTTTGTACTCTACCAATCTCTTTCACCTTTCTACTGTAAAAATCCTGAAAAATACAAAATTCTGAATAAAAACTTGCTGCACACTTAAGTTGTTTAGTTAGTTGAGACACAAACATCAAGTTAAATTTAAACTGTGGTAGATAAAAGATATTATGAAATGTGCTTCTGTCTGAAATATTACTTGAACCGGTGTGTGTTATTTTTACTGTTTCACCATTAGATAAGTGTACTCTCTTGGAATCTGAATAATCGTGTACTTTAGTAGCATTATCTATAAGTTTTAGATATGAGACCATATGGTTAGTAGCCACTGTATCAATTATCCACTGTCTCACTATGTCAGCTACAAGTAAAGCTTTATGACTTAAAGATTTGGAATTAGATATACATGCAGCAACAATATTTGAGGAAGAAGATGGTAATTCTTTGTTCTGATTTTGTGCCAAGATTTGATTCAGAAGTCTCACTATCT
The DNA here is from genome assembly GCA_029844215.1 of Przewalskia tangutica. NCBI lineage: Eukaryota > Viridiplantae > Streptophyta > Magnoliopsida > Solanales > Solanaceae > Przewalskia > Przewalskia tangutica. The sequence goes on from CM056720.1 coordinate 5,664,412, forward strand.
GATCATACTGATCTGAAGAGAACTTAGGAGCTCCATTCACTTGCCAGTTTCCTGAACTTGTATTCTCACAAGTAGATCCATCATTCATGACATCCCTTTGTGTTTCTTCTCAGTCACACCATATTCTTCAGTACTGACATTATGAGCAGCATATTCTTTCCTTCTGGACATGAAATTTGGGGGATATTCTACCACCCTATAGCACTTTTCTTTTGTGTGTTCTTTCATTTTGCACACATCACAAACATATTATAGTTGTTTCTTTTCCACTGTGAGTTAGAGTTGGAACCAATAGGATTATAACCTACTTTAGAGTACATAGCAGTAGGGTCATGTCCAATACTCTGACTGAACTTTCCAGGTCCAACTCCTAAGAGTCCAGCAGACTTTGCAGTGATAGATTTCTGGCTTTCATCACTTGTTATCATGGAATAAGCCTTATTGACAGAAAGAAGTGGTGTTATCAATAGGATTTGACTTCTTGCATGCATGTAGTTCTCATTTAGCCCCATCAAGAATTGATACAACTGTTGTCTTTGAAGATATTCCATAAAATCTTTGGACTTTGGACATCCACAACTAGGTGGGGGAATCAAAGTAAAATATTCAGATACACTAGAGGTTCCCTGGGCAAGTGTAGCTATCTCCCTATGAATGTCATAAGTTCTTGAACCATCTATTTTGTCAAATCTTTCCTTGAGATCTTCCCAGACTTCATATGCAGTTTCAGCATACAGAACTCCACTCAGTAAGCCACTGGATACTGAGTTCATGAGCCATGACTGAACTACAGTATTAACTCTATCCCACTGATCCCATAGCTCCTCTGTATAGAGCTCTTTTTTGCAATTTCCATTCACAAAGCCTATCTCGTTTCTTCCAAGAAGAGCTATCCTCATTGACTTACTCCATAGAGCATAATTTTCAGACCCAAGAATTTGAAAAGAAATTAAAGAGACTCCACTTACATCAGATGATTGTAAGTACAACGAATGATTATGATCAAGAATTGTGGTAATTGTCGAAACTCTTGCGCTTTCTCTGGGTGATATTTGTGTATTATCATTATTCACACTAGAAGGGAGTTCATCACCCATTGTATAAGAGTGTAGAATAAATGAGAATGTAGGTTTAATATTTCAAAAGAATTCAGAAAGATCAGTCAAAAATTTCAACTTCACCAGAGAATCATCGCGGAATTGCCAATAGAGAGATCTTGGCTCTGATACCATGTTCGAGAACTTCATCAGTCATTAACTACTTGTATGTCGACACAATCGAGGGAGAGGAGAAGAGGCGACACAGTCGAGGAGAAGCAGAAATATACAGTCGATATACAAAAAAATGAAGAACATCAATTGAGAGCAAAACGAGCAGATGTAAGTGAAGAAGATGATCTTATTGATTGTATTAGCTTCATTATTGAACTGGTAAGTACACTTACATTCTGCATGTGTATATATAGAGTAGAAATGAAGAGAGACTCCTCTAACTTCTTTTACCTCTTCTTCAAACTTCTATAACTAACTAACAGATCTTCAACTGTTTTTAACTCTTCAACAGTCTTGAACTATGAAATTATTATTTTTGTGTGTATATAATAGATATTAAATTTTCTTAACTTCTTCATGTGTTTACTTTTTATATTTTTAATCCTTTTAGCAAAAATATAGTCAAATACAACTAATGGAACTAAAGGGCGCGTAGGGTTACATTCGAATTTCATTATTTGCTAAAAAGTTACATTGTACGTATATGCAAAAGTTGAAATTATTTGTGTATTATCATTATTCACACTAGAAGGGAGTTCATTACCCATTGTATAAGAGTGTAGAATAAATAAGAATGTAGGTTTAATATTTCAAAAGAATTCAGAAAGATCAGTCAGAAATTTCAACCTCACCAGAGAATCAGAGAATCATCACGGAATTGCCAATAGAGAGATCTTGGCTCTGATACCATGTTCGAGAACTTCATCAGTCATTAACTACTTGTATATTGACACAATCGAGGGAGAGGAGAAGAGGCGACACAGTCGAGGAGAAGCAGAAATATACAGTCGATATACAGAAAAATGAAGAACATCAATTGAGAGCAAAACGAGTAGATGTAAGTGAAGAAGATTATCTTATTGATTGTATTAGCTTCATTATTGAACTGGTAAGTACACTTACATTCTGCATGTGTATATATAGAGTAGAAATGAAGAGAGACTCCTCTAACTTCTTTTACCTCTTTTTCAAACTTCTATAACTAACTAACAGATCTTCAACTGTTTTTAACTCTTCAACAGTCTTGAACTATGAAATTATTATTTTTGTGTGTATATAATAGATATTAAATTTTCTTAACTTATTCATGTGTTTACTTTTTATATTTTTAATCCTTTTAGCAAAAATATAGTCAAATACAACTAATGGAACTAAAGGGCGTGTAGGCGTGTAGGGTTACATTCGATTTTAAAGTGAACCTTCCTTCTTCTCAATTTGTTAATTAACGGATATGAATAGTACTGGAATGGATAGAGTAGACATTTAGTTTAAATCTTGGATATGAATTATTTTTTATTACGAAGTATTTCTCTTAAGAATGAGATTGATACGACACGGATTTAAATTAGTTAAAATATTGAGGGAGAAACAAAAAAAATCTCTATTAACAACAATAATAACATAACCAGTGAAATCACGTAACGTGAGGGAAAATCTCTATTATTAAAACAAAAAGTGTTTTAAGGCGTTTTGAATTTGAAAGAGTTGAACGCCAAATTAAACAATTTTGACTTTGGAAAGTCCAATAGAAATTTGTAAATGTACAATTTTGACCCTTCCAATTAAGCGATTACTATTTTTTTTCTCAAGTACAACTTCACCACTACTCAATTCGGCAAATTACTATACTGCCATTGCGAATGACTTCTGTTATATAAAATTAATTAGTTAGTTATATAAAATTAATTAGTTATATAAAATTTGTTAATTAGTTGCCAACAATATATTAGATGAACAAGATTTCTAAGTTTCATATATGTGTCACCCTAGGAATAAACCTTATATTTCTTGTGCAAATTAAACAAATTTTTCATTTACTTCTTTATTTAATGAGTCGAGTGATATTCACTATGTCCTTAAGACAATATTGTCTCGTATAAATCCTTTTACGGTAATTGACAACTTGTCTTCCAAGATAAAATAACAACTAAAAATGAGCAAAGGAAAATTCAAGTGTTTACTAAAAGAAGAACATTTGAGTGTGTGAGAGATTGCTTAGAGAGAAGAAGATCAGAAAATCTGAGTTTGGTGTGTTCTTCAATTGAGCAAGTCCTCAATTTATAGCGTAAGATAAATGACCTCTCAACTAGTCAACTAATGACATTCAATAGTCATGTAATGACACTTATTGAGAGGTTTCAATCAGCCAAATAATTACTGAATTCATGTGTCAAGTAATGGAGAGTCAATGCTCCAAATCAGTCCAAGAGTCAGAAACTTTCCAGTTTCCCGTCTACCATTATGCCTCTGAAGCACCGCGGCTGAGCTGAATTAGCGTCGTGGCTCTAGTAACCATCAGATAGTAAAGTGTCGCGGCTCTGACGGGTTGGCGCTGCGGCTCCGCGGCCCTTTCCGACTCGTTTCATCTTACACATCGCACACTTCTTCCTTCATTTACCAACGTGAAATACTTGTCATTTGACCAATAACCGTCCATCATTTCATGTCACGAACATTTTAATCATGCACTAATATCTCTTTCACTAATGAAATTTATGATATTTGGCACTACGAATGCACGTGTGTGGAAACGACGTTTCCGACGTGCGGGCCCCAATTGTCCGAGTCATAAATAATGGGATAAATTTAATTCCATTTTAAAAAAAATCCAACAATCCCCTCTTGAAAGCGCGCTCACAAGGTGCCTTTCTAGCAATCTTTCGGCGGATAGATGTTGCATCTGGAGAGGCAGTCGTAGCTTTGAACCTTCCATAGTTGAATACCATTGGACTTACTTACTGCGCGGTGAACGTGATGTCTTGAACCGTCAGTGTTTAGTGTAAGCCAAGTCAACGGTACCACCACACAACTTTCCTTACCCTGTTCATCTTTAATATTTTGTCTGTTATGGTCGTGGACACTTCTTGAATTCTTAAGTGCGTTCATTTGAGGCAGCATGTCCTCACACTTAAATAGGTGATCTCCTACAATGTATTCTGCTATACCCCACTTCACAAGGGTTAGAAATTAATTATAAATATATACCCACTGGTGGACTTGGTGTCTCTGTATCATATATCCAGTTTGCATCACTGTACCCCTATAGTATAACTGGATATCTCGAATAGTGCAACCTGTAATTTTGCGTTGGAATGTAAGTGTTGGAATGTAAATTGGATTATAAGGAGTTATGGAAAAGGCTTTGGTTGTGGTTGTTTGGCTGAGACTTGTACAAAACTATAGGATTTTGTTATACAATTTTAGGGACTATTTTGTGGCGTTAGAATGCTGAAAATTCAGCCACCATTATGCATGTTTAAGTATAGTAATTGCTAATGAAAGTACTAAAGGAATAAGGGTGTTAAAAGGCTTCACTTTTTACCCTCGTTGTTGTTGGATTATGGACTGATTTTAGTGGACTGTTTTACATGGATTATGAGGCTGTTTTTACGAGAAATGTAGGTGTGTGAATCACTTTGGTTAACTGTTGGCTGTGCCCTTAATTGTGGCTTAGTTATTGATGAAATTGGTCTTATTGAAATGTGGAAAAGTACGTATAAATATGGGAAGTGTTGCCCAAATTTTATAAGAAGAGAGTCATTACTTGGTATATGTCTTATACTAAGTATTCATGAAGTTGATAGACGTGTTATTGTGGTTATAGGTTAATTTACCTAATTGAGATGTATTCTACTTGTCGTGTTGGTTCGTCGTCAATACGGTATGTGAACCTCTTCCTTCTCTCTTTTGGCATGTTCTACGTATGAACCATAACTGTGATATTGTTTCAAAAGTTATTCTACTCTTAGAAGTTAAGGAGTATTCATGTTATTGATTCTATGCTAAAGGCATGTCTAAATTATTCCAAAGTCCTTACCAAGTCTTATAGGAGATGTTCGAGTTGATCTTGCTAAGTTACAACACTAATGATAAAAGGTATCGAACAAACCATTGCAGCGTTAAATGAAAAAGGTATCGACAATCAATTATATTGAAATGATTAGACTTCCATCTGCATAGAAACTAAGATATAACCAGTTCGTTTTACATTTTCTAGGTTCACAACTGATTAGATAAGATCATTATTAATATATAACCTACTAACGACTCATAAAATGAATTAATTTGGCAATTCACATCGGTTATCACTATGCAAATATTTCCATAATGTTAGCCAGATGAGCGAGACGAATTTTGATTATCGAGTTGATACAGACGACAAGCGGTATGTGACTCTTCCTTTCTTCTTTGAGCATGAACTTTATAAAATGAGTGTACGGTGGACGTACGTGTTTTAAATGAATCTAGATTTCATGTGGTACATGAGGTGATAGTAACTTTATTTTAAAAGTATACTTGACTTGATTTTAAAAGTATACTTGACTTGATTTTAAAAGTATAAGTCACTTGGTTGTAAAAGTGTAAGTGTCTTGATTTTCCAAAAGAGGATTTAAAATGACACTTGATATGACAAGTGTCTTGATTTTCCAAATGAGGATTTAAAATGAAAGGTATGAGAGTGTCTTGATATTTCTAAAAAGGAAGGCATGGTATTGCCTTGGTTTTTTTCTAAAAAGAAAGGCATGGTATTGCCTTGGTTTGTCTAATATGAGAGGCATGGTGTTGTCTCGGTTTTCCCGAAAATGGAAGACATGGTATTGCCTTGGGTTTTCTAAAATGAAAGTTCATTTTATATGATTATATGGAGAGTCAAAGTGGTGATTTAAATTGCATATGGTTGCTCATGATAGCTATTCGTGCAAGTGGTATATCCCCACATCACCGCGTCCCTCGCTAGAGGGCCGGCAACATTATTGTATTATTTACATGGACATGCTTACATGATGTTGGAATTCCATGGGCATGCTTCCGTTATATATTTCATGGATTAACTCCCATGACGTGAGTAGGTATACGGTTGATTTTGACATGACTTTCATATTTTGAAAAGGTACGGTTGATTTTCTATTTTTAAAATGTACAGTTTACTCTCATTACACAGAGTCCACAAATGGGCCGGGCAGTATATGGCAAAGTGTTTACCGCATCCCTCACTAAAGGGTCGGGACATGTTACACTGATGATTTCACCGAGTCCCTCACTAAAGGGCCGGAATGCGTTATATGAAAACAGATGCGATGACTCTTATTTTTATAAGGTACAGTGGTAAAATGGTACAGTGGTACAGTGGTACAAGGTACAATTGGCTCTTATTTTATATGGCACGGTAGGATCTGGTATTTGATTTTCATACTTGTCCCTGTCATTCTTTTGTACAGTTATGATCTTGTTTACTGTACCTCATGTTTACATACTTGGTACTTTGTTGTACTGACCCCCTTCGGGGGGCTGCGTTCATGCCCGCTGGTATAGGTACTCAGTTTGGTGATCCTCGAGCTTAGGATCTTTGCCCAACTTTTTTTTGAGATAGCTCCAATGTTCCGGAGCTTGTCATTTTGGTACATGTCTTCCATTATGACTTATGTATATTCAGGGGTACGGCGGGGCCTTGTCTCGTCACATGTCTTTATCAAACTCTTAGAGGTCTTGTAGACAGGTGTGGGTTGTATATATATTTGGACATATGTGAGTTGTACTAGTTTTGGTTATATCTATATACAGTGGCGGTCTTGTCGGCTTGCCTATTTTTATAACATGAGTTTTCTTCGAGCTTCCACTGGTTATATGTGATGTGTGAGTATAATGGTGCCCAGGTAGGGCACCAGTCTCGGGCCCGGGGTTCGGGGCGTGACAAGAGTGGTATCAGAGTAGTTAGTCCTAGGAATGTCTACAGACCGTGTGCTGTCGAGTCTTGATTATCTGTGTGTTGTGCACCACACCCATAAACATGAGGCTATAGTACATTTAGGATTGGTTTCTATTCTTTTTACTCTAAGATCGTGCAATAGAGCTATGTTGTTAGGGTAGTCCCTCCCTAACGTATTATTGTGGTTGCAGCTATAAAAAAGCGACAGCGGCCCAGAAGGGTAATATATGGACTTGGTATACAGGTTGGTAAAATTGTTGTATAGTTGGCGTGACAATGATGTACATCTATACAGACATATTTATTAGGGTTATGTGTGTGTTACAGACAAGGCGTTAACTTTGAAGAGGCCTTCACAGATGAAACCCCTTCCTACAAAAGTTTCATTCTTAGTAATTACAAATTTATTAGACTCAAACACTAGCCTAAAAAACCAACATTCACCAATAAATGTCCTTAAATTAAATTTCTTCTAATCTCAGGAACATGCATCATTTCCTTCAGAGTATGCTCCTTTTCGAAAGTCATCTTCAGGATCACTTTTCCTACCCCCAGCACATCAGAGGAAGTGTTGTTTTTCATGAACAAATTTTTGTCCATGACTGGTGTATATGTGGAGAAGGCTTCTCTGTTGGAAAAGTTGTGATGGGTAGCACCCGTGTCCATCCACCAGTGCGTAGGATTCTCAACGAGGTTTGCTTCAAGTACCACCGCAGATAACTCCTCAATCATATCGTCAAGAAATGTGTCTTCGATGATGTTAGCCTTAGCCTTGCCCTTGGCTTTCTCTTTATTCTCATTCTTGAGTTTGCGGCAATTCTTGATTATGTGACCAGGTTTTCCACAGTGATGTCAGTTCCCCTTAAACTTCTCTGTTATTGGGGCCTTACCATCCTTCAGAAACTTTTGATTCTTGCTAGTGTTCCCTTTGACCTCCACCAGATTTGTCTTTGCCTCAGCGGGTTGCTTACCCTTAGGCATGACCTTCTTATTATCCTTCTGAATCTAGAGTTTGATAATAAGTTCCTCAAATGTCATCTCTTTTGTCTTGAAGTAACTCATAAACTCATTCCACGGGGAGGTAACTTCTCAATTAATGATGCAATCAGAAATTGCTTATTTTGTTTCATTCCTTCCAAATTCAGGTTATGCAGAATCATTTGAAATTCCTGAACTTGGGACATTACAGTTTTGCTGTCCACTATTTGAAATTTCAAAAAAATTCCAACGATGAACTTCTTAGTACCAACATCTTGTGTGTTGTACTTTTTCTGCAACTTATCCCATAACTATTTGGTCGTGCCAACGGTGAAATACACCATGTAGAGAGGGTCAGAAAGATAGTTCAGAATATAGTTCATGCAGATGAAGTCACTATGACTTCATGCATCATGAACCATCTTCGTGTCATAAATGACATAGATACCTTGGCCCCCTCCAGACGTTTCATTTGGCTGAGGGTCCGTTTCATCTCCAATTTATGGAGGATCTTCTATTAGGACACGAGTCATTCCCATAACAGTTGTCACGCCCTTTTTCGACCGCGACATTTATTTTAGTGAATCCCTACTTAATAAAATGTTAGAAAAATAAAATAAAATGCTAAATGGTTAAAATAGGTGCTAAAAGGGTTAAATAGTTTAAATAATGCTAAAGTGGTGCTAAAATGCTAAAATGGTTCGCGAAGTCGCCACCTAATTAGTTTGGGTGAATTAGGACACCTAAATGTCAACTAGGTTAAAGTCAACATTGACTCCATTTTTTGTCTGCAAAACTAAATGAGATTCTGGGTAAGAGTTCTTTATTATCCTAAAGGGAAAGGGGTTAGGCACCCTAAAGGATCCGCTAACTTGCGGTTGTCCGTTCAAACCTAGGAAATTATTATTGCTAAGAATGTATGTTTGAAAGATATTTAATAGAAAGTATTTTTTTTTGCCAACATAAAATGTGAGATTTGTTTAAAATATATAAAGTTAGTTCTAGTTGAAAACATGCATTAGAGAGCCTATGAAATTATTTTGTAAAGTATATGTGTTGCTTAGCGTAATATATGAGTGATAATGCAAAATCTACTGTGACCAAATGTATACTTAGACATAGGATATGCAAAATATATATCGTGCAAGGGCTAAGAATCTACAATTTGTATATTTGTATGTGGATGTTAATAGGAATAAAACTGATTTCTCTCAAGTTAGGATTTTAGCGATAAATGATGTCTTGGCTTCTTAAATAATTATGCAAATGGGAAATTACTAAATGGTTTAATTATAACTAAAATAATTAACTTAAGGGGGAAAATAAATTTCTAATGTCAAGCTAATTTCTAGTCTAAGGTTCAACTATTATAAATATCCTACTAGTAGCGTAATGTTGGACAAATAGTTACAATAAATAAATGGGAGAAAGGGGAATCAGTAATAAAGACTCGAAGAAAATGGCGAAGTCATTTCGCCTATGGTTTGGAATTTATGATGCGGAGAGGATGAAGCACATAAGATGCGGGTCTTCATTTGTTGTAGCTTGTAATGAGTCTCGCCATGAAACTCTTCGTTTTCGCTCCGATGCATTTCATGTAAAAAATAAGAGATAAGGATTAATACATGCCCCAAAATATCGACCATAAATAAATAAGCAAATAACCACGTATTTAAACATATATATAAAAAAAGCACTTAAATTACATTACAGATCACTGGAGAAATAATGGGTGCGAGTAATAAAGACCTAGCAATGCTTAGGAGATTTTTCACATATAGTTACTTCATAAAATAAGGTCCAAATGCAATATGAGCCCAACATGTATATGCTTTCTCAAACCATTAGAGAAAAAAATGTATGTTCTTTAAATAAGAATCTCGCAGAAGCACACACAAGCACATTCAACTTTAACTAGAGAAAGATGTTACACTGCGCACTTCATATATTTGAAAACACGCACACTACACCCTTTGCATACATAATTGACATAACAGATGGCATGAAATAAAAAATGCACGAGGACTTTTAGCATCAGACTCCAATAGATACAATATGCCTGCTTACGTCTAGACATTAAAGGGCGAAATATATTAAACTAACTATTTCAGGACTCGGCGGGCCAAGGCAGGGGTACGAGTCCACTTGTCTTCTTGCTCTGAGTCTTCAATGTCTGAGTCTTCAGCAGGATCATCCCTTGCATCACACAACTAAACAAATGACTTATTCATCAGTTAAACAATTTTCGGCAAGGAGCACCTCCTTTTCTCTGGTGGTTGGTCGATGATTCAACTTTCTTCCCTTTTCGGGCTGGCGTAATAATCCCTTCCAGACTGTCTTCTTCATCTTTAGCTATCATGCTCACATGAGCATCTTCATAACCGGGAAGAAGGTTATTGTTTGCATTGAGAGGAGCATCTTTCAGCTGAATGACTCCCTCTTTGATTAACTCATCTATTTTGTCCTTGAGTGTATAGCAATTTTTGATGTCGTGCCCCTCGGCACCGGAATGGTATGCGCAATGTTTGGTTTTATCGTGCCCTCGGGAAGTAGGCCTGGGGGTATTTTTGGGAATTGGCTGGAGTATTCCTGCAGCTTTCAGCTTCTCATACACTTGGGCTATGGGTTCGGCTAAAGGTGTATAGGTTTTGGTTGGTTTTCTTTCGGCATCTATGCGGGGTTTGGGTCCGTTTGGTGTACGGGTTCGTGACTGTGGTGAGTATTTTGGATATGCTGGTTGGGTATGGTAAACAAGATATGGGGTAACGCAGTGCTGATAATACGACTATGGATTTTGAGTATTTTGGTTATAGTAAGAAGGTGGTGAGTTTTGGTACATTGGAAGTTGTTCTGGCCTATGTTCCTGAATGACCATGACATAGGATGATGCATCTCTCCTCCTCTGTGAGGTACCTCCTATGGAATCTGACTGCATTGCTCTGCTATTTGCTTGTAGGGCTGTCAAGTTTGTAATCCTGCCTGTCTTAATGTCTTCTTCCACGAAGTCGCCCATTCTTACGACTTCTACAAAATTTCGTCCAATTACACTGATCATCCTTTCATAATACGTCGCGTCTTTTAACGACTGCACGAACAAGGTGGTCATTTCGCTCTCTGCCATTGGAGGTTGGACCTTTGTTGCTTCTGACCGCCACCTCAGAGCGTATTCCCTGAAAGTTTCTGTGGATTTCTTTTCGGGTTTCATAAGATAAAATCTATCCGGGACAGTGTCAGTGTTGAATCTGAATCTATCCATGAAATCTTGTGCCATGGCATTCCAACCGTCCCATTTTCTAGGGTCTTGGCATGTGTACCAGTCTAGCGTCTCGCCGGTTAGACTCCTGATGAATAATTCCATGATGATTGCTTGATTTTTCCCAACTCCAATCAATTTATTGCAATATGACCTTAGATGAGCTCGAGGATTTCCCTTTCCATCGAACATGTCAAATTTGGGCACCTTGTACCCCACATGTAATTCAATATCGGGGTGCATGCATAAGTTTTCATATTCTAAACCTACCTCCCACTTGTTCATCTGAATGCTTTTGAATGCCTCTTTCAAGCTACAGATTTCTTTTGCCACATTTTCATCAGCTCTAGCTCGAGTCTGCCGCTCCACTTTCTTGTATTGATCTGTCTCTTGAGAGGATACATGCACAATAAATGGTTGGCTTTCGGTCGGATGTGCTAATGCTCCATATTGTTTGTTAGGACTAGTGATGTGTGTCATCTGCTCGTATTGGGTGGCTTGGCAATTTGGGTTGAGTGGGGAGATATAAGTAGGTGGAGGTTGAGATGTGTATTGAAGCGCGGTAAGATGCACACACTTTAACGCAAGTGCACGTTATCGTGACAAGTAATATAGTCTTAGTAAGACCGAATATCGTCCACAAGGATTAGGGTTCAATTACCAACTATCTATTTTCTAGTATCTATTTGGTGAATTTACGATTGATTTGTTGTTTATAACTAAGAATTATAAAAGCTATTTTAACTATAAAGATTTACTTCAGTGATGATGAGAATAGGGCTTCCATGTATCCTTACTATCCGCTTATGCTACGTACTAATGCATTAACTTATGGTATTCTTCTTTAGGAGAAAGCAGGTTTACGAAATCGTTTTATACTCCCGCTAGGGTTATATAAACACTCAACCCCAGTATCGCACCTTACCTACCTCTCGGTGATAAGGATAACTTTATAGGAGGATTAAGAACAAAAACCTAGTTGACCGTCACACACAATGCGCAAAATTAGGGTTGTTAAGCCTCTCATCAACGCTACATAAATAATTGATGTATTTTCATCCCCAATCCAAGAATGTCTACCCAACTTACAGCATATTCACAATCCCCCCTTCTCAGAGTCTGATTAGAAATCATATAGTGATAATTAGTTGTCTATTAATTACCAAGAATTCAACTCAATTATTGGATAGATCTCACAATAAGAAAAATAACCATAAGCATGCATTAATTTATAACATAAGGTTCTAGCAATTCAACATGGAAAGCCCTATAAGAGAATTAGTTCCTAGCCATAAATATGACAAGAACTAATTCAAAGTTCATCATAAAAACTGAAATAAAGTAAAGGAAAGGAAAAGAAATTACTAAACTAATGGTATCCAATCTCCAAGCCAAAGTCTTGTGTTGTGCAAGAAGGGGAACCCTCAAAAACTGCCTAGGGTTCTCCTTTTATAAAGCCAAACCGCCTCCTCTTTTCCTTCAGTTCGCCAAATTTCGTCAAAGACCTAATTTTTCCGCGTCGGCGCCGCGGCCATCTGCGCGCGGCCGGAAGTTCTGCAATCCGTCGGGTGTTTTGGCGCGGCCCGATATCTGGCTGCGAGAGCGCCAGCGTGCATCTTCGTAGCTCCTCGGATGTTTAGCGCGCGACCTGCATTCTTTGTCGAGGAGCGCGCTGCAAGTCTTCTGCAGCCTCTCTGAATAGTGGCGCCGCCCTCGCTGATCGCAGGAGGCCCGCGGGTCTGGATTTCACCCTCGTCGCTATTTCTCTGCTACTCGCATCTCCTCTTTTGCCCTCTTTTAGCTCCTTTTCCGCCATTTGGCCATTTTAACCACTTTGACTCAAAAGAAAGAAAAACTATCCTAATACGACACTTATATGTGCAAAACGGGACAAAAGACTAACTAAAACTGACCCAAAAGGTGTATATAAAATACACCGATCAAATACCCCCAAACTTAACCTTTGCTCGTCCTCGAGCAAAGATAGAAAGAAATAAAATAAAAGACTCAAAGAACAAAAATTAAAAAAGACTCACTGCCATTGATCACTTTTGCTGCATGAGTGTTAACTAGAAAAACATGAAGGTTAGCGAAATAATATGCAGGAACATATAGCATGAAAGTTCAGCACACTAAGCACATGAAGCTAGATATTTCGCAAACTCATATTATCATGCTTAATGGACGTCAATATACTAAATCATGCATGTAAATTCAAGAATTCTTATGGCATGCTTACTTGCTATTCTCCACTAATTCTGGATATGCATAAAAGAGATCTTCAGGACTTTAAGGGTTGTAATGTAGGCTTAGGTAGGGGTTGGTAAAAATAGGCATTTAGGCTCATTTTTGTGTACCATAAGCTCTTTAGCTTTTCAGTATTTCCCTTTTCTTTTTGTTCTTTTCTTCATTTCGATTCTATCTTTCCCCTCTTTTGTTTTGGGAGAGTGAAGTATATAATAATGACAAACACCCCCAAACTTAGGTTTTTGCCTATTTCTTATTACTTTTGTATTGGGGTGCAACAGACTTATTCACTCTTTTTTTTTTTTTTTTTTTTACACAATGTATTCCACTATTTCATATTTTCACTTATGGTACAATTTGTGGGAATATAGGGTGTCAAAGAAGAAGTTTCAAATTTAGGCTCAATGGGGCTGACTAGGGATACTTTTAAAGTACGAGATAGAAAAGAATGGTAAGAATTGACTATCAAAGAAATGCCTGAGTCATCTCCCTAACATGCATATCCTAACTATTTCGCCTCAAATAGCAAGCAATCATAACACATAAGCATTTATCATTTAACATGCATAATTTAAGCAAGAAACTCCAAATAGGCAGTTACATGAGTTTTTGGCATATCTAACTTAAGTGTTTAGATAGTTGCTTCAATTCCGTTACATTATTTCACCTTACTTCACTAGGTGTTTCTAGCAACTACAGCATACATGATCTTTGACAGACAATTATGACTCAAAAAAGGGATTTTTTTTTGACTCAAAATAAACATAAAACAATCAAAAAGACTTAAATAAAACATAACATGACACATAAAGAAAACACAAATAAACACCCCCAAACTTAAAACACACATTGTCCCCAATGTGTAGACTCAAAGACGATAAAGAAATAGACACTTACAAACTTTGGTTAAAATGGTGGTGGTGGCGGTGGATAATGATCGACCATTGGTTGAACAAGGAACTCACTCGTTTATTTGTTGCCTTGTTTCTTCTTTGTCGCGTACTCTGTGTCCAAGTGCATCATCCTCATCTGATTCTGATACAATTGCTCCATTGTGGGCATTGGAGGATCTGCTCCTGTGGTTGGCCTGTGGCTAGGTCCTGCCTCATATTGAGCCCCTATTTCAGGCTCATCTTCGTCCATGGCGGCCTCTGCTGCTGCTGCCGCCGTTGTACTCTTCGTGCCCTTTGGGGGGCTTGGAGTGCAGGAAAGAGTGCACTATTCCATAGGACATCGGCGATTGGTTTCTTTCATGAGTGCCGGTGGGTAGGTTTACAACCGCTCATGTGACATAGCTTGGTGATGATCGAGCCATGTCCCAATCACTTTGTTGTTACCAACCGCTGATTTCTTCAATGCTCGCACTATTTCTTTCCCACATCAATCATCAACCCTCATAATTCCATATATCGGTTTGATCTATCCTCTGGCACTCTGGTGAAGTGCGTGGATGGAATCATGCGGGCGCTGATGAAATATAGGCAACCTTTGGCTACTTTGTTGAATTGGCACCTGTTCAGTGCTCTTGACCCATTTCTTCCAATATCAAAAACAGCTCACTGGTAGCTCACGGTGTTTGCGACGATATCCCAGTTTATGTTGTCGGTGCTCCTAGACCATGTTCTAAAATGGCTCCGATCACCAATTCCTCCTTCAACATCAACTGTTTTCAATTGTATATTGATATCTTCTGCTGTCACAGGCACATAGCGTCCCCTTACAAAGCATCCCCTTTTCACCTTCTCCGGAAAATTGGCATAAAATTCACGCACCATTGTTGTATTTACTGGTGCTATCTTCTCCGGATTCACAAATTTTCTCCAATCCCTTAACTCAATCATTGCCCGAATGGGCTCATAAACATCTTCTTCCCCATATGACTCCCTTTGGTAGTCCATTCCCCTTTATGGTATTATGGGTCTGGTATCAAGCTTTTTGTATCTTTGGGAGGCTTCGTAGCTCACAAACCTATTTTCATCGTATTGTGGGGTTGGGGTGGATGTGGAGCCTCTTCTCTTCCTGGTGGCCATGGTTTAAAATAGTTTTATGGGGTTTACAATTTAGTGGCACAAATGCCTCCTACACACTCAACACTAGCAGCGAATACAACACCCCCAAACTTCAACCTTTCTACTCAATACCCACAACCTCCTTTTCTACTCTTTTCTCCAAACTTCACAATCACTTTTCAGCACCCAAACTACTCCAACTACAATACTCCTCCAAACTACTACCTCCTATGACTTCAGTAAAAGGATTCAAGAACAAAGAAAGGGATTACCTTTTTATGAGAGCTTCACGCTGTTCTTGTTTCAATTGGTGGGTTGAGGGTATGGAATGGAGCTTCGTTGTTTGAGATAGTTGGTTTTTTTTTAGGAATTTAACAGTTTAGGTTGTGGTTGTGTTGGATTTGTGGAGGATTTGTGGGCAAATTTCTGAAATTTCGTGGGTTTTTGGAGAGGGAGGGTTAGGTTTTTGAATTTGGAATTGGGGAAAATCTGATTTTTGGGCGTTTTTAAGTTTCTGGATTTCCGCGGCACGGCTTTTAGCGCGCGGCTGAACTCTGTGCCCTTCGGGATTTTCTGCGCGCGGCCCATTCTGGTATGCGGCTAAACTTGGCAAATTTTTAGGATTTTGGCGCCTGCTCTGGCGCGCGCGGCTTCTGCGCTGTTCGATTCTTTTGGCGCGGCCTGCTCTGGCGCGCGGCTACACTTTTCGAAAGTCGGCTTTTCTTGATTTTCGCCTTGATTTATTCCCCTGTACCTATCACTCACAGCACAAACACAAGAACCCAAGACCGTGAGATTGTTCTAGACAAAATAAAATGAACTAAAGACAGAAATTGAAATAACATAATTGAAAACGTTGGGTTGCCTCCCAAGTAGCGCTGTCTTAAACGTCTTTTAGCCGGACGCAAGTTCCTTAGCCTTAATAACCCTGGGGTGGATTAAGCCCCCAACCTATCTATTTCCTCCACATTTTGCGTTTTCTTTTTCTTCTTTTCTTCTTAGCATTATCAGTAATGGGGGGTTCAGGATTACTTACCTCCTTTAGTGGCATTTCAGCAAACCATGCCTGCTTTCTTGGGCTCATCGCTCTTTGATTGACTTGTATTGACTCGCATGGGGGTTTGATGGTGCTGATTGCAAAGCACCCACTCACTGTTGGTGGCTCAATGACGTGTTTAAAAACTTTAAACACCATTTCTTCAGACTCCACCCTTAGTGTTAATTCTCCTCTTTCAACATCAATCAAAGCTCTCCCCGTTGCTAGGAATGGCCTCCCCAATATGATAGGGATTTCTGCGTCTTCTTCCATATCAAGAATGAGGAAATCTGCAGGAAAGAAGAATTTTCCTACTTTCACAATCACGTCTTCAATCTTGCCTCGTGGATGAACCACTGTCATGTCGGCTAGTTGCAGGCTTACTGTGGTTGGTTTGGCTTCACCCAACTCCAATCTTTTAAATACTGATAGGGGCATTAGATTTATACTTGCCCCTAAATCACATAGAGCTCATTGCAGTTACCCCGCCCATTGTGCAAGGTAGTGTAAAGCTTCCAGATCCTTTAGCTTTGGTGGCAACTTTTTCGCAAGATAGCACTACACTCTTCTCATTAGTGCTACTATTTCATACTCTGCGCCTTTTTCTTCTTCCCAAAATCTCCTTCATAAACTTGAAATAGGAGGGCATCTGCTCTAATGCCTCTATGAAAGGTATGTTGATATGCAGCTTTCTGAATATCTCCAAAAATTTGGAGAATTGTTTATCAACCGCCTTTCGCTGTAGTCTCTGGGGGAAAGGGATCTTCTATATATACTCCTTCTCTGAAGTTTTCTCTCATTGGGCTAGGCTCAATCACCTTCTCCTTTTCTAACTCGCTTTCTTCTCAACTACCGGGCCGAGTGATCGCCGCTCAACTGCCTTCCACTTCTCAACCGCACCGCTCGACATCGCTTCCTGATTTACTCGTATTGCTTGGCAATGTCCTCGGGCTCGCTTGCTGTTTGCTAGCCGACCCACCGTGTCTCCAAGTTTCAACGAAGATCTAGCTTCGCATGAATCGCGTGGCGTTAGCGTGTCGCTACCGCCACCATCCGCTTTTCTTACGAACCGGCATTGAATCGCTGAGGCCGTGGGGCTTGAATGGCGGTTGCCGATTCGCTCACGATTGCATCGCCCCTATACCGATTCTCGCCGCTCGATCATCGTTCGCTGCCCATGGTACCGATTCTGTTGCCTCGTATTGGTTCTGCTGGTTCTGCCGTTCTGCGCCGCCGGTCTCCTCTCCATGAGAAATTTGGGTGGTTCCTCCACCGGATTATAAGTGTTGAGTAGGGGTTGTTCATTGCCTCTCGATAATTACCTATGGCTTGACACTCGCCTTCCATTGGTATATTATTGGGATCCACGACGACACCTATCAAATGTATGTGGCCCACCACATATCTCACAACTTTTAGGCATCCGTATCGCATTCATCGACATCGTATGTCGCAATCGCTTTCGCTAGGAGGGCCACTGGGCATTCAAGGCGAATAGCATCTATTTCATGGACTCACCGTTTCTTCTCCCGCTTGTCGACCTCTCTTCCGTGACATGGTTGTTAGTGGCCATGTCTTCTAACAATTCATGGCGTCGGCTGGTCGCTTTCCTCATGAATGCTCCACCACTTTGCATCTATGATAGTTCGATTGCATCGCTCAAAGTTGTAGAAGATGTGGACCAAGTTTCACAACTCAATGCAATGGTGTGGGCACTTTCTCTGTAGATCTTTGAACCTTTCCCAAGCTTCATATAAGGACTCTCCATCTTCTTGGTAGAAGTTGTTCAACTCCCCTCTTAGTTTTGCTGCTTTACACGGAGGGAAGAACTTGGCTAAGAATTTCTATGCCAGCTCGTGCCATGTGAAAATCGAATCGGCCGGCAGGGAATTCAACCATACTTTTGCTCTATCCCTGAGTGAGAATGGAAAGAGCCTCAATCTGACGGCATCATCAGTAACGCCGTTATATCTAAAAGTTGCACATAGCTCCAAGAAATTAGCTATGCGTATACGTGGTCCTCGATGGCATCCGAATTGCACTGCTTATCGCACCATGCTCAGAATCGCCGGTTTTATCTCGAAGTTGTTGGCTCCTATTGCAGGGAGCCTAATGCATGTTTGTGCTCCATTCACTCTTGGTAGCACATAGTCTATCAAACTCCTTTCTGGCTGGATTTGGACTCTCTCTTCCACGTCTATGGGTGCTTGCCTAGGTATTCCTGGGTGAGGTTGATTCTCTCCTAACCCTTCTCCCATCCCGTTGTTGTTCTGAACGCCGTTCATCTCTAACAAGGTTGCAATCCGCTGATTCTTTCTGTTCTGTTTGCAGGTTTTCTCAATTTCTGGATTGAAGGGAACAAGAGTGTCTGCTCCTCTTCTCCTTCGCATAAACTGACTTCCTTAAATAGATCAAAAATAGACAACAAATCACGGCACCTCGAATTTTCAAAAGAAAAACGTAAAAATAAAAAAAAAAAAAAAAAATAAAAACCAAATTAGAAATTAAAAATAGACAAATTTGATATTGAACTAATGCCTAATCCCCGGCAACGGCGCCAAAAACTTGAAGCGCGGTAAGATGCACACACTTTAACGCAAGTGCACGTTATCGTGACAAGTAATATAGTCTTAGTAAGACCGAATATCGTCCACAAGGATTAGGGTTCAATTACCAACTATCTATTTTCTAGTATCTATTTGGTGAATTTACGATTGATTTGTTGTTTATAACTAAGAATTATAAAAGCTATTTTAACTATAAAGATTTACTTCAGTGATGATGAGAATAGGGCTTCCATGTATCCTTACTATTCGCTTATGCTACGTACTAATGCATTAACTTATGGTATTCTTCTTTAGGAGAAAGCAGGTTTACGAAATCGTTTTATACTCCCGCTAGGGTTATATAAACACTCAACCTCAGTATCGCACCTTACCTACCTCTCGGTGATAAGGATAACTTTATAGGAGGATTAAGAACAAAAACCTAGTTGACCGTCACGCACAATGCGCAAAATTAGGGTTGTTAAGCCTCTCATCAACGCTACATAAATAATTGATGTATTTCCATCCTCAATCCAAGAATGTCTACCCAACTTACAACATATTCACAATCCCCCCTTCTCAGAGTCTGATTAGAAATCATATAGTTATAATTAGTTGTCAATTAATTACCAAGAATTCAACTCAATTATTGGATAGATCTCACAATAAGAAAAATAACCATAAGCATGCATTAATTTATAACATAAGGTTCTAGCAATTCAACATGGAAAGCCCTATAAGAGAATTAGTTCCTAGTCATAAATATGACAAGAACTAATTCAAAGTTCATCATAAAAACTGAAATAAAGTAAAGGAAAGGAAAAGAAATTACTAAACTAATGGTATCCAATCTCCAAGCCAAAGTCTTGTGTTGTGCAAGAAGGGGAACCCTCAAAAACTGCCTAGGGTTCTCCTTTTATAGGCTGAAAACCGCCTCCCTCTTTTCCTTCAGGCCTGGCCCAGAATTTCGTCAAAAGACCTAATTTTTCCGCGTCGGCGCCGCGGCCCTGCAGACAGGCGTCGCGGCGCCGGAAGTTCTGCAATCCGTCGGGTGTTTTGGCGCCGCGCCGATATCTGCATGCGGCGCGGCCTGCATCTTCTGCTCCTCGGATGTTTAGCGCGCGCCTGCATTCTTTGCTCGAGGCTGCGCTGAAGTCTTCTGCAGCCTCTCTCGAATAGTGGCGCGCCGCTGCTCGCTGCGAGGCGCCGCGGCGCTGGTCTGGATTTCACCCTCGTTCGCCATTTTCTCTGTTTTCAGCTCTGGCATCTCCTCTTTTGCCCTCTTTTAGCTCCTTTTCCGCCATTTGGCCATTTTAACCACTTTGACTCAAAAGAAAGAAAAACTATCCTAATACGACACTTATATGTGCAAAACGGGACAAAAGACTAACTAAAACTGACCCAAAAGGTGTATATAAAATACACCGATCATGTATGTTGTAAACGGATCATTTTGGAGGCCGGTTTGCAAATTGACCGGGCGAGTGACATTTTGGTGTGAGCTGGTATATTGCGGCCTTTGCGGGGAGCTTTGGGGAAGTGGAGACTCAAGGTCTTGTGACACGATTGCATTTGTCCTTTGCTCTGGGAGTGGTGCATTCAAGCTAATAGACAAGTTTGTGATATTTCGGAGCCTTTCTATTTCGGCTTGCATGATTTCCATTTGCTACAATAGTTTGGCGAGGTGTTGATCATTGGTGTTTCTCCTTTCTAACGCATCTGCATCCTCTACAGGAACGGGGACGAGTCCTAAGTTATTTCGTTCTGGTGCCTCTGGATTAGTACCAGTCAACGCGAATCAACCTTTTGGGGATAAGCTAGGCAAAATAACCCTCTAACAAATGAAGCAAACCAAGTTAGTATAATATGCAAAGAGTTGAAGGAAATATATAATAATAAGCAAATTGCAAATCAAGCGCGTGCTCTAACATGTTTGGGTCCTCTTTTATGCCAGAGGGAGTCCTGAACGTCACATATGCGAGGTTATGATAGATTTGTCCAAGCCGTCCAACTGTAATGCTTTCGTTGGAAATGACGACCAAATGACGGTGCACTTTTTCCAATTTCGGCACGTCATGATTAGGTTTGGATTTGTCTATCATTGTCACGCTACACATAATATGCTGGTTGGTCGTTGGGTTGAGAAACCCGTCGACAAGTTTGGTGTCTTCCTAATTGTAGTGTCGATACCAAGGACCGACGCACCTAAGGTAAATGCATGCATGCCTTAAAATAAAGGGTGATATAGCTCTATCCTGAGTTTCTAAGATTTGGCTTTACTAGACGCAAGGTTCCCGAGCGGACAACTCGAGTGAGAAGGCTACGCGGCCACCGGTTAGACCGGGCACTCCACGTATATTACCAACTCTCCTAAATTTGGGTTTTGAAGAAAGAATTTTGCTGATGCACCAAGCACACCTCGCATGTTGTATGTGATAGTGTGAATTTTTCAGAGTGGAAGGAATATGAGCGGAATGTCAGTTTAAGGAAAGCAGTAAAGCAAATAGCGATTAAAATAAATAAAACAAAATACAACACACAAAAATTAAATGCAAAAATAATGTCAAATAATAACCCTAGGTCTATTGTGGTTAAGAACCTTAATTCCCCAGCGGAGTCGCCATTTCTGTCACGCCCTTTTTCGACCACGACATTTATTTTAGCGAATCCTGTTTAAATAAAAGATTAGAAAAATAAAATAAAATGCTAAATGGTTAAAATAGGTGCTAAAAGGGTTAAATAGTTTAAATAATGCTAAAGTGGTGCTAAAATGCTAAAAAGGGGTGCTAAAAGGGTTCGCGGAGTCGCCACCTAATTAGTTTGGATGAATTAGGACACCTAAATGTCAACTAGGTTAAAGTCAACATTAACTCCATTTTTGGTCTGCAAAACTAAATGAGATTCTGGGTAAGGGTTCTTTATTATCCTAAATGGAAAGGGGTTAGGCACCCTAAAGGATCCGCTAACTTGCGGTTGTCCGTTCAAACCTAGGAAATTATTATTGCTAAGAATGCATGTTTGAAAGATATTTAATAGAAAGTATTTTTTTTTTGCCAACATAAAATGTGAGATTTGTTTAAAATATATAAAGTTAGTTCTAGTTGAAAACATGCATTAGAGAGCCTATGAAATTATTTTGTAAAGTATATGTGTTGCTTAGCGTAATATATGAGTGATAATGCAAAATCTATTGTGACCAAATGTATACTTAGGCATAGGATATGAAAAATATATATCGTGCAAGGGCTAAGAATCTACAATTTGTATATTTTTATGTGGATGTTAATGGGAATAAAACTGATTTCTCTCAAGTTAGGATTTTAGCGATAAATGATGTCTTGACTACTTAAATAATTATGCAAATGGGAAATTACTAAATGGTTTAATTATAACTAAAATAATTAACTTAAGTGGGAAAACAAATTTCTAATGTCAAGCTACTTTCTAGTCTAAGGTTCAACTATTATAAATATCCTACTAGTAGCGTAATGTTGGACAAATAGTTACAATAAATAAATGGGAGAAAGGGGAATCAGTAATAAAGACTCGAAGAACATGGCGAAGTCATTTCGCCTATGATTTGGAATTTATGATGCGGAGAGGATGAAGCACATAAGATGCGGGTCTTCATTTGTTGTAGCTTGTAATGAGTCTCGCCATGAGACTCTTCGTTTTCGCTCCGATGCATTTCATGTAAAAAATAAGAGATAAGGATTAATACATGCCCCAAAATATCGACCATAAATAAATAAGCAAATAACCACGTATTTAAACATATATATAAAAAAAAGCACTTAAATTACATTACAGATCACTGGAGAAATAATGGGTGCGAGTAATAAAGACGTAGCAATGCTTAGGAGATTCTTCACATATAGTTACTTCATAAAATAAGGTCCAAATGCAATATGAGCCCAGCATGTATATGCTTTCTCAAACCATTAGAGAAAAAAAAATGTCTGTTCTTTAAATTAGAATCTCGCAGAAGCACACACAAGCACATTCAACTTTAACTAGAGAAAGATGTTACACTGCGCACTTCCTATATTTGAAAACACGCACACTACACCCTTTGCATACATAATTGACAGAACAGATGACATGAAATAAAAAATGCACGAGGACTTTTAGCATCAGACTCCAATAGATACAATATGTCTGCTTACGTCTAGACATTAAAGTAGAAAATAGTCATACTTTTTATTAGTGCACACAGGTATGAGGTTTCTTTTCATGTGTATGTTAAAGCGGTAGATACAGGGAACAGACATACTAAACAAAACATAAGCCACGGGCATGGTTAAATGATACCACAAGACATGGATATTTTATCCAAACTGAAAACCTGATCATTTTCAACCCTGGGCAGTTTTCCATATCCAGTTTTTTATTATGTAGGCTTTATACGAACATAAGGAAGAGGAACACGTGTATTCATGCTGCACAACTATGCCTCTTAATACCAAAATATGTAAGACGAACATACAATCAGGCTGACAGACGTATGGGTATACTATTGACCAAACAGAGATAAAATTTGCAGGTATAAATTATCTAAGCTAAAATCAAACACCCATAATTTCTATTAAATAGGCAATATATGATGATTATGCGTTAGGAAGACTTTATGCTAGCATAAAAAAATAGTATTACATTGAGACGAGCAGAGATAAGTATGCAGTCAATTTATCAAATATGAGGGCCGAGGATAACAAGTAATCACAAAGAGGGCATTTTTGAACATACATGATTATTTAAACTAAACTGAGCTAAGTGTGCATACTCATACATGAGGTACTACAGGCTGTTGTGGGACATATTATTATAGAAACAAAAGGGGAGATGTATGATTAATCTGGGATATTAAATACGACGTCTTATGCCTTAGGGACTCCTCATGCTAACCTCAGGACACCTTTTACCTTAAGACATGTAGTACAAAGAGAATATGAAAGATAAACAAAATTATCACAGGGCCAACTAATGACAACACATTGAGCATACAGAGTTATTTCCTATTCATGCACCAAATATACGCATACAAAGGGAAGCATAGCATGATCAATCCAACAAACATACTTGACAGGGAGTGGATAAATAATCTCCAGATGACACTTTCGGCTAGGTATGAAATATTAATACAACAAATCAGGGATACAAACAAATAGGCTCAATAAGGCAACATTATAAGATTCATATTAGGTCGGAATAAGTACTGGACTGCTCTCTTATATCACATCAGAATAGGGCTTCAACACAACATATTCAGGCGTAATTTATAGTTTGAACAAATAGATATGATACTCAGTTAATCAATCTCAAAATCCTATTTTTATAAGCTGAGACTTAATCTATGTACTTCAAATCCGAATCTAGTTCTTCTAACATAATTTAAACAGGCTAAGGTAATTAGCAGAAAATACACTACACATAAGTGAATATGAAATGTGAGAGGAAATTGAGTTTATCTTCTTCGGGCAGCGAACCGAGACAACGTATCAAGTCGTCGATCCACTCGGGGTTTATTGCGATGCGATGGAGAAGGCAGAGCTTGTGCTTGGAGAATAATTGTTGGTTCTTAATGTGAGAGCCGATTAACTAGTTCTCTGTCGATTTTCTGGATATTTAGACTGATTTCCGATGGGTTCTTTTTTTTTCTGTCCAAAACTCCTTTGTGTTTTTAACGGGTCTCTCGTTGCGGAAAACTGATTGTCCCTCGACTGCTTCCTCCCCCTCTCCTTATTGCATGTGCGAAATCTCCTTTTATAACTATGATTCTGGGTTTCAGTTTTGGTAAAACTTTGATACCATTTCGAAATGATTTGAGCATGTTATTCTTTATCGATTTGGTGCGATTTGCTTATTCGTTTTTGGTAAGTTTTGATTTTTATTTTATTTTATATAGATTTCTTTGTGATTTATGGGGTGCGAGGGTGAAGGGGTGCGGCAGACGAAAAAATGTTAGGGTTCGTGGTTTTTTTTTAGGTTTTGCCACTGTTGAGGGGGGGGGGGGAGAATGGTATTAAGCTTGGATGAGCCTTGTGGGTCGTCGGGTTGGGCTCTTAATATTGGGCTGCTGGTGTGAAAAAATGGGTTTGGGTATTAGTTTTAGGATAATTATTATTTAATTAGTGGGATTTAGGTAGAGTTTTAGGTAAATTAAATTATTTTAAAAAAACCCTTAGTTTTAGCTTGGATTTCGATTATTACAACAATAAATGCGGGCGTGCTAATTAATTAGCGCTTAATATTTTATAATGCGAGACCATTGTTAAAACTTATTTATTATGTCTACTTTGTTGAAAAATTAACTTGATGGGGTTTTAAATTATTATTAAATTATTTAAATGTTAAATGCAGATATGATATTTAAGGATTGCTTAATGCTTTTATAAATGCGACACTATTATTTACAATCTTATTTACTGTGCATTATTTATCATTATTTAAGTTAAAATTAAATTATTTTAATATGACTTTAGGTGCTTTATTAATTTTAGCTTGGGTTTAAATTATTACAATAATTATGCAAATGCTTTGCGTATTAATAAATGCGGCTATGCTATTTGACACGACGTCATTGCTAAATTATTTATTTATTTACGTATTTATTATTATTAAAATTATTAAGAATTAATGGGGGGAAAATATAGGGCTCGAAATTGATAAATGCGGGCGAGAGACCGTAAGATGAGGTGCCATTATTAAATTGCTTATTTATGCTTGTATTAATGTTTTATGATTGCATTTTATTATCAAAAAATTATTTTAAAAATTAGTGTAATTTTTACAGTTAATTTTTGGACGAGAGGGTCAAAATTGGGTGTCAACAACAGTCAAGTAAAACAACATCTTCTGATGCCATTTCTAAAAATTAGAGTCCATGAACTTTTCTGGGCGTTTATAGTGGAATCCAGCGGGTGGAGGAACTGTAGCGTTCCCTTGAGCAGCGGGGAAAACATTGTTTGAGCCTTGTGCGAAAGTGGGGAAGACACTGGGTTTGTCTTGAGTAACAGTGGGAAAGGCATTGGGGCTGCCTTGAGTAGCAGCAGAAGATTGAGCAGCAAATTGTTCTCCTCCAGTCATCTTCCTTGTAACTTACAGTGAATATTGTCTTAAGATTGTGAGTACAATAATAATTACAAGAAAACGAGAAGTAAGTAACTATTACAAAGATTACAATATGGAAATGAGAACAAAAAACAAAATTTGTTGAGTCGAGTGATTTCACTCTGTCCTTAAGATAATGCCCCGTATAAATTCTTTTACGGTAATTGGCAACTTGTCTCCCAAGATAAAATAACAACTAATAAATGAGCAAATGAAAACTCAAGTGTTTACTAAAAGAAGAACCTTTGAGTGTGTGTGAGATTTCTTAGAGAGAAGAAGATCAGAAAATCTGAGTTTGGCGTGTTCTTCAATTGAGTCAAGTCCTCAATTTATAGTGTAAGTTAAATGACCTCTCAACTAGCCAACTAATGACATTCAATAACCATGTAATGACACTTATTGAGAGGTTTCAATCAGCCAAATAATGGCTGAATTCATGTGCCAAGTAATGGAGAGTCAATGCTCCAAACCAGCCCAAGAGTTAGAAACCTTTCATCTTCCCGTCGACTATTCTGCCTCCGAAGCGTCGCGACTCAGCTGAATTAGCGTCGCGGCTCCGGTAACCATCAGACAGTGAAGCGCCGCGGCTCTGGCTGGAGGCGCCGCGGCGCTTCGACTCCGACGGGTTGGCGCCGAGGCCCTTCGCGGCCCTTTTCGTCTCGTTTCATCTTACACATCGCACACTTCTTCCTTCATTACCAACGTGGAATACTTGTCATTTGGCCAATAACCGTCCATCATTTCATGTCTCGAACATTTTAATCATACACCAATATCTTTTTCACTAATAAAATTTATGATACTTGCACTACGAATGCACGTGTGTGGAAATGAAGTATCCGACGTGCGGGGCCCCAATTGTCCGAGTCATAAATAACAGGATAAACTTAATTTCATTTTATTAAATTTCCAACAATTTGTAGGAGATTTTTTTTTATCGATAGTTACATTCTAGGATATAAAACATGCTCAGGAGGAGATTGATCCTTCCATGAGTTAGTCCTATTAGAAAGGGGAATATATGTAATTTAAACTGCAGTTCAAGAGTTTGAAGATTATCACGCCTTAACTAAAGATAATAAAACATGCTTAGGAGGAGAGTGATACTTCTATGAAGGTTATCACGCTTTAACAAAGAACAGAATTTAAAGTGTTTGGTTCAGTGTCCATTTCACTAAGGTATTGCTGTCTGGGGTTTCGAATACGATTCTCCTGACCAGCGAGAGTGGAACTTTGTTCCTACAAAAAAATTCTCAACTAGTGAAAGACCAAAGCGGTGTATACTAATTCGTAAGGTCAGTCGGGGTGGGATTTTCTGGGTATGGGGCCGTACTGCGGTGGAACAAGTCACTTTAAAAAGTTTACCCTATTTAAGTTTTGTCCCTCGGGCACAGTCCAGTGGTAAAGCTTGGGCGCTATAAGGCGCGCAGGCCTGCGCAGCTTGGGTTCGATCCCCCTCAAGCACTCTGGACTTTGTATCCAGGGATTTGGGGGGATTAACCTTGTGTCAGTGATCCGTTGTATGCTCCCAGACACTGACCACTGGAGCACATCTCGCGAATTTACGATAATAGATCGAGGACGGTGCTATTACCCCTGTGAGCCTAGTACCAAGATTTTGTACCAGTACTAGCGATAGAGAGACGCAAGCCTCGAGACCTGGGCATAAAAAAAAAGGAAAATATCGGATGGAAAATAAAAAAAGGAAGAAAAAATAAACTAATGCTAGGCGCATAAAGCAAAAAAGAAGAAGAGAGAGTTCTATTTCAATAATACTTAATCTGTTACACTAAATTGAAGGAGAGTCTTGGTGTAACTGGTAAAGTTGATGTCATATGACCAGGAGGTCATGAGTTCAAGCCGTGAAAACAGCTTCTGACAGAAATGCAAGGTAAGATTGGGTACAACCAATGACGGACCTACCCTTATCAAAGGGGTGTCCGACACTTTCCCAGATACCCACACATAGCGGAAACTTAGTGGAGCACTATTTTTTTTTAGTCCAAACAATTCTTTGATGATCCAGATTCATTTCATCTACAAATTGAACCATGCATACCTTTTACTCCCCATACTCCCCTAATTTCCCATACTCCCAACTCCATAGAAGAAAATTTCCTATTTTAATCGTCATACGTCGGTGACTTTAATGTCAACATTTTAGTTCCTCGATATCTATGAATAGACACATTGATATATCCAAAACGAGAAATTCTACTTGTAAAAATATTTGGAAGACAGGAAAACAAAATAATACATGCACACGAGGAATTCTACTATGTTTAGTTGAAGTTTTTATATTATATTTTATATTAATGTACTCCCTTCGTTTCAAATTGTATGTTAGCTTTTTTGTTTTATGCACCCTTTAGAGGGATATTTGGCTATTTTTACTTTTAGTTATGTCTAAGTCATAATCTCTCTGTTAAATATTTATTTTATTTATGTATCATCTTAATTAATGATAAAAATTTATTAAGAGTAAAATAAAAAATAATAATTAATTGTGCCTTAAATTTCTAAAATAATAAATAATTTGAAAAAATATCAAAAAGGTCGACCCGTTCTATTTTTTTTTAGGTCATGAAGGCATTTATAAACAAAAAAACAAACCCATACTGCTTGAGTCGTTAATGGTTGGAAGTTCCAATGTAGTCGAAATGTATATACACAAAGTTAGATATAAGAATTGAGAATTAATTGAGAATTTACTCGTTATCCACTTACTCTTGACCCCACCTTTTATATTTTTACATTTTATTATTAATCTATGTATTCTTAATAATATAAGAAAAATAGATGCAACTAGATCAATTAAAAATAATTATAGACATACTACTTAATAAGTATAGTATAACTTAATAGATTAAATCATATTAAATGTTATGAATATTTTATTATTAATCTATGTATTCTTAATAATATAAGAAAAATAGATGCAACTAGATCAATTAAAAATAATTATAGACATACTACTTAATAAGTATAGTATAACTTAATAGATTAAATCATATTAAATGTTATGAATATTTTATTATGCTGATAATATATATAATTTAAATCAATTATGAAATCATAATGCATAAGGCCAACACGTTATGCTATGACATAAAATTAAAGAATTACATTACACATGGACGACTATAAAAAGGATATGGAGGACCATTCTTAGGTGGCAAAGTTAGGCATTTAGCTCAACCATAATAATTATTATTGATGATGATATTCCAAGAAGCAACTCTATAGTCAATCCTATCAAATTAAATAGTATTGTTATTAATGCAAGTAAAAGATTCACACACATATTCTTCCATTAAAATAATGCGGCATTTGAAAATTTATTTGGAAAAGAGAAATTCCAAAAGAGCCTTTCAAAAAGGAAAGGAAGGTAGAAGTTCAAATATGAGTTCAGACAAATTCAATAATAATGTTTGTGATTATGCTTTGTTTTGAACCGAAGGTATATCAGAAATAATCGTTCTATCTATCAAGGTGAATGTAAGATATGTGTACACTCTACCATCCTCAGACTGTAGGGTTTTGTCGGATTCGTACACGCAGCGAAATTTTAAAATTTATGTTTCAAACCCGACGGACGGTCAAACTGATGGATGATTATATAATGAAAACACATAGAAATTGTAATGCGTCGATAGAACACTTACAATTTGCACATCTGGAATCTTCTTCTTCAAGTGTATACCGAGGGTGAGCACGCAACCGTTCCTCGATTTGCAAGTCAAGACTCAAATGTAATTACTCTTTCGGAAAGTTAGAAAATCCGGCAGAGTTTCAACAAAAAATAATTCAAGTGAATTAGGTGTATTAAAATAATGATTGAACCCTCTATTTATAGCTGCAAAAACCAGCTAGGGTTCCCAAGTGGGTCAGGCCTAGAAACCGAGGCAGAGTGAGTCACTCGTATCCACTGGATACGTGGCGCCGCGGTGCTCAATGGGTGGTGCTGCAGCGCCTCAGCGCCGCAGCCCTTGGTCCTTTGAGTCGCGGCACTAGTCCAATTTTGTCTCGTTTCTATTTTAATTAAACCCGAAATACCATCTCGATTTAATTAAATAATCATTATTTATTCTAATGTCTCGATTATAAACCGAACATTTATATTCTCTCTGATTACATCCTTGAATCGACAGAACAGTTGACTTAGTGTTACCGTACAGGCCTTCACATATCGACACTAATAACACTACACGGAACTCCTAGACGGCGCCGGAAGACGAACTCAATATGTGAAGTATAATTACATGAAACATGTGAAGTGAACCTCTATGTGGAAGGTAAAATCCTTTCATTCACGACACACTCGATCAAGCTTAGGATATGTCAAGTGTCTATCCAAATGACTTGATCATTATATCTCATCTATATTAGCTGACAACAAGACCATATCATAGATATGTCTACTGCGTTGGCCAACGACTTAGTCAACCTAATACCATATGAAAATCCAAGTGTTCTCTCGAAGATACATTCGAGGAATGAATCTTAATCTTGGCTCAACTACCACCTTTAATCTAGGACATGATCAAAGTACATTACTCTGTAAACAAGGCGTGTATCGACCTCAAGTCTAAGGACATCTATCTCCCACACGCTGATGATACTTTAGACATCTATAAAAAACAGTACATCAGCATGGTATACCAATACTTCCAAAAGTATCCATGTGTCCATCACGAGTTGCCATAACTCATAGCAGGTGAGACATACTACATCTCCAAAGGATATGATGCAGACCACATGTCGACGCATCACATATCATCGATATCTCATTCTCGATGATCATTAGTCGAGGCATTTTAAGAGTTAGGGTTATAATATTAATCTCTCACATTATTAATAATCAGGTAACCTCTAGGAATGCATTTATAGAATATTATAGATAATCAACCAATAATTCAATAACTGTAAATGTCATAATATTAATCTCCATTAATATAAATATGAATGTGTATAAAGTACATTTGTCCTAATACAGATTGTCTCTAGGACATAAATATACTTTCAATCTCCCACTTGGCCTAGAGCCAATCACCAACATATCTAATACTCATGTTTTCAAAATGACCATTATGCTTAACCAAGCTTAATGGTTTAGTAAATAAATCTGCTAGATTATTGTCTGTGGGAACATAATCTAATCTAATATTTTCAGCCTCTACCATCTCTCTGAGTATGTGGTACTTCCTTGGTATATGATTGTTTATGTTTGTTGATATTGGTTCTTTTGCCTGTACAATTGCACCAGTGTTGTCACAATAAATGGTTATTGGACAACTAGCACTCAGAACAACCTCTAGTTCCTTCAGGAACTCAGAAATCGCGACAACCTCTTTACCGGCTTCCGATCCAGCAATGTACTCAGCTTCAGTTATCGAATCATCAGTTGTATCTTGTTTGGAATTCTTCTAGCTCACTGCTCCACCATTGATATGAACGTGTAACCAGACTGGATTTGAAGTCATCAATATATGTCTGGAAGCTAACATCAGTGTATCCAGTAGCAACTAGTTTTCCGTCTCCACCATAGACCAAGAAGTAATCTTTAGTATGTCTGAGATACTTAAGAATACTTTTGATTTCCTTCCAGTGTTCATCACCAGGATTTTGCTGGAACTTGAAGTCATACTAAGTGCAAAGACCACATCTGGCCTAGTACAAGTTATGGCATACCTGATTGATCATATAGCCGAAGCATATGAGACCCTCTTCATGCGCTCAAGTTCTACAACACTAGAAGGGCAATCCTTCTTAGATAACTTGATGCCTTGACCCATTGGAAGACCGCCTTTCTTGGAATTTTCCATAGAAAAATGGCTAAGCACTTTGTCTATGTATACCGACTGTGACAACCCCACCAATCTATTAGGTCTACCTCTATAGATCCTAATTCACAGAATGTAGCAGGCTTCACCTAAGTCTTTCATCATGAAGGTATTGGACAACCACTTCTTAACTGACTGCATAATAGTCTTATTGTCTCCCATTATTAATATGTCATCAACATATATAACAATGAAGACAATACCCTCATCTTTGTGTTTGCTATAAACACAAAGATCTTCTTTGCTTCTAAAGAAATCAAATGACTTGATAGCCTTGTCAAAGTAAATGTTCCAACTCTTTGAGACTTGCTTAAGCCCATAAATGGACTTCTGTTGCTTGCACACAACATTTGGTTTGGACTCGGATGAAAAACCCTCGGGTTATTTCATATACACTTCCTCAATTAGATTACCATTAAGGAATGCAGTTTTGACATCCATCTGTCAAATGTCATAGTCATAATGTGCAGTTATCGCAAGCAAAATTCGAATAGACTTAATCTTAGAAACATGTGAAAAGGTTTCATCATAATCGACACCAGACCGCTGATTATAACATTTAGCTACCAGTCTAGCTTTATAAGTCTGAACCTTGCCAAATGCATCAATCTTCTTTTTGAAGACCCATTTGCATCATATGGGGTTGTTAGGTGTATTTTGTATACACCCTTTGTGTCATTTTTAGTTAGTATTTTCCCATTTTTCGTTCAAATAAGTGTCGTGTTAGGTTGTTTTTCTTTCTTTTGAGTCACAACGGTCCTAAATGGAGAAAATGGCAAAAGATGAGGAAACGAGCTTGATTTAGATGGAATTGCACACTAAAAGGGCCAATGAATGAAGCCTAAGAAGTCCCGGAAAGTGTAGAAGAAATCAGACGAAATCCGGACGAGAAAATGACGAAAAATCGCAAAAACCGAAAGTGGACGATTCTGGCACCGCGGTGCCAGTAAGCAGGACCGCGGTGCCCAAATTACTGCGAGGCTAATTGGCTACAGGACTTCCGGCACTGCGGTGCCGAGACGTGTTTTTTCGATTTTGGGCTGAATTTGACACATTTTCAGGGTCCGCAAGGGTAACTTTCCCCAGCTATAAAACCCTAAAACCCTGCTCATTACCTGACATCTGGGATCTTACATCTCACATCTACTTTGGAGGAGAATAAATGAGGCTACAACACAGGATTGGAGACAACTTTGGTTCAAGTTTCTTTTCTTTGTTTTTAATTCAGTTTATGTTGGTTTGTATTAATTCTTGACATGACGATGTTTATGAGTTAAACACTCTATTAGGGTTTTCCTTATGAATCGCTTAAAACTGCTATTCATGAATTACTGTAGTAGTTTGATTTCTTCTTCGCTTGATTACGATTTAGTCAATATTTGGTATGAATGTTTGATAATTAATTGATCACTAGTTATCATAACCTATACGATTTCGAATAAAAAACCGAAAGGAAAGATTTGGATATGCTGTAATTGACTAGACATAGGTTAAAATCGCGGACGAAAGTACCCCGATATTTGTGTAGCATTATAGGTTACTGTTCTTAATCCTCCTATGTGGTAAATCCTATCATAGAAATATAGAAGGGTTTTGCACTGGGGTTGAGTGATTATATGCCCTAACCGGAATATAAGACAGTTTAATTAGCCGCTATCTTAACATAGAAGAAGAAGTCATTCTAGTTGCATTAAGGATTGGATAGAGTGGATAGTCGAGGATTTTGGAAGCCCTAATTCATTCATAACTGATTTAAATCAAAGTATTATCATAGTTAGTTTATTTTCTGTAATTACTTAGCCTTAGTTATTAGATAAAAATACAAATCAATTAACGTTCACCAAATAGAAACCATAGCTTAGATAATCGGTACTTGATAACCAGTCTCTGAGGACGATATTCGGTCTTACCAGACTATATTACTTGTGAACGATGCGTGCGCTCGCGTGAGCATTTGAAATATCGCTAACAAGTTTTTGGCGTCGTTGCCGGGGACTGGCGTACTTTTAATATCGAATTATCTATTCTTATTTCTTATTTGGGTTGTATATATATGGTCATGTTATTTTATTTCTAATTTGGTTCCTCCAGGAATAAGTTTCTAACTTGTTCTGCGAACATCTTTTTGTTGTTTTTCTTATTTTGTAGGTAAAGTTAAAAAAAAAGGCATGGACTACTACTATTATCAGGGAAAGTGGAACCATGAACAACATCCTAACCCACAGGTTCCACAGGAAGATCAAAAGGAGTTGCAGGCAACCATACTCAGGCTCACTGTCACGACCCGACCTCGGGCCCGTGACTGGTGCCTTACCCCGGGCACCCTAGTGATACAACATCAGAGAAAATCAGCGGAAATAAAAACTTAAACATGAAACAAGTTAAAATAAGAAACAGGCTAACCAAAACGGTTACCTTTCTGCATATATATATATACCTGAACAGTTATATCCTTTTACAAACCCTGCCCACAACAGTACTACAGACATCTAAGAATGTATCCACTACGACGACGAGGGTTCGCCATACCACGAATGTAAGTACCTACAACAACAGGACTATACTAAAGATAAGCCTCCGAGAAACGGAGCTTCCCGAATCGTGATCCATGAGCGAGGATCAACAATCGGTGTCTACACCGCGGCATGAACGCGGCCCGAAGGAGGTCGAAGACAACATGTACCAAGTATGTGAAATCAAAAATCAGAATGAAATCATAATAGTCTATATAAAGCAGGAGACATGTATGATAACCAAACTACAGTACCCAACATATAAGCAGTCATGTCAAGTCAGGGACTAACACCCTCAAAGTCATCACTCAAATATAACAATGGGTCTCACGCCCACAACATCAATCATGCCCGTGGAATACCTTCCTCACCGGCGATCTAATCTGATAACACCAAGGAGTACATGTGAACATCGCCCCACCGTGTCATAAAACCGTCTTGGGCAAGTACGAAGGCATAACTACGTAACCAACTGCACTAACAACACTATAGTCGTATCACGGTTGGCCGGGCAAGTACGATAGCCTCTACTAGATCCACCCTGCATCACGTCGCTGACCGGGGCAAGTACGTAAGCTAACTACCAGATCCACCCTACATCACGAAACTTCGTCCAAACACTGACTCGCGAAGGCGGACACGGCAAGTCACGGCGCTACCATATCCACCTGCATCACGTCGATCGGGACAAGACGTGAACCAACTACGGATACCAAGGCCGTAATCACGAGACTTCGCCACAAAACACTCCTAATGGAAGCATACCCGTGGGCCACCCATCGTGTCAGTATGTCCAAAGGAAATAACAAGATAATAATCATATTGGAAGCATACTCGTAGGCCACCCAACGTGTCAATATGTCCAACGCAAATAACAGAATAACACTCCTAATGGAAGCATACCCGTGTGCCACTCATCGTGTCAGTATGTCCAAAAGGAAATAACAAGATAACAATCATAGTGGAAGCATACTCGTGGGCCACCCATCGTGTCAGTATGTCCAAAGCAAATAACAAGATAACACTCCTAATGGAAGCATACCCGTGGGCCACCCATCGTGTCAGTATGTCCAAAAGGATCGATATAGTGGAAGCATACCCGTGGGACACCCATCGTGTCAGTATGTACATCAATCAACCAGATAGTCGGCCCTCCAACGAGAGACGCGGTAGCACAGAAATACAACACTTGCACAACAAAGGCTATCACCACAAGCATAGGCAAGTTCAACATACTTTTAGACATTCTTTTTATGAACACAAATCCGGGTTTTAACCCCAAGGTACTACGTATTTTAACTCTTTAAAAGATCCATTTCTTTCACAAAAAGTCACACGATACCCGTAGTATCAAAATAGAGTAATGCTTCTTTTAAGTAAACCAAAACAATTTTCATACTTTCTTTTTAAACCAAATCATTTCTCCCTTTAAAGTCAAGTTACCATTTTAAATCCAATAATAAAACCATCCTTTTGTTTTCATAAAGTCGTTATAACTAACTTCCCATAAAGCTATTATAACACTTTATGTTTTAAACCAATTTAAGACAAAACCATGTCTTTCTTTTAAACCAAAACACTTCAAATTCTCAAGTCTCTTTTCTTTTAGAAATCAAGTTCCTTACTGTGGAATTTAAGAAAAATCAATACTTGTTATTAATGATTTTATTAAAGCAGACATGATCTAGGAAATATAATACAATTTTGTCTTATCTTAGCTTCTATGCATATGGAGGTTTCTACTGGTTTTAATATAATTAATTATTTGTCAATACATTTTCCTTTATTAACGCTGCAGTGGTTTGTTCGATACTTATTCTCATTTCCGAAATCAACATAACTTATTCCTTTTAAAACCCAATTACCCATTTCTCATAAATGCGGTTTCACAACTTTTTAACACAATTCAAGTCCTTAATATTTCACATCAAGTCATTTATCTTTTAAAAACCACAAACCATTTCTTTACCTACATAAAGTTGTTATAACAAACTTCCCATAAAGTCGTTATAACACTTTATGTTTTAAACCAACCAAATTCGTTTAGCACACGTACGTCTACCGTACTACATAGTTCACACAATCATGCTAGAAAAGATAGGAAGAGGTTCACATACCTCGCGACGATTATCGACAATAAGCAAAACGCTCCAAGTATTGTAACCTTGCTAGCCTTTTCCACCCTTCAAGTAGAATACGCTACACGCAGTACTTTCACCTATAAAGGTCACAAAACGTCTATTAACCTCTAGATCTCTTCGTAGAACAATTCTAAGTACAAGGTTATTATTCTACGGAAAATTCGGCAGCACCTCCCCCCTCCCCCCCGCAACCACATAAATCTCCTCCTCTACCAAGGCCCGCTACCAAGCCAACAACTCCAAAAGGGGGGGGGGGGGTTACACGTCTAACCGGACGTGTACAACACTGCCCCACAATAATACTACAAGTCTCATCAGAATACACCCAATGTAAATACAGTTCAATTCTTATCCATAATCATTCTACATATAGTATACTCAACTATACATTACTACAACATGTATTATACAATTACAATAGAGGGACATAGATCATTACCTCGATAAGCCCAAAATTATCCAAGATTTATAAGTCGATCCTGAGCAACGTTTAGCTCCAATTTCTTACGCTCTAACCCGCTCCAAGCAACCCTTAGAAGTTTCTAAACAACTACTCTTAACACTTCAACTCCAAAAAGTGAAGAACACTTAGGCTTAAACCATGGCAAGTTTCGGCCAAGGGGGGATTCTAGGGCTAGGGGTGTGAAATCTTTTCCAACTCTTGGCACATAATCTTCCTAACACCCTAAGGAAGAACACTTATAAGTTTAAGGATTTTTGGACAACTTTTGGCTAAGGGAGAGGGATTAAAACCGAGAACCACAAGGAGAGGGGAGGGAGTATTTCAAGTCTTGAAAACTCTCAAGTGTTGGATGAAATTAGTCTTGCACTCAAGGGGTATTTATAGAGAAATCAATGGTCAAGATCAAAGCAAGTGTATGCTGAGGATTAGGGACAAGTGTGTGTGGGTTCTTCCAACCAAATGTCCACCACAACTTTAAGACACTCCACCACAACAATGAGACATGTGGCTAGCCACATGTCTCAAAAACGTCCAAGGCCCCCCAAACTTTCGGCCATAGGGCCACATGTGGTGCCATGTGTCGCCCTCCTACTCGTCCAAAATATTTCATCTTCCGAAAATATCCGTAATGCCACAAATTTAGAAAATAAAGTGGGCCATACAACCGTAAATTCCTCCCGCGGGCCCCACGTGACCAATTCCGGAAATAAAATTCCATAATTCTCAAATATTCTTAAAGTCTTAAATACCAAAGTTGAGAATCCAATTCTCAATAAAAAACCTTTTTCCTTCGTAAAATCCGGAAACTTTTCCGTCGAAAAATCACATCTTTCTTCCTTGCCAATTTTATGTCGTATTCTCATACGTACGTCCTCATATACATACTCTGGAACTACGGGGTGTAACACTCACCAAGTTTCAGACTCTGTTTATGGCTGAGACAAGTGTGTCCATCAAAAATTTGGAGACACAAATAGGGCAGTTGATGGATATGGTAGTCAATGTACCGCAAGAAAATATGCCTAGCGACACAGTTGTGGGGGGTGATAAGCAGAATGAAGAACCTGAACCACACCAAACTGTTGAGGAATTGAGAAAGGTGGTTGTTGTAGAGAAAGAAGGGGTTGCTGAAATCTAATTTTTCACTTTTTTTATTCCTTGGAGTTCATTTTTTGCTGAACCCGTTGCAGAAGAAATACCACCAGATGTATTTGCTGACCCCCAACTAGAAGGTCCATACCCCCAAGGGAACCCCCAAAAGTCTAGCGATCCATGGAGTTTCATTATTCCCTACACTTTAGAGAATTTTGAATGCAAGCAAGTATGAGGCGATTTGGGGGCAAGCATAAAAGTACTACCCTTTTCTATGTTCTATAGAAATGGTGTAGGAAAAGTGAGACCTACAACAATGACTATGTGGATTTCAAGCAGTTCACAGAAGGATCCAATGGGCACTAGTAAAGGTTAACTGCGTCCGGCTAAAAGACGTTAAAGACAACGCTTGTTGGGAGGCAACCCAATATTTATTAATTATGTTATTTCAATTCTTGTTTTAGTTATTTTATTTTATCTTGAACAGTCTCACGGTCTTGGGTGTTGTCTTATGTGTTGATAGTAGGTATACTATGGAAAAAGATCAAGCATGCTGGAAAAGGGCCACGACACTGCAACTTCAAAAAGCCATGATGCCATGCAATTTCTAGAATTTCTCATCCTAGACCTCCGTTATGACCGTTGTGTTATGTCAGTAAGTTCTCCCTTAGTCTTTACACCTTGGGGACAATGCGTCGATTAAGTTTGGGGGGTTGTGTCTTATTTTGTTTTATTGTTTTGTGTTTGAGTCTTTTGATTTGTCTTTGTGTGTTTTTGAGTCATATTTTTTCTTATGGATCATGTATGTTGTAGTTTCTAAAAACATTGATTGGATAAAGTGAGATAATGTAATAGAATTAAAAGAGACAGTATGTGTGCTTAAGTTAGATATGCCAAAAATTCATGACATCTAATTATTTGGGATATTTGTGCTTAGCCTATGTGTGTCGATTATGGAAAAAAAGGTTGAAAATGTCTAGAAAATATGTTTGCTTGTTATTTGATGCGAAATAGTTAAAGATGTACATGTTTAGAGAGATGATTCAGACATTTCTTTGATAGCCCTTCTGACCATTCATTACCTACCCTGACATAAATTGTATTCTTTGTCAACCCCGTTGAGCCTAAAATAATATCTTTGTTTGACACCCTATAATTCCATGTTTGTGTCATAAGTGATAATTGAAGATTCTTGGAATAAAAAGTGTTGAAAAAAGATAAAAAGAGAATGAAAATTTGATGCACCCCAATGAAAAATATGCAAAAGCCTAAGTTTGGGGGTGCCTGTTATTTATAATGTGTCTCATTCTCTCAAAATAAAGAGGGTAAAATAGGTATGCGACTAAAAAGAAAATAAAAAAGAAAGAAGAAGGAGTTGAATGAAAATAGGTTATGGTACGTAATTGGAGCCTAAATGCCTATTTTTATCTACCCTGTCTAAGCCTACATTACAACCCTTGAAAGTCCTAATGATCTTTAATATGTATGTCTATGATTAGTGGAGAATAACAAGTAAACAAGTCTAGCATTTTGGAAAAGATGGAATGAAATTGACATGCATAGGTTATGTGTTTGTATTTCCATTGATTGTGATTGAAATGAATTTGCGAAATATCTAACTTGAAATTCTAGATTGTTGATTATTCATTCTATATATGTTCTAACATATTATTCCATCTTTCATCCATGATTTTGAAGAAACATTGTTATAGCTACTTGATCCATTTCATAGAGTCTTTGTTTTTGTTTATGTTTAGTGCTTTACTCGAGGGCGAGTAAAGGTAAAGTTTGGGGGTATTTGTTAGGTGTATTTTGTATACACCTTTTGTGTCATTTTTAGTTAGTATTTTTCCATTTTTCGTTCAAATAAGTGTCGTGTTAGTTATTTTTCTTTCTTTTGAGTCACAACGGTCCTAAATGGAGAAAATGGCAAAAAAATGAGGAAACGAGCTTGATTTAGATGGAATTGCACATTAAAAGGGCCAATGAATGAAACCTAAGAAGTCCCGGAAAGTGTAGAAGAAATCAGAAGAAATCCGGACGAGAAAATGACGAAAAATCACAAAAACCGAAAGTGGACGATTCCGGCACCGCGGTGCCAGTCAGCAGGACTGCGGTGCCCAAACTGCTGCGAGGTTGATTGGCTACAGGACTTCCGGCAGCGCGGTGCCGAGGCGCGTTTTTTCGATTCTGGGCCGAATTTGACACGTTTTCAGGATCCGCAAGGGCAACTTTTCCTAGCTATAAAATCCTAAAACCTTGCTCATTACCTGACATCTGAGATCTTATATCACACATCTACTTTGGGGGGAGAAGAAAGAAGGCTACAACACATGATTGGAGACAACTTTAGTTCAAGTTTCTTTTCTTTTCTTTTCTTTGTTTTTAATTCAATTTATGTTGGTTTGTATTAATTCTTGACATGCCTATGTTTAGGAGTTAAGCACTCTATTAGAGCTTTCCTTATGAATCGCTTGAAACTGTTATTCATGAATTATTGCAGTAGTTTGATTTCTTCTTCGCTTGATTAAGATTTAGTCAATATTTGGTATGAATGTTTGATAATTAATTGATCACTAGTTATCATAACCTATATGATTTCGAATCAAAAACCGAAAGGAGAGACTTGGATATGCTGTAATTGACTAGACATAGGTTAAAATCGCGAACGAAAGTACCCCGATACTTGTGTAGCATTATAGGTTACTGTTCTTAATCCTCCTATGTGGTAATTCCTATCATAGAAATATAGAAGGGTTCTGTACTGAGGTTGAGTGATTATATGTCCTAACCGGAATATAAGACAGTTTAGTTAGCCGCTATCTTAACGTAGAAGAAGAAGTCATTCTAGTTGATTGAATATAGTGGATAGTAGAGGATTTTGGAAGCCCTAATCCATTCATAACTTATTTAAACCAAAGTATTATCATAGTTAGTTTATTTTCTGCAATTACTTAGCCTTGGTTATTAGATAAAAATAAAATTAATTAACGTTCACCAAATAGAAACCATAGCTTAGATAATCGGTACTTGATAACCAGTCTCTGAGGACGATATTCGGTCTTACCAGACCGCTGATTATAACATTTAGCTACCAGTCTAGCTTTATAAGTCTGAACCTTTCCAAATGCATCAATCTTCTTCTTGAAGACTCATTTGCATCCTATAGGTTTAACCCCATTTGGCAAATCAACCAAGTTTCACACTTGATTGACGTACATAGATTCCATTTCGGATTTCATGACTTCTTGACATCTCTTCGAATCAATGTCCACCAATGCTTCGTCGTAGGTTGCATGCTCATCATCATCTGGAATATCTATCTCACTATGTGTTTCCACAAGTTGATTTAGTATTTCTGGAGGACGATGAGTTCTAGTCGACCTACGGAGTTGATTGGTTTGCAGTTCAGTTCTAGGTATGTTCTAACTGTGAGAAGGTTCTTGTGTGTTGGTTGATCCACCAACATGAGAGCATTCAGGAATATCATTTTCATGTATTTCCTGAATGGGAGGAGGTGCACTCACTGCACTTGCTCCCAAGGTCTGTGTAGGAGGGTCTTGCATTTCTGCATCATTCCTCGCAACACTCCCACTGGCTGAAGGGCGTATCTTAAGTACCCTATCTTTGTCAATAGCTCCCACTGAATTATTGCCTTGATCATTCAGCAAGGATTCAACCTCTATGTTACTTTGTTGTTCTTGAATTTCTTCAAGTTCTATCTCTGTGCAACTCTCTTCCGTGTAGACATATTCTTCTTCAAGGAAATTTGCGTTCCTAGAAACAATGATCTTATGTTCGCTAGGAAGATAGAAATAGTATACCTTAGTTTCCTTTGGATACCCCACGAAGTAACATTTCTCACTCTTGGATTCCAACTTATTAGTGAACATCTTCTTGATATATGCAGGGCACCCCCAGGGCATCACATGTCTAAGAGCTGGCTTCTTGCCATACCATATCTCATATGACGTCTTTTTAACTGATTTGGAAGGAACCATATTCAAAACATATGTCGAGGTTTGTAAAGCATATCCCCAAAGGTATGTTGGTAAAGCTGAAAAACTCATCATGGATCGAACCATATCAAGTAGGGTTCGATTTCTCCTCTCGGCAGCACCATTCATTTGTGGTGTTCCAGGAGGTGTCCATTCTGAATGAACTTCATGTAGCTTCAAGTAATATAGAAATTATTTACTTAAGTATTCACCCCCTCGATCAGATCGAAGAGTCTTGTTGTTTCTCCACTTCACACTTGTACTCCTTGAACTTTTCGAAAGCCTCAGATTTGTGTTTCATAACATATCCATACCTTGTCAAGTCGTCTGTGAAAGTGATGAAATAAGAGAAACCTCCTCTAGCTTGAGTCGATAATGGTCCACATACGTCAGTATGTACCAACTCAAGCACCTCATTGGCTCATATCATCTTTCCAGAAAGAGGCTTATTGGTCATCTTACCTTTCAAACAAGATTCACAGTTACCATAAGATTCTAAGTCAAATGGTTCGAGGTAGTTGAGTTTCTTTAACCTTTCTATCATTGTTTGATTGATATGACCAAGTATACAATGCCACAAGTAGGTAGAATTTCTTTTACTTATTTTAGCTCGTTTGTTTTGTATATTGAAATTTTCTCGACTACAATTTAGTGTATACAATTCATTCACAAGAGGCGCAATTCCAAATACAACATCATTAAAAGACAATACTATACTGTCATTAAATATGTTTGAGGAAAAACCCTCCATGTCTAAAATTGGAATGGAAATAATGTTCCTCGTTAACAAAGGTACATAAAAACAATTGTTCAACACTAAGCATTTGTCAGAAGGTAAATATAATCTATAAGTTCCCATGCACTCAGCATCAACTCGTGCTCCATTTCCAACGCGCAGGTCCACCTCTCTCGGTCCGACCTTTCTGGTGTCAGCTAGCCCCTGCACATTTGTACAAATGTGTTAGCCACAAACGGTATCTAGTACCAGGAATGAGAATTATTTATAGATAGATTTATTTCAATTACATACATACCTTGTCCACTAGAGGCTGAAGCACCAGGTGCCTTCCCTACTCCTGGAGCAGTGCAATCTTTCTTCCAACGTCTCTTCCTATTGCAATTCATGCACATATCCTTAGCCGGGATTACCTTCTTCTTCTTCACCTTTCCCTTGGGCTTCATTGCTAAGGGCGCAACGATAGTTTTGCCCTTCTTCTTCTGTCATTCCTTACCTTTCGGTTTGGGATAACTAGAGGAGCTTACCATGAGCACAGTTTTGCCCTTGGAAATTGAAGATTCAAAAGTCTTTAGCATATTATGCAACTCCGGCAGATTCGCTTTAGTTCCATTCATGTTGTAGTTAATGATGAAACTCTCAAACGAACGAGGAAGTGAATTTAGGATGAGCGTGAAAACAACACTACTATGTAGATCAATATCAATTGAGGCCAACCTTTCATTTAGCTCTATCATCTTTAGCACGTGTTGAGACACTTGACCCCATTCGATCAACTTACACTTAAAAAGTTCTATTAACAGCTCGTATTCCAGTGTCTGGGACGGAGAGTCATAGAGGCTCTTCAAATATCAAAGCATCTCGTTAGGACACATGTTTTCATGTCGCCTTTGCAGTTCCACTGACATGGAAGATAGCATAACGCATTGTGCAGACATGACATCATCAAGATGCTTTTAATAAGCAACCTTGTCAAAAGCAGCATACTCAGCAGAGTCTTCTGCAGACACTGTGGGGAAAA
This sequence comes from Przewalskia tangutica, assembly GCA_029844215.1. Classification (NCBI taxonomy): domain Eukaryota; kingdom Viridiplantae; phylum Streptophyta; class Magnoliopsida; order Solanales; family Solanaceae; genus Przewalskia; species Przewalskia tangutica. Next base: position 5,708,376 of record CM056720.1, read on the forward strand.
TCTTGTACAATACATATTCAATTTTCTCTTACCTTAGGACAATCCTAAGATTCCTAAGTCATTCAAGATAATTCAGTCCGGTGAGCTTGTTCATTTTCATTAGCATTTTTAGTGATAGACTCGACATTCTGAAGATATGAAGAATTAGATAGACATGAAAATACAATCAAAATTTATTTCCCTATTATACACATTCATTTTAGGCTAATTTAACATGGTAGTTTATTTAATTAGCTACCACTATTTTAGCATACTTCTATGACCCCAAGGTAGAATACAGACCTAAAATCATTTTAAGGTCATAATGAGCGAATATCCAAACCTATGCTATATCCGCATTTGCTTTGGATGATAACTTCAATAGCACATTTTGGTAGGTCTTAAACCAATTGACTCTTGGTTGATTAAATAATTCATTTTTAATCATGCGTCCTTAGATTAGTCCGACACTTTGGCGCCAAGATTTGTCTAAGCAATTCAACCCCATTACACGATTGCGTTTATGTATCTAAGTAAACTTGACCTTTGCGAGCAAACACTTTGGTGTAAATACCCACAAAGGTTTCTCATCTACTTTTACATTTAACACATCTATGAATTCAAGGCCGAATTCAATAACCACCTTTTGCGAGCAAACACTTTGATTGCCACATTTTTCAAGGCCGAATTCAATAACCAAACACGCCACATTTAAGGCTCAATACAATAACCAATCAAAGGGGATTACACGCCTTACAATACGTGTAAAATTCCGCCCCACAATTAATACCAACTAAGTCCTTAATCAAGGTCATTCTCGGCTAACTTATTCAATAACACAAAGTTCTTTCCAATTCTTTTTCAATCCAACTTCTTAGGTCTAACATGTTATATAGTCATAAACAACTTAGCAATTATAACCACCTTAATCAACTCTTTAGATAACATGCGACGACTAAACTAGTAACTAAATTGAATTACAAACTTAAAGGCTAAATCATGCAACTTTCGGATTCCATCCAAATATTCCATAACACATATCATTCTTCATAATATAATCCACATGATCATTTCTAACTATTACAACATGAAATCTTGAATTATAATAGCAATGCGGAGATTATTACCTCCTTAAGCTCAAAATGATCCAAAATCCTAAGTCGATCCTTAGCAACTCAAATCTTTTTCTTGACGTTCCAATCCGCTATTTGCAACCCTTAGAAGCTTGTGAAAAACTCCTCTTCTATTTCCAACTTCAAAGTTGAAGAACACCCTGGGTTTCCGCCTTGCGACTAACGTAAAAATGCGGTTTTTCCGGGATCTTTCTATTGAGATATCCTTACAATACCCTTAGGAACCTTGGGTTAAAGTATTGTGAATAATTATCCACAATTGCAAAAAAATTCTCTCTTGAACCCCTCTTGGCCGAGAGCTCTTAATGTCAAAGCTCAATTTCTCTAAAAAAATTCTAAGTGTTAAGACATTGTCTTGCACTAGTTGTGTATATATAAAACAATGGATGGCTTAGATTATAACACTTGAGTGGCTAGGATGAAGAACATTTAATACATAGCCAAGTGGACAAGTTGACTAGTCAATTTTCTCAAGCTAGCAAGACTTATTCATCTTCAATGGTCAATGACCATTTTACCCTTGCTTCAATTTTGTCCAAGACCAATGTGGGGGGGGTGTGCCACGTGTCACCCTCCCATTCGTCCATAAAATTCTGTAACCCTCGTGGGTCCCACAAAACGTAAAATTCCTCGGGTGGGCCCCACATGACCAAATCCGTAAAAATAAATTTCCATAATGATAATAAGTTCCATACTCTTCAAATAATGCCTTTTGAGAATGTAATTCTCACCAACGAACATTTTTCCTTTCCGACGTTCGGAAAATTTTCCGTCGGAAAAACAATTCTTCCTTTCGTACCATTTTCAAGTCTTGTGTTCCCTACTTACATTCTCTTAAACATACCCTTGAATTACGGGGTGTAACATTCTTCCCCCCTTAGAAACATTCATCCCCGAATGTTCTTTCGGAGTCCAATCTAATTAGATAGCGACATAGTCTCCTTTTACTACACCCTTCATACAACATACGCGCCTACGGCCACATAACAATACTTATACTAAGATGTCAACCTTGGCACTCACGGCCAACTAGTCCATACTCATAATGACCTTAAAGTCTCATAAACATCTCTACTAGGTCTATTAGTGTCCGACGATCAGATCATCACCGGGCAAATCTCATATACCCGCTCAGCTACCACCCCAAACACTCACGGGTGTAGTTACCTCGAAAGATTCTTATGGATTCAGGCTCTATTCCTTTACACTTGGTTGCCATCTTCCTTACTGGTCGTACTTTTTCCTTACTTTCAACTCATACTAGCATACATACATAACTTCCTTACCGATTCTGGCCCCCAATCTTTTGGAGTCACTCTTTTAAACAACATAAGGCCATTTCCGGCTTTCACGACCTGGTTCCGGTGGAACGCGTCCACGAACCCGTAAAACAATTAACTAAACTTGGGTCTTGCACCCTCGTGACCCTGTCACGTAGCGGAACTACTACCAACTGATCCCACTCTATTTCAGGCTATGGGGCGACCCGTAACAGGTACTCACCCCGACCCGCCGTCGCACTTAACTCTTATCCTTGGGCTGACTTAAATTTTTACTACCCGAGAAGACCTTATATACCTAAGGTCTCAGCGGTTATTAATACTCTTAGGCTCGCAATTTCCATGCTCCAAGTGTACCTTACGCACTTCAGCAACGGTACAATAACTTCTCATAATACCATAATCGTGTCGTCTTGATCACAACAACCATTACTTACTCTATACTGACCTCATCCGTACAATTCTCTTAAGCCTACCACGTAGCTTAATATATTAACATGGTATTCCATTAAGTTTCTTAACATGACTTCTTAAGGGTTCACTGCCCTATCAGACAACTCATCCTTTCCCAATTATCTCAAAATAAAACATAAGACTTTGGCGAGAATTCATTAACTGTTCCATACCTTCCCGGTATCTAGTTAGTCTTTACCAACTCTTGGTAATCTAAAATCATTCTAGGCAACACGCGTCTGACCCTCATACATAACTCCGTATAGATGTATGTCACAATACCCACTATACTATAATCATTACCAACCCGGATACGCAATCCACATAGTCCTTCCTGGGTCACTGCTGCCTTTCTCGTAGCTGCAATCAACATAACTCGTTAGGAAGAGACGACCCTAACAACACAGATCTATCGCACGATCTCAGAGTGAGAAGAATGGAAACCAATCCTAAATGTTCTGCAGCCTCCTGATTATAGATGTGGTGCACAACACACCGATAATCAAGACTCTACTAGACACGGTCTGTAGACACTTTCCGAGGACTAACTACTCTGATACCACTTTGGTCACGACCCGACCCCGGGCCGCGACTGGTGCCCTACCTGGGTACCATTATATTCATACAACAATATAAACTGCGGAAGATAAATAACACTTTTTTTCTTTTATCAAGAACTAAGGCCAAGCCGATAAGGCTTCCATAACATAAAAACTTCCCGAAAGGGTCTACACTGTTTAATAATGTAAAAACAACTCTAGCCAGTCCAGCCCACAGATGAATACAGACCTCTAAGATTTGGACAAATACTATGACGGGACAAGGCCCCGTACCACTTCGAATATACATAACCATGACGACAAGCTCAAACATTGGAGCCATCTCAAATGTTGAACCAGATCCTAAGCTCGCGGATCCACAATCACACCTAAACTGCGGACATTTAACGCAGCCCGAAGCTGGTCAAGACAACAGTGCGAATATGGAACGGAAAATAAGGTACAGTAAACAAATCATAACTGTACAAAAGAATGACAGAGGCAAGTATAAAAAGGGTAAATACCAGATCCTACCGTGTCATTACCATCTCGTGAACTTAATCGTACCTTATTATCTTTTCCCATTTTTACATAAAAGTTATAGTCACATTCTTACGTACATGCTCAGGAAAAACCGTCAAGTTCATTACCATATAACTTACTTACCTTGCATAACATAATCCGACCCTTTATGGAGGGACGCCTATACTGCTCGACCCAATCTGGGACGCGATAAAGTCACATAAGTCTGCCCATAGAGGTATACTGCCCGGCCCATTCCTGGGACGCGATAATGTCATATAGTCTGCCCATAAAGGTATACTGCCTGACCCATTTCTGGGACGCGATAATGTCATATAGTCTGCCCATAAAGGTATACTGCCCGACCCATTTCTGGGACACGATAATGTCATATAGTCTGCCCATAAAGGTATACTGCCCGGCCCATTTCTGGGACGCAATAATGTCATAATAAAATTCGAGAATTTAACCCAACGTACTACGTACCTCTACTCCTTTAGAATGACTCTTTTTCAAATGAAACTTCCAAGATACTAATAACCGTATTATCAAGTCATATATATTTTCAAAGACAAGTCACATTACCTTTTAGAAATACAATTATAGGCTTCTAAATCACGTGACTTGTTTCTTTAAAACCTTAAGCAATTGGTACCATTAAAACAATTTGCCCTTCTTTATTTCAATTCATTTCTTTGCTTACATTACTGAAGAAAACCATTCTTTTAATCTTCCATAAAGTTGTTATAACCAACTTCCCATAAAGTCGTTATAACTATTTATGTCTTAGACAAATTTATTCCTTTTATAACCAAGAGACATATACTTTCAAATCAAATCACATAACTTTCAAAATACTTCAAGTCTCTTAACTTTTAAGAAAACAAGTTTCTTAACTTTAGAATGACAAGAAATCAATACTTTCCAAATCAAGTATTCTATACTTTTAAATCAATTCATTTCTTCCTTTAAGAATCAAGTCTCATAACTTGAAAATAAAGTCCCTTAACCTTTTAAAAATTTGAGGTTCATAGTCTTGAAACTCCATACGTAAATTCTTATAAATTAAGTAACATATACTTTGGTGCGTTGTGAATAAGTTATACTTATTTATAACGATCTTAATCAAGTATCCATGATCTAGAAAATGTAATACAATTTTGTCTTATCTTAGCTTCTATGCAGATGGAGAATTCTACTCATTTTAACTTAATTGATTGTCATTACATTTTCCTTTATTAACGTTGCAATGGCTTGTTCGATACTTATTCTCATTTGTGTCGTAACTTAGCCAAGTCAACTTGGCCCCAAATATCTCATAACGACTCTTACCAACATCCCCCATAAGACTTGGTAAGAACTTATGATAACTTAGACATAACCTTTACGTACAGTAAATCAACATACATACCTCTTAACTTCTAAGAGTAGAAGGAATCATGAAATAGTACCACATGTATATTCCATACATAGAATCATTTCAAAAGAAGGAAGAGGTTCACATACCTCGCGACGATTATCGACAAATAGCAAAATGCTCCGAAGTACTTCAACCTTGATAGATATTCCATCCTTCAAGTAGAATACGCTATTCTTAGTAATTCAACCTATAATGGCCATAATACGTCCATTAAACCTCTAGTTTCAAACGTAGAATATTCTAAGTGCAAAGTCACTAAATTCTACGGAAAATCGGACAGCACTTACTTTGTTTCTACATACTTTTCCACCTTTTTCAAGGCCGAATTCAATAACCAAACACGCCACATTTAAGGCTCAATACAACAACCAATCAAAGGGGATTACACGCCTTACAATACGTGTAAAATTTCGCCCCACAATTAATATCAACTAAGTCCTTAATCAAGGTCATTCTCGGCTAACTTATTCAATAATACAAAGTTCTTTCCAATTCTTTTTCAATCCAACTTCTTAGGTCTAACATGTTATATGGTCATAAACAACTTAACAATTATAACCACCTTAATCAACTCTTTAGATAACATGCGACGACTAAACTAGTAACTAAATTGAATTACAAACTTAAAGGATAAATCATGCAACTTTCGGATTCCATCCAAATATTCCATAACACATATCATTCTTCATAATATAATCCACATGATCATTTCTAACTACTACAACATGAAATCTTGAATTATAATAGCAAGACGGAGATTATTACCTCCTTAAGCTCAAAATGATCCAAAACCCTAAGTCGATCCTTAGCAACTCAACTCCTTTTCTTGATGTTCCAATCCGCTATTTGCAACCCTTAGAAGCTTGTGAAAAACTCCTCTTCTATTTCCAACTTCAAAGTTGAAGAACACCTTGGGTTTCCGCCTTGCGACTAACGTAAAAATGCGATTTTTCCGGGATCTTTCTATTGAGATATCCTTACAATACCCTTAGGAACCTTGGGTTAAAGTATTGTGAATAATGATCCACAATTGCAAAAATTTTCTCTCTTGAACCCCTCTTGGCCGAGAGCTCTTAATGTCAAAGCTCAATTTCTCTAAAAAATTTCTAAGTGTTAAGACATTGTCTTGCACTAGTTGTGTATATATAAAACAATGGATGTCTTAGATTATAACACTTGAGTGGCTAGGATGAAGAGCATTTAATACATAGCCAAGTGGACAAGTTGACTAGTCAATTTTCTCAAGCTAGCAAGACTTATTCATCTTCAATGGTCAATGACCATTTTACCCTTGCTTCAATTTTGTCCAAGACCAATGTGGGGGGGTGCCACGTGTCGCCCTCCCATTCGTCCATAAAATTTCGTAACCCTCGTGTGTCCCACAAAACGTAAAATTCCTCGGGTGGGCCCCACATGACCAAATCCGTAAAAATAAATTTCCATAATGATAATAAGTTCCATACTCTTCAAATAATGCCTTTTGAGAATCTAATTCTCACCAACGAATATTTTTCCTTTCCGACGTTCGGAAAAACAATTCTTCCTTTCGTACCCTTTTCAAGTCTTGTGTTCCTTACTTACATTCTCTTAAACATTCCCTTGAATTACGGGGGTGTAACAATTATTGCCTTGCTTAAGTTCGAATTTGCAATGACTGATTTGGGGAAGCTGAGTATTTTTTGGGAATATCAGTGACCATGTCTGTCAATCATATGTTCTTGTGTCAACGTAAGTATGCAGAAGAGATTGTGTACAGGGCTAAGATGGCAAATTGCAAAGAGGTTCCTACTTCAGTTGATTCTAAATCTAAGCTCAGTGCCATGGATGGTGCCCCGGTCTCTGATCCTACTCTGTATAGGAGCCTTGCAGATGCACTTCAGTAACTCACCTTCACCAGGCCAGACATAGCTTATGTTGTTCAGCAGGTGTGCTTATTCATGCATGCCCCCAGAGAGTCTCATTTCACTCCTCTTAAGCGTATCATTCGATACATTAAGGGCACTCTTGATTATGCTTTGCACATATACCCCTATGCTCCAAACATATTGCTTTCATATACGGATGCAGATTGAGCAGAGTGTACGGACACGCGACGCTCCACCTCCGGCTTTTGTGATTTTTTAGGGGATAATCTGATTTCTTGGTCTGCCAAGCGACATGCTACCCTATCTCGCTCCAGTGTCGAGGCTGAATACAGAGGCATTGCAAATGTAGTTGCTGAGATTTGTTGGCTCAGAAATTTACTGTTAGAACTTCAGTGTCCTTTGCGTCAGGCATCTATTGTGTACTGTGATAACATCTCTGTCATCTATTTGTCTCATAATCCGGTTCAACATCAGCGAACCAAGCACATTGAGATAGACCTACACTTTGTTCGTGAGAAAGTTGCACTAGGCCATGTCAGAATGTTACATGTTCCATCATCCTATCAGTATGCAGATATATTTAACAAAGGACTTCCCAGACAGTTATTTCTTGACTTCAGATCCAATCTCAGCGTCCGGCCTCCTCCCGCTCCGACTGAAGGGACGTGTAAACATGTATATTATAGAAACAATTGTATCCCTACCCATAATTAGAATATTTCCATATATTGTGTAAATATAATTATGGTAAGACTAGGATTCTTCTTTTGTATAAGTTTAAGATTCCTATTGTATAAGGGATGAACATTGTACTATATATATATTTAGATATTAATGAAAGACTCTCAAGAGAGATTAATATCATCTTACACCAAAAAATTTGTGCCTAATCAAATACGCCACAAAAATTAGAAATTGAGAAGTTATTTAGGTATTACTCATCATAAACAAGTCTAAGCTACATAATTATCCTTTTAATAGGTACCAATAAGAGTTGTAGTGTAGTGGTAACTAGTCTTTCATCCTTAATTAGAAGTTTCAGATTCAAACCTTATTGCCATTCTGAGTATGTAGTCATTTTTAGTAGGAAAATTTTACCCTCAATTTAAAACTTTTCCACTCGAATCCAAAAACATCGAGCCCTATGAGTATGAAATTGTCTTTATTAGAGATAATTTACTCCTAATTTGAAACCTTTTGACGCGATTCCAAATCCAATCAAACCTAAATATCAGTACCAAACTTAAAAAAATCAATTTTTTCCCCAAGTAGAAATAATATGGTACTAGTTTCCGTTAATCTAGTTTACTATTACTTTTCTTCATAATATTTAATCTATAATATTATTTTGACTTCTTTACTTTCATCAATTTTATTTGATAATCTTTAGTAGGGCTGGCTAGTGGGTCGCCGACCGACTCGTCCGGTCCCCACCCCGACACGACCCCGTTATAAAAAAAAAGCGGGGCCAGGCTCGAACAGGCGGGGCGGTATGGTCCCGCCGACCCGACCCGCCAGCCCCGATCCCGCCCGATCCCGCCCCGACCCCCGATCCGCCCCAATCCCGCCTGGCTGACTTTGCACAAAATAGCGGTTGTCCAACGACCATTTTACATTTCGTCAGTTGACAACGGCCATTTTAGGCTCCCCTCCCCAACCCCTACCCCTTTATATTTATTTTTAACCCCTATAAATACCTCATTCCTCTTCTTATTATTGTCACAAATCTTTCTACTCTCTAATCTCTCAATCAATCTCTAATTCTATACAACATTGTCTACATATTCAATCTATTTATTAATTTGAGAATTAGGAGTGAAGTTGGCAACTAGCTTGAGGATTATCTATCGAGCAAAGTTTCAATTTTCAACCTCTCGATTACACGTCGACTCTACGCGTCGGCGTTTGGTACATTCGTTCTCATTAAATTATTATTTTGTCTTTATTTCATTTAGCACATTTAATTTCATTATCTTTAACTATTTATTAGCATAATTAAAATGAAAGGACTAAGAGGCGTGTTGGGTAAGGGTAAAGGGTCGCTTCTTCTAGTAGGGGTGGTAACAAGGGCAAGTACTTCTTCTAGTATTCTGTTCCAAATTATTCCTAGACAAGATGATTTTATAGATCCCAAATGTTTCTGAAATACCATATGATCTTGACACAAATGATTATCCTGAAATTGAAGAAGATTTTAATTTAGATGACACTCTAGTTGATGATACACCTACTAATGAAGATGATGATACACCCACTAGTGAAATGCCTCATATCCCCCCTACTATGAGACGAGGTCCAGAAACGACCATTAAAATCGGTTGTATGGAAATATTTTGTGAGGACGTAGCTAATCAAGTAGTTGTATGTAAAACTTGTAAAAATGTTTATTCTTTTAAAATCGACAAGGTCACGGTGGGACGGGGTGTTTAGGAAGACACCTATTGCAAAAACACAAAGCCTTGCATGCTCAATACATGATTGAAAAAGAAGGTGAGAAGACGTCCTCTCAATCGGGACAAGGTTCACATACTATCGTCCCGAGAAAGTACAGGTCAAATTAACCCTACATGACGGGGAGTTGTAGGCTCTAAATACGATAAACATAAAGATAGGAAGCACTAGCAAAATTAGTCACTTTGTGGAGGGTTTGCCTTTTCATTTCTGAATCTCCGGTTTTATTCATTATATTAGAGATATGTATAATCCAGCATATAAAGGTTTTCCTAGATCAACTGTTAAAAGAGATGTATTTAAATTTGCATGAATATCAACGATATTTACGTTATGCATTATATCATTTAAATTGCAAAGTCGCTTTAACTTCGATATAGTCGTAGTACTAACGACCATGATTATTTAACTAGAACTTTGTCATTGGATAGATTATAAATGGTCTATGCAAAAACGTATTTTAGCATATAGATATATAGATAGTAGGCACACTGGTGAGTTTATTTCTGAAAATATTTATTCAGTATGTGATTATTACGGAATAACCGATAAAGTTATGAGTATTACATTAGATAATGCATCTTCTAACAATTCTGCTATTAGTATTTTAAGAGATGTTTTAACTCCGTATTTTCCAAAACATTTTCATATCAAATGTGCGTGTCATATTTATAACTTAGTTGTAAAGGATGGTCTTTCACTTTTTCAAGATATTCTTGAAAAAATACAATTTGCTATACACTTTATTTTTAAAAATAATAGAATTCAACAGAGAAAAGAATATAAAAAAACTTGCCACGATTGTGGACTATCTTACAGAAAAATTCCCGAAGAAGTACCAACTAGGTGGAATTCTTTATATGACCAACTAGTTGTTGCTTATGACTATAGAAAACCTATTACTTTATTTTTTAACGCTCATAATCAAAATCCAAATGATATGATTGTGGATACTGATTGGGAGAAAATTAGAGAACTTATTGTATTTTTAGAAAATTTTCAACGAGCAACAAAAGAATTTTCTACTTTATATTATCCTACTATTTCAACTATGTTGTTTTATATAGCTATAATATTTTTACTTCTTAAAGAATATATGGAAAAACACCTTATCTTGCAACTATTAAAAAAATGTTTATGAAATTAAAGAAATATTTTATTCCTATTCCCCCTATTTATATTATTGGTGTTGTATTAAACCCGACTATTAAAGTAGACGGTTGTAAAAGTCTTATTCAAAATATTTATACTGTATGGACGCACTACCACCTCCAACTCCCAAAAATTTTAATGTTGAGCCACTATTGAACTAACGCTAGAAGAAGTGTTGAATAGCGTAGAGGATGAATGCAAAAAGTATATCGGCATTACCAAGAAAGTGCTAGTAACCAACCGACTTTTGTACCATCTTCTTCTTCAACACAACCTAAAAAGACAAGCGGTTTACGTGGCTAGGCAGTATTAATTCTATTGAAAGCCTCGTAAATAGAATGTGCGGTGGTATGATGCTAATCAAATTAGTGAGTTCGATGTTTTGTTTTGCAGGTAATTTACCTTACCAAGCGATTATCAATGAAGAAGGAAAGGAAGACTTCATTGAAATATTGGAGCGAATGAGAAGACATTTCCGACACTTTCAATGATGGCCCGAGATATTTTGAACATTGGCGTCAATCGCTTCGAAAGCGCTTTTTCTGAGCAGATTTCAAATAGGAAACGCAGACACTCATTAGCGGAGACTTGGAGATGGCGGTATTATTCGAGATTGGATACGAGCGGAGTGAAGGAGTGCGATCGACGAGATTAACGAAGAAGAAGGCGACAACTACAACGACATTTTATCGAAGGCATGAGTAGCGGCGTGGAACAATTTGATCAAGATATACCAATTCCAACCGAAGAACCACAAGAAATTATAAAGAAATTAGAAAAAATATTTTCAAATTGGTAATTTATTTCATTGCAATTTTTAAATTTTTCTATGTATCTCACTCTTTTGCAATATTTTTCAACAACAGTACACTACAATGTAATTTTGAATCTTGTATATTTGATATTTCAATGAAATTAATAATATAAGAGGCCTAAAACAAAATTTGGGATGTTTTTTTACACTATTCTTGTCTTTGTTTTTATTTAGTTTATAACTTTATACTTTATAGTTTATACTTTATACTTTATTAGTTTATAAATATATTATATATATGAGTATAATACTATAATACTATAATTATAAATTATAATACTATAATACTATAATTATAAATTATAATACTATAAGTCTATAATATTATAGTATATGACTATGTATATGACATTATGACAAATATATGTTAATGCTACTTTGTTAGTACTTAGTAATTTAGTATTTTTAATTTAGTGAAAAAATTAAAAAAAAAAAAACACAAAACCCGCCAACCCGTCTCCGGCCCGACTGGGCCTACCTCTACCCAACGGACCGGGACCGGACGGACACGCAGATGGTCCCGCCCGACCGACTCTCCAGTTCGCCCTCGACCGACCGCCATTTTCCCGCCCACTCGCCCCGCCCCGCCTAAACCCGACTCGGTGGGCTGACGCCCACCGCCAGCCCTAATCTTTAGTGTGATATTCTTTAGGGATAAAATATGCGTACCCGCCTCTTCAAACTCTACTCGTAAAATTACACCGGGTAAGTTGCTATTTGTTGTGGTTTCATTTGACCAAAAAACAAAAAAGGAGGAAGAATGGTGTTTAAGTAAATAACACAAATAAGAGGGGCAAGAAAATGAAGTGAAACGCGAGTCAGGAGGAGCCAGGTGTATAATTATAAAAAGAGGTGACTGAACACACTGTATCCTTACCACCACCCACATGCCACATTCCCTTCTTTCTCTCTCAGAAAATTAAAATTAAATTATTTTTTCAGCTGTAATATAAATTTACAGAACAAATAAAGGACCACTTGCAACAAAGATCACAAACCCTAGAATTGTTTGAATCTTATATATTTTGATCGGGTTTGCTGATCAATTTGAATTCACTGTTACACATTTTCTCCTTTATTCTCTCCAGAAGTTTCTATTGCAGAAAAAGGTGCGTTTTTTTTTGGAATTTTCTCTCAAATTATTGATTTTTTTGGTGTTGATCTGCAAGTTTGTGTAATAATTGAGGTATAATGTTGGGAAAGACGTTCGGTTTTGTTGTTTATAATGGAATGTGGAAAATTTAAGGTTCAGATCTGTTTTTGTTCTAATAGTGCATGGTTAAATTTCGTTTTTCTAGATATTGTAAAGGTTTTTGTTTGTTTTTGAGGAATTTTTCGTTGACATTCTATGATATATTTTGCAGAAATGTGAGTTAAGTCTGCGTACAACAGACTTGTGGTCCGGCCCTTCCCTACGAACGCCGCACATAACAGAAATTTAGTGCACCTGTCTTTTTTTATTCTATGAAATATTTGAGATATTATCTCCATTTCAAATTGAATGAAGTTGTTATTTTCAATTTGGAAATCAGTTACTTAATTATTATTTTTGGGAATGAAACTCTAGATGTAATAGAAATTAATAAAACAACGTTGCAATTTTTTTTTTATTATGGATATTAAAAAAATGAGAGATAATGGTAAAAAACACCATAAAATATCACTTTTTTGCTAGTTTCCTACCTACTTGAACTATCACGTGTCAAAGCGTAACTTTCCACTCCTTTCCTTTTAAAGCTCCGTTCCTGGTCGAGCTGCTTCGCTCCTCGAACAATTGAATCAGAAGTCAAGATATTCACACCCACGCATAAATAATAAAACTGGTGTCATATTATAGAATTAAATGTGGTGCTGAATTTGTGAACTTTGTTGACATTCATTCATGTTTTGAATTTGTGAAATTGTGGTGCTGGTTTGGTTGCCTTGGGACAGTGAAAAGATTGAGTGGTTTAATCCACAGAGGTGCTGGAAAATGAAACTTTTGGAAGCTTTTTTTGGTTCAATATTGTGGAATTGTGCTCCCGTTTGGCCATAGATTTTGGGAAAAACATAGTTTGTTCATGGAATTTGATCAGTTTTTGAAATATTTTGAAGACAATCTTTCAAGTGACCAGTTCTTGGGTGAAACTTTTCTTCCACTCACAAAACTTCAATTTTTTTTTCAAGATTAATGCATCTCTTTTATTCAAGTTTCACAAACTCTATGTCCAAACACTAGTTGTTAATTAGTTCTATAAGGCTATTAGGTGAAAGTTGAAAACTTGAAACTTTATTATTGATTTGGGGGTTATGGTTCAAGCCTATCAAAAGCCTGTTGTTTCAGTGGGATGCAAACGTTTATTACCTGAAACTTTATTATTGTTTTCGGGGTTATCGTTCACGCCTATCAAAACCTTGTTGTTTCAGTGGGGTGCGTTTATTGCCTGAAACTTTATTATTGATTTGGGGGGTTATAGTTCACGCCTATCAAAACCTTGTTGTTTCAGTGGGTTGCAAACATTTATTGCCTGAAACTTTATTATTGATTTGGGGGGTTATCGTTCACGCCTATCAAAACCTTGTTGTTTCAGTGGGGTGCAAATCTTTATTGCCTGAAACTTTATTATTGATTTGGGGGGTTGTCGTTCACGCCTATCAAAAGCCTGTTGTTTCAGTGGGCTGCAAACGTTTATTGCCTGAAACTATATTGATTTGGGGGGTTATCGTTCACGCCTATCAAAAGCCTGTTGTTTCAGTGGGCTGCAAACATTTGTTGCCTGAAACTTTATTATTGATTTAGGGGTTATGGTTCACGTCATGCCTATCAAAGCCTGTTGTTTCAGTGGGCTGCAAACGTTTATTACCTGAAACTTTATCATTGATTTTGGGGGTTATGGTTCATGCATATCAAAGCCTGTTGTTTCTGTTGGCTGCAAACGTTAATTTCACTAGAACCATTATAAAAGTTCAAGCTTTTTTCAGTTGCTACTTAAAGAAATTTTAGATTCTTGAAATTCTTTGGCTGATTTGGAGATAGAGTGATATGTTACTTTCTTGGTGTTGCAGGAGGAACAGTGTCACTCTTTGATCTGTTTTGGTGTTCGTTCCTGAATACGCAATAAATTTGAACGAAGAGAGACTTCCGTTCCAGTATATTATATTTTGATCATGATGGCCGCTGCTGCTACTGGAGCACTCTTCCCTGCTTCTAATCCACCTCCTGACTCTGGAGCAAAAACGCCTGGAAATTTAGCAGGAAGTCTTCCTGGAAGTATAGATGCACGGGGGCTTAATGTCAAGAAGCCTGCTTTTGGGAGCCTACAAGCTAAGGCCAATGCACAAGCTCCTCCTAAGGTGAATGGAACAAAGGTAGGCGTTATGGATGGCTTCAAGACCGACGATGAGGTGATTTCTTCACATCATCCAAGGACCTTTATCAACCAGTTGCCTGATTGGAGCATGCTCCTTGCCGCCATCACAACAATTTTTTTGGCTGCTGAGAAGCAATGGATGATGCTTGATTGGAAGCCAAAGCGTCCTGATATGCTCGCTGATCCATTTGGATTAGGAAAAATTGTGCAGGATGGCTTTGTTTTCCGTCAAAATTTCAGCATCAGGTCCTATGAAATAGGGGCTGACAGGACTGCGTCTATAGAAACGATGATGAATCATTTACAGGTATTCTAGGCTTTCATTTACATTTGATAAAGAATTATTGACTTGAAGTTGTAAAAGCATCTTTGTTTGATACATTCACGAGCTTGAATTGGTTCTGCAGGAAACTGCTCTTAATCATGTCAAGAGTGCGGGACTCATGCATGGTGGGTTTGGATCAACTCCAGAAATGTCCAAGAGAAATTTGATCTGGGTCGTTACCAAAATGCAGGTTGTGGTGGACCGTTATCCAACTTGGTAAGTTTCTGCTCCTACATGGATGAGATTACTTCTCTGACATATTGTATTAGATAAAGTCTGTTGAGGTACTAGAAAGGGTTAAGCAGAAGTTCACCAGTTTTTGGAACAGTCTTTGTTGATCAATGTTTAGGGCAATTCGAGATTGAGTGTCATACTCCAGATTTGTCATTTGTATTTAATAAAAACTTCCTCCAACGCGCGCTCTACCTACCAAGGTAGAGTTAAGATCTGCGTACACTCTACCCTCACAGACCCCACGTTGTGGGATTTCACTGGGTATGTTGTTGTTGTTGTTCCTCCAACGCACACGGTGTAATGTGCTTAACCTCAAGTCAATTTCTCGTGTAGTCTTAGGGTCTCTTTGTAGCATTTTGCTATTGTGTGATATGAGGAATCACTTTGATGAAGTTGAATTTAATTTGATTCCTTTATGTTAATATCCTCAAATTCTTTAGGAACATGGCCAATTTAAATTGGAAAATCTTGTTTTACATAATCAGAAATCTCTCAAGCTCTTTTAGGTGCCAAGTAACCTCCATCGTTGATTGGTTTGCTCATTTGCTATCTAGCTACTAAGCATTTAATTTCCCCCATTGTGAATTACAGTTATGCAGGCTAATCATAGGAGAAGTATTAGGTTTTCTTACATTTGTTGTATAGTTCAAGATCTGAAACCTATTTCGGATCTGTTGGGGGTTATTCTTTATTTTACTGATCTCCCTGTGATATTTCAAACACCATGTGCACAGTTTCTTTGATAAGTGAAAAGATGAAAATATGGGGATTTTTTGACTGATTTCTTTTTCACAGGGGTGATGTTGTTCAAGTAGACAGTTGGGTAGCTGCATCAGGGAAAAATGGTATGCGGAGAGATTGGCTTGTTCACGACAGTACTACAGGGGATGTATTGATGAGAGCTTCCAGGTAGGGGCATTATTGTTTAATCTACTTCAGTTTGGTTATATTTTGACACAACGAACGTGTAGAAGAATATTATTCAGCTATCTTCAACGTAAAATGATCTTATCATTCCCACTTAGGCTTGTCTCTATGTGGTTGAAACCTTCTCATTGGATTTGTTTGTTTTGTGACCTTGTCATAGCTCCTGATGTTTTCTGCAGTTTTGGTAGCCAACATGAAGCACTTGATGATCTATTCATTGTTTCATAATTGTTATTTCTTTTGTTTCCATTTACTTGCAGCCTATGGGTGATGATGAATAAGGAGACGAGGAGATTATCTAAAATACCAGAGGAAGCTCGGGCTGAAATTGAAGGTCATTTTGTTGATTCACCTCCTGTTATTGATGATGACAGCAGGAAGTTACCAAAACTTGACGAGACAACAGCAGACTACGTTCGAACTGGTTTAACTGTAAGTAGAAGAATTCATCATTGGTGACTTTATCGCATCTAACGGCATCATGTTAATATCTTCTGATTGTTGAAATTTACAGCCAAGATGGAGTGATTTAGATGTTAACCAGCATGTTAATAATGTCAAGTACATTGGCTGGATTCTTGAGGTAAATCCTCTACACTTTCCTCCTTTCTAAATTAAAATTTTCTCCTTATTGCTTGTAATATATTATGATTTATAATTAAGGTATGTAGCATACTATATGAGTTTAGGTTTCATCATATTCTAGAATTGCGAGGACAATGCAGAAAGAAAAGGAAAACTAAAAGATTGTGTGCACACACCAACCAACCAATTTCCACATTCTTGGATTTGAGGTATTATTGGGTATCCTGAGGTTTCAGATAGAAGCCAAAATACATCCAGTGATGTGTGTATCTGTATGAGCCATTTACATACTCAATAAGTTATGAAACACTTATCTACATATACCTCTGGATAGAGGAGATTCGTCATTTCTGTTGTGGAGTTTGCACCAGTTCTGTTGTGGAGTTTGCACCATTTAGGGTAAAAAGTATTTATGTTATTGAGCACAGTAATAAACTTTTTCCTGTCTTCTAGCTGATAAGTAAAAATGTCTCGCTAAATTCTTTTATTTTTCTCTATCAATGATTAAATTTAAAAGTGAACCCCCCCTCTCCCTTTGTTGTCCCTATAAAAGAGTAGTTATCATTGTGTGGACTGTGGTGTATGAACATGAAATCTTTTTATCAAACCTAAAATAGGAAAACTGAATGAACCCTAGTGAGCTGTGTGACATGCATTGATGGTCATTGATCCCCAACTTGACTGGCCTTAGTGCTCATTCTCTTTACCGTTTGCATAAGCATAAATCATTGTCATAATAGTAGTAATAATTTTTTGGGGATATTTAACACGCATTGATATTGTTGACTAAAGTGTTTAGTGGGTTGCAGAATTCCAAATTTCTCAGGTCTAATGGTATACATAAATAAAGAAATATTCTCCTGAGTGCTTCAAAATCTTGGTAACATCACGTGATTCAGTTTTTGCTTGTGTTTATCACCCGGCTCAAATTTGTGGGGCATTTCTTTGGCTGCAGAGTGCACCCATGCAAATCTTGGAGGGTTGTGAGCTTTCTGCCATGACACTGGAGTACCGGAGGGAGTGCAGAAGGGACAGTGTGCTGCAGTCTCTGACCTCTGTACTGGAGGACAAGGGAGTCGATGACTTGTCCCTCTTTGGGAATGTGGAGTGTCAACATGTGCTTCGACTCGAAAAAGGTGGAGAGGTTGTCAAGGGGCGGACTGAGTGGAGGCCAAAACGTGTCAATGGAATTGGGAGCCTGGGCGGATTCCCAACTGGCATCGCCTAGTTTCATTACTTCCAAGTGTTGGAGAGACTTGAAGTAGTGTCAAATGCTCTGTCACAATCTTTGTGAATCTTCCTACTTGTGCTCTTTTGATCTTTATTTATCCCCTCCTATATATATACTTATCCCTTCTCCATTTTTTTTCATTTTCCCCTTGCCTCATTTCTTAATCCTTTTATTTCTTTAGATATTAGTGAAATTATTGTAAGTATAGTCCTTGTGTCTACTGTCTTATTTCCCTAGCATTCCCTATACTCCGGGAGCTTTCCCTATCTTTTGCCCCCTTTCTTGCTGGCAATTAAATTTGGCCTAGATGGCATTGCTGAACAGGACAACAAATTGAACATTTTTTAATTGTTGTGGCGATTCTTTATATCCGTAATGCATTATATTTGTTCTCATTGCCATGTGGTCCATCTCATTTGTTATCAATTTAGTGAATGAAAGTCTTATCTTGTACTTCCTCTGGCCCCGTCCTATTTTATATATTGGTGTTTGATTGGTCACGAGATTTAAGTAAGAAAGACTTTCGGCATGTGCCAAGTATCTTTAGAATTTGTGGTCATGTTATTATGGGAAGTGAGTTAAGAGGTAATTTTTTTCATTTGTTCAAGCTTTGGTGTTTGGTGAATAAGGTTACTCAGTATTTGTCCTGGTGGGAGATACCAGGGATAGAATTAATTGAGGTGTGTTCAAATTGTGGTCTTGACACTGGCTCTACAAAACATAAAAAGTTTTAAGTTTTCCAGATATAATCAAGTTTTTAAAACAGATTAAAAAAATTAAAAAGAAAAGAATATTATCAATATCTTTAATCAATGATATTCAAACATGCCTGATTCTCTTGGAGGAGGATGCTTCTCAGTGCTCTCAGCTAACGCAATTTTACAGTCGGATCTTTTTGCATTTGTTGTGTCTTTTAGTGACAACGCGTCTCTTTTTTGTTGGTGGGTGAGTGTATCTTTTTATCAATCAATCTTGTCATCGTATTCCAATTTTAATAGATAAGGATATATCATAGAAGTGGAACCAGGCAATCAACTTTACAGGTAATTTTGGATTTAGAATAAGAAGTGCATATGTACTTCGATAATTGAAGGATAAAACAACATACCTAGTGTAATCCCATAGCGTGAAGCAGGAAGGTGTAACAGATGCAATCTTACTTACTCAGTAGAGAGTACTGCTTCAGAAACCATCTACCAAGATAAAACATAAGCACAAGCAATGCAAAAGAAATGATCAGGCCCGTACAAAAAATTTAAAGCAGTATACAAATGTTGGTATCAAAAGCGAATAAGTCATGATAGCGCATTCTGAAAAAAGAAACAGTAACTAACGCATGTAAATAAGATAGACAAAGTACACTAAATAACACATAGCAACATAAATCAAACTACAGGGGACTATACAATAATAATGCGCCTATTAGTATGAAAGACTAAGCGGGCCTACACTAAAAACACTACAACTACCAGTTTGCAAGCGTAAGTAGGACTATGCTCGACTACCTACTACCCTTCTACCCTAATTTGTGTCCTCCACAACCCCCTATCTAAGGTCATGTCCTCGGTAAGTTGCACATGCGTCATATCCCGTCTAATTATCTCTCCCCAATACTTCTTCAACCTACCTCAACCCCTCATGAACACGTCCATAACCAACCCTCATACCTCCGCACTGGGGCATTTGTGTCTCTCCTCTACACATGCTCAAACCATCTCAACCTCGCTCCCGCATCCTATCCGCCACCGTTGCCACTCCCACTCTGTCTCGGATATCATAATTTCTAATCATATCTCTCCTTGTATGCCCATACATCAATCTCAACATCCTCATCTCCAGAACTTTCATCCTTTGGATGTGCGAGGTCTTGACTTGCCAACACTCCGCCACATACAACATAGTCGGTCTAACTATCGCCCTATAGAACTTGTCTTTAAGTTTTGGTGGTACCTTTTTGTCGCATAAGACTCTAGAAGCGAGCCTCCATTTCATCTACTATGTCCCAATACGATGTGTGACATCATCATCAATCTCTCTACCCCCTTGGATAATAGACCCAAGGTACTTGAAGCTTCCTTTATTTGGAATGACCTGAGTACCAAGCCTCACCTCCACGTCTGTCTCAAGGTCGCTCACGTTACTGAACTTGCACTCCAAATATTCTGTCTACTCAGCATGAACCCTTTTTAGACTCTAGAGTCTGTCTCCAAACCCCCAGCTTAGCGTCCACTCCGTTGCGAGTCTCATCAATCAGGACTATGTCATCTGCGAATAACATACACCATGACACATCCCCTTAGATTTGCCGCGTCAGTCTATCTATCACAAGGGCAAATAAGAATGAGCTAAGAGTTGAACCCTGGTGCAGCTCCATCATCAATGGAAAGTGCTCCGAGTCTACTCCTATTATCCATACCCTGGTCTTGGCTCAATCAGACATATCCTTGATCACCCAAGTATACACCACAGGTACACCTCTAACCTCAAAACATATTCATAGAACCTCCCCTGGGACTTTGTCATATGCCTTATCGAGGTCGATGAAAACCATAATGTATGTATCTCTTCCCCTCCCTATACTTCTTCACCAACCTCCTAATAAAGTGAATGCGCCCCGACATGAATCCAAACTGGTTCTCGGAAATAAACATGCCTTTTCTCACTCTCCGCTCGAATGCCTACCACGGCTACCCCACAAGACCCCTAACACTTCTCTAGTTACCTCTCGAATGCAACTGGCTATTCTATCCCACATATCGATTGCATCCCCACTTCTCCCCCAAGCCCCCTTGGCCATCAACCTCTCCCCCATCTCCTTTGCACTATCCATGATCAAAATCCCCTATTTGATTTTTAATCTGTCATCCACAACCCTCATCCTCTTCTCCATTTTGATCTCCAAATCCATTACCAAAAGCTTATGTCGGGTCGTACCCTCGGAATAACCTTGCAGTCTTTACAAAGACCGTTGTCACCCTTCCGAAGGAGCAAAAAGTCTATCTGAGTCTTAGCCACCGAACTACGGAAAGTCACCATGTGCTCCTCCTTCTTCAGGAACCTAGAATTGGCTATCACCATCCCAAAGGCTCTAGCGAACTTCAAAAGTGAGACGTCTCCCCCATTTCCGTCCCCGAAGCCAAAGCCTTCATGCACGTCGTCATAACCCCCGGAAGTGACACGATATGTCTATTGAAATCTCCTCATACAAATAACTTCTCAGTGGGTGGTATACCTCCTACCACCTCATCTAAATCCTCCCAAAAGCGTCTCTTCTCCTCATCGTCCAAGCCCGTCTGCGGCACGTAAGCACTAATAATGTTCATAGTGAATCCTCTAACTACCAACTTAATCACTATCATCCTGTCATTGACCTTCTAACCTCTACCACCTGATCCCTTAGCTCGTTGTCTACTAAAATCCTACCACATTGATATACCTCGACCTACCCGAGAACCATAAATTATACCCGTCCACATCATTAGCCTTAGGTCCTACCCATTTGGTCTCCTGGACACATGCTATATTAATCCTCATCTTCTTAAGAATTTTAACTAGCTCTATAGACTTCCCCATTAAAGTCCCAATGTTCTACGACCCTATTCTTAGTTTATCATCTCCCTTACCCCACTTACACCCCAAACCCTCGCCCCCCCTCCCCGATTGAGAGCATGACCCTAATCTACCATCATTTACCAAACCACTAGAGTCACAAATATTATATATGAACATTATACTATATCTAATTGCAAGCACTAAGAAAAGTATGAAGCTTATAATCAATAAAACAAGTAGAGAATGCAACAACTAAATCAACTACCCAAAGCAAGCAAAATGCATCACTCAACGAAGGCAATTAATTAACTAACGAGAAAGATAGACAAAGCTCAACAAGTGAACCTGAGGTATCAATTCTAGTAAGAATGAACCTGGACTGTAGATGCTCCTCCACAAACTGATGGTGTTTCCTTATGTTCTTTCTCTCTTGGTTTTACTGCTGCAAATCCCCTCTTGTACAATGCTAATTACAGGTCGCCAAAAAATTGAGGTTTTCGGTTAGGACTCCTGCTAGAGAATAAGGTTTCCAAACAGACTATATAAAATTGCAGCTCTAGCTCACCGGAATAGACAACATTAGTGTTCACCGACGTCTTAGTAACATGGTCGTCGGTCCGAGTGGCAGAAGCAGAAAAACAAAAAACACAGAGAAACAGAGAGGAGTAGACGAAGAAGAGGAGGAAAAGAGAAGCGAAGTAAAAGGGAAGATGCCGAAAAAAATTGCCTACGCCGACGGCGTTACCTGGTCGCCGAACGGAGTGAGTTTCCTGATCGCCGGGTTACCGTTGGCTAATGATGGTGGGGATGGAGGTCATTGGGGGTGAGAGGGGAGAGAAAGAGAGATGCGCCAGTGAAGGCTAGAATACTAGCCGTTTTCGGCGCTGTTGTAGTCGTTAGGTTAGAGAAGAGAGAGAGAGCGCGCTCAGGAGAGAAGTAAAAGCCTAAGCGGTCATGTGATTGCAATAAGAATTTGTAATTTTAATTAAATTTCTTCAGATATTACAGAAAAGAAGAAATAATAAAATTTATTTTAAAAAAAGATTATGTCTTTTGTCATGGGCGTCACATACAATTCCAATGTCCTTGTTAAAATTGCCACCATCGTATCGAGCATGTTACACCCCGTAGTTCTAGGGTATGTATGTGAGGACGTATGTACGAGAATACGACATTAATAGTGGAAAGGAAGAAAGATGTGATTTTTCGACGGAAAAGTTTCCGGATTTTGTGAAGGAAAAAGGTTCGTTATTGGGAATTGGATTCCCAGATCTGGTATTCGGACTTCTGAGAATATAATAGAATTATGGAATTTTATTTCCGGATTTGGTCACGTGGGGCCCACGGGGAAAATTTACGGTTTTGTAGGGCCCACTTTGTTTCCGAGATTTTGGATATTGTGGATATTTTCGGAAGATGAAATATTTTGGACGAGTAGGGGGGCGACACGTGTCACCCCACGTGGCCACGTGTTGGCCGACAGCGTGGACAAATGTCCTTGGCCGAAATGGCTTGCCAAGTGTCTAGCCACTTGTCTTCTTCTTTGTGTAGCCATTTGGAGGGAGGGACCCACACACACATGTCCCAATCTAGACCACCCACTTGCCTTGATCCTAGACTTTGATTTCTCTATAAATACCCCCCTTGAGTGCAAGACTTATTCATCCAACACTTAGTTTATTTCCAAGGCAAAATACTCCTCCTCGTAGTTGCTCTCGGCTTTGCCTAGATTCCTTGACCAAAAGTTGTCCAAAAATCCTTAAACTTTTAAGTGTTCTTCCTTAAGGTGTTAGGAAGATTGTGAACCAAGTGTTAGAAATGATTTCACACCCCTAGCCCTAAAATCCCACCTTGGCCGAAACTTGCTATAGTTTGAGCCTAAGTGTTCTTCACTTTTTGGAGTTGGATCTTGAAGAGGAGTTGGTTAGGAGCTCCTAAGGGTTGCTTGGAGTGGGTTGGAACGTAAGGAATTTGAGCTAAACGTTGCTCAGGATCGACTTTTAAGCATTGGATAATTTTGGGCTTATCGAGGTAATGATCTATGTCCTTCTATTGTAATTGGATATTACATGTTGTAGTAGTTTATAATTGAGTATAAGATATGTGGAAGGAAGATTGATAAGGTAAGGACTGTATATTATATTGTGGGGAAGAATTTTACACGTCCAGTTAGGCGTGTAATCCCCTTTGAGTTGTTATATTACTGCGCCTTAAATGTGACATATTGGCTATTTGTATCGGGCCTTGAAAGAGGTGGTGGTAAGTAGTTGCAGGGGAGGTGCTGCCGAATTTTCCGTAGAATAAGTAACCTTGTACTTAGAAATGTTCTACGAAGAGATCTAGAAGTTAATAGACGTTTTATGGCCATTATAGGTTGAAGTACTACGAGTAGCATATTCTACCTGAAGGGTGGAAAAGGCTAGCAGGGGTATAGTACTTTGGAGCATTTTGCTATTTGTCGATAATCGTCGCGAGGTATGTGAACCTCTTCCTATCCTTTCTAGCATGATTATTGTGAACTATGTAGTACGGTAGACGTACGTGTGCTAAACGAATTTGGTTGGTTTAAAACATAAAGTGTTATAATGGCTTTATGGGAAGTTAATTATAACGACTTTATGTAGGTAAAATAATAGTTTGTTGATTTTAAAAGATAAGAGACTTGACTTATATTTGACTTGATATGAAATATGAAGAACTTGAATTGTGTTAAAAAGTGGTGAAACCTCATTCGTGAGTAATGAGTACTTGGTCTAAAAAAAAGAGGAATAAGTTATATTGATTTCGGAAATGGGAATAAGTATCGAACAAGCCATTGCAGCGTTAATAAAGAAAAATATAATGACAAATAATTATATTAAAACAAGTAGAATCCTCCATCTGCATAGAAGCTAAGATAAGACAAAATTGTATTACATTTTATAGATCATGACTTCTTTAATAAGAATCATTATAAACAAGTATGAATTTTCTTAAATTCCAAGGCAAGGAACTTGATTTCTAAAAAAGAGACTTGAGGAATTGAAGTGTTTTTGGTTTAAAACATAAAGTGTTATAATAGCTTTATGGGAAGTTAGTTATAACGACTTTATGAAAACAAAAGAATGGTTTTATTATTGGATTTAAAATGGTTACTTGACTTTAAAAAGGAGAAGTGTTTTGGTTTAAAAGGAAGTCATGGTATTGTCTTGATTTGGTTTAAAAAGAAGGTATGGAAATTGTTTTGGTTTACTTAAAAAGATAGTTACTCTACTTTGATACTATGGGTATTAGTATCATGTGACTTTTGTGAAAGAAATGGATCTTTTTAAAGAGTTAAAGTACGTAGTACTTTGGGGTTAAAACCCGGACTTTTGACATAAAATGAAAGTACCTTGAGTGTGAGTAACTTGCCTACGCTAGTTGTGATAGCCTTTGTTGTGCAAGTGTTGTATTTCTATGCTACTGCGTATCTCGATGGAGGGTCGGTTATCTTGTTATATCATTGGACCTACTGACACGTTGGGTGGCCCACGGGTATGGTTCCATTAGGATTGTTGTTCCATGGACTAGCCCTCCATGAGGTTTACTGATACGGCTTGGTATCTGGTAGTTGGTTTTCGTACTTGCCCTTGTCATTGGCATGACGCAGGATGTATCTGGTAGTTAGCCTTCGTACTTGCCCCGTTCAGTTGTATGGCGAAATCTCGTGATTACGGCTTGGTATCTGGTAGTTGGTCTTCGTACTTGCCCCCGTCAACTACGTGGCGCAGGTGGTATCTGGTAGTCGGCGCCGTCGCCCCGTGTCGACCGTGAGTTAGTTTATAGTCGTTTGTGGCGGTTTCGTGATGCGAGTGGATCGGTGGTTAGCCTACGTCTTACCGATCGACGTGATGCGAGTGGATCTGGTAGAGGCTATCGTCTTGCCCGGCCACCGTGATCTGATTATTCGAATTGTGGCGACGCAGTGGTTACGGTAGTTGGCTTTCGTACTTGCCGGCCGGATCGCGCGACGCAGTTGTTCACAGTGGCTATGCCTTCGTGCTTGCCGTCGGTTTATAGCATAGTTGTACGGTAGGTTCGGTAGTTGGATTTCGTACTTGCCGGCCATCGATTGATGATGTAGGTGGATCTGGTAGCTATGCCAGACTTGCCCAGACGGTTCTTATGACACAGTGGGACACGGTGTTCATGTACTCCTTGGTGTTGTTATATCATGATAGGCTGCGGTGAGGACGGAATTCCACGGGCATGATTGATATTGTGGGCGTGAGACCCATGGTTATATTTGAGTGATGATTTTGAGGGCGTGAGTCCCTGACTTGACTGCTTATATGTTGTGTACTGTAGTTTGGCTATCATACATGTCTCCTGCTTTATATAGACTGTTATGATTTCATTACAGTATTTTCAGTTTCACATACTTGGTACCTGTTGTACTGACCTCCTTCGGGGTTACGTTACGCCGCAGTAGGTACACGGCCGATCGTTGATCCTCGCTCATATGATCACAGTTCAGCGTTATGGGAAGCTCCGTTTCTCCGGAGGCTTATCTGTTGGTATGATTCCCTGAGATTGTAGGTTCTTGTACATTTAGGGGTATGGTGGGGCCCTGTCCCGTCGTTTTTGTTATAAAACTCTTAGAGGTCTGTAATCTTTGTTGGCGGGGTTTGTAAAGGATAATCGTTTCGGTTATATATATACGCAGAAAGGTATTGTTTTGTTAGCTTTGTTTCTTGTATGATATCTTGTTTCATGTTTAAGTTTTTATTTTCGCTGCTTTTCTCTGATGTTGTATCACTAGGGTGCCCGGGGTAAGGCACCGATCGCTCGAGTCGGGTCGTGACAAAAGTGGTATCGAGCGATTAGTCCTCGAAAGTGTCTGCATCGTATCTAGTAGAGTCTTGATTATCGGCGTGTTGTGCACCACACCTATAATCAGGAGGCTGCAGGATATTTAGGATTGGTTTCCATTATTCTCACTCTGAGATCGTGCCTTAGAGTTGTGTGATAAGTTGAACTCGCAGTTATGCCTCTACGCAAGGCAACCAGAGCCCAGAAGGGCAGAGCAGCAGAGAGAGCTACGAGTAGAACACATAGGGTTACGAGGACACCGACCCAGTCATTACCTAAGGTGGTACTTCAGATGGGGAGCATGCACTTCCAGCTGTTTGAGACGAGTTCTCAGAGGCGTTTCTTAGCCATTTCTTGCCTCCGCAGATGAGGAGGGCTCGAGCAGATAGATTTGTGATGCAGGGCAGGATTATGATTAGAGCGACAAAGGGAAAGTGAGGCAGTAGTTACAGATATATCTTTAGCCCTTATGAGACTTGTATATGTTGTTATGGTGGATACATGTTGAGTGCTATGTACGGATAACATTGTGTTAATTGTGAATTAGAAAACATGGGTAGTTGAAAAGATAAGTATGGGGACATGGAAGGTGTGAACCTTAGAATATTACACGTTGAGACCTTAGATGTAAGACCGTCTTGAGTAAAAGATTTTGCGGGTGATCTTTATCGGAGTGCATTATATACACAGGGTGTATTAGTGTGATAAATCCATGGGTTGTGTGAGAGGGAAGTGGTAGCTTTCATGACTTGAATAGGTAAGATTGTTCCGGATCGGAGAACAAGAGTTTGGCGCGATAGCGGGTCGGGTTGAGGTCATATCGTGGGTCAACCCGCAGCCCGGAATGATGTGGGGTCAGTTTGGGGTGGTCCCGCCATGTGATAGGGTCACGAGGGTGCTAGGCCCAAGTTTAGGTAACCATCGTACGAGTTCGTGGATGCGTACGACCAGAATCGGATCGTGAAGGCCGGGAATGGCCTTAAAGGAAATTGAAGCTAGCGTAATGACCAAGTTTGGAGGTAGTAACTCCAAGGTTTTGGAAACTGAAGCGATGACTGAAGTGTGATACGTGTACTAGAAAGAGTTCGGGTGTACGAGGAGGGTACGACGAGTAAGGAAAGAAGTGAACATGTGTTAAGAGAAGGAAAGTGATCATTTTTGTGAAGTGAAGGTGCGAAGAGAGTATCCTTTAGACCAGGGGTGGAGCTAATAGTGTTGTTATACACTTTAGAGGTAATTCCTCGTTGGCTTGGATTTGAGTTTTTGCGCGTATGTTATACTATGGCCATTGGTGGCATGATTGGTTTTGTAAGTGTAGTAGTGAAGACTATACCGGCGCATGTGTGTTTGAAGACTTAGAAGGAACATTCAGGATGAATGTTTCTAAGGGTGGAAGAATGTTACACCCCGTAGTTCCAGAGTATGTATGTGAGGACGTATGTACGAGAATACGACATTAATATTGGAAAGGAAGAAAGATGTGATTTTTCGACGGAAAAGTTTCCGGATTTTGTGAAGGAAAAAAGTTTGTTATTGGGAATTGGATTCTCAGATTTGGTATTCGGACTTTTGAGAATATAATAGAATTATGGAATTTTATTTCCGGATTTGGTCACGTGGGGCCCACGGGGAAAATTTACGGTTTTGTGGGGCCCACTTTGTTTCTGAGATTTTGGATATTGTGGATATTTTCGGGAGATGAAATATTTTGGACGAGTAGGGGGCGACACGTGTCACCCCCATGTGGCCATGTTGGCCGACAGCGTGAATGTTGTCCTCGCCGAAATGGCTTGCAGTGTCTAGCACTGCCTTCTTCTTTGTGTAGCCATTTGGAGGGAAGGACCCACACACACATGTCCCAATCTAGACCACCCACTTGCCTTGATCCTAGACTTTGATTTTTCTATAAATACCCCCCTTGAGTGCAAGACTTATTCATCCAACACTTAGTTTATTTCCAAGGCAAAATACTCCCTCCCCTTGTGTAGTTGCTCTCGGCTTTGCCTAGATTCCTTGACCAAAAGTTGTCCAAAAATCCTTAAACTTTTAAGTGTTCTTCCTTAAGGTGTTAGGAAGATTGTGAACCAAGTGTTAGAAATGATTTCACACCCCTAGCCCTAAAATCCCACCTTGGCCGAAACTTGCTATAGTTTGAGCCTAAGTGTTCTTCACTTTTTGGAGTTGGATCTTGAAGAGGAGTTGGTTAGGAGCTCCTAAGGGTTGCTTGGAGTGGGTTGGAACGTAAGGAATTTGAGCTAAACGTTGCTCAGGATCGACTTTTAAGCATTGGATAATTTTGGGCTTATCGAGGTAATGATCTATGTCCTCCTATTGTAATTGGATATTACATGTTGTAGTAGTTTATAATTGAGTATAAGATATGTGGAAGGAAGATTGATAAGGTAAGATGTATATTATATTGTGGGAAGAATTTTACACGCCCGATTAGGCGTGTAATCCCTTTGAGTTGTTATATTATCGCGCTTTAAATGTGACATATCGCTATTTGTATCGGGCCTTGAAAGAGGTGGTGGTAAGTAGTTGCGGGAGAGTCGCCGAATTTTCCGTAGAATAAGGCGTGAGTCCACGACTTGGATCGCTTATATGTTGTGTCTTGTAGTTTGGCTATCATATGTCTCTCGCTTTATATAGATCGTTATGATTTCATTACGATTTTCGATTTCACATACTTGGTACTGTTGTCATCGACCTCCCGGGGCTGCGTCACGCCGCAGGTAGAGTACACCGGCCGTTGATCCTCGCCATAGGATCACGATTCAGCATGGGAAGCTCCGTTTCTCCGGAGGCTTATCTGTTGGTATGATTCCCTGAGATTGTAGGTTCTTGTACATTCAGGGGAATGGCGGGGCCCTGTCCCGTCGTTGTTGTTATAAAACTCTTAGAGGTCTGTAGTACTGTTGTGGGCAGAGTTTGTAAAGGATAACTGTTCGGTTTATATATATACGCAGAAAAGTGACCGTTTTGGTTAGCCTGTTTCTTGTATTATATCTTGTTTCATGTTTAAGTTTTTATTTCCGCTGATTTTCTCTGATGTTGTATCACTAGAGTGCCCGGAGTAAGGCACCAGTCGCGGACCCGAGGTCGGATCGTGACAGAGCAAGTGTCATGGCTTTGATACTATATTAGTCACGACCCAACCTCATAACATATATTGTTAGCTTTAGCCTAACATACCTTATACATATTTGTCTTTTAAACTGTGTCATCATCGATTTTAAAAGTGTGCGTTCCTTGCGAACTATTTCCTCGGTTTCATAATAATTAATAAGTGGTGTTTTTAGCTTATGCACACTCCTTAAGAAATTACCCACTTATAGAAAATTATGAGTGTTTTTACTAGCTTACCCATAATTAATGCTTAGAAAACAAAATTACTTCATGATTCTTGATTATATAAATAAGGATAATTGGAAGATAAAATCAAATATTTTTTGAAATCCTAAAACACAACTTATTTTGAAACAAAATGAAAAGCTTAAACCACCATTTATTTAGTAACGAAGGTAGTATGCAATGTCCTATAAAGTTCTTCACTTCTTTCAATCTGACGTGAGATTAATACTAAAATGTCCTATACATCTCTTTTTCAGAAAATGTTAGTCTAAAAGCTTGTCAGTCCTTCTATCTAACCCGCCCTCGTTGCTCTGTCCTCAGTGGCGAGCCGCGAGCGTCACATATTTTTTTCTAACTTCAACTAAAATTTATGATCGGTCAATAAGAATTGACTTGAATGCTATTTGACCAAGGGTCTGTTTGACCAAGCTTCTGAAAAAATATTTATGTTTTTTAGAAGTAATTCTCCAGAAATTGTTTCTGGAGAATCTGTTAGGGTGTTTGACCTATAGTTATAGAAGTACTTTTGAGAAACAGAAACAGTTTCATGTTTGACTCACAATTATGCAAATTTACTAGAATATTCTTTTTAATAGATTTAAAACTATTAAAAATATTCTTTTCTATCCTATGTTTTTAAAAATTAGTATATCTTTACAATTTAATAAAAAAAAAAAAATTATTTAATTGCAACATTTAATAAAAAATAATATTATATTGTACATAAGAAATGTAACGACAATATGATAGTCAATTACTCAAATATGTCCAAACTACCCCGCTCTATCCACGCCTACCCCCCTACCGCCCACCACACCCATACCCCTACCCATCGTCAAATTTCTATTTCATATTTTTTGTTACTTTTATAAAAAATGATTTAACATATGAAATTTTTTCTTACCCCCCTACCCCATCCCCCCTTCCACCTACCACCTACCACATTCTCAAATTTATATTTTTTATTTTTTTATTTTTATAAACAATTTATAAAAAATATAATTTTTTTTCTTACACCCCCGTGCTACCCCTACCAGCCCCACTCCATTACCCTACCCCATCCTCAATTTTCTATTTCATATTTTTTGTTACTTTTATAAAAAAATATGAATTTTTTTCTTCCCTTCCTACCCCCACCCCTCCACCCCACTCCATTTCCCTACCCCATCCTCAGATTTCTATTTCATATTTTTTGTTACTTTTATAAAAAAAATTATTAAGAAAATATGAATTTTTTTCTTATCCCCCACCCCACCTCATTGTCATACCCATCCTCAAATTTCTATTTCATATTTTTTGTTACTTTTATAAAAAGAAATATTAAAAAATATGAATTTTTTTCTTACCCCCCATTGCCCTACCCATCCTCAAATTTCTATTTCATATTTTTTGTTACTTTTGTAAAAAAAAAATATTAAAAAATATGAATTTTTTCCGCCCTACCCCCACCCTATCCCATTCTCAAATTTCTATTTTATATGGGGATATTATATGAGATTAAAAAGAATTTTGTGAAAAGAAAAGGGTAAATAGATCCAAAAAAAATCATTTAATGAGCAAAAAAGGCTTCTCGAAAATCACCAAATTGATGTTTCTGTTTCTCTTCTCATCTAGAAACACTTTTTGACTTCTGAAAAAAGTGTTTCCACTTCTGGAAAAATGGTGTTTGGCCAAAGAAATGTTTCAAACAAAAACGCCTCTAGAAGTTTGGCCAAACACCACCTAACACTGATGTGTACTTCTCAATAGTAATATTGGATAGTTAAATTTGACTAATATTTCATTTTTTTATGTCAGCTAGAAGTCAAATTTATCTTTTACCTCAAACATGAAAATCAACATTCAGTAATTAATATTCTCGTCGTTCTATTTTAACTATCACTTTAACTTTAATCTTGAATTTCTAACATGACAATTATTTTAGAATAATTTTTTGAGCTAAAATTACGTACCGTTAATTTGAGACTAAAGGAATACTAGGTATTGTTCAAATTAACATAATCAAGACACAAGGACGATGACATTATAACAATCAAGCAATATTGAGAGTTGTTAATTATCTTAATTTAGAATTCCTATGCAACAATTTGTTTTGTTATACCTAATCAGCAAATTGATACTCTAACTCTTGCACTAAACTACGGGTGCGTTTGGCCTAGAAATGTTTTTGTATTTGATTGATCAAAATATTTTCTTTAAATAAAACAAGTTTCTTAAAAATTATCATCTACCCACCCGAACCCCGTCCCACTATCCATCCTCATCCCAACTCCGCCTCACCCCCACCCACATTCGCATCCTACCCCCACACCCACCCCTTCATCCACAACACCCTATCCTCATTTCCTATTATTTGTTAGATTATATAAATATTCTTGAGATAAATATTTTTTGTTTAATTATTAAATACTAGAAAAATAAATTAACTTATTTTCTACGAAAACATTTTCGGTTTAAAAGTTTTTTCCCCTTCATACCAAGCACACCCCTAAAATGAAGTTATTTCTTGATACTTAAATAAATTAAATAATGATTATCACCGCAACAAAAAGCAAATTAAAAGCATAAACCAACTACCTAAATACATGTTTCATGAAACGTGCAGAAAATAAAACAAAAGACACAAAATTAGGCTAAATAATGGTATGCAATTGGTCCAACATGTAATCCACTAGCCATTACAAATTATTTGAGTTGCAATGTATTTAGACTAATTTTGATCTTTAGAGCAAAGTAAAAAAGTATATTCCGACACAAACATTTGGTGAAACATTGATGCGACATAATCTTCATTTCGTTTATCCACGCTTACATGATTATTCAAGACATAATAAAAAGCAAAACAAAAAAAAAAACATACATTTTGATAGAAAGTATTTCTCACCAATCAAACACCATAAATTTACTTAATAGGCGCCGAAAACACGCACAAAACTTATCTATTTAACATGCGCTTAAGAACACACATAATTTTTTTTCCCGAATTTGAGCCAAAAGTATCTAATAAGAACATATTATCATATGTTCAGGTGTTCGATTGGAACATGTCGTAGTTTGAATGGAATGAAATTTACTGACATATTTAAATAATTGTAATTGAATAAAATCAATTTTAGAAACCTAAACTAATGATAATTAATTTATAGATTGGTTAGCTTAAATATTTATAACTTCTGTGATTGAACAAAAAAAGAAAAAGAGGAAAGGAGGGAGAGAGAACTAACAAGAATTCTTGTGAAATTATATCAGGAGATGAAGGTGTCAGCAACAAAGTGGTTGTCTAAATAGAGGGAGATTCAAATATACAGTTTGAATCTGATTGAGAGTCTGTGTGGCCAAACTTCTGGAAAAATATTTTTATTTCTCAGAAGTAGTTCTGCAGAAACTGTTTCTGGAAAATCAGTTAGGGTGTTTGACATATAATTATAGAAGTGCTTATGAAAAACAGAAACAATTTCCTGTTTGGCCAACATTTATGCAAATTTACTAAAATATTCTTTTAATAAATTTAAAACTATTTAAAATATTCTTTTCTATCATTTATTTCTAAAAATTAGAATATTTTTACAATTTAATAGTTTTTTTTAAAATTATTTAATTGCAACATTTAATCAAAAAATAATATTATATTGTACATAAGAAATGTAACGACAATATGATAGTCAATGACTCAAATATGTCCAAACCTACTCCCCGCCCTACCCCCACCACATCCTCAAATTTTTATGTCATATTTTTTTACTTTTATAAAAAATATGAATTCCCCCCTTACCCCCCCGCCCCCATCCATTGCCATACCCCATCCTCAAATTTATATTTCATATTTTTTGTTACTTTTATAAAAAATGATTGAAAATATGAAATTTTTTCTTACCTCCCACCCCACCCCATTGCCCTACCCCATCCTCAAATTTATATTTCATATTTTTTGTTACTTTTATAAAAAATGATTGAAAATATGAAATTTTTCTTACCTCCCACCCCACCCCATCGCCTCTACCCCATCCTCAAATTTTTATTTCATATTTTTTGTTACTTTTATAAAAAAATTATTAAAAAATATGAATATTTTTCTTACCCCCCCTACCCCCTACCCCCACCCCAACCCATTTCACTACTCATCCTCAAATTTCTATTTTATATTTTTTGCTACTTTTATAAAAAAAATTATTAAAATATATGATTTTTTTCACTTCTACCCCTACCCCTACCCCACCCCATTGCCCTACTCATCCTCAAATTTCTATTTCATATTTTTTGTTACTTTTATAAAAAAAAATATGAATTTTTTTCTTACCCCACCCCCCACCCACCCCCACCCCATTGCCCTACCCATCATCAAATTTCTATTTCATATTTTTTATTACTTTTATAAAAAAAAATGAATTTTTTTCTTACCCCCGCCCTACCCCTACCCCCACCCCACCACACTCCATTGCCCTACCCATTCTCAAATTTTTATTTCATATTTTTTGTTACTTTTATAAAAAAAATATATAAATTTTTTTCTTACCACCGCCCTACCCCACTCTATCCCTATTCCCAAATTTCTATTTTATATGAGGATATTATATGAGATTAAAAGGAATTTTGTGAAAAGAAAA
This sequence comes from Przewalskia tangutica, assembly GCA_029844215.1. NCBI lineage: Eukaryota > Viridiplantae > Streptophyta > Magnoliopsida > Solanales > Solanaceae > Przewalskia > Przewalskia tangutica. The sequence continues at coordinate 5,742,979 of CM056720.1, forward strand.
TGGTAAATGAGCCAAAAAAAAATTCAATGAATGAACAAAAAGGGCTTCTCCAGAAGCACCAAATTAGTGTTTATGCTTCTCTTTCCATCTAGAAACACTTTTTAGCTTTTGAAAAAAATGTTTCTACTTCTGAAAAGAGAGTGTTTGACCAAAAAAGTGTTTCTGAGAAATAAAAACACTTTCAGAAGCTTGACCACAACACCACCTAAGTAAAAACATACTCCATCCAACTACTATCTGTGCTAAATTTACCCATGTTAAAAAAGATAAAACAAAAAGAAAAAGACAAGAAACAAAGCTTGATATCTTTATTAAGTTAGGGAGAAATCTATATATTATTTTATGCAACATAAAATATGAATTATATACGGATTAAACTATTTAAAGACAAAGTTCTATTTTAAAATTAGCAAATGGTGTGTAACAATCTTCTAATTATTAATCCTCACATAATAATCTATTAAATGTTCTCGCATCAATAATACATGTATATGATTTCCTTGTAATAGTAGGTCCCTCATGATCTTTTTCTGATTCCCTTAGTAAAGATATTTTTATCCATTTAAGATTGTGGCGGGATGAATAATATATGGTAAACTAATATATACTTATATTAATTTTTTTACATGTTTATTCACACTGGAACAACATATGCCGTGTCCGAACTATAGACATTTCTGATTAAAGTTCATATAAAAATGGTTAAACTTCGACCTTATGTTTATGAATTTTAAGTGAAAGTGATTGAACTTGGGCTATATATGGCTAAAGTTCAAATAAAAATGATTGAATTTCAATCGTATGAAATTACATATGAGATTAGACTTTTTGTCAAGACTCATGTGTATATTTAAAGAAAATGACATATTTTTTAGTTATCTTAAGGTTTGAGAACACGATGTAAAAGTTTTAGCAAACTTTAATCAGAATGGTTTATTAAGAATATTTTATCGTGTCTTTATATAATCAACTGAACTTGTCCATGATTTGATGTCTAAATAAAATATGCTCATAAATTTAAGGAGCTACTGGTATTTGACCAAAAGTTTTGGATAAAAATCCACCCATAAATCTTTAGTTACTTTTACAGTTGGTGAAAACCAACAGTATTTTCTTGACAAAGTAAATAATGTTAGGAGGAGAAAGAAAAATAATAATAATAATAATATGAGTACATAACAGTCACGATCTAATGCCGGCAATTTCTGTGAAGATGCCACTGAGTCATTCAAGCTGTGGCACTTGGATCGAGGACAGAAAGAGAAGCCATTTGCAATTTGCATATAGTACTGTTAGGACATGAACAATCAAGAATTTGAAAGACATTAGTGTAGTGAGTGTGTGTGTTTTCTTTTCTTGATACCAAGTTTAAAGTTAATCAAGAAAGAAAAGAAAACATAAATGGGCTCCTCAAAAACCCATCATTGTGTCTTCAATCCCAAGCTAAAAAAGATAGACATGATGTGATTGCTTCCATTACCTGTTTGTTTTTCTTTTTCTTGCCTCTCTCTTATTAGTATCAATCAAAAGCTTCCATTTATCTGCAATTTCTTCAACTTCAGAGCAGATTAAGTAAACCCCAGGTTTTATTTTTCACTCTTTATCTCAGATCTTTTGAGAAATGCTATAATATTGCTCAAGTTTTGATCTTTTTAGGTGTTGTTGTATAGTTGTTGGAGTAGTTTTGGGCAATTTTTCTGAGGAATCTTTAACTTCAGAGCAAACTAACAAAACCCCAGGTACTATTTTCTTACTTTGTCTATCAGATCTTATGAGAAATGCTATGATATTGCTAAAGTTTTGATCCTTTTTTGGGTTTTCTTGGAAGTTGTTGGGGTAGTTTTGTGTTGAAGATTTAAACTTTAGTTGACAGTAGTGAACAAAGATTAAATCTTTTTATGATTTTTGCTTCAAATGCTATGATATTGCTCAAGTTTAATCCTTTTTTTTGGTTTTCTTGAATAGTTTTGGGCAATTTCTATGAGGATCCTTTAACTTCAGAGCAAACTAACAAAACCCCAGGTACTATTTTCTTACTTTGTCTATCAGATCTTATGAGAAATGCTTATGATATTGCTAAAGTTTTGATCTTTTTTTGTTTTCTTGGAAGTTGGAGTAGTTTTTGGTTAAAGATTTCAACTTTAGTTGACAGTTGTGAATAAAGTTTTTTTTTTGCTTCAGATCTTTTGAGAAATGCTATGATATTGCTCAAGTCTGATCATTTTTGGAAGTTGTTGGAGTAGTTTTTGGTTAAAGACTTCAACTTTAGTTACACGTGCTTGCTTTTTTGGCTTATGAATGTAGTGAACTAGGATTTAATCTTCCTCAATGTGTTTCATTTTGTGTTATTGGTGGCCTCTGTGTGAATTCTGTCCCAGATCTGAGACTTGTGTAACTATGAAAAGGTGGAACTGGGAATGATATTTTGTTTCAATGACTTTTTAGATGAAAAAATTGATATGTGATTTAAGATATGTAATTATGATTATAATGATGTCTTGTAAACATTCTGTTATTATTCCCAAGTTGTAGGCTCCTACTTTGTTTTCTTTTCTTTTTTTCTTTTTTTTTTTCTGTTTTGAAATATAAACAGTCAGATTATTTTGGCGTGTGGCTTAGGTTTAGTCTTTGCTGCAAATTGGAGGTAACACTACTATGCTTAAGCAAATTCTCGCAAAACTTCCTAGGAAATCATCATCAAAATGTGATTCGTTCGATTCATCGGGAAGCAATTCCTGCAACAACACCTCGAACTTGGGGAACGGAATTCAGTTCACCAATAGTTGCACCGTCATAGCAAACAGGCTGAACGTAGTGAAACGGATGTCGACAGCAATTTTTCCTGCCAGCATTGTAGCTGGTGGCGAGTCTGTAGCACCACACGTGCCCTTTAAAGATGTTTCAAATGCCGAAAAGCAAAGCTTATTCGTAAGCAAGTTGAATCTCTGCTGTACAATTTACGATTTCAATGATCCAGATAAAGATTCCGCAGAAAAGGACTTAAAGCGACAAGTTTTGCTGGAGCTGAATGAATTTGTTGCTTCGGGATCCGCGAGATTCACGGAATCCGCGATTTCCACAGTCTGTAAAATGTGCGCTGTTAACCTGTTCAGAACTTTTCCTCCCAAGTATCTCTCGGCTCGCGGCGAAAGCGAAGACGAAGAACCGATGTTCGATCCTGCGTGGTGTCATTTACAACTTGTGTATGACTTTTTCCTTAGCGTTATCGGTCAAGGCTCTCTCGATGCTAAATTTGCTAAGAAATACGTAGACCATTCTTTCATATTGAAACTACTTGATCTATTTGATTCTGAGGACCCGAGAGAAAGAGAATGTTTGAAATCGATACTCCATCGCCTTTATGGGAAGTTCATGATGCATAGGCCGGCTATCCGAAAGGCTGTAAGCAATATATTTTATCGTTTTGCTTTCGAGACCGAAAGACATAATGGGATTGCGGAGCTTCTGGAGGTTTTCGGAAGTGTAATTAGTGGATTTGCTTTACCATTAAAGGAAGAACACAGATTGTTTTTCTCCAGGGCGTTGCTACCTCTACACAAGACGAAATCTTTGGGTATCTATCATCAACAGTTAGCATATTGTGTCGTACAGTTCATAGAAAAGGAACAGAATCTGGCTAGCGTAGTGATAACGAGATTGTTGAGGTATTGGCCAGTGACGAGTAGCCAGAAACAATTGATGTTCATCAGTGAGTTGGAAGAGATTTTAGAAATGATCAGTATTGCAGAGTTTGAGAAGATCATGGTGCCGTTGTTTCGCCGTATAGGCTATTGCCTTAACAGCTCCCATTTCCAGGTAATATTTCTTAATCAAAATGCTTCTTCTCGGCCTATTACTATTTTTGTTCTCTGTTCACCGTGTTTTGCTGTGTGAGGGGCGGATGGTGGTACCTAAATACTTTAACTGGAGTATTGGAAAATGCCAATTTGCTAGGTAATGATTTTAAGACTAATTTGAGATTAATTTTGGTATTGGAAAGGTTAAATGCCAAATCCAGAATGAGATACTTGGAAATCCATTTTTATGGAGGGAATGGTTGTGGTGTTTAATTGATCCTTTCTTCTTACTTCTTGGCAAAATTAAGATTACAAAATATATTCCTTTTTCTCCTTTTTGATGTTGTCGACCTTTAATACTGCTTCAAATAACTTGACATATTAATCTTCAAGAATTCCTCCAATGAGCAAGTTCTCTTAGGTTGCCCAGCCCATCAGCATTTTAATTCTTTAACATATTGGTGATCTCTCTCTGAACCGAGAGTTTCTAACTTTGTTATTTGCTCAAACCCAATAAATAAATCTCTGGCAAGTTAGCCTCAGTTGGTTTTGTCTGAAAATTACTTCTCCAGTTCGACGTTATTGCCGCAATTTAGTTCATTCACTTCTACCGTAAATCTAGCTCTGCTATTACCTATGGGTTCTTGCTATATAAATTTTGGATGTTCACTTTTAGCTTTATTATACATTTGAAAAATCTCAGGTTCTAGTCTCGGATTCTTGCAAAATACAATTCTCAAGTTTCTAAAAATCTTATAATTTACATCTCCATTATTTTCCCTCTTTTGGTAGTTATAGACTTTTTTCTTCGTAATTTAGTACTAGTACTTTAATCCCTATATTATCCCCAAATTATTAGATGATGGCGTCCTTCCAGCTTTTCAACTTCGCGTATTTGCTAATTTACTGGCATTACCTAGATGGTAATAGACAAGGCTGTTGTAAAATTCCAAAAATCCCATCTACCTTCCTCATTTGTTCTTTAATCTTTTCCTGGTTTGCATATTCTCAAACTATTATGGTCAGAATCAAGGGGGAGGTTCCATGCAACTATTATGATCATTTACATTTTTTAACCCAAAAGAAAGAACTTATCAGCAGCCTTACGTTCCCTCGTCTCGTTGTGGTCAGTTGGCGGGGTGCTTTGCTTATGGAACGCCTACTACAATCAGAAAGGTCGGGGCACCCCCCCCCCCCCCCCCCCCCACACCCAAAAAAAATAAATAAGCGAGACAGGTGACCACACCAACTACGATACAAAATTGAATTGGTTTCTGTGATGTATCAATTGACAGAATTGGAGGCAATAAGTTCATATGTATGATAGAGAAATTGTAAATTCCAATTCTCTGGCTTACGGTTAAGTAACTTCTTTTTAATGGTAACTTCAACTTTAAATGTCGTGTGAACAACAGAAATTCATGCATTTAGTAGACTAGTGTTTGTAGCTTTATATACCATACAATAATAATTTTGACTTTAGTTTGAACCTTAGACGTCGGCTTTGTCAAAGGAAAAATAAAGAACCTTGGAAGTTGGATTTTTGGGATCTTACCATTATTTATTGCACCCTTTGAAAACTTTTGTCGATCTGTGTATATTATGTTATAAATTCTTGAAGATATAGTTTATTTATTTTTTATGACAAGAGTACCCGTAACCGCTATTCTTCGGGTGCGCACATGGTAAACCTCGCTCCTTTGTAATAGCCCGCAAACCAGATAGGAGAGATAACCCGACTAGGCAATCCCTGTGCGACGAGCTCAACCCAGTTGAAGATATAGTTTCTTTTCAGTAGAGTTCTTGAAGCTTTATAGTTAACAACATTTTTTTATCCTAGTAAGCAACTGCAGATGGATTTTCTTCAATCTTTTGGAAGTAGAGCTTTATGAGAGACGCTTTTCACAACCATATTAATTGAATAGTCTTAATCCTCTGACACAAGGTCCTAGGTATTGTTGGTAAATCTGGGTGCAGAGCCACCTATGTTTTATCTCTTGATCAACATGCTACATCTCCCATCTCTTTGAGGGTTAACTTCTAGCCCTTGAAAGGGCCTTGGCCTTCTCCGCATCTTATTTACCTAATATCTATACTTTGCTAAGGTCCCAAGTTCAAAACCCAGCCGAGGCAAAATCACTAGCTGATTTCTTCACATCTATCCATGCCACTCGATGGACAATGTTACCCGACACCTGTACTGGTGGAAGGTAGTGTTAGATAATTAGGGACACAATTCCTAATTATCTCCATCACATATTGTAATTAGGATTGTAATCAATTAGAAATCAATTAGTTAGGATGATTGTAAGTAATTAACATCTAATATTTTAGGTAACTTAGATTAGTACTACATCTTATGATTGTATATATCTTCTATCATTGGAATGAAATACTCAACGAATCAATTTTCAATATGGTATCAAGAGCCTAAAATCATTTGCCCTAAAATTTTCTCTCCTCTCCTCTCCTCTTCTCTCGGCTGTGTCTCCTAGCCGACACCAATCTTTTTCTTTTCATCCATTTATTTTGTTTAGAAGAATAAATTTATTTCTTGTAACAAACTTCTGGACTCTTTTGTTTGTCAAACGTGCGTGTTTGGTACACATGTTAAACTTACTTTTGCATCTTCTACTTCCAGTACTCTTATGCCATTTGATCTGTTGCATTGTGATTTGTACATCACCTGTTTTGAGTTCTACATGTCATAAATATTATTTGCTTATTTTAGATGATTATTCAATTTTTTTGTGGACATTTCCATTGGGGAATAAATCGCAAACCTATATCATTTTGAAACAATTTAGTGTTTTTATCAACTCATTTTGAAAAATCCATTAAATGTTTTCAATGTGACAATGAGGGAATTCATAAATGCCCAATTTAATGATTTTTGTCACCAAAATGAGATGTCTTTGCGTGTTTTCTGTCCACATACATCTCCACAAAATGGGAAAGCCGAAAGAAAAATTCGAACAATTAACAATATGATTCGCACTCTCCTTGTGCATTCGTCCACACCACCGCATTTTTGGCACCATGCTCTTCAAATGACTACATATCTTTTAAATATTCTTCCTAGTAAACTACTCTCCAATGTGTCACCCACACAAATGTTGTACCACCGTCTCCCATCATTTACACATTTACGGGTTTTTGGGTGTTTGTATTATTCTTTGTTTTCATCCACCACAATTAACAAACTTCAGACCCGTTTAACTCATTGTGTTTTTGGGATACCCACAAAATCATACAGAATATATGTATTATGATATGACAAATAGGAAAATTATTATTTTTCGTCACGTCATTTTTGATGAATCATCATTCCCATTTGCAACATCTTCAGTGGCATCCTCACCTTCATATGATTTTCTGAAAGACGGACTACATCCAATTTTGAGGTATCATCTAAACACTCAACAATGTGGGGCTTAACTAAAACCCCTTGACTTTAACCCAAAATGAGAATGGGTCAGTCTGAGGAGCAAAGGTCACTCTTCCCTCGACCCAATCCATCATTGGAATCAGGCAGGCTCCACAAAGGGAAAATCCTACACATGCCCAATCCCGCAGCCAAACTGAGCCCTCTATTTTGGCCCAAAATCGGCCAACCACCCAACAACCTCACATACCCAAAAACCCAACTGTCCAACCTCAGACTATTGAAATCCCTGCAATGCACGAAATCTTTTGACCTAAGCACCATTTTAACCTAACTACCTCTGTCCAACTGTCACCAATACCAAAAAGTCCCAAAGCTGCTTTATCCGACCCGGATTGAAAAGCTGTCATGTTAGACGAATTTAATGCTCTTATTAAAAATAATACATGAGATTTAGTACCACGTCCATCTAATGTGAACATAATTCGGTCTATGTGGGTTTTTTGTCCTAAAAAGAATTCTGATGGCTCTTTTGCGAGATACAAAACTCGTTTTGTTGGTGATGACAGGTCTCGGCAGGTTAGAGTGGATTGTGGTGAAACATGTAGTCCGGTAGTTAAGCCAACAACTATCAGGACTGTTCTCAGCCTGACACTTTCCAAATTTTGGTTCATTCATCAGTTGGATGTCAAAAATGCATTCTTACATGACCAGTGTACATGCATCAACCGTTGGGTTTCCGAGATTATACTTGTCCAAATCATGTTTGCTTGTTGAATAAATCCTTTTATGGTTTGAAACAAGCTCTTCGGGCATGATATAACAGGTTTGCAGGGTTTGTTTCCAAATTGGGTTTCTCTCACAGCAAGTCCGATCAATCATTGTTCATTTATCGAAAGGGCCCTCCCTGACATGGCATATATACTTCTGTATGTCGATGACATTATTCTCACGGCATCATCGCCTTCACTTCGCCAGTCTATTATGTCTCTTCTTGTGGCTGAATTTGCAATGAAGGATTTGGGTCCGTAAAATTATTTTTTTGGCATTGTTGTAACTTAATATGCAGGTGGTCTGTTTCTCAGTCAAAAGAATATGCCGAAGAAATAATTGACAAAGCAGAGCCTGCAAACCATCACATACTCCAGTTGACACAGGCGAAATTGAGTATCTGACTTTTACGAGACTCGATATTTTCTATGCGGTTCAGCAAGTTTGTTTACACATGCATGATCCGAAGGAAGAACATATGAGGGCTCTCAAAAGAATTATGTGGTTTGTTAAGGGTACTCTTCACTTCGGGTTGCATCTATATAAGTCCTCCATCTCGAGTCATTCCTCCTAAACAAATGCGGATTGGGGTGGCTGCCCGGACACATGTCGTTCCACTTCCGGTTATTGTGTGTTCTTGGGGGACAATCTCATTTCATTGTCGTCAAAACGACAATCCACATCGGTCAAGTGCTGAGGCAGAATAGCGAGGGGTAGCTAATGTGATTGTTGAATCATGTTGACTTCGTAATCTTCTGTTAGAGCTACATTGTCCGATCGAAAAGGCAACCGTGGTTTATTGTGATAATGTGAGTGCGATATACTTATCAGGTAATCCTGTCAAACATCAACACACAAAACACATAGAGATGAATATACTATTTGTTCGAGAAAAAGTTGCCCGTGGATAAGTCTGTGTTCTCCATGTACTGTCCCGTTATCAGATTGCAGACATCTTCACAAAAGGACTTCCGCGCATACTTTTTGATGATTTCAGAGACAGTCTCAACATACGAGAACCTCCCACTAAGACTGCGGGAGACTGTGAGATATTTAGGGACACAGTCCCTAATTATCTCCATCACATATTGTAATTAGGATTGTAATCAATTAGTTAGGATGCTTGTAAGTAATTAGCATCTTATATTTTAGGTAACTTAGATTAGTACTACATCTTATGATTGTATATATCTTCTATCATTGGAATGAAATAACTCAAGGAATCAATTTTCAATAGATAGCAGATACCCTGTGGAATTAGTTGAGGTACACGCAAGTAGGGCTGCACAAAAAATGGACCGGACCGAAAAAAAACCCTGGACCGAACCGAACCGGACCGGACCGAATTTTTCGGTCCGGTCTTCGGTCCTACGTTTCTAAAAATTCGGTCCACGGTTCGGGTTTTTTTTCGGTTTTTAATGTATATTGGACCGGACCGATTTTTTCGGTCCGGTCCGGTCCGAGGGTTTTGTGCAGCCCTACACGAAAGCCAGCACGGATGCCACAATTATCAAAATAAATATATATCTATAATTTTCTATAGCTCTGAAACTCCAAGTTCTTTTAGGGGTGCACAAAAGGTTAGGACCGGACCGAAGACCGAAAACTCAGATCACTAGGACCGAAGACCGATCAATTTCTCGGTCGGTTTGTTGGACGAATGCATTCCCCCGGCCATCCCCGCCAACCCGGACGTATTAACATATCAAATATAGGTTGTAAATTGATCAAACTTTATATGGTCATAACTTTGCGCTCGGACGTCCGTTTTATCTATTTTTTTTTATTTCGCGTATATTTTCGATACGGGGGTGGGCAAACCGCTTGATTCAGCCGATTTCTCCAAAAACGTCCATCTTGCCCATCAATTTCACTTTTTCCCAAAATCGTTATGTTTTTTCCCTTTTCAAATCTAAATATCTCGCGATATACAATAGATTTCAACGTACAAATTTCGTGGTAATGTGTCCGAGAATGTCAATTTCAGTATTGAAAATTCAATTTTTAAAAAAAATCGGGCCCCGGAACCCGACCCGAAATTATATATATATATATATATATATTATATTAGGAATTTAGAAAATTAGGAATTATATATATTAGAAATTATATAATTCAATATATATTAGAAATTATATATATTATGAATTATATAATTCAATATATATTAGGAATTATATATATTATAAAAAAATATATATTTAAAATTCGGTCCGGACCGAACCTGGACCGGACCGAAAACCGAAAACTCAGATCACTAGGACCGAAGACCGGACCGAATTTCTCGGTCCGGTCCAATTTTTCGGTCCGGACCGACTTCTGTGCAGCCCTAATTACTTTGTTTATCCCACCTCTGACATAAAAATGCATAATCCTTTTTTTAGAGAAAGAATATTGGAACAGAATGGTTCCAAATGAGCAGAGTGCGATACTTATATAGAATGTTCATATAGCCGACCCCGGTTTAGGATTGAGGTGAAGTTGCTTGCGTCAGAATAGGCAGCCTACTTGCAGTATGACCTTCCCCAGACCCTGCATGAATGCGGGATGTTTTGTGCAACGGGCTGTCCTTTTTATTTTCCCTTTTCTTCTACAGGAAAGGTAGTCCGGTGCATGAAGCATCCCGGGTTCATGCAAGGTTCGGGAAAGGGCTGCACCACAAGGGGTGTAGAGAGTTGGGAATTAATAGTATCTTGTTAATTCTTGTTTCTGTTTTTTTCTTCTTCCAAATGTGGACTTTTGTGAACTTGTTCATAAAATTGACTGTTCACAACGGTTACCTTATTCTGCCGCTTTTAACAAACTTGCAGGTAGCTGAAAGAGCACATTTCTTGTGGAACAACGATAACGTCCTTAACCTCGTGATGCATAACAGGCATGTGATCATGCCAATTATTATCTCAGCTTTAGAACGGAACAGCCAGAACCACTGGAATAAAGCAGTTCTTAATCTGACTCAAAATGTGAGGAAAGTCTTCTCCGAGATGGATGAACAGCTCGTACTCGACTGCCAAGGCAAGCTTGAAGAAGAAAATTCAAAGTCAAATGTAGCAGCCGAGAGACGAAGGTTGATGTGGGAGCGCCTAGAAATTGCCGCTAATTATGAACCCGTTGCCATTCCTTCTAATATTTCAGGCCTGGTAAAACCCGCCACCTGTCTTGTTTCGTGCTAATTTGATCGTTGATCGATCGAAAGAAGTATTGTAGCTCATTCATGCTGCTTTTTTATTTCGTGAAAAGAAAAAGAAACATGCGTGTCCTGCTTCTTTAGTGTATGGATCTTGTGTCTTGAATATGGATGTATATAGGATGCCACAAGGCATCATGTTCACATTTCACTATTTTCTATAGCTGTGCTAAGTTACTAGCTACCATTGACTTATTCTTTTGGCTTTTAAAAAAGAGGTGTGATTTGGTTGAACTCACTTACATCACAGTTTTTTTTGTTTTCTTTTTCTAATCGCGTCAATATACTCGTCGAGATCATCTTAGTATGCTGTTCTCAAGAATATGAAGAGATTATTTTTTCAGTATCAAAAGAATGCTTTAACTGTTTTGTTTTGCAGGTTAGCAAGTCTTTTTTTTCTTTCAATTATGAAAGTCAAACTGGACTTTAGCTTCTTTTGTATTTATCTTGTATTTTAGATGAGGGAGAGGAGGGTGTTAATTGCTTGTGAACTTGTCTGATTAATCGGAAATTGTATCGTGTAGGGCCTAGTGAAGGGGAAACTGCTTCCTACTTGCCCGAACTCGAGAACTTTAGTTAAGTGTAGTTCATGAGGCAAGGTTAGTATATTTCCTTTTGTCTGCAATGAAATCGCGTTGTGTAAGTCCCATTGAAGGGGAGGGACAAACTCCCGACCATCATATTTTGCTCGGATAAAAGAGGAGAGTTGTGATAACTTGATAGACAGTCTAAAAATAAACAATCTAGATGATACTCTTAATATAGTTGATGTATGCATATGGGCGGATCTATTTGAAGTTACAAGTTCGGCATAATTAAGTAGTTTTGTTTCAAGCTGTGTATTAAGAAATTAATTTCATATGTATGTATCTATCTAGAATTCAACAAATAAAAAACGGTTGTGGTCTAGAATTTATAAACTTAAATCTTGAATTTCTTTGTGTATGCACCTAGGCAAACACTACAATAGCTGGTCCGACCTAGTAGAATGGATAAAAATGACTTATATAGTTAATTTTATTTAGTTTGAGATTGAGACGTAGTTGATTGATATATTTAGTTGTATATCAAATCCAAGAACTTTATATTTGAAATTGTTAGTGAGGGATGAGTTAGATTTCAATGAATTGACCCTCACCAGTAATCACCTCATGCAAAATGTGTTTGAAAATGACCAGCGAGAAACAATGCATTTACTACAATTTTACAAAATGCCAAATTATAATCAAATAGCTATTTGAGTGCTTTTAACTCTTTACTCAAACTACAATCTAAAAAAACATGAAAATATGAGTACCTCACAAGCCAACTAGGGTCTTAATATATTAGGAAACATTAACAACTCACAAGTATAGACCATATTGTTGTCTAGTTGTATTATACTCTTTGCATAGTTGTACTCTTCCTATTAAGAAGTGGAGAAAAAAAGAAGACAGGAAGTACAACCACCAAAAGTATGAGTCTGCAATTACTGAAGTGATTAAAAATTATAAAATAATTAATATATATATATATATATATATATATATATATATAAGATAATATTTAACCTATATATACAATATAATTTTCTAGCTCAATTAATCACTTTTAGGCCGCTATGACATGTGCTGATAGAAGATCGATAACAAGAACCCAGTACAATAGTAAAGGTGCACAAATTTATCTGGATTTCGCCATAACAAGGTATTCAGTGAAATAATCGAGGTGTGCAAGGTGACACCATTAATTAAAAAATTTACCATCTGTTGGAAATTTATTAACGTAAAATAAAGTTTATCCTATCATTTATGACTCAAATAATTGGAGCCCCGCACGCTGGAAACGTCGTTTCACACACGTGCACACGTTGTACCAAGAATTGTAAATTTCCTTAGTGAAAGAGATATCGATACGTAAATAAAATGTTTGAGACATGAAATGATAGACGGTTGTTGACCAAATGACGAGTGTTTCACGTTGGTAAATGAAGGAAGAAGTGTACGACGTGTAAAAGATGAAACGAGTCGGAAATCGCCGCGGAGCCGCAACGCTTATGTGTTGGTTGGTTACTGGAGCTCAGGCGGCTGCCTCCCATGAAGAGTCGCGACGCTTCGGAGGCAAAATGATCGACGGGAAGCTGAAAAGTTTCTGACTTTTAGGCTGGTTTGGGACATTGATTCTCCATTACTTGACACATGAATTCATCCATTATTTGGCTGATTGAAACCTCTCAATAAGTGTCATTACATGGCTAATGAATGCCATTAGTTGACTAGATGAGAGTTCATCTTTCTCACACTATAAATTGAGGCCCCTGGCTCAATTGAAGAACACACTTGCAATCAGAAATTTCTGAGTACTTCTTCATCTCTAAGCAATCTCTCACACACTCAAAGATTCTTCTTTTTAGTAAACATTTGAGTTTTCTTTGCTCACTTGTTCATTGCTGTTTTATCTTGGGAGACAAGTTGCCAACTACCGTAAAAGAATATATACGGGAAAATATTATCTTAAGGATAAAGTGAATATCACTCGACTCAGCAAACTTTGTTTTTGTTCTCATTTTCATATTGTAATCTTTGTAATTGTTACTTCTCGTTCATACAATTGTTGTATTCTGATCGGTGTATTTTATATACACCTTTTGAGTCAGTTTTAGTTAGTCTTTTGTCCCATTTTGCACATATAAAGTCGTATTAGGATAGTTTTTCTTTCTTTTGAGTCAAAGTGGTTAAAATGGCCAAATGGCGGAAAAAGAGCAAAAAGAGGGCAAAAGAGGAGACGCCAGAGCTGGAAACAAAGAAAGTGGCGAACGAGGGAAAAATCAAGGCCGTGCGGCGCTCCTGCGATCAGCGGGACGCGGCGCCCATCACTCGAAGAAGGTGCGAAGATCGGTAGCGGCTGGCGAACTGCGGCGCCACTATCCAGAAGGGCGAAGATATAGCGTCGCGGCGCCTCGAGCAAAAGCGAGCGCGGCGCCCACATCCGGAAGCCACGGAGATCTGGCGCATGGCTACCGAGCAGCGAATATCGGTCGCGGCGCCTAAACAATCCAGACGGATTGCGAATGGCGGCCCGCGGCCGCGCGGCCGCGAAAAAATAGGTTTTCAGACGGATTTTGGGCGGGCTGCGAGGAAAAGTTGAGGCGGTTTCGGCTATAAAAGGAGAACCTAGGCGGTTTTGAGGTCCCCTTCTTGCACAACACAAGACTTTTGGCTTGGAGATTGGATACCATTAATTTAGTACTTTCTTTTCCTTTTCTTTACTTTATTTCGATTTTGCCAGATGATGAACTTTGAATTAGTTCTTGTCATCTTTATGGCTAGGAACTAATTCTCTTATAAGGCTTTCCATGTTGAATTACTAGAAACTTATGTTATAAATTAATGCACGCTTACGGTTATTTTTCTTATTGAGAGATCTATCCAATAATTGAGTTGAATTCTTGGTAATTAATTGACAACTAATTATCACTATATGATTTCTAATCAGTTACGAAAAGGGGATTGTGAATATCTTTGTAAGTTGGGTAGACATTCTTGGATTGGGGATGAAAATACCTCAATTATTTATGTAGCGTTGATGAGAGGCTTAACAACCCTAATTTTGCGCATTGTGCGTGACGGTCAACTAGGTTTTTGTTCTTAATCCTCCTATAAAGTTATCCTTATCACCGAAAGTTAGGTAATGTGCGATACTGGGGTTGAGTGTTTATATAACCCTAACGGGAGTATAAAACGATTTCGCAAACCTGCTTTCTCCTAAAGAAGAATACCATGAGTTAATGCATTAGTAAGTAGCATAAGCGGATAGTAAGGATACATGGAAGCCCTATTCTCATCACAACTGAAGTAAACCTTTATAGTTAAATAACTTTTATAATTCGTAGTTATAAACAACCAATCAATCATAAATTCACCAAATAGATACTAGAAAATAGATAGTTGGTAATTGGACCCTAATCCTTGTGGACGATATTCGGTCTTATCAAAGACTATACTACTTGTCACGATAACGTGCACTTGCGTTTAAAGTGTGTGCATCTTACCGCCCATCATATTCATCATTTTACTCACACCATCTACTTTCCTTAGGCCCCTGTCATGAATTATTCACCTCTGATCCTTTAATATTTCTTATTGTTAAACAGTGACCGTGGGTCACGTTCCAGTTCAGTGGGGCTCTTGCCATTCCTTGTATATTTGGTAAATATTAGACCTAGAATTGTACCTTAATTAGTAGTGTAATATTACCATAATTGTAAAGTTAGTATTCTTATAGAATAAAGATTTAGAAGCAGAATAGGAAAATGATTTTCCTATGTAACTTGTATATATATGTCATTCATCAATAAGAATAATCAAGAGATTATTTCTTTCATGGTATCAAGAGTCTAGGTTCTCTTTACCATGCTTCCGCTCCTCAAATTTCTTTTTCTTTCTTTCTCGGTTTTCTGACCAAGAGTCGCGGCCACTCAGCCTTAGCGCCGCAGGCCCGCAGCCCTTCACCTCCAGAAAGTCTGTTCTTCCAAAAATTCCCTTCTCTGAATCTTGTTGTTCTATTCCCTATGACTAATAAGAACAATTTTCATCCTGCCCTCACAGTTTCTAACATCAAGAGCGTCATCCCTATCGTTTTTGACCTAGAAAACGTCCAATATGGGACGTGGGTGAAATTATTTAAGATTCATGCCTTGACACATAAAGTCTTCCACCACATCATTCCTCCAACTCCTACAAAGGAGGGTGATATGGCGTCTACTTCTACTACGGTTGTGCCCACTAAAGAAGCAGATCCAGAATTATGGGTCATGCTTGATGTCAAGGTTCTTCAGTGGATTTATGCCATTATCTCATTGGATCTGTTACAGATGACTATGGAACCCAACTCCACAACTATGGCGGCGTGGGATCGATTGCGAGACATATTTAAGATAACAGTCATTCTCGAATTGTTATCCTTGAGCAAGAATTCTCACAGGTGGCTATGACGAATTTTCAAAACGTTTCATCTTATTGTAAACGCCTCAAGGACTTGGCAGGCCAGCTCAGAAATGTGTGTTCTCCTGTTTTTAATAGTCGTCTAGTTATTCAAATGGTTGCAGGCCTGTCAGAGGCCTATAGCGGTGTTGCTTCGATTATTCGTCAGAGTAACCCCCTGCCAGGATTTTATCAAGCTCATTTTATTCTTACTTTGGAAGAAGTCGGATTGGCTAAGAAAGTGGCGATTGGGGCCAGTCCCGTCGTCATGATGACTACTTCCAATTTTTCTCCTTCAAATCCAGTCAACGTGACCCAAAATAACAACAACGGGGGTGGTAAAAGGGCCAAAATCGGAAGAATAACAACAAGAATAGTGGCGGCAACAACGGGGGCAACCGGCAAGAAGATTAGCGGAGCCCGAGGCCCACGAGCGATGGCGTGGTCCCAGCGCCATGACTCTGCGATGCATTGCGATTAGCGATATTCAAGTAATATAATCTGATAAGATCGAATATCGTCCTCAGAGACTGGTTTCTAATTATCGTTCATCTACTTTATGTTATCTATTTGGCAATCGATATTTGAGTTGGGTTTTTGTTTAACTACTAGAATAATTGCAAGAATTACTGAACTATTTAAGTTGTAATCAGTTATTAATGAATTAGGGCTTCCAAAATCCTCGACTATCCACTCTATTTAATCCTTAATGCAACTAGAATGACTTATTCTTCTACGTTAAGATATTGGTTAACTAAACTGTCTTATATTCCGGTTAGGACATATAATCACTCAACCCCAGTGCAGAACCCTTCTATATTTCTATGATAGGATTTACCACATAGGAGGATTAAGAACAGTAACCTATAATGCTACACAAGTATCAGGGTACTGTCGTCCGCGATTTTAACTTATGTCTAGTCAATTACAGCATATCCAAGTCTCTCTTCTCGGTTCTTGATTCGAAATCATATATATTATGATAATTAGTGATCAATTAATTATCAAGCATTCATACCAATTATTGACTAAATCTTAATCAAGTGAAGAAGAAATTAAACTATTGCGTTAATTCATGAATATAAGTTTCAAGCGATTCATAAGGAAAGCCCTAATAAAGTGTCTTAGCTCCTAGCCATAGTCACGCTAAGAACTAACACAAAATTCATATATAAACTGAATTAAAAACGAAAGAAAAAAATTTACTGCGAACTAAGTCTCCAATTATAGCATCCCTTATTGTCTTGTGTTGTTCTTTGTTGTAGAATGACCAACCTGTCTCATAGCATTAATACCTAGGGCTTAAATATGTTCCAAATTTCGAGCACTATGGACCAATTTGCCCTTATCCAATTCTTCTTTGAAACTGAGATTTTCCGCACTGCACTGATTACGCATAACGGCTTGCAGCGGTGCGAAACTCTTGCGATCTCTCAAGAATAATGACACCATGATTCTGCGTAATGCGCGATCTTGATCGATGTATTTTATATACACCTTTTGAGTCATTTTTAGTTAGTATTTTACTCATTTAATTTATGTTTAATATAGTATTAGGGTCGTTTTTCTTTCATTTGTGTCACAGCGGTCAGAAATGGAGAAATGACAAAAAGGAAATGAAATGAGCATAAATGAGATGGAATTGCACACTAAAAGGATCAAGAAATGAAGCCTAAAAAGTTCTGGGAAGTATAGAGGAGATCAGACGAAGACCGGACGAAAAAAGGACGACGAAACGAAAATCCGCCAGAAAAACGCCTCAGGCGCCGCGGCGCTGAATGTTCAGAAAGATGATTTGACTGCAGTTTTTGAGTGTCTTGGCCGGATTGCGAGGCAGCCGTCGCGAATTTTTGAGTTTTGGGTCGAATTTGACACGTTTTTAGCGTCCAAAAGGGATAACTTTTTCTACCTACATATTCCTTAACCCTTTACCTAAAGGATTCCATAACTTTTCCTTAACCCTTTACCTAAAGGATTCCATAACTTTTCCTTAACCCTTTACCTAAAGGATTCCATAACTTTTCCTTAACCCTTTACCTAAAAAGATTCCATAACTTTTCCTACCTACATAATCTCTAACCCTTTACCTAAAGAATTCTTGGGCTATAAATAGTCTCTACATCATTAGAAGAATTCATACCATCCTACATTCCATCCCACACTTGACAAATTTCATTCTCCATCCACCATTCCATCCTGTAAATATTCCACAACACAATCCTTGGATGCTAGAAGGCTTGGAGACTTGTTCTTGAGTATTTTTCTTTTCTTTCTTTTGCTTTGTTTATTTCAGTTCATGTTTGGAGATTATATTAGTTCTTAGCGTGACTATGGCTAGGGGCTAATTACTTTGTTAGGGATTTCCTTGTGATTCACTTGAAACTCTATTCATGAATTAATATATTAGTTTGGTTTCTTCTTCACTTATTTAAGATTTATTCACTAATTGATTTGATTGCTTGATAATTAATTGATCACTAGTTATCATCACTTATTTGAGTTCTAATCAAAATCTGAAAGGGGAGATTGTGAATATGCTATAGTTGAATAAACACAGGTTTAAATCGTGGACGAAAGTACCCCGATACTTGTGTAGCTTAATAGGTTATTGCTCTTAATCCTCATTTGTAGTCAATCTTGTCACCGAAAGGTAGAAGGGTTCTCCATTGGGGTTGAGTGTTTATATTACCTTAACAGGAGTATAAAACGGTCTAGTTAACCTGCTATCTTAACGTAGAAGAAGAAGTTAGTCTAATTGTATTAAGGATTGAATAGAGTGGATAGTTGATGATCTTGGAAGCCCTAATTCTCCATCATAACTGATTTAAATCAAAGTATTTTCATAATTAGTTTATTTCCTGCATTATTAGTTTAGAATTCCAACTCAATTAACGTTAACCAAATATAAACTAAAGCATAGATAATCGGTACTTGAAAATCAGTCCCTGAGGACGATATTCAGTCTTACCTAGACTATATTACATGTAACGATACGTGCACTTGCGTTTAGCGTGTGTATAAATTGCACATCAGGTGCTTACAATCTTTCGTCCTGATTTGCCAACTTTCGTCCTTTTTGCCTCGGGAGAACTTTTTCTGCCCAATTCTCACTCCTTTTCGCCATTTTGCCTTTTTGCACCGCTGTGACTCAAAAGAAAGAAAAACAATCTAACACGACACTTACTTGAACGAAAATGGGAAAATACTAACTAAAAATGACTCAAAAGGCGTATACAAAATACGCCTAACAAACACCCCCAAACTTAACCTTTGCTTGCCCTCGAGCAAAGATCAAAACACAAAAAACAAAGAGACAAAATCAAAGAGGCTCAAAGACTCAAATCAAGCAGCTGCACAATGTTACTTAGAAACACATGAACGTCAGTTGGAATAATATGTAGGAACAGATATAGCATGAATTTAGCAATTTAGAATTTCAAGTCAGATATTTCGCAAATTCATTTTGTCACGC
This sequence comes from Przewalskia tangutica, assembly GCA_029844215.1. NCBI lineage: Eukaryota > Viridiplantae > Streptophyta > Magnoliopsida > Solanales > Solanaceae > Przewalskia > Przewalskia tangutica. The sequence continues at coordinate 5,762,552 of CM056720.1, forward strand.
CCTTTTTCGACTGCGACAATTCTAAAACTCCTGCTTGGAAATGTTAGAAAATATAATATAAAAATGCTAAAAGGTGCTAAAATGCTAAAGGGATGCTAAAAGGTGCTAAAATGTTAAATGCTAAAGGGTTCGCGGAGTCGCCACCTAATTAGTTCGGGTGAATTAGAACACCTAAATGTCAACTAGGTTAAAGTCAACATCAACTCCATTTTAATGGTCTGCAAAACTAGTGTGAGATTCTGGGTAAGGGTTCTTTATTAATCTAGAGGGAAGAGATTAGACACCCTCTAAGATCCGCTAACTTGCGGTTGTCCTGCCAAACCTAGGGTAATTATTATCACTAAGAAATGCATGTTGAAAAGCATTAAAAGTATTTGTAAGAAAAATTGTAAGATTTATTTATAAAAGATAAAGTTAGGCTTAGATGAAAAAACATGCATCCTTATGGAGTTATTCTTTTAAATAAAGTATACATGTTATGTAGTAGGATACTCCCAAAGTCAGTTGTGATGCATTTATAAAATAGGACTAGCATAAAAGTATGATTTTAAAATAATGAATGCAAGTAGTAGATTTTATAAGAAAATGAATTCCTCGTGTTAAATAACAAATAATATTCTAGCTACATGAATTGTTATGCAAATGAAGATTATTAAATCTAACTAAGTACGGCAAGCCTAAAATAATTAACTTAAAGAGAATAGATTTCTAATGTCAATGCTACTTCTTAAGGGCGAGTCAAAGCTTAAAGGCATTAAGTATCCTACTAATATAATGTTAGACAATTAATTACAACAAATGAATGGGGCGGGGTAGACAATTAAAAGGAAAGACTCGATGAGTGACGATATTCCGCATGTGGTTTGGAATTTCTGATGCGGTGCACATAGACATGGGTCTTCATCTGAAGTAGCTCATGATGAATCTCGCAATGAGACTCTTCGTTGCTCCAATGCATTTCATGTAAACAAAAGAAATATAAGGATTAGTATCTGCCCAAACCTTACTAATGATGCAAGTGAATGAAATACTCATATAAACTTGACTTAACTATAACCTGACTATAACAATTCAAAATAAAATGGCAAGCACAAGCAAAGCAGATCTCAATATTTGTTCAAACAATTGTGGACCTCAAATGCAAATGGTACGCAACAGATGCAAAGTAGAGATGAACACATGTGGAGGTTGCTTAATGTTCTTTTATCAAAGTAATTCGCCTACAGCAATCCAAAATAACATGGCAAGTACAGGCAAAAAAGATCTCAATATTTGTTCTAATAATATTGACCCCCCATGCAAATAATATGCAGTAACTGTAAAGCAGGCCCAGAGGTACCAAAATCATTTTGATGTTTAAAAATACTAGGCTTTATCTAAAGAACATACCATTAACTTAGCAAAATACTCAAAGAATGCACATGAAAAATAGGCTCAAACTATCAAGCAACTACAGCCTCAACAAACCAAGGTAAGATTCATATTCAATTCCAAGTTAACAGGATACACACACAAACAGGATGTATGTTATACCCCGTATTTCCAGAGTATGTACGTAAGGACGTACGTAGAAAATTTTTGAAGTGTAAAGTGGCTTGGCCGAATTTATTTTGTTCACAACACCAGTTTAGAGTCGTTTTTCGACGAAACGTTTTCACAGCTTTCGTAGGGGAATTTCCGGCTATGTCATTTTTAATTTTTGCGGATTTTTCCGAGAGACGAAACATTTTGGACCAACGAGAGGGCGACACTTGTCACCCTCTCATTGATGGAGTGTGGGCGGTTGGCTTGGACGATTTGGTGACAATTTTGTCAAGTAGTAGGTAGGATATTTTGTGTGTTAGTTGGTTAGGGTGCACTTGGCAAGATCTTGGCCCTACACTTGCTATGCACTTGGCATGATCTTGGCCATTGGTTGGCCTTTGCTAGACCTATAAATACCCCCCCTTGGAAGACTTCTTCATCCATTCCAAATATTTCCTTAGTGTTAAAAATCCTCCCTCCCTTTGTGTGGTGTTTTCGTCAACACCCCTCTCCCTTTGAGTTGGCACTTTGGCGAGAGCCCTCCCCACCCTCGCGAGAGTACCCACAGTGGGGTAGGTAGAGGTATACACCCTTGTGGTGTTGTCTCGGATATACCCCCCCCTCGTGGTAGACATCCTCTCAAAAGTATTGTTATAATGCCCAAATTACCTTCGCCGTATACCTGGTTGTATTCTAAGGTCATACCTGACAAACAGCCCAGTGATACTATTATACTTCCGTCACCACCAAACCGAAACCACAGGAAAATCTCCATGGTTAGTTGGAGTAGTATGTAGAAGTTGGTTAGAACTTCTAAGGGTAGTTTGGAGCGGGTTGGAGCGCGGAGTTGGAGCTAAACGATTGCCAGATCGACTTTATACTCGGATAATTATGGGCTTATCGAGGTAAATATCTTGTCCTCTATTGTAATTGGAAATTACATGATTGTTAGACCATATAATTGAAGTATACTATATATATAGAATCGAACGTTGTTGTCGGCAATGTCTTTGGACTTAAGCCCGAATAATAAGAAATCTTTTCGAAGAAAATCTTGCTGTTTTTACATAGGGCGTATTACAGATGACTTGTGTAGCTTTTACGTGAGGTAGAATTGTGCACGTGCGGTTAGAAGTATGAACCCACGGTTGGCTTGATAGCGGCCCGATAGAGGAGGAGATTTACGCTGTTGTGCGGGGTCTTGCGATTTTTACGTAGGATGTTCTACGAAGGGATATAAATGTTAATAAGCGCCTTGTGGCCTTATAGGTTGAAGTACTACGTATGGCGCGATCTTACGGCTAAGGAGTAGCGAAGCGGTTTGAAATCTTGAGCGTTTTGCTATTAGTCGATACTCGTCGCGAGGTATGTGAACCTCTTCCTATCTCTTCTAGCATGATATGTGTGTAACTATGTAGTACGGTGAGCGTACGTGTGTTAAATGTATTTGATTGGTCTAAAACATAAAGTGTTATAACGCTTTATGGGAAGTTGGTTATAACGACTTTATGTTGGTACGAAAATACTTGTGGTCTTTAAAAGGTAATCGATTTGAACTATAAGCGGCTTGTTATGTGTTAATAAAGAACTTGAAGTATTTCAAAAGATTTTTGAATCATTTTGAAAGAAGAAGTAATACTTGGTTTTGAAAAACTTAAGAGTTATACTAGCTTTATGGGAAGTTAGGTATAACGGCTTAAGAATGTTTCTTGATTTGAAATCGAATGTGTATCGACAAACCATCTGCGGCGTTAATAAAAGGAAATGTTTTGACTAATTAAGTATTATTAAAACCAGTAGAAACTTCCATCCGCATAGAAGCTAAGATGAGACAAAATGATATTTCTAGATCACTACTGTAATAAGATTGTTATAAACAAGAATATCCTACTCACATATAAGGCTTATGTTTCTCAGTTGTTTAAAGAGAATTATATTCTTAAATGAATAAGACTATGAACTACTTAAACCTTTCTAAAATAAGAAACGTGAACATTTGAAATTAGGCAAACTTGGGCGTTTGGAAAATAATGTTGTTACTTGATTTTACAAAGGTAAATGTTTTAGTTTAATTAAAAAAAACGATCACTCTATTTTATACTACGTATTGTGTGACTTATGTGAAAGCAACGGATCTTTTAAAAGATTTAATGTATGAAGTACTTTAGGGATAGATACGAACTTGTTAGCATAAAGTACCTTGTGTGAATAACTTGATTGTGTTGGTTTGAGATAGCCTTGTAAATACTTTCTTGTTGATGTGATAAGTAAACATGTTAGGAGGCTACTTGTGTTAGTATCTTGTGTGATCGTGATGTAAGGTCATTCTTGTTGTGCTTACGTTGTTAAACGTTAAGCGGTTATCTTGTTATTGTATCACATACCCCTTTGACTTATTATACAGGGCTTGCCACCGCGATGCGGTCTATACGGCTATGCGGTCCTTGTGACTATGCGGAGTCGCGGTAGCTCGAGATTGATCATTCCGGTGTTTAGCACGATCGGGATTCCCATGCGGTCTGCTGAGACTATGCGGTCTTTTGAGACTATGCGGGTTGCGGGAGCCTAGGCGGATCCGGGGTTAAGCCGCCTCGATGCGGGGTATACCTCGGTGATGCAGGACCGTGATTCGAGGATACCTCATGCGGTCCGTGTGTGACCTATGCGGGCTGCGAGTTCCAGAATAGACGCGCTCGGTGATCTGCGGCGAGTGGCGGCTTCGATCATGTAGTGCGGTCTAGAAAGACCTTGTGATACGATTTATGGCATTTGTGGTGCTGGGGTCTTAGTAGTCGGCTATGCCTTCGCATTTACCGTGCGGTTTTATTGTGATGACTTTGAGGCGTGAGTCACGACTTGACATATTCGCTTATTGTGATCGTAGTTTGGTTATCATACATGTCTCTGCTTTATAGACTACTATGATTTCATTTCTGATATTTTTGATTTCACATACTTGGTACTGTTATCGACCTCGCCCGGCTGCGTTCATGCCGCAGAAAAGGTACACCATCGTTGATCCTCGCTCTTAGGGTCACGATTCGGCGTTGAAAGCTCCGTTTCTCGGAGGCTTATCGGTGGTATAGTCCTGCCGTTGTAGGTATTTACATTCGTGGTATGGCGGGGCCATCCGCCATTGTTGTCGTATCATTTCTTAAGTGCATAATCTTGTTGTGGCGGGGTTTGTAAAAAGTTAAACCGCTCATGTTGAAAAGGTTGTTATTTATATATATGCCGAAAGGCAAGTTTTTCTCAGATTATTGTTTCATATTTCATAATATGTCTTGTATCGTTTTATGTTCCGCTGATTACTCTGATGTTGTATCACTAGGGTGCCCGGGGTAAGGCACCAGTCACGGGCCCCGGAACGGGTCGTGACAAAAGTTCCGGAACGGGTCGTGACAATGTATGCAGGGGTATGCAGTTTGAAACTACCAGTTATGATCCTAAGATAGGCATGAATGGACTCATATAAGATTTTGAGGAATTTCATATGCATTATCTTAGGCTAAAATGCCAATGCAAGTAATCAACAAAATTTCAGTCCACACGAGTGAAGACAAGGGCTAACTGTCCAAACATACAACAAGTCGATTTACGTCTATTAAATTCGTTAAAGTCTCAAACAGTGTGATACTTAGAAATGAGCCAAATTGAATTCCCTAATATCCTTTTCAGCCTAAACTGGCCTCAAACCTGAACATGACATGGTCCAAATCTAAACCCATCATTTAAAATTATCAATTGAACAGTTAATTTGAATCATTTCAAGCCTATACATATACTCTGCAAACCTTAGGCGACATTTCAGGAAAAGTTCATCACAGATTTTAACTAGTTGTTTTAACTATATAGCATTCAGTTATTAATCTTAGAATCAACTCGACATCAATTTAAATCATGTCAAGACACATCACATCTGGATTTAAAACACAACAGTAGATGCAACACTAGTTTTCCATTCTTAACAACACCTTAAGATAAATAGTGGTAGATACAAAAATGGGTATTTATGATACATGTTGTCAATGACATTCCTGCATATGAACTTCTTAACTGTGACGACAAGTGTAGTTCTTCTAACCTTTACAGTCTATGTCCAAAAAACAATTGTACACTGATTAGAATCCCAATCAGAGATCGACCACATAGCAGATAGTGCAAAGAAACACAAAAGATTTATATAACCACTCAATATTTCCAATTAAACAGCCTCATATCGATGAATATAGTAATCTAAACTAACACACACTTAATCACACAAAACACACAACAATATAAAAAATGAACTGAGAAGAATTCAGATTTACCTCCTCCGGGCAGCGAACCGAGGCAATGTATCAAGTCGTCGGCCCACTCGGAGATTGATGCTATGCGATTAAGAGGCCTGATGTCTATGCCTAGAGAATGCTTAGTTACTGCTCTGGAATTTATCCCTCTTGCGATGGCCTTTTAGCCAAATTTCTGGATTATTAACTGATGCTCCAAGATGCCCATTTGATGTGAAAATCGATCCATTTATATAGTCTTAATTGTGGGTTAAAAATTTGGTAAGCTATTGATGGTGCGATTTTGGGTTGATTCTCGTGCGATTTGTACTGATTTTGTTGATTTGTGATGCTAAAATCGCTGTAATTCTGGTCTTCATTTAAGACGCGATTTTTGGTGATTCTTAACACGATTTAGGGAGTTATTTATGGTAAGATTGTTTATGGTAAATTGGGGTAAGAAAATTAGAAGGATTTTTTTTATTGATTTAGGTATAATTTTGGACGATTTTGGTGTGAATTGGATGTGGTGTCGACTGAGTTGGTTTAAGGTTTAGGTTTTTCTTTTCTGAGTTTTAGGGCTGTTGGGGAGGGAATGTAGATAAAAGGCTGAGGTGGTCGATGGGCCGTGGGTCAGGGTATGCATATTGGGCTTGGCGAAAAATGAGGGAAAGTTGGGCTGGTTTTATTTGGGTATTAGTTTAAGGGTTTTAGTTTTAGATGTTAGATTTTAATTAGTGGTAAATAAATGAGGTTTAAATTATTATTAAATTACTTAAATGCTAAATGCGGATATGATATTTAAGGATTGCTTAATGCTTTTATAAATGCGATGCTATTATTGAAACACATGTATTAGATTAAAATTAGTTTAATAGGAGTTTAAATTACAAAAATAATAATTATGAAATTGTCTTGCGTATTAATAAATGTGAATATGCTATTTAATGAATGTGTGATGCGACGTTATTGCTAGATTATTACTTTATTTATTTACGTATTTATTATTATTAAAATTATTAAAAATTAATAGAGTTATGAATAATATTTATGCGAATGCGGACGTGAGACTAAAAATGCTTAATATTCTACGTAAAATGCGGTGCCATTATTAAATCGCTTATTTATGCATGTACTAATGTTTTATTGTTGCATTTTATTATTATAAAATTGTTAAAATTATTTTGGAAAATTAGTGTAATTTTATAGTTAATGATGAGACGAGAGGATCAAAATTGGGTGTCAACACATTTCAGTCATAATCAATGGAAGCATGAATACCTAACCTATGCATGTCAATTTCATTTAGTTCTATGGGTCTGTTTACTTGTTATTCTCTACTAATCATAGACATACATTCTAGAGATCACCAGGACTTTTCAGGGTTGTAATGTAGGCTTAGGCAGGGGTATGTAAATTAGACATTTAGGCTCAATTTACGTACCATAAGCATTTTTCTTACTCAACCATTTTCTCCTTCTTTTTTGTATTCTTTTTAGTTCATACCTATATCGCCCTTTCTCTTTATGAGTGCATGAAACAATTCACATAGACACCCCCAAACTTAAGCTTTTACATTTTTTTCATTGGGGTGCATCATTTTTTCACTCTATTTTTGTATTCCATTTTCACTTTTTTTCATCACAATTTTTCAATTACCGCTTATGGCACACGAGGGAATCATGGGGTGTTAAAGAAACAACTCATTTTAGGCTCAAAGGGCTGACTAGGGATACAATTTATTGCAAGGTAGGTAATGAATGGTAAGAAGGGCTAACAAAGAAATGCCTGAATCATCTCCCTAACATGTACATCTTAACTATTTCGCCTCAAATAACAAGCAAGCAGACTTCACAGACATTTTTCAATTGACAACACATAGGCTAAGCACCAAATATTCCAAATAATCAAATTTTCATGAATTTTTGGCATATCTAACTTAAGCACACATATTTTAGCTTCTCATTCCATTACATTAACCCACTTAGTTCACTAGGCGTTCCAAATAAGCACATCATACATGATCATAAAAAAAACATAAAACACAAAAACAAACAAAAGACTCAAAAATAGACACAAAAATAAAATAAAATAAGAACTCCCCCCCAAACTTAAATTACATATTGTCCCAAATGTGTAAAAGACTCAAAAATTAAAGGGACGACTTACAGACATACATCGACTCAAAATAGTGGTGGTAGCGGCGGATATTGCACTGAGACGGTATCTGTGGGAGTAGATTTGGCGATTCAGGGCCTTTTTATTATTCGGAAATCGCTAATCGGCAGCTGCGTTCTCAGATAGTGGCACCGCGTGCCTAAAGTATCGGGCCTCTCTGAACATTCGACCGCGATCCCGCAGATTGGTACCATGATCGACTTCGACTCGTATTTTCCACCATTTTCTTCATGCTCATTCTCCGATTCCTTCACCTGGCATCACAACACAACAAACATACCAAAAGTGAGACTGTTCTATTTAAACTAAATTGCATAATTTAAACATTGGGTTGCCTCCCAAGTAGCGATGTCTTTAACGTCTTGTAGCCGGACGCAGTTTCTTTATCAAATCATTGGGGTAAATTAACTCCACAACCTATCCACTTAAAAATAATTCTCCTCTTCCTCACTCTATTTTTATTCTTCACAGTAGTAGGTTCAGTAGGATTTACTTGTTTGTCAGCTTTCATGTCATCTACTTTTGTTGCTGCTTTCAAACCAGCATGTGGGTTCACAGCCGTAGGGATAATCTCTCTAGTTTTTGACTGTGCTTGCTGATCTACTGTGTCAGTTGTGCTTACTGCGAAGCACTTGTTGCTAGCCTGGGACTCAATGATGGATTTGAATACCCTGAATACCATCTCTTCTTCCTGAACTCTTAGTCTCAATTCCCCATTCTCCACATCAATTAGAGCTCTGTCTGTTGTAAGGAATGGTCTCCCCAAAATGATGGGTATTTCATCATCTTCCTCCATGTCAAGAATGAGGAAGTCTGCTGGAAAGAAAAAACTTTCCCACCTTGACAAACACATCTTCAACTATTCCTCTAGGTGCACTACGGTTCGGTCAGCTAGCTGCAGATTAACTGTGGTTGGTTTGGCTTCCCCCAAACCCAATCTCTTGAATACAGACAGATGCATGAGATTGATACTAGCCCCTAAGTCACACAGCGCCCGGTTGCATGTTACGTTGCCAATAGTGCAGGGCAGGGTAAAGCTTCCTGGATCTTTCAACTTAGGAGACAATTTCTTTTGTAGGATGACGCTGCACTCCTCTGTCAGCGCTACTGTCTCATAATCCACCAACCTTCTTTTCTTCCCAAGTATCTCCTTCATGAATTTGAAGTATGCGGGAATTTGTTCTAACGCCTCAATGAAGGGGATATTAATGTGTAGCTTCTTAAATACCGCCAAGAACTTGAAGAACTGCTTGTCTATGGCCTTCTTCTGGAGCCTCTGAGGGTAAGGAATTCTATCAGTGTATTCCCTCAAAGGTGTTGGTGGAGCTTTCTCAACTGTAGGGTGGTCCTCAGTGACCCTCTCCTTTCCTTCCTCAACTGCTTTCTCACCCCCTTTTTCATGAACCACTGCGGGTTGGGGAGCAACCTGCTCCAACTGCTTTCCACTCCTTAACAACACTGCCTGACATTGCTCTCTTGAATTGACCTCTGTATTGCTTGGGAGAGTACCCTGCGGCCTATTGGTTACCATCTTCGTTAGTTTCCCAACCTGCGTTTTCAGGTTCATGAGAGATGACCTGGTTTCAGACATGAATTGATTCTGCGAATTAGTGAGTATAAGCAATGCAACCCTCAGCTCATCAGGCTTCTCCTGCTGTGTAGGTGGTCTAAACTGCTGGGATGAGGTAGCCTGATTCTGTCTTTGCTGGTTATGGTAACTACCTTAATATGGTTACAGCTGGGCCTGGTCGTTCCTCCATGAAAAGTTAGGGTGATTCCTCCACCCTGGATTGTATGTGTTGGAATTATAAGGCCATTGAAAGTTCCCAACTGCCTGCACCTGCTCCATTGACACATTATTGGGATCCACCGCTGTGCATCTGTCAAAGGAGTGCGGCCCACCATAAATCTCACAATTAACTGGCATCTGGACTGCATTCACAGACATGGTATTCTGCTGCAGTTGCTTCGTCATAAGGGCCACCTGTGCATTCAGGGCAGTGATGACATCTAGTTCATGTATGCCTATAGCCTTCCTGATGGTCATTGACCTGTCGTCTGCCCTTTGATGATTGTTAGCAGCCATATCTTCCAGTAACTCATGTGCCTCATTGACACTTTTTCTCATGAAAGCACCCCCTGCTGCCGCATCAATGATGGTACGTGTAGTACCACTAAGTCCATTGTAAAAAATGTGGACCAGCATCCACTTCTCTATGCCATGATGTGGGCATTTTCTTTGCAGATCTTTAAATCGCTCCCACGCATCATAGAGTGACTCACCATCCATCTGGTAATAATTATTTAACTCCCCCCTTAATTTTGCAGCTTTTGAATGTGGGAAGAACTTTGCAAGAAACCTTTGGGCTAGGTCCTGTCAGGTGGTGACGGAGTTGGCAGGAAGTGAGTTCAACCAGCTCTTGGCCCTGTCCCTATGTGAGAATGGGAAGAACCTCAGTCTAATGGCATCGTCAGTAACACCATTGTACTTGAAAGAGGCACACAGCTCCAGAAAGCTGGCAATGTGCATGTGGAGGTCTTCAAATGGCAATCCCCCAAACTGTACTGTGTTCTGGACCATGCTCAGGATGGCTGGCTTGATCTCAAAGTTGTTCGCCCCTATTGCTGGGAGCCTGATGCATGTCTGTGCACCAGTAACCGTGGGCAAAACATAATCTCCCAAGCTCATTTCTGCAGGTGGTGGGACTTGTCCCATGGCAGCCGGTACCTCATTATTCAACCCCTCGTCAGGTACCCCGTTGTTGTTCTGTTGATTTTCCTTGGCTAGTAAATCAACAATTCTTTTCTCACGCCTGTTTTGCTTGCATAATTTTTTGATTTCAGGGTTGAAGGGAACAAGTGTATATGCTCCTCTCCTTCTTCGCATACACTAGATTCCTGAAATAGACCAAAATCAACAAACAAAATCAAGGCAACAGGGTTCTAATAGAAGAAAAAAAATAAGGCCAAATTAGAAATAAAAATAGATGATTCGATATTAGAAGTGCGCCAGTCCCCGGCAACGGCGCCAAAAACTTATTAGCGATTATTCGAATGCTCAAGCAAGTACACGCATCGTTGACAAGTAATATAGTCTGATAAGACCGAATATCGTCCTCAAAGACTGGTATCTAATTACCGTTCATCTACTTTATGTTATCTATTTGACAATCGATATTTGAGTTGGGTTTTTGTTTAACTTACTAGAATAATTGCAAGAATTGCTGAACTATTTAAGTTGTAATCAGTTATGAATGAATTAAGACTTCCAAAATTCTCGACTATCCACTCTATTCAATCCTTAATGCAACTAGAATGACTTCTTCTTCTACGTTAATATAGCGGTTAACTAAACTGTCTTATATTCCGGTTAGGACATATAATCACTCAACACAGTGCAGAACCCTTCTATATTTCTATGATAGGATTTACCACATAGGAGGATTAAGAACAATAACCTATAATGCTACACAAGTATCGGGGTACTGTCGTCCGCGATTTTAACCTATGTCTAGTCAATTACAACATATCCAAATATCTCCTCTCGGTTTTTGATTCGAAATCATATATATTATGATAATTAGTGATCAATTAATTATCAAGCATTCATACCAATTATTGACTAATCTTAATCAAGTGAAGAAGAAATTAAACTACTGCATTAATTCATGAATAGAAGTTTCAAACGATTCATAAGGAAAACCATAATAAAGTGTTTTAGCTCCTAGTCATAGTCACGCTAAGAACTAACACAAAATTCATACATAAACTGAATTAAAAACGAAAGAAAAGAAATTACTGCGAACTAAGTCTCCAATTGTAGCCTCCCTTATTGTCTTGTGTTGTTTTTTATTGTAGAATGACCAACATGTCTCATAGCATTAATCCATAGGGCTTAAATATGTTCCAAATTCCGTGCCCTATGGACCAATCTGCCCTTAACCAATTCTTCTTCGGAACTGAGATTTTCCGCACCGGCATCGCAGTTTTGCATAACGGCATCGCAGTTCCGAAACTCCTACAGTCTCTCAGTAATAATGGCACCGCGTTTCTTCATATTGGCACCGCGATGCTGACAATCCTTCGTCCTGATTTTCCAACTTTCGTTCTTTTTGCCTCGGGAGCACCTTTTCTGCCCAATTCTCGCTCCTTTTTGCCATTTTGCCTTGTTGCACCGCTGTGACTCAAAAGAAAGAAAAACAACCTAACACTACACTTACTTGAACGAAAATGGGAAAATACTAATTAAAAATGACTCAAAAGGCGTATACAAAATACGCATAACAGCGACTCAGTCTTACATCGCCGCGACGCCTCATTATCAGCCAGTGCAAGCGCCGCGACCTAGCTTCGTCCCAGATCAGACTCCAGGTTTCAGACCAACGTATGGACAACAACAAGCCCAAAGATACTTGAACCTCGCCCCATCGTGCCCACCACGCATGGCCCCACTCGATCGACATCAAGCAGCGGCACACGCTGACTTGACTCAACTGCACTTAATCGTACATGGACACCGGCGCCACTACCCACATGACATCCGACTAAGGTACTCTCTCGTCTTATTCCAATTTGAGCACTAATCGTGGTATAACTGTTGGTAATGACAATTCTATTCCAGTTAAGGATTATGGTAATAAAACTTTGTCCCCTCCTCATCCACCACTTGTCCTGAAACATACCCTTCATGCCCCAAAATTGATTAAGAATTTGGTTTCTGTCCGTAAATTTACCACTGATAATTGGGTTTCTATTAATTTTGATCTATTTGGGTTTTCTGTGAAGGATTTCAAGACGGGGAGTCATCTCATGAGGTGTGACAGTAGGGGGGATCTTTATCCAATCACACCGAGTCTCAACATCTCGCATCAAGCTATGTCATCCACTTTTGCAGCTCTTGCTCCTTCCTTGTGGCATGCTCGTCTAGGTCATCTGAGGTCGTCTATTTAATCGTCTTTAGATAGACATAAGTTTATTTCTAATAAGGGTACGCGTAGTACTCCACTTTGTCAATCCTGTGCTTTGAAAAAAATTATTAAGTTGCCATTTGTAGCTTCGAATTCTAATACTTCAATGTCATTTGATATTATTCATAGTGATTTATGGACATCTCCAGTTCTCAGTTGTCTGGATCATCGTTATTATGTTTTATTCTTAGATGACTAATCTAAATATTTATGGGCGTTTCCAATTGTGAAAAAATCTCAAGTTTTTTCCATTTTTATAAAATTTAGAGCTTTCATAAGAACACAAGTCGAACGAAAAATAAAAAACATTCAATGTGATAATGACAAAGAGTATGACAATGGAAAATTTAGGGAGTTTTGTACTCAAAATGGGATAAATTTTAGCTTTTGTTGTCCTCATACGTCTTCACAAAATGAGAAATCTGAGCGAAAAATTCGTACCATTAATAATATTATTCGCACTTTATTGGTCCATTCTTCCATTCCTCCATTATTTTGGCATCATGCGCTACAAATGGATACCGATCTACTAAATATTCTTCCCTCTAAAGGTTTGACATATTTCTCCTCTCTCAAAGTGTTATACAATAAGACTCCGTCATATCTCATCTTAGGGTCTTCGAATGCTTATGTTATCCACTGTTTCCATCCACTACAATCAACAAACTTCAGACATGTTCTACTCCTTGTGTGTTTTTGGATTTTCCGTCAAATAATCATAGTTATAAATGCTTTGATTTGTCCTCTAAACGAATCACCATTAGTCGTCATGTTCTATTTGATGAATCCCAATTTCCCTTTTCTAAAGTAGAAAAATCCGTGCCTAATTCTTATGATTTTTTAGATGAGGATGTCTCCCTCTATGTTCTCCGTCATTTTTCAGATTCTTCAAAAAAAATGACGTCAGCGCCGCGACCCTCTGGGGAAGCGTCGTGGCGCCAAAACTTGAGAGAGCTCTGCAGTTCTTCCAGCGTCGTGGCTCTTTCGACGGTAATTTCCAACACTTCAGAAAATTCCCAAAATTCCCCCAATTCAGCCCAGAGTCAAGGTCCAATCACTCGCAGTCAATGGGGTATTTTTAAACCAAAGAGACATTTTAATTTGAATTCTAATGTTCTTAAATTCTCCTTACCCTGTAATCCTGTGTCTGCCTTAAATGACCCTAATTAGAAAATTGTCATGACCGAGGAATATAATGCTCTTATTGATAATAATACGTGGGAGTTAGTACCCCGTCCATCTGTGTTAATATTATTCGGTCTATGTGGATTTTTGTTCATAAGGAAAATTCTGATGGTTCATTTGCGAGGCATAAGGCTAGACTTGTAGGTGATGGTAAGACTCAGCGGATTGGTGTGGATTGTGGTGAGACATTTAGCCCGGTGGTCAAGCCGGCTACCATTCGCTGACCGTTCACTGCTCTTTCAAAATCATGGCTCATTCATCACCTAGATGTGAAAAATGTTTTCCTACACGTGATCTTCAGAGATGGTATATGCATCAGCCTTTGGGGTTTAGGGATACTAGATATCCTAATCGTGTTTGTCTATTGAAGAAGTCCTTGTATGGGCTTAAGCAGTCTCCACGGGCTTGGTATAAGTAAGAGGTTTGCTGATTTTGTTTCGACTATGGGTTTTTCTCACAGCATGTCTGATATTCATTATTCATATATCATCGAGGATCTTCCATGACTTATATACTATTATATGTTAATGATATTATATTGACTGCCTCTTCTGATGTTTTGCGCAAGTCTATTATGACAATGCTCAATTCTGAGTTTGCCATTAAGGACTTGGGCCCATTGAGTTACTTTTTGAGAATTGATGTCACTCGTCATGCAGGTGGATTGTTCTTGTCACAGAGAAAGTATGCAGCAGAGATCATTGAGAGGGTTGGGATGTCATCCTGTAAGTCCACTTCCACTCCAGTTGATACTAAACCCAAGTTGGGTGTTGCAGCTGGCTCTCCCTATGAGGATCTGACCCGCTATCGTAGTCTTGCATGTGCCCTTCAGTAACTGACGTTCACGCGAACTGATATTACATATGCCGTACATCAGGTGTGTTTGTTTATTCATGATCCTAGAGTTGAACATATGAATGCGCTCAAACGCATTCTTAGGTACATTCAGGGAACACTTGAGTATGGTTTGCATTTGTATCCTTCGTCGACGTCTACACTAGTCTCCTATACAGATGCTGATTGGAGTGGTTGTCCTGACACCGCACGGCCCACGTCCGCTATTGCATGTTTTTAGGTAATATCTTGGTCTCATGGTCTGTCAAGCGTCAATCCACGCTTTCACGTTCAAGTGCAGAGGCCGAGTATCGAGGGGTAGCCAATGTGGTTTCTGAGTCATGTTGGTTACGAAATCTACTAGTAGAGCTTCATTGTCCTATTGAGAAGGCTATCTTGGTTTATTGTGATAATATAAGTGTCATCTACCTTTCTGGTAATCCAGCCAAAGACAGCACTAAACACATAGAGATGGATATTCACTTTGTTCGAGAGAATGTAGCTAAAGGACAAGTACGCGTCTGTCATGTCCCTTCAAGATATCAAATTGCAAACATCTTTACAAAGGGTCTTCCCTCGGTCCTTTTTTAATATTTTAGGGACATTCTCAGCGTACGAAGACCGCCCGCTATGACTTAGGGGGGGTGTTAAACAGTGACTGTGGGTCACGTTCCAGTCCAGTGGGGCCCTTGCCCTTCCTTATATATTTGGTAAATATTAGACTTAGAATTGTACCTTAATTAGTAGTGTAATATTACCATAATTGTAAAGTTAATATTCTTATAGAATAGAGATTTAGAAGTAGAATAGGAAAATAATTTTCCTATGCAACTTGTATATATATGTCATTCATCAATAAGAATAATCAAGGGATTAGTTCTTTCACTTATCAACTTCACATTCTTTGATTTAGCAACCTTCCACATATTTTCACTCAAACAATAAAAGCAAAGGGAAGAACACAGAAAGAATAGTAGAAAGAAAATGGAAGCTCCTCCAAAGTATTTTGATACTATGGTCAAGTCCAAAGACGTCGTGAAGAAAAGGGCCGCCTCTATCTTTGTCTTGTATTAAAGCTCATCGTTTCTTTCTTAAAGTTATTTTTCAATTATACTTTTTGAGGACAAAAAATACTTCTTCGTCTAAATTTATGTGGCAGTATTTGTTTTTTGTTTTTTTTGTGGCGGTATTTGATTGATATGGAATTTAAGAAAGAAAGAAAGACTTCTCAAAAATTTTGGTCTAAAATAAATCATCTTATTAAGGATAAAATAAAAAGTTAGAAGTTGAATTATTTCTAATTAAATAAGTGTGACATTATTTTTGAGACAAGACTAAAAATGGAAGTATGACATATGAATTAAAACAAAGTAATAGTGTACATGAGATTCCAATTCTTTTTCTTCAAAAACATTTCCGGTATGCTGAAGCTAAAAAAGAGTATCTGAAATTGAAGTGGAGCAAGAGTATTTGAAAGTTGAAATTATTGTTTGGACTTGAATTTTACTTTAAAAAAGGAAGTCGATAATTGGTGAGTGAGAACCATTAGTTATTTCACTTTAAATACTCTTTAAAATAGTTTTTCAACTTCAGATTCTCTATTTCAAGTTAAAATTAAAATAATACCCGAAATTGTAAAACAAAAATATTGTTTGCAAATAATACATAAGATTTTAAAAGACTATTTAAGAATGTAATGACTTAAAAGATTTTTTTTTAAAGTCCAGTGGATTTCCATTTGAATTTTAAAAGATTTAACATAAGATTTAAAAGGACCACATGTATTTTTTTTACTTTTCTATTTGGTTTCAATTTTAAAATGATTTGGCATTATCCTATAACCTCATTTCCCCCAAATTTCTTGAGGGATCGGCGATTTCGCTTCACTTTCCTCAGTCCCCTTGTCAATATTTTTCCTCAAGTCTATTTGAGCCATTGTGAAGCGACTGAATACGAAGAACAATTTAAAGGATATAATACAAATATTGGAGCAAAATTGGGCCATGGGATTCACCCTTACTTGCAAGAATCAGCCATCGTGAGAGGTGATTGTTGAATTATTGTGAAAGTGTTGTGGAAGTGCACTGTAATTTGACATGAAGCATTGCATAAGTGATTTAAATTAAATTAGTTAGTTAGTCGGTTGTTGAGATATTTTGTATAGAGTATAGTAGATATTTTGTATATGGTAGATATTTTGTCTACACTTGTATTTTTTGTATAAATACATGACAAATGAAAGAGAGGAACCAACTCCTCATTTCACAAATATCTCGTCTCTTCTTCTTCGTTCGCATCTCTCTCTCTCTCGTTTATTCATCTTACAAACTCGAGCACTGCATGTCGACTTCAATGGAGATGGAGACATAGCAGTTGCTGATGATTTTATTATGGTATCAGAGCAGGCAACGTACACTGGAGTCTCTGTTGCGATCTAGATCTGTCGAAATTGGGAGATCTTCAATCTAGGAGAAGATCGACATATATTTTTTAATTGGAAGCTTACTGGACTTAGGAGGATCAGGAGCAAGTAATTGCATGCATAGATCTTCAATGACAATTAAGGATATTAGCGATGAGAACAATTGAGGAATCGTCAATGTCGACAACTTCCACAGTGATCGATCACAATC
Organism: Przewalskia tangutica; assembly: GCA_029844215.1. Classification (NCBI taxonomy): domain Eukaryota; kingdom Viridiplantae; phylum Streptophyta; class Magnoliopsida; order Solanales; family Solanaceae; genus Przewalskia; species Przewalskia tangutica. Next base: position 5,780,141 of record CM056720.1, read on the forward strand.
ACCCGATGTACCTGTTTCCTTCAGATGCCCCTGGCTCGCTATATGTAGGAGTAGTTCTAACAGGTATGGACAATTACACGCTATGGGGAAGGGCTATGGGATTAGCCTTGTTAGGAAAGAATAAAATTGGCTTTATAGATGAGACTGTGAAAAGAGAGTCGTATCAGGGATCGTTGGCAGGTTTGTGGGAGAGATGTAATGCGATAGTCGTGTCGTGGCTTATGGGAAATGTAAGCAAGAGCTTACTCACAGGGATGTTGTTCAATTCCGATTCATATGTGATTTGGAATGATTTGAAGGAGAGGTTCGACACGATTAATAGTTCCCGAGCCTTTCATCTACATAAAGAAATAGTTTCGCAGCGCAGGAAACGATCGAGATTCCGTGTATTACTCGAAGTTGAAGGATCTATGAGATGAGTATGATTCGATCATACCATTTCCAACATGTTGTGACAAGTCGAGGGAATTTTTTGATCACTTACAATATCAAATGATGTTACAATTTCTAATGGGATTGAACGACAGTTTTAATCAAGCCAAAGATCAAGTGATGATGATGCAGCAAGTGCCTAATTTGAACCAAGTCTATGCTATGATTTATCAAGATGAAAGCCAGAAAATGATGCAGGATCTAATCGAGCCTAATGCTATGTTTACGGCAAGAAACATGAATGGAACTGGTTTCAATAGAAACAGGAATGGCAATGGAAATGGATATAGTGCACCACAGAAGCCAAAGAAGCCTTACAATCCAAAGGCAATCTGTGATTATTGTCATGTTAAGGGACACGTGAAGTTGGATTGCTTCAAGCTCATGGAGTGTAGCTATTGTCACAAAACTGACCATGTGCAAAATGATTGTTATCAGTTGAATGGATATCCTGAGGATTCCAAAGGAAAGTCTAGAAAGGCAAATGCAGTAACAGGAAAGGCTCATATTCTGAAGAATATTTCCAGAAGCCAGACACACAGCAGGAGGATCAGAGGATATCTGCACTACTAGGTGGCCTCACACCAAAGCAACATCAGAGGTTGCTACAGATACTTGATAGTGATGAGGCAGGATGCAGTGGTGGAGCTATTGAAAACATGGCAGGTATGACTGCCCTAGAAACAAGAAGGATCATAAAGTGGATTGTGGACTCAGGTGCCACAAATCACATGGTTACTGATAAAAAATTACTAAGGACTAAGAACTTGATAGGCAATGCAGGAAAGGTGCAAATGCCAACAGGAGAATCAGCCAACATTACACATGTAGGAGACCGTCATCTAGGAGGAGGTGATGTGCTTAAGAATGTCTTGTGCATTCCTACATTCAAATTCAATCTAATGTCTGTCTCTAAGGTGACAAAGGAGTTGCACTGTAGTGTTACATTCTTTCCTAAATATTGTGTGTTTCAGGATCTCTCATCTGGGAAGTGGTAGTGAAGAAGGGGGACTGTATGTGTTGGATACTGGTGCAGAAGGAGGCAGAAGTGAAATAACAAGAGCTCTAACAGCTTCACAAAATATTGATGCTACTACTTGGCATCTCAGAATGTGTCATGTGCCCATGAAGGTTTTGAAGAGGATACCATATTTTAGTAATGATGACTCTTTTACAATAAATAACTGTGAGGTATGCCCATTAGCTAGACAAGTTAGAGTTCCATTTCCTGTTAATGTTAGCAGAAAATCAGGACCCTTCCAATTGTTACATATGAATGTATGGGGTCCTTATAAGGTTGAAACCTATAATGGAATGGAATATTTTTTGACTATTGTGGATGACTATTCAAGGTGGACTTGGATTTTCTTGTTGAGATTAAAATCAGATGTTGTATCTGTGATAAATTTCTTCATAGAAGTAAAGAATCAGTTTGAGATGACTATAAAGTGTGTAAGATCAGACAATGGTTCTGAGTTTTTCAATTCTAGTTGTAAGGAGTTGTTTTAAAGCCATGGGGTGATACATGAAAGGTCTTGTCCATATACACCTCAACAAAATGGTATTGTGGAAAGGAAGCATAGATATTTACTGGAGACAGCTAGAGTTGTTAAGATTCTAGCTAATCTGCCAGATAAATTTTGAGGATTCTGTGTTGAAAATGCTGCCTATATCATCAACAAAATCCCCACTACTGTTCTGAAGAATAAGACTTCATATGAAATGTTGTATAAGACAATGCCTTCCCTCACTCACTTGAGAGTGATAGAGTGTCTTTGTTTTGCAACCAGATTGCCCAAGTTAGACAAGCTCAGTCCAAGAACTGTAAAGGTTGTGATGTTGGGATATGGGACATCACAAAAAGGTTACAAGCTATATGACTTGGAGAATGGACTGATTTTCATGAGTAGAGATGTGATGTTTATGGAATTAGTTTTTCCTTTCATGAATGAAATAGAGGACAAGCCTGGTTTCATGACTTCACATGAGCATTTTTGCTTTGATGATCTTATCATGACTGATATTCAAAGAGTTCTGGATCATCCACAGACCTCTGATCATAATTTATCCCTTGAGAATGAGGATACTGCAACAAGAGATGATGAACCACAAGGTGAGACATGACTACTGGAGCCAGTGAAGACATGCTTGTTTATTCTGTTAGGAAATCCATTAGGACATGTAGACCACCTATTTGGCACAAGGAGTATGTTACTTGTCAAGGTTCTTCTAGATGTCTATATTCTATATCTAATGGGGTAGATTACACAGGATTATCTCCCAGGTATCAGCACTTTATTGGACAAGTGTCCAAGGAGGTGGAACCACACAGCGTCACAGATGAAACGAGTGATAAAAGATGGGTCGAATCAATGCAGGCTGAAATCCAAGCTTTGGAAGACAATAAAACATGGGAGATGGTGGATTTGCCACAAGGAAAGAAAGCTATAGGATGTAGATGGGTTTACAAGATCAAATACACTGCATTAGGGGATATTGAAAGATTTAAAGCTAGATTGGTGGCCAAAGGATACAATCAAAAAGAGGACCTTGATTATCAGGAAACCCCCAGTGGTTAAAATGACCACTGTGAGGGTTGTTATAGCTGTAGATGTTGCCAAACAATGGAGGATATATCAAATGGATGTATATAATCCATTTTTGCAAGGGGATTTGTATGAAGAAGTTTATATGGTGCCACCAGAAGGTTTTTGCACTACAGACAGGAATCAAGTGTGTAAGTTACTGAAGTCTTTGTATGGTTTGAAACAGGTTTCACGACAATGGAACATCAAACTTACATCAACATTGCTTGATGTTGGTTTTCAGCAAAGTCACATGGATTATTCTCTATTTGTCAAACACAGGGTGGAGAAGATGGTAGTCATACTTGTGTATGTTGATGACTTACTAATCACAGGCAATGACTCAATGTTCCAAGGAGACCTTGCAGTCAGTCTTTAAAATTAAGGACTTTGGAGAGCTAAGGTATTTTCTTGGAATTGAATTTGCTAGGAGTTCAGAAGGGATTGTTATGCACCAAAGAAAATATGCCTTGGAGTTAATTTCAGATATGGGGTTGTCTGGTTCAAGGAGTTCTACTTCTCCTATGGAGGTAAATCAAAGGCTAACAACAGTGGCATATGATCAGCACCTCAAGGCTACCAATTTTGTTGTTGATCCAGATGGAACTTTGAAGAATCTTGTTGATTCTGCTGCTGATCAACCAGACAGTATATTGAAGGATCCTGACATTTACAGAAGACTGATTGGTAGGTTGTTTTATCTCACTAATACTAGGCCTGACATATCTTTCGATGTACAATGTCGTCAGGGGTGCTCATGTCCAGTAGTTGCAAGTCGACACTTCAAGTTTTCTGTGATGCGGACTGGGGTTCCTATTTCAACACTAGACGATCCATCACTGGATATTTGGTGAAGTTTGGACAATCCCTCATCTCTTGGAAATCTAAGAAACAGGTTATTGTTTCACGAAGCTCTGCTGAGGCAGAATATAGGGCTATGGGAGCCTCGGTTGCAGAGATTGTTTGGCTTGTTGGGTTGTATGAAGAGCTGGGGTTACACATAGAGCTGTCAGTGGCTATTTTCACTGATAGCAGGTCGGCTATTCAAATTGCTGCCAATCCTGTTTTCCACGAGAGAACCAAACACATTGATATAGATTGCCATTTTGTGTGGGAATGGATGCAGAAAGGTTTGGTTAAGGTTGTTTACTTGCAGTCCAGTGAACAACCTGCAGATGTTCTTACTAAGGCAGTTGGCAGTCCTCACCATAGTCGCCTAGTATCCAAGCTAGGATTTAAGAATATCTTCACTTCACCTAGCTTGATGGGGGGTGTTGAATTATTGTGAAAGTGTTGTGGAAGTGCACTGTAATTTGACATGAAGCATTGCATAGGTGATTAAAATTAAATTAGTTAGTTAGTTGGTTGTTGAGATATTTTGTATAGAGTATAGTATATATTTTGGAGTATAGTAGATAATTTGTATAGGGTAGATATTTTGTCTACACTTGTATTTTTTGTATAAATACATGACATAAATGAAAGAGAGAAACCAACTCCTCATTTCACAAATATCACGTCTCTTCTTCTTCGTTCGCATCTCTCCCTCATTTCTTCATCTTGCAAACTCGCACTGCATGTCGACTCCAATGGAGATGGAGACATAGCAGTTGTTGATGATTTTATTAGTGATCAATCACATTTTTACATTAACGCATCTCTGCTTCTGAATAAGATCATTATCTCCAAAATGAATATGCATCTGTTATAAGCCACATTTTCACAATATATTGTATTTGGATGTTGACTAATATAACAGAAACCACCTTTCTTTTATAATGGTAGTATGTTATAGTATACACAAGTCAACTTTTGATAGGAAGGTAATCTAGACATAAAAACTCGCAGAGATCATCCCATGCTTACACTGATGTACAATGCTTGAAAATTTTACACTACAATTCTAAGCCCTCAAATTTGTCCAACAATAGAAGTATGTTGTTCTATTATCTAACCCCATAACACCTTTCATCCAAGCAAAAGAACTAATCAGTCAATTTGTTACAGATAATCAATCTGAATTCTTCACTCATGCTTCAACCATACCTTCATGACTTGGTTAAAACTTCCTAATTGTTCAGTTGTTCCTTAACACCATCTTCTAACTTTTTCTTCACAAATAAACAAAGCACTGTTACAAATGGAATCTTGAGAAAAAAAATCCTGTCCACAATTGTGAGATTGTTTATAGGATTTGGTATTTATACTTTCCACTAAAAAGTCATACTGATTGTTTAACAAGTTTTTGAATATCAAAAGACTTTTTATTACTTGTTTAAAATCCTGTTTGAATATCACTAGATTTGGACACCCTATTTAAAAAATCATAATAGTCTTTGATTAAATACCACAAGACTTGTTTAGAATATTTAAAAGTCTTAATTGAATACCACAAGACTTATTTATCCCAAATAATCTTTTAAAATCGTAATTGAATACACCCCCTAAGTACGTGCACATGTAGTGAAATTCATCTAGGTACGAAAAGCGTAGCCGGATCTCAAATCGAATAAAGCGAGAGGTTGCGTTCGCCCCTAACTAATTTGAGATTGATGTACAGCTGATTAATAGATAAGTATATTTAAATTATGTATGTTCTAATATTCTTTTTTGGTGGGATTTTATAAATCTTGAAAATGCAGCATGTTCACGTTGTGTTGTTTCTGCTGCCACGAAAGTGTTGTTGTTCTTGAAGCACAAGTTAATCATCAGTGTTGCCGATTATGTTGTACGAACTTTTCATAGATATTGTCAGGTATATGTGCAATCCTCCAAAAATTATGTATTGTTGGATAATTCGATATGCCGACGATACTATTTTTAAAGAATTCGAGCAAAATAGATATTGAGTACTCTATAACATTGTTAATAGTATGTTGATGTTTCAATAAAATGGGATGCCATGTATCACTACTGTTATGTTAATCTATCATACTATGTTTTATATTCTTATAAATAATTCCTCCTACGCCAAGTGAACTTTCTTCATTTGTTATACAATATCATTACGGATTTATCCTTTTACACAATCAGTACAATTTAATTTGTTGTAGCAAACTACTTGTATAATGCGGCTTTCCCATGTCTTTTCCCTTCTAAATAATGTATTAGTAATTTAGTAAGTGTATTCCAAGACAAGTCCTCTAACACCTCAAACAGGTAGTTCCCTCTTCTTCTTTTTTGTGGATAGATCACTGAACTATGCGCCTATCTTCGCTTTTCGATCAGGCCGAGTAGACAAACCTAATCTTGAACTATGAGAATTTATTTTTGATAACAGAAACCAAACAAATTATGAAATACATTCCCTCACAATCACTGAGATACATTTTATTTCAGTATAATAAGCAACACTATTTTACACAATCTGAACAGCGTAAAATATATGAACATATATAAAGCTCGTTAAGACCTCTTATCTTACATCTTTCTACAATAATTCTAATTCTATCTCCAAGAAATAAACCTGAAAAAATGAAAAACATCGGGAACCGGAACTAAACTAAGTGGAGAAGGATATAGAGACGGCCTCATTATCCACATCTATTTTGCAGGTTGTCTTATAATGTCCAGTTTGATTGCACTTACTACAATGGACAGTATGCTTTTCACGATTAAGATCTTCCACACATAACCGCTTCTTTTCAGGTCGTCCGGGTGGTCGACGAAACTTGGGTGGTCTGACTATTCGGGTTCTCGACCATTCAAGTTTATCAGGGATGGGCTGTACCTCTTTACTATAACTCTCGCGATAACTAGCTGCAGTGAAATATTTCTCTGTGAAGGCATAGACATCCTTTTTACATGATATTAGAGTAGCAACAGCATGAGAACACGGTATCCGATAAAACTGCCAATCACGGCAAGAACAAGAACAGGTACCTGTATTTACAATGTCTGACCGCTCTGCTGAGATAACTTCAAATTCAACTTCATCTGACCTTAACACTTGATACGTGGAAGCACGAGTTCTTGCTTCCATAATGTGCTTCTCAGCAGATGGAGCAAGGGTAGAACTCCATGTCCTACTCCTTGACCGCCGCAGCTCAAACTCTTCTATTAACTTACAATGAATCCGTTTAATCACCTGAATAATAGGAAGCACCCGCGCTTCAAGAATCCATTTATTGAACTTGTTAATGTTCGAAGAGAAATGACCATATCTTATTCCGTCAAAATGTATTAATGCCCAGCGTGAAGGAGGATACTGTTGAAGCCATGTCGCTGCATCTGAAGAAACCTCGTTAAGTTCAGCCATTTTCTCTTTAAACCCTGTGGCGGACGTAGAATATGCGGCTTTCCACAGGAGTTGCGCAAGCCTTGAATTCTTGAACTCTTTACTGATGCTTTCACTTAGATACTGCATACAAATTGCATGACAAGAAGAGGAAAATTTCCTTTTCACGGCATCTGCAATACTTTCCTGTCCATCAGAGAGAAATGTAAACGGTGGTAAATTCTCAGTGCTCATCTCTAATGCCTTACGCAACTCTAACAAGAACCATGTCCAGCTATCATCATTTTCTTCATCAACAATACCAAAAGCAAGCGGAAATACTCCACCATCAGCATCAAAAGAAGTTGCTGATAATAAAGTACCTAAGTATTTGCTCTTAAGCTGGATACCACCAAGACAAATAACAGGCAAGCAACCATTCAGGAACCCATGAAGAGAAGCATAAAAGGAAAAGAAGAACCTCTGGAACCGACTATCTGAACCAGCTGTAAAAACCTCAGCATGACTTCCAGGATTGGTTTTCTTGATTTGCTCACAATACGCAGGTAATAGACAGTACCCTTCTTCAGATGATCCATATATAGCTTGTAGCCCTCTTTCCTTGGCCCTCCAAGCTTGCTTGTATGGTATAGTTATCCCATACTGCTTATAAATATCATGCAAAATGTCTTTTGGCTTGTAATTTATGTTATTACGCAAACGCTCCTCTATGAAGTTCACTATCCAATCAACAGAAGCCTGATGATGTCCATTTTGCGCATTTTTCCCGCAGGTATGTGTTCCCTCAAGGCCTCTTATAGTAAAAGTAGGAGCATTGGGAAGCTTAATTGCGCGAATACGCCACGGACAACCTTCTGAGGCACATTTTGCAATGTAGCGAATCAGGTCACTTTTTACTACGCGAAGCTCAAAATGCTGTGCAATAGCAGCCTCTTTAATTGCATTGCGGAAGGCCTTGACATCAGGAAACTCTTGGCCAACAAAAATGTTTTGATCCTCCATGGAATAGAAATTTATGAGATCTCCACTTTTAAATAGCTAAACTCCCCGCTTAGCTTATTAAGAGTTGACATGTGAAGGACCTGAAGAAAGCAGTCAATGTATCCAAACCTGAACATTCAACAGGCAACTTCATTAGCATGGGCAAGCAGTTGAAAAATGCACAAATCTTCATTGAAACCTCTCAACCCTTGATCAGAAAAGGCCAGAAAGGTCCTGATAGAAAATGTTTGCAACCATGTACATTAAATAATGTGACTTCTACTCGACCTAGTTTAATGTTGTCATCAACCATGTCATAAATACGTGCAGGTATAGCAGCTGTTCAGGTAATAATTGTTTTCCAAACTGCTTTCAGTAATCCGTCGAATAAGTTCGTTTAAATACCCAATGAACTATTCAGTAAAGGGAAAATTCCTTTATCTATACGTAGTAGTAACAGTCTAGCATTTCTAGTGGCTGAATGGAAAAACAAATATCTGAACTTCTAAAACCCCGGTCCACTTTTGTCCTGGGTTGTGGTTTGTGTGTGTGTGTGTGTGTGGGGGGGGGGGGGGGGGGGGTTGGTAAATGACGTTCATTAGAAAGAAAATCCAACAGGGACATGTACAAAAGGTATACATGACCCCATAGAGATTTAGTTATTTAAGAAATAAAAAAGTAATAGAACCCTATTCTTGGTATCAACTTACAGTGGAACAGACCGTACACCTTATAAAACCAAAAGAAAGAAATTGAAACTAAACAGAGTTATTCGTGGAAAATATAGTATTTGCCAACTACTATAGATAACTGAGATTTTTTTTATAAGATAAAATTTTATTTCTAAAAGTACCAAGGAGGTATAAAAGACTACATCAGAAGCAGTCAGCATCTACAACATCAAAAAAACCAGTTACAAATTTCCTAACAAATCTAAAAACTCCGAAAACTGATCCATAATTAAACCTCTTTTACACCAGAAGAACTGAGATTTATTTCTTGATTATATCACCGAAACAAGTTTACAAATATTAGAAACATTTAGGCAGATGAAGCAAACCCTCGATGATGCTCCACAGTCCCAAGGTTCTTAAGGAAAATGTGGTTTGCAGACAAAGAAGGTATTGACACCTATCCAGTCCTATGTTACTGAAATCCACAAATCTCTCAAACCAACTCTCTGGAAAAAATAGGTGTTTACAACCTAAGCCATGAATCTATGTAACAGCATTACGATTTAAGAACATCACAATATCACTGTTTGAGAGAAGGGAGATTTCGTATCAGTTCGACGCCTATACTTTTATGACATGGGATATCATTAGACCATAGGGCTTGTTCTTCATCCGAACTTTATATCTCATAAATTGAGAAGAAAATTTATTCTCACTCAACATATGTACTAACAAAATGAAAAGGATAATTTTAAATAAGAAAAAAAATGAAAGGAGCAGTCCCTTGGACATAATGCAAAATTTCAATTCTAAAACATAATACCGTTTCTAATATGCATCAGTTGGCTATAAAGAGATCCCTATAGACTTTTGGGACTGGGACAAATCAACTTTCTAAGCGGACTGGATTCTAAAAAGACAAGCAAATGAAATCACTTCATATGTCCATATAAAAGAGACAAATTGAAACTAAATGCATTTCACTAAACACAAGCAAGAAAGTCGTAAACCTAAACATAGAGTAAATGCAACGAGCTGTGAGGTTATGACCTGATGCATAAAGATCTTCTGAAGATAAAATCTAGTAGAATAGAGAAATATTTAATACACATCAACGATAAAAGTGAAAGACTTTTGACTTATATATTTCCAACAATATGGGATTTATAGTGATAGACTGATGAATATTTCCTACAATTAAGGAAAATAATCAAACTGCTAATCCAACCCACGCAGTAAGATGTCCCACCTAATCCATTTCAAACTCAGCTAGAGGTCGTCGAGTACAAACTCATTTTTTTCTTTTTCTTTTTTTGTGATAACCAAGAAATTTGATGTCTCGAGCTGTGAAACTCGGTGGATAATAGGTTCATTCCTCTACCTTTCTTAGGTTAAATACCGGCCTTGAATCACTAACCAAACTTCAAACTCTTGACATGCGTCTACCACACATCTTGCACAAACATCCACGACATGAATAATTGTGGTGTCCGGACCAGTTTACGCGACCTCGACTAGTTCCACAGAATACTTGTCACCTCCCACCAGCAAGCATCAGGTACCAGAGAACAAATAGAAAAAAAAACACCAAGTCTTTTTATGCTCGAATTGATCCTGAGACTGAACTAACAAGGTATCTAATTATGTTTGCTCCCCTTGCTTTTGCGTCGGAAGGAACCCAAAGAGCTACCTTCACCTTTTTTCGTTCGTTCGTAGAAATTTCACTTTTCTCTCTCACTCAAGTGAACTGGCTTCGAGAGTATTCCACCAGTTATTTGGCGCTGGAATTCGTTGAACCAAAAACCTGGCCGCTCTTGAGTATAGACTTAAATCCTAAAGGAAAGTGACCCGAGTCTCTCCCCTGCCCACTCAAGTTTGTTTCAACGAAAAAAGAATCCATAACGATTCAAATCACCTGCCCAAACCTACGTAATCTAATTGCGTGTGAGCAACCAATTGCAAAAGGTCAACCTAGATAAACCCAAAACATCATGTGATAGATAAAAGGGAAAAAGCTCAAATATACCATCGAACTATTGAAAATGGTTCATTATGTCACTCGTTAATAGTTTAGCTCATTTATGCCATTGCCGTTACCAAAATGGCTTATCTATGCCATTTTCCATTAATGCCGACGTTAATGAAAAATAATATTGTAAAACCAACATTAATGAAAAATGGCATAGATGAGTCCTATTGGTAACAGTGATGTCATAAATGAGCCAAACTATTGATGAGTGGAATAAATGAGTCATTTCCGATAGTTAGATGACATATTTGAGCTTTTTCCCTAGATAAAATAATATGGATTGATGCGATGAATTTCTGATAAGAGCATTTCTAACATAATACCGCTGAACATTGAACAAATACAGAAAAAAAGAGCATTTCTAATATAAAATACTGCTAAAATTCTCTGTAACTTATAAATTATACTACTATATACTCTAAAGAAAACTCAATTCCTCAATACAGAAATAAAAACCAGATAATAGCGCCCATGAATTTCAATTAATTAATAATTAATTTTAGAAAAGGGAATAGTGAAAGAAATCCAGTAAAGTTGCGAGCTTTTACCTAAATCAGAGTAATGTTACGGCGGCGATGAGATGAGAATCGGTTAAAATGGCGGACGGCGGAGGTTGATTTGGGAATTTCCGATCGCCGTGGTTGAGTCGAAACCCTAATTCGATGTTCACATAGAAAGAGAAAATATTTGTGGTTGACCCGTATATTGCAGTAATAACAAAGAGACAATTTTGCCCCTTGTTATTCACATTCCACTCTTGGGTATTATAGTAATATGTTATTATTTTGGAAGGTAAAATACTTATTCGGACATAAATTTATTTTAATTAAGTGAGTTAAAAAGGTAAGTACTAATTACAGGCCACAACATGCTTTATTGGTGTTTTTTTTGTTTAATAAGATGTTCTTGCAACAATCTAAGCTGTCTCTATGTACATTTCCCATATTACCCTTGTCTTTTCCTTTCACAGTTCCCATTTTCATAGTTCAAACTTCAAAAAAAAGAAGAGTGAAATGGGAGAAGAAAGCACATCAAAATCCAAAGCTGATGATAATAATGCAACTAACAATTATGAGTCACCAGTTATATTGAATGTGTATGATCTCACCCCTGCAAATCAGTACACTGTTTGGTTTGGCTTTGGAATCTTTCATTCTGGTATTGAAGGTAACACTAAAAGATTGAATCTTTTTGGAGAAATTGTAGAATTTTCTGATAATATGATGTGAAATTAAATTTTTTTTCTCTTTGATTTGCTTAGTATTATGATAATTTTGATATTTTATTGAGATATTGCTTTGCTTGTGTTTATGTTGTGTCTTGAGCCGATTGTCTTTCGGAATAGCCGCTCTACCTACCAAGTTAGAGTTAAGGTCTGCGTACACTTTACCCTCCCAGTTAACACGTTGTGCGATTTCACTGGGTATGTTGTTGTATATTGTTTTGGGGTTGGTGAAAAATGAGGTATAGCAGCCACTTTGGGGGGTAGACTTTACCATCATATCCTTAAAAAACAAGAATTTGTTGTGGGGTTGGTGAAAAATGAGGTATAGCAGCCACTTGGAGGTGGGGGGGGGGGGGGGGGGTAGACTTTACCATCATATCCTTAAAAAACAAGAATTTGTTGTGGGGTTGGTTGTTAAAGAGTAAGGGAACTTTTGGATTATTAGCAAGATGCTTTCTGTTTGTTTGATCTTGAATTTGGAGTTATTGGATGAAAATGTTAAGGGGTTGGTGTTTCTAAGTTACCTTAATATTGTTTGCTTCCTGCGATAACTTATGTTATTAAATGTGGAAGCTTTTGTTATCCAGTGTTAAGGTCATGATTGTATTTATATATTCAGATTTAAGTCTGAACCAATTTATCACTGAAGTAGTAGGTGCAATGGAAACTTTGCACCCACCGGATTAAAATAGTCCGATCTATCTCTGTTCAAGGAGGAGTTTTTCTTGTTGAAGCAATGAAAAATCTCTATGGAACTTAGGTGAAAAAACCCTAAGCCCCGTAGATGCTAAAAAGAGAAAGGAAGAAAATAATGTGAGACTGACTTTCCTTTTTGTACTGTTTCTTATATGTGTCACTTGAACCGAGGGTCTATCGGAAACATCCTCTTAGCTGATTACACTGGGTTGTTGTTTGTTGTTGATTCCGACACAGTTCTACACTGAGATTCTCTTTGATATATGATGGATCTCATCTGTTTTACTTGTTTCTCCTCTCGTTTCATTCTTCCCCACAATTTTCTGAATTGTTGAACTGCTGAGGGTCATGCTTGTATCAAAAGGCAACAAAGATTTTGCTAATATCGTAACACCATTGCTTCACCTTCCCAGATTTTTGAGACATTGAAAATGTCAAGAACTGCCAAACCCAAAGATGGAAATATGGCACTTCTCAACCCCATCTAACATTTCCTAGATTCACCTGTCATATTAATGTTGTTATACATAGAGTTCCAAATAATTATGACTAAGAAATCCTGATAAAAAAATTATGACCGAGAGATGCAAGATTCTAGATGCAGTTATTTGGTCATACTGCCTGGAGTATTCAAGATTAAGCCAATTTTCTATGGAAGTACTACATTCAACTTGATACTTAAGAATAGTATAGTATGTCAAGCGCTAAAATTTGTAGTTCGTGTGTTCATGGAATACTGATCTGGTCTCCTAAAATATTTGTTAGAGATCTATGAGCTTCCTATTTCTTGAAAGTGGCACTTAATTCCTCGGTATGTTCTTTTCAAGAGAAAAGAAGAAAATTTTCAACATGGACAAACTTCTTAGGTTCTTTTGTATGTGGAGTATGCAATTTAGAACTAAGTTATGCTGAATGCATTCATATAAAGCTCTTCGATATAGCATATTAAATTACAACCTCTTGTTGATTGGAGTTTGAATTTCTCTTTGCTTTCTGCATATGCCAACTGCAAAATTTCCAGTCCACGGTATGGAATACGGATATGGAGCGCATGACTTTCCCATAAGTGGCGTGTTTGAAGTGGAACCCAAGAGCTGCCCTGGTTTCATCTACAGATGTTCAGTCCCATTGGGTCGTATTAAAATGCCTCCTTCTGAATTTCAAGCATTTCTTGAGAATGTAGCTTCTGAGTATCACGGGGACACCTATCACCTCATCTCCAAGAACTGTAATCATTTCACAGATGACATCGCACAGAGACTAACAGGGAAAGGGATTCCTGGATGGGTGAATCGGCTGGCCAGGGTTGGTATGTATTTTCCTCTTAGTTTTGACTTTTTCTTTGTCCATGTTTATTGTCTCATTCTTTGTTATAGAGAGTATATAATATAATATAACATGAAATTCGGTTTCACATAAAATATGGTTGTTATAGTGGAATGTTATAGAGGATGATTGTTATAGAGAGGTCTGATTGTATTGGCATATAACTGCTGAGAGCATTTAGGTATATGTCTACCTTAGGTATCTGAGTGTGTGTAGCAGTTGTTACTAATTCAGAGATTTGTAGAAGGCGCAATCCTTAGTCTCTTTATTTTGGTGCATCTGAAAATCTTGTCTTAATGTTGATATCTGCTCTGATTGACTTTTGTGAGGATGAAGTGCTTTGGCATATATGCTAATGATCTCATCAAGTTATTTATACGACATGATGGAGTTGAACTCCTCTAATTCTTGTGATCTGTATAAGCTGCATTGGAGGAGAACATTTTCAAATGTATTTCAATTTTACCATGTTCGGTTGGTCAAACATTTTGGAAAACATTTTTTATAGGAAAACAAGTTCCTTAAAATGAGGAAAATGACTTCCTTAATGTGGAAGTAGGGAAAACAAGTTCCACGAGTGTCATTCCACATTGATTGTGTCCTCATCACCCTCCACTACACCTCATCTTCACCCCACCCCTGTAGCTCCCATTTCCACCACCCCACCTCCCATAGTGTTTGTAGGATAATATATTTTGCTTACATACCGAATACAAGAAAATAAGTAAGAAACTCACTTATTTTCCTAAAAAGCATTTTCAAACGAAATCCGTGGAAAATATTTAACTTCATACCGAACACACCCCAATGGATGCGAGGTTTCTTGCTGATCTTCGCTAGTGGCTTTAAATATTTTTTTCTGAATGAAGATGTTTTTGTGGTCATAAAATATACGTGTTACCTTAAGTCTTCGATGTCTGTCTCATATTTTGATAACCTCCCAATGCAATTACCATTTATGGTGAGTCGACGACACGAGTCTTAAAAGGTGTTGGTTATTTTTAATTTCAGGTGCTTTCTGCAGTTGTCTTCTTCCTGAGAGCCTCCAAGTGACGACTGTTAAACAGCTCCCTGAGTACCATCCTTGTACAGGTAACATAATTCATATCCTAGTAATGATATATAAAAAATGCAATAGCTATTCTGTGAATCAGTGTTATTATAAGCCATCACTTCGTTACTTAAAACGATGAAGCGAGCGAATCAAGGGGTTATCACTTTATGGATGAAGCCGCGTGCTTCATGAAAACGTGTGCTTCAAACAATGACATGCAAAGTGATTCTAAGCAGAGACGGAGCCAGAATTTCAACTTGATAGCTTCTGGATTTTAGATGACCACTATAAATGATAATAGTTGGGTTGTAAATCTAATAGTTATACATACTTAATGAATTTCTTAACACAAATACATTCTTTGAGCAAAAAGCTATTGGGTTCGGCCGAACTCGTATCCAGGGCTTCTAGCTCCGCCCTGATTCCAAAGAGGTGGCCGGTTCTTTCAGTCTCATCTTTGAGGGTTGCATTAGTATTGGTATTATTGCATATTGGACCAGATAGTTATTTTAATTGCAATTTGACATTCTAGTACTAAATCGGTATTTTTTTAATGTCATGACACTTCAAAAAAGCATGCCTTCATTTTTCGCTTTTCATTTCAAGTCCCATGGACCTTGTCACTTTTTCCGCTTTTCAAAACATTGCTATGAATATATTAGTTGTAGATCTCTTGCAGAAATGTGAGGTAAGGTTGCGTACAATAGACACTTGTGGTTCGGCCCCTCCCTGGACACCACACATAGCGGGAGCTTAGTGCACCGGACTGCCCTTTTTTTTAGATCTTTGTATCATATGTTCATTTAATAACAAGACTTTCTTTTAACCAGAAGATGGGAGTTGGTCAATGTCATCTACAACACCCCATGAACCAACTGCAAGCGATGACGGAGATCAAGATAAGCACTTGTTGTTGCCTCCCGTTGGAAGTTGTGAAGTGGCGTTTATAAGGGAGGTCCAAAGGTAAAACATGCTGCCAGGAATGAGGCTGGATTGAAGTACTTGCAGGGGATTCAATATGTATTGTTGCTTTATTTAAGGCTATTGACTCGTCCAACGCAGCCACTGCTCAAATTGTCCATGACTTTATGAGTTACTAGTTATTTTCATACCTTTTCCTTTTGGTTATTAAGGTTTCCTTTTAGTGTGCAAGATGTATTAGTCAAAGTGACAGGATTGTGATCTATTGAGCTTTTACGCCTTTGTTAGAGGTCACAAATATCCATGTAAACATTCTGAGTTTGGAAGATGAAACAAGCCAGTATTTGTGAAAAATGAGATACCTGACAGTTATTGAATAGAGCTGGTTACAATTTACAACAACATACCTAGTCTAATCCGACAAACAATTTGAATAGAAAAAATTTAACCCCAAATACATTTCTTGTATTATAGCTTGTTTGTTCTTTAAGACTTCCTTCTCATTCTCGGTGAAGGAATCAAAGCTGCTATAAAGTCAGCATCTCCCCAAATGCATATATGTTTGTTTATTGACATTGGTTTCTTGTGGCTGTTGTTTTGTTAACTTGTCTTGGTGAAAAGGAATTGCATGATATTTAATCGAAGTAGTAAGAAACTTTTGGCTTCCACATACTAGTAAATTGCCCAAGCAAATCATGTCAATTGACATAATTTATCTCTTATCAAATAGTTATAAGAATAAATACTCAAAACATCGGTGTTCCCGCAGATAATGCAGCAGCAGGCCTAAAATGACCGCTGAACAATGTTAAGACAAACTATTAGGTGAATCAGTCTGTGTTTCTGCTGAACTTCGTGCTTCAACACATTAACAATGATAATGCTGATTCTCCATATTTGTGCAATAAGTGTGTATATGAAAGTTGCCATAGAAGTGCACTTTATGATTTCCCCTCAAGACCCAACTTTGAAGTTAGCCAAGCACAAACTTCATCCATCTCCTCTGGGATTGTGTAATGGCCAAGTCTGTCAAACAGAAGTCAAAGATTCAGTGATATTTCTAGTATCAAGTACGGAGTAGTATCAGAACAAGTGTAGAAATACATACGCGGTGTAGGATTTGAATGCCACGTCTTGAAATCCGCATGAACATAACTTCTGAGAGGACTTGGCACCAAATTTATATGGAACAACATCATCTCCTGAGTCAGTCAAACATAAATATATCAGGTCAGACTGTTAGATCAATATACTAGCACCGATACCAGCCGAAAAACAATGCTTGAGAAGATGCAAAGGCTTCAAACAAAAATCTCTATTTGCAGAAACTGT
This sequence comes from Przewalskia tangutica, assembly GCA_029844215.1. NCBI lineage: Eukaryota > Viridiplantae > Streptophyta > Magnoliopsida > Solanales > Solanaceae > Przewalskia > Przewalskia tangutica. Next base: position 5,797,633 of record CM056720.1, read on the forward strand.
CTTGCTATAAAAGGCACAGTGGCAAGATTATCATGTAGATAGAACCCCCACCCCCCACTCTCACCACCAACAACAACAACTACCCAGTGTGGTCCCGCAAGGTGGGGTATGGGAAGGGTAGGATGTACGCAGACTTTACCTGAGGTAGAGAGACTGTTTCCGGTAGACCCTTGGCTCAAAAGAAAAGTACATGTTGCGGAAATATATGAAAGGAGACAACACGTAGCAAGATATAAAATAAATGTGGCAACATATTGTAATACCCATCAAGAAAATGAAAACAATGTGATATCTAATTACTACTACTAAAAGGAAAAGAGGAGAGGAGGAAAACCCGCCCCTCCCTCCCCACACCTAGCTACCTACTACTAACCTTCTACCCTAATCCTAACCTCCACGTCTTCCTATCTAAGGTTGTGTCCTGAAGTTGAGTCATATCTTGTCTAATCACCCTTGGGGCTATATAATAAAAAGGGAATAAAGAGAAAAGAGAGATATTTTGCACGTTAACATTTGAATTCCAAAATGCAAATTCTGATAAATACACCTTTATTCATAAGAGAGAATGTACTTAAATATTAGTGGAAAGGGGAACATGAGAGCTGGAAAAGAGAACACTAGATCCTTGGGAAATAGTTAAGGAAAAAAATCATTTTATCAAATTAAAAAAGTGCCTTTTTCGAGATCGAGATCGATCGAGAGAGAGAGAGTTTGTGTCTGTAAGGGAATAACAAAGAAAGAAAGACCTGTAGATATTGTATATTTGTTTGCACGTTGTAGAGTACTAGAGTAAAAACAATTTCTTTATGTTCTATATTTCCCTTCTATGAATTTTTTAAGGCCATTGATTTCCTGTCTAAATCGCCAGTCACTCTTTCTTATAGATAGCAATCAGAAATAACAATGATTAAAGATATGACTTGTCAAATATTATTAGACTCTATATCAGCTTTATATGAATCCTCTATATCCACCATTCCGCTCTATTCAAACCTCTTTCATTCCAATACTGATAAATATCATGTCGTTAAGACAAAATTAGGGCTTATCGATATCATATCTCTTTTTGAACACTGTTTCATCTATCTCAAACTTATTCTAACCTGAGCGGCTAATCTAATGTAAGTGCAACAACTTTTAATTCTTTTTTATATAAGGAACAACTAAACTTTAATCTAAGTAGTGGTATCACCTATATGGATTCCTTGATTTCATCGTGTTCTGTTATTAACTATAAATTCGCATTCTTAGAGATTGTAGGACTTCTAAGAAACTTCCCCACATGTTATTCTATGCTATCATCCCTATTAGACCTTCAATCATCATGTTGTCGCATCCACAGATTAGTGAATTTGGAGATCTAGTAAAATATGGCCAAATCATTTCAAGTAATCTTCTCTGATTTCATCCTCTAATATTACTTGAAACATTTGTCCCATTTGATCATGTTTAATTTTGTACAATCTCACATCCATCTTAGTAGCGTTCTTTTTAGAACACTCATCTTGTGGATATGGTGGGTTCTAGTCTAGAGGCCCAACATTTGCTCTCGATTCCCAAACATCCCATGTAGCTTTGCACTGATGAGCAATTGCAACCTTCTTCCCATGAACACAATTGGGATAATTGATCAATAATGGTGCCTCGAAACAAATGAATCTGAAGCTTGTGGTTTGTTGGGCAAAGATAGAGATCTTTTTTAGATCATTAAAGGGGAATGACAAGAAAATTCTTCAAATTTAGGTATAGAGTAGGCAACTATCAGTACTTATCATGAATGTGACAGATCACAAGGCAAGGGACTTTACAACTTAAAGTAGGGGAAATTTAATGACACGTTCAAACTGGCTAGGCAAAAAATGAAGTTTTTTTCCCGAGAAAAGGCAAGTAGAAGAAAAATGACGCATCTAAATACCTTTTCCATGGCAAAGAAGAATGGGCAATGATGTAGCACGGCTTACAGCCCCCTCCACCCCTTCTAATTTGTTAGAGAGAGTCCTGCCAGAATAGTAACAGTCAACACAAAAACATACCAAATGTCTTAAGAGGAGATAAAAGACAAGATTGCTAAAAGTCATACTTTGCACATGGAAGCCAGCCACTTAATCCAACAGCTGAACTCAGATTGACGGGGTACGAGTTGCCATTCTCATACTTCCCACGGACAAAGCAAGTGGCAGAGTAAAGGGAGGTTGCTGCGCCCATGCTGAAGCCTCCGACCCCAAGTTTGACTGTGATATACAAAATAACAAAAGAATTTCTTCTTTTTTTAAGAAAGAGTTAAGAAAATAATTTAATAGACATTACAAAGATCCCTTGATCATAATGGATAGTAGGATGGACTGTTTTCGGATACTATAACTAAAATTTTACAGATATCTAAATAACAACTAGGTGATGGGATGAGTAAGGTACAAATAAGGAAACAATAATCATATAAAAGATCATTTGAATCTGAAATGTTTGGCAGGAAATAGGAAATCCAGTTGTGTTATTGCGAATTGACAGCCCTTAGCATGTGTATAGGTGTTTGACACGGCTACTAGGGTTAATGCATCTAGATGGTCCAGCCAGACAGCTTTTAGCCCCAACCCCAAAACAAAAGGAAAGAAAGAAAGAAAAAGGGAGCTGTCACATTCACACACCAGATTGGAATGAGCTAGCAGCCTTATAGGTCAAGTAGAAGACAGTCACACTAAACTATTCAGTGGCATAAAGAGAATAACATTGAAAAAAGACGAGGGAGAACGAAAGCTAAATATGTTTAGTCAGGCATCATCTTGTACAGCGTTATTAAAAGCCGTCGTTTTGTCGCTTAAAGTGCTGAAGTGATTCGATGCGAGGGTTTATCCCTTCATGGGTGAAGCCATGCGCTTTAAATAATGGTGCACAAGTTAGTATAAGAGATGGGAAAACTTACTGTGAGGAGGCTCCGTAGCCAACAAACTCGCCACATATGCTGCTGAAGCATCCAAACCCTCATCATCATCAATAGCATTTTCAGAAAGGTCATTGACATCAAACCCTGGTACAGAAGATGTGAAAAATAATGTTTTCTTTACTCCGGTGCTTCAAAGCTTGACTTCCGACTCAAAACTAATTTCAATGACAAATTGGACAATAATCACGAATGAGTTGCAAATTAATAGAATTATCTGATACATATCCGGCAATGAACAACACCAGGATAAAAAGTTTGGTTCTAAACTATATGTACATTGGAAAAGGATGGGCATAATCTAAAAAGCACAAAGCTTACAGGCAGTGGAAGGAAAGCCTCCAAATAAAGTTATTGGTCGTTGGGGGGCAGTTGGGCAAATCCATTTAATCTGCACCATAAAAATGAGCAACCACAAAAACAAAACATAAAAGGCGTGGAGATGAAAGAGAAATATATCAGAGCCTATTAAGGGACTCTAATAGCATACAACTATGAGATTTACATGTTTCAACAAGAGATACTCTCGAGTACAAAAAGTAATATTTGGATCCTTACATTTGGAAGAGGAAGGGTCTCCAAGAGGTTGGACCAGCTGCCAGCAAAACCAAAAGTAAATTATAAAAGGTTAGTTAATATGTTTCAGTTGTTCATTTCACGGAGACTCAAGTTTTGATATTGCATATTGCCCTTTGCATAGCAAGCAAGACCATTTAGAGAAGCTTGACATCCATAAAAGGCACTCCTGTAGTCATAAATGGTATGCAATTGACTCAATATTTCAAAAATTATAGCTCATTTTCATTGCTATCAAATATAAACTTAGAATGAAACAAGTAATGTCATTGCTAGATATATTTCAATGACAAATGAGATATTTAATATAAAAGAATACAATCAAACTTATCCTAAAGCTAACATATAAGCAATAAAATGACTTAATTTCAAATTAAAAGATGAATTGTCTCCTTAAAATTAGGACACTTCCTATAACCTACCCGGACTTACCGCTAGAGCATCACATTAGAACTCCGCTAAGAGCATCACAATATGTAACACAGTAATAAAAGAGATTGAGAAAAAATAAGCCAGAAAAGGGCAAGGATGTACTGATGAATATCACGCCGTCAACATCTCTCCTAGATGCAACTCTGGCAACCGTAACCAAAAAGTTGGAGAAACTTCAATGGAATTTCCTGTGGACGGGATGGGGGAAAAATTTCACCTCGTGAATTAGTAAACAACCACATCTTCAATAAACTATGGTGGGCTTGGATTCGAAGATTTCAAGGTGCTCAACAAAACGCTCGTAGGGAACCCGCTTTGGAGGTTCAGCAATAATAGCACAGGGTTTTTTGGAGGGCATCACTACTCACAGCTATGCACCTCATCCAGGAAAGGGTGAAGGAATGAAACTATGACATTGCCTTATGGATGTGGGTTATGGAGGACCATCATGAAGGTGTAGGAAGTTCCATGGAAACTTTAAGCATGAGGTAGGAAGTGGAACTGGAGCGGAGAGATATTCTGAGTGAAACAACTATATTTAGCATACAACAACTTACCAGTGAAATCCCACGACGTGGGGCCTGGGGAGGGTAGAGTGTACGCAGATCTTACCTCTACCTTAGTAGGTAGAGCGGCTGTTTCCGAGAGACCCTCGCTCAAGACAAAGCATACGCACAAGCAAAGCAAGAGAAACGATCAGTATGAAAATGTTGGTATCAAAAGCGAATAAGTCATGTTAGCGGCGCATAAGCACTAATAATTCTCATAGTGAACCCTCGTTCAAGCCCATCTGCGGCGCATAAGCACTAATAATGCTCATAGTGAACCCTCCAACTACCAACTTAATCGTCAGCATCCTGTCATTGACCCTCCTAACATCTACCACCTGATCTCTTAGCTCACTTTCTATTAAAATGCATACCTAATTCCTATACCTCGACCTCCCGAGAACCATAACTTATACATGTCCATATCCTTAGCCTTATGTCCTACCCATTTGGTCTTCTGGGACAGGCTATATTAATCCTCCTCCTCTTCTTAAGAAACTTAACTAGCTCTATGGACTTCCCCGTAAAAGTCCTAATATTCCAAGACCCTAATCTCAACCTAGAATCTCCCTTACCCCACTAGAGCAAAAAAGAACTAGTCAAAGGAGTCTGTGAAAATTCCAATACCACCTTGAAGCCTGATAGGACCTATCTCACTCAAATTTTGATGAGTCTGTTCAACTCTAACGACAGAGATTTAGGAAACATTATAAGCTGAAAGAAAATCATAACTTCAACATATTCATTTTGATAACTGAGAAATTCCTGAGGGCTAGTGAAGCATGATTCAAAACTCGGTGGATAATGGGTCCGCCCCTCTACACTTCTCCACTTAAATACTATGTTTTTGTCTATAGAAAGGTTCGAACACATAACATACTCCTAACCCACATATCATGTGTCGCACTCTTACCACTAGATGAAAACCCTGAGGCAAAATCAACAACAATAACATATCCGGTGGAATCCCACACAGTGAGGTATGGGGAGGGTAAAGTGTGCGCAAACCTTACCCCTACCTTGGAAGGAAGAGAGTTTGTTTCGGGTAGACCCTCAGCATAAGGACAAGTCATTCAAAGCAGTACGAAAAAAAATAGTGAAAGCGAATAAGTCATGATAAAGCAGAAAAACGAGCAGTAGCTACCACAAATAAAAAAGATAACAGAAGTACAAGAAACAACATATAGTAACATAAACCAAAGGACAAAAAACTAGAGCAATAATACAACTACTAGCATGAAAGGATAAGAGGGACACGTGCAACTACCTACTAACCTTCTACCCTAATCTGTGTCCTCCATAAGGTCCTAAGGTCATGTCCTCGATAAGCTACGGCACCATGTCCTGTCTAATCACCTCTCCCCAGTACTTCTTCGGTCTACCTCTACCTTTCCTTAAACCATCCATAGCCACCTACTCATAGATCTGCACTGGGGCATCCGTGCATCTCCTCTTAATATGCCCAAATCATCTCAGTCTCGCTTCCCTCATCTTGTCCTCCACCGAGGCCACTCCCGCCTTGTTTCGTATATCTTCATTCCTAATCATATCTCCTAATATGCCCACACATCCATCGCAGCATCCGCATTTCCGCCACTTTCATCTTCTGAACGTGAGAGTTCTTTACTGGCCAAGACATAACTTCAAAAAAATTTGGAACAGGCAAGTAATGGGTATATTGATAGAAAAAGAATCTAGCACCAAAAAGAGTAGGCACTTATTGACCAATGTCATGTTACTATATTCAGGTCATTTTGCCATCTTTTTCATTTTTCAAGTATACTGGGTTTCTGTTACTGTAGCAAAAAAAGAGTAGGCACTTATTGACCTACGCGGCAGTCTACCTAGCAAGTTTTTCCATGTAGAACATTGACAAATGAGTCTTACTAGACCAAAAACTGGGACGAGTAACAGTATTCTCTTGACAAGTTAATTGTTCCTAAATTCTTTCCCCATTTCCCAAGTTACCTAAAAATACTTAATATGCATCTGTTCAATTGAAGCAGACTACTATAAGAAGGATTCCAGCACATCTATGTCTGTATCTAAATAAAGTAAAATCTTTGTATAGCAATTGCTTCGTTAGTATTCTATCACCTTCAAAAACTCAAAGTAATAAAAATATTTTTTTAGCTTTGACTAAATATATTTACAAACTATCAACTTAAGTGAAAGTTAACCATTATTTTAGACATCTTTGACAGTAACTCTCTGGTGATAGGTAATTTCAGCATACTTTCTCAGTCTTTGTGGCAGAACAACACAACTAACGCGGCAGTAGTCAATATTTAGGAGGGGTAGATGTATTCAGTTTTGAATAATGCTAAAACTTTCCTGATCCAACAGCATCCAAGCAGATCACTGAGAGACATATATACTGAAACATACGGAGCTTGAACAAAGAAGGAGAAGTAAAAGGAAAGTGTGGACAAGCTTACCTCGAACCATTGTCCCCAAGGCCATGCAGCCAGACAATAGTTGCCTGGTGTTTACCTTTGGGCTTCACCACGTAAGTCTGTCCAAACTCAAATGCCCTTCGAGCAGTTCCTGCAACTGTAATAGATACACATCAAGGGTTACTACTATTAGAACTATTGAAGGGGACAGAGAAATACTACATCACTGGTACGTCTTTTGCTGAGTATTAGAACTATTGAAGGGAACAGAGAAACAATAATTCTTTTTTTGATGAAGTAGTTGTATTAAAAAGCATCAAGAAGATGCACAAAACAGAGAAATAATATTTTTCCCTATTATTCAGTCCCATTTACATACTTTTTGTGATCTCCATAATGAAGAGATAATAGTTCACTAATTTTTCTTTTCTTACCATTCTATTTGCAAATTAGTAAAAATGCACTGTAAGAATCAAAACTTCCTTTTCTTTTTTCTAAATGTATTGTAAGGCCATATTTCTTTCATTCTATCTTCCATTATTGACACTGAGAGAATAATATTGCAACAAAACTGCCTTTTTGAATGGTATTCCAACAAAACTGCCTCAGAAACAGAATACTGGATTCAGTGATTTCATTGCATTTTGGTAAGGCTACCTTGGCATGCCATTGAAGAAAACAAAATAGTACAATCTGCACTGACCATAAGACACGGAGACAACCCATAAAACTAACCAGAACCCATGGAAGGCCCAGTGAAACTCATACTGCTTCACTTAAATGTCCGCTAATTTTATCAAACAATTGGCACCTGCAAACACCAAAAATCAGCTTTGTATATAAAGGCACCTGAAAGTTAGAACTTAGAACTATAATGATGAAGCAATTGTAAGTATAAACTCTCATTGACTTAGACCTTCTACCATCAGTCACATTTTACAAAAGTTCATCTCAATATAGTTGAGTAAATAGAATCTAGATGAACTAATAAAGGTTGCTATATTGTTAAAAGTAAGCATAGTTGAAATCTACATCCGAGAGGAGTCTTTTCTGTTAAAAGTTTTTGTTCAAAATTCACTGGATCCGCTTCCGGTTCTATCAATTGGCGTCGAAACTATTTGGAAGAATAAAGCTCCTTTTTTGATAAATTAATAAGTATTATTGATGTTTGGGCATAAAACATATGTATACAAGAAGCAAACCAAAAAATAGTTAAACCTAAAAAAATATGTTTTTCTACAAAAGTTACCCAATCTTCTATACTAACAGGATATCATGGGAGCACCAAAAGGAAATAAGGGATAAGAGACTACTCCTCAACTGTACAAAGTTCAACCGCCCCTTCAAAAGTTCTTCTCTTTCTTTTTCACAGCATGACCCACATGAGTACTAACGGAGCCACGAGCCACGCCTTGCATCTTCTCCACCTCTAGCTAAATATTACCTTTCACAGTGCTTGGCATGACCCAAAATAATCCAAACCACCAGTATTTCCCACAATAACCTCGAAGCTGCCAGACGGTGTACAATGAGATGGTCGACATCTTCATCCAAATTTTACGCATAAAGCACCAATTGAAATACCTTCCTCTTTCTCATAGTCTCAATCGTCAAGATCATCCCGCTAATTGCTAACCAAGTTATAAGCAACCTTTCTCAATAGTTAGGAATCCAAATCGAGCTACATGGAAAGGCATTCTCCGCTCTAGTCAGAAACTTTTCCTAACACGATTTAAGAGAAAACACTTTGTTATTCCCACTCCCCCTTTTCATACATCGCAATTGCCCTGTGATGTACTTTGTTTATGAAGCAATTCAATCAATCTTTGGAATTTTATCACCTTCCAATCTTGAAAATCTCTCCTAAACATCAAACCTCAAAAACTTTCCCCTCTTGTTGCCTCAAACTTGATATACTATCATTCTTGTATCATAAATGTTTTGGAAAGTAATGCTCAATAAGGAATCACCACATCATCTGTCACCAAAAACTTCTTGTGACACTAGCTAGAGCATGAAATAAATACATGAAATATATGGGTATGCTTGATAAAATGCTCTAGATACGCACTTCATTTTCTCTTTGGACAAATATGTTTTGTGCCATCTTGCAAGCCTACTCTACTCTTTGTATTATCAGGTTTCATATTGCTTGATCCTTATTTAAAGTTAAACGCAAACCAAGATAGATATTGAGAAGTGCCTCAACCTTACAATTCAAAACCTATGCTAACGTACTAGTATCCTCCACCTTTCCAACTGTTACGATCTCGCACTTTCTACGGTTGGTCTTTAAGCCCCATACTGCCTAAAACCATGTAAACACATGTCCCAAATGTTCCAATTGCATCTGGTCAGCATCACAAAACAATAAGTGTCGTCCGCAATAAAAGATGTGAGACCAACACAGCACTATTTCCTCCAACCACTGCACTGAAGCCTCTCAATTAACCACCCTCCAAAACTCTATCCATCATCTTGCTAAGCGTCTCCATAACTAAGATCAACAACATTGGAGATAACGGATCTCCCTGTCATAGGCATTTCAAACTGCCAAAAATCCACACAGTTTTCCATTTACAAGAACCGAGTACCTGACTATAGAAATGCAATGCATGATCCATTTCCTCCATCTAGCTCTAAAGCCCATCTTCAACATTATAAAGCCTATCTCCATATTCTCCAAGTCCAAATTACACAAATACCTGGTTCTCCTTGCTTTCTTAAAGAATCTACCACCTCATTTGTCACCAAAGTTGCAATTAGTATTTGTCTTCCCTCACAAAAGCATTTTGAGAGATAGATACAGTATCAGCCAAAACCTTCTTAAGTCTATTGAAAAGCACCTCAAAATTATCTTGTAGATGCTTCCCTTTAGACTAATAGGTTACAATTTTTTATGCTTGTTGCCCATTCCTTTTTTAGGATGATGACTGTGAATGATGCATTGAGACTTTTTCGAATTCTCCCCTCTCCTAAAAGGCCACAATAGAATCCATCACCTCGCCTTTGACTATATTCCAACATTGTTGGAGAAAAGCCGAAGTGAATTCATCAGGCCCAGGAGCTGTACCCCCGCACAACACTCAACTGCCTCCCTCACCTCCTCTTACCCAATTGCCCTCTCCAACCACTCCGTGTTTTTCTCCTATTTAGCTAAAAGAATTTGAACTTACAAGGAACTTTATTGGAAGAATAAATCTCCTTATAAGGAAAAGTGCTTCATTTGGATAGTGGAAAATGGTAAATGTTCTGTGATTGCCAGTTTGCAGAAGAGAGGTTTTCATCTTTGTAATAAGTGCACACTTTGTGAGAAGCAACAGAATATGTCAACCACCTCTTCCTCCATTGCATATTTTCCAGTCAACTTTCATATTTAGTTTTTAACATCTTGGGTCTTAACCGGTGCATCCGAGATCTTTTCTAGAGTTTTTGCATAGATGGCATAGGTGAGGCATTGCTAAATCTTTCCGTCCAACTTGGGGCACCATACCTGCTGCTACATGTTGGATTATCTTGAAAGAAAGATGCGCTAAAAAATTTTAAGACAAGAATGCTTGCGTACTTAGGGTCACAACACAATTGTATGTTCTTGCTTCATTTTTGGTGCATGGCAAGTGTGTTAGGGCCTGAACCCATGCTTTACTTTCTCTTAGCATTACATTCCCTGTAAAGTTCATACAGCTTTTTGGAAGTACTTTCTTCCAGCACTTTGTCGCCATACATCAATAAATATTACCTTATCCAACAAAAACAAATCTAGATAAACTTGTTACCATACACCCAATTACTTTTGCAATGAAGCAGAATGAATCAACTACACCTCAATTTCAAACTAGCTGTGTCAGTACTGTACCCCATCTGTTTTACTCAAGCTTATATAAATCCCTAAGGATTTCCTTAAACTAGAGGTTTTCTAGAGCTCACGTTTATGCTTATACTAACTCACAGATCTCTTTTTTTTTAATTATTGTTCTAAGTCACATATCTCTTTTTTTTTAATTACTGTTCTAACTCACAGATCTCTACTTTTTTATAATTATTGTTCTAACTCACATATCTCTTTTTTTTTAATTATCGTTCTAACTCACATATCTCTTAGCAGACCAAAATTTTTCGAGAAACACTAGAGATAATGCAAGTGTGACAATGAAAACTAAACCTTGACCTCAACTAGTTGGTATAGCCTACATGAATCATTTGCTTCCTTTGAGTTATGTTCTAACTTCTAAGCTAAGTCTACCTCAATCAATAGTTTCCAACCAACTACAACAACAAAACTCAATAGCTTTCAAATACAGAAATCTAAATGACCAAGTGAAAATTCGAGACACCATTTTCAAAAGGGAAAAAATAAAATCTTTACTTACATAACTACTCTCTCCAGAAACTACAGTAGCATAAAGGATTACAACAACAACAACCCCAGTATAATCCCATATGTGGAATCTGCAAAGTATAGTGTGTACGCAGACCTTACTCTACCTTGCGGAAGTCACAAGGTAGAGATGTTGTTTACGATAAATCCTGGACTCAAATAAAGAAAAAGAAAGCACTTCAAAGCAGTTTTGGAAAAGAAAATACAAAAGTGGCAACCAATAAGGAAACATTACATAGCATTCTGAAAGAAAGGAATAGTATCAATAGCTAAATAATAAGATAACCGAAGTACAGAAAACAAACACATAGTAACATAAATGGAAGTATCATAAAGGATTGATTCATCAACCAAAATAAAATCAAACATGTGTGCCTATTCAAAAAATTAGGGCTTTTTTATGGTGTTGTTTACCTGAATCTCTGAAGAAAAATGAAGAGACGGAGATTACAAGACGAAGCTCTTTTCTTATCTACCTTTAAGTTAGTTTTTTTTTGTCGCAACTCGTAACGTTAAAATGAGTAGTGAATTATATTAAGGCTCACGGTGGACACTTACGCACCCCGAAACGAGGAAGGGCGTAGTAACCACAAAATGTTTGGCATATTTAAAAATAAACATAGATCCGGAGATTTTTTAATAGGGCAACCTTCACTTGGGTATCGCGTATGTTTGAGTTTGATTTCGAAGTGGTTAAACTTACAATTTATTATCCACAGGCTATGGCTTAAATAGCAGTACATAATTGACCATTTGTGTACTTCCCTCCCCCCCCCCCCCCAAGACAATGAACCCAACCCTTAATTCTTTTGGGCCCTATTATGATCAGGGCCAAAATAGACCCATCATGAGGTATGATCTAAATGAAGCACAGCCCAATTTATATTATTTCTTCTTCAGTTTATGTTGCAGGTCTATGGTAAGAGTCAGTTTATCTTGCAGATCTAGTATAAATAATTAAATGTATCATTTCTCTAACAATCTATGCCTTATTGGAATATAGATTATACAAATAGAACACGATTTTTTTTTCCTTTATCCCCTATTGGATTAATTCCATTATAATTTGGACATGAGGTGATTGGCACCCGACCTAAGCTACACGTCCAGCGAACCCTAAATTAACTATTTATCATAACATTTATTGAGTTAATTAGAAAATATCCAACAAAGCGGGCATATCAAAATCTATATTAGATACTGAAATACTAAACGTGAAAATTTCACAAAAATATTATATACTGAAATGTGAAACCAAGGTAACCCACTAGACTAAGGCATGAGCCTCTAACAAAATACCAACAAGAGCATATGTCCTCGGAGCATAATCCGGAATACTAAATTAATATAAATAGACGAGCCGAATTCCCACCGAGAAGATAAGCAGAAAAGTGTTGAGCCGAAAACTAATCCTATTTTGTAGCGCCTGAAACGTGATCAACAATATCTGCATCCAAAAAAATGGAAGCAGACCCTCACAAGCTAAGTACCACCAAAGGATACCCATAAAGTCTCATAAGCTACCTCCTAAGAAGGTGGAGCGAGTTATTCTGGGATAAAATAACAAGGAGAAAGTACATCTATAGGAAGCACATAAGCAATTTAAGGTCTGAAAACTAATAAATGACTAATGACTGAACTTTATAAGTTTAACATATAAACCTAAATTTTAAGAACACACAAAAAAATCATGCAACACAACTTATTAACATCATCTGCAGGAACCATCCCTTCTTCAATGTCTATTGATACTAGCTTCTCAAATGTAAAATCATTAGGATCCCCTTTATTTTAAATAGCATGGCGATACATTTATACAAAACTTCTACCCCGAGCACACGCAATGAAACCAAAGCGAATAACAGAAACTTGAAACTGAGTTACATATAGTGGCCCTATGTATGTGTGGTCTAGGAACACGCACAGGAAGTGTCGATTTATCTCCACAACAAACAATAACCACTACGAGCGTGTGAGTATCTAACCCTTGCATCCGTGGCACTCATGCAATGCAAGAGAAGGTCGGCTAGCTCTCCTGAATTTGATCACATTAATGCATGAATAATTGCTGAAACTAAGTATAAGTATTACCACAAGGCACATAAAAAGGGGTACACACATAAACACATAATACTGTCACGTTTTCATATAAGATCGTATTAAATACAAATGGGATGAACTGAGTTAAGAAACACAAGAAGACATAACGTATGGATTTCATAGAATACGTGAAGCACAAGGTTCTAATGAAATTCATTGTTAGGAGAGTAAGTCTCAACTTATCTCAAAGCTTTAACTTCAATTTCACGTATCCTCCAAGCAGGGCCGGCCCTGGGCAGGGGCAAACAGTGCCTTCGCCCTGGGCCCAAAATTTAGAGGGGCCCAAATTTATTTATTTTAGTAAGTACTCCTTCCGGATTGATTTATAAGTAAAAATATGCTAATTTTTTTGGAATGAAATATAAGCAAAAGTCATTTGTTATGACTAAAATAACCTTTTTATTTTTAACATTATTTATTCCTCTGAAACAAGGTGATTTTTAATTTCCAATGATAAGAATTGAATACAACTTAATTCAACGTTTTTTTAAGTCCAATGGGTATTAATCTTAATTAATGCACTTCAAGTGGTTCTCAATAACTTTTGTTTTACTTTTCTGATAGATATATGAAAAGGCTCCTTCAATTTATTAAATGGAATAATTACATACTGCTTTTAATTAATGTCCAACTTTATTAAACATTGATTCAATAATGTTCATTTTTTTTAATAAATTAAATCAAGGACAATTTGGGTAATATAAATAATGTTTTGCATAAAATTATGTGATTCTACTTTTCTTAATCTGCGTAATTAATTCATTTTTGCTAATAAATCATTCCGGAGGGAGTATTATATTAGATTATTATAATTATTAACTTTAAACCAATGATGGTATGTTCCACTCCTCAAAAAGAAGAACGCTTTTGTGCATCTGTTTCACTCCTCTAGGTCGCTTTTTCTTATTCTTCTTCTTGGAAATATCAAATTTGTTTCTGTCGAGAGATATTTCTCGAAGGGGGTTTCTCAAATTTCAGGTTATGTTATTTTTTGTTTATTCTTTGAAGTATTAAAATTGCATTGACTTTCCTTGTATATTATTTTTGTTTTCAAGTAACAATGTTCTCTAAGAAACTCATCTGAAAGTCAAAAAAAAAACAGAGAGAACTTATTGAATATATTATAACTTATTGAATTGTTATAAGTATGTAACTTTTTATTATAAATTTTAATATATTGAAGTTTGAATCGATACAATTTATTTGGCTTGAATGTTAAATTTTTAGTTAATTTGAACAGGTTAGATCTTGGTTGAAAAATAAGAGTGAGTTCATCACTAAATTTAAATATATATAGGGCCTAACTTTTACTTTTGCCCTAGACCCGGAAAAATTCAGGACCGACACTGCTTCCAAGCAAGTTCAAAATCACAATTCTCAATCTACATCAATACAAGCCCGAAGAATATAATTTTACTCACTTTAAATTAGGAATACTAGGTTCAACTCCTCTAACTTGTGAGTTTTCCACTACCGAGGAACAAAACTTACCCATTTTGATTCAAAAGATTTAATACTCAGTACACAAAGATTTTATCTTTGTTTCTCAATTCAACACTCCATTATCAAATCTCACTTCACCACTCAAACACTAATTTATGTTTCTGTCTAAAAATAATAATTTCCATGTACTGTTACTAACTAATGTAAGCCGAAGGAACAAAAAGATTGGGGAAGATGTAGGGATTTGTTGGATGTAAAACACACAAGTAAGGCACAGCGGAAGTTTAAAATTTTGTTTACTTACTTGCTCCAACAAAGATCGTCTGGTATGATTATGCGATAATTCAAATCTGCAAAAACATGAAAACTTACAGTTTATGCTTTTAATGCGCTTCTACTAAAAGGTGCGCACGCGATTGTCAATCCGGGTGCAAGCCTTGCTTCAGTATATTCCTTTGCCCAAGAAAGCTAGGAAATCTTGGCAGAGGTTTGAGAGAATTTATTTCCTGAACTCTAAGTTCAGAAAGTGGAAAAATGAGTTCATCTGAAATTATGGGTTAAGTGCCAAATATATAGTGAGGAAACCCTAATCAGTTTGGATCGATTCGATCAGCTTCAAAACCCGACCCAAATTCAATTGCATGGGCCACGAATCGGCCCATCATATGCTCCTTTATTTATTTTCTCAGACGCTTTAGTTCTAATTAAATCCAAGACTTAATTTTAACTTAATTAATTAATTTTCATCAAATGAAAATTATCCCATAATTTATTATAAAATAAAATATCTTGATTCAAAATCCGATATTTTACATTCTCTCAATATACCCTTAGACCGAAAAGACAATCGACTTAGTGTGACCCTTTAGGCCTTCACACACTCCAAGACTTGACCAAATCAAGGTTCACACTAACTCCTGACTACACGCGACTGACCCATATGAAGACGCTTACAAGACTCAAGTAAACAAACCTCTATGTGAGATGATAAATTCCTTCATTCGCGACACACTCGATCAAGCTTAAGATTTGCCGTTGTCATCCAAATGGCTTGATCACTTTATCTCATCTATATTAGTCGACAACTAGACCATATCCTAGATATGTCTCTTGCATCGTCAATGACTGGTCGACCTAACATCTCCGGTAGTCGAGTGTTCTCTCGAAATTCCAATCGAGGAATGAATCCTATTCTCGCTCAACCACCACCTTCAATCTACTTCGTAATGCACCCAATACAAGCCGCGTCTCAACCTATAAGGCATTTGAGCTTAGACAGATCAAAGTGCATTACTCCGTAAACAAGTGATATTGACCTCAAGTCTGGGCGACCTCTATCTCCCACACGATAATACTCTAGACATGTATAACAAATAGTTTATCGCCAGGTATGCCAATACTCCTCTAAGAGTATCCACGTGTCCATCACTAGCAACTATTGCTTGCGATAAGTGAGATATACTACATGCTCTAAGAATGGGATGCAGATCACATGTCGACGTCTAACATATCATTGATATCACATTCTCACTGATCATTAGTCTAGGCTATTTTAAGAACTACACTCTATCATTAATATCTCACACACTATTAATGACAATGTAAGTTCAAGGATGCACATTAATGAATAATATAAACAATCAAATAATAATTCAATAATTGCAAATGCCAAGTATATATTAATCTTATTAATAATATGAACGTGTTCAAGTACACGTGTGCTCCTAAAATGATTGTTTCTAGGACATATATACTTTCAATCTCCCACTGGCCTAGAGCCAATCACCAATGTATCTAATGCCCATATTTTAAATGACCATTATGCTTGACCAAGCTTAATGGTTTAGTAAACGGGTCCGCTAGATTATTTTCGGGAATATAGTCTATCTTTATTTCTTCTGTCTCCACCATCTCCCTGAGAATGTGGTATTTTCTTGGTACATGCTTGTTTCTATTCGTTGATCTTGGTTCCTTAGCTTGAGCAATCGCACCAGTGTTGTCACAATAAATCGTTATCGACAATCGGTACTGAACAACCCCTAATTCCTTTAAGAACTCTGATATCGCAATGTTTTCTTTACCACTTCCGATCCAAATGCATGTACTCGCTTCGTTGTCGAATCGGCGGTAGCTTGCTTGGAACTCTTCCAACTAACTACTCCACCATTTAAAATGAAGGCATAACCGCATCGAGATTTGAAGTCATCAAGATCCGCTCAAAGCTAGCATCGCTGTACCGGTAGCTACTAGCTCTTCTTGTCCGCCATAGACTAAGAAGTATTCTTTAGTTCGCCTAAGATACTTAAGAATACTTCGATCGCTTCGATGTTCCTCCCCGTGATTCTCGCTGAATTTGCAAGTCATGCTAAGTGCATAGGCCACATCCGCCTCAGACAGTCATGGCATACATGATTGATCCTATACCAAGATATGGGATTCTCTTCACGCGCTCAAGTTCTCAATCGTGGAAGGACAATCCTTCCTTGACAACTTGATGCCTTGACCCATGAAGATTCCCTTTCTTGGAATTTTCCATAGAGAAACGCTTTAGCACTTTGTCTATGTATACGATCGTGATACCTCAACAATCTATTAGGTCTATCTCTCAGATTCTAATTCCAAGAATGTAGCGAGCTTCACCCAAGTCCTTCATCACGGCGTTCGGATAACCATTCTTTGGTGATTGCAGATGAGAGTTTTATTGTCTCCCATTATCAATATGTCATCTACATATATAACAATGAAGACAATGCTCATTTGTGCGCTTACTATAAACGCACGGATCTTCCTTGCTTCTAACAAAGTCAAACGATTTGATTGCTTTGTCAAAACAAATGTTCCAACTCCTCGAGGCTTGCTTAAGTCCATAAATGGACTTTTGTAGTTCGTCATACCGCTTTGGGTTGAGTCTTAGATGTAAAACCCTCCGTCAGATCATATACACCTCCTCAATTAGATTACCATCGTTGAGGCGCTTTAACATCCATTTGCCAAATATGATAATCATAGTATGCACTATAGCAAGCAAAATCCGAATGGACTTAATCTTTGCAACAAAGTAAAAGTTTCATCATAATCGACCCGTGCCGCTGATTATAACCTTTAGCCACCAATCTTGCTTTATAAGTCCGTATTTTGCCATATGCATCAATCTTCTTCAAGACCCATTTGCATCCTATGGGTCTAACCTCGTTGGCAAGTCAACCAAGTTCCATACTTGGTTTATGTACATAGACTCCATTTCGGATTTCACGGCTTGTCATCTCTCTCCGTGAATCAATGTCTAACATTGCTTCGTTGTAGGTAGTAGGCTCATCATCATCGTGAATATCTATCTCATTATGTGTTTCAACAAGGAGATTAAGTCTTTCAGTGCACGATGAGTCCTAGTGATCCTCTGAGTTGAACATTCTGCGTTTCAAATGTCTGTGTATTTTGATTTTGAGAAGATGTTTGTGTGTTGGACAATCCACCACCTTGAGAACTTTCAGAATATCATTTTGAATAGGATGATGCACAACTATTGTGTCATCGTCATCGTCAGTTGTGCATGAGGGTCTTGCATTTCTGCAGATCCTCACAACACTCCCATCGTGAAGGCGTACTCTAAGTACCCAATCATCATCAAATACTCCCACCGAATCCTTGTCTAGGTTATTTGACAAGAGGTCATTCTCTACATTATTTTGTACTTCTTGAATTTCTTCAAGTTCTATCTTGTTGCAACTCGCTCCTTGTAGACATAGTCTTCTTCAAGGAAAGTTGCATTCTGAAACAATTACTTTATGTTCCTCGGGAAGATAGAAGTAGTACTCTTGTTTCCTTAGGATACCCTACAAAATAATACTTCTCACTTTTAGATTCCAATTTGTCATGAGCAACTTCTTTACATACGCAGGCACCCTGTGGTCGCATGTTTAAGTCTTTGGCTTGCCATTCCATATCTCATATGGAGTTTTCTCAACCGACTTTGATGGAACTCTATTCAAAATGTAGATTGAGCTTTGCAACGCATATCCCCATAGGTATGTTGGTAGAGCCGAGAAGCTCATCATGGATCTAACCATATCTAATAAGGTACGATTTCTCCTCTCAAAGAACACCATTCATTTGTGGCGTTAAGGTGTCCATTCTGAATGGACTCCATGAAGCTTCAAATAATCTAGAAATTCTTTACTTAAGTATTCACCTCCTCGATCTGATCGAAGAGTTTTAATACTTGTTTCAAGTTGCTTCTCTACTTCTGACTTGTACTCCATGAATTTCTCAAAAGCTTCAGACTTATGCTTCATAAGATACACATGCCCAAACCTGGAGAAATCGTCTGTAAAAGTGATGAAATAAAGAAAGCTTCCCTTAGCTTGAGTTGGAAAAGGCCCACATACATCGGTATGGACTAACTCAAGCACCTCTTTGGCACGTACTCCTTTCCCAGAAAGTGATTTGGTTGTCATCTTTCCTCTTAAGCAAGATTCGCAATCACCATATGACTCTAAGTCAAATGGTTCTAAGTAATCTAATTTCCTCAATCTTGCTATCCTTGATTCATTGATGTGACCAAGTCTGCAATGCCATATGTAGGTGGGATTTCTTTGATTACTTATTTTAGCTCTTTTATTTTGTATATTGAAAATTTCATGGCTACAGTTTAGAACATACAATCCATCCACAAGCGGAGCATTTCCACAAATAAAACCTTTATAAGACAAAACATAGTTTCCATTGGTAATATGTGAGGAAAACCCCTCAATGTCTAACATAGGGATATAAATAATATTTCTTGTCAAAGACGGGACAAAATAACAATTATTAAGTTCTAAACAAAAGCCTGAAGGTAAATCTAGTCTATAAGTCCCCACGCGTTCTGCATCAACTCTAGCTCCATTGCCAACGCGTAGATCTACTTCCCGAGTCCAACCTTTCTGCACATTAGCCGCGCATTATTACAAATGTGCGAGCCAAGCGGTATCCAATACCCAATGGTGAGAATTAGTTATAGACATATTTATTTCAATAACAAACATACCTTGTCAGCAGGCGGCACCTCAGGCCTTGTCTCCCGCAGGCATGCGATTCTTCTTCCAATGTCCATTTCTCTTACAATCGAGCGGGACATCGCAGCCTATCTTGGCCTTCTTCGAACAACTCCTTTAGGTTTCATAGTGTGGGTTTGGCGGCAACCGCCTTACCCTTCTTCTTCTCATATTCTTACCCTTAGGTTTGAACTTGCTAGATGAGCCCACCACGAGCACTTTACCTTTGGAGGTGGGCGACTCGAAGGTCTTCAACATATTATGAAGTTGAGGAGACTTGCTTTCGTTCCATTCATGTTGTAATTCACAATGAAGTTCTCAAAGAAACCAGAAGCGAGTTCAAGATTAGATTAACGAAACATTCACGCGCAGCCTTCGCTCCAATCAAGCCAACCTCTCAATTAATCCAATCATCTTCAAAACATGTTGTGACACTTGACCCCTTCGCTTAGCTTACACTTAAAAGATCTCTCAACACCATACTCTATTGTTCGGCATCGTGAGTCATGTAGACTCTTCAAGTGTTCTAGCATCTCGTCAGCCCATATTTTCACGCCGCTTTGTAACTCAAGTCATAGAAGATAGCATAACACATCAGGCCGCAACAAAGATCATCAAGATATTTCGATAGTCGCTTTGTCAAACAGAGCATACTCTTCGTAATCTTCAAGCAGGATCAGAGGGAGTGGTGTATCCAATACATACTCAATCTTTTCTAATCGCAGTACCAAACGCAGATTTCTTAACCAGTCAGGAAAATTGGCTCCATTCAACTTGTTCGTTTCAACCAACATTTTAAGTAACAGATTCGACATCAGAATCAAGAAAAGATAGACTTGAAATTAATACTTTAATATAATTTCTATCAACACATTCATTAACTAACTAACTAACATGGTCTTTAGTTTAATTAGCTCCCACTATTTTAACGTACTCTTTGACCCCATAAAGAATACGGACTCATATCAAATACGGTCATAATGGGTCAAGATCCAAACTCATGTTGTCTCCGCGTTTGCTGAGGCTGATAACTTCAACAACACGATCTGGTAGGTCTCTAAACCAATTGCAAACAATTTGCAACTCTTGGTTGACCGAATGTTCTAAACAATTCGATCTGCGCCCTCTACCGTCCGACATGGGCGCCAAGACACTAAAGAAGTCAACCCCGCATGCGATCGCAATTATGTATCTAAGTGGGCTTAGCCTTCATCAAGCAAACACTGGGGTGTAAATACTCACGAAGGTTTATCACCTACTACAACATTTATATGCATCTATGAAAGGGTCTGAGTCCTCGTAGACTTAGAGCAAATGCTGGGGCATAAATACTCATCTCACAAAAGGATTTTGCACCACAATCAATTATAACTGACGACGCGTTCATTTTAAATGAGACTTGTATTAAATTTGGGGAACATTTTAATTCAGGGTTATGACCAAGATCAACTATTATATCATACATCATATGAAATCCTATCATGCAATTTCTAAACACATTTAGATGGGAAACCATCAAACCCAATAGACATGATATAAGATGGTTTTAATCATATACTGGGCGCCGTCTACCTGCATAATTATAGCGGCCATCAAAGTAACAATTACTGGCGCCGCCTACCTGCATAATAATCATGACTCATTCTAATTATTTAAATGACAATCAATTAAACAATTAGGAGAAACAATTAATTTGTGCACACATTATCAAATAATATGCTAAATAACAATAATTGTGGGTTAATTAATTTTGTTTCAATTTAGGAAATATTTAAATTCAAAATTTAAACTCAATTTTCAATTTTCTAATTTTCTGCTCATCCAAACAAATTTCCTTAACAATTCGTAAATTAAAATTTAATTTTCGTGGTATTTCTGCAATTTTCAGAACCTTAAAATATTTACTGATTTACCCAGTGGACCAAATAAGCTTTTCGAAATTTACAGATTGACCTGTGGACTGAATCACGATTTTAAAACTTTTAAAATTTCAGAAAATATCTCAGGGACTAATTTGTAATTTTAAGAACTTAAAATATTTTCAGATTTGTTAAAGGACCAATCTACAATTTAAAACCCTAATTTTAATTGCAAAATGGTCCTTCCACTATTTCAAATTTTCATAATCAAATCCAACTCCAAATCAAATTTGGGATTCAGATTTCGGGGCGAAATTGACGGAATTAAAACACACCAAGCGATAGCACACGTCGGGACGAACTCACCGGTGGTTTTCACCACCGAGTTGGTGGCCCACTGCGTGGACCGACGCCACGGCGATTCTAAAACCGTCGGTGGTGTTCCTTTTCCATTATCGCGTTACGTAACACTACCACCATTAGATTCCTCTCGCCGAGACGAACACGCGTATTATTACTTTCTCGATTTCGCTCGTGGTGGCCGGAACCGCCTCGGCCGGGCGTTTCCGCGACCAAAAATTTTTTTTTTATCGTTTCACGTCGTGCGGAATCATGATCGCGTTCGCCATGAGCGCTTGCATCGCTCACCGCCCCAAAAAAATTTTTTTTTTTAATTTTAAATCAGCGTTTCACGCCGAACAAGAATCGACATCGTTCACGCCGAACAAATGACGTGATCGTTTCATCGTGAACGAAGTGACGATCAATTTTTTTTTTTTTTTTTTTAAAAAAAAAAAATTCCGAAAATCAATTCTAAATAAAAACAATTAATTTCCCACAAATTGTTATTAAAGATTATAGTATAATCATTAAACCAACCTGGCGCTGATACCATCGTAGGGATTTGTTGGATGTAAAACACACAAGTAAGGCACAGCGGAAGTTTAAAATTTTGTTTACTTACTTGCTCCAACAAAGATCGTCTGGTATGATTATGCGATAATTCAAATCTGCAAAAACATGAAAACTTACAGTTTATGCTTTTAATGCAGTCTCTACTAAAAGGTGCGCACGCGATTGTCAATCCGGGTGCAAGTCTTGCTTCAGTATATTCCTTTGCCCAAGAAAGCTAGGAAATCTTGGCAGAGGTTTGAGAGAATTTATTTCCTGAACTCTAAGTTCGTAAAGTGGAAAATGAGTTCATCCGAATTATGGGTTAAGTGCCAAATATATATGAGGAAACCCTAAACTAATCGATTTGGATCGAGCTTCAAAACCCGACCCAAATTCAAATGGGCGACCGAACCGCCCATTTCACATGCTTCCTTTATTTATTTTCTTCACGTTTTAGTTTTAATTAAATCCAAGACTTAATTTTAACTTAATTAATTAATTTTCATCAAATGAAAATTATCCCATAATTTATTATAAAATAAAATATCTTGATTCAAAATCCGATATTTTACATTCTCTCAATATACCCTTAGACCGAAAAGACAATCGACTTAGTGTGACCCTTTAGGCCTTCACACATCCAAGACTTGACCAAATCAAGGTTCACACTAACTCCTAGACTACGCGGTGACGGACCCAATATGTGAAGACGCTTACAAGACTCAAGTAAACAAACCTCTATGAGATGATAAATTCCTTTCATTCGCGACACACTCGATCAAGCTTAAGATTTGACAAGTGTCTATCCAAATGGCTTGATCACTTTATCTCATCTATATTAGTCGACAACCAGACCATATCCTAGATATGTCTCTGCATCGCCAATGACTGGTCGACCTAACATCTCCGGAAGTCGAGTGTTCTCTCAAATTCCAATCGAGGAATGAATCCTATTCTTCGCTCAACCACCACCTTCAATCTACTTCGTAATGCACCCAATACAAGCGCGCCTCAACCTATAAGGCATTTGAGCTTAGACAGATCAAAGTGCATTACTCCGTAAACAAGGTGATATTGACCTCAAGTCTAAGGACTCTATCTCCCACACGATAATACTCTAGACATGTATAACAAATAGTTTATCGCCAGGTATGCCAATACTCTAAGAGTATCCACGTGTCCATCACTAGCAACTATCATTGCAGTAAGTGAGATATACTACATTCTCTAAGAATGTGATGCAGACCACATGTCGACTTATAACATATCATTGATATCCCACTCTCAATGATCATTAGTCTAGGCTATTTTAAGAACTACACTCTATCATTAATATCTCACACACTATTAATGACAATGTAAGTTCAAGGGATGCACATTAATGAATAATATAAACAATCAAATAATAATTCAATAATTGCAAATGCCAAGTATATATTAATCTTATTAATAATATGAATGTGTTCAAGTACATGTGCTCCTAAAATGATTGTTTCTAGGACATATATACTTTCAGAAGAGGGAAGAGTTCTTACTCTACGTAAACTTCGAGAACCATTCTAAAACCTCTGTACCAAATTCTTTGCCTCTGTTTGTTTCTTTACGAACCTCTTCTTCTTTTTTCCTCTTATGCTATGTTACACTAACGTGCTGACACTGAAGGCATTGCATGCCAAATTCATATGGAATATGGACTATAAAAGGTTCCCACTTAAGCAAAAATTCTTTTTATTTTAATACTGAATGAATATTTTCAGATTATACCCGTATATTTGTATATCTCTTATATTAGGTAAATTTACATTTCGATCGTAATTAGGAAGATTAGTTATCTAGTTTGTAGTCATGTAAATAATTATGTAACACTATATATATTGTGCACAATAATGAATGAAAGGCAGGGAACATATTTGTTTATGATATCAGAAGTCAAACCCTAATTTTTTCTCTAAGCCCCCCCCCCCCCTTCGATAGCCCTGCTCCTTCTTTCTCCAACTTCCTCTCCAATTTTTAATGACTGAACAACCTAAATTTCATCCGACTCTTGCAGTTAACAATATCAAGAATTCCATTCTCATAACTCTTGAGATATAAAAGGTTCAATATTCATCTTGGGCGGAATTATTTAAGATTTATTATCGTGTGTACAAAGTCATCGACCATATCATCCCTCCAAAATCAAAGCCCCTGGAAAAATCTGATGATGAACTTTAGTCCCGTTTGGATGTGATTATCCTACAATGGATCTTCGACACGATCCCGAACGATCTATTGCATACAATCATTGAAACTGATGCAACTGCACGACAAACGTGGGAGCGCTTGAAAAATATTTTTCATGATAACAAGATACAACGTGCCTTGTATCTGAAAAATCAATTTCAGGCCATTCAGCAGGATGATTTTCCTAATGTGTCGGCCTATTGTCAAGAACTTAAGATGATTGCCCATCAACTCTCCAACGTCGGTGCACCGGTCACTAATCAACGATTGGTGATGCAATTTATTACGGGTTTGAATGAAATCTATGACGGTGTCGCTACCATCCTCCAACAAAGCACATCATTGCCTTCATTCTATGAGGCTCGATCGAGACTTATCTTTTAAGAAACCCAAAAAACCAAGCGGGCAACATCCAACTCCATCATCGCCGACGCCGCTCTCATAACCATCGGCGAAAATCATGCCGACCCGATGGGCTCAACTCCTGCCACATCCCACCAGCAATCCAATAATCTTACATATGGCTAACATCCCCGGAATAACAACAAAGGAAGAAATTATGGGAACAACCGCGGTGAAAGCTGGGGCAACAGTGGCCGAGGAAGAAACAGTGGCAGCAGCGGCATGAGGCAACCACTTGCAGCGGCAGCAGCAGTCGTAGCATCTTTCGTCGTGGACTGCCTACATGCCATGGGTTGCATGGGCCCCGCCGTCTTGGGCTGCTCCACATTGCCCCTACCCGATATTCTCCTGGGCCAACCTCCGATCCAACTGGCCCAGCCTGGCATCCTCGGTACACATCCACAACAGACATACAGTGCATATGTCTATTCTCCTTCAACCTACACACCGACGGATATTGAGGCATCCATGAACACGATGTCTCTCAATGCTCCAGAAAATAGTTACTACATAGATACTGGTGCCACATCTCACATGACGGCATCCCAAGGTACTCTCTCGTCTTATTTCAATTTTCAATACGAGCAATTTAAATCGTAACATTATTGTTGGTAGTGGACAATGCATTCCTATTCGAGGTTGTGGACAATTATCCATCTCCCCGCCACACACCTTGTTAGCTTTAAAAACTATCCTCTATGCCCCAAAACCTATCAAAAAATTTAATATATGTCAAGTTGTCATTTTATTCTTCATCCACTTGTACTTTAATGTTTTTTGATATAATACATAGTTATTTATGAACTTCTCCTATCTTAAGCACGACTGGGCATCGATACTATATGTTGTTTTTTAGATGATTATTCAACTTTCTGTGGACTTTTCTCATTGCTAATAAGTCTCAAGTCTATTCTATATTTTATTCATTCAGCGCTTTAATTAAGACACTATTTGAAAAGAATATTAAATATTTTCAATATGACAATAGGAGGGAATTCGATAATAACCAATTCTTACTTTTCTGCGTCAAACATGGCCTTATTTTTCATTTTTCCTGTCTCCACACCTCTCCACAAAATGGTAAAACCGAACAAAAAAATAAAACCATAAACAACTTAGTTAGTGCCCTCCTTGATCACGCCTTTATCTTCCATATTTTTGGCATTACGCTCTATCAATGGCAACATATCTCTTAAATATTCTCTCAAATAAATCTCTCAAAACACAAGTCTCTCACTCAAGTTCTCTATCTTCGAGACCCTCCTATAAGCATTTACAAACTTTCGAATGTCTATACTACCTCATCCATCCCTTCACATAAATCCACAAGTTGCAAACTAAGTCCACTCCGTGTGTATTTCTTGGCTACCTCCTAATCATCAAGGTTACAACTGTTACGATTTGTCCAGCCGAAAAATAATAATTTATCAGCATGTCATATTTGATTAGTCCCAATTCCCATTTGCAAAACTCCATTCTTCACCTCTGAATTCTTATGACTTCTTGAATGACGTTCTCAGGCTCCTTCTAATTCATCATTTACAAAGCCAATTGCTACTGTCACCGGTGCCCAACCCACCTCCCTCTGTTCCTTGTCGGGTGAGCCATCCAGCCCCTCCAAAGGCACTTCGGAACTGTCCTTCTCGGTTGTTCGATGTCACTGCCTCCTACTCCCCGGCTAGTTCCCCTGCCCATTCTCCCTGAGTCTACTACCTAGTCTCGGCTAGCAGTTATGCCCCACCTCTTGATCCTCGCTCACCCTACTTACCTCTTGGCCACCGACCTACCCATCCACTTGTCGATCTTGTCCACCCCTCCCCCACGTGGCACCTATACAGACGATGGAAACCCGTGATATGCATGACATTTTCATACCTAAACGACTATTTAATTGGTCCACTTCGGTTGCCACTTCACCTATTCCTCATAATCCGAAAGATGCCATGTCTGATCCTAATTAGAAAAATGCAATGATTGACGAATGTAATGCTCTTATTGAAAATAAGATGTGGAATCTAGTACCCCGTCTTCTTTATGCTAATATTATTTGTTCTATATGGATTTTTTGACATTAAAAGAAATCTAATAGTTCTTTTGAGAGGCACAAGGTTCGTCTTATTGGTGATGGCAGGTCGCAATAAGTAGGAGTGGATTGTGATGAAACTTTTAGCCCGGTAATGAAAATGTCGACTATTCGAATCATTCTAAGTATTACTTTCTCCAAATCTTAACATATTCATTAGCTTGACGTCAAAAATGCTTTCTTGCATGAGGATCTTCATGAAACCATATATATACATCAAGCTATGAGATTCAGGGATCCGATTCATCCAGATTATGTGTGTCTTTTGAAGAAATCACTCCATGGACTGAAACATGTTCCTCGTGCACGGTACCAATGGTTTGCTAATTTTGTATTCTCTATCGGTTTTTTACATAACAAATTTGATCATTCATTGTTCATCTATAGCAAGGGTAATGACATGACATACATCCTACTATATGTTGATGATATCATCCTCACTACATATGCTGATGCACTTCGTCGATCCATCATGTCACTCCTTGCCTCTGAGTTTGCTACGAAGGAGTTGTGCCCTCTAAGCTATTTTTTTGGGCATTGTTACGAGACATGCAAGTGACTTATTTTTTTATCAAAGAAAGTACGCCGAAGAGATTCTTGATCGAGCAGTCATGCCATCTTGCAAATTGGTCCACACCGGTGGACACTAATTACAAATTCATTGCCTCTTCGGGTTCTCTATATGCGAATCTGACTCACTATCGCAGTTTATGAGACACATTATAATATCTTACTTTCGCGAGATCAGATATATCCTATGTCGTGCAACAAATATTCGTACATGTGCACAACCCGACGGATGCACATATGAATGCGCTCAAACGTATTTTGCGCTATGAACAAGGTATTATTCCCTCCGTCTTCCACATATACAAGTCCACACTCTCTGATCTCACCTCTTATTCTGACGCTGAGTGGGGTGACTGTCCGGACACTCATCGCTCCATGTCAGGTTACTGTGTCTTCCTCGGAGATAACTTGCTTTCTTGGTCTTCTAAAAGACAACACACTCTATCTCGATCCAGTGCCGAAGCTGAGTACATAGGAGTCGTGAATGTTGTCTCTGAGTCTTGTTGGATATGCAACCTTCTGTTGGAACTTCACTGCCCAATCTGCAAGGCTATATTGGTCTAATGTGATAATGTCAGTGCGATATATATCTCTGACACTTCCGTTCAACATCAGCGCACTAAATACATTGAAATGGATATTCACTTTGTACGTGAAAAAATGGCTCGTGGACAAATTCGTGTCCTTCATGTTCCTTCCAAGTATCAGATTGCTGATATATTTACTAAAGGACTTCTGCTCATACTTTTATGATTTCCGAGTCAATCTCAGTGTACGAGAATCTCCCGCTTCGACTGCGGGGGTGTGATAGAATATTTCCAAAATATTCCCGTATATTTGTATATCTCTTAGATTAGGTAAATTTATATTTCGATTGTAATTAGGAAGATTAGTTACCTAATTTGAAATCATGTAAATAATTATGTAATACTATATATATTGTACACAATAATGAATGAAAGGAAAGGAACATATTCCTTTTAAATATCATTAAAGGGAGCGTATAGAGTTAATGTGTATGATGCAAAATAGTGCAGCAATTTATACGTTCCAAATTCCCGTCAAGTTTGGGAGTAACTTGTCCAGTTATCTTTATAACTTGGTTACTTTATCATTCCAAACAACTATTAATTCATAACATATATATTATACCCTCAAGACATCTTAATTACGTCATTACAGAATTTTAAGCCTAGAAACTTACGGGGCTTTACATCTCGTATATATATATCGGGTGAAAATAAGTAGTAATATGGGAATTTGTAAGGGGTCATTCGCACAAATTTTTCCAAAAGGTGGATCTCCCACCCCAGGAGCCCCCACACCCCGGTCCGACAAGATTGTGAAGGAGTTAATCATGGTAACTCAACTGATTTCAAAAGTTAGACCACTACCACACTGCGCACAAGGAGCCCTCCTTTATTTTAAGAAGTAACCCCACTGGCCACGACGATTCGATTCGCCATCTTTTCAATTATCCCCTTGGTAACTGGGCCAAACATGCGGACAAGGGTCATTCGCACAAATGGCCTATTTTGGGGTGGTCTTTAATTTTTTCCTTCAAATTTGTGTTCTTTAATTTTTGCCCTTCATTATTTTTCGGCGAGGTATATAATTAGAATTTCGCAAGATAAAATTAGCGTTTAACTTCAACTTATGTATCATAACATCCACACAAACTATGTCGGATAAGACATAATTTCCAACACTCAACATAATCTAAAAAATTAATATAAAACTATGTCGCATGACTTAATTCCTCCATAATTTATGATGCACGAAACAAAATTTCAGTTTTCGAAGAGAAAAATATTATAGAGACTATGCCTTGCGAAATAGACATGGATATTTTCATAAAATAAGCACTAGAGGCAAAAATTAAAGACAACGGACATGAAGGACAAAAATTAAAGACCAGTACGTTTGAAGGAAATTCGCGCCAAAAAATGATTTGCAAGAGTTAGATGGGCTAGGCGCCATATTCACTTTTGTGGGCTGAAAAGAGTCCAATATGTAGCTATTGCGCTTCCCTTAAGTTGAAAACTTATTGAATCATCAAACACATTCTAACACGTAAAGGAAACCGAGAATTTGGCCCATTATCGTAAAGAGACCATAGAGTTGCTTCTGCATTGACTGATCCATTGGTTGGGTAGTGTTTCATTTTTCATCACCTCTCTTTTTTTATCATCCCCTTTATTATATTCAACAACAATATACCCAGTGTAATTTCATAAGTGGAGTATGAGGAGGATATAACGTATGCAGACCTTATCACTATCTTAAGAGGTAGAGAGACCGATCGGCAAAAAATAATTACATTTGCTAGACGAATATACAATAAATATACACAATGCATAAATAATGTATATTATATAATACTATACAAAAAATAAGTTCTGACTATTATTTTGATGGACACTTTTTATGTCAATTTCTCTTTTAATATTGTCAATAATTTCACTATCCTAGCTGAATTGGCAAATTTTACCTATTCTGGATTAGTTTTGTAAAGGTAAATATATGATTATATTCGCGGATAAGTTCCGGTAAAATACATAGTGATCATTGAGCTACGATTTCCGTTCTCTTATCGCTTATAGTAGGAGTAATTATGATAGAATTAATAAATTATTTAGTCATAATTATAATTGATACATAATATATGTTGTAAATGGTAGGTGTATATTT
Source organism: Przewalskia tangutica (assembly GCA_029844215.1). Lineage (NCBI taxonomy): Eukaryota > Viridiplantae > Streptophyta > Magnoliopsida > Solanales > Solanaceae > Przewalskia > Przewalskia tangutica. The sequence continues at coordinate 5,828,199 of CM056720.1, forward strand.
AATCTAGGATGATGCTTGTATTATGCGTATATTTACTACTTCTTTGGAATGAAATAATCAAGGAAGATATTTCTTACATGATATCAGATTCTAGAGAAAGTTCTTAAACCATAAAACCTCTCCTTCACCTTCGGCCCCCTTTTTTTTGTGTCGCCACCTTTCTTCCTCTTCTGTCAGCCATGTCTGACTCGAAATCAAAGTTTCATCCAACCCTTACAGTGTCAAACATTAAATCACATATCTCCATCACTCTTGAGATGGAAAACGTCTATTATGCGACATGAGCAGAGATCTTTAAAATTCACTGTCGGTCACACCGGGTTATCCACCACATAATTTTGCCAGAAAAAGGCAAGGAGAAGGTGTTGAAAATCGATGATGAAAAATAATTATGGTTGACCCTCGATGCGACGGTTCTCCAGTGTATTTACACCATAATATCCAGTGATTTATTGCATGCGATTATTGAACCAGACTCCACGCCAATGAAGGCTTGGGATCGATTACGTGACATATTCCGAGATAATAAAAATTACCGGGTCATCACACTTGAGCAAGAATTCTCCATTACTGACAAGGCGAATTTTCCCAATCCTTCTGATTGAATTTGATCCTTTTGATTTTTTTCGTAAAGGATTTCAAATAGGGATAAATCTAATGAGATGTGATAGTCAGAGCGAGCTATATCCAATCACCACAACCAGACATCGAGCCACGTTACCATCCACTTTTGCACCTTTAGCTCATACCTTATGACATGAGTGTTTGAGTCATCCGGGGGCACCTGTTTTTGCCTCCCTTAAACAAAATAAATTTATTGCGTGTACTAAAACTCGTAATTCTCATGTTTGTGGCTCATGTACTCTTGAGAAACATGTTAAATTGCATTTTGTTGCTTCTAATTCATGCACTGTTATGTATTTTGATATTATCCATAGTGATATTTAGACATCTCCCGTTTGAGTTCTTCGGGCAATCGATATTATCTTCTTTTGTTGGATGATTACTCTAATCTTTTGTGGACATTTCTTTTGTCTAAAAAATCACATGTTTTTTTCCACATTTCTCTCCTTTCGAGCATTCATCCGCACTCAATTTGAATGAGACATTAAAAATATTCAACGTGATAATGGTAGAGAATTTGATAATGGATCATTTTAGAATTTTTGCAAAACTAATGGTTTATCTTTTCGTCTCTCTTGTCCACATACCTCGTCTCAAAATGAAATAGCGGAAAGAAAAATCTGAACCATTAATAACATTGTTAGAACCTTACGTGCACATGCCTCTACCACAATAATTTTGGCATCATGCATTACAAATGACAACATATCTCCTTAACATACTTTTGAGCAAACAATTAACCTAACAACCCCTTCTAAAAAATCTACGCATACGAGACCCATCTTACTCTCATCTACAAATATTCAGGTGCTTATGCTATCATCTTTTTCCTTTCACTACCATCAATAAATTTCAACCCCGATCTACTTTGTGTATTTTTTTGGGATATCTGTCAAACCATCATTGGTACAAATATTACGACTTATCCTCTAATAAAATAATCGTAAGTCATCACATAGTTTTTGATGAATCAAATTTTTCATTTTCCAAAATGCATTGTTCTGTGCCTCTCACCTATAAATTTCTTGTCGATATCATACCCCCGTATTTGATCCACCAATTGGCTTCACAAACATGCCCAAACAATTCGGCCAGCCCAATTAATTCTGGCAACTCAGCCTAAATTTTTCCATGGCCATGCCCATTTAATTCGGGCAACTCGGCCCAATATTTTCTGCCATAAACCCCAGCCAACTAGGCCTGTCTATCCGAACCTAGTGGCTTCCAATTTCGATGCCTTCATCGCGAATTTACTGCCGAGAGGCCCAATGCTGAAATTCATCGGTGGCATCACCTTAAGTAGTGGCAGCCCAACACGTACAAGCCCACTCTCGGGCAGTCCAGTCCCTACACACTCGGTCTCCGGACCCATCTCACGTCAATCCAATATCACATCCTCTATCCAACTAACTCCAATTCCGTCCCAATAGCCAGTCACTCGTAGTATACATGAGATCTTCAAACCAAACAAAAAATACGGTCTTCACACCCATGTTACCAAATTATTGTTGCCTCATAATCCTATGTATGCCCTTAATGACCTGAATTGGAAAATGATTATGGATGATGAATATAATGCTCTTATTAATAACAGAATGTAGGATTTGGTGCCTCATCCTCCTGATGTTAATGTGATTCGGTCTACGTGAATTTTTAGTCATAAAGAAAAATCAGATGGTACATTTGAGAAGCATAAAATCTGTCTTGTAGGTGATGGAAAAACTCAACAGTTTGGCTGGACTGCAGTGATACTTTCAATCCGGTGGTCAAATCAACATTTATCCGCACGGTACTAAGTCTGGCTCTTTCAAAGACATGATCACTTCATCAGCTTGATGTAAAAAATGCATTCATACATAGAGAACTCAATGAAACGGTGTACATGTATCAGCCTATGGGGTACAGAGAACCCACTTATCCTAGTCATGTGTGCTTACTGAAGAAATTCTTGTATGAGTTCAAACAAGTTCCTCGGGCATGGTACAAGAGGTTTGCAACTTATGTTTCTAATATTGGGTTTTCTAACAACCTGCTTGATCATTCTCTCTTCATATACCGTCAGGGTAATGATATAACTTACATCCTTAAGTATGTGGATGATATTATCTTAACTGCTTCATCTGATGCTCTTCGAAAGTCTATCACGTCTCTTCTTGGCTCAGAAGTTGCTATGAAAGATCTAGGGCCATTGAGTTACTTCATGGGGATAGTTGTAACATGTCATGCATGTGGTTTATTTCTGTCTCAAAAGAAGTATGCAGAAGAGATCGTTGAATGAGCTGGAATGTCCACGTGTAAGTCGTCCTCCACTCTAGTTGATACTAAACCAAAGCTGAGTGATACTTTTAGCACGCCATATGCGGATCCATCACATTACCGCAACCTTGCAGGAGCCCTACAATATCTTACTTTCACGAGGCCCGACATATCTTATACTATGCAACATGTTTGTCTATTCATGCATAACCTAATGGAGGATCACATGCATGCTCTCAAGCGCATTGTGTGCTATATTCAGAACACTCTCTATCATGACTTACATCTATATCCATCTTCGATCACTACTCTCATTTCTTACACAGATTCTGATTGAAGTGGATGTCCAGATACCAGACGCTCCACGTCTTGTTATTGTGTCTTTCTCGTTGATAATTTGATATCTTGGTCCTCCAAATGGCAAGCTATCGTGTCTAGGTCCAGGCCGAAGTAGAATACAAGGGAGTTTTCAATGTGGTGTCTGAATCTTGTTGGCTACAAAACCTTCTTTCGTGGATCCATTATCCGGTCCGAAGGCGACATTGGTTTATTATGATAATCTTAGTGTGACATATCTCTTAGAGAATCCACTTCAACATCAATGCACTAAACATACTGAGCTGGATATTCACTTTGTTCGCGAAAAGGTTGTTCGTGGACAAGTACATGTCTTACATGTCCCGTCACACTATCAGATCGCTGATATTTTTACAAAAGGTCTTCTGATAGTTCTATTTGAAGACTTTCGGGACAATCTCATCATACTCCGACCTCCCGCTTCTACTGCGGGGGTGTGATAGAATTAATAAATTATTTAGTCATAATTGTAATTGATACATAGTATATGTTGTAAATGGTAGGTGTATATTTAGTCATTTAAGACCTTAATAGTAGTCCAAATGCTTGTATTATGAGTATATTTACTATCTCTTTTGGAATGAAATAATCATATTTCTTACAAATTGTTTACTCAAGAAAATCAAATTTATCAATTTTTTTCTTATCGCGTCGAGTTAATTTAAAATTAAATTATTAAGTCTATGTTATTTCCAACCAAAATGTCACACTTGATTCCTGAGGAGTAATGTATGTTACTTATAATAGGATACACATATTAAATGACATTTTCACTGGTGAATGTCTCCCGTAAATCAAGGCCAGAGGACATTAAATATTTTGATATGGGGGCAGAAAACAATTAATTAATCTTTATTTGTTTGCTTTATTATTATTATATTAGTATGAGAAAGATTGATAAAGATTATTTAAGAAAGAAACCTACAAATGAGTTATACATTTAAAAGTGGTTCCACCAAATCCTCTGCCATTGTATTTTTAGCATCTTTCATGATTGCTACTCCCATGTGACTATGCTTCCTATCTCACAGGAAGAAAGCAGGAGAGTAGTAAATGAGTTATAGGTTGGGATTTTAGACCTCCATGACCTAAATTATTGTCTTATATGAATAAATAAATAAATCTCATCAACAATAAGAATAGCCGAATAGCGAGAGAGGGATTCAATATCTCCATATTTCATTATAATTGACAAGAAAATGAGTAGATTACATGGAAGCCTTAGAGAATAGCCGAATTTCAAACAAGTGGTTAAAAAGTGCTATCAACTCACGTCAGACGACCCAAAAGGAGTAGGCATATTTCAACCTCTAACAAAGGGATTTCCCCTTTTTCTGTACCCAAAAAAACGGCAAATAAGATAAGTGATAGAGTTGACTAGTGAAGAATACAATAATAAGAATTTGAACCTTTTGAAATTTGAAATAGACAAATAAATTGAAAGTAAGTGAACATTCTTACGGTAGAATTGTGTAATTCTAGTTTTTTTTTTGTGCGGAGATTTTTTATTAATGCAATATATATAGGTGTTTATAATTACAAGCCTAATTGTATGAGAATATATAGTTTATATAATTGTATCAAACTAATAATTACAAATATATGAAGAATGTTAATATATTATCTATCACACCCTCACAGTCGGAGCGGAAGGAGACCAGACGCTTAGACTGAATCTGAAGTCAAGAAACAACTGTCGATGAAGTCACTTAGTAAATATATCTACGTACTGATAGGAAGACGAAACATGTAACACCCGAACATGACCCATGACGATTTTATCACGAACAAAATGAATAAACATCTCAATGTGTTTGGTTCGCTGATGTTGAACCGGGTTATGAGACAAGTAGACAACAAATACGTTATCACATAGACAATAGATGTCTTACGTAAGGGACAATGAAGCTCTAGAAGGAAGTTTCTGAGCCAATAAATTTCGGCAACAACGTTCGCAACGCCTCTATATTCTGCTTCTGCACTCGAACGGAAAAACGTGACTTGCCATTTTACATACCACGAAATGAGGTTATCACCCAAAATCACAATAGTTGAAAGTAGATCGACGTGTGTCGGGACAACCGGCCCAATCGGCGTCCGTGTATGATATCAGCATGGTCGATGCAGATGGATAAATATGTAATCCATAGTCAAGGGTGTCTTTAACGTATCGAATGATAGATTAAGAGCGGAAAGTGAGGCTCCCTGGGAGCACACATGAACAAGCACACATGTTGAATGACATAGGCAATATCGGACCTAGTGAAGGTAAGATACTGAAGTGCACCAGCGAGACTCCTATAAAGAGAATGATCATACACCGGGTCCCAATTATTGGTGCTGAGCTTTGACTTCGAGTCGACTGGAGTAGGCATGACCTTGCAGTTTGTCATTTTAGCCCGTAAACAATCTTCGGCATACTTACATTGACACAGTAATAATGCATTCTCAGATCTGGTCACGAAAATCCCCAAGAAATAACTCAACTTACCAAAGTCTGTCATGGCAAATCCTGATTTGATCAAGGTAATGATCTCATTTTTTAACACATCAGAGGAAGCAGTCAGGACAATATCATCCACATAGAGCAAAAGGTATGCAATATCATTACCTCGATGAAAAATAAAAAGTGAATTATCACTTTTGCTGCACACGAACCCGATCTGCACGATGTAGGTGACAAATCGCTCATACCAAGCTCGGAGGGCTTGTTTCAAGCCATATAGTGAATTTTGAAGACGACAGACATGCTGAGGAGCCGAGCGATGTACAAAGCCAGGTGGTTGATGCATATAGACGACTTCTTTCAAATTCCTATGTAAGAATGCATTTTTCACATCAAGTTGATGAATCAGCCAGTTTTTCCCCATATCAATGCTCAAAACAGTATAAATGGTGGTTGGTTTAACCACTATACTGAAGGTCTTACCACAATCAACTCCCTCTTATTGCCCGATGCCATTTTCCACAATCTTGCCTTATGGTTTCGGGACAAGATCCCAAGTGTGTTGTGTAGTGAGTGCATTAAAATCCTCACGCATGACCGCATTCAAATTTGGATCAAGCTTGACTAATTTTGGGGTTTTAGGTAGATGTGAGATAGTTTGAGTGGAGAGTTTAAAGTGGACTTTCGGTTTGAAAATCCCGTGTTGGGCAGGGGTTTCTATGCGATGTGTAGAAAAAGGGAGTGTGGGTAGTGGGCAGAGGGGTGGTGGGGGCAGTGACTGGGTAGTGGGTTATGGGGCAGTGGGGCAGTGACGGGGGCATGGGGTAGTCGACATGGGCAATGGGTTAGGCAAAGGGTTCATGAGGCTATGGGGTAGTGGGTTGGTGACAGAGGCATTGGGTAGTGGGGTGGTCGATGAGGGGCAAGGTGTGGTCGACGGAAGATCTGGAAGGTGCGGTGAGCATTGAGCTGGACTAGTAGCTCCATATATTGCATTTCGCATGAGAGGGGAAGTGTCTAAGTCGTCAAGAAAGGCGTAATCAGTGGCTTGAAATTTTTGGATGTTTGAAAATGTGAAGACGTTGCCTCGAATGTGACATGGTGATAGACTAGGATTTTATTTGTGGACAAATCATATCATACGTGCCCCCCTATGATTCGACGGGAAACCCAAAAAAATACAAGGAGTAGTCCTAGGTGCTAATTTGTGAGGGGTCATAGAGGTGAGATTTAGGCATAGAAAACCAAAAATCTGAAGGTGACCATAAGAAGAGAGCCGACGGAAGAGAATTTCGGTTGAAGTTTTATTTGACAGAGTTCGCGTTAGTAATATGTTAAGAAGGTAAGCAGTCATGTGCAATGCGTAGACCCAAAAGGAAGGGGGATGGAAGCATGGAAGAGCATAGTGCGGATTTTATTGTTGATGGTGTGTAGGATTCTTTTGACTTTACCATTTTGAGGTGAGGTATGGGGGCAAGAAAAGTGAAACAACATGCAGTTGTCCGCACAAATTTTGAAAGGGAAAATTGTCAAATTCATAACCATTATCACATTGAAATATTTTGATGGTCTTCTCAAATTGGGTTTAAACATATGCTTGATATTCATGAAAATTGAGTAAACTTGGGATTTATATTTTAGAGGATAAACCCAAAAAAATGAGAGAAATTATTCAAAAATATCAAATAATATTTGTCACCCAGTTTGCTAGTAATGGGAGATGTCCATAAATCTGCATGAATAATATCACAAGGAGAAAAAGTTACACTCAATGAAGATTGAAAAAGAAGTTTAACATGCTTTCCTAAAGGACAAGAATAGCAGGCGTGGGTAAATTTCCCTTTATTACATTTAATGAAATTCTAACTTCTAAAAAAATTAAAAACTAGTGCTCCCAGGTACCCAAGTCTACTGTGCCAAGTGGATGAAGAGATTGCAGCTAGAGAGGTTGGTGGATTGACACTTGCAGAAGAATTGGATGAGAAAGGATATAGGTCCCCCACGCAATTGCATCTCATAAGAGTTGTCCCTGTACGTAGGTCCTTCACAGGAAAACCAAAAGGGTCAAACTCAATAGATACAAAATTGTCACTAGCAAATTTCATAATAGAGATTAAGTTTTAATGATGTTAGGAGCATATATGACATTTATAGGGTAAAGGGAGGGTGATGTAGTTGTGTTTGAGTGGTGTCATAGTCTTGAATTGGAATGCGATTGTCATTTGCAACCAAAATAAATTGAGGATTGTTCAAATTAAATAGTTGAGAGAGATTACCAGAGTTACGAGTGAGGTGGGATGTGACATCCGTATTCATGTATCAGGCGTCGTTGGGCTGCTGGAAATTTATAGTGATGTAAGTCTGACTCAGTTCGATAGGGGTCATAAGATCATATGCCTGAAGTTGTTGTTGGGTCATAGAGAAGTAGACTTGGTATTGTTGACCCATGTGGTGTGGGCCTGGAGGAGGGCCCAATATACTCGGTGTAGGACTCGTGTGTTGGGCCGATGCGGTTGAGTAAGGACACGAGGGGAGGCCTAATTTTTGGGGGTTGGCCATGACATTAGGCTGGCCCACGGATAAGGGGTTTGGGACTACTATGGCTATCCACCGGAATTGGATCGGCCTCCACGACCTCATCCTCTGTCATGTGCCTATTGTCGTGGCCTCGGCCTCTACTACCGCGCTGATTTTGGTGGTCCGCGTGTTGCTGTGGTCCGACGGGTGCAGTGGTGGTAGGTGGTGCATCAACTACTAACACCTTCAGATTATGTTCATCTTGTTTGGCACGTCTAGTCTCCTCCAATAGTAATTATGAATGGGCCTTGTTGAAACTAGGGTGGGGATCAGTCTATTGGATCATCGTCGCAAGTGTATCATACTCACCCTTTGCCAAACCATTAATTAATTGCAGAACCATCTTTATTTCTGAAATCGGATTGCCAGTATTAGATAATTGGTCTGCAACTAATTTCAATTGTTTACAATAGGTGAACATATTAACAAAATTCTCAAAACGGGTGTTATTAAATTGCTCCCCCAGATACACGACACATGTGTGTTTGTTGCCTTGAAAGATTTCTTCTAGCCTTGTCCATAATTCGTAAGCCGAATCACATGTATTCATAATAGTATGAAGTGAATCCTTGGATATGGTGTCATATATCCATTGTTTGACGATTGCATCTAGTCACTTCCACACCGGGTTGTCGACGTTGGGTGGACGAGGCGTGGTGGCATCGATGTGATCAAGGACGTTGTATGCACAAGCATGTATTTAAAATAGTTTAATCCACGATGAGTATTATTCATCCTCTTGATCAAGAACCAAAGTAATAAAGTTCTTGATATTTGTTACGACAAAGGCCAGATGAAAGGTGTTAGGAGAAGAGGAGATAAGAGGAGGATGTGTGACATCGTGGATGAACATTTGGGAGAAGCCATGAAAATTGGCTATTCAACATTGCACAAAGAAGGTGGGGGGTTCTCCAGTTTCTTTTAGGGTAGGAGTGGAGAATATGGTTTGACTTCTACCATGTAGAATTGTGTAATTCTCTTTTTTCTGAAGGCTTCTCATTAATGCAATATATATATATGTTTATAATTACAACCTAATTGTATGAAAATATCTACTTTACATAAATATATCAAAATAATAATTATAGAATGTATGAAGAATATTAATACATTCTCTATCCGTTACTATTTTAAAAGTTAAGTGGGATAAAGAAAATAAAGAGAAGAAAATGGTCTTTTTGGATAATTCTACTTAGACTGATGGCGGTTCTTCACATTTTGTCTAGGGTCTTAACGACTCTCAGACCTAAATTATGCGCTAAGAAAATGATAAATAAGATAAATGATCAATCTGGCAAGTCAAAACATAACAATAAGAATTTGTTAACGTTCATAAATTTGAACCTGACATTGCTCAATTTGGTCCCTAATTTCACACACAACTACACTTAGGACATGTGACTAACACTTGCCATATGGCGTGAACTAGCTTTCATTTTCTTATAGTTTTTAGAATTTGGCAAGTCATTTTCCCTTGATTGGTGTCAATGTCACTGCATTTAATTGCAGAAGTAGCATAGGTACATTGCATTTTCAGCCCGCCCCAGTGTCACATGATACCTATGCCTTTAATTTTAGCAAACATTAAATCACAAGAATAAATAATATACATACTCTATCTATGTCAATGAAATCATTGTATATATTTGTATAGCCATCATTAATTGGGACAAAAACAATGCACCTATCATGGCAGAAAGATGTTAATATTCTTGGAATGGTTCAGTCTTGTCTTTTTTTTTTTTGGTTCCTATTCAATGTTTGGTATTCATTTTGTGGTCTGACTAATCCAAATTCACTTAGGAAAGTTTCACCTTAAAAATAAAGCGGCTCCATACATAAGGCGATTTTATATTCATGATTCGAGCCAATAACATCTGGCTAAAAATAAAGAGTACTTATAACTCTTGTCATAACCATTGCGGACTTGTAAACCCCTAACCCAAAAAGAGAGTAATATTAGTTAGCTTCCATCTGGCAAAAGAAATGGATGGAAGAATTAAATGGTGTTCTTATTAATAAGGAGAAGTAATGATAGGTCCGGGTATGATATAGGAGTATAATAAAGGTCAGCTAAAGTGACTTTATTTTTTTACAGAAATATTGGAATTATGCAAGTATTTTTTCCAGTTATTTTAATGGTTGTTTTAGTCAAATAAATTTAGTTCGAAATAAATGTCTCATAGCTTATGATGGTTATATCTAGGGGTGTATACCGGTTTAAAATCGGATTAGACCGAACCAAAACGGGAATCTTTATTTTTTTTGGACCGAGAATTGGACCTGAATAATTTTGGTCCAGATCGGTCCGGACCTGAAAAATCAGGTTCGGTCTGGGTTTTGGACCGGTTGAACCTGTTTTTTATAAATGCAATTTTAAAAAAAATTGGGTTTATTGGGGGCAGAGGATGTAGGGGATGTGACGTGGTTGGTGGTGACGCAGCCCGCACGGGTATGGGCGAGATGGGGATGTGAAGGGGTGCGACATATTAGTGGGTTGGGGCTGAGTTTACTGATTTTGTTCTTTAATTTTTTTGAGAGAATTGAGTTTGTGAAGGGTGTGAATGAAATGAGGGGTATTGAGCTTGGGGGAGAGATGAACGAAAATAAAGGAATAAAAAAAGATTCCGGTCCGGATTGGATAATTCCGGTTTTTATCCGAACCCAAAAATCGAAATTTTATATAATGAAGAACCGGGAATCGAAGGATTCCGGTCCGGTCTAAAAATGTACACCCCTACCCCTAGTTATACTTATATCCATCAAATATCTTCTACGAAGCCGTTTTAAAGTCTTCTTTGTATTTTGGACAGGAGGGAGTTTTAAGAATGGATGGGAAAGAAAGATTATTCCTCAATAATAATAATTAAAAAGAATTATGGCTCTTTGCCCCTTTGTCAGACAAGAGCATTAACATTGGGCAGACACAAGCCAACTTACTTACTCTGGCATGAATGCTTAAACATGAGACATTTATCATTTATGACAATAATAATAATTCTTAGTATTATTATTAATAACACCAGATTCTAAGTAAGCATTTACTTGGGATCTCTGCTATGTACTAGTAAAACCTAACAAAAAATCCATTAATGAGCTGGCTTAATTTCTTTGGATATGAAAATTTTCTAGAGTATCTTAGAAGAGTATAATATATATGAACCTAGTTGTTTTGTTCTTGTTGTCATGCATTGTCAACCCTTTTGATATTTTTTATTCTTTTTCAAGAAATATGCAAAAGTATAAATCATTAAGAATTATAGTGGGATTGATAGAATTTCTATATTGAAAAACAGAATCACAATTTGAAATTTATAGGTTCTAAATTATAGTATATCGCTCTATTGGAAACAATTTCTATACCTCATAAAGGAAAAAGTAAGGTCTGCGGTACATCCTATCCTCTTTAAACCTCACTTGTGAGATTATATTAAATTTGTTGTTGTTGTTGTTGTAGTAGTAGTAATAGTAAATTATAGTATAGCAATATCACGCGATAGTAATTCGGTTCTGAATTTTGTTTTGTTAAACATATTTAGTGAATTAATATAGTTTATACTATAGCTAATGATTTCGATCTAACCTATAGATAACCTTCTAACTTTGCCCCAATCTCTATTTTTAATCGGAGTCTCATGTTCGAGCCTTTAAGAATAAAAACAATCATGATATGTAGTGTTTTTCTTTTTAATGAACCTTATACAAGGTGAATTCAAATTAATTAGTGTCCCAAAACAGCTTCCCAAATACATAATAAAAAACAAAATATAAAATGTCTACATCCTTAAACTTTCTAGCTCACATGATTTTGTGTCAACTTGGTTGTGTTTATTTTATTCTTGTTGGCAGTTAGTTGTCAGACTTGCAATTCTTGCTTTGTAATAATAATTGTAAAGTTTTTCAGTGCTTTCTCGATTAGCTGCAGTGCTTTAGTAACATTCCTTACCTTTAAAAACTGATTTAATTTGAAGAACAAACTTACTACAACTCTTCAATTCCTTTTTTTAAAATTTAATATGAAGACTGAAGATGAAAATAGTTATTTTTATTTGTTTCAAATAAAGCATAATTAATTGCTTTTTTTGTGAGTTTCATAATGGATTTACGGGTATAGTATACTACTATCACTAGTGTTTTGAAAGGATAAACTATACAAATTACATTAGTTGACAATCTTGTAGCCAACAAAAGTTATGGCTACAAAAATTTGTGAGTTCTTAATTCTTCTTAGATCTGGGTCCTAGAGTCCGTCTTGTGTCTTTCGTATTGAATCTTCAATCCAATTGCTACAAACTCCTTGATCATGATAACTTGAGCCCAATAACCACTAAATCTGAAAAGACAAGAACAAGTTAATGGTTTGCTGAGTCGATTGATGTTCAATATGTCCTTAAGCCGTGTTAATCCCTTAACGACTATTGACAACTTGTCTCCCAAGATAAAGCAGCAACAAACAATTGGGCAAATGATAACTCAATTGTTTACTATAAAAGAAAAACCTTTGAGTGTGTGAGAGTATGCTAGAGAGGAAGAGCTATTCAGAAAATTCTGAATTATATAAGTGTTAAGTGTTTCAAATGATCTTTGAGCCTCATTTTATAGTGTTTGAAGATGCCTTCCTCTAGCCAAGTAATGACCTTGATTAGCCATGTAATGACACTTAATTGAGGGGTGTAATTCAGCCAAATAATGGCTGAATTCAAGTGCCAATTCGTGGAGACTTAATGCTCTAAAACCAACCCAAAAGTTAGAAATTTTTCACCTTCTGTCGTGCTCACTGCCTGAGAAGCGTCGCGGCCCTGACAGAGAGGCGCCGCGGTGCCCAAACTTCAGAGAGTTACGGCCTCATTGGCGCCGCGACTCCGACGTTAAGGCGCCGCGACCCTTCGAGGCTCCGCGGGGTTTTCCGACCTGTTTCATTATTTACACATCGTACATATCTACCTTCATTTACCAACGTGAACCATCGTCATTTGGCCAATAACCGTCTATCATTTCATTCTCTAACATATCGTATATGTACCAATATATCTTTCACTAAGGAAATTTGTGATCCTTGGTACAACGTGTGCACGTGTGTGGAAACGAGGTTTCCGACGTGCGGGCCCCCCCAATTGTTCAAGACATAAATAATAGGATTAATTATATTCACGTTAATAAATTTCCAACAATCCCCTCTTGAAAGAGATTTTGGCGCACACACATGGTGTCTTTCTAGCAATCTTTCGGCGGATCGATGTCGCATCTAGTTAGGTAGTCGTGACTTTGAACCTTCCATAGTAGAATACCATCGGAAATACTTACTGCGTGGTGAACATGATGTTTTGAACCATCATTGTTTAGTGTATGCCAAGACAATGGTACCAACACAACACATTTCCTTACTCTGTTCTTCTTTAAGGTTTGATTAGTTGTGGCCATGGATAGGTCTTGTATTCTTAAGTGCTTACAATTTGAGGTCGGCCAGTCCTCACACTTAAATAGGTGGTCTCCTACAAGATATTCTGCTATACTCAACTTTACAAGTCTTAGGAACCATTAAAGGTTTCCACAAACCTAACCTCAATCGTTGATGATCATTAAAGGTTTTTTTAAACTTAACCTTTACCCACTCTACAGATAACACATAATGTCTATCATGGGAACGACCTTGGATTCATGTTTCTATGTAGAAACATTATCCGAAGTGCTCTTGCTTCCACCGAAGTGCTCCACTGAACTTTTACGACTTAGTTTTTCCATTGAACCTAATTCATGGGATCTCTAGTCTTTTAGGTTGGGTGTCCGCGATATCAGTTCTTACTTCTTAGTGATTGGATTTTAGGCCCATTCCCTTAGACATGCAGAACTCTTGATCTTTGGGTAGTCCCTTAATTTAAAGGGTCCGTTATATCCTCTGATTTAGTAATCAAGGATGTGTCACCCGATCAACTGCCACATGGTCTTATGTTTGCGACATATATGTCCAGACGTAGTCATTCCTGCTCTCAGTGTATAACTGGAGCAGGCATGAGTTACTCCCAATAAGGAACATCTTCTAAGAGGTCGTGAATTTACTCAACTTCTCATCATGCTTTGTACAAAGCAATAAACTCTGATTCCATCACGAATCGGCCGATGCAAGTTTGCTTAGAGGATTTTTCGAAGACACACCATGCACATACACTTGTGGCTTTGGTGTTCTTCTAGTCTGATGTCCAGTTTGCATCACTATGTTCTCTCAGAACTGCTGGACATCCAGAATACCATAATTCATAGATAGGTGGATATTTCAAATGTCGTCACATCTGATTTAAAGCCTTCTATTGATCATTATCAGTGAACCTTAGTTCAATCGATCTTCTTTATGAGCCGATACCTGATCAATTGTAGTGTGTAAAATACATTGAACTACATGTGACCTGCGTCTATCGCTCTTGATATATAGGTGCACCATGATTCCAATCAATTCTATGATTCATATCCATTGGTGACTTCAACGAGACTGTCAAAATGCCTCAAAGATGAGTTTGGTTTAGACCAGTCCGTTAGATGTCTTGGAATTGAGAGAATTCTCAATTCCAAGTTGTCATCTGTAATGCCCATATCATTGAAATATTATTTCAACATACTTCTAGGATCAACCTAGGATTACTCTTTGTGATCAACATGTCGTCTACGTAGAGACACATCATAACCGAGTCAGAATTACCTTTCATGTAGACACATTCATCACACACATTAACGGAGAAACCCTTATAGTGGATAACTTATCATGGTTTTCCGTGTCATTGCTTCGAGGCCTATTTTAGACTGCACAGAGATTTGACAAGTCGACATAATTTCTTCTCTTTCCTGAAATTTCATACCTCTTGGGTTGTTCCGAATTACTTTCTTCTTCCACTTTTGGACTATTTGTTTTCCAATTGTTGGTTTTCTAAATTCAGATTCAATGTTTATGTAGTCAGATTCATTGTTTCTATTTTATCTGAACCTTTCTGGACCAAAATGTAAACATTTCCGGGACCACAAGGAAGGTCAGTAAGAAGCTCAACAGTCCATCAAACCAACTCCCCGATTAGGAAGGCTGTTTTAACATCCATGTCACACAAGACTGTGGTGACCTTGGATGTTAAGCTATTCACATAGGAGCAAAATGTCTGAGTAGTCAATGTTTTACACTCGCCAATAGATTCATCTATTTTATACTCAATTTTGAGTATCCACTTTTACAACCCAAAGGTTATTTTCCCCAGAGGAAGATCAACCATCACATAAGTATGGTTCTATCTGATGGATTCTATTTTTCTCTTTTAGCTTCCTTCCAAAGCAGTGCTTCTGGATATGACAATTCTTTGTTAATAGTCCATGGTTTTATTCTCAACCATATAAAAGAAATGGCCTGGAACAAGTCTTTGTCCCTTCTTTTGCTCCGGTTTGGTTCAACATCTAGAATCCATGAGTTCTGTAGATCTGGAATATTAAGTTCCGGATAGTCAGCAACTTCCGAGTCCTGTAGATCTGGAATGTCTAGTTCCGTACAATCAGACACTCGTGGGTTCTTGTTAACCTCGAGCAATTATTTATTTTCCTTCTCAAGGAAAATTATCTCCAAAGAATTCAGCATTCTTTGTCCAATATGCCATAAGCACTACTGTTATTTGCAGATCTAGAGGATATGCAATCTACAGTGTTAGGTACAACTTGACATGTTTCGATATTTCAACCTCTACCACGTCACCCCATATCACTACCTTTTTAGATGGGATCCTTTCCATGGTTTCCATGGAAGATTATCCTTATCCTTATGCGGAGTTCTGTTGAGACTCGCATTAGAGATAAGGATCGCCTTACCCCACATATCTTGGGCGTACGGATATGCGCTTGGCTAACACCGTTAGACTGAGGTGAGTAAGGAGCAGTCATTTGATGAACGATGTGATCGGTGTATTTTATATACACTTTTCGAGTCGTTTTTAGTTAGTCTTTTGTCCCTTTTTGTACAAATAAGTGTCGTATTAGGTTAGATTTTCTTTCTTTTGAGTCAAAGTGGTTAAAATGGCCCAATGGCGGAAAATGAGCTAAAAGAGGGCAAAAGTGGAGGTTCCAGAGCTTAAAAGCATAGAAAGTGGCGAACGAGGCGGCGCACAGCGGTACGCCGCCACCAGCGATTGCGGGCCGCGGCGCCCAATATCGAAATACGCGAAGTTGCAGCGTGGCGCCTCGCACAACAGAGCGAGCCGCGGCGCCAAATCATCGCGGGACTTCGCGCGGACGCTGGAAAATCGAGTTTAATGACGAATTACAGGCGGGCACGGGGAAAAGTTAGAGCGTTTTGAGCCTATAAAAGGAGAACCCTAGGCAGTTCTAAAGGGGTCCCTTTCTTGCACAACACAAGGATTCTTGGATTGAAGATTGGAGACCTTAACTTAGTAATTTTCTTTTCTTTTCTTTCCTTTATTTCAGTTTTTATGATGAACTTTGAATTAGTTCTTGTCATGTCAATGACTAGGAACTAATTCCTTTATAGGGCTTTCCATGTTAAATCACTAGAAACTTATGTTATGAATTGATGCATGTTTATGGTTATTCTTCATCTTGTTGAGATTTATCCAATAATTGCTTTGAATGCTTGGTAATTAATTGATCACTAATTATCATTATTTATATGATTTCTAATCAAACTTCGAAAGGAGGAGGTTGTGAATATGTTGTAAGTTGGGTAGACATATTTTGGATTGGGGATGAAAATACCGCAATTACTTATGTAGCGTTAATGAGAGGCTTAAAACACCTAATTTTACGCATGGCGCGTGACAGTTAACTAGGTTTTTGGTCTTAATCCTCCTATAGAGTCAACCTTATCACCGAAAGGTAGAAAGGAGCAATACTGGGGTTGAGTGTTTATATAGCCTTAACGGGAGTATAAAACGATTTCGTAAACCTGCTAGCTCCAAGAGAAGAAGAACCATAATTCATTGCATTAATAAGTAAAATAAGCGGATAGTTGAGGAGACGTGGAAGCCCTATTCCCATCACAACTGAAGTAAACCTATAGTTAATTAGCCTTTATAATTGTTAGTTATAATCAACAAAAATCAATATCGGTTACCAAATAGATACCAAAAGATAGATAATTGGTACTTGAACACTAATCCTTGTGGACGATATTCGGTCTTACCAATACTATATTACTTGTCACGATAACGTGCACTTGCGTTAAAGTGTGTGTATCTTTTCGCGCATCACGATGCTTAACATTATCCCCCTCTATCCCTACGAATTCCTCAATCTGTAGGCTTTCCAACTTCTGCTTTGTAGCGCTCATTCGCTTCAACAACTTCATCTTTGCTTTTCAACAAACAAAGGATGCACTACGTTGTATCATCAATGATGATTATAACGTACTTATCTTCCCCCTCTATTTATACTAACTTTAAATCACCCACGTAGGTGTGACTAAGTTATAGAGGGCAACGCTCCTTTCGCTATTCCTTTGATGGAACAGAAAGGTGATTTTACCTCATCGCCTACCTCACATTCATTTGAGAGTTTATGTCGACAGACGGAAACAACCAACTTAATTAGCTTTTGAATGACTTTCTATTTAACGTGCCTTAATCTATGAAGGCATTGATACACGAATTACAAATACAACATTCATTTGGCTACAGTCTTACTGTACCACTCTTAGTTATCATCGACCTGCAGGACATGAGGTGAAGACTCAGGCCATATTGCCCAACAGCATCCTCGAAACCAAGGTTAGGACATGTATCACCTCTTTTAAGAGTGATCCCATTCCCTTAAGTCCTTTTGAGGACAACCTCTTATACTTTGAAGATAGCGTTGCTTCATATGAACAACCTCTTGCCCGTGGTTAAGGCGTAACTGGATCATAAGTGATCTCGATACTTTGGCCCACTCCAGTTGTCTTGGCAAACTGAGTGTCCGATTTCTTTTCTACCTTTCTTTAGGCCTTCAGATCTTTAAGATCTGGAAACTCTGACCCACTCCAGTCGCCCATAGGCTTTGTATGACTAAGTGTCCAATATCTTTTATGAAATTATTTTGGCCTTCAGATCATCCAAGATCTGGAGATTCTGGCCCACTCCAGTCACCCGTAGGGTTTGTATGACTCAGTGTCCAATACTATCCTGTCAAGAGACGGATCTTCTGTCGGAAACAGTGACAGGTTTGTCTCTAGTCTTTTAGTCCTTGTCTTTAGTCCTCTTCCTTTGCTTAAGATTGTCCATTAATTCAATTTATTACAATCTAAGTCCACATCTTTTGGCCGTTGTTTATAACAGTCCAATTATTAAAAGGGAAGGAAAGTGAAATTAAACTTTCTGATTTTAAGGCGTAAGGAATTTAAAGAAATACTTTCATATTTATAGCCTTATTCAGTTTATTTTAATCAGACATCTTTTAATATCATTTTTGACAAGGAATAAATAATTAACTCATACCTTTATAATCTGGTCCATGTCAGTCACGTGTCTAGATCCTACTTACCATGAGATGGAGGCTTTATGCGATAAGATGAAATATCATCTTCAGCCTTCTCCTCGTGTCCCAGTTGGCATCCTCAATCTCTCGTGGACGCTTGTTTCCACCACTTTTGGGAGTGGTGACAACAACTCTTCTTTGACCATTAGCCTTGTCAGCATGACTATCAGCAGTATCTTTAAGTTTCAATATCAGTAACATATATCTCCCCTTTGATGGAAACAGATCTGTAACGATCGTCAAAGAGAGACCCAAAACTAGAATCAGATCTAAAAGCATGGTTGTTAACAGAGACAATGTTTGAACTTTTAACAGAACTATCAAGAGAACTTGTTTCAATAAGAAACCTACAGCCAGATTTGGGATTATATCCGCTGGCACACATCTTTCTAGCACTAGTACAAATATTGTCTTAAGATTGTGAGTTACAAAATGAATTTACGGAAATAATATGCTACTATCACTAGTGCGTTGAAAGGATAAACTATACAAATTACAATAGTTAATAATCTTATAGTCAATAAGAGTTGTGGCTACATAAACTTGTAAGTTCTTGATTCTTCTTAGATATGGGTTCTTGAGTTCATTTTTTGTCTTTCGTCTTGAATCTTCAATCCAATTGTTGCAAACTCCTTGATCTTGATAACTTGAGCCCAATAACCACTAAATCTGGAAAGACAAGAACAAGTTAATGGTTTGCTGAGTCGATTGTTGTTCAATTTGTCCTTAAGACAATATTGCCCTGTGTTAACCCTTTAACGGCTATTGGCAAATTGTCTCCCAAGATAAAACAACAACATTTGAGTGTGTGAGTATGCTAGAGAGGAAGAGCTATTCAGAAAATTCCGAATTATACAAGTGTTAAGTGTTTCAAATGAGCTTTGAGCCTCATTTTATAGTGTTTGAAGATGCCTCCTCATAAAGCCAAGTAATGGCCCTGATTAGCCATGTAATGACACTTAATTGAGGGGTATAATTCAGCCAAATAATGGCTGAATTCAAGTGTCAATTCGTGGAGACTTAATGCTCTAAAACCAGCCAAAAAGTCAGAAACTTTCCACCTTCCGTGCTCCATTTTGCACGAGCGCGCGACCACGAGAAGAAGCGCGCGGCTGAACTTCATAGAGTTACAACCTCGTTGGCACCGCGGCGCTGGCTGGAGTTGTCGCGACGCCGCATCCCTTCGAGGTTCCACGGCGTTTTCTGACCAGTTTCATCTTTTACACATCGTACACTTCTTCCTTCATTTACCAACGTGAACCATCGTCATTTGATCAATAACCGTCTATCATTTCATGTCTCAAACATATCGTATATGTACGAATATATCTTTCACTAAGGAAATTTGTGATCCTTGGTACAATGTGTGCACATGTGTGAAAACGAGGTTTCCGACGTGCGGGACCCCCAATTGTTCGACTAATAAATAATAGGATTAATTATATTCACGTTATAAATTTCCAACATTTTTAGAAGAAAAATGATTACCGCATCGCACAATCAGGACCAATAACTTTTATTTTATTTATTTATTTAGTATCCAAAATTTATTGGTGATTAATTTGAATGTGCATCATTTAACCTAAGGGTTTAAATGTTTCGATGTGCTTGTTGGTGCTTGGCCCAAATCAGTGGGTTCATCTCTTTGGGCTAAAGAAAGCTGTTGGGCGACATCGATGGCTGTTGAGAGATGGGCTGTTGGTCTTTGGACCGAGGACATTGGGCCGCCATCTTTGTTGGCCCAGGCCCGGTTGTAGGGTGAGCCACCGCTGCTTTATTCTTGTGTATTCGACCACTGCTGAGGCAGTGTGTGAGCAACCGCTTCTTCTGGCATTCGGCCATTCTTTGAGGCAATGTTATGCATCTTCTTTGTTGTGCTTTTCCTTGTCGACCACTTTCTCTTGTTTTACGGTCGCGACCTCACAATGCCTCGCTTCCACGGTTACGTGCTGCTGGTGATCCAGCGGTGGTGATGGTCGGCGACTGCAAGTTTTCAATGACTAATGCTTTTTGATTGTGCTCATCCTGTTTAGCACGTCGTGTTTCTTCCAATAATAATTGTGAACGCGCTTTGTTGAAAGATGGAAGTGGATCAGCCCGTTGAATCATTGTTGCAAGAGTATCATATTTCCCTTTTTGTAATCCTGCAACGAGTTGTAGTACCATTTTAGTCTCAGAAACCGTTGTCCCAACATGAGTGAGTTAGTCGGCGACAAGTTTCAGTTGTTTGCAATATTCAGACATGTTGTTAAAATTCTCAAGACGAGTGTTGTTGAACTGCTCCTCTAAATACACCGCCCGAGTATTTTTATTATCCTGAAATATGTCTTCCAAACGTATCCAAAGTTCGAGTGCCGAAGCACCAGTTTTCAGGATAGTACACAACAAGTCTTTTGAGATGGTACCATAGATCCACTGTTTAACAATAGCGTCAAGACGACGCCATGTCGAGTCATCAATCTCAGAGGGGCGAGGGCTTGAATCATCAATATGGTCGAGCACGTTATACGCGCAGGCATGAATATAAAATAGTTCTACCCATATAGAATATTAACATTCTTCTTGATCAAGAATAATAGGGACGGAATTCTTGATGTTTGTGACAGCAAATGCTGGATGAAAAGAAGACTTTGAGGAATGAGGGGTGTCAATTAATCCGGAGGTAGAACCAGTGGATTTAGGAGAGGTGGGAGGAGACATGATAGCCACAGGGTTAGAAATCCAAAGAGAAGAACAACCATTGCCGAGAAAGGAGGGGGGGGGGGCTGTAGGAATTTCTAGGATTTAGACTATTGATACCATGTAAGATGTTGGAATAATTTTCCTTAGGGATTTCTTTCATTAATCACAATATATATAGTTGTACAAATGTGATTCCTAATACATTAAAGTGTTAAGTTACCTTAAATACATGATATTAATAAATATAATATATACTGTGAATATTTGAAGAATATTCGCTAATAAAGATAGGTTCGATTAAGAATAAAAAAAATCTACAATAGCAGCACATCCCACGGTGATACCACACAGAGATCAATAATTATTTTTTTAAAATTGTCTTTCCCAAGAACAATTAACAATTTTTAATTATGTTTATGACTACATTAGAATGTTTAGTTTGTCGTCTAGTAATGCCTGGGAACATTGCACTTAGCTCAATATCTAGAAGCGTGCTTATTAATAAAGCACAAAGTTGCTTCCTATGTTTAAATTTTAAAATTTTAAATAACTAAGAGATTAGGATAGGTTAAGAGTCTCACATTATATATGAAATGAGAATATAGACTCCTTATATGGACTTGGACAATTCTCACCATATAAGCTAGCTTTTGTGGTTGAGTTAGGCCAAGATCCATTTTTTACAGACTCATTTCAATTCTTTGTTCATCGATCTTGGACTCCCAAATTATATTGTCCACGCTCCAATTAACGAGGTTGGGCGTGCGGGAGAGTTTTAAGAGTCTCACGTCGAATATGGAATGAGAACATGAACTTGAATAATCCTCACCCTACAATTAGCTTTTGGGGTTGAGTTAGACCAAAAATCCATTATTTACGGGATATTTTAAAATGACAATGAAGAAAAGGGTGTCCATTTTGAGAGAATAGAAAAAATGTAATTAAATGCCATCAATGGATCATAAACTTGAATTCAAATACTAATTAATCATGCTTAATCCCTGTTTGTTGCATGTGGCGTACAATATAATTATAGGCACCTAAGCAATTGACTTCATCTAATTATTTAATAGTAATTTGTTAATAATAATTAGTTTAAAAGAAAGATATGTGTTGTAACTTTAAGTTGTACGAAATTGATTAATGTGTTCCTAAGTTACGCGTACACCATGTACAATGATAATTAACTAAAGGTGAATATGGCACAAATTGATTATGGAGTATAATGTACATAATTTGTCTATCAAGAATGGCGAGCAAAGGTCACGAGTTCGATCCTGC
This sequence comes from Przewalskia tangutica, assembly GCA_029844215.1. NCBI lineage: Eukaryota > Viridiplantae > Streptophyta > Magnoliopsida > Solanales > Solanaceae > Przewalskia > Przewalskia tangutica. Next base: position 5,850,910 of record CM056720.1, read on the forward strand.
ATAAATCTTGGTTAGTGCATCGCACATGGCTTGCCAAGTGTGGTTAATCGGCTGATGTGGTTTGCAAACTATTGTGTCAGCCCGGGGTTTACCCTGTGCGCACTCGAAAGAGTAGCGCCTGCGGGTTCCTTCGTCAAAAAAAAAGAAAAAGAAGTACATAGTTTAAATTAAAGTGCGTCGAACTAGATGCATGATAAAATTATTATTATTATTATTATTCGAATAAAATATTAAAAAAATCAGGTAGCTACAATTCTTCGTAGCACATAACTCGAGGTTAACGATGCGATAATAGAATGTTAATTATGGAGATTATTATGAAACACTGTGCTGCATAGATACAGCCTATAACAAATTAACAATACTCTATACAAAGAGTTGTTTTTAGGAATTCATAATTGAATTTTATTATTAAAGGAAATAATTATGGAAGGTATCACATGCTTTAAAGCATGCTTTGGTTCCAATTAACAAAACCCAAAAAGACAAATTATAACTAAAAAAATTAAAACTATGAGTGAGAGAGATTTATAATTAATTAATATAATTTGTCTAGTGTTTATCAAGTCCCAAGAACATGCAATTTCATGGGGACTAACAAAATTCTTAGAGCATGATGAGAAGGCCAAAAAGTAATACCAAAAGGGTATTTTGTTGCTTTTGATCTTTGCTACATGCAAAATTACAACTCAAAAGCCCTAAAATGTTGTTTTTGATGCATGTTTAGATACAAACAACCCCTCACTAATTAAAAATATCTTTTTTGGTTCATTGAAATGTTCATTTAACTTTTTCATCTCCTAGAGGCTAGAGGTAGTAGTAATATCATTCTTTTTTTTTTTTAACTATAGTAATGGTTTCTAGGTCAATCTGTACGCCACTCGATTACGTTATTAGCTACTCGTTATCTCTCACCAGCACAAATAATTTATAAGTTTACCCATTAAAAGTTTGGGTAAATGAAAGAAAATCTTCCTGTATTTATTTGTCTTTATTGGAATTGGAACTCTAGGCTTCAAAATTTAAGCACATTTCATCGACCATTAGTGTACACGATGCAACAGTAACACCATTCATCACTAATTAAAAATAGGAATTAGCTACAAATAATTTAGCAACAAAATCCGTAACTAATTTCAATTTTAAAAAAATATGCATGAAGCTATGCAATATACAACCTGTGTCCTTTGCCAAGGTTATTGAAACGGGCACCTCAACTACCAAGAACGCACTTTGCGAAAGCAAACTTAAAGCAAACTCTACTATCCTCCATCTCATTTTCACGGTAAAAAAGACAATGATTGGGAATTTTAATTACTTCAAGAATATTCTTAATTAAAAAATCACTAGTCTATACTCTCTACTCTAGTATTATTTATATTTTTAATTTCTACTTCCTCTCGTTGGAAATTTGCCTTTGATGGAGGTTGGGTCCGTCATCTTTAATGACTTAAATATCACGGTTTCACATATTGAAGAATCTGGTTCTTCACACGTGCTTAATCTACTAAGTGAGTAGATATCGTAGGGCCAAGAATCGTCAAATTTCATTGAGAAATGGAAGAGATATTGGTCCACGAAGTAAGATGTTTGAGACATGGAAGAGTGGTGTGTGACAAATCTACCACATCGGTAGGAAAAGGAAGAATTGTTCATAATATAAGCCTCAAAACTAAATAAGGGATTTGGACCCCAAGGGGTAACCCATGTGTTTGAAGGAGGGAAGACCTAGGTGTGCTTGGTTCCAGACTAAGCCCACACGCGCGCCACCACCCGCCCGATCCGGGTCGCGGGCTGTTGCTGATATTATCTTTTGGATCCCAAACTTTAATTATTTACAGTTCGGTCCCTGGAGTTTCTGGAAGGCAGGCACCGAGGTGTTGCGTGTCCAGTGAGCTCCCAGTCAACGATAATAATCAAAATAATGGCCATTACTTGCTAAAACGTTTGACACTTATGCCACAACGTTTATGGCCTTTATGGAGGCCATTAACAGTCCTCTTAAACACATATTAACACCTATCCCCATCCTTAAACACTATATAATCATTTATTATTTCAGATTTGAGGAGATATATTATATACAAGAGAAGTACTCTCTAAACTTGAATGATTTCAGATTTGATGAAATCTCTTCCTTTCTTGCAATCTTACACACTCAAAGATCCTTCTATTCTAGCGAACACTTGAGTTCTCTTTGCTCATTTGTTTGATTGTTGTTTTATCTTGGGAGATAAGTTGTCGTTACACTGTTGAAAAAATATACGGGACAATATTATCTTAAGGATAGATTGAGAATTCAATCGACTCAGCAAGCCCATTATCTTGTAATATTTCCAGATTTCTAAACATATTGTTGTTGTTGTTGTTCTCAAGGGGCTTGCTGCAGTTTCAACAAGGATATCAAGATTTCAAGGAGGATCAAATACAGAAGATCAAGATCATCAACACTTGTTGATGTTGTGACAACTGATGTTTGGCTTCAAGCATGTTATATTGAAATTGTAATTGATTATCTTTTCTAAGCACTAGTGATAGTTGTATACTATTCTCATACATCCACTTTAACACCAACACCTCTATATCAAAAAGAGTGTCTACTTAGTCATTTAAACATCCTTAAGAAAATATTAAATTTTAGGTAAAAATAGATAATTTGTTTAAAATGTCCTTAATTTAATATGTATTGAGATTTGGTCACCTAACACTTAATAAGGAAAAATCTGAAAAAGTAAAAATTAATGTTTTCTTGATTTGATAAGTGAACACTCTTTTTAATCCAAAAAAGACAAGTTAAGTGGACACTTTTTTTTTATCCGAAGGGGCATATAGTCTTTTAGCATATAAACTATTTTTTTTTAGATGTGTCTCTTCATTTTCTCACACTTAGGAAAGTAGTATAATCTAGTTATAATTAACCATAAATCAAAAGCTCTAACCAATAAGTGAGCAATAAACATGTACTCCCTCCGTTTAAAAATGTTTATCTGATTTTACTTGACATGTAATTTAAAAAAATATTAAAAGACCTGAATATTGTGATATTAAATTAAAGATATGAAAAATATACTAAAATGCTTTTTAATCTTGTAGTCTTAAACATGTAAAAGTTAAAATTAAAGAGTTTTCAAAAAAGGAAAGAGACAAACATTTTGAAACATACTAAAAAAGGAAAGTAAGAAAAATATTTTGAAACGAAGCGAGTAACTTTCCCCCTCTCTTTTTTTGTGTGTGAAAGAACGAATAAATACAACTATACAAGTAATCATATGAGGATTGAAGAGAATATCAAGTAGATGCAGCTCTATTTTCAAGTATAATAAAATCCAAGAACTCAAGAAAATTTAACGTATATGAGAAAAAGAACTTAACTCATCAATTCAATAAATAGTACTATTGGCCTTTGCTTCCCATTTAGTGTACATGTTGAGTAAACAATCAATACTCTATTATTTAAGAAAAATATACTAACCATGTTCTCTCTTCTTCACCTCTCACATCTTTGTATGAAGTACATAGTATTTTTTTTTTTTGCATGACGCTTAGTCATATTCTCGACCAAGTAGCTTCGAACGTTACTTACGCTTAAAGACTCGATTAGTTACTGCAATTCATTATCTCATTTCATTACGTTCTTGATCAATGCAAGAGCCGAGATATACATTGTCTAGAGTCCTCAGGAACTAAATAGAGTTAAATTATATGCTATGATTTATTACTTTTTGAATGTTTTGTTTTTACAAGTCATTATCTCTCTCTCACTCTCAATCTCTCTCTCACATACAACAACAACAACATACTCAATGTAATCCCACGCCGTAAAGTTTGGAGAGGGTAAAGTGTACACAGACCTTATCTCCACTTTGGCAGATAGAACAACTGTTTCCGGAAGACCATCGACTCAAGATAACTATGTCAACTATGTCATAGCCTAATGACATTCCTTGAAAAAAGTTCTCTAATGCCCCTCGAATGTTTATAATATTGAATTTTCTTAAAAGTGGTATTTATGTTTTTTCACATTTGGTCCAAAATCCGAATTGTGCTTATTGGGACTATTGCCGCGGCAATAATGGGCTCACTAGCGAGATTCAATGCCCAATTTTTGTATTGATTTTGCCAATCTATTGGTAACTAACTACATAAACAAAAGAGAAAATTGTGAGTAATCTCTATAAAAAAAGTAATTTTCAGAATACTACTCTTTCAAAATTAATTTTCATTTTATCACATGAATTACCAAGTGTATAATAACATATTAATTAGTATTTAATTAATATTCACGTGTCATATATTATAAGAATGTAAATTTATAAGTTTATATTGTACATTTATTCTATTAGAAAAGTTAAAAAAAAATCCATTGATTATATTCTTCTTATATAAGTCAATAAAACTTGTCCAAAGTTCTATATAATCGAACTATATACCTACTGTCAATTCAACAATAAATTTACCGTCATTCTTTAATGTACAATCAATAAATAAAACAAGAATACAAAGAATCATCACTATAAAAAGTGAAAACATTCTCACAACATATAGAGCAAATTGTCAAAATACTCCTATTTTAAAAAGTAATTCCCAAAATACTCTTCTTTCAAAACTAATTCTCATTTTACTATCATCTTGCCACGCGGACTACCACGTGTATTGACACATAGATTACCACATGAATTTACTATCAAAACTGATTTCCTTTTGCTTTGCTTTTCAATTGGTGTTAAAGGACTGGACCACTTGAGAAGAGTCAGGCGCCATGGCCTCCTTGGCTGGGACCCAAAAAATGAAGAAATCCCAAAACTGAGATTCGAAGATCGGGATTGAGTGTAGGTTGTAAAGGAAGATGAGACGAATTCAATGACACCACCCACAACCATCTCATATATGAAATCATAATCCCCTTAATCAATAGAATGAGACAATATCAAAAGAACATAACAAATTATTTGAAATGATCAAATCAATATAGTTTCATTATGAAAAATCTCAACAAAGATAATGCGATTTCAACAAAAGATATTGTGATTCAAACTTAAATAAACAATGCATTCATCAAATTTGCAATAAAAAATTTCCTTCCTCACAACAAAAAAACTATAAACATTGTAAAATGAAACATATATAAAAATCTAAAAATCATATTATCTTTAATTGATATTGGTTTCACCCAAAAAAATAAAAGTTCAATGATATTCATGAAACAAATAAGAAGAATTTAGTTGGAAATCAATTCAATCTAAGGCATCAAATTATGTATTTGTGTGTGCATTTGAGTTACAGTAATGTTTAATTGAAAGAATTAACTCATGTTAAAACAAAATAAGAAAAGTTAATTGATACTCCGTAGAGTAATTATGCCGTTATCCGAGCACTTGGATTGGTGATATGAATAGGGTTAAGAAGGTAGAAGGGTTTATTTAATTGTTGGTGTTTATGACTTAAAAAAATAAAAGAAAGACAAATAAAATTTCATATGTGGCATGGCAATTCATGTGGCAAAATGAAAATTAGTTTTGAGAGAGTATTATTCTGATTTTTTTCCCCAGAGAGTACTATTTTGACAAATTAATCTAAATAAAATTTTCTTAGATCTTCTTTTCATTCTTGCACCATTCAACGTAACAAGTGGCAATTTTACCATCGTCTAGAGATTTTACTTTGTTGATTCTTGTTTTTTTTCCTAATTCCATTTGATATTCAATTTGAGGACTGTCTAATTTGAATTCGCATCGGAGGTCCTAGTGGGGAGTCCGATTCTTTGTTCATCTATACTCATCTTGCAAGTTCAGGATTTAGAATCAGTATTTTTGGATGCGACTAATTCGGATTCATGCCGAAAAGTCTCACTTTGAGTTGTCTATGTTCTTTACTTATCTATGTTCATGGCCTTACATAATTGAGATTTATCATTAATGTTTTGAGGTCCTACCAATTCATTTTGCGCCGAAAAGTTTCTTTGGATATTCGGTTCTTTATTTATCAGTGAATAGATTATGCTGAGTAGAAGCTCGAGTATCATTTAGAATCAGTGAATTTCAAACTAGATGGTGGATTCGACCAAATCTACCACGTCTACTCTAGGTGATTAATCGAGTCTTATCATTCCATTTAATTAAGAGAGAGAAATGTAACACAAGCTACCATTTCAAAGAGGAAGGTATACATGAGAATATTACAAAAATGTACTAAAGCTTGAGCCCATATACATAACATATACATAAGGTGAGAAAATCTACTAAATTGAGTCAATAGGTAAAAATAGCATGCCGAAAATCCAAGCAATGTTGGGCAAAATAAAACAACAAGGCATGATGACGACTCTACTTGATGGGTTAGTTAGTACTACTATTTGGTGAAGAAGAGGCAAATAAAACAAATCAAGAAAAAAGGAATGAAATAAATTTTCTCCCTACTTCTATAATTTATGCTTGCAACAACACATTAGTTCTATTTGCTCCTTTTCTTTTCTCCAAGCATATACAAATCAAAAGGATAGACATGTCAAGAGCTTTTGACAATTGTGGGGTCAATCAAACTTTTGAAGATGACAGGTGCACCATATTGAGGGTGAAGTAGCATCAACACCGTTGGAGCGTGTTTATATTGTGGGGATAACCGTAAGGCGAATCGCTGAAGTATGATCGCTAGAGTCAACTTGGTTTGCAAGATCGCTAGGTTTTGGCCTATGCATTGGCGAACACCGAGCCCAAAAGGGATGTAGGCCATAGGGTGTTTGGCGGCTCGCGCCACCCCCTCAGAGAATCTAGAAGGATTGAACTCGTTAGCATCGTTACCCCAGATAGCTTGATCGTGGTGAATCGCTAGAATTGGGATTAAGACTTCGGTCCCGAGGGGGATCTTGCATCCTCCAAGATCTACATCAGCCTTTGCTCGTCGGATCGTCGCAACGATCGGAGGATAAAGACGTAAGGACTCATTGAGAATCATGCTCAGCTGCAACACCAAATCATAACCCAATTAGATAAATAAAAAAACAAACTCAATTTTATAATATTAACTATTTCATGACAATGACAGCTTTTCAAAACTAATTGCCACTGGAGCAATGTTGTACTTAGCTTCTACTTTTGATGGATACACAAGTAATAGTACATCTCCTTGTTTAAGCAAAAATTAATAATTTAATTTCCATTTTGACTTATAGAAAAATATATGTTCAGAACTAATTTAACTTAAAATTCTTATATTTATCCTTAAATGATTTATTGTCATATAATTATTTATTTTTTAAAATCAATATCAATTAAAGTGCATCACATAAGTTAATTTAAAACTGCTAAAAGATTAATTTTTTTATTCCATATAAATATTGAGTGCGGGTAAATATTTAACGGAGAGATTAACACCTACCATCTTAAGCTTGGCAAGATCATCTTTGGAAGGTATGGCACGTGAGCCGCACACTTTGATTACCTCATCACGTGCTAGGTCCTGCCATTGTGGGTGCATAGCTAGCAAAACGGTTGTCCACGTCAGCAAATTCGACGTCGTTTGTTCACCAGCAAAGAAGAAAGTCTTGCATTCTTCAGCAATATCATTAGCAGTAATCATGGAGGAATTATTATTAATTGCAGAATTATGATGATTAAGAGGACTGTTAATGGATGATGACTCCTTCATGCTTGCTTGGATCATGAGGCCCAATAAGTCTTTTGGCCCATTGTTTTCGTGCATCTCATTCTTCCCCCAATTCTCGGTCCTTTCTTGTATCAGTTTCATTAACGACTTCTTAATCTCCGTGTCCAGTTTCCATGATTTGATATTTCTCTTCATGGGCATGAACCTATTGGCGGAAAAAACCCGAGTAAGTTAACGTCGATTATACTTATCACTTTTCAGTCGTGTCTTTAAAAAATAGCCAAAGTTATGGATATTTAAATTTCACACGTCAAATTCTCTGACAACAAAAGTCTATTTGTACAAATGACCATGTTAGTTCAGTGGACTAAATTTGTTTACAACAATAACAACATACATACCAAATTAGAATTATTTGTACCTGTAACCAGGTATGAAGACTTTTTGGAAGGCTTCAGAAGCAAGGACCATTTGTTGAGCTTGTAGCCTAAAAATAGCTTTTCCTTGTTCATAGCTGCGTCCAAAGGCTGTTTGTGCAACAATATCCTCTGTTAAAGATTGGAACCACTCTGATACTTCAATTTCAGTCTCTCCATTCTTTGAATTTGGTGTCAATTTTTCCAACATTTCAATCACTTTGCTAGCTGCGCCTGGTATTAACAACTACAATAAACAAAAAAAAAATTAAATTAAATAGCATCTACTTCCATTTTTGGACCTTGTCTTTTAAAAAATAGTCATTATTATGGAATTTCAAATTCTACGGATGAAATTTCAAGATTGAGAGAGTGCTTAAACCATCAATAGTGGACCTTCTAGAGTAAGATTTACAAATAGCATCTTTTCTCCCATATATTTAAAATATAACCACTATATTGAAATTTCAAAATTCACTAGGGAAATACTAGAATAATGTCATGATTTGAAATTTTAGTATAGTAAAGTGGTTAGTGGATGCTGTTTCTACGACTCCAATAATAAGGAGGTTACTGTTACTTACTTTGAGATTTTCCATATGGAAGGTAGGGGTAATAATTTTCCTATGATGAGCCCATTTTTCACCTTTGAGACTAAGAAGTCCATCTCCTTCAAGCTGTCTGATCAAAGGGTGAGCTTCATTTTTCTCATAAAATTCAGATTTTGTAGTGAAAATTTCTCTAATTAAATCAGGATCAGCCACAGCCAAACGCGGTGTTGGTCCAAACCACACTAGAAATGTTGCACCTGTATAATATATGTTTAATTAGTGTATAGTATTACTGACAAGCGACTGTATCAATCAAATGTGTAACTTCTTTTTTTTTAATAAATTCTTGAAAAACAAATAGCAATAATGAGAGGGTGAGAATTTACAGAAAAAGTGAAATGACAGAAAGTAACATGTATTTATGAACTAGTTAAGCACAAAAACAGTAAAGAGAAATGAAATTGGCAAGCAGTGATTCAGAGAGGATGGATAGTGTAGACCCTACAATAAAACAGAAAGGCAAAAAAAAAAGAGAGAAAAACAAAACAAAGAGAGATTAGAAAGATGACAACTCAAAATAAACAAAAAAAAACAACAACTATGCCACTAACAAACATTATACAATTTCATCATCAAGAATTATAAGTTACAACAAAATCTAAAAGAACCATAAGGACAAAGAAAAGTTCATGAAAACCCCATGACTATGATGTTCCAAAACTTCAAAAAAAAAAGTTACAAAAATTGGACCAAATTTATTTGGAATTTTTTGAAAAAGGGATGATGAAATAAATAATAATGCTGCAGCAGTGTTCTGAAACACTGAACTTCACAACTTCACTAACTCATCAATAGCAGAAAAAAAGGACATATAAAGAGCTCTAAATTAAATAAGTACAAAACAAGAAGCCAGCTTTCAAAGTTCAAGCTCAAACAAATCACAAATTACAAAAAAAAAAAATTAAAAATTTGTGGTTTAAAGTACATAAAGACATCAACTTTTTAACAATACTAAAAAACCAACTTACAAAGATGAAGAAGCTCAAATTAACAAATTGCAAAAATGGACTCTTTTTTACACAACTTTAATGGTTTCAAGAAAGATATACAACATAAAGACTTCAACTTTATAACATACCAAGAAAAAAGATAATTTTTTCTGAATTTTGAAAAAAAATAAATAATTAAAACTTACCATAAATTTTCTTCCAGTGATGGTAAAAGGAGAGAACTCTTGGTAGAATATTATGAGAGAAAGGCATAGGTTGAGAAGAAGCCTTCAACATTAGACTAACAATTTCCTTAGCATTTCCAATGAAGAACTTATAAGGTGGTCCTCTAATGCCTTGTTTGGCAAAATGTTCTTCAATTTTCCTTGGCCTTAACCATAAATAAGTCACAACCCTTATCATAATAATTGAAACCAACATAGAAACTCCAAGAATCTTGAACCAATTTTCCATTTTGAACACTCACAATACAAAACAAACACAAAAAATAGACACCCTTTTGCTTCTTCTTTCTTGTTGTTGTTGATGTTGATGTTGTTGTTGTTCAAGTGGTTTTTTATGTGTGTGTGTTTATATGTTTGCTGCTTCTTTCTGAGTGTCTTCCCTTTTTAATGCCAACAAAGTTTGTGAGGGAAATAGAAATAGAAGAGAGAGAAGTATGTTTGGCAAGGCCAACGGCGTAGGGGCCGCCATTGGAATTATAAGGGTCAACGAATTAAATAAAAAGAATATTATTTTAAAAAAAATAATAATATTTTTTTGTATATTATTATAACTTTTTCAGACAATGTTGCCCTTGTCTTTTCTAGGTAGTTTCATTATATCCCTTTGAATTTATTTTGGCATTTTATCAACTTTACAAATATAACAATGTATGAAAATGAAACCGGCCATTATCACTTACCAACATCAAAAGAGATGGGCTTGTGACCATTTCTTTTCTTCAAGAAAAGTTCAATTTCAGCTCAAAAATTTTGAATTCAACATCTCTATTGATATGGATTTAATTCCATAATGAAGATTTGGACTTTCTTCATTGACCGAGGAAATTGAAAATATGGAGATTAAAGTTATCATGCACAACAATAACTATGTCTCAATTCGAGGGTGAACCTAACGTATGTGGTATGAATTCACGTGAATTCAATAGTTTATTCAAATTCTATATTTATAATAAATGCACAATATATGTATAAATATTTACATAATTGTAAATGCAATTATTTATTGTATATAAATTTGAGATGGTTATAAGGACTAGGAATTCATAAGCTTCAAATCCTAAATCCTCATCTATCTCAATTCCAAGAAAATTTGGGCAGGTTAACTACATCACTGACCGAATCGCTTTATTTTCATTTAAGCTCATTTTGTAATTTGTATTGTGAAGATTCATCATGAATAAGTTAATTTTATAGTGATTATCACCCTTTCATAATTAGAGGCGAAACAATCTTTATACTTACGAGTTCGATAAAATTAAGAAATTTTGGCTCGAATTTTGTATTTAAATTTAAAAGATTCATTTACTATGTATAAATAATCTATCTAGAACTAATAAATAAATATCCTAAATCCATCTTTAATTGTAACCATTCTACTTTATTTGAGTTTCTGATCGGCAATGTGATTAAACTCACAAACAAAATTATCGATATTAATTTAGCAAGCTTTTGGAATAACTCACATATACAACAATAAAAATACCTCAATTTCAGGTAAGTTGAGATCAACTAACTATATGAATATTTTTAATGATCATATGCTTCATTTAAGCTTATCTCGTAGTATTTTGTATTATGAAAACTCATCATAAATTTGCTTACTTAATGATGTTTGTCAACTTATCGTAACAATTCTTCTTTTTCTGAATTTCAAACTGATAATGTGAACAAATTAATTAAGTGAATTTATCGGTATTAATAATTTAGCATGCAGGATAATGGAATATTTTCCTTCATTATTTTATTCACAAATAGTAGTAAATATATCCATAATACAAGTATAATCCTAGGCTACAATTAAGGTAAGTAATGACTAAATATACACCTACCATATACACAATAATGACTGAATATACTATCATATTCTATCACACCCGCAGTCGAAGCGGGAGGTCGGCGTATGCTGAGACTGTCCCGAAAATATTCAAATAGAACAAGTGGAAAAACTTTTATAAAAATATCGGAAATCTGATAGCGGACGGGACATGTAAGACACATACTTGTCCACAAGCAACCTTTTCGCGAACAAAGTGAATATCCAGCTTAATATGTTTAGTGCGTTGATGTTGAACCGTATTTCCTGAGAGATAAATTGCACTAACATTATCATAATAAACTAATATCGCCTTCAGAACCAGATAGTGGAGCTCCAAAAGAAGGTTCCGTACAACAAGATTCAGATACCACATTGGCAACTCCTCGGTATTCTGCTTCGACATTGGACCTGGACAAGGCAGCTTGCCGTTTTGAGGACCAAGATATCAAATGTCACCGAGAAATACACAATAACCAGACGTGGATCGTCTGGTATCTGGAAATCCACCATAATCCACATATGTGTAAGAAATAAGAGTGGTTGTCGAATACGGATATAGATACAAGACATGATCGAGGGTGCCTTGAATATAGCACATAATGCATTTGAGAGTATGCATGTGAGCCTCCATCGGGTTATCCATGAATAGACAAACATGTTGCACAACATAAGATATGTCGGACCTCGTGAAAGTAAGATATTGCAGGGCCCCTGCAAGGATTCGGTAATATGATGTATCAGCATATGGCTTGATGAAAAAAACACTCAACTTTAGTTTAGTATCAACCGGAGTGAAAGATGTCTTACACGAGGACATGCCAGCTCGTTCAAGGATGTCGCCTTCTTTGATCAATTTCAAGTAAGTTGTCTTACTTGATCAAGGATGTCGCCTTCTTCATACTTCTTTTGAGATAAAAATAAACTACATGCATGACGTGTTACATCTATCCACAAGAAGTAACTTAGTGGTCTTAGATCTTTCATTACAAATTTTAAGCCAAGAAGTGACATGATAGACTTGCAAAGAGCATCATATGATGCAGTTAATATAATATCATCCACATACAGAAGAATGTAAGCTATATCATTACCTGATGGAATATGAATCGAGAATGATCAAACAAACATAATCTGCAAATCTCGTGTACAAGGCCCGAGAGCTTATTTGAGCCCATACAATGATTTCTTCAGCAGTCATACATGATTAGGATAAGTGGAATCTATGTACCCCATGAGATGATACATGTACACAGTTTCATTGAGTTCTCAATGCAGAAATCCATTTTTAGATCAAGCTGATGAAGCGATCATGCCTTCGAAAGAGCCAGACTTAGTACTGTACGGATAGTTGCTGGTTTGACCACCGGAAAAGTCCCACCTTAGTCCACACCAACCTGCTGAGTTTTTCCATCACCCACAAGACGAACTTTATGCCTCTCAAATGTACCATCAGATTTTTTTATGACTAAAAATCCACATAAACCGAATCACATTAACATCAGAAAGATGAGCACCAAATCCCACATCCTATTATTAAAAAGAGCATTATATTCATCAACCATAGCCATTTTCTAATTCAGGTCATTAAGGACAGACACAAGATTATAGAGCAACGGTGATTTGATAATATGGGTGTGAAGACCGTATTTTTTGTTTGGCTTGAAAATCTCGTGTTGACTACGAGTGACTGGTATTTGGATCGAAATTGGAGTTGGGATGGAATTAGAGATGGGTCCATGGCTGAAGGGAATGGGCTGGCAGTAGCTGGGTTGCCCATGCATGAAGTTGGGTCGTGACCCAGCGGACTGCCAGGCGCTAGGCCTCTCAACAATGGACTGCCAATGAGTCGGCTGGCAACCACCGGAAAAAATTGAGCCTGTTTGGGAGGCCAATTTATGGACCAAATATGGGGCATGCTATCATCAAGAAATTCGTAGGTAGGAAGCATGGAACAATGCAATTTGGTAAAAGGAAAATTTGATTCATAAAAAACCACGTGGAGACTCACGGTCATTTTATTAGAGGATAAGTCGTAACATTTATAACCACGATAGTTTGACGGATATCCGAAAAAGACACATGCAATAGATCAGGGGTGAAGTTTATTGATGGTAGTAGAAGCAACAAGAGGATAGCATAAGCACTTGAATATCCGTAGATGAAAGTAAGAAGGGTCCCTTAGATATAGAATTTTCAGAGGGGATTGATAGGCTAATTGTTTGCTTGAAAGTATGTTGAGGAGATAAATTGTCATTTGTAATGCATGATTCCAAAATGATGGTGGTAGAGAGACATGGGCAAGTAAGGTTCTAACAATGTAATTAATGGTTCAGTTTTTTCCGTTTTTCTGTTTTTTCATTTTGAGATGAGGTATGTGGACAAGAGAGACGAAAGGATAGCCCATTAGTTTTGCAAAAATTCCAAAATGGCCCATTATCAAATTCTCTACCATTATCAAATGTTCCACCATTATCACATTGAATATTTTTAATATCCCGTTCAAATTGAGTACGGATGTATGCTCTAAATGAGAGAAATGTGGAAAACACTTGTGACTTTTTAGTCAAAGGAAATGTCCACAAAAAAGTTGAGTAATCTTCTAACAAAATAAGATAATAGCGATGGCCCGAAGAGTTCAAAATGGGAGATGTCCAAATATAGCTATGGATAATATCAAAAGGCATAACAGTGCATGAATTAGACGCAACAAAAGGCAATTTAATTTGTTTTCCAAGAAGACAAGAGCGACACACATGAGAACGACGAGTTCTAGTACACTCAATAAATTTATTTTGTTTAAGGGAGGCAAAAACAGGTGCTCCCGGATGACCCAAACATTCATGCCATAAAGAATGTGATAAAGCTTCAAAAGTGGATGGTGACTTGGCTCGATGTGTGGTAGTAGTGATTCGATATAACTCGAATTGACTATCACATCTCATTAGGTGCATCCCCGTTTGAAATCCTTTAGAAAACTCAAAAGGATCAAATTCAACAAAAACCGAATTATCAGTGGTAAATTTTCTAATGGAAACCACGTTTTTAATCAAGTGGGGAGCGTGAAAGACATTATTTAAGGTTAACGATAGGTTCGGGGGGGGGGGGGGATGACAATTTTGTACCATCATAACCATAAATTGGAATTGAATGACCATTTTTGACAATTATACCACGATTATTGCTTAAATTAAAATAAGACGGGAGATTACCTTATAAGAATGTCATATGAGACGTTGCTTTGGTGTCCATGTACCAATTTGCGTTGGACGAATTCAGCCCAACAGTGTGCATTGCGACCTCGATGTCGGTTGGTGTTGCTACTACCGAGTGAGTCTGCTGCCACTGGGTTGATTGTGGATATGACCCAAGTACGTTGGGTTGCTGGCAGAAAGGTGGCCAGTCTGTCTTGGACTGGTCCTGGCCCAATTTCCTAAAGGGAAAGGGCAAGGCGGCACAGCCCAAGGCCAATGACAAGCCCACTATTGTGGTCAACTGCCCTATTGGGCCCTTGGCTGCCATTGGTCGGGCTATTGCTGTTGGTCGCCACCCCGCTACCTCTACCACGCCGGTGGCCGCCACCCTTGCCATCACCACGGCCACCGCCATTATTTTTACCTTCATTACTGGTATTTCATCCCTTTTGGTCACGGTTTGGCGACAAATTTTCAAATTGTGAAGAATTATCATCGGGCGGAGTGGCAACCATGGCAAAATTTGACACGGTGACTGTCTTTTTGGAAAAATTTGTTTCTTGTAGAATGAGCATAGAACAGGCTTAATAAAATGGCGGAAGATGATTGCTTTGGCGGATGAGCGTATCCACTCCACTATATGCATCGGTGAGGCCGACAACCATTTGTAAAACGAGCCGATTGTTAGTTACCGGCTCCCCGACGTTCTTGAGTTAGTCTGACAAAACTTGAGTCATTGAAAATATGTGGATGCATTGGAAAAATCTGTCATGTCAGTGGTGGAGAATTCTTTCTCAAGAGTCACGACCCGAGAATTTTTATTATCTTGAAATATGTCACGTAAGCGATCCCAAGCCTCCATTGCCGTGTAGTCGGGTTCAAGGATCGTTTTCAACAAATCACTCAAAATTATGGCATAGATCCACTGGAGGACTATCGCATCAAGGGTCAACCATAATTCATTTTCATCCTCGGTTTTCAGCACATTATCCTTGCCTTTTTCTGGTAGAATTATGTGATAGATAACTCGGTGTGATCGACAATGAATTTTAAAAAGCACCGCCCATGTCGCATAATGGACGTTTTCCGTCTCAAGGGTGATGAAGATATGAGATTTGATGTTGGAGACAACTAGAGTTGGATGAAAATTTGATTTCGAGTCAGACATGACTGTCGGAAGAGGAAGGAAGTTGTCGACAGCGCACAAAGTAGGAGGGGAGGGTGACGGGAAGGGTTGAAATTTAGGATTTTAGGAATTTTCTCATACCATATAAGAAATATTCTTCCTTGATTATTTCATTTTCCAAGTGGCAGTAAATATACACATAAAACAAGCATAATCCTATGCTATAATTAAGATAAATAATGACTAAATATACATCTATCATATACAAAATATACACAATAATGACCGAGTATACTATCCTATTCTATCAATATTAAGCTAGTACAAATGCTTGCGTAAGATGATGGTATGGATGATCTAATTGATGAGTATTATTCTAATCTGTGTTTTGATTAGGTGTATGGCAATTTCAATCACAAGCATCATTTCATGGCAACCTTAGGAGATAACAGACAGGCATGAGGTGTAACCTTGTTGCTATTACTTAAGAATATGTTGTCACATGTTATCTAATTTTATACTACTAACAACCCTCTTCCCTCCCTCCACCAAAAAAATGATATATATATAAAAGTATAAAAAAAGAAATAGAAACTTATAACATGGAATGTCAAACCATATAACTAAATCATATTTAGTAAATAATTCATGGTGTTTCTTAAATCCTAAGGGACTCTAAATGAAACCATGTATTATTTACCAAATATGATTGATTTCTATAATTGATTTCTAAAAAACTTTATCTTATATTAAAATCTCGAATTAGTGTGAACATTTTGAGCTAAATTTTGATACTTAGTCTCAGTTACGGTCGTTTTGCGGTTTTCTAGCCTTTAATTATTTTATAATTTATCCCCTTCTTTTCTAAATAAAAGACTTTCTTCATAAAGTTGAAATTTTGTTAGTATGAGCTGTATATTTATTTCAATAGGCCACCCGTTATTTTTTAAATATTATTGCTCGCCATACACGTAAATCTTATTGCATAATAAATGTTGTTATTATTGTTATTATTATTAAATACCATTACATTTATAACGGGGAAAAGGGTCACATTTGCCCTCAACGTTTAGAAAAAGATTTGTATTTGTCATCCGTTAAAGTTTGGAGTCAAATATGCCATCAGTTAGTCCAAACCTTTTAAATTTACCCATTTTTAACGAATCTGCCACGTGGCAGCCACAAACCCTAGTCGCCGCCGTCGATTTTCCGGTCAACTGGGCTAGAATCGATGGTCGGGGTTGGTACCATTACACTCCCCAGCCTCTCGCCGACATTATACACCCACCCACCACCTTCAATTCGTCCCCTATACCCCGGTCGACCAAATCGAAAAAATCGATCGTTTTTTTTAGTTTTTCGACCAGTCCAGGTGTCGTTGACGACGGTGGGTGGCATCGCTGTGTTCGTATCTTCATTCCCTACAACATACACTAAACCACGACGTTCAATTCAATTTTTAACCCACTCCATATTTTTCGGCGAACTGCTGGCGGCGGCGGTGATTGGGTAGCCACGTGGCAGATCCGTTAAAAATGGGTAAATTTAAAAGGTTTGGACTAACAGAGGGCATATTTGACCCCAAACGTTAACAGAGGGCAAATACAAACTTTTTCCTAAACGTTGAGGGCAAATATGATCCTTTTTCCTTTATAATGGGGATTGATCTAAAGGATCAATTAGTCGTTCACATGAATCCAATAGCTTTTGCCATATTTCATATATATTTTTTTAAATCACCAAATATTCACACATTTGACTCTAAACTCCAATTATTCTTGTAATAGTAACTTAAAGTCGTTGTAGAAACCGTAAAATTCAAATTGTAAATTTGTCATTGTTTATAATTATTATTTCTAGTGTTTTTATCAATAAACTACTACTCCTATTATTACATTCTAAAGAAATAGTTTGACCTTGTCATATAATTGTTAATTATTAGTCATTAGAGGGAATATAAATTAAAATTACATCCACTAATTCAAACGTCTGTTCATTACTCTTATTATTAAATATATTTTCAGCCTGTATAGAATTAGTTGAAGAGTCATTTCAAGTATATAATGTTAACTAACTAACACCTTGTTCCTGACGCGCTTGTTTGCGCTATCACACAGTTCTGCCACTGCACTTCGAAAAGAGTAGCATGGCTTCCTTCACAACAAAAAAAAAATAACTAACACCTTGTTCTTTTGTTTTCTTTCTAATTTTTATGTTAACACACAACCTTTCTTTGCTTCCAATGGCCAAAATTTTTTGAGTTTATTTGGAATTCTTACCTAATAACGCGTCATGCTTTCCATGCATTAAGTTGAATATAAGAAAATGATAGCACAAACAGATGAAACACATCATAACTTAAGTCAATTAGGCCGTCCGCTTACAACTTTAGTAGTGCAAAAATAGTCACTTTTAGAACTTCTCATTAGAACTAAACCACTCTTTAATAAGTAAAATAGAATCAAAACTTTGTTCAAGATCTTAATGATTAAGATAATAAATACTTAAATCTTAATGTAAACAAATGTACGTTAAGTAAATAAAATCCACGATATAACTCTTCAAAACACCTTTCTTGGGATGATTTACAAATAATAACGTTGAAATTGGTAGTCTTTTTTGTTTAACGTGAAATCCGCAGTCGCTATCCGAAGGTGCGCACTGAGTAAACAACGGACTGACGTAATAGCCTGCCAACCCCGTCAGTCAGTTAAACCACACTTGGCAAGCCAGGTGTGACAGGCTCCCCCAAGAGGCGAAGGCAAGCCAGGTGTTACCCTGGGGTTTCGAACTTGTGTCCAAACTCTCTCACACCATCCAATGAGAATACCCTCTGCCTTCACGATCAACTGATCTAGGGCTTCGGATTTGAAATTGGTAGTCTTGAGTCTTGACCTTCCAACCCTGCTTTCCCTGTCGGCAAAATTTAAAACGCTAGCTAAATTCAAAATTAAATTTCAGACCAAAAAGTGGCTAACCAATGCTATTTCTACATATCCTAAGCATAATGGTCGGACTAATTCTTTTTTTTTTTTTTTTTTTTTTTTTTTGACGAAGGAACCCGCAGCCGCTACTCTTTCAAGTGCGCAAAGGGTAAACCCCGGCCGACGATAGCTCGCAAACCACGCCACCGGTTAACCACACTTGGCAAGCCATGTGTGATGTGCTCAACCGAAGGTTTATGCGGGATCGAACTCGTGATCTTGCGGCCCCGCTCTGCTATACCAACTTGGCTACCTGCATGGTTTTTTGACGGCGAACTCACCGCTACTCTTTCGAGTGCGCAATCGGACTAATTCTTATCCATACCGAGTAATTAATAGGGTAAAGCGCTTTCTATCGAATTTTTTTTCGTTCACATAGTTTAAATCATAAATTATTAATTAAGGGTGGAGGGATCATTAACGGATTCACAAAGGTCAACCACAATTACATGTGTGAAATCTCTAAAAAGACAAAAGAGGAAAATAAATATTATTAATTGTATTTGTCTGTATTTCAGGATGAAAACTAAACATATAAAATGAGAAAATAAGAAAAATTATAACTTGCCGAAAAAGGTATAATAGTCAGAACTCAGAATGTTGCATTTTCAACCATCGAATGTTGGAATCCAATTTGTTTTTTCAAAATTCAAGATAAAACAAATTGAAACTTTATACTTATATTCGACACAAAATAAAATTAAATCGAAACGTTGCTGTATAATTATTGACTTATTATTATCATGCTGCATACTTGCCACGACATTTTTTCCTGTTGAACATTGACTATCGGTCGGTTCGGTTCAATTTTGTGTATTACTGGTTCTGTTTATTGGTTTTTATTTTTTAAATATGCTAAATTAATAAGATATTCGTTATCGATTTTTGATCCTTAACGGTTTGATTTTCGATTTAACCGTTAAGAAAATGTTTCTCTATTTCTTTTGCTTTCTCTTATTTTCATTAGTTCATATATACAATGTCTTCATACATAAAACATTAAAACTCTATACAAATTACAAGCATAAATGAATTCAAATATGTTACTGTTGTTTGCTGAAACAAACTTGTTTTCTTTCATGTTAGCATCAATCTCTCAAAAAAAAGAAAAAAAAGAAACCAACAACTTCATATTACAGAAAGGAAACATAAACCCCAAGACAATTATAAAAGTGAGGGAGAGAGGCACAGAAGTATCACAAGCCCTACTTTTGTATGAAAATTGAGTGTCACAGAATAAGTGTGTCTGCCTTAAGAATTTAAAAATAGAATTTATCTTTAAAAATTAAAATTCAAAGCCACTATTATATAATTAGAGATAAAAAAATAATTTAATATAAGTTTATTGGATAATCGATTTACCCATTAACTAAATCACTAAAACCAGAAATCGAACCGATAGCCCAATAAAAAAATTATAAAATCGTTAACCTAATATAACCCGACATTGATAAACCAATAAATTTTTTATTGATTAGGTTTATCGATTAAACCGGTTTTTGCACACCCCTGCTTCAGTTAGGCATCATTTGTTATAAACTACATGAGACATGATATATATCTTTACTTGTTGAAATTTGCTACCAAACACTAAATCATAATACATGAATATGTGTATTTTAATTCTATTGAATGGAAATATTGATCTATTGAACTTGCAAATGGGAAAACGATGGATAAAGCCATTAGCCTTTTTTCAAGCGGACCAAATATTTCTATTGTTTATTATGTGAAAGGAACAAAGATCATTCATTACCTATAGGTACAAGTCAAGAATGTAGAAAATATATCCCGTCACAGAAATGCAAGCATTTAAAATAAAGGAGCACTCATGCGCAACGCCAGAATGATCTAACCTTCAAATCAATACGTTCTAATGATTAACTCCACCTTTTTTGGAAAAATAATGTAGAAAATGTGTTTGACTCAAATTCCCAACAAAAATAATTAACTCTTCCACAAATTGAATGTTGAATGGATTCAAATTTCCATAAAGACAAACCTTTGACAGTTAGGTGATTAATTCTTCTTTAACATTAATTAGACAAATCTTAAATTATCTCAACATCTAATTCACAAAAGGATTTGTGGGATGAATTGATGTGTCACCATTGAACCATATACGCACATAAAAGCACTTGGACAAATTAAAAATAAAGACAGATTTAGAATCTATTATTAGCAAGTATCAAGTGCGATATTATATATTCTCTGCACAATTACGACAATGAATGATTTATATATTTATTGAACCAACTCAGTTAGTACTATCACGCTCTTTGTCCCTTGTTTGCTAATATTAGGGAGGGGGGAAAAGTTAATAGGGTCTAATATGTAGGAAAAGAGAACTTTAGGGGAAATGAGGTTATTTATTTTGGATTTGTATTATATACAATAGTGTAGGAATATTTTTACATTATCAATATAGTTTAATACTATATTATAGCAGATTACTTATCATTTATTTTACATCACCAATTAATGTTGATATTTTTTATACCGCCAGTTAGGAGCAAAGCTAGAGGGATGCAATAGAGTTCATTCGAACCTCTTTTGCTGGCAAAGATCAAAATTATTTTTATGAGTAAATATTGAAGGGGAGTCTCGGAGTAACTGTAATGTTGTTTTCGTGTTACCAATGTGTTACATGTTTGAGTTTGTGGAAACAGTCACTAATGTTTACATTAGGGTAGACTGTCTACGTTACACCTCCTGGGATGCGATCCTTCCTCAAATCCTGATAACTAGAATACTTTGTGCATCATACTTGGCCTCTTAATAAAAATTCTGATTTCACAAATGTCGTCATGAAACTTATTTTTTTATTTTTTATTTTTCTTGGAATGTTGCTCTTAAATTTATGCACATGGGAACAAGGGTGACTAAA
Source organism: Przewalskia tangutica (assembly GCA_029844215.1). NCBI lineage: Eukaryota > Viridiplantae > Streptophyta > Magnoliopsida > Solanales > Solanaceae > Przewalskia > Przewalskia tangutica. Next base: position 5,872,717 of record CM056720.1, read on the forward strand.
TAAGGGGTCACTTATGTGGGGAACTATGCTGTGGGAGAAGCAACAAAGGAGTATCCACAAAAGGGCAACTTCCCCTAAATCTTGTCTTAATAATCCCAAGGCATGTTTGAGCCATGTGCCCTTCATGGGTCCTACCTTATTCATACAAACAATCTCAACATTTAGACCTATGTTTTTGCCTCTCACTTGTCTCTCCTAACTGAAATGGTGAGGCAGCCTTTTATTTTCCTTTCCCTCTTGATCACAAGATTGAAGTGCCTTATTGTTAATTTGTTATGCATCAAATCTTGTATTCATCTTTACATTGTGCTTTGTTTTTCTCATTTGATTTGAAATTTATAATCATTATATGGTATTTTCATATGAAGTATTTAAGATATAGTGGCAGTGTCTAGTCACATGTGTCCTACATGATCCTAGTGGTTCTATGCTGAGTATTTGGTACAAAAGTAAATGTTTTTCTCGAAAAATATTTTTATTTTCCTGAAAAATACGTAGTTTTAATACTTGTTTTCTGATGTTTGGTTAGTAAATAGAAATTATTGTCCTAAGACTAAAGAGCAATTATAAATAATTTAGACAAATACAATTAGTACAAAAATTGATATTAACTATGAATTTCATCGCTAAACTATTACTAAATAGCTCGTATCTAACACGATGATCTGATTATCTGCTGTTAATTTGTTGTTAAATATAAATATAATCAACGACAAGTTTCATTGTTTAACTACTGATTTGTTTGTCTCCAACTCCTATTTTGTTAATAATGTATGGGGGCGGAGGTGGAGTGAGTGGTGTAGAGGGGAATGAGGGGTGAGGTTTAGTTGGGGTAGTGGGTGTGGGGGTAGGGGTGCTGGTAGGAGGTTTGGGTGGTGATCGTGATAGTGATGGTAGGCAGAGGGGGTGTTGGGGGGGGGGGGTGTTTGGGCGGGGGATATGGACTATGGAGTGTGGGTGGAGTTGGGGAGGCAATTAAGCATGAAACAAAAAAATCCTTCGTACCAATCACCCCCCAAAGTTCCTATATTTTGAGTCATTAAGGAACAAAAATGAATATCCAAAACTATGCGCTACAATTCATAGAACCTAATTAATATCCTTGGACTATAGCAATTTTAATACATCTTAGGTACGGCATCTTATCGTTCTCAAACCTATTTGGTGAGTAGCATTATATCTTGAGATTGAATTGTAGTTCAATAGTTATGACCCATCTTGAATGAGCTTGTAAAATTTCTCTGACTTTAGTTCATGTTACACTACCCAAAGCTTCCTGAAAGAAGTTTTTTTGGGCACGTTCCACTTTAAGGCGGTCTGATTAAATTGAAATTACTTAACTCATGGAATACAAAATTAACGTTCATAAATTTGTGGGCACGTTCCTTTTTAGGGTGGTGTAATCATATCGAAGTTACTTGATTCATAGTGTAGAAATATAGATACTCATTGATGTATACTGATATTTTAGTATTAACTATAGTTAAAAGGCTATAACTAACTATAGTTAGATATGGTTAGAATATTAGATATTTTATATATATGATACACTACACTGTAATCTCATCAATTAATCAATACAACTTTTCTCTTCCTTCTACAACCGACTATCCACCTGCTCGGAGTGCGGGTAAGGGCTCACATGTTGTTTCTCTCTCGTTCATTCTTCTTTCTTCTTCTTCACGCGGACTTTACTCTTCTTCCTTCTTGCTCTCAGATCTTCATCTTCCATCTTCTCTCTTTCACTTCTTCCGCATCATGTAAAATCTAACATGGTATCAAAGCCGTGGTACACAGATCCAATCATGTATCACGCGAGACCCGAGATCCAATTAGAGATTTTTTTTTTGAAAAATCTGGATGAATCGCAAGGAGTTGGTGACATGCAATACAATTTGATTGAGGAATTCGAATAGCAAGAGTACATCTATGTGTATTGATTCTATAGATTAAAATTCAGGAGATTGAAGGCGATATTGTAGGGTGTTTGAATTAGTGATTGAAGATTTTGAGGATTGAAGGTAATATTGATTACAAGTGACAGAATCAGAAAGATATGGAGAATTTCTGTCATATTGAAGGTAATCAAGTTACATGCAATTGAATATCGCATATGTGTTTTGTTTGCTTGTTCTGTTGAAATTTAGAGGAGTAAAATCTGGAAGATGTCCAGATTTTACATCAGGATCTATTTTTCGTATCTACAATCTGAATAGAGTATGACTATCTCGGAAACTGTTGAGGGTGGTGGAACAAATGTAGTAGGAGATGCAACTAATATTAGGAACAATGTGGATCATAATCATCCTTTGTATCTATTCCCGTTGGATGCACCTGGTTCATTGTCGATTGGGATCATTTTGAGTGGGATGGATAATTATACCCTGTGGAGTAGGGGTATGAAGTTAGCACTGCTAGGGAAAAACAAGATGGGATTTATTGATGGAACTGTCAAAAGAGAACACTATAATGACGATTTGGCAAGGATATGGGACAAGTGCAATGCTATTTTGGTCTCTTGGCTAATGAGAAATGTTAGCAAGAGTTTATTGACGGGAATGTTGTATAATGCTGATTCATACATCATATGGGAGGAACTAAAGGAAAGATTCGACAAAGTAAATAGCTCGAGAGCATTTCAACTTCACAAAGAAATCTTCACCTTAAGGCAGGGAGTGATGTCTGTCTCAGGATACTATTCAAAGCTAAAAAACCTTTGGGATGAGTATGACTCTATTATACCTCCACCATCATGTTGTCCCAGGTCGAAAGAGTTTGCTAATCACCTGCAATATCAAAGATTATTGCAGTTTCTTATGGGCCTGAATGAGAGTTATAATCATATAAAGAGCCAAGTTCTTATGATGCAGCAAGTTCCTAATCTCAATAAAACATATGCACTGGTAAACCAAGAAGAGAGACAAAGAATTATAGCAGGTGGGAGCAAATCAGTACATGATAGTATTGAGTTTTCTGCAATGTTCACAGCAAGAAATGGAGAGAATAAAGGAGGAGGACATGAAGGAAATTACAAGCAGAGGAAGCCTTTTAATCCTAATGCCTTTTGTGACTTCTGCCACATGAAAGGACGTTATAGGTTGGACTGCTTTAAACTAATGAAATGCAATCACAGTGGGAAAATAGTACACTTAGAAGAGGGATGTTATCAGCTGATTGGGTATCCGGAGGATTTCAAGCCAAAGCAGAAAAAAGCTTATATAGTAACAAGTGGATTGGAAGGGCCAGAGCAGGTGTTTGGTGGAGCACAGTCTGGATCAAAGATGGTACATCAACAACACCAGCAGGAATTCATCACCCCCAGTCAGAGACAGCAGATCCTCAATATGCTGGATGAAAAGGATAAGACCAAAAATCATAGTGCAAATATGGCAGGTATAAGAACTGTTGAAGAATTACTGCAATGGATCATTGATTCGGGTGAAACTAATCATATGATAAATGACCCTAAATACTTACATAATGATTTAATGACAGAAGGGACAGGGAAGGTTCAACTGCCAACAAGAGATTCAGTCAAAATCTCACATGTTGGTGACTACAAGTTAGGAAGAGGTGATGTCCTCAGAAATGTCCTATGTGTTCCAGAATTCAAATTTAATTTGATGTCGGTATCGAATGTGACTAAAGAATTGAATTATAGTGCCAATTTCTTTCCATCATGTTGTGTGTTTCAGGACCTGTCATCTGGGAAGGTGAGGGGGATTGATAGTGAGAAGGATGGACTTTACATTCTATGCTTGGATGACAAAGATAAAGGAGGGATATTGAAAGCTGTATGAATGTTACTCAACAAACAGATGCAATGACATGGCACAAGAGGGCGTGTCATGTACCCATGACAGTCTTGTGGAAGATCTCTTACTTCAAGAATAATACTGATTTTGTTTTGAATAACTGTGATGTCTGTCCCTTAGCAAGGCAGACCAGGTCTCCATTTCCTGTTAGTGTTACTAGAGCAACAAAGTCTTTTCAATTGTTACACCTAGATGTTTGGGGACCATATAGAGTTGACACACACAATGGAATGAAGTATTTCTTGACCATTGTGGATGACTACTCTAAATGGACATGGATTTTTTTAATAAGACTGAAGTCTGATGTATGTACTGTGTTGAAGAACTTTCTGACTGAAATAAGTACATAATTTGAGTGTAAAGTTCAGGAAACTCACAGAGATAATGATCCGCTTCTTTGACTCGAATCCTGGACCTGATGTTCATGCTTCGACAATGAAAGAAGAACGACTGAATTTTTTAATCATAATTGTAGGGAGCTATTCCAAACACTTGGTATTGTACATGAAAGTTTTTATCCATATACACCACAATAAAATGGTGTAGTGGAGATAAAACATAGACATATCCTTGAAACAGCTAGAGCCATTAAAATACAAGGTAGTCTGCCAGATAGGTTCTCGGGTATGTGTGTGAAAGCTGTTGTCTATATTATCAATAGAATACCATCAACTGTTCTTAACAATAAATCTCCACACTACATGTTGTATAACAAGTCACCACAGCTTAGTCACTTGAGAGTCTTAGGCTGCTTGTGTTTTGCTACCATACTGTATACACATGATAAATTCAGCCCAAGAGCAATCAAGTGCATACTGTTGGGGTATGCACCAACACAGAAGGGATACAAGCTATATGACTTGGAGAATAGGTCTATCTTTATCAGCAGAGATGTGTTATTCAGGGAAGACATCTTTCCTTTTAAGAATGACAAACATGAAGAAATAGTTCATATAAAAGCACATGAACAATTTTGTTATGAGGAATTGGTAAATGTTCCTGCTACTAATATGACTCCAGTGAATCTTGAAGTCTCTGAAGGGGTAGAATCTGTTGATGTAGCTCAGGAGATACATGGAGCTGAGGACATGATCACTAACACCAGGAATGCATGTACAGAAGAAGCTGAGGACATGGAGAATGTACCTGATGCGCGATTTATGCACACACTAAACGCAAGCATGTGTCGTGACAAGTAATATAGTCTAGGAGATCAAGTTATCGTCCTAAGGGATTAGTGTCAAATTATCAAACTCTATTCTATGGTATCTATTTGGTAACCGATAATTGATGAGTTGTTTATAACTATAATTATAGATGCTAACTAAATTACTTTATTTTACTTCAGATATGGTGAAAATAGGGCTTCCAAATCTCCTCAACTATCCGCTCATCTTACTCGTTAATGCAATTAATTATGATTCTTCTTCTATTTTGAGACAGCAGGTTAACTAAGCCGTTTTATACTCCTGTTAAGGTAATATAAACACTCAACCCCAATATAGAACCCTTCTACCTTTCGGTAACAAGATTGATTATAAAGGATGATTAAGAGCAATAACCTATTAAACTACACAAGTATCGGGGATTTTTAGCATGAATTTTTAGCATTCTAAACACATCAAGTTAGATATTTCGCAAATTCACTTTAATCATGCTCAATAGAAGTAAGAATACCTAACTGTGCACGTTAATTTCAAAATCCTATGACATGTTTACTTGCTATTCTCCACTAATCATGAATACACATATAAGAGATCTTCAGGGCTTTTCAGGGTTGTAATGTAAGCTTAGGCATAGGTAGGTAAAAATAGGCTTTTAGGCTCAACTTACGTACCATAAGCTCTTTTTCTTTCAATCTTCCCTTTTCTTTTGATTTTCTTTTTCACTTCATACCTATCTTTCCCCTCTTTTGTTTTGAGAGAATGAAGTGTATTATGAATAGCAGACACCCCCAAACTTAGGTTTTTGCCTATTTATTAATATTATTATTATTATTATTATTATTTTCATTGGGGTGCATCAAAAATTATTCACTCTTTTTTTTCTCTTTTTCAACACTTTGTATTCCAATCTTAATTTTTTCACTTATGGCACAAATATGGAATTATAGGGTGTCAAAGAAAGGTCTTATTTTTAGGCTCAAAGGGGCTGACTGATCGGTGTATTTTATATACACTTTTTGAGTCATTTTTAGTTAGTATTTTACTCATTTTATTTATGTTTAGTATAGTATTAGGGTCATTTTCCTTTCTTTTTATGTCACAGCGGTCAGAAATGGAGAAATGGCGAAAAGGAGATGAAATGAGCATAAAAGAGATGGAATTGCACACTAAAAGGGCCAAGAAATAAAGTCTAAGAAGTTAAAATTAGAGAGAGATCGGGCCAAGTCCCGGACGAAAAAGGGCGGCAGCGGAATCTTCGAAAAACGTCATCGGCGCGACGCCAGCGAACAGCTGCGGCGCCAATATCTTGAAAGTCCGAAAGTTGTTGATCTTCAGCCGTATGGCTGATTCACGATTGTGGCGCTGGAATTATGAATCTTTGGGCGAATTGGATATGCTTCCGTGGAATCCTAAAGGATTACTTTTCCTTCCTAAAGGGATAACTTTTCCTACCTAAAGGGATAACTTTTCCTACCTTAAAACCCTTACCTAAAAGGATTCTAATAACTTTTCCTACCTACAAAATCCCTAACCCTTCACCTAAAGGATTCTTTGGCTATAAATACTCTACATCATTAGAAGAATTATTCATTCTCCATTCCACCATTCACCATTCTACATCCATCCTTCCACCAATCCATCTAGTAAATATTCCACAACACAACCTCGATGCTTGGCGAGACTCGTTCTTAAGTATTTTTCTTTTCTTTTCTTTTCTTTATTTCAGTTTTGTATGATGAACTTTGAATTAGTTCTTGTCATGTCAATGACTAGGAACTAATTCTCTTATAGGGCTTTCCATGTTAATTCTATAGAAACTTATGTTATGATTTAATGCGTATATCTATGGTTATTCTTTGAGAGATCTATCCAATAATTGTCTTTGAATGCTTGGTAATTAATTGACAACTAATTATCACTATATGATTTCTAATCGGACTCGAAAGGAGGGATTGTGAATATCTTTGTAAGTTGGGTAGACATTCTTGGATTGGGGATGAAAATACCTCAATTATTTATGTAAGCGTTAATGAGAGGCTTAACAACCCTAATTTTGCGCATAGTGCGTGACGGTTAACTAGGTTTTGCTCTTAATCCTCCTATAGAGTTATCCTTATCACCAAAGGTAGGTAAGGTGCGATCTTTGGGTTGAGTGTTTATATAACCTAACGGGAGTATAAAACGATTTCAGAAACTGCTTTCTCCGAAAGAAGAAGACCGTAGTTCGTTGCGGTAATAAATAACATAGCGGATAGTTGAAGAGACATGAAGCCCTATTCCCATCACAACCTAAATAAACCTATAGTTAAATTAGCTTTTATAATTACTAGTTATAAACCACAAACTCAAATATCAATCACCAAATAGATACCAAAAGATAGATAGTTGGTACTTGAACCCTAATCCTTGTGGACGATATTCGGTCTTACCAGGACTATATTACTTGTCACGATAACGTGCACTTGCGTTAAAGTGTGTGCATCTTTTCGCGCATCAAGTTTTTGGCGCCGTTGCCGGGGATTAGACATAGTTCAATATCAATTTTATCTATTTTTAATTTCTAATTTGGTTTTATTTCTGTTTTTATTTTTATTTGTTTTTTTTTGCTCCAAGAACAAGTTAGAAACTTGTTCTGCGAGCATCTTTTTATCACCTTTTTTTTGTTTGTCTTATTTTGCAGGTTAAATTCGAAAAAAATAAAAAAAATAAATATATATATATATATATATATATATATATATAATAAAATCAGGACACATGGACTACTACTATCAGAGACAGTGGGGTCATCAGCGACTTAACCTACGATGTCGGAGGAAGATCGAAATGAGTTCTGATGCGACATACTTATTTTCGCCAAGTGTCAGGCTCAGTTTATGGCTGAGACAAGAGAGTCCCTCAGAAAGTTGGAACTGCAAATAGGAGAACTCGCAGTCATTTTGAACATCGAAATGCAAGAAAAGCAATCTGCACCTGTGGGAGGTGGCAAGCAAATTGAGAGCTCAACCACACCCAACTATTGAGAATGGCGAGATAGTTGGTGTAGAGAAGGAAAAGATTGCAGATCAATTATTCACCTTCGATTCCTTGGAAAATCTTTTTCGCACTATTGCGTAAGAAACACCACCAGCTGTCAAGGTTGACCCCCAAACAGAAGTCCATACAATCAAGGCACCCCCGAGAGTTGAGAGATGTTGGAAATCTCATTGATCCCTACATTAGAGAGAGCCTAAAAGACAAGCATGTCTTATGTACTTGGGGGATAATCGTATATCTGAGGCCCTTGTTTGAAGCAATTGTTGTAGCTGAAGTGAGACCTGCAACAATAACTTTGCGGATTGCAAGCAGTTCACAGAAAGATCCAATGGGCACTCGTAAAGGTTAATTGCGTCCGGCTAAAAGACGTTAAAGACAGCGCTTGTTGGGAGGCAACCCAATGTTTTTTTTAATTATGTTATTTTAATTTCTCGCTTTAGTTTATTTTATTTTGCCTTGAAACTCTACCAGATTGGTTCTTGTTTTGTGTTGTGACGACAGTGGATCAAAGTCAAACCGAGGAAAAAGGAGCAAAACGCTGAAAAGGCGATCGCCGCCACTGCCGGAACTCAGTAGGCTACAAGATAGCAGCCGCCATACCGACTATCGTGCCGCGCGCCGAACTCAGAGAGCTATATTTCCGCAAATTCGCATTTTTCCTCCTGCACTCGCATGCATCATTGTGTTGTGTCGAGCAGTTGTCTTGTTTTTCTTTTTTTTTCTTTGAGTCTTGCACACATTGGGGACAATGTGTGATTTAAGTTTGGGGGGATGTTTTATTGTTTTTTTATTTGTGTCTTGTTATAAGTATGTTAAGTTTTTCTTGTTGTTTTTTGTGTATTTTTGAGTCACAATTTTTTTTTCTTTTGAGTCATAATTGCCTGTCAAAGATCATGTATGCTGTAGTTACTAGAAACACCTAGTGAAGTAAGGTGGAATAATGTAATGGAATTAGAAGCAACTATCTAAACACTTAGGTTAGATATGCCAAAAACTCACAAAATCTGTCTATGTGGAGTTTCTTGCTTGAATTGTGCATGCTAAATGATGAAAACCTATGTGTTATGATTGCTTGCTATTTGAGGCGAAATAGTTAGGATATGCATGTTAGAGAGATGACTCAGGCGTTTCTTTGTTAGCCAATTCTTACCACTCTTTTCTATCCCTGACTTTAAAAGTATCCCTAGTCATCCCCATTGAGCCTAAAAATTGAAACTTCTTCTTTGACACCCTATATTCCCACAAATTGTGCCATAAGTAAAAATGTGAAGTATTAGAATAAACTGTGTTAAAAAAAGAGACAAAAAGAGTGAACAAAAGTGATGCACCCCAATAAAAAAGTAATGAGAAATAGGCAAAAGCCTAAGTTTGGGGGTGCTTGTTATTATAATACACTTCACTCTCCCAAAACAAAAGAGGGAAAAGATAGAATTGAAGTGAAGGAAAGAATCAAAAGAAAAGGGAAGAATTGAAAAGCTAAAGAGCTTATGGTACACGAAATGAGCCTAAATGCCTATTTCTACCTACCTATACCTAAGCCAACATTACAACCCTTAAAGTCCTGAAGATCTCTTTTATGCATACCCAGGATTAGTGGAGAATAGCAAGTAAACATGCAATAGGATTTTTGAATTTTACAAGCATGATTCAGTATGTTGACTTCCATTAAGCATGATAAACATGAGTTTGCGAAATATCTAGCTTAGTGTGTTTAGTGTGCTAAAATTTCATGCTATATGTTCCTGCATATTATTCTGCTAACCTTCATGTTTTTCTAGATAACATCAATGCAGCTAAAGTGATCAATGTCAGTGAATCTTTTGTTTTTCCTTTTTCTTGAGTCTTTTATTTCCTTTTGCTAAAATTTCATGCTATATGTTCCTGCATATTATTCTGCTAACCTTCATGTTTTTCTAGATAACATCAATGCAGCTAAAGTGATCAATGTCAGTGAGTCTTTTGTTCCTGCATATTATTCTGCTAACCTTCATGTTTTTCTAGATAACATCAATGCAGCTAAAGTGATCAATGTCAGTGAGTCTTTTGTTTTTCCTTTTTCTTGAGTCCTTTTCAGAATCCTAAAGGGATTACTTTTCCTTCCTAAAGGGATAACTTTTCCTACCTAAAGGGATAACTTTTCCTACCTTAAAACCCTTACCTAAAAGGATTCTAATAACTTTTCCTACCTACAAAATCCCTAACCCTTCACCTAAATGATTCTTTGGCTATAAATACTCTACATCATTAGAAGAATTATTCATTCTCCATTCCACCATTCACCATTCTACATCCATCCTTCCACCAATCCATCTTGTAAATATTCCACAACACAACCCTTGGATGCTTGGCTTGGAGACTCGTTCTTAAGTATTTTTCTTTTTTTTTCTTTTCTTTATTTCAGTTTTGTATGATGAACTTTGAATTAGTTTTTGTCATGTCAATGACTAGGAACTAATTCTCTTATAGGGCTTTCCATGTTAATTCTCTAGAAACTTATGTTATGATTTAATGCATATGTCTATGGTTATTCTTCTTTGAGAGATCTATCCAATAATTGTGTTGAATGCTTGTTAATTAATTGACAACTAATTATCACTATATGATTTCTAATCAGACTCCGAAAGGAGGGAATTGTGAATATGATGTAAGTTGGGTAGACATTCTTGAATTGGGGATGAAAATACCTCAATTATTTATGTAGCGTTAATGAGAGGCTTAACAACCCTAATTTTGCGCATGGTGCGTGACGGTTAACTAGGTTTTTGCTCTTAATCCTCCTATAGAGTTATCCTTATCACCGAAAGGTAGGTAAGGTGCGATACTGGGGTTGAGTGTTTATATAACCCTAACGGGAGTATAAAACGATTTCGTAAACCTGCTTTCTCCGAAAGAAGAAGACCATAGTTCGTTGCAGTAATAAATAACATAAGCAGATAGTTGAAGAGACATGGAAGCCCTATTCCCATCACAACTGAAATAAACCTATAGTTAAATTAGCTTTTATAATTACTAGTTATAAACCACAAACTCAAATATCAATCATCAAATAGATACCAAAAGATAGATAGTTGGTACTTGAACCCTAATCCTTGTGGACGATATTCGGTCTTACCAGGACTATATTACTTGTCACGATAACGTGCACTTGCGTTAAAGTGTGTGCATCTTTTCGCGCATCACTGACTAGGGATATAATTTGAATGTCAGGGATAAACAAAAAAATGGTAAGAAAGGGCTAATAAAGAAATGTCTGAGTCATCTCCCTAACATGCATATCCTAACTATTTCGCCTCAAATAGCAAGCACGCAGACACATAGGTTTTCATTATTAACAATGCACAAATCAAGCAAGATACCCCAAATAGTTTGATTTCATGAATTTTTGGCATATCTAACCTAAGTGTTCAGATGGTTGCTTCTAATTCCATTATATTTTTCAACTTTTACTTCACTAGGCGTTTACAGTAACTACAACATGCATGATCTTAAAAAAAAATTATGACTAAAAAAAAAATACTCAAAAATACCAAAACAAATAAAAAAGACTCAAAAACAATAAAACACTCCTCCAAACTTAAATCACACATTGTCCCCAATGTGTGTGTCACGACCCGACCCCGGGCCCGCGACTGGTGCCCTACCTGAGCACCCCTTACAGGTATACATCAGAGAATAGCAGCGGAACATACACAACTCTTAAAATAAAAATCATATTTAGACAGTAGACATCAACTGGCTAGCCGATAAGGCCGCCTTTCGTAACATATACATAATACAAAATTAAAACAGTACATCTTTGTTCTTACAAACCCAATCCACCAATGTGACTATATACCTCTAAGAATAACAACTTTGGCGGGACAGGGCCCCGCCATACCCCTGAATGTACAACAACCGACAATACCAGGGATAAGCCTCCGAAATAAAGGAGCTTCTCAACAGCTGAACAGTGATCCTAAGAGTGAGGATCAAGAACTCAGACTCTACTGCGGCGTGAACGCAGCCAGCGAGGTCGATAACATGTACCAAATATGTGAAACGAAAGATCGTAATGAAATCATAAGTCTATAATAAAGCGGAGACATGTATGATAGCTCAATTAACGATAATCGTGCCTTACTAACAATGAGAGTAAATAAGACTATACTTACAACATAAAAATAGGAAGCTCGCGATCAAAGCGGGACCACCCGCGCATGTCATTAAGCAATCCTACTCCTGGGACTATTTCACCCGCAAGGGTCGTGTGGACCCGCATGAGGTATTCCTCGCATAGGCTGTATCCGCCCGCATAGGTCGTGTATACCCGCATGAGGTATTCCTCGCATATGACTGATCCGCCCCGCATAGGACTATTTCACCTGCATAAGCCCTTACGGACCCGCATGAGGTATTCCTCGCATCATGGGTAGCAAATCCACGGAATATGAAAATGCCACAAACCCGGGGAATGACACCGTAATGAATAACATACCACTAGCACAAACCGGCTATCACACATAACATAAGCACTACCGGCTTATCATACATAACATAAGCACTACCGGCTTATCATACCATATATAAGCAAGTTAAGAAAATCCCCTAACTTCTTATTAGTCTTATACATGTACACTCTCATTTTTAGTTTACTTAAGGCACTAACATGTCATTATAAAATTCCGGGAATTTAACCCAAAGTACTACGTACTTCTACTCTTTTAAAATGACTCTTTTTCATACAAAACTTCCAAGATACTAATAACCATAGTATCAAGTCATAACTACTCTTCAAGACAAGTCACAATACCTTTTAGAAATACAATTATAGGCTTTCTAAATCAAGTGACTTCTTTCTTTTAAAACTTTAAGCAATTGATGCCTTTAAATCAATTTGCCTTTCATTATTTCAAGTCATTTATCATACTTAAATTACTTAGAGTAAATCACTCTTTTTAACCTTCCATAAAGCTATTATAACCAGCTTCCCATAAAGCCGTTATACTAGCTTTATACCTTAGAAACTTACATTCTTCTTTATAACCAAGAGGCTTAAACTTTCCAACAAAACAAGTATCAAAAATACTTTCAACATACTTAAAGTCTCTTAACTTTTGAAAACCAAGATATCCTTAATATTTAAACAAGTGAGTTAATTCCCTAACTCAACCAACTTGGACATTCTTAAAATAAGCCAATGATATCAAATGGACTAGATTGTCAAAATCTTGTACGTCTACCGTACTATACATTTACAACTTATTCATGCTAAGAGATAAGAAAGTTCCACATACCTCTTCGATTTAATCCACTTGCTAAGTCCAATACGCCGTACGTAGTATGTCAACCTAAAATGACCATAGTACGTCTATTAACTTCTTACTTCAAACGTAGAATATTCCAAGTGCAAAGTCACTAAATTCTACGGAAAATCGGACAACACTTCCTTTGTTTCTACATACTTTGCCACCTTTTTCAAGGCCGAATTCAATAACCAAACACGCCACATTTAAGTCTCAACAAAGTAGTTAACAATAGGGGATTACACGCTTAATCAAGACGTGTAAAATTTTGCCCCACAATAAATATCAAACTAGTCCAACATATAATGTCTATTCGGCAAAAATAGGGACAACAATACAAATTCGTTTCCAATCCCTTCTCAATCCAAGTGGTTTAATATAACATGTTATCTAGCCACAATTGATTATAACTACTACAATCCTCAAGTAGGTAAACATGCGACGATTCTAATTATCGATCAAATTGTATTTCAATTTCAAATGGCTTAACATGTCATTTTCGGATTTGAGCTTCCAAATTTCCATAACACTTATCAATCTTCATAACACATATCACATGATCATTTCTAACTTATAAAAACATGGAATCTTCAATTACAAAAGTAAGACGAAGATTATACCTCATTTAGCCCAAATATGATTCAAGATTACAAGTCGATCCTTAGCAACTTTAGCTCCTCCTTTCGACGTTCCAATCCACTCCAAGCAACCCTTAGAAGCTTATGAAGAACTCCCCTTCAAGTTCCAACTTCAAAGTTGAATAACTCTTTAGGTTTTCGCCTTGCGACTAATACGAAAACACCATTTTTCCGGGATCTTTCTATTGAGATACACTTACAATACCCTTAGGTACCTTGGTTTAAAGTATGGAGCTTATTGAATCACAAACGAAAATTTTTCTTGTTCAATGCTTCACAAAGCCGAGAGCTCACCTCTCTTGTTCTTCAATTTTCTAATTTTTCTCTAAGTGTTCAAGACTTGTCTTGCACAAGGGATGACTATATAACCAAATGGAGGGTTAAGATTAGAACACTTGTGAGGTTTGGATGAGTTTCATTTAAATATCAAGCTATGTGGGCTCATTGACTTGGTCAATGTTGTCAAGCTCTTAGCCTAGCAAGACTTTCATCAAAATTATGGTCAAATGACCATTCTACCCATGCACAAATTCGACCAAGACCACTAAGGGGGCGGCCCTCCCGTTCGTCGCAATATTTCGTTTTCCGACAATTCCGATAAATTTTTACTCGTCTCGAATCTTAACATTTTTTAGTTCTTACGTACGTTCTTATAAACATATCCCGGAATTCCGGGGTGTAACAGTGTGCAAGACTCAAAAATAAAAGAAAAAGAAAAACGGGACAACTTACAGCTTGGTTTAAAGTGGTGGTGGCGGATAATGCATGTCAGATAACGTCAGAAATCCCGTCAGGGTGGAAGAGGGAAATCGTTTCTAGGGCTCTTTTATTTTTCAGATTTTTCGTTGCGGCGCGCGCCGTGGCGCCCAGCCAAACTTCGCGACCTCCAACGCCAGCGGTGGCTCGATTTAGCGCCACGGCGCCTAACTTCGAGATCTTACGGACTTTTGGCGCCGCGGCCTGCAGCGGCGACTTTCTGCGCCATACGCGCCAGCGCCACGGCCTCTGGCCGTGCGCCGATTTCTCTTCACGTTTTCATTCTTAAATTTTTGGTCCTGTACCTGTCATCACAACATGCAAACAATACCTCCCGTGAGACTGTTCTAATTAAAACTAAATTGCATAAAATAAAATAACATTGGGTTGCCTCCCAAGTAGCGCTGCCTTTAACGTCTTTTAGCCGGACGCAAGTTTCTTATCAAGAGGCATATGGTAAATTAACCCCACATCCTATCCATTTCATCAACATTTTTCGCTTCCGCATTCTGTTTTTCTTTTTCCCCTTTTACTCAAGAGGAGGTTTAGCGTTGCTCACCTGTTCTGGCGGACTTATTTCCCTTGCTTTGGCTTGTGCTGGCTCAACCGATGTGCTGAAAGTGCTTAATGCAAAACACTTGCTTATGAATGGGGTTCAACGATGTGTTTAAATACTTTGAACACCATCTCTTCATTCTCTACTCTGAGTGTCAGCTCGCCCTTATCCACATCAATCGGGGCTCTCCCATTTCCCAAGAATGGTCTTCCCAATATGATGGGGATCTCATCACCTTCCTCCATATCAAGGATGAGGAAGTCCACAGGAAAGAAGAATTTTCCCAACTTAACTAAGACATCTTCAATCGTTCCCCTGGGATGCACCATTGTCATATCTGCCAACTGCAAGCTCACAGTGGTTGGTTTGGACTCACCCAACCCCAACCTCTTGAAAATGGACAAGGGCATAAGATTTATGCTAGCCCCCAAATCACAAAGGGCCCTATTACATGTCACCCTGCCAACTGTGCAAGGCAATGTGAAGCTCCCTGGATCGTTGAGTTTGGGGGGTAATTTCTTTTGCAAGATGGTACTGCATTCCTCTGTCAATGCCACTGTTTCATACTCAGCCAGCTTCTTCTCCTTCTCAAGAATTTCCTTCATAAATTTAAAATAAGTAGGCATTTGCTCCAATGCCTCAATGAATGAAATGTTAATGTGTAGCTTTCTGAATACCTCCAAGAACTTGGAGAATTGCTTATCAACCACTTTCCTTTGCAACCTCTGCGGGTAAGGAATCCTCTCAATGTATTCCCTCACTGGGACTGTTGGAACTTTCTCTAACATAGGGCGGTCTTCAGTAACCCTCTCCTTCTCTGCATCTACTCTTTGTTCTACCACATGCTGGGGTGTAGGTTGTTCTAGTTTCTTTCCATTTCTCAGCTGCACCACTTGGCACTGTTCTCTAGGGTTCATCTCTGTATTACTAGGCAAAGTGCCCTGTGGCCTGTTGTTTGTCATCTTTGCCAGTTATCCCACCTGCGTCTCCAAATTCCTGATAGAGGATCTTGTCTCTACCATGAACTGGGTCTGTGAGTTGGTGAGTGTCAACAGGGCTGCTCTCAACTCATCTGGCTTTTCTTGTTGAGCAGGTGTACTGAATTGTTGTGAAGATGAGGGCTGAGTGAATGGTTGCTGATTTTGATATTGGCCTCGAAACCGGTTCTGCTGCCCTTGGTCACCCCTCCATGAAAATTTAGGGTGATTCCTCCACCCTAGATTGTAGGTATTTGAATAGGGGTTGTTCTGGGGTCTTTGGTAATTCCCCAATGCTTGGCATTCTGCTTGCTTAATAGAGATGTTGTTGGGGTCTGCTGATGGGAACCTATCAAAGGTATGAGGATCTCCACACATCTCACAACTCAACGACATTTGAACTGCATTCACCGACCGCGTGTTACATTGCGGTTGTTTAGTCGAAGAGAGCATTTAACGTTGTGATGACATCAATCTCATGAACTCCTATTTCTCTTCTTCCACTCACCCCTCTGTCATCTGTTACATGATTATTGGTGGCCATATCTTCTAGCAAATCATGGGCTTCATGTGCTGTCTTCCTCATGAAAGTTCCACCTGCAGCTGCGTCAATGATAGTTCTTGTGGTCCCACTTAGCCCATTGTAGAAAATATGGACCAACTTCCACATCTCAATGCTATGATGTGGACACTTCCTCTGTAAATCTTTAAATCTCTACCAAGCCTCATAGAGTGACTCTCCATCAGCCTGATAAAAATTGTTCAACTCCCCTATCAACTTAGCGGCTTTGGACGGTGGAAAGAACCTTGCTAAGAACTTCTGTGCCAACTCCTGCCATGTGAATATAGAATCTGTAGGCAGAGAATTCAACCAAACTTTTGCTCTATCCCTGAGTGAGAAGGGAAAGAGCCTCAATCGGATGTCGTCGTCAGTAACGCCATTGTACTTGAAAGTTGCACACAATTCCAAGAAGTTCGCTATGTGCATATGAGGATCTTCCGATGGCAACCCTCCGAATTGAACAGTATTCTGCACCATACTCAGGATTGCAGGTTTGATTTCACAATTATTTTCTCCTATTACCGGGAGCCTGATGCAATTTTATGCTCTATTCACCCTTGGCAGCACATAATCTCCCAAGCTTCTCTCAGCTTGGACCTGGACCCTTTCTTCCACATCTATTGGTAACCTCCGGGGCATCCTTTGATTAGGTTGATGATCACCTAACCCTTCGTTCATCTCATTGTTGTTCTGCAAGCCCCCCATTGCTATTAAGGCCAAAATTAAATGCTTCTCTTGTTCTGCTTGCAAGTCTTTTCAATCTCCGGGTTGAAGGGAACAAGTGTATCTGCTCCTCTTCTCCTTCGCCTAAACTAGATGCTTGCAACAGATCAAAATCAACAAACGGATCACGGCGCACGGTTTCACGAATAAAAGAGAAAAATATAGTAATAAATAAAAA
Source organism: Przewalskia tangutica (assembly GCA_029844215.1). NCBI lineage: Eukaryota > Viridiplantae > Streptophyta > Magnoliopsida > Solanales > Solanaceae > Przewalskia > Przewalskia tangutica. The sequence goes on from CM056720.1 coordinate 5,890,406, forward strand.
CAAAAATAAAAACCAAATTAGAAATTAGGAATAGATAGAATGATATTGAACTACGCCAATCCCCGGCAACGGCGCCAAAATCTTGATGTGCGATTTATGCACACACTAAACGCAAGTGCATGTGTCGTGACAAGTAATATAGTCTAGAAGACCGAGTTATCGTCCTCAGGGATTAGTGTCCAATTATCAAACTCTATTCTATGGTATCTATTTGGTAGCGGATAATTGATGAATTGTTTATAACTATAATTATAGATGCTAACTAAATTACTTTATTTTACATCAGATATGGTGGAAATAGGGCTTCCAAATCTCCTCAACTATCCGCTCATCTTACTTGTTAATGCAATTAATTATGGGTCTTCTTCTATTTTGAGACAGCATGTTAACTAAGCCGTTTTATACTCCTGTTAAGGTAATATAAACACTCAACCCCAATATAGAACCCTTCTACCTTTTGGTGACAAGATTGACTATAAAGGAGGATTAAGAGCAATAACCTATTAAGCTACACAAGTATCGGGGTACTTTCGTCCACGATTTAACATATGTTTATTCAACTATATCATATTCACAATCTCCCATTTCGGCTTTCGATTAGAAATCATATAGACTATGATAATTAGTGATCAATTAATTACCAAGCAATCAAGACAAATATTGAATAAATCTCAACAATGATAAGAAGAAATCAAAACATGCATTAATTCATAAGAATGAGTTTCAAGTGATTCGATATGGAAAACCCTAAATTAAGTTAGTTCCTAGTCATAGACATGTCAAGAACTAAACTAATATCCAACATAAACTACAAATAAATAAAACAAAGAACAAAGAAATTACACAAAAGTAGTCTCCAATCTTGATCTCCAAGTTTGTGATGAATTGGCAAAAGTGGGAACCCCCATTCTGACCTAGAAATGTCCTTTTTATAGCCTAAAAACGTTCCCAAACTTTTCCTTCTTGGCCTTGGCCCATTCCCATTCGGATTTGGCAGAATTCCCGTCTCGGCACTGCGGCCCTGCAACTGGCGCCGCGGCGCCAAAACTCCTGTGGCTCTCTGTACTTTGGGCGCCGTGGCGCTCTGATGCTGCTGGTTGGAGGCGCCGTGGCTCCGCCCTGTTTCTCGCCCGGGTTTCCAACTTTCTAGCTTTTTGAGCTCTGGAACCTCTGTTTCTGCCCTCTTTTCGCTCTTTTTCACCAATGTGCCACTTTAAACCATTATGACTCAAAAGAAAGAAAATCTATCCTAAGACGACACATATTTGTACAAAAATGGGCAAAAGACTAACTAAAAATAACTCAAATAGTGTATATAAAATACACCGATCAGTACCACAGACAGCAGGACCTGCAACCAGAAAATTAGGAAGAAATAGTAAGCCCCCTATATGGCACAAGGATTATATCACTAACAAAGGATCCTCCAGTTGTTTATATTCAATTTCATAAAACATCACATATGCAGGGCTCACTTCTACCTATCAATAATTTGTTGCAAAGGTATCCATAGATACAAAACCTTCAGGGTACTCAGATGCAACCAAGGACCCTAGATGGGTTAAAGCTATGAAGTCTGAGATAAAGGCATTGGAAGACAATGGTACCTGGGAATTGGTCAAGATGCCTGATGGGAAGAAAGCAATTAGTTGTAGATGGGTCTATAAAATCAAGTACAAGGCATCAGGAGAGGTCGGGAGGTTCAAGGCAAGCCTTGTAGCAAAAGGGATATAACCAAAAAGAGGGGATCGACTATGAGGAAATCTTTTTTCGAGTGGTCAAAATGGCTACAGTCATAGAAGTGGTGTCCATTGCAGCAGTGAAGAACTGGGTGATACATCAAATGGATGTATACAATGCCTTCCTTCAAGGTGACCTATCAGAAGAAGTGTTTATGACAATTCCAGATGGTTTCAACACCAAGTGCAGACAAACACATGTTTGTAGGTTGCTCAAATTTTTGCATGGTTTGAAACAATTATCTAGGCAATGGATCATCAAGTTGTCTACAACATTATTATCATCAGAGTTCACACAGAGTCATAGGGATTATTCCCATTTCACTAAGCAGCAGGAGGAGAAGATTGTGGTGGTCTTAGTCTATGTGGATGATTTGCTGCTAACTGGTAATGATGCAGTTTTTATACAGTCTACAAATGAGTCATTGCAGTCAACTTTCAAGATTAAAGATCTAGGGGAGTTAAAATACTTTCTTGGAATTGAATTTGCAAGAAGCTCACAAGGTATATTGATGCACCAAAGAAAATATGCACTGGAGCTTATTTCGGATACGGGATTGGCAGGAGCAAAGCCCACTTCTTCTCCCATGGAGCCTAATCTGAAACTCACCACCATCGAACTGGATAAACATATAACTGAGAAATCTGAGACACCACCTAAGTCAGATGACCTATTGAGTGATCCAGGCACATACAGGAGATTAATTAGAAGGTTGCTGTATCTGACTACTACGAGACCAGATATTACATTCGCAGTGAATTCACTTAGTCAGTATATGCAAGCACCAAAGGTCTCACATATGCAGACAGGCCTCAGGCTCGTTAGGTATGTCAAACTGGTGTCACCAGGGATGAGCATTCTTATGTCCAGTTTCCCCGAATGTATTCCTCAACTCAAGTTGTACTGCGATGCAGATTGGGAAGGATGTGTCAATACCAGGTGATCAGTCACTGGATACATATCAATGTATGGTGCTTCACCTCTATCATGGAAATCAAAGAAACAAGATACGATTTCCAGAAGTTCAGCAGAAGCGGAATATAGGGCCATGACTTCTGCCGTAGCTGAAGTAGTGTGGTTGGTTGGATTGTTTCAAGAACTGGGAGTTGAGATATCTTAACCTGTGATTATTTTTACAGACAGCAAATCTGTAATGCAGATTGCTGGTAACTCAGTATTCCACGAAAGAACTAAACACATCGACATCGATTGCCACTTTATTAGAGAAAGAATACGTGATGGGCTGATCAACACACATTTTATTTCTTCAAAGGAGCAACCAACAGATACCTTGACAAAAGCATTGAGTTGACTGCAGCATAATCATTTAGTATCCAAGATAGGATTGAAGAACATTTTCATACATCCTAGCTTGTGGGGGAAGTAGAAATATAGATATTCATTGATGTATACTGATATTTTAGTATTAACTATAGTTAGAAGGCTATAATTAATTATAGTTAGATATGGTTAGAATATTAGATATTTTGTATATATGATACACTACACTGTAATCTCATCAATTAATCAATACAATTTTTCTCTTCCTTCTACAACCGACTATCTCTTTCTCGTTCATTCTTCTTTCTTCTTCTTCACGCAGACTTTACTCTTCTTCCTTCTTGCTCTCAGATCTTCATCTTCCATCTTCTCTCTTTCACTTCTTCCGCATCATGTAGAATCTAACACATAGTATTGATACGGAATTAACTTTTACTTATTTGGTCGCCTACTAATTCCACAGTTAGTGATCAATTAGGCTTTGTTAGTAGCACATCATTAGAAATCGATTACATATCAACGAATTAGCACGCATGGCGTAGCTCAGTTGGTTTCAGGGTGGTAGGTTGCCCCCAAATAGGCAGGTTCGAGCTCTGACAGCCGCAGTGTGGGAATTTCATTCCTCCTTTGTGGGGGATGACTCCTTGTGGGCACCAAACATTGTGTCTCCCACCTAGTAGGCCACAGAGATTTATCTCCTCCACCAATCTCTGTCGGGCCGGAGGATGAAGCCCTGTGGGCGAAGAATTTCTCCTTTTGCCCCCAAATATCAACGAACTCTATTTACTTCCTCGTGAAGATGGAGAAGAACATCTGATTGATAGATTTGAAAAAAAGAGAGAAGAAAGCATCATATAGTGATGATTGCATGAAGAATGAAAAATTATTCTCTCCCCCACACACACACTATATTATGAAAATATTTGTATTTATTATTAGTCGAGCCTAAACGTTTATTAGTATTATATAATCTTGTTTATTCTATGTAATTCAACATGAAAAATTAGACGTCTTTAAGTTGAGTTTTCGTGCAATTCAAGATAGGATGTTATATGTAAACTCCTTCGTCTTGAATTTTTTTCCCACATTTGGACCATTGGCCAATATGACTCAAATTCCAATGTTTTTTTTTTTTTAAAATGGAATAATTTTTGGTGCGTTAAGATTGAGACGTTATTATAATTTTTGTTGTTGCTTTATGGTATGCTGACATCCACTGCATGTAGACAGTTAAAGTAGTGTTCATTTATTGACAAATTAAATGATGTATCAATCATAGAACTCAGAAAACAGTATTTATCCACTGATGTAAAAAATCCATAATATTAAGTTGATTACTATTGGTTTTTATAACTACCAGTACTCAAGGAGAGATATCAACTCTGAAAGAAAATCTAATTTCGTCCTAAATTTACCTGTTCCTTGCCCCAGCTTTACACTATTACAAAGTTCAGAACTTTACAAGGACAAAAACAAAACAAAATAGAAAAAATAAAAAGGAAAAACGCCAAATTTGTTACTGTACTATTCGATATTCAATAATTTTGTCCTCCATTAAACTTTTGCTCTGAGCTATTATGTAAAAGTTATATTTTTGGTGGTGACTCCTAAAGAAACTAAAACTTGGAGACTAATTTTGCATGTAATGAAAAGTTTAGGGTAGATTTGAAGGTTTTTTTCTCAAAGAATTAGACATGTGGATCCACCCATTTCGTACTAGAACTTCGTTAATTACAGCTAAATTTTTTGGAAGAATCGAAAATGAGAAAAATAAATTTAACAAACAAAGGGTGCAAGCTGATGGCATGGATGTACCTTTATTATTTTGCAATATCTATCCATTTTTAACTTTTGCTTTATAACTTCTTTTTTACTTTCAATTTTTCAGTCCTACTTTAATGTAAGATTGATAACAAACTTTTGAGGGCAAAGGTAAGTCCTACTCTATTTACAAGATTAAATTACAAACTTCCTTTTTACTTGATTGATCGGGAAAGAGAGCTTTGGTGTAATAGTAAAATTATTTTATGATTTGTATCATGAATTTGAATCGTAAAATTAACTATTCATGTTTATATTATGGTAGACTGTCTACTTAATATATCTCCTTAAGGTACGCCCCCTACTTCGAATCATGAGTAAACGCGAGATCCTTCTTGCCCTGTATTGAATTGTCCCGCATCAGTAGGTGAGAGACAATTTATATTCTTAGGTCTTAACAATCCTTAACTTTTAATCTAACTTTTGAGGTTAAGTTAGACTCAATGTCCATTTTAATATTAGATCTTTGGTACACCTCTCATGCAATACGTTATCAAAAAAGAAACTCTACGTGCTTGTCAATTACAAACAGAATCAGGTCAGCACGTGAGAGATCGTGTAGAAAATATATAATTAAGTAAATTAAAATGTGTTATTTATAACATCTTAAGCTTTTAGATGAGATGGTTACATTTTAACATGATATCAGAGCAATTCTTTGTTTATCATAGTATATGAGCCAGACCTATCCAAATTTTGTTTCACCCGGTATTTAGCCCCCATATTATCTTGTTCGCGCTTCAATTGACATGGGGTATGAGGGTGTTGAACTATCCGCATTGGTAGGTGGGAGGCAATTTATCTCCTCGTATAGTCTTGAATAATTCTCACCCCTTAAATTAACTTTTGATATTGAATTAGGCTCGTAATCACACTAGTGTCCTTTTTTATTTACTTGATTGATTATTAATTTTTTTCTTGATTAATTTAATCAATAACAATTGGAATTACTTTTTTCCGTGACTATTATCTAATTATCACGAACCAAAATTTTATACACTGACATTGAAATTTTCACACTCAATGAAATTTTATTTTTAATAGCATGTTAATCGCTGATATACATCGATACCAAGTGATGCTTGTTATAGAAATTTATCAATAAATGATTTGATTGTGTAAATATTTTTTTACATTATTAGTACAACTTAAACTCAATCAGTATCATTTAGTCAAAACCAAGTATGCATGCGTTGGATTACATTCGTATTAATTATTTAGATAATAATATGTCTAATTAGTAAACCTTCTCTAGGATCATGATAAAGCCTTTACTAGTATCAAACACACAGGTAGAGGACAATCAGAAGAATTCTTTTGCAAAATAAAATAGTACAAATTTCCACTGTAAAATTCTATTTATAGTCCATATAAGGGAAAAGAAGACAAAATTACAAAATTTGGGAGACAAAATAACAGAAAAATTCCAAGTGTACCAAAATTGATCTAATAATTATTGGGAGGATAATATAATTATTGAAAGTGAATGTCGTTATAAACTTGATACTATATAGTAAGACAAATTAAATAATTGGAGATAAATCACTCTTTTTGTATAGTTTATCTTTTTGTAAAATAAAATCAGAGAATAGACTTTAAAAGTGAGACAAAAATAAGTGAAAATTTTCCAAGAGTACGAAAATTGATCTAATAATTATTGGGATGATCATATAATTATTAAAAGTGAATGTCGTTATGAAACTTTGGTTGACGAAGGAACGTGCATTCTTCTTTTCAGTGCGCATAGGGTAAACTCTAAATTTGTATGATAGCGCAAAATCGTCGATTAGGTGCACTTAATGACGTGTGTCGTTATGAAACTTGATCTTATATATGTCGGATAAATTAAATAATTGGACAAAAAACCCTCTTTTTGTATAGTTTCTCTTTTAAAATAATCAGAAAAGAGATTTTAAAAAGTGATATTATAAGATTTAATAAAGACAACCAACAATTGAGGCAAAAAAGGGACTTGCTAAAGATCTACTAACAAATCCCATCCCACCATATCACATCTTTAACAAAACATGGATAAAGAAAAAAACCCCACAATTCCCCAAATGAATCAATTGTGTCATTACTATTTATAGAAACTTTTTATTTTGCACTCCAAGGCTCCATTAAGTAAATTTTTTCTTATTTATTTTTCGAGTTAAAGTTCAATATACTGATAACAGGGGTAAATGTTGACGCCGTTTACAATTTTTTTTTACGTATGTCATTGATTGACGGTGCATAAAAAAATATACCATAAAGTCACTTACGAGATACGTCGGTAATAATCTATATAAATATTAATTAGTACCTTAAGAAAATGGAAAACATCTTCTACAACATGCCAAAATATTTACACTATCTGTGTAACCTTCTTGTTTAACCCCTTTTCTTACGAGTTAAACTTTTATATACGTCAAGATAAATATTTACGTATACTATCAGGTTATTGTGAGTAGTAATGTATAGAATGGGAAAATAACAACAATAACTATTTGTTAGAAATCTGGAAATGATAAAATATGAGGGCTTGCTGAGTCGACCAAATTCTTGATCTATCCTTGAGATAATATTGTCCTGTATATCCTTTCAACGGTTGTAATGACAACTTATCTCCCAAAATAAAACATCAATGAAACAAATGAGCAAAGGGAACTCAAGTGTTTGCTTTGGAAGAAAGATCTTTGAGTGTAAGATGTCAAGTGTTTTTCCAAATGAGCCTTGTGTCTCATTTTATAGTGTGTAGATGATGACCCTCCAAGTGACTAAGTAATGGTCATGAATGTCATGTTAATGCCTTGAATTTGGAGTTACAATTGATCAGTAATGGTGAATTCATGAAACAAAATAATGGAGAGTAAATACTCAAAGTCGGCCCAAGAATCGATTTTAATTCACCTCCAACGGATTGAAAGCGATCGAGGAAGCGACCGCCGATTCGATAACTCACCGAACTGGAACGTCAATTAAGTCGCGCCGCCGGGAGGCATCGCGCCTTCAATTCGGTGAGTTCCGGAATTGAAATGTCAATTAGAGTTGCGGCCCTTCAGAGGAGGAGCCGCGACCCTTCAAGCGTCGCAACCCTTACTTGGAGGAGCTGCGACCCTTCTCGATTTCGTGGTGATTTCTGATTCATTTCATCTTTACATATTATACACTTCTTCCTTCATTTACCAACGTGAAATCATTCGTCATTTGGCCAATAACCGTCTATTACTTATGTCTCAAACAATTCGTATACGTACCAATATCTCTTCCACTAAGAAAATTTTGATCCTTGGCACTACGTGTGCACGTGTATGAAAATAAGGTTTTCTACGTACGGGCTCAATTATTCGATTCATAATTAATAGAATTTACTTTATTTCACGTTTAATAAATATTTCCAACAGTTATTTAAAGAATATCTACATGTAAGTCTTCTTAAACATATGTACTTGAAATATTAAAAATAAGATATGTTACATATTACAATAGATACAGATAATCTAAAAAAAAGGGTCAGACCGGTGCACTAAGCTCCTGTTATGCGCGGAGTTCGGGGAAGAACCGGACCACAAATATTTATTGTACGCAATTTTACCTCACATTTCTGCAAGATGCTATTTACACGGCTTGAAGATACAGATAAGCTAATTGTATAGAAATAGTTTATTACTTAAACTTATTTCATTTTCAAGATCCTTAAATCATGCTTAGATATTCATCATTAAAATAGTGATGGGCCTCACTAGACCTCAACAAGTAGCAAATTATAGTTAGTGATTTTGGGATATCTTCTTTAAAAACATTATCATTAATCAAAATCACTGTTAAATGGAAGTTAACATCAGTCACAAACTTTTTAGATAGTCAAAAAAGTTCGTTATATTAACTGTCAACGAATCAAATTGAAAAAGCCATTCAATCTAAATTAAATCATTGTTACTTCATTAGGCACTCAACAATTCAAATCAAACCCATTATTGCGCATGAAATCAAAAGATTCTACTAATTATTATTCACAAGTCACAACATGAGCAAAAATCCATAAAGTATACTATTACCACCCTTGAACTTTTGTTAAAAAAATAGTTTAGTACTCAAAATATATATATATATATATATATATATATATATATATATATATATATATAATTTCAATTTCATACACATGTGAAAAGCACTGAAAATTTTAAAGTTGAATCCTTCAAATTTAAATAGATATATGGTTAAATTCAACCCAGTGGAAGTGCCATGATTTTATTAAGGAAATTTAAAATATCAGGATAATACCAGCACTAACGCACTGGATTTTATCAGAACTCCGAAGTTAAACGTGTTTGAACGAGAATAGTACTAGGATGAGTGACCTCTTGGAAGTATTCGTGTTGATCCCTCCTTTATATATGTTGCGATTACACTAGATATATTGTTGTTTGTTAGATTTAAATATAAAAGTGTGTAAACACATGAAAGAATTAAGGGGATTCAACATATATAACATAAACATATAAAAAAATTGACCTTATTTATATAATATAATTTCTTTACGAATGGATTTGGGATGAATCCTTACGCCCGTTGGATGGTTCAACCCATGGATTCTATTAATAATGAAGTGTGTAACCATCAAACTACAGTAACCAAAATCTACAATTTATACATAAATTGTACAAAAAGTAAGTCATGCTCAAATTTGACTTTAAGCTCTCTTATTACTAAACAATAATTAGTTTTAGGAATAAGTCAAGTTCAATATTATTATTATTATTATTCAGAACTCAAATTCACTCAATTGTCACATTTACTTTTCTGAATTGTGTTATCTTGAATAACAGTACTAGCTAGTAGTGTTCATCGGATCATCTCGGGCGTTTACGGATTCTATTCTTCTGGATGTGCTCTACATTCATCAAGCTCGTAAACTCGCAATTGACTCCAAAATAATTGTTATTGCTTCAATGAAAATAAAGTAGAATTCGTTATTTATTGACGGATTTTTTGGGATTTTACTTTTTTAGAATTGGAAAAAAAATATTGAAATGACTGTTCCAAATTTCACCTATACCTTTCTTTGAGATTGAAACTAAAAATTCTATTTTTTCTATGAAATATTTATTATTCGTTGATAGATCTAAAGGTTATGACGTACCAAGCTAAAATCAGAATTTTGTCACTAAAATGAGATGGGATAGTAGAATCCAATATCTTTTGTATGGTTACATCCTTTCTGAAATATGATGGGAAAGTACATTGGGATTTTCTTTTTCAAATTTGTAATGAAAAATGTGTGGAGTACAAGAGTCCAAAGCTAACAAACTTTTACAGATAGAAACTTTTGGACACTGGTAACTGATATCTGCATGACATTAATTTCTCCATATGTTTTACTATAGTTATGGGGAGTGCATTAAAATCTAACTTGCTGGATAAGGCTGTGTTTGGTACGAAAGAAAATACCCCTCCTTCCCGGCCTCTCCTACAACGTCCATTTCGTCAAGGGACGGAGCAGGCACACAAACTACTCTATTTGAGTGTGAATTGAGAAAGAGTAGCCGCTAAAAGGTATTGGTAAACAAGTAATAGAGGATCTGACATAGATTGAAAAGAGGGAAAGCTAAGCTAGCTAACGAAGGGGTTGGGATTCACCTCGCCCTAGTACACCAGTCGCGAAGAAAGATTTTATGATTTTCACCTTTCTGCCAAATCAGAACGAGATCCAATCGGGTCTATCATAATGTTCTTATTTTACATCGCTATAACATTCTCAAGTTAGAGTGTGAATATCTCTATACTAAGTAGCACTCGAGAAACAACATGCCAAGCAGATCTTTACCAATGTCATATGGTATATGTTCTTTTGAAAAATAAGTCATTTTCTGGATCATAAGGAGAAAAATAATCCACATTTCTATCGATGTGGGAATTTAATAATCCCTAACAGACGCACGCCGACCATATATATGAAGCGTGGATAATATAATTAGATGAGGCCCCACTATCAAATAAATCGTGTTTGGATGGGCCTTACTATGAATACCATGATGAAAATGATTTTTGGGCCTAACTCAACCCCGAAATCTAACTTAATTTTTTTATTTTGCCCTTAATGGATGATTTATCACCACATAAATTTATATGGCTTATTTTAGTTCATAAGTTTCAAAAGCCTTTATTTTTCTCTTATCATTCCAATCAACACCTTCATATAAATTGGATGGGTGGATTACGTAAACTAAACCATTGTTTGGCACATTTAACCTTTTTTCTAGTCACGATACTTTCTACTCGTTTTGATATCCGACTAATTCAAATTCGAACTGAAAATTTGCACTTTAGAAGGTAAAGCACTTAGTCAATACTATAAAAATAAAAATAAGTGGCGAACAAATTTTGTAGCTAAATATCAAAATTTATTGCTTTTTACTGTCATTACTTTTCTTACTTCAATATTTCATCACAGTTTTCTTTTACTCTTGCAAATTTTTTTCCAAATATCTACTTAAAAGATGACTTTCTTGAGCCAAGGATCGTCTATTGGAAACAACCTATCTACTCCACAAAGTTAGGGGTAAGGTCTGCGTACAATTCCTGACCCTATTTATGGACTATATTTAAGTATGTTGTTGTTGTAATCTTATTTGTTGAAATAGGAATAGGAATAAAATTTGTATATAGCATTCTACATAGAGAAAGATTGGGATGTAGTGTCTATAAATAAGACTCAATATAATAATGTAGATATTCTTAAGTATTGAAGTTGTCCAATCCGTCAGGTGTTGTTATTTCGCAACACAAGTATGTCTTAGATATTCTTGAGGAGACAGGATTGACGGGATATAGACCCATTGACACTCTGATGGATCTGAATGCTAAACTCCTACCAGGACAGGGGGAGCCACTCAGTGATCCTGAAAGATATAGGCTGCTGGTTGGAAAGTTGAATTATCTCACAATGACTAGACTTGACATTTCGTTTCATGTGAGTGTTTTAAGTCAATTTATGGATTCTCTTTGATAGTCATTAGGATGCAGTTGTCAGCATCTGCAATATATTAAGTCAATTCTAGGTAAAGGACTATTTTTCGAAGATTGAGGTCATGAACAGATCATTGGATTTTGGATATACAGACGTTGATTATGCAGAATCATCCTCTGATAGACGTTCTACATCTAAATATTGTGTGTTAAATGAGGTAATTTTGTGTCCTAGAAGAGTAAGAAGCAGAGTGTCGTTGCTCGATCTAGTGCTGAATCAGAATATTGAGCAATGACTGTAACAACTTGTGAGCTAATTTGGATTAAACAGTTGCTCAGAGAACTAAAATTTGTAGAAATCAGTCAAATGAAACTTGTGTGGATAACAAAGTGGTCCTTCATATGACATTATAATCGGTATTTTATGAGATGACTAAGCACATTGAGATTGAATGTCGCTTTGTCAGAAAAAAGATACTCTCCGGAGATATTGTTACTAAATTTGTGAAGTCGAGTGATCAGCTTGCGAATATTTCATCAGGTCACTCAGTGATCCTCGTATTATATCTGTAAAGCTCGATACATATGACTTGTATGCACCAGTTTGAGGGAAATTGTTAAAATAGAAATAGAAATAGAAATAGAATTTGTATATAATATTCTAAATGAAAAATGATTACGATGTAATGTCTATAAATAGGGCTCAAAGTAAAAAATGCATAATCACAATTCAATTATATATTTTCTCCCATAATTTCTCACACTATTTAGCTACAAATTTGCAACAAATAATCACAAAAAATTATTAGATACAAGCGATTTAGTTCTATCACCGGAGCTCATACTATGAGACCTCTAATTAAAGTAAGAAGGTTTCGATCACGCAAAGAACAGTGTGACGACTCCTCAATTGCTACTGTCTGAATGTGGGCTACAGCTACGTCTAATCATGGGAAGGCAAGTGTCATCCAATCATATAACCTATAGTTTTTCTTCTGTTTAATTTGTCCACATCTCTATTATATTGCCTTTGCCTTTTTGTGAAGTTACATCAATTCTGATGAAGGCTTTATAGCCTTTCTGCAGGTAAAGTTCAAAAACAGACAACAGGAGAACAAGTTAAAGAGTGGATAGGATAGGGCAATAGGTTATTACACCCCTTATTTCCAGCTAGCTATTCTTTTGTTTTTATTGTCCAAAATACGAGACCAACTCACTCTCTTGTTGTTAATTGTACACACATTTCTTGTTTTTCTTCACTTCCCATTAATACCCTTTTTCTACATTTTTTCCCTTTTCCTAACCATATATGCTTTTTGTATTTTGGTTTTCCGCCCAGGAAGGGGGGCTAGAAACGCAAGGGATTCATTCGAACATTTTTCGTTGAAATTGTCTTTCCCCCGGGTTCATTCGAACCTTTTTCGTTGAAAATTGTCTTTCCCTTGTTCAAGAGAAAGCGAGCAATATTAAAATTATTTTTCATGTATATGTAGTAGATGTTGAATGTTCTTATCTTTTTCATGTGTTTATTTTCTTATATTTTAAATTTCTTTTGTGAAAATTCTGATTTCGTTATAATTTCTGCCAATGTTAAGTAACTACTTTGGGACTGAAATTAATTTGGATTTGAGTCGCGTAAGACCCATTAAAGGAAAGCGCTCATGAAATTGGGTGGGATGACCATTTTAGACTCAATTATTAGTGTTTAGCTATCGTTTGAAATGTAAATAAAAAATAACTATTTTTTATAGAATAGTGTAAATCTCCTTGACTGAAGTCATTTCATTAATACAATATATATGGTGTACAATGTTAATTCTAGTAGAATAATGATCTCTATTTTACATAATTACAATATTAATTACAAAATATACGGTGAATTTATGAAAATATATTCACTGTCACACCCCCTCAGTGATCGGAGTGGTGGATGTCGGACGCTGAGACTAAATCTGAAGTCAAGGAACAATTGTCGAGGAAGCCCTTTAGTGAAGATATTTGTGTACTGATACGAAAAAGGAACATGTAGAACCCTAACGTGACCTATTGCAACCTTCACGTGAACAAAGTGAATATCCATCTCAATATGCTTGGTTCGCTGATATTGAACTGGGTTATGAGATAAGTAGACAACAGATATGTTGTCACAGTAAACCAAAGATGCTTTACATAAGGGACAATGAAGCTCAAGAAGGAGATTTCAGAGCCAACACCAGCTCTGCAACAACATTTGCAATGCCTCGATATTCTGTTTCTACACTCGACCGGGAAAGTGTGGCTTGCCGCTTGGCATACCAAGAAATAATATTATCCCCCAAAAATACACAATAGCCTAACGTAGAACGATGGGTGTCCGGACAGTCTGCCCAATCAGCGTCCGTGTAAGAGAGCAACCTAGTCGGTATGGAGGGATATAGATGTAGTCCATAGTCAAGAGTGTCAATAATGTACTGAATGATACACTTAAGAGCTGTAAAGTGAGGCTCCCTGAGAGTGTGCATGAACAAGCACACCTGCTGAATAACATATACAATATCGGGTCGAGTGAATGTGATATACTGAAGAGCACTTGCGATACTTCAATAAAGAGAGGGATCGCTAACCGGATCCCCGTCATCTGCGGTGAGTTTGGACTTTGAGTCGACATGAGTGGGCATGATATTGCAATTTGTCATTTTAGCCTGATAGACAATTTCCTCTGCATACTTATGTTGACACCCAATTTTGACCCTCCCGTCCAGTCATTAACTATAAAATTACACTAATTTTAAAACAATTTTATAATAATAAAATACAACAATAATACAGGCATAAATAATCAATTTAATAATAACACCGCATGTTACGTAGAGTATTAAACACTTAGAACCCCGCGTCCGCATTTACTAATTTTAGGCCATGTCATAGTTCATAAATAATAATTATTAATAAATACATAAAATAAATAATTTAGCAATGACGTCGTGTCAAGTAACATAGCCGCATTTATTAATATGCGAAGCAATTTCATAATCATTGTAGCACCTGAAGTCATATATTAGGAATTTTAATTTAACTTCGCAATAATGCACAATAATAAGATTTTTTAAATAATATAGCCGCAGTCTAAAGAATTAAACACTAATTAAATAGCACGCCCGTCTTTATTGTTATAATTTAAACTCAGCTTAGGCTAATAAAACACCTAAATAATTTAATCACAATTTAAACAATTTAATTTACCACTAAACTAATTAATTGACTCCTAAGACTAATACACCCAATTTAATACCTAAACTCTACCCAAAACGCAGCCCAGCAGCCCAGCTTCCATGGCCCAACACCCATGGCCCAACGCCCCGTCTGCCTTATACTCCTAAACCCAGCAACCCACAAACATTTCAGCCCTTATCATTCCCCACGCATCATCCTCTTCAGAAGCCCCTCCCTCTACAAAACCTAACCCTAAAACTCAAACACCTTCGTCCACGCCACCGACAAGAACGAGACCTCACGGAAAATCCGGCGAGTCAATAATATCCCCCTGCTGTCTCCTTCCAAATCGCATCCCCAAATCTTCTCAAATCACTTCCGAAAACTTACCATATTAAGCACAAATCTCGTCCAAAATCACACCCAAAATCAGCCTTTATTTACTTACCACACTTAGAACCTAGAGTTAGGCTATATAAGAGCATGCAAAGGCATCGGTCGAAGACAGTTAAGAACCCCCCCTTGTCATTGATCCAAGCTTCACATATTCAGAGCAAAAAGCTCGTTCTTCTCCTTCGCATAGCCATTTTTGAGTGAATCGACGACTTGACACGCTGCCCCGGGTCGCTGCCCGGAGAAGGGCTCGCTTTTAAAAAGTCGCGGTCGAAATCGGGCGCGACAGAATGGCGACTCCGCTGGGGAATTAAGGTTCTTAACCATAACAAACCTAGGGTTATTATTTGGCATTATTTTTGCATTTAATTTTTGTGTGCTATATTTTGTTTATTTTAATTGCTACATGCTTTACCGCTTTTCTTAAACTGGCATTCCGCTCATATTTCTTCCATTCTGGAAAATTCACACAATCACACACTACATGCGAGGTGCGCTTGGTGCATCAGCAAAATTCTTTCTTCGAAACCCAAATTTAGGAGAGTTGGTAACATACGTGGAGTGTCCGGTCTAACCGGTGGCCGCGTAGCCTTCTCACTCGAGTTGTCCGCTCGGGAACTCAAGGCCTAGAAAAGCCAAATCTTAGAAACTTAAGATAGAGCTATACCACCCTTCATTTTAGGGAATGCGTATTTACCTTAGGTGGGTCGGTCCTCGCATCGACACCACAATTAGGAAGACACCAAACTTGTCGACGGGTTTCTCAACCCAACGACCAACCAGCATATTATGTGTAGCATGGCAGTGATAGACAAATCCAAACCTAATCATGTCATTGGAAAAAGTGCACCGTCATTTGGTCGCCATTTCCAACAAAAGCATTACAATGATTGCTCGGACAAATCTATCACAACCTCGCATATGTGATGTTTAGGCCTACCTCTGGCATAAAGAGGTCCCAAACATGTTAGAACACGCACTTGATTTATTATATATTGCCTGCAACTTTTTGCATATTATACTAACTTGGTTTGCTTCATTTGTTAAAAGGTTATTTTTAGCTTATCCCCAAAAGGTTGATTCGTGTTGGTGGTAGAAGCCTGATCATCCAATAAATGACTAATCCAGAGGCACCGAACGAAACAACTTAGGACTCGTCCCGCTCCGTAGAGGATGCAGAGGCGTTGGAAAGGAGAAACACCAATGATCAAAACCGCCACACTATTGCAAAGAAATGGAAATCATGCAATGAAATAGAAAGGCTCAAATATCACAAACTCGTCTATTAGTTTGAATGCACCATTCCCAGAGCAAAGGACAAATGCAATCGTGTCACAAGCCCTTGAGCCTCCACTTCCCCAAAGCTCCCCGCAGAGGCCGCAACATACCAGCTCACACCAAAATGTCACTCGCCCGGTCAATTTGCAAGCCGACTTCCAAAATGATCCGTTCACTACATACACATCTCAACCTCCACCTACTTATATCTCCCCACTCAACCCAAATTGCCAAGCCACCCAATACGAGCAGATGACACACAAACAATATGAGGGATTAGCACATCCGATCGAAAGCCAACCATTTATTATGCATACATCCTCTCAAGAGACGATCAATACAAGGAAATGGAGCGCGGACTGAGCCGAGGTGATGAAAATATGGCAAAAGAAATCTGTAGTTTGAAAGAGGCATTCAAAAGCATTCAGATGAACAAGGGGGAAGAAGGTTTGGAATATGAAAACTTATGTATGCACCCTGACATTGAATTACATGTGGGGTACAAGGTGCCCAAATTTGACATGGTCGATGGAAAGGGGAATCCTCGAGCTCATCTAAGGTCATATTGCGATAAATTGATTGGAGTTGGTAAAAATCAGGCAATCATCATGAAGCTATTCATCGAGTCTAACCGCGAGGCGCTGGATCGTACATGCCAAGACCTCGAAAATGGGATACCGAATGCCATGGCACAAGATTTCATGGATAGATTTAGATTCAATCTCGACATCGCCCTAGATGATTTTATCTTATGAAGCTTGAAAAGAAATCCACGAAACTTTCGAGAATACGCCTAAGGTGGCGGTCGAGGCAGAAAGGTCCAACCTCCAACGGGCAGAGCGAAATGACCACCTTGTTCGTGCAGTCGTTAAAGGACGCGACATATTATGAAAGGATGATCAGTGTAATTGGGCGAAGTTTTGCAGAAGTCGTAAGAATGGGCGACTTCGTGGAAGATGGCATTAAGACAGGCAGAATCACAAACTTGACAGCCCTACAAGCAACTAGCAGGGCAACGCGATGATTCCATGTGAGGTACCTCACAGAGGAGAAGAGATGCATCACCCTCTATCATGGTCATTCAGGAGCATAGGCCAGAACAACATCCAGTGTATCACAATCCACCGCCTCCTTGCTATAACCAAAACACTCAAAATCCACATTATCAGCACTACGCCCCCCCATACCATACCCAACCAGCATATCCAAAATACTCACCACAATCACGAACCCGCACACCAAACGGACCCAAACCCCGCATAGATGCCGAAAGAAAACCAACAAAAACCTATACACCTTTAGGCGAACCCATAGCCCAAGTGTATGAAGTAAAGCCGCAGAATACTCCACCCAATTCCCGGAAATACCCTGTGCCTACCTCCCGAGGCACGATAAAACTAAACATCATGCATACCACTCCTGTCGGCGTGGCATGACATCGCAAATTGTTATACCCTCAAAGACAAAATCGAGGAATTGATCAAAGATGGAGTCATCCAACTTAAAGAAGCTCCCCTCAATATAAACAACAACCACTTACCAGACCCTGATGATGCCTATGTGAACATTATTGTTGAACAAAACAGTTTAGAAGGGACTGTCGTTGAATCATCAATCAATCTCCAAAGGAAGAGAATGCTCATGGCTAGAGCACATTGCGCTGAATCATCGTTCATCAAAACACGCACTTCGCAGAAATCAAAAGAAGATACGAAGCTGCGTGGAAGGGCTCTAAAGTCTTCGTTCTTTGAAAAGGAAACATAAATACAATGTGATCGGTATGATCCGTGAAGACCGCCTCTAAGACACGAAGAAGTGGACTCATGCCCGCTTTGGCCCGAATCCTAAAATAGTTAGTTTAATATATTTTTGCCCTTCATATGTAATTGGAACTACGTGACCTGATTCCCCATGGATCGTGGCGCCACATCGGCCGGTCCCACCTTTTAGAAATATCCCGATTGTTCTTTTGCTTGTAATTGGAACTACGTGTGACTGATTCCTCGCGGATCGTGGCGCCATATCGGCTTCCCCACCTTTAGAATTTTACCCAATATTCGCCAGGTGAACTACGTCATGACTGATTCCCTCGTGGGGATACGTGGCGCCTAAATCGGCTTCGGTCACACCATTAGGAAACTTTCCCTTCGTTCTGAAATAACAAGAATGCACATAACATACAAGCAACTCCATTGAGACCCCCTTAGGCCAAACACCCTTTTCAAAACTGGGACAAGGTAGGGGTTATGAGTCCCAAACAAGGCAGACGTCCGACATCAAGAGTCAAAACTACAAAGTCAACGCGAATCAACCGCCCCCCCCTCAAACTCACAAATTTTTCTTTGAGCGCAGGTCCTTCATATTAGCAGAAGGTACAACAAAGTTCTGCATACTAGCAGAAGCAGAAAATACAACAAAATTCTTCAGAAATAGCAGAAGCAGACAAACATCAACAATCAGAGTTCAAATCCTGCAACAAATTATAGCGCATCAGCTCGAACATAAAGTCAAAGTTGCAACCCACGCACACAACAAGGACACTATGGCAATTCGTCAGTCCGTGCAAGGACAACATCTCAGTATTCATCCGGCATATCAGGGACGACATCTCTACCCATAAAATTGCACTTCTCATATATATTTATCATTTTGTTTAAACAGGTATACACTAACGTTTTCTCAAGCTTAGCTTGCAGGAGCATTTATTCTACAGGAACAAAGAAGCAGACGCCCGCACAACGACGTTATCGATTATGTCGGCGACGATATATATCCGACTCGGGCCACACCAAAATCGACAATTTTTAAGGACTTCACCACGAAAGGACATTGACAAATATGATCCCATATGCTTGAAAGATCGACATAAACTGGGACAATTTTAAGGACTTTACTACAAATGACATCAATGGACATGGTCAATTTACGCGAAGGGTTCCATGTCCCAAAACTGGGACAAAATTTTAAAAGAAAGCCTGACGGCAGCGGAGCACCGAGAGTATGAGAGAATATACTGCCGATTTCAGATAAGGATGCTCGCTCTGTTTCATAACATGTCGCTATTCAAAAATCGACATAATTTCCTACTAGTATTTTCTCAAGATATAATATTTTCAACAAATGTTTTCGACCGAGACTCGAAATCAGACAGGGGTTACATGGTCCAGACGAGACAACGCGTGCAAATATCAAGAGCCAACACAAATCGGCCGACCCCCTCCCCGAACTCACAATTTTTCTTTGAGTGAATGTTGCAGGTCAACAGGAACGAGGAGGACAATAACATTCCAAAACAACATCTACATTTCGTCCATACAACGATTTAACATCTACATTTCGTCCATACAACGAACATCTACATTTCGTCCATACAACGGCGAACATCTGCATTTCGTCCATACAACGAACATCTGCATTTCGTCCATACAACGACGAACATCTGCGTTTAGTCCAAACGACACCAAGTCCGAAACGACACCACGTCCAAAAATGGCGTCGGTCCAAAACGACTCAGTCCGGAAACGACACCACGCCCAAAAACGACGCCGGTCAAAACGACTCGGTCGGCGACTTACGTCCAAAACGACGCCACGTCAAAACGACGCCACGTCCAAACGACGCTAAGTCGAAGCGACACCACGTCCAAAAACGACGTCGAGTCCGAAAACGACTCCGCGTCCGAAAACGACTCCGCGTCCGAAAACGACGCTAAGTCCGAAAACGACGCCACGTCCGAAAACGACGCTAAGTCCGAAAACGACGCTAAGTCCGAAAACGACACCACGTCCAAAAAACGACGTCGAGTCCGAAAACGACTCCGAGTCCGAAAACGACTCCGCGTCCGAAAACGACGCCAAGTCCGAAAACGACGCCAAGTCCGAAAACGACGCCATCATCAACATATCACATCTACGCAGGGACGATTTTTTCTCAAAACTGCATTTTTCTCATTTCATTCTTTATTATTATTCTGTCTTAGCAGTTATGCACTAACTCCTTCTTGAGCTTTAGTCTACAGGGGCAGCAGCAACGCAACGACGTCATCAACACAACAAGTCCAAAAACGACGACAAGTCCAAAATGACGTCAAGTCCGAAAACGACGCCAATAGCAACATTCCAATACAACAGATTCGCTCACAAAGTCAAACTGCAACAAGTCTACATCAAATACATCTTGCAAAAAACCACAGGCTACATCATTTACACTTTAATTATTTCATCTGGTTTTGATTACGCATGAATTGCGACACAACTCCACATATAGAATAATTTTTATCTAAACCTTAGGAGACATCATTTGCATTTCGTCCATACAAGACGAGAACGCCCATACAAGGCGTTTTATGCATTTCGTCCATACAAGACGAGAACGCCCATACAAGGCGTCATATGCATCTCGTCCATACAAGACGAGAACGCCCATACAAGGCGTTTTATGCATAACGTCCATACGAGACGATAACGCCCATACAAGGCGTCATTTGCATCTTGTCCATACAAGACGAGAACGCCCATACAAGGCGTCATATGCATCTCGTCCATACAAGACGAGAACGCCCATACAAGGCGTTTTATGCATTTCGTCCATACAAGACGAGAACGCCCACACAAGGCGTCATTTGCATTTCATCCATACAAGATGATTCCGCCCATACAAGGCGACATGTGCATTTCGTCCATACAAGACGATAACGCCCACACAAGGCGTCATCTGCATCTCGTCTACACAAGACGGCGTATCATCACATCATTTCATATACGACTTGACTACAACCACAACACAAAATTTACATTCTTACCTTGTTTTGTTTTGACAGTTATGCACTAATGCTTCTATCTTAGCTTCAATCTACGAATCGCAAGATGAAGCATAACGTGATTTTCTCTTCTGACAACCGGCAATTTGTTGGGGGGCCAACCTTCCCAACGAATGGCAGAAGCGGCCTCAAGCGTCGGTCCACTCGTTCCACATCGCCATAAAACCCGACATCATAAGTCGATAGCGACACCCGAGTTCGCCGCTTATTCTTATTTTCTTTTAAGATCACGGCCGATGTCGTCATAACTCGACACTGGGACAAATTTTGAGTCCGCGTTAGCCCGCCTTGGTATTTTGACCATGGTAGCCCAGTGTCGCCATAACTCGACACTGGGACAATTTTTTAGGTTTTTGCGTCAGCCTTGTCTATTTGCCCAAACCTTTCAATTCTGAGGATCAAGACAAAATTGGCTATGAGTCAACGTCTTTGTCCGAAGATTCTTCCATCATCTCCATACAAAGAGGGACAACTGTTGACACCCAATTTTGACCCTCCCGTCCAGTCATTAACTATAAAATTACACTAATTTTAAAACAATTTTATAATAATAAAATACAACAATAATACAGGCATAAATAATCAATTTAATAATAACACCGCATGTTACGTAGAGTATTAAACACTTAGAACCCCGCGTCCGCATTTACTAATTTTAGGCCATGTCATAGTTCATAAATAATAATTATTAATAAATACATAAAATAAATAATTTAGCAATGACGTCGTGTCAAGTAACATAGCCGCATTTATTAATATGCGAAGCAATTTCATAATCATTGTAGCACCTGAAGTCATATTAGGATAATTTTAATTTAACTTCGCAATAATGCACAATAATAAGATTTTAAATAATAGCGCCGCAGTCTAAAGAATTAAACACTAATTAAATAGCACGCCCGTCTTTATTGTTATAATTTAAACTCAGCTTAGGCTAATAAAACACCTAAATAATTTAATCACAATTTAAACAATTTAATTTACCACTAAACTAATTAATTGACTCCTAAGACTAATACACCCAATTTAATACCTAAACTCTACCCAAAACGCAGCCCAGCTTCCATGGCCCAACACCCATGGCCCAACGCCCCGTCTGCCTTATACTCCTAAACCCAGCAACCCACAAACATTTCAGCCCTTATCATTCCCCACGCATCATCCTCTTCAGAAGCCCCTCCCTCTACAAAACCTAACCCTAAAACTCAAACACCTTCGTCCACGCCACCGACAGCAAACGAGACCCTCGCCGGAAAATCCGGCGAGTCAATAATATCCCCCTGCTGTCTCCTTCCAAATCGCATCCCCAAATCTTCTCAAATCACTTCCGAAAACTTACCATATTAAGCACAAATCTCGTCCAAAATCACACCCAAAATCAGCCTTTATTTACTTACCAAACTTAGAACCTAGAGTTAGGCTATATAAGAGCATGCAAAGGCATCGGTCGAAGACAGTTAAGAACCCCCCCCCCTTGTCATTGATCCAAGCTTCACATATTCAGAGCAAAAAGCTCGTTCTTCTCCTTCGCATAGCCATTTTCGAGTGAATCGACGACTTGACACGCCGCCTGTCGCCGCCTCGAGAAGCTAAAGCGCACCCTTTTAGTCTTAGCTTTCTTTTGACATTACTATGTCTGAAATACGTGTTATATGACTGACTCTACCTGGGTTAAATTGATATCAATGGATGTTTGTATTCTTTAAATGAATTGCTGAACCTGTTCAGTTGACATTAATTATTGTTAATCTTCATAACTCGTTTAAAATATGTGTGGTCATAGTATGGTTTGGAGCATCGCTTGGGAATATGATTAACTTGGAGATATGAAACTTATATATCCGGTTTAAAGGGGCTTCAAATTTTAGAACGAATGTAGAAGTATATTCTAGCTTATCTTTAAAATATCACGTGGTTCGGATCCAAATAAGACCGATATGAACTCGAATACCCATTATATGCTAATAAATCTGTTTTTGATTCATACTTGTTAGAATTGATTCGAAGCTTGAAGGAGGGTAGTACTTGTCTTGCTATTTATTGAACTCCTTAGACCGCCTTGTACCTAGATGACAATGTTGTGCGATTCAATCTTAGAATTTTGATTACCTCGTCTTTGATATGATTAAAACTTAGTATTAGAACATGAGTATAAAATGGCTCTTGTTTTGGGCTGTTGTTTGTCAAGCGCGAAATGAAATGATTCAAATATGTTAAAGTTTATGTCAATGTTTATCTCATTGCCCTTACTTGCTCATTTGTTGGGTATAGGTTCTCAGGACCAATTTGTATTGTATTCTGTTCTCCCAAGTCACACTGTTTTAATTTTGATTGGTGAATAAATCCTTCCAATGAAAAGATGTGGTATATGTTAACATGCTTGTTAAGTTATTAAGAGATACTTGCAATACGTTTCTGTTAAACTTCAGTTACAATCATCTGGTTACTTGCTTAGGGTCTTATTGAACATGTTGATCTCCATATTCAAGAACTATGGGCTAGGCCATAACGAGAACTTGAAACTGAATCCATGCACCCAGTTTTTTAATGAAAAGTTTTTCAACCAATTACATTACTCGCTTTGTTGGTTGTCTTGAATTAAAATGTAGTAAGCATATGCAGAGATATGTGGACAATGCACTAAGTATATCTTGACTTATATGTTTAGCATGTCATTATGGATATTATAATATGTGTCGGGGTCCTACTTAACCAAAATCATTGGATTGTTGATGTGGTAAATGAATTGGTTATGTATATTTAAATTTTACATCAAATGCTTATTTATTATTTGATAAAGACTTGGACATCCTCTAATCTTTATCTTCTCTTATTTTGCATGAAACGCACCGGAGCAACAAAGAGTCTCATGGCGAGACTCATCGTAATAAACGGGAAAACCCACATATATGTGCATCTATGTTTGCGCCAGAAATTCCAAGCCTCAGGCGAAATCATATCGCCATTCCTCGAGTCTTTTTAATTATTTTCTACCCCCCATTCATTTATTTGTTGTAAATTATATATCTAATGCTACATTAATTATCATTTAGAATAATTAAACTTTGAATCAATAGTTAGAAATTAGTTTGACTTACTTACTTTAAACTCTCGCCTCGCCTTGTTTAAAAGTTATAACAAATCACTTAACACCCTACACTTGCATAATAAGTAGGAATATTATTTGCCTAGATGTTCTTAAAACCGTAGTATAATTTCCTATTAATACAGAATAGAAATACTGCTTTTATCACAACAATGTTATATTCTCATGCTAAGCAACACATACCCCTTAGGTGAAGGAATACTTGCATTATACCTATAGCTAATATAGTACCTAGGCATCCTAATTGCACAGTTTTCAAAACTGACCTTGACTTTTCTATACAAACCTTGCAAAAAATATTTTAGAAAGTATGTCTTATACTCTTCCGCTTAAACGTTTTTTTTAAACACACTTTTTTCTAGCATAATAATTAACCCTAGGTTTGGCAGGACAACCGCAAGTTAGCGGATCCTTTAGGGTGCCTAACCCCTTCCCTTTAGGATAATAAAGAACCCTTACCCAGAATCTCACTAAGTTTAGCAGACCATTAAATGGAGTTAGTGTTGACTTTAACCTAGTTGACATTTAGGTGTCCTAATTCACCCAAACTAATTAGGTGGCGACTCCGCGAACCCTAGCACCACTTTTAGCATTCTTTTACCCTTTAGCATTTTTAATATTTTAAACACTTCTTTAACGCTTTAACTTTCTTTTAGCATTTTATTATTTATTTTCTAACATTTTACTTGAGCAGGGCTCGCTTTTAAAAAGCCGCGGTCGAAATCGGGCGCGACAACTTACGCTGACATAAGAACATGACATGTGTTGATCTGGTCACGGATATCCTAAAAAAATAACACAACTTATCCAAATCTGTCATAGCTAATTCAAACTTGAGCAGGGAAATGATCTCATGATTCAGTGCATCGGAAGAAACTGTCAGAATAATATCATCCACATATAAAAGAAGGTAAGTCGTGTCAGTACCTTGATGAAAAATAAAAAGCGAATGATCACTCTTGCTGCACACGAATCTGATTTGTAAGATGTATGTATCAAACCTCTCATACCAGGCCATGTGTTACACCTCGTGAATTAGGGACATTAATTAAGGATGTAATTAAGATAATAAGATGCGGATATTGGATACAAAGTGTGATTATATATGCTAATTGAGAAATTAGTACATAAGAGGATGTGATTCCGGGAAAATGTTGGCTACAACGTGTGTGACGTTGGAAACTTATAATTATAGTTGTATATTCCCGTTATGGACTAGTGTCGTATTATAATAATTATGACATTGAGAATACGATGCCTTATGAAGTTTTCGGGAATTAGAAGAAGTATGATCCAAGCTTTAATTATTACTTGAAGGATTAATTTAAGTAGACAATTAAGAGAATTGAACCAAAGTGTAATTAAAATTTTCATATTTTTCCCTTAATACTTATAACCCTCCACCTCCCCTTTAATTCAAATTACATTCAAAACACCTCTCATCCTCCTCTTCTCCCCATTTCAGCCGAGAACCCCTCCCCCCATAGCCAACATATTGAAGCCTTTTATTTTCTCTTCATAGCCTAAGTTCTTCCACAAATTACAAGCCAAAGAAACACCAAAACAGTGGGCATTTTCGCCACTGCTGGACCGAAAAAAACTACCCAGAAATTTCCATTTTGTGATGAAATTTTTGGAAGAAAACATGTGGGAATGATAGATTAAACTTGTAGAATACATGCATGTTATTTTGGAGTTGATAAAATGATAAAAATTGTGATGAAGAAATGAAACAGTGATCGAAAGTTAGTGTCACGATCCGAACCGATGGGTCCGCGACTGGTGCCCTACCTGGGCACCCTTATACCCACACATCACATATAGACAGCGGAAGCTTAAGAACGACTCGTAATCTCATAATAAACTTGTATAATAAAACATGCAAGCCGATAAGGCTGCCACTATATACAAAGTATCCAAAATTAACTACAACTTTATATGTCCAACTCACACATGACTACAGACCTCTAAGAGTATACAGTAACTATGACGGGACAAGGCCGCGCCGTACCCCTGAATGTACATAAGCCTGTAACAACAAAAACTTGTACCAAAATGATAGGCTCCGGAACAATGGAACTATCCCAAAAGCTGGACAATGATCCTAAGCACGTGGATCGCCAAACTGAGTACCTACACCTGCGGGCATGAACGCAGACCCCCGAAGGGGGTTAGTACAACATGTACCAAGTATGTAAAACATAAAGTACAGTAAATAAAATCACAACTGTACAAAAGGTGGCAGGGACAAGTATGAAAATCAAATACCAGGTCCAACCGTGCCATATAGACTAGAGTCGACTGTACCTTTTAAAAAAATAGAGAGTCAACTGTGCCATTTAAAAATAGAGAGGCATGTCAAAATCATAGATGTCTGCCCATATAAATATGTATATATGTTAGTGTTGCAGATCGTGCAACCCGTCCCTATATATGTTAGCGTTGCGGATCGTGCAACTCGTCCCTATATATGTTAGTGTTGCGGATCGTGCAACCCGTCCCTATATATGTTAGTGTTGCAGATCATTCAATCCGTCCCTATATATGTTAGTGTTGCGGATCGTGCAACCCATCCCTATATATGTTAGTGTTGCGGATCGTGTAACCCGTCCTTATATATATTATCTCTGGACTCTCAATAAAAATCATTTAAAATGAACTTTCATTTTAGGAAAACCAAGCCACTATCACATCTTTCATTTTAAAATCATCATTTGGAAAACTCAAAGGCACTTATCCTATCATGTGTCATTTTGAAACCTCATTTGGAAAATCAAGGCACTTATCATATCATGTATCACTTTGAAATCATCTTTTGAAAACTCAAAGGAATAAAATCAAGGTACCAACATATCATGTACCCATCATTAAAATGAACCTTCATTTTAGAAAAACCAAAGTACAATCATATCACGTATTATCAAGGATTAAAATCCAATAAAACTATGTACATCTGTCGTACACATACTTCATATAATCATGCCAAAAGAAGAAATGATAGTTTCACATACCTTATCGGCTATACCAACTTGATAACTAGAATATGCTTCAATAAGTACTTCCACATAAAATAACAATAATACGTATATCAACTTCATGATAGTAGTATACACTATACCACATAATGACTCTCCTTTCATATAAAAATTCGGGCAGCACTTCCCCTACTTATACGTACGTTTCCACCTTACAAATGAGGCCAATAACATCAATACCCAAGTACCAATCAAGTACACAACCAAAACAGCAACCAAGGTGATTCACACACCTACTTTTTTTGTTAATCCGACCTCTTAATCCATATAAAATAGTCTACTAACAACAGTCCATAATCCAACACGACGAGGGTAAATGTGAAGCCTTTCTACACCTTTTTATACCCTTATTATTTTAGGACATACGTTACTAATTACCACATTTAAACATGCATATTTGTAACTGACCTTTCAGCATTATAACCCTACAAAACAGTCCCTAAAACAACACCATAATTTCCAGCAGTTTCAGCTAATAATCCCAATACTAAAGCCCTTTTCATAATTCCTAATCCAATTCATATTCCAATACTTCAAATAAACAGTTTATACTTTCCATAACCAGATTTCCTTCATTTAACAACATGTAGCAAGTGGTGATAACAACAACAATAATCAACGAATCCAAGTAATGAAAAATAGTCAAAAATCAGCCAACATGCTAACAACAACCACATGCATTTTCTTGCTTTCAATCCTTCTAAATACATGTTCATCCATTAACTATAACATCATTTATCTACCAATAACTTATTAAGAGGAAGAGCTCTTACCTCTACTTTAGCCAAAGTAGTCCTTAGGTTTTCGGCTCACACTTCACTTCCACATCACTTCTTCACGCTACAACCACATGCACGTATCCTCTACAAGCTTGTAACCATCTTCCTTTCATGTTTTCCTTCCAAAAAGTTCATTTCCAAGCCTAGGGTTTGGTTGAGTCCTTTCTATTTACGTATTTTACTCTTTTCGTTTGTGTTAGTATATTGTTAGGTTGTTTTTATTTCATTTTGTGTCACTGCGGTTATGAAGGAGAGAATGCTACTTTTGAGGACGAAATGAACTTAATTGAGATACAAATTGCACAAGCATAACCCAAGGAATGAAGCCTAAAAAGTACCACAAAGAATAGAACAAATCAGGCGGAATTGGGCCATGAAATCAGGGATGCGGTGCCTGGACAAGCAGCACCGCGGTGCTATAGAACCGCGGTCAAGAAAATTAGCACCGAGGCAAAAAAATTGCCGAAATACCGAGGGTAATCCGTGGTTTAAAGTTCTTGGAGAGTTAACTTGGCTTAGAACTTAGGTGGAGGGCTTAATCTTGGAAAATAACTTACACTTGTTCTTCACTAGTTCAATGGAATTTTCGAACTTGAGAGCTAAGGAAAGGAAGTAGAGGGTTTGAAGGATGAAGATATCTTTTGATCCAAGTCTTTCAAGACGTGTGGGTTATTTGGTGATATGTAGGATAAGTGGAGGGGGGCCCTTGAACCCCACTTGTCCAAAATATCTTCGGATTGGAAAATTCCCGCGTTGGCACCGCGGTTTCTGTGGCCCTCTGATGTTATGGCACCGCGGTTCTGCCCCCTGTTGTCCTGATTTTGCCAACTTTCGTCCTTTGCCTCGGGAGCTCATTTTCTGTTTTTTTTCCACACTCTATTGGAAAGAATTCAATTACTAGTACTACTTCTCGTCATCACATTTATTGCATCCGAAATTTTTTCCATATTCGAAAATGTAAACCTACTTTCCTTCCAACCTTCAAATCCTATTTCCTTACTTACGTTCTCACTTATACGCCCTGAAATTATGGGGTGTAACATTCTTCCCCCCTTAGAAACATTCGTCCTCGAATGTTCATCAAAGGTCTCAAGCTATACAAATTTCTGCATAGTCTCCTTTAACTATACCTATCAACCTATACTCAGTAACCACAAGGATGCCTCACATGACCATAATATAACACATAGTCTCATTCTACTTCTGATAGTCCTTAACACATTGTACTTCCTTTGTAATCAAAGTCACATTCATAAGGTCTTATTGCAGTTCCTTAAAATCAATAATACCATTTCCAATTGGCTCAACAATCATCAACGACAATCACAAGTGGTTTATACTCAAACCAAGAAATCACAACCAACTATACAATAATTTTACCAACCTGTATACAAAGACCATATATTCCCCTTCTGGGCCACTGTCGCTTTCTTTGGAGGCATAGCTGCAACCACAATAATTTGTTAGGGAGGGACTACCATAACAACACAGCTCTATCGCACGACCTTAGAGTAAGAAGAATATAAACCAATCCTAAATGCACTGTAGCCTCCTGTTTATGGGTGTGGTGCACAACACACCAATAACCAAGTCTCTACTGCACACGGTTTGTAGACATTCCGAGGACTAACTGCTTTGATACCACTTTTGTCACGGCCCGAACCGACGGGTCCGCGACTGGTGCCCTACCTGGGCACCCTTATACCCATACATCATATATAGAAAATAAAAGCTTAAGAACGACTCGTAATCTCATTCTAAACTTGTATAATAAAACAGGCAAGCCTACAATGCTGTCACTATATACAAAGTATCCAAAATTAACTACAACTTTACATGTTCAACCCACACATAACGACAGACCTCTAAGAGTATACAATAACTATGACGAGATAAGGCCCCACCGTACCCCTGAATGTACATAAGCCTGTAACAGCAAAAACTTGTACCAAAATGATAGGCTCCAAAATAATGGAGCTATCAAAAAAGTTGGACAATGATTCTAAGCACGCGGATCGCCAAACTGAGTACATGTCGCGCCCTTTTTCGGCCGCGGCATTTTAAAATTAGATAATAGCGAGCCCTGCTTAATAAAATGCAAATGTTAGAAAATAAATAAATAAATGCTAAAAGGTTTAAAAGGGTTTTAAAAATGCTAAAGGATGCTAAAATTGCAAAAGAGGCTAAAAGTGCAAAAGATGCTAAATGCTGAAGATGCTAAAGTTTAAAAGGGTGCTAAAATGCTAAAGAGGGCTGCTAAAGGGTTGCTATAATGCTAAGGGTTCGCGGAGTCGCCACCTAATTAGTTTGGGTGAATTAGGACACCTAAATGTTTAACTAGTTTAAAGTAAAACATTAACTCCATTTTATGGTCTGCTAAACTTAGTGAGATTCTGGGTAAGGGTTCTTTATTAATCTAGAGGGAAGGGGTTAGGCACCCTCTAAGATCCGCTAACTTGCGGTTGTCCTGCCAAACCTAGGGTTAATTATTATACTAAAAAATGCATGTTTTGAAGGGTATTTAAGAAAAGATCTTCGTGAGAAAAGAAATGTGTTCTTACTAAGAGAAAGTTGTAAGATTTATCTGCAAAAGCCAAGGTTAGTTTTTACAACCGCAATTAGAATGCTGGATACTATCTTAGTCATAAATATAATAGAAGTAAAATGTATGCAAGTATTCCTTTATCCAAGGGTATATATTGCTTAGCGTGAGGATATAATATTTTTGTGATAAGAGGAGGACATGTCTATTATGCAAAAGATATTCTTTTCTTGTATTAATAGGAAATTATACCACGGTTTTTAGGATATCTAGGCAAATAATATTTGACTTATTATGCAAGTGTAGGGTGCTAAATGATTTATTATAACTATTAAGCGGCGAGTAAGCTTCAGAGTAAGTAAATCAAAGCGATTTCTAGCTATTGATTCAAGGTTTAACCATTATAAATACATAATTAATTAATAGCGTTAGACAATTAATTACAATAAATGAATAGGAGAGGATATGAATTAACAATGGCGACTCGAAGGAAGGCGATGTGATTCACCGTGAGTTGAAATTCGATGCGGATAGAGAAATGCACATAGATGCGGGTGTTAATTTGCCACGATGAGTCTCATAGTGAGACTCTTTATTGCTCCGATGCATGCCATGTAAAAAAACAAAGAAAGAAAAGGATTAGTAAATATTCCAAAGGATATGAATGAATATGTGCATATCTTAGCTAATATTTAATTAAATCGATCCCTAAACTAATAGCAATTGAACAAGAAGAATGAACCAAATCAATATGCATTTGGACATTACTGAGAATGTGCATTTAAACTTACAGAGTAATGTACATGAGATGTGCGAGGCCATAAAGCCGAAGGGTAACATGTCGATCGAGTACATACAGCCATATCGCAAGACAAAAGTTATGTATTTGAGATACAAACAATCACGAATATAAACGCGTGACCAGATTTAACTCAAGACCAAAGGAGAAGATAACTGCGTTCCAATTTATCCCGCATGGACGGCGATATTTTTGACACCCGACAAATATGACTCGACTTTTTTAAAAGTAAGCGATAACATGTAAGGGGAGGTTTAGCTTGCATATATTATAGATCAATTGGTCCATGTATTATGAGTTCCTTCTGTGGCGTACGCAAATACGCAGGGGCACTAAGACATGAATGGCAAATAATTTGTCATGATAGCAATCCGAATGTAGGCACATCGGAGGTGTCAAACAGGCATTCTCCTATGCAAGGCTTATATATATACATATATAGGTGATATTGGACAAAGTCAACTAATATGTTTCAAGGCATGTGGACCAAACCAATAACACGGTCGAGACAGACAAAGAAAGCTGTGATGGCTCTTAGAATGATCTTGGGGCATATTTAAAGATTATGATGCAAACTTACTCAATTATCCATATAGAAAGGCGGTGTAAGCATTCATGTTCTAGCATAAAATATGGGAGACCATAAGACAATATAGCTTGGGGTACATAAAAGGTAATGCATATGTAGGTGTTGAGATACTTATGACCTAGAGAAGGAATTCATGCTTGTGAGGAAAAAATTGTGAAAGAATCATGAAGCAAGAATCACATATGACTAGAACAAGATCATTACGCACAATCACATATTAAACTTTCCGCTAAAGCGGCAGTATAATATCATTTGAACACCGTGTATACTAACTAGCCTATATTTAACTAAAAGAGTAAATTAATATGATGATTGGCTTAAAACCATCGAGAACCATACGATTGAATAACTCTTCAACTACATGATTGAGTACTAAATCAATTAGGCAGCCCTCATATGATATGTAAAAGCCTCGGGCCCATCCTTTGCTTAACTAAATTAATTCTTAAACCAACCACTTCCACACTATTGTATTGATACCATTCTGTGCCTGAGCAGTTTTTATTCTTATTAAGACAGACCCATGACAGCACCCAAAATAGCTATAGCTAAATCATAAGACCAATGGACTCAGTTAAGATGATTGCAGACCCATTGACGAACATGCACAATCATTTAATTAACTAAGTATGCCAGTTAATCAATTAATACACATAAAGCAAGTTATGAAGCAAATTTAAAGTATGGGAATGGGTTTACCTTCTCCGGACAGCGACCCGGGGCAGCGTATCAAGTCGTCGGTCCGGTCGACGGGTTTTGGGCTTTGCGATGCGAAAAGGGGTAAGCTTGTTTGCTGGTTTCCTGTCTGATATTGAAATAAAGGTTTGGACTCTATTCTGCGATCTTGATTGTGCAGGTGTCATCTTGCTAGAGGTGTCCCGTCGATTGCTACCCGATTGCTGAATCTCTCCCTGAGCTCTCTCGTCCCCCCCTTTCGATGCCTATTGCATGTCGTTTATATAGCCTAACTCTAGGTTCTAAAATTGGTAAGTGAATGAAGGCTGAGAATGGGCTAATATTGGTGCTGATTCGACGAGATTTCGTACTGATTCTAGGTGTGATTAGGTACTGATTCGAAGGGATTTGTGGAAGATTTCGCGATTTGGTTTAGTTATGGTAAGGTAAAGGATTTCCGATTTGGTTTCTATTTCGGGGTCCATTTGTTACGATTTTGTGGGCTTATTATGGGTTGATTTCGTTACTCATTTCGAAACGATTTGGGTGATGGATATGGTAGAAATCATGAGGACGTGGGGTAAAGAAAGTTGATTGCGGATTCTCGGCGAGAATCGGCGCGATTGAAGAAGGTTTTAGGGTTGCAGGTTTCAGGGCTTAGGTTTTTAGTGTGTGGGAGGCGATGAAGGAAAGAATGAGGCTTAGGGTCTAAAAGGGAAAATGGGCGGATGGGGTGTGGTGATAAAGGGGTAGGGGGAATTGGGCCTTCGGGTTATTTGGATTGGGCTGGACGAATTGGGCTGGGTAGTATTAAATTAGTTAAGGCATTTAATTAGTATTAGTTAGTGATAGATTAATTAGTGTTAGTATTAGGTATTTAATTAGGGGTAAATTATTTAAATAGGTATTAGTTTTAGGCTTTTAATTAGTTTTAGGCTAGTTAATTAATTAGCTAATTAATTCTAGGCAAGTGTATTAATTAATTAGTGATAACTTAAATTAACAAAAGTGATTAAATTACTTAGGTGCTTTATTAATCTAATTGTTATAATAAATAAATGCGGGCGTGCTATTTAATTAATGCTCAATACTTTAGACCGCGGCGCTATTATTTAAAATCTTATTGTTATGCATTATTGCGAAGTTAGATTAAAATTGCATTGAGTTTATATTAAATTACTTAAATGCCAAATGCAAGTATAATATTTAAGAATTGTTTAAGGCTTTTATAAATGTGGCGCTATTATTCAAAATGATTTTAAATTACAAATGATTACTAATAAATGCGGCTATGCTACCTGACACGATGTTATCGCTAAATTATTTATTTTATGCATTTATTAATTATTTAAGAATTACGACAAAGCTTAAAGTTAATAAATGCGGGCGCGGGACTCTAAATGCTTAAAACTCTACGTAAGACGCGACGCCATTATTAAATTAATTATTTATGTCTGTATTTAATGGTTTATTCGCTGCATTTTATTATAAAAAATCCTAAAAATTATTTTACAAAATTAGTGTAATTTTATAGTTAATGGCTGGACGGGAGGGTCAAAATTGGGTGTCAACAGATGTCCCTCTTTGTATGGAGATGATGGAAGAATCTTCGGACAAAGACGTTGACTCATAGCCAATTTTGTCTCGATCTTCGATTGCAAAATGTCAAGGATAGACAAGGCTGACGCAAAAATCAAAATCTGTCCCAGTGTCGAGTTATGATGACACTGGGTTACCATGGTCTAAACACCAAGGCGGGCTAATGCGGACTTAAAGCTGTCCCAGTGTCGAGTTAGGACGACACTGGGCTACCATGGTCAAAACACCAAGGCGGGCTAACGCGGACTTAAAGCTGTCCCAGTGTCGAGTTATGATGACACTGGGTTATGGTGCAAAAAGTAAAAGAAAATAAGCGGCTTGAACACGGGGTGTGCTATGGCTTGTGGTCTGGTTCATGGTGATGTGGAGCGAGTGGACCGACGCTGAGTCGCCGCCAATCGTTGGAAGGTTGCCCCAATAGATTGCCCCGTCAGTAAGAGAAAATCCACGCTCCTGCTGCTGCATGCTAAGACTTGAACAAACGGTTAGTGCATAACTGCTAAGGCAAAATAATTTTAAAACAATGTAACTGTGAATAGAAAAGGTTATCCTGCAAAACGCGATGCCTGTTGTGTTGATGCGATGTTGCGAATGCTGTGATTTTCGTCCTTGCACAGACGTGTTGCGATTGTGAACGCGGGTATGTTGTCCTTGCTGCAATTGTCCCTGTATACTAAAGCTCAAGAAAGAGTTAGTGCATAACTGCTAAGACAGAATAATAAAGCATGCGTAAGAAATGCAATTTCGGGAGTATAGAAATCGTCCCTGCGTGATATGCTGATGATGGCGTCGCTGCGGACTTGTTGTCCGATAAGCGTCGCCGCTGACGTGCCGCCGGGCGTCGTTGCAGACTTGCTTGTCGATAACGCTATTGCTCGGGCGTATTGGCGTCGTTGCATGGACTTGCTGATTACGCCGTTATGCGGGCGTGTTCGCCGGGCGTCGTTGCATGGACTTGCGATTACGTCGTTATCCGGACGTCGCCGCCGGGCGTCGTTGCGTGGACTTGCTGATTACGTCGTTGTCCGGGCGTGTTCGTCGCTGGCGTGGATCGCGCCGATAACGCCGTTGTTTGGACGTATTCCGGGCGTCGTTGCGTGGACTTCTTGGCCGATAACGTCGTTGTTGGACGTATTCGCCGGCGCCGTTGCATGGACTTGCCGATTACGTCGTTATGCGGGCGATATTCTTCGGGCGTCGTTGCGTGGATCGCCGATAACGCCGTTGTTTGGACGTATTCTTCGGGCGTCGTTGCATGGACTTGCCGATTTACGTCGTTATCCGGGCGATTTCCGCCGGGCGCGTTGCGTGGACTTCCGATTACGTCGTTATGCGGGCGATATTCCGGGCGTCGTTGCATGGACTTGTTGATTACGCCGTTGTCCGACGCGTGCCGGGCGCCGTTCGCGGATCGCGCCGATAACGTCGTTGTTTGGACGTATTCTTCTTTGGCGTCGTTGTGGACTTGCCGACACGCCGTTATCCGGGCGATATTCTTCCTGGCGTCGTTGCGTGGACTTGCCGATTACGCCGTTATGACGGGCGCCGGGCGCCGCTGCGTGAACTTGCCGTCGATAACGCCGCCGTTGCACGTGTTCTTTGCTCGTAGAATGAATGCTCCCGCAAGCTAAGCGAGAAAAGACGTTAGTGTATACCGTTTAAATGAAATGATAACTACATACGAAGTGCAATTTTACGGTAGATGTCGCCCCGAGATGTTGTCTTTGCGGACGGGTGCCATGATGCCTTTCTTTGCGATACGTGGGTTGCCAATTTGACTTTATGCTCGAGTTGATCGCTAGGTTTTGTTGCGAACTCAACTTTGATTCTTGATCGTTGATGCCCCTTTCGCTGCCGCTTTTGCTGCGGACTTTGGATTGTTGTCATCCCCGCCTTTCGCTTCCTCGCTTCGCAAGAGACTTTTCGTCGTATTTTACGCACTTTACGCTTATTAATATTAAAAGACTGCCAAAGAAAATTTGTGAGTTTTGGGGTCGATTCATATTTGACTTTGCTGCCTTGTTCCTTGATATCTGCGTGCCTGACTTGTTTGGACTTGCAACCCCTGTCTGGTTTCCTACACTGTCCCAGTTTTGAAAAAGATGTCTGGCATAAAATGGATCTTAATGTAGTTGCTTGTATGTTATGTGTATTCTTGCCATTTTCAAAGCAAAGGGAAAGTTTCCTAATGGTGTGACCGAAGCCGATTTAGGCCGCCTACGTATCCCCACGAGAATCAGTCGAACGTAGTTCATTACAAGCGAATATTGAAAAATTAAAATTTCTAGATGTGGGACCAGGCTCAGAGCGGCGCCACGTATCCACTAAGGAATCAGTCAAACGTAGTTCATTACAAGCAAAACGAAGAAAACATTATTAAAGCTTAAATATGAGTTTATAAATTATTCGCTAAAATAAATCGTTTTCCTATCCGGGCTCTAGCGACCAAGACAGGGTGCAAATCCAATCAATATGCCTTCACGCTCGTGGATGGCCGGGTCTTCACGCTCGCTATCTCCCTCTTCGGCCTCTGCGTGTGCGTGCTCGGATAAATGACCGATTCGAGGCGGAATGGCGTAAGCGAGTGTATTCTCATCTAAGGTTATCAGTGCACATTGACGCGCCGTGGTTTGGCAAAGGGTTATCATGCACATTCGGCGTGATCCTTTAGCCGAATTACCCTTCTCCGATTAACGCCGATTCGTCCCCGGGAGGAGCAACCTTCGCCGTCATGTCCCGGGCTATTGGAGTGATACGCGCAGCTTGTTCTCATCATACCATCTTGATAGGTCGGGATCCTTCCCGAATCGGTTGGATTAGGCTGCAGCCGCAACCTTTCATATATTTGAGGTATGGGTTCAGTGGTGCGAACTTTGGGTGGTTTTCCTTCAAAATTCTTATTTGCTCTGGGTGCATTGGGTGCTCTATTCGGCGGGCTTGATGGGTGGATCTATGCGGCGGGATAAACGTGCGTGAAGTGTTATATATAGCCGTGTGTGGTAGTTGTGGTAGTATGATGGGTTTGGTATGTTATGAATGCTTCGGTTTGCGTTCAGTACAAACATGGAAGGGGAAACCGCTCTTTCTTCCTCGTGAAGTACTCCAGTGTCCCCGATCAATCGCCTTATTAGTTGCACGTAATGCTTTGCATTTGTAATCCTACCGGTTTAATACCTTAACTTCACGGTCGCCCATTCTAATAACTTCCGCAAAATTCCGCCTCATGGCGCTTATCATTCGCTCATAGTAGGTTGCATCCTTCAGAGATTATACGAATAATGTGGTCATCTCACTCTCCACCACGTGGGTGGTTGCACTTTCTGCCTCAACGCCACCTCATGGCGTATTCTCCGAATGTTTCGTAGTCTTCTCCAACTTCATTAAGTAGAACTCGCCCACAAGCGGTTCAGTGTTGAACTGAACCGCTCACAAAATCTTGGGCCAATGCATTCCAATATGCCATTTCCATGTCTTGGTGGTATACCAATCTAGTGTCTCACGGCCAAGCTCCGAATGAACAACTTCATAATGATTGGGTTCTTCCTACCCCGATTAGCTTGGCGCAATATGACCTCGGTGCACGGGGTTCCTTTTCCATCAAATAGTTCAAACTTCGCACCTTGTACCCCATGTGCGCCCATCGCCTGATGCACGCAGGTCCTCGTAGTCTAGTCCTTCGTGACCTTTGTCCGATCGAATGACCGCTTCTTTCAAACTATGAATTTCTTGGCCACGCCTCATCCATTTTGGCTCGACTTCCTCTCCATCTCTTTCATAATGATCCCCTTCAAAGCACGGACAGAAAAGGCTGGGTTTCGCATAAGTCACCGTTCGTTGTTTGGGCAGTAATGGGTGGTGCGTGGGTATTGGTTGGCCAGTGATTAGGGCTGATTATGGTGGCAAGCGGGGCCGAGGTATACGGGTAGTAGGAGGTCATTTTGAAGGTGGGGTTGAGGGTCAGGCGGGCGGCGTTTGTTCGGGCGGTGGCCTTTGTGAGAGTTCTAGGAGATATGTGGTGGTGGAGGTCGATCTGGGATGGTTTGTGAAGTAGTGGCCCTTTGATCCGCATAGGGTATTCAAGCTAATGGATAGGTTGGTCGATTAGTAGCCTCTCCATCTCAACTGCATATCGCCAATTTGTTGCAGTGTCAATACATTCTTCCCGATGGTGATATTCCTCCCTTCGAAGGTTCTGCTACCGACAGAATAATTCCCAAACCATTTGGCTCGACGCCCGAGCGGTCGTATCATCATTTCTTGCCTTGGACTGGTGAAGTGTGGATGCTCCGGCATTGTGAGTCAAATACGAGCCGACCCTTTGGGGAGGATGATAAATTTTCTAAAAAATGCAACAAACGATGTTAGCATAAAGCACATAATTTGCAGGTATGTAGCAGATATATCGCACATAGCACATTCAAACGTTTCCTAATCATGCAGGGGGGACCTCTTTATGCCAGAGGTAAGCCTAAACGTCACTTATGCGAGATTATGACGGATTTGTCCAAGTCGTCCAACTATAATGCCTTTGTTGGAAATGGCGACCAAATGACGGTGCACTTTTCCCAATTTCAGCATGTCATGATTGGGTTTGGATTTGTCTGTCATTGTCACGCTACACATAATATGCTGGTTGATCGTTGGGTTCAGAAACCCGTCGACAAGTTTGGTGTCTTCCTAATTGTGGTGTCGATGCCAAGGACCAACCCACCTAAGGTAAATGCACGATGCCCTAAAATAAAGGGTGGTATAGCTCTATCTTAAGTTTCTAAGATTTGGCTTTTACGCAAGGTTCCCGAGCGACAACTCGAGTGAGAAGGCTACGCGCCACGGTTAGACCGCACTCCACGTATGTTACCAACTCCTAAATTTGGATTTTGAAGAAAGAATTTTTGATGCACCCAGCGCACCTCGCATGTAGTGTGTGTTTGTGTGAATTTTCCAGTGGAAGAAATATGGCGGAATGCCGCTTTAGGGAAAGCGAAAGCAAGTAGCAAAAATAAACAAAATACAATACACAAAAATTAAATGCAAAATAATTGCCAAATAATAACCCTAGATCATTATGGTTAAGAACCTAAAATCCCGAGTCGCCATTTGCCGCGCCCTTTTAGCGGCATTTTAAAATTAGATAATAATGAGCCCTGCTTAATAAAATGCAAAGGTTGGAAAATAAAAATAAAAGCTAAAATGTTTAAAAGGGTTTTAAAAATGCTAAAGGATGCCAAAATTGCAAAAGAGGCTAAAAGTGCAAAAGATGCTAAATGCTGAAGATGCTAAAGTTTAAAAAGGGTGCTAAAATGCTAAAGAGGGCTGCTAAAGGGTTGCTATAATGCTAAGGGTTCGCTGAGTCGCCACCTAATTAGTTTGGGTGAATTAGGACACCTAAATGTTTAACTAGTTTAAAGTAAAACATTAACTCCATTTTATGGTCTGCTAAACTTAGTGAGATTCTGGGTAAGGGTTCTTTATTAATCTAGAGGAAGGGGTTAGGCACCCTCTAAGATCCGCTTAACTCATGTTGTCCCGCCAAACCTAGGGTTAATTATTATACTAAAAATGCATGTTTTGAAGGGTATTTAAGAAAAGATCTTCGTGAGAAAAGAAATGTGTTCTTACTAAGAGAAAGTTGTAAGATTTATCTGCAAAAGCCAAGGTTAGTTTTTACAACCGTGCAATTAGAATGCCTGGATACTATCTTAGTCATAAATATAATAGAAGTAAAATGTATGCAAGTATTCCTTTATCCAAGGGGTATATATTGCTTAGCATGAGGATATAATATTTTTGTGATAAGAGGGAGGACATGTCTATTATGCAAAAGCGATTCTTTTCTTGTATTAATAGGAAATTATACCACGGTTTTTAGGATATCTAGGCAAATAATATTTCAGCTTATTATGCAAGTGTAGGTGCTAAATGATTTATTATAACTATTAAACGAGGCGAGGTAAGCCTAGAGTAAGTAAATCAAACGATTTCTAGCTATTGATTCAAGGTTTAACCATTATAAATACATAATTAATTAATAGCGTTAGACAATTAATTACGATAAATGAATAGGAGAGGATATAAATTAACAATGGCGACTCGAGAAGGCGATGTGATTCGCCGTGGGTTGAAATTCGATGCGGATAGAGAAATGCACATAGACGCGGTGTTAATTTGCCACGATGAGTCTCGTAGTGAGACTCTTTATTGCTCGTGCATGCCATGTAAAAAAACAAAGAAAGAAAAGGATTAGTAAATATTCCAAAGGATATGAATGAATATGTGCATATCTTAGCTAATATTTAATTAAATCACCACTAAACTAATAGCAGTTGAACAAGAAGAAGGAACCGAAATCAATATGCATTTGGACATTACAGCAATGTGCATTTAAACTTACAGAGAGTAATGTACATGAGATGTGCAAGGCCATAAAGCCAGAAGGGGTAACATGTCGATCAGGCACATACAGGCCCCATATCGCAAGACAAAAGTTATGTATTTGAGATACAAACAATCACAGACAGGAATATAAACGTACATGACCAGATTTAACTCAAGACCAAAGGAGAAGATAACATGCATTCCAATTTATCCCGCATGGACGACGATATTTTTTGACACCCGACAAATATGACTCTCGACTTTTTTAAAAAGTAAACAGTAACATGTAAAGGGGAGGTTTAGCTTGCATATATTATAGATCAATTGGTCCATGTATTATGAGTTCCTTCTGTGGCGTACGCAAATACGCAGGGGCACTAAGACATGAATGGCAAATAATTTGTCATGATAGCAATCCAGAATGTAGGCACATCAGAGGTGTCAAACAGGGCATTCTCCTATGCAAGGCTTATATATATACATATATAGGTGATATTGGACAAAGGGTCAACTAATATGTTTCAAGGCATAAGCTGGACCAAACCAATAACACGCAGCAGGGTCCAGACAGACAAAGAAAGCCTGTGATGGCTCTTAGAATGATACTGGGGCATATTTAAAGATTATGATGCAAACTTACTCAATTATCCATATAGAAAGGCAGGTAAGCATTCATGTTCTAGCATAAAATATGGGAGACCATAAGACAATATAGCTTGGGGTACATAAATGGTAATGCATATGTAGGTGTGGAGATACTTATGACCTAGAGACGGAATTCATGCTTGTGAGGGAAAAAAAAAATTGCGAAAGAATCATGAAGCAAGAATCACATATGACTAGAACAAGATCATTCTGCACAATCACATATTAAACTTTCCCTAAAGCGGCTTGGTATAATATCATTTGAACACTGTGTATACTAACTAGCCTATATTTAACTAAAAGAGCTGTAAATTAATATGATGATTGGCTTAAAACCATCCCAGTAACCATACCTGATTGAATAACTCTTCAACTACATGATTGAGTACTAAATCAATTAGGCAGCCCTCATATGA
Source organism: Przewalskia tangutica (assembly GCA_029844215.1). Taxonomy (NCBI): domain Eukaryota; kingdom Viridiplantae; phylum Streptophyta; class Magnoliopsida; order Solanales; family Solanaceae; genus Przewalskia; species Przewalskia tangutica. Next base: position 5,932,444 of record CM056720.1, read on the forward strand.
TATGTAAAAGCCTCGGGCCCATCCTTTGCTTAACTAAATTAATTCTTAAACCAACCACTTCCACACTATTGTATTGATACCATTACGTACTGAGCGCTTTTATTCTTATTAAGACGGACCATGACACCCAAAATAGCTATAGCTAAATCATAAGACCAATGGACTCGATTAAGATGATTGCGGACCCGTTGTGACATGCACAATCATTTAATTAACTAAGTATGCGATTAATCAATTAATACACATAAAGCAAGTTATGAAGCAAATTTAAAGTATGGGAATGGGTTTACCTTCTCTGACAATGACCGGCGTATCAAGTCGTCGGTCGGTCGGCCGGGTTTTGGGCTTTGCGATGCGAAAAGGGTAAGCTTGTTTCTTTGGTTTCTGTCGATATTGAAATAAAGGTTTGGACTCACATTCTTTGCGATCTTGATTATGCAGGTGTCGATTTGCTAGAGGTGTCCGTCGATTGCTACCGATCTTTGAATCTCTCCCTGAGCTCTCTCGTCCCCCCCTTTCGATGCCTATTGCATGTCGTTTATATAGCCTAACTCTAGGTTCTAAAATTGGTAAGTGAATGAAGGCTGAGAATGGGCTAATATTGGTGCTGATTCGACGAGATTTCGTCGATTCTAGGTGTGATTCGATCGATTCAAGGATTTGTGGAAGATTTCGCGATTTGGTTTAGTTATGGTAAGGTAAAGGATTTCCGATTTGGTTTCTATTTCGGGGTCCATTTGTTACGATTTTGTGGGCTTATTATGGGTTGATTTCGTTACTCATTTCGAAACGATTTGGGTGATGGATATGGTAGGAAATCGCTGAGGGATGCGTGGGGTAAAGGAAAGCTTGATTGCGCCGGATTCTCAGGCGAGAATCCGGGCGGCGATTGAAGAAGGTTTTAGGGTTGCAGGTTTCTAGGGCTTCGTTAGGTTTTCGTGTGTGGGAGAGACGATGAAGGGAAAGAATGAGGCTTAGGGTCTAAAAGGGAAAATGGGGCGGATGGGCTGCGGGTGTGGGCTGATAAAGGGGTAGGGGGAATTGGGCCTTCGGGTTATTTGGATCAATGAAATCAATTGGGGTAGTATTAAATTAGTTAAGGCATTTAATTAGTATTAGTTAGTGATAGATTAATTAGTGTTAGTATTAGGTATTTAATTAGGGGTAAATTATTTAAATAGGTATTAGTTTTAGGCTTTTAATTAGTTTTAGGCTAGTTAATTAATTAGCTAATTAATTCTAGGCAAGTGTATTAATTAATTAGTGATAACTTAAATTAACAAAAGTGATTAAATTACTTAGGTGCTTTATTAATCTAATTGTTATAATAAATAAATGCGGGCGTGCTATTTAATTAATGCTCAATACTTAGACCGCGGCGCTATTATTTAAAATCTTATTGTTATGCATTATTGCGAAGTTAGATTAAAATTGCATTGAGTTTATATTAAATTACTTAAATGCCAAATGCAAGTATAATATTTAAGAATTGTTTAAGGCTTTTATAAATGCGGCGCTATTATTCAAAATGATTTTAAATTACAAATGATTACTAATAAATGCGGCTATGCTACCTGACACGATGTTATCGCTAAATTATTTATTTTATGCATTTATTAATTATTTAAGAATTACGACAAAGCTTAAAGTTAATAAATGCGGGCGCGGGACTCTAAATGCTTAAAACTCTACGTAAGACGCGACGCCATTATTAAATTAATTATTTATGTCTGTATTTAATGTTTTATTCGCTGCATTTTATTATAAAAAATCCTAAAAATTATTTTACAAAATTAGTGTAATTTTATAGTTAATGGCTGGACGGGAGGGTCAAAATTGGGTGTCAACAGTACATATACCTGCGGGCATGAACGCAGCCCCCCGAAGGGGTCAGTAAAACAGCTATCAAGTATGTAAAACATAAAGTACAGTAAATAAAATCACAACTGTACAAAAGGTGGCAGGGACAAGTATGAAAATTAAATTCCAGGTCCAACCGTGTCATATAGACTAGAGTCGATTGTACCTTTTTAAAAAAATAGAGAGTCAACTGTGCATTTTAAAAATAGAGAGTCATGTCAAAATTATAGATGCTTGCCCATATAAATTAAAGAACGTCAACCAAATAGATACCATAGTGTTACGCCCCGTAATTCAGGTCATGCTTTTGAGAACGTATGAAAGGAATTGAGACTTAAATTTTAGAATGATGGGTTGACGAAATGTTTCGGACGGGTTTTGAGTCAACTTTGAGGCGGTTTATGTCCAGTTGCATTAAGAGTTCCTAGGTGTTTCAAAGGTCTAGTACGTAGTTCGTTGAGTCTAGTTCCCAACGCAACCAACCGTTCGTCGATAGGACATCGGAGTATAAAGTTATGGAAGGTACAAGTTCAGTGCGCAGTCGAGCAGAAAACATTTTCGGTCAGGGGACACAGCGCCTCGGCGCCGGATGCAGGGCCGCGGCGCCGGAAGTTCTGAAAGTTCTGAAAGTTCGCAGAGGTTCTGAAAGTTCGCAGAGGTTTATTGTACGGCCAGTGCAGGCCACGAGGCGGCGAGTTTCAAATCTGGGAAAAATCAACTATTTTTTAAAAAGAGGCCATGGGTGGGTGACAAGTGTCCCCACATCCGATTTTGTGCATGTCCTATTTATTGACCAAGTCTTGAAGACTTAGTCATTCTTGAAAGAAATCTCTTCTCTCTAAAAAGTTCTTCCTTCTCTCTAAAATTCCTCTATCTTCTCTCTAGAAATTCAAGAAGAAACCAAAGCCTAGAGAAGATTTCAGAAAAGGTGGCAAGAAGGAAACATGTTGACAAGCTTGTAGGAGGTTTGTGGAGGTGATTGTGGAAAGAAGACAAGTGAAAGTTGTTGGACTAATTTGGGTAAGCTCTAAGGTAACAATCCTTTCTCTTTTGCTAGTAAAATTGTGTTGCATGTGTGGAATAAAGGACTTGTAGTGGTCAATGTTGCCTTTAGATATATTGCATGTAGGAATTGGATAAGAATTTGAATTAAAAAGGAATTGGATAAGAATTTGGATTTAAAAAGGAATTGGATAAGAATTTATGTTGTTATACCTCAAAGTTATCGAATTGGACCTTGTAGTTGGTACTAGTTTGATATCAATTGTGGGGCGGAATTTTACACGTCTAGTAGGCGTGTAATCCCCTATTTGTTAACTGCATTGTTGAGCCTTAAAGGTGGCGTGTTTGGTTATTGAATTCGGCCTTGAAAAAGGTGGCAAAGTATGTAGAAACAAAGGAAGTGTTGTCCAATTTTCCGTAGGAATAAGGGACTTTTCAATTAGAATGTTCTACGTTGAAGATAGAGGCTAATGGACGTATTATGGTCATTATAGGTTGACATACTATGCGTGGTATATTGGACTTGCGAGTGGATTGACCGAAAGAGGTATGTGGAACTTTCCTATCTCTTGAGCATGAATAGTTGCATTTATGTAGTACGGTAGACGTACAAGGCTTTGATATCCCTTACTTGTTTTAAGGATGACCAAGTTTGGTGAGTAAGGGGATTAACTCACTTCTTTAAAAAGTATTAAGGATGTCTTAAGTTTTCAAAGTTAAGGGACTTGAAGTGTTTTAAGTATATGATACTTGTTTCGTTTTAAAAGTATAAGTCCCTTGGATATAGGGAAATGTATTTGACTAATGTATAAAGTTAATATAACGAATTTATGGGAAGTTGGTTATATTAGCTTTATGGAAGGTTAATAAAGAAAGATTTACTCTAAGTAAAATAAGTACGGATAAATGATTTGAATTTGTGAAAGGCAAATTGATTTTAAGACATTAATTGCCTAAGGTTTTAAAAGAAATGAAGTCACTTGATTTAGAAGCCTATTATATTTCTAAAAGGAAATGTGACTGGTCTTGAAAAGTAGTCGTAACTTGATACTACGGTTATTAGTATCTTGGAAGTTTTGTATTAAAAAGAGTCATTCTTAAAAGGTTAGAGGTACGTGGTACTTGGGTTAAATTCCCGGATTTTCTCTTAAATGACATGTTAGTGCCTTAAGTAAACTAAAATGAGAGGATATATTAATAATGTTAATAAGAAGTTAGGGGATTTTCTTAACTTGCTTATGTTATGATAAGCCGGTAGCGCTTATGTTATGTATGATAGCCGGTTGTGCTAGGTTATGTATTATTATTATGGGGTAGACCCCGGGTTACTACTTATTCCATGGATTTGCTACCCATGATGCGAGTGCGGCGTTTGTACTCATGCGGGCCCACCAGGTCCATGCGGGTGAAATAGTCCCATGCGGGTGAAATAGTCTCATGCGAGGCGGATGACCTCATGCGGGTCCACAGGACCTATGCGGGTGAAATAGTCCCAGGAATAGGATTGCTTAATGATACTACGGGCGAGGGACCCTGTTTTGATCATGAGCCTCCTATTTTTATGCAGTAAAGCTTATACTTGTTACTCTCATTGTTAGTAAGGCACAGTGCATTGTAATTTTATTATCATCCATGTCTTCAGCTTTATTTAGACTTATGATATTATTACAGTATTTTCTAGTTTTACATACTTGGTACATATGTGTGACCCCCTTCTGGCCGCGTTAAATCTGCAGTAGGAGTAGCGGTGGTGGATCCTCATTCTTAGGATCTTTGATCGGTGTCGAGCTCCATTTCTCGGAGGCTTGACTTTTAGTGCAGTTCTCCCGATGTTGTAGATATTATGTACATTCAGGGGTATGACGGGGCCCTGTCCCGTCATAGTTGTTACAAACTCTTAGAGGCCTGTAGTCCTGTTATAAATTGGGTTGTAAGGGATGTAACTGTTCAGTTTTTGTTATATTTATATTTACGAAAAGGTAGCCATTTTGGGTTAGCCTATTTCATATTTCATATGGTTTCTTGTTTATGAGTTTACTTCCGCTGGTTTTCTCTGATGTTGTATCACAAGGGTGCCCGGGGTAAGGCACCAGTCACGGGCCCGAGGTCGGGTCGTGACACATAGAATAGATAATCGGGACTTAATAAACCAGTCTCTATGGACGATAAACTCGGTCTTACAGATCTTTATTACTTAAACGATACGTACACTTGCGTAAGCATCTAGAAATATCGCAACAAGTTTTGGCGCCGTTGTCGGGGACTCGATCTATCTATTCTTATTTCTAATTTGGTTTTTATTTTCAGTTTTTTTATTTTTTTTTCTTTTAATTTGCTTTAGTGTTGCCTGTTCTGTTTGCTATTTTTGATTAGTCTCAGGAACTTAGTTTATGCGAAGTAGGAGATGAGCTGACATTTTTATCCCTCTGAACCCAGAGATTGAGATATTGTGCAGACATGACAGGAAAGAGAAAAGAGCAGATGATTCCTTAGCAATGGGAGATCAGCGAAGCAATAATGTGGGGGATGATGAGTTACCGCCTGTTTTAAGACAAGTCCCTGCAGAAAGGAGCTTGGAGGATTATGTGATGTCAACCATTACAGGAGTACAGACTTGCATCCGGTTTCCAGCGGTTGAAGCCAATAATTTTGAGATCAAACCATCCATATTGCACATGGTTCAGAGCTTAGTTCAGTTTTGGGGGTTGCCGTCTGAAGATCCTCACTTGTATCTAGCAAACTTCCTGGAGCTGTGTGCAACGTTTAAATACAATAGTGTTACTGATGACGTCATTCGATTGAGACTCTTCCCATTCTCACTCACGGATAGAGCAAAGTGTTGGCTGAACTCATTACAGACGAACTCCATCACTACATGGCAAGCCTTAGCCCAGAAGTTCCTTGCCAAGTTCTTCCCTCCATCCAAAGCAGCAAATCTCAGAGGAGAACTTAATAATTACTATCAGATGAATGGAGAGTCACTCTATGATACATGAGAGAGGTTTAAAGACTTGCAGAGAAAGTGCTCACACCATGGGATTGAGAAGTGGATGCTAGTCCACATATTTTATAATGGGCTGTGTGGTACAACTCGTACCATCATTGATGCTGCAGCATGATGTACGTTCATGAGAAAGAGTGCCAATGAGGCATATGATTTGCTAGAATATATGGCCACAAACAACAATCAGGGGCCCGATGAGAGAACAATGAACAGTAGGAAAATGGCTGGGGTTCATGAGCTAGATGCTATCACTGCATTGACTGCGCAGCTAGCTACTTTGACCAAACAGATGCGTGAGTATCATGCGATTAGCGATTCGAACACAATAAGTGTGAGATTTGTGGGGGTCACCATACTTTTGATAGGTGCATTGCAGTGGATTCAAATAATGTGCCTATGGAGCAGGTTCAGGCAGTAGGGAATTTTCAGAGGCCCTACAACAACCCTTATTCCAACACATACAATTAGGGGCGGAGAAATCATCCAAATTTTTCATGGAAAAATGACCAAGGGCAGCAAACACAGTTTCAGGCCTCTTCATCTCAGCAGCCACAAGAGAAGCCTGATGAGCTAAGAGCAGCACTGTTGACACTCACAAATTCACAGACCCAGTTCATGACAGAGACTAGGTCATCCATCAGAAACTTGGAGGCACAGGTGGGATATCTGGAGAACATGCTGAACAATAGAGAACAAGGAACTCTTTCCAGTGATATTATGGTGAATCCAAGAGAGCAGTGTCAGGAAATAAGCCTGAGGAGTGGAAAACAGTTAGAACATATTGCACCTAAATCAGTGGCTAAAAAAGAGAGAGAGTTGGAGAAAGCAGCTGAGGTAGAGAAGGAGGGGGTTACTGATGACCGCCCTATTTTAGAGAAGGCTCCACCCGCAGTGATGAGGGAGTATACTGACAAAATTATGTACCCTCAAAGACTGCAAAAGAAGTCCTTACACAAGCAATTTTCCAAATTTTAGAGGTCTTCAAAAAGCTTTATATCTATCTCTCATTCATTGAAGCTTTGGAGCAGATGTCAGCTTATGTGAAATTCATGAAACACATCCTGTTTAAGAAGAGAAAGCTGACGGACTATGAGACAATAGCGCTGACAGAGGAGTGCAGTTCTATCTTGCAGAAGAGACTTCCCCCTAAGTTGAAAGATCCAGGGAGTTTCACCCTACCTTGCACCGTAGGGAATGTGACATGCAAGCAAGCCTTGTGTGACTTGGGGGAAAGTGTCAACCTAATTCCCCTCTCTGTGTTCAAAAGACTTAGTTTGGGGGAGGCAAGGCCAACCACAGTCACCCTGTAGCTAGTTGATCGCTCGATTGTGCATCCCCAAGGAATTATTGAAGATGTGTTGGTACAAGTGGATAAATTCATCCTTTCTGCTGATTTCCTCATTTTAGACATGGATGAAGATGAAAATATGCTCATAATCCTTGGAAGACCATTCCTATCCACAGGGAGAGCCCTCATTGATGTTGAAAAGGGGAGTTAAAACTCAGAGTGCAATGTGAGGAGATGGTATTCAAAGTTTTCAAGCAGCCCACTGAACCTCAAGTCGATGCTATATGTTTTGCTATTGGGGTAGTGGATAAGGTTGTGCCTAAGAAAAGCCTCACAAGTACTGATGCTCGTGGGGTACCACCAAAGCAGCATGGAGAACCTGATGGTAAAATTTCTGAACTAGCTATTAATGAAAAAAAATTGAACTCTTCTGAAATCATAACTGTGAAAGAGAAGAGAAGGAGGATAAAGAGAATGGTGCTAAAATGGATATGCGGAGGGGACACTCTACCCCCTTGATTTAGTAAGTAACCTGCGTGTTACACCCCGTAATTTCAGGACATGTATATAGAAACGTACGTAAGAGAAAACGGGACTTTAAGATTTGAGACTTGTAGAATTTATCGGAATTTTGGAAATGTCGGAAAACGAAATATTGTGACGAATGGGAGGGCGACACGTGTCACCCCTACATAGGCTTGGTCGAATTAGTGACCAAGATTAAGTGGTCTTGTGACCAAGGTTAAGTAGTCTAATATGGATGAACAAAGCTTGAGAAAATTGGCCAAGTCAACTAGTCAAGTTGACCCCTTGATATTTCAATTTCTTCATCCAAGACCACACATGTGTTTTAATCTAGACCCTTCATTTAATTATATATACACCCACATTGCAAGACAAGTTCTAACACTTAGAAATTTTCAAGAAAAATTTGTGTGCACAAAGGAGAGCTCTCGGCTAAAGCTCTTGAGGAAAAGAAAAAAAATTCGTTTGTTGTTCATAATTCACAATACTTAAACCCAAGGTTCCTAGGAGTATTACAAGGATATCTCAATAGAAAGATCCCGGAAAAACTACGTTTTTACGTTAGTCGCAAGATGGAAACCTAAAAGTGTTCTTCAACTTTGAAGTTGGAAATTGAAGAGAAGTTGGTTATGAACTTCTAAGGGTTGCTTGGAGTGGATTGAAACGTCAAGAAGAGGAGCTAATGTTGCTAAGGAGCGACTTTGAATCTTGGAATCATATTAGGGCTTATCAAGATAACAATCTTGTCGTCTTAGTGATTAAAGATTACATATTGTTGTAGTTATGGATATAAACAAGCATGAGATATATATTATGAAGATTGATAAGTGTTATGGATATTGGAACCACTAATCCGAAAGTTGCATGATTAACCTTAAGATTGAAATTCAATTTAGCTATTAGTTTTAGTCGTCGCATGTTATATAAAGAATGGATTATATTTGTTAAAGTTGTTTGCGACTATATAACATGTTAGGACGACATTATGGATTGAAAGGAATTGAAAAGGATTATATGTGGTTGTACTTTGTAGCCGAGAATGATAAGTTAATATTGGATTGTTTTGTATAAATTGTGGGGCAGAATTTTACACGTCTTGTAAGGTGTGTAATCCCCTTTGGATAGCTGAATTCTTGAGCCTTAAATGTGGCATGTTTGGTTATTAAATTCGGGCTTTGAAAAAGGTGGAAAAGTACGTAGAAACAAAGGAAGTGCTGCCCAATTTTCTGTAGAATTAGAGACCTAGCACTTAGTATTATTCCAGGTTGATAAGCTAGGAGTTGATAGACATGTTATGGTTATTATAGGTTGAAGTACTTTGGAGCATTTTGCTACTTGTCGATAATCGTCGCGAGGTATGTGAACCTCTTCCTTCTTTTGGCATGTTCTACGTATGAAATATACATGTGGTGTTATTTCATGATTCCTTCTACTCTTAGAGGTTAAGAGATACATATGTTGATTTACTCTATGTAAAAGGTATGTCTAGGTTATCCTAAGTTCTTACCAAGTCTTATGGGGGATGTTGGTAAGAGTCGTTAGGAAGTATTTGGAGTCGAGTTGACTTTGCTAATTTACTGCACAAATGAGAATAAGTATCGAACAAACCATTGCAGCGTTAATAAAAGAAAATGTATCGACAATCAATTATATTAAAATGAGTAGAATTCTCCATCTGCATAGAAACTAAGATAAGAAAAAATTGTATTACATTTTCTAGATCATGACTGCTTTAATAAGATCGTTATAAACAAGTATATCCTATTCACAACTCATAAAAGCATATGTTACTTAATTTAAAAGAGTTTATGTTATGAAGTTTTAAGACTATGAACCTTGATTTCTTAAAAGGTTATGAGACTTTATTTTTCAAGTTATGGGACTTGATTCTTAAAAGAAAGGAATGACTTGATTTAAAAAGTATGGTTGCCATGAATTATTTCAAAAGTTAAGCGGCTTGATTTCAAAAGAGAATGTAACTTGAGTTTTCAAAAGAAGAAGTTTATTGATTTAAAAGAGAAGAAGTTTTATGATTCTTTTTAAGTATGTATGTACGTAGTACTTTTGGGTTTAATTTTCCCTAATGTAATAAGAAATAAAAGTGCCTTAAGTTCTCTAAAGTGAAAGATTGTTATAATAGCTTTATGGGAAGTTGTTATAACGACTTAAGAAGAAGTGAAAAGATGGTAAAATGTTATGTAAAGAAGACTTTATCGCGCCCAAAAATGAGCCGGGCAGTATACCTTTATGGGCAGACTTATATAACTTTATCGCGTCCCAGAAATAGGCCGGGCAGTATACCTTTATGGGCAGACTTATATTACTTTATCGCGTCCCAGAAATGGGCCGGGCAGTATACCTTTATGGGCAGACTTATATGACTTTATCGCGTCCTAGAAATGGGTCGGGCAGTATACCTTTATGGGCAGACTTATATGACTTTATCGCGTTCCAGAATGGTAGGGCGGTATACGCCGTGGGAAGACTTTTTATGAATTCACCGTGTCCCGCAAATGGGCCGGGTTACGTTATCACGTACGGATAATCAAAGTGAACTCCAAAATGAGACGTTCCTCCATAAAGGGCCGGATTATGTTATGCAAGATACGTAAGTTATATGTTTATGAACTTGATGATTTTTCCTAAGTATGTACGTAAGAATTTGACTATAACTCTTATTGAAAAATGGGAAAAGATAATAATGTGCGATTAAGTTCATGAGTTGTAATGGCACGGTAGGATCTGATATTTACTTTTTATACTTGCCCCTGTCATTCTTTTGTACAGTTATGATTTGTTTACTGTACCTTATTTTTGTTCCATGATCGGTACTGTTATGCGACTTCCGGCTGCGTTAAATGCCGCAGGTATTAGGTACACAGGTTGGTGATCCTTGCTGTTAGGATTTCTGTTCAGTTTTTGGGAAAAGACTTCATTTACTCCGGAGGCTTATCTTTTGGTACGGTTTCCATGAGGTTGTAGATTTATGTATATTCAGGGGTATGGCGGGGCCCTGTCCTGTCACAGTTGTTATGTTAAAACTCTTAGAGGTCTGTAGTCATATCTTGTGGGTCAGTTTGTAAAAGAAATGAGGTAACTGCTTTCAGTTATGTTTTTATATATCCAGGGAGGTAGCCTTATCGGTTAACCTGTTGGTTATTCCGTATTGATTTTTTATTTATTTATTATTTATTAAGAGTTGTATGTATGTTCCGCTGATTTTCTCTGATGTATACCTGTAAGGGTGCCAGGTAGGGCACCAGTCGCGGGCCCGGGGTTGGGTCGTGACACTGCGTCCAACTAAAAGACGTTAAAGACAACGCTACTTGGGAGGCAACCCAATATTTTTGTCTTGAACAGTCTCACGATCTGGTATGTTAATGTTTTTGCATGACAGATGAAGGGCAGGAATCACTCCGAAGGGCGAATGGTTAACAATGCAGAAAACTGAAGACACTGGAATTTTTCGGCAACTAGCACCGCGGTGCTTTGAGTAGAACCGCGGTGCCTCCTTCGGCTTTGTGCACAGTAATTTGGCCTTCCTCCCAGACCTCCGCTATGACCGTTGTGTTGTGTCAGTAAGTTATCCCTCATTATTTTTAGTCTTCACACATTGGGGGCAATGTGTCGATTAAGTTTGGGGGGGTGTCTTATTATTTTTGAGTCTTTTTTATTTGTCTTTATGTTGTTTTATGTGTTTTTGTGTCATAAGTTTTTTTTATGGATCATTCATGTTGTAGTTGCTAACGATATTGAGTGGATAAAGTGAGATAATGTAATGGAATTGAAAGCAAAAATTTGTGTGCTTAAGTTAGACATGCCAAAAATTCATGACATTTAATTATTTGAGATATTTGTGCTTATCCTATGTGTGTCAGTTATGGAAATAAAGGTTGAAAAATGTCTCGAAAATCTATTTGCTTGTTATTTGAAACGAAATAGTTAAGTTATACATGTTTAGGGAAATGATTCAGACATTTTTTTTGATAGCCCTTCTTACCATTCATTACCTATGCTGACATAAATTGTATCACGAGTAAGCCCCTTTGAGCCTAAAATAAGATCTTTCTTTGACACTCAATGATTCTTTTGTTGTGCCATAAGTGATATTTGAAAACTCTTGGAATGAGAAGTGTTGAAAAAGAATTAAAAAAAAAAGTATAAATTTGATGCACCCAAATGAAAAATATGCAAATATCTAAGTTTGGGGGTGCTTGTTATTTATAATGTGTCTCATTCTCTCAAAAGAAATGAGGGGAGAAAATAGGTATGAAATTGAAAAGAAAGTCAAAAAGAAGAAAAATGAGTTAAATGAAAATGCTTATGGTACGTAATTGAGCCTAAATGCCTACTTTTACCTACCTCTGCCTAAGCCTATATTACAACCAGTGAAAGTCCTGATGATCTTTAATATGTATGTCTATGATTAGTGGAGAATAACAAGTAAACAGATCTATAGCGTTTGAGAAAGATGGAATGAGATTGACATGCATAGGTTAGGTATTTGTATTTCCACTTGATCATGATCTAAGTGAATTTGCGAAATATCTAACTTGAAATTCTAGATTGCTAATCACTCATGCTATGTATGTTCTAACATATTAACCCAACTTTCATTCATGATTTTGAAGAAGCATTGCTATAACTACTTGATCCATTTCATTGAGTCTTTTATTTTGTTTTGTTTTTGTTTAGTGTTTTACTCGAGGGCGAGTATAGTGTAAGTTTGGGGGTGTTTGTTGAGTGTATTTTATACACTCTTTTGATTCCTTTCTAGTTACGTAATTTACTCTTTTCGTTTGTGTTAGTATAGTGTTAAGTTGTTTTTATTTCATTTTGTGTCACAGCAGTTATGAAGGAGAGAATGTTACTTTTGAGGACGAAATGAGCTTAATTGAGATGCAAATTGCACAAGCACAGCCCAAAGAATGAAGCCTAAAAAGTACCACGAAGAATAGAACAAATCAGACAGAATTGGGCCATGAAATTAGGGAGGCACCGCGGTGCCTGTCCAAGCAGCACCGCGGTCAGGAAAATTAGCACCGAGGCGAAAAAAAGTCCGAAACTGAAATACCGTCGAAGGCACCGCGGTGCCTGGCCATGGAACCGCGGTGCCATATTTGAGCTCTGATGATTTCTTTGAATAAGCACATGATCTTGGACAATGAGCGAAGTGGTGCCTACGCGTATTTTCAGAAGTCATGGGCCGAATTGGAGAGGGTTTTTATGGTCCGAAAGACAATTATTCTACTTTGGAGAGGAGAACGACGGATAAAAGCAAGATTAGAGACATATTCTTGTTCAAGTTATTTTCTTTCCCTTTTTTTATTTCAGTTTATGTTGGATTTTAATTTAGTTCTTGACATGACAATGTTTAGGAGCTAATTACTTTAGTAGGGTTTCCATCGAATCTTCTTGAAAACTCTTTCATATAGTTAATGCATTAGTTTTTGAGTTCTTCTTAAGCGTATTAAGATCTATTCAATATTGTTATGATTGCTTGATAATTAACTAGCTTTTAATTGTCATCACTTATATGATTTCGAATCAAAAGTCTGAAAAGTGAGATTTGAATATGTTGTAATTGTCTAGACATATGTTAAAATTGTGGACAAAAGTACCCCGATACTTGTGTAGTAATTAAAGGTTATTGTTCTTAATCCTCCTGTGTGGTAAAACTTATCATAGAAATATAGAAAGTTTTAGCACTAGGTTGATCTTTTGTATGTCCTAACCGGAATATAATGACATATTAGTTAACTTGCTATCTTAATAATAAGAAGAATCATTAGCATTGCATTAACACGTGAAATAGTGGATAGTTGAGGAGATTGGAACCCTATTTCCTTCATAACTGTTATAAACCCATAATCATCTTTAGTTTATTTTATGCACTTAGTCATAATTCTTAGTCATCAATCCAAAATTAAATAACATCAACCAAGATACCATAGAATAGATAACTGGTACTTAATAAACCAGTCTCTATGGACGATAAACTCGATCTTACAGATCTTTATTACTTGAACGATACGTACACTTGCGTAAGTTTCTAGAAATATCGCAACAAGTTTTGGAGAGTTTTTGGCCAATCTGTGATTTAAAGTTCTTGGAGAATTAACTTGGCTTAGAACTTAGGTAGAGGGCTTAATCTTGGAAAATAACTTAAACTTGTTTGTCACTTGTTCTATGGAATTTTTGAACTTGAGAGCTAAGGAAAGGGAGTAGAGGGTTTGAAGGATGAAGATATCTTTTGATCAAAAATATGTTTTTTGACAAAAGTAATATTTATTTAGTTTTTTGGAAAAGGCTGCATTATATATATGTGCTTTAATAACATGCGTATATGATATATAAAAGAGATCTATTATCACTTTATACTTAATTATAACTTAAGCAATGTATGTCAAGCGAAATATTAACTTGGCTAGGAAATAATAAATAATGTCAAATTATTACTTTCTAATGACTGACTTAGGGCTTGAGTTAATGTAATGTAATGTTAGATGTTTAATTTATTTTGTAGAAGTAAATGAAAAAAGGAATAAATAAGGAGGAAAAAATACTAACACTTTAAGATACATGCCATTAGAATGAAAATAGAATAGCATGGATGCATACGCATTTTTCAAAGGCCAAAATGACACACAGCCATTCCGTAAATTGCAGTAGCAGGATCAGTCGGGCAACGTACGAAAACATGAACAAATAATATAACACATTTTTTGCCGGTTCACATTTTCTCCGCGGATTCCGATTAATATGTAACATGAAATCGAAACACGGCGTCAAATCTGATGAATAAAAATAACCAGACGGAGCGTTCATCCGGAGGATCAGAGTATCTAGTCAGTATACAATCTTATGGAATCATGAATTATGGAATGATCATGCATAAATTAGAATATAATAATCAGATATCAACGTAAGCGTTTTCATAGCATTTTTTCATGGTGCCAAAACATATATCCAAGTCTTTCAAGTCTTGTAGGTTATTTGGTGATATGTAGGACAAGTGGAGGGGGGCCCTTGAACCCCACTGGTCCAAAATATCTTCGGATTGGAAAACTCCCGCGTTGGCACCGTGGTACTGCCCTTTGGCACCGTGGTGTCGAAAGTTCTGAGGCTCTCAGATTTTATGGCACCGCGGTGTTGCCCCATGTTGTCCTGAATTTTCCAACTTTCATCCTTTGCCTCAGAAGCTCCTTTTCTGTTTTTTTTCCACACTCTATTGGAAAGAATTCAATTACTAGTACTACTTCTCGTCGTCACATTTATTGCATCCGAAATATTTTCCATATTCGAAAATGTAAACCTACTTTCCTTCCAACCTTCAAATCGTATTTTCTTACTTACGTTATCACTTATACGCCCTAGAATTACGGAGTGTAACAGTTAGGGACTGTTTTGGGCAAGATTGAGGTAAGAAATTCTTCTTGTTATGGTATAATTGGTGTTGCATGTTGTTGTAGTTAAGAGATAAACTCATGATTAAAGAAGAATTGGAAATAAGAGATTGCATGTGATTGTTGTTGATGCTGTTGAGCCAATTGGAAATGATATTATCAATTTTTAGACTATTTTGTGGAAGTTAGATTTAAGTGTTGTGTTGTTATTTTCATCACTGTTTTGCATGTTATAAATGGAGGAAATCTTGATGTTAAGTTGTAGTTGTTCATATGGAATTGTTGGGATATGAACTGGAGGTTAAGGAATTATAAAATGAGTCATGGTATTGCATTCTTGATCCGATGACATTCATGAAATCGCTGGACTGTTTTAAGGGCCTATTTTGCTAAGTTAAGATGCTGGATTTTTGTGTATTTAAGGGCTGATTTTGTTGAGTTAAAATATTGGAAATTTGATTATGAACATGCATGTTCAATATGATAATTACTAATGTATGTCCCAAAAGAATTAAAGTGAAAAAGAGGTGTTATATTGCAAGTTATAGGGCTTGAACTCTTGTTGTTGTTGCTAAAGTTGATGGACTGTTTAAAAGGTTGTGTTAATATGTATTAAGAGTTGGATTAACCTAAGAAATAGTGTATTAATCACATTGGTTGTTAATTTGGTTGTACTCCATAAATATAAAGAGAAAGAATGTATAATGAAGGTGCATACCAAGTATATGGACTGTTTTGGGTTATATTCTTAAGTTGTGACTTGCTATTGGTGTTGTTGGCTTTATTTGTAAGTTGTGGATGTGCATAACTTTTCACTACTTCTTATGGCACATAAGGGAACATAGGGTGTCAAAGGAATAACTTTTATTTTAGGCTTAAAGGGGCTGACTAGGGAGACATTTTAGTCAGGGTAAGTAATGAATGGTAAGAAGGGCTAACAAAGAAATGCCTGAATCATCTCTCTAACATGTACATCCTAACTATTTCGCCTCAAATAACAAGCAAGCAGACTCATAGACGTTTTTTTCACCATTGACAACACATAGGCTAAGCACAAAATATTCCAAATAATTAGAATTACATGAATCTTTGGCATATCTAACTTAAGCATACAGATTTTAGCTTCTCATTCCATTACATTATCTCACTTAATTCACTAGGCGTTTCAAGTAAACACAACATGCATGATCATAAAAAATAATAATTCTGACTCATATAAAACACAAAAAAATAAACAAAACGACTCAAAAATATACACACATAAATAAAATAAGAAACTCCCCCCCCCCCCCCCCAAACTTAAACTACACATTGTCACAAATGTATAAGACTCAATATACAAAAGGGACGACTTATAGACATTAGCGGTTCAAAATGGCGGTGGTGGCGACGGAAATTGCGTTTTGGGGAAATTTCTCATTGGCGCCGCGGCCCTGCTTTTCGGCACCGCGACGCTCAATTTCCTGCACTCCCTCTGATTAATCGGCGTTGCGGCCTTGTATTATGGCGCCGCGGCGCTGCACCATTTTTTTTTTGCTTGCCAGCGTTTTTCCGTGCTTCATGTCCACTTTCCTCACCTGTCATCACAACACAAACAAAAATATCAAAAGTGAGAATGTTCAATTTAAAATAAAACAAATAAAAATGAAAAATTTAAATAACATAATTAAAATCTTGGGTTGTCTCCCAAATAGCGATGTCTTTAACGTCTTTTAGCCTGACGCAATTAATCCTTACTAGTGCCTAGTGGATCCTTCTGCGAAAGGATTGCAATCCGAATAGTTATTTTTGCCGGCCTCACTTCACCTCCACCATTTCTATAGAACACAGAAAATGGTAGTACTTTTATGCTTGCCCCCAAATTGTTCAATACTTGCTTGCATGCGAAATTCCCTATAGTGCAAGGAATGAAGCTCCATGAATTTCTAGACTTCTGGGGGTTCTCTTGAGGTTATGGACTTTCTGTTTGGGGGTCAGCAAAGACATCTGGTGGTGTTTCTTCTGCAATGGGTACAACAAAAAGGAACTCCAAGGAATCCAAAAAGATGAAAAATTGGATTCCAGTAACCCCTTCTTTCTCTACACCAACTGCCTTTCTCAACTCTTCAACATCTTGGTGTGGTTCAGACTCCTCACTTTACTTACCACTTCCCACGATGGTGTCGCTAGGCAGATTTTCTTGAGGTGTATTGATCACCATATCCATCAGTTGCCCTATTTGTGTCTCCAAATTTCTGAGTGACACGCTGATCTCAGCTATAAATTGAGTCTGACACTTGGTGAGCTTGAGTATGGTTTCCTGCCGCTCATTTCGATCTTCCTGTGGAACCTGTGGGTTAAGCTACCGTTGATGACTCCACTGGCCCTGATATTAGTAGTAGTCCATGTGTCCTTTTTTTTTCAATTTACTAACTTTACCTACAAAATAAGAAAAACAACAAAAAGGTGATAAAAAGATGCTCGCAGAAACTTGTTCTTGGAGCAACCAAATTGAAAATAAAATAACATGTCCAAATATATACAAACCAAATTAGACATAAGAATAGATAGTTCGATATTAAAAGTACGTCAGTCCCCGACAACGGCGCCAAAAACCTGTTAGGCGATTTGCAACTGCTCACGCAAGTGTACGTATCGTTCACAAGTAATATAGTCTGGTAAGACCGAATATCGTCTTCAGAGACTGGTTTCTAATTACCCCAAACATCTATTCTAGGTTATCTATTTGGCAAACGATAATTGAATTGAGTTTTATCTAACTACTAGAATAATTGCAAGAAGTAAACTAATTTATTTGGGTTTTATCAGTTATGAAGGAATTAAGGCTTCCAATATCCTCGACTATCCACTATATTCAATCCTTAATGCAACTAGAATGACTTCTTCTTCTACGTTAAGATAGCGGTTAACTATACTGTCTTATATTTCGGTTATGATATATAATCGCTCAACCCCACCCTTCTATATTTCTATGTTAGGATTTACTACATATGAGGATTAAGAACAGTAACCTATAATGCTACACAAGTATCGGGGTACATTCGTCTGTGATTTTAACGTATGTCTATTCAACTACAGCATATCCAAATCTCTCCTATCGGTTCTTGATTCGAAATCATATAGATTATGATAATTAGTGATCAATTAACTATCAAGCATTCATACCAATTATTGAATAAATCTTAAACAAATGAAAAAGAAATCAAAATAATGTATTAATTCATGAATAATAGTTTGTAGTGATTCAAAAGGAAAGCCCTAATAAAATGATTAGCTCATAGCCATAAACATGCTAAGAACTAATTTAATATCCATACATGAACTGAATTAAAAACAAAGAAAAGGAAAGAAAGTAACTGAACAGGTCTCCAATCTTCTGCCTTGATTCCTATCTGAACGGTGTTGTGCGGTGTAGAATATGGGTTTTAGAATATGTACAAGATGCCTCCTTTAGGTCAACCTCCTTCTCTTTTATAGCAAACCCTAGGGCTTAAGTATGTTGCAAATTTCGTGCCCTATGGACCCTTTAGCCCTTGGCCAAATTAACTTCGGAACTGAAATTTCCGCATCGGCGCCGCGGTGCCATAATTCATGTGGCCTCTCAGCTGTTCCGGCGCTGCGGCCCTGATGTTCGGCGTCGTGGTGTTGCATGGCTTTCGTCTGGGTTGTCAATTTTTGTCCTTTTCTACCCCGGATTCCTCCTTCTATGCCCATTTTCCGCTCCTTTTCGTCATTTTACCTTTTTGAACCGCTGTGGCTCAAAAAAAAGAAAAACAAGCCTAATATTATACTAAACACAACAAAAACGATTAAAATACTAAGTAAAAATGACTCAAAAAAGGTATATAAAATATGCCTAACAATGTTCCCGTATATAGCGGAAGCCTTGTCGGCTCACCTATTTTGTTATGACTGACTAGTTGTGACTCCTCAGGAGACAGATTCATTTTGATATGTATATATATATATATATATAGCGTTATGAGTCAGCAGCTTACTTTTATAAGATTTTTATGTTATCCTTGGTATCTGTGTGATTATAGGTGACATGTGGGTATAAGGGTGCCCAGGTAGGGCACCGGGTCGCGGCCCGTCGTGTCGGGTCATGACATTTAGTGGTATCAGAGCAGTTCATCCTCGGAATGTCTTCAGACCGTGTCTAGTAGAGTCTTGTGTATGGGTATGTTGTGCACCATACTTATACACAGGAGGCTGCCGGACATTTAGGATTAGTTTCTATTCTTTCATCTCGTAGATCGTTTAATAGAGTTATGTTATTAGGATGATCCCTTTCTGACGAATTAATGTATATACAACTATGCCTCTATAGAAAGCGATAGCGCTCCAGAAGGGCAAATCAGTAGCGGGAGATACTAGTCAGATCCCGAGAGTTACTAGGGCTCGTGCCTAGTCTACGCCCAGATCGTACCCCAGTAGGCTAGTTCTGCTACATCGCCACCTCCAGAGGCTCCAGTTCAAGGGGCAACATCATCACTAGCTCCCGAGGTCCCAGCACCTGAGCCTCCATCTCCTCAGCCAGGGGAGGAAGATAGGGCCATAAGAGATGCAGCTCAGCTGCTGATCAGATTAGCGGCAGGCATACTCGCAGGCATGGACCAGGACTTGGCTATAGATCTGATAGTCTGAGGATTCATGACTTCGTAAGTATAGTGCATCGTTATGCGATGGGACTAGATCGCTATTTGACTGATGATTGTTTGCAGTAGCTCTTCAACAAGATAGGGATCACGACAGAGGCTAGCATAAGAGGGATAGGACAACTGAATATACGGGTGAGTCTCGAGGTGGGTAGCCTCAACAACATGTCAGATATTCTTCCCAGTCAGCACAAAATACACCCTCACAGTTCCCAGGTAGGAGATTGGACCGCACAAGGTATTCAGGAGTTGGTCAGAGCTCCAGGGCTTCAGGTTCACAGATGAACAAGGGTTCTAGTCAGTCGATGCCACTTTTACCTCGGTGTTCACAGTATGGCAGGCATCATTCTGGGAAATGTCGTTTTGCTACTGGTGCTTGTTTTTATTGCGGCCGTCAAGGCCATGTGATGATAGAATGCCCTTTTAGGGGGGATACAAGTGGTATGGCTCGACTCTTTGGATCGATTCTTTGGTTAAATCTTCTATAGCTATGTGCCGTGAGCGTGGTGTTAAATATCTGCGGGCCGTGGTAGAGGTCGTGGCGAAGTTTCCAGTTTTAGCGGTCCCTCGAACTACACTTATTCTTTGGCCAGTAGGCATGATCCGGAGGTGTCACCAGATGTTGTTACAAGTATATTATCGGTCTTTTTCTATGACGTATATGCATTGATAGATCCAGGTTCCACCTTGTCATACATATCTCCCCTTGTTGCTAGTAGAATTGGAATAGAACCTGAGTCGATAGAACCATTTGAGGTAGCTACACCGGTAGGAGATTCGGTCATAGCAAAATGAATATAAAAATTGTTCGGTGATTGTATATAGTCGTCATACCATAGCAGATTTGATAGAATTAGACATGACGGAGTTTGATGTTATTATGGGTATGGATTGGTTGGCTTCTTGTTATGCTAACGTTCATTGTAGAGAAAAGGTGGTTCAATTTCAGTTTCCAGGTGAACCAATTATGGAGTGGAAAACAGCATCGCCGAGGGGTAAGTTTATTTCATGCCTCAAGGCAAGGAAAACGGTCAGGAAGGGTTGTATTTATCATTTGGTTCGGGTGCATGATACGGAAGCAGAGGTACCGCTCTTCAGTCAGTTCCGGTAGTTAGTGAATTCCCGGATGTATTCCCGGATGTATTCCCAGATGACCTTCCAGGTCTTCCTCCAGAGAGGGAGATATAGTTCAGTATAGATGTACTGCCAGATACCCGACCTATATCCATTCCTCCTTATAGAATGGAACCTGTAGAGCTGAAGGAGTTGAAGGAGCAGCTGATAGACTTGTTGGAAAAAGGCTTCATTAGGCCTATTACATCTTCTTGGGGAGCACCGATATTATTTGTGAGGAAGAAGGATGGATCGATGCGGATGTGTATTGATTATAGGCAGTTGAATAAGGTAACCATCAAGAACATGTACCCACCCCCCCCCCAGGATTGATGATTTATTTGACCAGTTTGTTAGCGAAATTTCGAATGCTCACGCAAGCGTACGCATCGTTGACAAGTAATATAGTCTGATAAGACCGAATGTCGTCCTCAGAGACTGGTTTCTAATTACCGTTCATCTATTCTATGTTATCTATTTGGCAATCGATATTTGAGTTGGGTTTTTGTTTAACTAATAGAAAAACATGGGTTGTGCTCGAGAGGCTATGAATCGATTGGACCTGCCAATCGGTCCTCTCATCTTCTCTAGAGAAGCAAAACCTGTCCCTGGTCAAAAATCTAGTGAAATAACCTTCCTTATTCTTTCCCATTGCAAGAATTACTGAACTATTTAAGTTGTAATCAGTTATAAATGAATTAGGGCTTTCAAAATCCTCGACTATCCACTCTATTCAATCTTTAATGCAACTAGAATAACTTCTTTTTCTACGTTAAGATAACGGTTAACTAAATTGTCTTATATTCCGGTTAGGACATATAATCACTCAACCCAGTGCAGAACCCTTCTATATTTCTATGATAGGATTTACCACATATGAGGATTAAGAACAGTAACCTATAATGCTACACAAGTATCGGGGTACTATCGTCCGCGATTTTAACCTATGCCTAGTCAATTACAGCATATCCAAATCTCTCATCTAGGTTCTTGATTCGAAATCATATATATTATGATAATTAGTGATCAATTAATTATCAAACATTCATACCAATTTTGACTAAATCTTAATCAAGTGAAGAAGAAATCAAACTACTGTATTAATTCATTAATAGAAGTTTCAAGTGATTCATAAGGAAAGTCCTAATAAAGTGTTTATCTCCTAGCCATAGTCATGCTAAGAACTAACATAAAATCCATACATAAACTGAATTAAAAACGAAAGAAAAGAAATTACTGCGAACTAAGTCTCCAATTGTAGTCTCTCTTGTTGTCTTGTGTTGTGTTAAGTTGTAGAATGACCAACCTCTCATAGCATTAATCCCTAGGGCTTAAATATGTTTCAAATTTTGTACCCTATGGACCAATCTGTCCTTAGCCAATTCTTCTTCTGAACTGATATTTTCCGCACCGACACCGCGGTTCTGCATAATAGCACCGCGGTGCCGAAACTCCTGCACCTTCTCAGCAAATATGGCACCGCGATTCTGCATAGTGGCACCCCGATGCTGAAAGTCCTATGGCTTCTCAGTAAATATGGCACCGCGGTTCTGCATATTGGCACCGCGGTGCTGAAAATCCTTCGTCCTGATGTGTCAACTTCTGTCCTTTTTGCCTCGGGAGCACCTTTTCTGCCCAATTCTCGCTCCTTTTCTCCATTTTGCCTTTTGGAACCGCTGTGACTCAAAAGAAAGAAAAACAAACCTAATACTATACTAAACACAACAAAAACGAGTAAAATACTAACTAAAAAATGACTCAAAAGGCGTATACAAAATTGTTGAATCGAGTCACATCACTCTGGGGCTGATGAAGATGAGGAAGCTCTTGAAGTTCGTTTCCTAGAGGCCATTGTAAGAATTGTTGGAAAATTTTCGGGAGCGTTTCCTTTGTTTCTTTGAGGTTTCCCAACAACTATCACTCACACAATCAACAATAACCAACCAGAAATTGGTCCACAACAGCAATACACAACAACTACACTACAATACGCCTCAATCCACACAACTACACAATGAACAACCACCGCAGCAAACACCCACAACTACACAACATCCTACCACCACAGTACGTACCACCCCCAAACTTGCAAGTTACTTTCCCTACTAGCCTGAAATTGCAAGAACAATGATGAAGATTACCTTTTTAAAGAGTCGTTCTTCACCAATTTCTTAACCCAAATGGAAGGAATGATGATGGTGTAAGATATAAGGGTTCTTAATGGGGTGGTGTGTAGGGATTTTTGAAAAGTTTGGTAGAGTTTGTGGGAATTTTTGTGGATAGAAGGAGAGGAATTTCAGATTTTGTAGAGAGAGGAAGGGTTTGTGTTTGTGTGGAAAAGGATTTGGGGATTTAGGGCTTTTAATTCGGAAATCCCATCCAGTGATGCGATCTTGCTGATGGTACGCGGTCTTGAAATCTGTGGCCCCTCTGGTCATTCGGCACCGCGGTTCTACATAATGGCACTGCGGTGCATAAACTCATGCGATCTCTCTGAACATTAGGCACCGCGGTCCTGCACAATGGCTGGTGCTTCCCCGATTCAGTGTTTTCCATCATTTAATTCGTGCTTAGTGTCCCATTCCTTCACCTGGCTTTACAACACAACAAAAATATACCAAAAGTGAGACTGTTCTAATTAAACTAAATTGCATAATTTAAAAAAAATTGGGTTGCCTCCCAAGTAGCGCTGTCTTTAACGTCTTTTAACCGGACGCAAGTTCCTTATTAAATCATTGGGGTAAATTAACCCCACAACCTATCCATTGGGTTCAGTAGGAATTACCTGTTTGTCAGCTTTCATGTCATGAACTTTTGTTGCAGCTTTTAAACTAGCCTGTGGGTTCACAGTTGTAGGAATGATCTCCCAAGGTTTGGTCTGTGCCTGCTGAAATGTTGTGTCAGTTGTGCTTATTGCGAAGCACTTGTTGCTGGCCTGTGACTCAATGGTGGATTTAAACACCTTGAATACCATTTCTTCTTCCTGAACGCTTAGCCTCAATTCTCCCTTCTCCACATCGATTAGGGCTCTACCAGTAGCTAGGAACGGTCTCCCCAAAATGATAGGTATTACATCATCCTCCTCCATGTCAAGAATGAGGAAGTCTGCTTGGAAGAAGAACTTTCCCACCTTGACAAGCACATCTTCCACTATGCCTCAGGAGTGCACCACGGTTCATTCAGACAACTGTAGATTAACTGTGATTGGTTTGGCTTCCCCCAAACCCAATCTCTTGAATACAAACAGAGGCATGAGATTGATATTAGCCCCTAAGTCACACAGCGCCCGGTTGCATGTTACGTTGCCAATAGTGCAGTGCAGGGCAGGGTGAAGCTTCATGGATCTTTCAACTTAGGAGACAGTTTCTTTTGTAGGATGGTGCTGCACTCCTCTGTCAGCGCTACCGTCTCATAATCTGCCAACCTTCTCTTCTTTTCAAGTATCTCCTTCATGAATTTAAAGTATACATACATTTGTTCTAAAGCCTCAATGAAGGGGATATTGATGTGAAGCTTCTTAAACACTTCCAAGAACTTGGAGAATTGCTTGTCCATGGCCTTCTTTTGGAGCCTCTGCGGGTAAGGGATTCTATCAGTGTATTCCCTCAAAGGTAATGGTGGAGCTTTCTCAACTGTAGGGTGGTCCTCAGTGACCCCCTCATTTCCTTCCTCGACTGCTTTCTCACCCTTTTTATCATGAACCACTGCGGGTTGGGGAGTAACCTGCTCCAACTGCTTTCCACTCCTTAACAACACTTCCTGACACTGTTCTCTTGGATTGACCTCTGTGTTGCTTGGGAGAGTACCCTCCGGTCTGTTAGTTACTATCTTTGCGGTTACTAACTGCGTTTCGAGTTCTGAGAGATGACACAGTTTTGAGACATGAACCGGTCTGCGAATTAGTGAGTGTAAGCAATCTGAACCTCGGCTCGTGACCTGCTTGTTGTGTAGGTGGTCTAAACTGCTGGGATGAGGTAGCCTGATTATGTGCTTACTGGTTCTGATAACTACCTTGATATAGTTGTTGATGGGCCTGGTCGTTCCTCCATGAAAAGTTAGGGTGATTCTCCACCCTGGATTGTATGTGTTGGAATTATAAGGCCGCTGAAAGTTCCCAATTGTCTGAACATGTTCCATTGGCACATTATTAGGGTCCACCACTGTGCATCTGTCAAAGGAATGCGGTCCACCACAAATCTCACAATTTACAGGCATCAGGACTGCATTCACAGACATGGTCTTCTGCTGCAGTTGCTTCGTCAGAAGGGCCACCTGTGCATTCAGGGTAGTGATGGCATCTAATTCATGTATGCACATAGTCTTCCTGTTATTCACTGACCTATCATCTGCTCCTTGATGATTGTTGGCAGCCATGTCTTCTAGTAACTCATGTTCCTCATTGACACTCTTTCTCATAAAGGCTCCTGCAAGGTCGGGCTTTAGGCTTAATTGGGCAGATTCATTTGTGTTTTGGGTAAAGGATAAATGGGATTGTCCTTGGCCACCTTCTCCAGAAGGAGCATGCCAAACTCATAGCACGTCAACACTCCTCTCCAGCATCAATGATGGTACGAGTAGTACCACTCAACCCATTATAAAAAATGTGGACTAACATCCACTTCTCTATGCCATGATGGGGGCATTTCCTTTGCAAGTCCTTAAATCACTCTCATGCATCATAGAGTGACTTACCATCCACCTGGTAAAAATTATATAACTCTCCCCTTAACTTTGCCGCTTTTGAAGGTGAGAAGAACTTTGCAAGAAACTTTTGGGCGAGGTCTTGCCATGTGGTGACAGAGTTGGCAGGTAGTGAGTTCAACCAGCTCTTGGATCTGTCCCTAAGTGAGAACGGGAAGAGCCTCAGTCTAATGGCATCGTTGATAACGCCATTATATTTGAAAATGGCACACAGCTCCAGAAAGTTGGCAATGTGCATGTGGGGGTCTTCAGATGGCAATCCCCAAAACTGTACCGTGTTCTGGACCAAGCTCATGATGGTTGGCTTGATCTCAAAGTTGTTTGCCCTTATTCTTTGGGATCTGATGCGTATGCATGCACGATGTCGTGGCAAAACATAATCTCTCAAGCTCATTCTGCGGTGGTGGGACTTGTCCGTGGCACTGGTACCTCGTTATTCAACCTCGCCGTACCATTATTGTTCTGCTGATTTTCCATGGCTAGTAAATCAGTAATTCTATTCTCACGCCTGTTTTGCTTGCACAATTTTACGATTTCAGGATTGAAGGGACAAGTGTATCTGTTCTTCTTCTTCTTCGCATACACTAGATTCCTGAAATAGACCAAAATCAACAAACAAAATCAAGGCAACAGGGTTCTAATAGTTAAAATAAAAATAAGGCCAAATAAGAAATAAAAATAGATTGTTCGATATTAGAAGTAAGCCAGTCCCCGGCAACGGCGCCAAAAACTTGTTAGCGATATTTCGAATGCCCACGCAAGCGTACGCATCGTTGACAAGTAATATAGTCTGATAAGACCGAATATCGTCCTCAGAGACTGATTTCTAATTACCGTTCATCTATTTTATGTTATCTATTTGGCAATCGATATTTGAGTTGTGTTTTTGTTTAACTACTAGAATAATTGCAAGAATTACTGAACTATTTAAGTTGTAATCAGTTATGAATGAATTAGGGCTTCCAAAATCCTCGACTATCCACTCTATTCAATCCTTAATGTAACTAGAATGACTTCTTCTTCTACGTTAAGATAGCGGTTAACTAAACTGTCTTATATTCCGATTAGGACATATAATCACTCAACCCCAGTGCAGAACCCTTCTATATTTCTATGATAGGATTTACCACATAGGAGGATTAAGAACAGTAACATATAATGCTACACAAGTATCGAGGTACTGTCATCCGCGATTTTAACCTATGTCTAGTCAATTACAGCATATCCAAATCTCTCCTCTCGGTTCTTGATTCGAAATCATATATATTATGATAATTAGTGATCAATTAATTATCAAATATTCATACCAATTATTGACTAAATCTTAATCAAGTGAAGAAGAAATCAAACTACTGCATTAATTCATGAATAAAAGTTTCAAGCGATTCATAAAGAAAGCCCTAATAAAATGTTTAGATCCTAGCCATAGTCACGCTAAGAACTAACACAAAATTCATACATAAACTGAATTAAAAACGAAAGACAAGAAATTACTGTGAGCTAAGTCTTTAATTGTAGTCTCCCTTGTTGTCTTGTGTTTTGCTAAGTTGTAGAATGACCAACATCTCATAGCATTAATCCATAGGGCTTAAATATGTTCCAAATTTCGTGCCCTATGGACCAATCTGCCTTTATCCAATTCTTCTTCGGAACAGAGATTTTCCGCACCGGCACCGTGGTTCTGCATAACGGCACCGCGGTGCCGAAACTCCTGCACCTTCTCAGCAAATATGGCACTACGGTTCTGCATAGTGGCACCGCGGTGCTAAAAGTCCTGTGGCTTCTCAGTAAATATGGCATCGCGGTTCTGCATATTGGCACCGCAGTGCTGAAAATCCTTTGTCCTGATGTGCCAACTTCCGTCCTTATTGCCTCGGGAGCATTTTTTCTGCCCAATTCTCGCTTCTTTTCGCCTTTTTGCCTTTTGGAACCGCTGTGACTCAAAAGAAAAAAAACCTAATACTATACTAAACACAACAAAAATGAATAAAATACTAACTAAAAATGACTCAAAAGGCGTATACAAAATACGCCTAACACAGTTGTAGGGTGCTAAGTGTTTCTCGAAGATAGACTCGTGGTCAGGTTATCATCAGGTGCGGGTAAGGGAAGTAGATATTCCAAAGACGGCATTCAGAACTCGATATGGACATTATGAGTTTAGAGTGATGTCTTTTGGACTGACCAACGCCCCAACAGTATTTATGGATCTGATGAACCGGGTATTCAAGCCATTCCTGCTTACGTTTGTTATTGTATTCATTGATGATATCCTGATTTATTCACGTTCAGAATAGGAGCGTGCAGACCATTTAAGGATGGTACTTAGGGTATTGCAGCACCACAGGTTGTATGCCAAATTTTCTAAGTGTGAATTCTGGTTGGATTCAGTAGCATTCTTGGGGCATATTGTCGGAGCTGATGGTATTCGGTGGATACACAAAAGATTGAGGCAGTAAAGACTTGGCCCAGACCTACGACGCCTACCGAGGTATGCAATTTTATGGGACTTGCAGGATATTACAGGAGGTTCGTAGAAAAGTTTGCCTCGATTTCAGCGCCTTTAACTAGACTAACTCAGAAGGCATCTAAGTTTCAGTGGACGGATGCTTGTGAGCACAACTTGTAGTTGTTGAAAGACAAGTTGACTACGGATCCAGTTCTAACTCTTCCTGAGGGACCAGAGGGTTATGTTATTTATTGTGATGCTTCAGGTGTTGGACTAGGTTGTGTGTTGATGCAGCATGGCCGAGTTATAGCTTATGTCTCCCGACAGCTCAGGAAGCACGAGAAGAATTACCCTACTCATGATTTGGAGTTAGCAGCGGTGATTTATGCATTGAAGATATGGAGACATTATTTGTATGGTGTTCATGTTGATATTTATACGGATCACGAGAGTCCCCAATATATCTTTTAGCATAAGGAGCTGAATTTATAACAGAGACGGTGGCTTGAGTTACTAAAGGATTATGATGTTGATATCTTGTACCATCCAGGGAAAGCAAATGTTGTAGCGGATTCTCTTAGCCGTAGATCTATGGGTAGCTTGACGAATGTACAACCGGAAAGAAAGGAGATGGTTCGTGAGATATACCAGCTAGCGAGCCTTGGAGTCCGGTTGGCCGATTCTGGAGATAGTGGAGTTAATGTTCGAGGAGTTGCTGAGTCCTCTATCATAGAAGAGGTAAAGAGACATCAGTATGCGGATAATATTCTGGCACAGTATAAAGATGCAACTCTTCGGAAGGAGAAGACTCTATTTGAGGTTGCGCCTGACGGGGTGCTACGGTATGACAGCAGATTGTGTGTACCTAATATTGCAGGGCCACGATAGCAGGTTATGGGAGAGGCACACTGTGCCCGTTATTCTGTTCATCCAGGGTCAACGAAGATGTATCATGACCTCAGATGCTTATATTGGTGGGATGGCATGAAAAAAGACATAGCGGAGTTTGTTGCTCAGTGCCCGAATTGTCAACAGGTTAAGGTCGAGCATCAGAAGCCTGGTGGTTTATTGCATGAGATGGAGATCCCAACATGGAAATGGGAAGTGATTAATATGGACTTCATTACAGGTTTACCTCGTACTCAACGGAAGTATGACTCCATATGGGCTATTGTAGATAGGCTAACGAAATCAGCCCATTTTCTTCCGGTCAGGACTACTTATTCAGCTGAAGATTATGCGAGATTGTACATCAGGGAGATAGTGAGACTTCATGGGGTTCCAACATCAATTATATCAGACAGAGGAGCACAGTTTACAACTAACTTTTGGAGATCGTTCCAGAAGGGATTGAGGACACAT
This sequence comes from Przewalskia tangutica, assembly GCA_029844215.1. Lineage (NCBI taxonomy): Eukaryota > Viridiplantae > Streptophyta > Magnoliopsida > Solanales > Solanaceae > Przewalskia > Przewalskia tangutica. The sequence goes on from CM056720.1 coordinate 5,961,812, forward strand.
GTGAGTCTCAGCACAGCATTTTATCCTCAGACTGATGGACAAGATGGGCATACTATTCAGACACTGGAGGATATGTTGAGAGCCTGTATTATTGACTTCGGTTGCGATATTTCTAGATGCTTACGCAAGTGTACGTATCGTTCAAGTAATAAAGATCTGTAAGACTGAGTTATCGTCCACAGAGACTGATTTATTAACTACCGAATATCTATCTTATGGTATCTTTTTGGCAATCGTTCTTTTGTTTGAGAATTATAACTAAGAATTATGACTAAGTGCAGGAAATAAACTAAAGATTATAAGACTTTGAGTTTATAACAGTTATAAAGGAAATAAGGTTCCAATCTCCTCAACTGTCCACTCTTTCACATGTTAATGCAATGTCAATGATTCTTCTTCTTATTAAGATAGCAGGTTAACTAATCTGTCCTTATATTCTGGTTAGGACATAAAAGAGCTCAACCTAGTGCAAAAACCTTCTATATTTCTATGATAAGTTTTACCACACATGAGGATTAAGAACAATAACCTTTAAATGCTACACAAGTATCGGGGTACTTTCGACCACGATTTTAACCTATGTCTAGAAAATTACAGCATATTCAAATCTCACTTTTTAGACTTTTTATTCGAAATCATATAAGTGATGACAATTAATAGCTAGTTAATTATCAAGCAATCATAACACTATTGAATAGATCTTAATATGCTGAAGAAGAAATCAATAATCAATGTATTAACTATATTGAAGAGCTTCAAGAAGATTCGATGGAAACCCTACTAAAGTAATTAGCTCCTAAATATTGTCATGTCAAGAACTAATTTACAATCCAACATAAACTGAAATAAAGTAAGAGAAAGAAAATAACTTGAACAATGAGATGTCTCCAATTGTGTCTTGCCTCCTTTTCTCCTCTCCAAAGTTGTATAATATGGTATAGAATGTGGTATATGGTCAGGGTTTTAGGAATTTTATAGCTGGAAAAAGTTGCCTTTCGGACCCCAAAAATCCTCTCCAATTCGGCCAAGGAAACCTGAAAATTACGCGTCGGCACCGCGGTTCCTCTGCCACGCACCGCGGTGCTAATTCAGCCAAAATCACTGGAAGTTACTGGAATGGAGGCACCTCGGTTCCTCTGTCAGGCACCTAGGTGCCTCTGCCAGGCACCTAGGTGTCTCTGCCAGGCACCCCGATTCCTCTGTCAGGCACCTAGGTGCCTTTGACGGTGATTCAGTTTTGGACTTTCTGGCAATATTACGCCTCGGTGCTAATTCTTCTGACTGCTAATAATCTCTCCTGAATAAGCTTCACCTTATCAACAACTTGATGAACTATGTCTGGGCCGATTAACTTAGTCTCGCCCACATCAAACCAACCAATAGACGACCTACACTTTCTCTCATATAAGGCCTCGTACGGGGCCATCTGGATACTAGAATGGTAGATGTTGTTATAGGCAAACTCAATGAGTGGTAAATGATCATCCCAACTACCTCTGAAGTTGTTAAGTATATTTTGTATACACTTTTGAATCATTTTTAGTTAATATTTTACTCTTTTATTCTGCGTATAGTACAATGTTAGGTGTGTTTTTCCTTCATTTTTGTGTCACAGCGGTCATAAAGGAGACATACCACTTTTGAGGATGAAATGAGCTTAATTGAGATGCAAATTGCACAATTAAAAAGTAACACGAAGAATAGAACAGATCAGGCGGAACCGGACGGGAATCAGAGAGGCACCGCGGTTCCATAGAACCGCGGTCAAGAACATTAGCACAGAGGCGTACAAATTTCCGTAAGTCCGAAACTGAATCACCGTCGAAGGCACTGCGGTCCAAGTAAGAGGCACCGCGGTGCCATGTTTCCAGTAAGCTCCAGTTATTTCGTGAGGAATTAGCACTGCGGTGCTAGGCAAAGGCATCGCGGTTCCGACGCGTATTTTCAGAATTCCTGGGCCGAATTGGACAGGGTTTTTATGGTCCGAAATGCAACTTTTTCAAGTATAAAATCCCTAAACCTTGTTCATACACCATATACCTTATACCATATCACAATTCTACTTTAGAGAGGAGAACGATGGCTACACGCTACAATTGGAGATATCTTATTGTTCAAGTTATTTTCTTTCCCTTATTTTATTTCAGTTTATGTTGGATTTTGTATTAGTTCTTGAGATGACAATGTTTATGAGCTAATTACTTTAGTAGGGTTTCCATCGAATCTTCTTGAAGCTTTTTCATATAGTTAATGCATTAGTTTTTGAGTTCTTCTTCAGTGTATTAAGATCTATTCAATATTGTTATGATTGCTTGATAATTAACTAGCTATTAATTGTCATCACTTATATGATTTCGAATCAAAAGTCTGAAAAGTGAGATTTGAATATGTTGTAATTGTCTAGACATAGGTTAAAATTATGGACGAAAGTACCCTGATACTTGTGTAGTAATTAAAGGTTATTGTTCTTAATCCTCCTGTGTGGTAAAATTTATCATAGAAATATAGAAGGTTTCTGCACTAGGTTGAGCTCTTGTATGTCCTAACCGGAATATAATGACAGATTAGTTAACCTGTTATCTTAATAAGAAGAAGAATCATCAACATTGCATTAACACGTGAAAGAGTGGATAGTTGAGGAGATTGGAACCATATTTCCTTCATAACTGTTATAAACCCAAAGTATAATCATCTTTAGTTTATTTTCTGCACCTAGTCATAATTCTTAGTCATCAATCTAAAACTAAAGAACGTCAACCAAATAGATATCATAGAATAGATAATCGGTACTTAATAAACCAGTCTATGTGGACGATAAACTCGGTCTTACAGATCTTTATTACTTGAACGATACGTACAATTGTGTAAGCACTTAGAAATATCACAACAGATGTGGCATCCGTCAAAGTATTATGGCGGAACTACAATAGGGAAGAAATGACTTGGGAAGCAGAAGATGATATGAAGAAGAAGTATCCTCACTTGTTCCCTAGGCCTACAGGTAATTCAACTCGATCCCTTATTTGATTATAGTAATTGATGAATTGCATGTGTGTTATATTGTGGCCCTGTGAGACATCTGTTGGTCTGTTGAGTATAGGTGGATAGGCATAGTTATAAAGGAGACTCTACCGAAATTTCTCTAACATAAGACATACTATGAACATTCGAGGACGAATGTTTCTAAAGGGGGGAAGGTTGTTACACCTCATGAATTAGGGACATTAATTAAGAACGTAATTAAGAGAATACGATGCGGATGTTGGATACAAAGTGTGATTATATATGTTAATTGAGAAATTAGTACATAAGAGGATGTGATTTCGGAAAAATGTTGGCTACAACGTGTGTGACGTTGGAAACTTATAATTATAGTTGTATATTCCTGTTATGTACTAGTGTCGTATTATAATAATTATGACATTGAGAATACGAGGCCTTATGAAGTTTTCGGGAATAAGAAGAAGTAGGATCCAAGCTTTAATTATTACTTGAAGGATTAATTTAAGTAGACAATTAAGAAAATTGGACCAAAGTGTAATTAAAATTTTCAGATTTTTGCCCTTAATACTTATAACCCTCCACCTCCCCTTTAATTCAAATTACATTCAAAACACCCCTCCTCCTCCTCTTCTCCCCATTTCAGCCGAGAACCCATCCCCCCATAGCCAACAAATTGAAGTTTTTTATTTTCTCTTCCTAGCCTAAGTTCTTCCACAAATTACAAGCCAAAGAAACACCAAAACAATGGGCATTTTCGCCACTGCTGGACCGAAAAAAACTGCCCAGAAATTTCCATTTTGAGATGAAATTTTTGGAAGAAAAATATGTGGGAATGATAGATTAAACTTGTAGAATACATGCATGTTATTTTGGAGTTGAAGAAATGATAAAAATGGTGATGAATAAATGAAACAGTGATCGAAAGTTAGGGACTGTTTTGGGCAAGATTGAGGTAAGAATTTTTTTTTCTTATGGTATAATTGGTGTTTCATGTTGTTGTAGTTAAGAGATAAACTCATGATTAAAGAAGAATTGGAAATAAGATATTGCATGTGATTGTTGTTGATGTTGTTGAGCCAATTTGAAATGATATTATTGATTTTTAGACTGTTTTGTGGAAGTTAGATTTAAGTGTTGTGTTGTTATTTTCATCATTGTTTTGCATGTTATAAATGGAGGAAATCTTGATGTTAAGTTGTAGCTGTTCATATGGAATTGTTGGGATATGAATTGGAGGTTAAGGAATTATAAAAGGAGTCATGGTATTGCATTCTTGATCCTGTGACATTCATGAAATTGTTGGACTGTTTTAAGAGCCTCGTTTGCTAAGTTAAGATGCTGGAATTTTTGTGTATTTAAGGGCTGATTTTGCTGAGTTAAAATGTTGGAAATTTATGAACATGCATGTTCAATGTGATAATTGTTAACGTATGTCCCAAAAGAATTAAAGTGTAAAAGAGGTGTTATATATGCAAGTTATAGGGCTTGAACTCTTGTTGTTGTTGCTAAAATTGATGGATTGTTTTAAAAAGTTGTGTTAATATGGATTAAGGGTTGGATTAACATAAGAAATAGTGTATTAATCACCTTAGTTGTTGTTTTGATTGTACTCCATAAATATAAAGAGAAAGAATATATAATGAAGGTGTATACCAAGTATATGGATTGTTTTGGGTTATATTCTTAAGTTGTGACTTGCTATTAGTGTTGTTGGATTTATTTGTAAGTTGTGGATGTGCATATAAATAGGGGAAGTACTGCCCAAATTTCTATAGAAAAGAGAGTCGTCATTCGATATAACTTACGGTAGAAATCATAGATTTGACAAACGAATTACTATTGTTATAGGTTGAGGTGTTATTCGAGACGAGTATTAATTATAGAGTTGGTTAGTTCGACAATAAGGTATGTGAAACTATCTTTTCTTCTTTTTGGCATGATTTACATAAATGAATGTACGACAGACGTACATAGTTCTAATGAATCTTAATTCCTAATGATGCATGATATGATAAGTGTCTTGATTTTCCAAATGATGATTTAAAATGAAACATGATATGATAGTGCCTTTTATTTATTCCATTGAGAGTCAAATGATTATTTAAATTGAATATGGTTGCTCATGATAGATATTCGTGCAAAATGTTATTATTCCACCTCACCGAGTCCCGGGCCGGCAATGTTTGTGCGCAGATCCTTGCATTGTTCACTGAGTCCCTCACTAGAGGGTCGGCAATGTTTATGTATTTATGATGATTCCATGGACAGATATCCATGATGTAGGTACAGATACCCATGATAGTATATGATGATTCCATGGACATGTATCCATGATGCGGGTGCAAGTACCCATGACAGTATATATATATATATGATTATATGGACAGGAATCCATGATTTTGATCTGACTCTCATTTTTATAAGGCACAGTTGACTCTCATTTTTATAAGGCACAATTGACTCTCATTTTTATATAGCACAGTTGTATTGATATTTCGACTATTACATTGTCTCCTGTTATCTCTTGGCCAATTATAATCTTATTTACAGTACTTCATGTTTTACATACTCAGTACATTATTTCGTACTGACCCTTTTTTTCCGGGGGGCTGCGTTTCATGCCCGCAGGTACAGGTACTCAGTTTGATGATCCTCCATTCGAGGATTTCATGTTCAGCTGTTTGGAGAGCTTCATTGATCCGGAGCTTAGTCATTTTGGTACAAAGCCTTATTTGACTTATGCACATTTAGGGGCACGACGGGGTCCTGTCCCGTCGTATTTCATTATCGTACTCTTAGAGGTATGTAGACAGTCGTGGGTGGTGGATGTATTTTGTATATGTGTTTTGGTCAGTTGTACTACTGTTACACTTTATTTTGGATGTTCCCGTATATAGCGGAAGCCTTGTCGGCTCGCCTATTTTGTTATGACTGACTAGCTGTGACTCCTCAGGAGACATGTTCATTTTGATATGTATATATATATATATATATATATATATATATATATATATATATATATATATATATATATATATATAGTGTTATGAGTCAACAACTTACTTTTATAAGATTTTTACGTTATCATTGGTATCTGTGTGATTATAGGTGACAGATGGGTATAAGGGTGCCCAGGTAGGGCACCGGGTCGCGGCCCGTCGGGTCGGATCGTGACACCATGGGGGCTTGTTTTAAATCATATAGTAACTTACGAAGACGACATACATATTGAGGAACCTCCTGATGCACAAAGTCATGTGGTTGATGCATATAAATAGTTTCTTTCAAATTCCCATGTAATAAAGCATTTTTTACATCAAGTTGGTGAATAGGCCAATTATTTCCCATAGCTATATGTTCGCGATATTTATATGTGCTAACGCAAGTGTACGTATCGCAATGTAGTAATAATCCCTGTCAAACTGAGTATCGTCCACAGAGACTAGTTTATCAATTACCGAATAGCTGATCTATGATTTCTATTTGGTTAACATTAATTGTGTTTGGGTTTTTCAACTAAGAACTACAACTAAGAATTAAGCAATAATAAACTATGAATGATAATACTTGGGGTTTAAAACAGTTATGAAGGAAATTAGGGTTTCCAATCTCCTCAATTATCCACTATTTCACTTGTTAATGCAAGAATAATGATTCTTCTTCTTATTAAGATAGCAGGTTAACGAAAGTGCTCTATATTCCGGTTAGGACATAAATAAACTCAATCTAAATGGGAACGTTCTATATTTTTATGATAAACTCTACCACATAGGAGGATTAAGATCAATAACCTTATTTACTACACAAGTATCGGGGTACTTTCGTCCATAATTTTAACCTATGTCTAAACAACTATAACATATTCAAATCTCCCTTTTCAGATCTCGATTTGAAATCATATAAGTTATGACAATTAATGGTCAGTTAATTATCAAACAATCAATACAAATTGAATAGATCTTAAATAGATGAAGAAGGAATCACTAACAATGCATTAACTTATGAAAAGAGTTTCAAGTTGATTCGATGAAAAATCCTAATAAAAGTAATTAGCTCATAGACATGCTAAGAACTAATACAAATTCCAACATGAACTGAATTAAATCAAAGAAAAGAAAAAGAACTTGAACAATCCGTGTCTGGAATTGTGTTCTAGCCTCCGTTCTTGCCACCCCAAGTATCATCCTGGATGAGATATGCCTCCTGGGGCTTTATTCCACGAAATTATCCAAATAGACCACTATGCCCTCATAGAATTTTTAGGTTTTTCACATTTTTCCGCCATCGGCGCCGCGGCGCTTCATCCAGGTGTCGCGACGCTAATTCCTTCGATGGTTACTGCCTCTCAGGCGTCGTGACTCTTCCTCCATGTGTCGCGGTGCTTTATGCCTGTAGACCTCGCCACGGCTCTTGCCTCTATGCGTCGCGACTCTTAATCCTAGCAACTTCTGCACATTTACCTTGTAGACCCCGAGGAGTCGACCATGTAGTTTTGTTTAAATTGCTTTCCGAACTTTCCATGTCTTCTTTGACCGCTTGCTTGGAACTCGATGTGCATTTTTGGGCCTTCATATGCCTATTTTCCTTTGAATTTTGCCTGAAACCTTATGAATCGCTTAAAACATGAAAACACTACACAAAACGCATAATACTGCACCAAACAACTAAAAGAGATATAAAAGACTCCCTAGAGCAAACAGTCCTAAAATGGACTTAACATTATACTCAACACGGTGCGAATGGTGGCTGATTTGACCACCGAACTAAAAGTCTCACCATAATCATATCCCTCTTGTATCCCAGTATTATTAGCCACAAATCTTGTCTTATGGAGTTCAAGCTCACCCTTGTCTATGAATTTGTGACAATAGAGCCACATACAATGAATCACATTCACCCCCTCTTATTTTGAGACAAGATCCAAAGTGTGTTGATTGGTTACCATATTAAACTCCTCACACATGGCTGCATTTCAATTTGGGTCAAGTTTGGCTAATTTTGGGATTTTAAGAATAGGTGAGATAGTTTGAGTGGATAGATTAAAGTGAACTTTTAGTTTGAAAATCTCATGTTGTTCACGAGTTTATATGGGGACGGTCACTGGTTGAGCAGAGGGACTAGGTGGTGACGGGCTGGGTGTTAAGGCAGTGACTAGTATGGTGATAGGCAGTGTGGCGGGATAGTAGAGTGAGACAGTGATGGGCAGTATGATAGGGCAATAGGTAAGGCGGTGAGTGGCAAGGTGTCGGGATAACGATGTTCGACAGTATTGTGGGTGACTCAACGGTAGGGAGGTGCAGTATGGTGGTAGTGTCATCGAGTACAGAGGTTGCGACATGACTGTTGTTTGATGGGGTGGGTGGAGATAGTGGCGGTACGACTGGATGTGGCAAATATTATAGTGTATTTTGGACTAGAGGTGAGATGTCCAAGCCATCAAGGAATTCATAATCAGTGGGTATGGTGGATATTGGTAAATGGGAAGACATTGTCCTCAAACGTGACATGACGTGAGACTATGATTTTGCATGTGGACACGTTATAGCATAAGTACCCCGTGTGGTTCGACAAAACTCCCAAGAATACATATAAAGTGGTACGCGGTGCTAATTTGTGAGGGACGGTGGAGACAATATTCAGATTGCAGAGACAACCAAAAATCCGAAGATGACCATATGTAGGGAGGGATACAATGAAATAGGAACTCGGTGGAGGTCCTATTTTGGAGTGTACGGGTCTGTAGTATATTAATAAGGTATTTTGACATTTTTAATGCATTGACCCAAAAGCTGGGGGAAAGAGACGCATGAAAAAGTAAGATACGAATCATATTATTAATGGTGCAGAAAATTCATTCGGCTTTACCATTTTGAGGGGAAGTATGGGGTAGGAGAAACGAAAGACCATGCCATTAGCCGCACAAAATTTATGAAAGAGAGAATTATTAAACTCACGACCATTGTCATATTGAAACATTTTTATTTCTTTTTCAAATTGTGTTTTACCTACGTACGAAATTCAAGAATATTAAATAATATTTATCATGATAAATAATATCCCAAGTGAGGAAAATTATCCAAGAATGTTAAATAATATTTATGACCCAATTTGCTAGTAATAGGAGAGGTTCATAAATCTGCATGAATAATATCAAAGGAGGAAAAGTAATACTCAAAGATGATGTAAATGGGAGTCTAACATGCTTTCCAAGATGACAAAAGTAGCAATTTTGGGCAAGGTTTCATTCATTACATTGAATTAAATTGCAATTTCTAAGAAAATAAAAAATATGAGCTCCATGATGTCCAAGTCTACTATGCCACATTGAGGAAGAGATTACAACTAGAGATGTGGGAGGGTTGACACTGCCAGCAGATATGGATAGGAAAAGATAGATGTCCCCCACACTATTACATCTCGTAAGAAGTATCCTCATATGTATGTGCTTCACAAAAAAACCAAATGGGGTAAAATCAATATATACAGAGATTAGATTTTTGATAAACTAGGGGAATATAGGACGTGTTTAAGAGAGAGAAAAAGTGCGGTGGTGGAGTTTGTATATGACCAAACCCTTGAATTGGAATGTGATGATCATTTCTAACCATAAAAATTTAAGAAGTATTTAAATTGCGCAGGTGAGGAAGATTACAAGAGTTGTGAGTGAGGTGAGATGTGACGTATGTGTCCATATACCAAGCGACATCGGGCTGGTGAAGATTTAATGTGCTGAAATCCTGGCCTAAATTTGTCGAAGTAAGGCCAAAAGTGGATTGTTGGGCTGCAGAAAATAGGACAAATGGATGGAGGCCATCGGGTGAGACATTGGGTGGGCTCCCAGGATGTTGGTCGTTAATGTTGCCATTATTATAATTGCGTTGCGGCTGTTGGAAAAATGTTGGCCCAGTTCCCATATAACTTCCAGTGTAGTGGGCCGGCCTGCTGTGGTTGGCTGGATTTATTGGCCTGTGACCTTTACCTTTGCCTACCCGGTAACCCCCGGGGCCTCTGCCTCTGCTGCTACCGTGATTGTTCTGCAGTGGGTGGTGGTCGTAGTATGGTGGTTGGTCGGTGGTTGGTGTGGGGGCGTCAACCACCAATGCATTTGGTTTATGTTCATCTTGTTCTACTCATCTCGTCTCTTATAATAGCAATTGGGACCACACTTTATTTAAACTCGGTAGGGGATCGACCTGTTTGATCATCATTACAAGTGTGTCGTATTCATCTTTCGATAAACCATTAATCAATTGCAGAACCATCTTCGTGTCAGAAATTAGAATACCCACGTTAGATAATTGATTGGCAAGCAATTTTAATTGTTTGCAGTAGTTTGCCATATTTGTAAAATTTTCAAGATGGGTGATGTTGAATTGCTCCTCGAGATACATGACACGTGTATGTTTGTTATCTTAAAAACTTTCCTCCAATCTTGAGCCGAAGCTCCGGTCTTCATAATAGTATGAAGCAGATCCTTGGAGATTATGCCATAGATCCACTATTTGACGATAACGTCAAGCTGTTTGCACGTCGTGTTGTCGACGTCAGGTGGGAGGGGAAAATTGGTATCAATGTGGTCAAGCACATGCATGAATTTGGAAAAGTTCAACCCACAACGCATATTATCCATCCTCTTGATCAAGAATCAACGGAATGAAGTTCTTGATAAGGAGTTATATTTTATATAATTACACTCAAATATTAATTACAGAATATACGATGAATATATGAAAATATTTTCACTATCACTTTTAATGCAAAAAAAACTATTTCTATAAAAGTACCCTAACATAAAACACAAATGAACTCTAATACAATATGTTGGGAGTTCGAAATGTTTACACGTGAAACTCCAATACATTTGTTGGAGTTCAAAACTTTGAAATGCCCGCACTTCGTGCTCCATTTGCAATTTTGAAAGGTAAAATTTCAAAATATGACAAGGGGTAGCTTTTTTATATGATGACATTATTTAATGCTCCATCTATTTTAATTTATATGACACGTTTTTTTTTAGTCAATCTAAAAAATGACATATTTCTTATTTGACAACAATTTAACTTTAAACTTTATCTTTTACGTTTAACGAGATGATTTATAACCACACAAATATCTTTGATTTCTTTAGACTACAAGATTCTAAACTCTTTTATTATTTTTTAAATTATGTGTTCAGTCAAACTATATCATATAAATTGATTAGCAAATTATTAATTGAACGAGGGCTTGCAAACAATCCATGATTAGTTTTAGTTGCAAGCCTTAAAAGATGTAATTAGATCACAAGATTGGATTATTTTGTTTTTAACTTGATTGACAAGGGTAGAAATGGAAAGCAAAAAAACCACAAAAAGATCACATACTTCAATAAAGTGTAAAAGATAAAATTGTCAGGCTGGTTTGTTAAGTACACAAAGATAACAAACTCTGCTACTGCCAGTTAGAGAATCTTCACGGACCAATCCGTACTTTTTTTGGAACCCCTCGTCATCTTTAAAATATTAATTTCTTTCACTGTTTTTGCTCAGAAGCCCTCGTGAATCGAGGCCTCTGTTTTTCTTGCTTTTTCAGTTAAACCCCTCATATTTTATTAATGTTTCACAGCCACCTATATCTGTTTTATATATAATTATTCAGAATTTACAATCAAATTAATTCAAATTCATGAAGGATGTCATATTTTAGTTGCGTATGATTGAGAAAACAAATTACTCTTTATTTCTTAATTTATGTGATGTATTTTTTCTTTAACTTATTAAAATAACGTACATTTTTATATTTAAAAATAATTTAATTATAAAATTCCTATTTTATTCTTACTGAGATGATTTATAACAACAAAAATATGAATGATTTATTCTAAATAATTTAAAAGTCTTTCGTTCTTTTTTAAATCGTGTGTCAAATCAAACTGCATCACATAAATTAGAAAAAAACGAGTGTTCTATATATATATATATATATGTAGATAACAAGCAAAAAATAAAATAAGTATAAACATATAAAATAATGACACTATTCATTACTCCTATTATAGTAATTTATTAATTAATTCTCTAATGGCCACTGCCATCTATTATGGCCATTGTTACCCTTTTTCTTTTAATTCTCTTATAGATTTTTAAAGTAAATTATCCAACTTGGGAATAACAATGTAATTATGTGTCGAATTAAATAAAGTTTACATTTAATTATTTATAAATAAAAATGCTGCATTTCACGATAGTATATGTTTTGTCCCTTTAATACCAACCTTGTCTGCTCATCTCTTTTCCCAACGGTCATGCATTCTTCTAAATTGTTACAATTAAATAATTATTGATTTGTTGTGTTAACCTTTTTTTAGGCTAAAAGTTTTAAGTCTAGATATTCAATGAGTATATTATTTATTTATATCAATCTACAACACATGAGCCTTATAATTTTTATCATGGTTAAGATGTGGAAATATTGTGTTAATGAATGACAGTGATATTTAAATTTAAAATCTCGATGATGATCATGTTGAATTACGTATATGGTTTACCTCATGGAAAATATCTAAATTGTTAGGAGAGTGACACGCTTTTATTTGTTTTAGGTTTTCAGCAAAATTTATAAGTACGTAATCGATGTGTGAATACAGATTATTATCATGATAATAATTAAAAGATATCCTCTGTATCAAGATATGTAATAGCAACTTATCTGCAGTATTTTAAAAATAATTGTAGAAGATAAAGCATTTTTTAGATGCTTGTAAAATTTCTCTCATGTTTTTGGGAGAAGTTACCTAAATTGTAAGCATCTGTTTAAATACTTGTAAAATGGGGTAAATTTCACATATAGCCACTTTTAAGCACACATAATTAAGAAATAACCACTCTTATGAAGTTTAAGTTCTACATATGACACTCCGTGATGATGACTAATTTTTAAAGACATGAATGGAAAATGGACAATGGGCCACATGACCTAATATAAGGTGCAGTGAGCTATTTCTACGTAAAATCTAGGTACAATAAGCTGAAGCAAAAGAGAAGTTTTATTCTAGAAAACTGAATGTACGCAGATGCGAAGTACAGTCAACGAAGGGTGGTCTTAAACACCTTTTACTGAAAGATTATACAGAATATATATATATATATATATATATAAAATAGCTTCGCCATTAGATTTATTGTTGAACTTTATTATAACATAGTAATATGTAAACATGAATACAAAGTTTTTAATTTTATGTCCCCGTATAATGGTGTCAATGTTTTGCTATTTGTCTTTTGAATTGACAGAATAGCAAGTTGGCAAAGAGCAACAACGACATTTCAGAAAGCTCAGGTGGTAAAGGATATATACATGAGAATGTGCACTTACTCATTGGAAGAAGAAAAAAAAAGAAGCAAAAATAAAATTAAAGGTAAGTTTATATAGTAAGATCTGATATTAAAGAGGGAGTAACTAAATATTAAGCCCACTAATAAACTAGCACTTCTATTTAAGTGTAAACTCAAAGAATGTTAAGCTGACAAAGATAATTTTGATTCCCCTTAAGGGTTTTATGTGGAGTGACACCTACTTCTATTATCAAAGTATAGACAACCATTATTTAAATAATAAATTATTTGCAACAGAGCACTTCCATTTATTTTATATATATAATCATCTTTATTCGGAACACATTGGCTCAACGAATTTGGATTTGTGGCGCCTAAAGCTCATTAAAGTGTCTTATTAGAGATTTTTCATTTCCCAAGATTGGAATCCGAGCCTCCCATTAAATGTGGAAGACTCATATCCATCTCACCTAAAGGTGTCTAACTGGCCGAACCGGTCCGGATCGGTAGCCCCTTACCGGGTTTAATCGGTTACCGGTCCGGTTCACCAGACTACCGGGCCAACCGGTCCGGTTCATTACCGGATTCCAGGTCGGCCCGTGCGGGTCCGGGTCTGAACCGGTCCGGTTTATATATTTTTTTTTTTTTTTTATTTCTAGTATTTATTTTCTATAATATAAACTAAATTCAATTTAAATATGTAATATAATAATATAATATATAATTTTGTTGTATATATTAAAATTGAAACTTTAAAGTTAACTTTCTATTTTATAGTTTATAATTTTATACTTTATAGTTTATAACTTTATACTTTATCTTTATTTTATAGTTTACTTTATAGTACTGTTATAGTTATACTTTATAGTTTATAATTTTATATTGAAATTATACTTTTATTAATTTATTAGATTAGTAGATATAAGTTAACAAATAAGTAATAACAGATTAACAACTAAATAGATAGTAAAATTAAAATTAATGATAAGATGTAAACTTTTGAACTTTCATAATGTTAATAAGAGTACATAATGAAGTAATAATAATTTTATTTACATATTATGCATCCTTCTTGCAAGTTCTTCGTAATCTATAGGTTGATTGAATTGGTTATGCTCCATAGCCTCTAAATCTGGAGTATTAATTCCAGCCCCGCCTCCGCTCCCGCCTTTCAAAATATTGTCTATTTCTTCATCTTCCGGAGAATTAACGTCTGCACATCCTTGATTTCTTCTCTCTGATCTGATCCAATCCCTTAAGCAGACTAACACTTCTAATGTGCTTCCACCCAATGAGTGGCGTGTGTCTCCTATTTGATCTCGTGCTTGGCTAAATGCACTTTCAGAAGCCACTGTTGAGATCGACACATTAAGAACATCTCGGGCCATCGCTGCAAGTACCGAAAATTGTCTTTTGTTATCCTGCCACCACTGTAAAGGGTCAAAACTTTTCTTCGGTTTCGCTGGCTTTTGCAAATAAAATTGCATATCATCACAAGATCGACTTGTGCTTGCTTGTGTTGTAAAAGTGTTCCATATGTCTAAAGATTCTTCTTCATCGTCATCAGCATTGAATCCTGCAGGTGTAGACACAGAAGCAGAACTAGAAGGAATATTAGTAGCAGAGTTGTTGTTATCATGTAATGTAGCATAATATTCATATAATGTAGTTAAATTAGTATCAAATTTACTTATGCAATCAAATGAAGATGGAGTTTCTGTTTCACCTATTTCCATATAAGTATATAAACTAAATATTAAATTATGACAATCTACTTTTTTAATAGAAGGATTTAAGACTGCACCAATACAATAAACATCAGGAATAGGGAAAAAATATTTTTTAAACTTTTCAAACATAAGTGTAACTGCATCTTTATATTTCACATTTGATTTTAAACCATAAAATAAATATGAAATTTCAGCTATATGAGCTAAAGCATTACAAGCTGTTGGGTAATAAGATCCTGAAAATTCAACAGTTGCAGTGTAAAATTTACGTAATTTTTTTTAAAAGTTCACCAATTGATTTCCAATGTTCGTCGGTTAACATATACATCACGTTCTTACAATACGCATTTGCAACATGTGTTATGGGGTCTTTATACTTATAACATTCTTTTAAAAATAAATAAGTATAATTCCACTGTGTAATAATCTCCTCTGGCATGAATTTAGGTCTCAAATTAAATTGTTTACATTTTTCTTTAAATTCTATAATTCTATTTTTCCTATTATTACCCTGAATAACTCCAACAGCTCTTTTAACAAGTTTTATTTCAGGTGAAAATAAATCACGATCACTTTTAACAATTAAATTATAAATATGACAAGCACGACAAACATGAAATATATCAGGAAGTGGTGGTTGTACTTCCGCTTTTAAAAGATCTACAGCAGCAGTATTATTAGATGCATTATCGAATGATACACAAAGTATTTTATTATAAAGATTATATTTTTGGGCATAAAAACAAATAGTTTCGCTTATATATTTTCCAGTATGACTTTGATTCTCGTCATAAGCAAAAGCAATAATACGTTTTTCCATTCTAAAATTTTCATCAATCCAATGACAAGTAATTGTTAAATAATCATAACCGTTTAATGCATGTCCAATGTCTGAAGTAAAACTAACATGGCATGGAAGGTTAGCAAACAAATATTGCAAGAAAATAACATAATCATTATGAAGTCTAAAAATATCGGCTCTAGTAGTACTACGAGGAACACCTTTAAAAAAATGATTATATACTCTTTGAATATATGTAATTAAATATGAAGAAGAAAGCGAAAGAAAAAGGTAAACAACCTCCGACAATCATTTTTGCTAATTCAATGCGATCCTTTTTGGATCGTACTTAGCCACCCGATTAATGGATTAAGTTGTTGTTGGCCGGGTTCTAAATCGGTGTGACATTCCATTTGTGTCGTATGATCGTGTTTTATATGTCTACCTATAGTGCGTCCCCGCTTGCCCGCCTTATGTTTATAAGTTCTCCCACAAATATTACATCTAACTCTATCGGTACCTGACTTTATCATAAAAGAGCCACACTTTACTCCTTTTTTTTCTTGCTCGGTTTACGGTAAAGGAGGTGCGACTACGACTACCACTAGCATCACCAACGTTGTGAAGGAACACTAGTAGGTGTAGGAGGTTCTTGTTCTTCAAGTTCATCAATATTATCTAATTGAACGTTATCATATTCATTATCTTCTATTCCAAAATCTTCTTCCATTTGATCATAATCTATATTTTGATTAGATGATGAAGAACCTCTGATTTTTACCCTTGAACTAGATTTACTGTAGCGATTCGACGCAATTCCCCTTAGTAAAGACATTATAAAATATTTAAATAATCAACAAATAAATATGACAATTTAATAAAATAATTAGAGAATGAAACGAGTGTACCAAACTTCGGGATTCAGAATTCAATTGAAACTCAAGCTCAAGTCTTCGTCTTGCTACTTTGAATTTGAAAACTAATAATAATAACTTGAAAATTGATAATAAAGATGATTAAGAGAGTATGAGAAATTGAGAATAAGAGAATTGAGAGAAATGTTGTGTGATAAAAATGAAAAAAAAAATGTAGAGAATTTATAGATTTTTTAAAGGGTAAAAATGTAATTAAAAAAAATAAACAAAACAAAACAAAAAAAAACAAGCCAACGGTCGAAATGACCTAAGCAACCTGAATGAACCTGTTTCGCACGCCTTATCGGGTTTTTCCTAACCTGCGGGTTGGGGTCAGCCAATCCAACCCCAACCCCAGATGCCCTTACCGTCCGGCCGGTCCTATTACACGGTCAACTGGTTCGTTGGGTCAACGACCGGTGAGACAGTATAATCTCACCCCATCCCTTAGTTGGTCACACACTTCCACTTAATCTCTTTGCCAAAGTTCAATTCTTTGCTCTCAAATTAACACACTTTTTCTTTAGCCTCTTCTTCCAAGTGGCAGATTCATATATATATATATATATATATATCGATTTAATTAGTAGAAATACTCACAATATGAAAATTCTTGATCCGTCATGACGCTTCTCCACTAACAAACTAATAAAAAAGAGATTAAAGTGATCTTTATTGGGCCTCAAAATCTATGGAATGACAATATAATCTATAGTAGTAATCATAAAAAGCAAATCCAATAAGCCACCCCCACCCCCACTTCCTAAAATGAGGATTGCAAGAAAGAATGAGGAAAAGGCAATGAACTTTTAGATTTCACTACTACTACAACAACCTCACTAGTAAGTGTTACTTGCTGCAAAGAAAAGTACATTTGCTTGCTATCCTCCTCTTTCTGTTTCTCTATTTGTGACCTTAACCACATGCCACTATGCCCCAACATGTCCTGTTACAAAGCACTCCCCCTTCTTACTTTTTTTTCCTCGTGGATCTAGTGAGTGTTCATCTGAATTCATTGTTTTTTTCTACTCATAATATGTATACATATGCGGAAAAAGAAAGAGTTAACGCATATATATATATATATATATATATATATATATATATATATAAAAAAGTTACACTCATTTTGTATACTAGAGATTGATTTAACCACAGATGATATCGGTTATATATATATCATAATGTTGGGGTATGAAATAACCGACAGATTCCACTGCTTAAACAATTCAAGTACACATTTTATATTTCACATACACTTAAAAAAATTGATGGGTTTTTTATTTAACTAATCAATAGTGATTATCTGAAATAAGTGATTATCGACTGTTCTCCATTAATTTTTTTTTTTTAAAAAACGCATGTTTTTAATAATGTCGTGTGTACTAAGTTGTTAATTCTAGATCTCCATCACATCTCATGATCATGGTATATCCTTCACCCAACCATAAGAGGATCCTTGTTGGCTTCTTTAAATTCCATATCATCACATGATAGTCCATGTGACACTTGAGAACTTCCAAATTTATTATTCCAAGAGCTCTCTATGTCCCTTTCATTATTACATATCACTCACTACCTACATTGTGTCATCTTAAATATGATCGAAAGAATATAACACTAATTAGCTTATGCATGTGATTTTTAGTTTCTACTAACTTTTTTTGGTTTTGACACGTTACAAGTCTGTTTATTTGATATTTTACAAGTGATTCATGGATGTAGATACATTTAAGAAGACAGATGGATCTTGAATCGCCAATTCACAAAAAGAGAAGCAAAACAGTAGGGACAAAGGCAAAGAGTAATCATACAAGATAATAGTAAGTAGAAGATGAATCTTTAAAAGATGTATGAGAAAATTTTGGTGAATTCACTTTGTGGATCACCAATATATATATAGCGATGTTTTTAGTTTTCTATTTGGTGTTCGGTATCCATACTGAAGCCTAATTAAATCAGGATTCGTGTTGGGTAATCTTATATTGAAGGGTAAAAAGCTCCCTAACAAAAATGGTTTCATAACCCAAACTCGAACCCGATAACTCTAATTAAGAATAAAGAAGTATTTATCGATCCACGGCAAGAATTGTGGGCTATATAACAATTTTGAAACATGTATATAGTAGGAAACAACCACCCACCGACACTGAAAGTTACTAATTGTTGCCTTCAACTCCACCCCAAAAACAAAAAAATGGGCCCATTATTTTTAAATGGGCCAAGAAAAAAATTCTTGTAGTAGTGTACTTTTGAGGCCACACCCCTCATCTAGTTTTTTAACATGGTGGTGAAGTAACAGACCAGCTTTTGTTTTGTACACCCACTTTTGGGTTGGAATGATGGGAATAGCCTAGTGGTCTATGCACAGTGTATTCAGTCTATTAAAGAAGTGGGGACAGAGGTGGAGAATTTGCACAAATGGCCTCTTTTGAGTCCACTATTAAATTGTGTCCCCGTTGGTTCAGTAGACTAAATTTATCCTAAAAATAAAACCTTATATGATTACTTTTAGAGGTGAAATTTAGTTCACTAAAATAAAACCTTATTGTATCATTTAAATTTTGGCCTAAAAAGAGGCCATACATTGCAATTTGCGAGTATGGTAGGCTGGCGCATTTTCCCAAATGACCTTTATGAGACCATTAAATTCTATCTCCGTTAGTTCAGTGGACTAAATTTATCGTGACAAAACCAATTTATATGATATAATTTTAAACGCGAAATTTAGCCCACTGAATTAACGGCCATATAAATATAAGGAATGGCCTAAAAAAAGGGCCAATGAGTGCTAGTATGGGGTAGTGCGGGGTGGGGGAGTTGGGAATGGGCTTCATCTTTGGTTGTGATTTGAACAGACATGCATGGATAGAGACACATCTATTGGCACTAAGTTGATAAGGTGAACAAGGGTGCACCCCAACTACTTAAATGGATCATTTGTTATCTTCTGAATTTTGTTTTAATGTTTAAACTTGGACATCTCCCTTTAACTCGTGTCTGATTGTTTTCATACAAGGTTGTTTAAAGATTGACAAAAAAGGAAAACAGTGGTGAACATATTGTATTATCAATCAGGGGATGCAACCATTGTCTTCAACTCGACTTAAAGAAAATCATATATATTTGTATGTGTGCGTGCGCGAATGGTGTAGTTTGAATTTCATAATGTAATAATGGGTGCAATGATACTCTATCCGAATAATTTAAAATTCTAAACCCGCCTCTTAGTGTCAAGATGCCTTGGTGGCTATTACCTCTGTCATTTCATTTTTTATGACCATATTTTACTGAATACATGTTTTTTTGAAGAAAAAAGATAAAGACTTTCTAGTACATAAATTTATATATGTCATCTCAATATTACAATAGCATGCCATTAAGGGCAGCAAGAATGTGTGCGTTTTCATAAAGAAATAATGAATGTAGTGATATCTGTCTCACTAACTTGAAATTGTTCGACATGTCATATCAGTAACGACAACTAAACTTTTACCAATGTTTTCATAATAGACCAAAAAGAAAAGAATTGAGTACACATCACTTGATCAGAATCCAAAGGTGTCCCACAATAGAAGCCCAAACAAAATATAGCCCATGTCTTCTTATGGATTACATGTCTAAAGACTATTTGTCTTTCTAAGTTGTTGAAATGTTCACTTCAAAGGAACAGGTTCTAAGTTGGCAACTCATGAAGGAACCATAAACATGCTTTGTCTTTCTGCTCCCTTAGTTTTGGACCTTTGTGGGACAAATTTACTAACAACTTGATTTAACTTATGAGAAACCCACATTTGGTACATGGGCCAGAAGACCATAGACAAGTCCAAACTAAGTCCATAACAAAACCCATAAATCCAAAAGCTAGTGTCATCTTGTCTCAAGTTTAAAATTCAAAACTTATATTTAGGCTGGGCGGGTCTAATTTCAAAAGAATGACAAACTTATGAATACAAGGGCACGTTTGGTACGATGTATTCTGTTTGATCGCATTTGACAAAAAAATAATCTGACGTTTGATGGGTGTTTTAGGATTGGGTATCTTATTTCTAAAAATAGTACACTCTAACTGTCATTTTTTAGACTCATCTAGTAGATGGGTCTCCCCTGAACTGTACTAAAAATAAAAAATAAAAAAATACAGTCCATTATATATGAATACTCTAATACCGTCCATTATATATTAATACTCTAATACCGTCCATTATATATTAATATAGTCCAGTCCATTACAATATAGTACAGTCCATGCAAAATTATACAGTTCAGTGCGACGTATCAAACGAGCCCAAAGGACACAAAAGTAGTCGCTGGTGGCTGGTGCTAATAACGCTAAGGGGACGTTTGGATGTTGGTTAGGAAGTAGATTGTTCATGTATTTAAAATTAGCATAACTAATAACTGAGAGAATCTATGTGTTATTTTATGCAGAGTAGAAGATGGAATAACTAATACATGAATAACTAAACCCCACATAATTAGTCCTTACATTATTAATACCTACATAACTCTAACCATCAACTATACGATCCCTAACTTTTTTGGCAAGAAAGTTGGCTTGATTATTTTTAACTGTAGGGTTCATGGACCCCATGGTCGAACTTCAATCCATTGATCTAGTTCTGAAAAAGTTGCCAAGGTCTAAATACAAGACCACAATTTGTGCACACTGATAGTGATGTGAAACTCCAGGGTTTTAAAACTTAGTTTCACATTCAGGGAACTGAGGATAAAGTCATACAATGTGACCAGTGAGGATACTTTCGAAAAAAAAAATTAGATTCATGTTCATATAGTAGGAAATTGACGCTTGGATGCATGTATTATTTTATTCATGAAATAGAAAAAAAAATCAGAAATAAATTATTGGTATATATACTCGACTAGGTACATGCTGGAAAAAGCTCTACAAGTACCTAGACAATACAATCATTTTATGTAAGCCAAGTTGGGGCCAACATTAGGTCTCCCTGGAGCACTGCATTTCATTTGCTCCTTATTTTTGCCTCTTAAGGATTTCTTTCCCACTTATAATCTTTCCTTCCCACTATCTGTTTAGACTCTTCAGGTACTGTTAGATCATCATCTATCCAATCAGTTTCCATCTCTCCTGCACAGCAAGTATAAAGTATGTGCTGTTCTGCTTCTTGTTATTTACCATATCGGAATGAATACTATAAGGTACGTGCTGTACTGCTTCTTGTTATTTACCATATCGGAATGAATACTCTCAGGTTTACCTACGGAAAACTTGTTATGACTTGGCTGTATTACGAGCAAAATAAGGCAACATACATGAAATGACTAGCTTTAACTAGTCTGTTGATGAACAATTGAGAACTGAAATCGCTTGTTATTTTTTTATCTAACGTACTTTTCTTAAATGAATTTCTCCCCTTAAAACAGAGGACGTCTATTTAATACGTTCCCACTATTCACTATAGCAAACATTAGGATTAAGCACAAGGCCAAATGAGATAAAAAATTGTGGAATATGTAGGCAAGTAATATTATAAAAAGCTCAAACAGAGCCTTGACAAAGTGCCTGATTACATCAGGATCAGAATATAACAATATCTAGCCTAATAAACCACAGCCTCATAGCCTCACACAAACATATCTAGTAACCAATCTATAATACTAGGAAGCAGCAAACAAATCATCAAACGACAAAAGACGAAAGTCCTAATATAGAAAATTTAAGGACTAGGGATATAAAAAGGTTCAAGGGTGGAAACTGGTCAACTCAGCTATGCATTCTATTCAAATGCTTCATCATCGTCATCTGGAAGTGGCTGAGCAGCGGCTTGCAACAGCTCTTGTTCATGCCTGAATATACATAGGAGTATGGTTAAAACTCACAAAATGTCAATGACAAGACACCTTTCATGTCTCAGATAAGTAAGCAACAGGCTCAACTTGCATGATCTAAAATAAATTTTAAGATGCAAGGGTTAGTCAAGACCAAAATCATCTAGTTCAACTCCAAAATAAATAAAGATGCAACGAGTATTTATAAATGCCTCAACTCTGATATACATATTTAGAAGCAGAGAAAATCTGTATTCTTGTCTGATATTTTCACTTAATTGTATGGAATATGTATATAGAACTTTGATATAAGCAGGTACAAGAGATCTTACATTTGCTGTGCAGCTAAGTCAATTTGTACTTCTGGGGGAGCAAGTGCAGGTGATTCCACAAAGTGAAGATTAGCATCCCTAAAAGTAGGAGAATAAATTAGGTTTGATACACCTACAGTATCGAGCAAACATGAAATAGTTTTATTTGTAGCATTACCCAGCAAGCTTTCTAGCAAGGTAGAGAAAAGGCTTCTCAAAGTTGTAGTTACTCTTTGCCGAGATCTCATAGTATTGCAAATTTTTCTTCCTGTGGAAGGTAACTTGCTTTGCCTTAACCTGCCTGTTCTTGACATCAACTTTGTTTCCACACAGAACAATGGGTATATTTTCACAAACCCTGGAAGAAGCAATGGAAAATCCATTTCAGATTCAATTGCATATCATCAATTATAAGTTGAGAGTATAATGATGGCAGCCTATAAAGAGTTTCTCACCTGCAAAGATCTCTATGCCACGTAGGAACATTCTTGTAGGTCAGACGGGCTGTAACATCGAACATGATAATTGCACATTGCCCATGAATGCTGCACAAATAATGTAGACAAATATGAGGAGCCAAAATACAATCTCCAAAAGCTTCAAGAAAAAGATAACATGGCAACACCGTCATCCAAGTGCTTGACATCAAAAAGGATGCACGTTCAAATGTTATATCTGAGCTCAAAAGAGACGAAAGTGTGGGCACAATTTCGGTCACCTCAGATATGATAACCTGAGATACAAGACCACTGTAGAAATGCCGATAATAACACCACATGTTATCAGCTATTCATCACAATCAAAACAAACCAGCATGCAGTATTTCAAATGATTCTGCCAGTCCTTGATAGCACAACTACCATAAACCGCTCAGCCAATGGACTGAGGATTTGATAGTAAAAGCTTTTTAACCAGAAATAACATCCATCGAGCAGCAGAGCCTAGCGTTAAAGGATTTTAAATGTCTAGAATCACTTACTAGTAACCATCTCGGAGACCTCCAAACTTCTCTTGTCCAGCTGTATCCCAGCAATAAAAGCGAATTTTCCCACAATTTGTGAAGAAGTCTAATGGGTGAACCTCCACACCGATAGTGGCTGTATGAAAACATAATTTAATAAATAATCAACCTCATAAGAAACCAAGGAAATAAGGAATAAAGCAAGCTTATTTTGAAACCCAAGATAATACCGAGAGTACAAAACCACAATTTATGCTATCCGTTCAAGAAATAAAAAACTTACGTTCATATTTCTTCTCAAATTCACCAGTGAGATGCCTTTTGACAAAAGTTGTCTTACCTGGAGAAAAGTAACAATTAATAAAAGGAAGCAAACCACTAATGTCAATGAAACATTCACTTCGATTTCCAAAGATCAGATTGGCTACAACAAATAGCAATTATCCCATAAATTTTCAGTGTACACTCAGACATGATTAATTAACTTTTTGAAATAATTTTCATATTAAAAAATTATTACAAATCAAAATTTCTTAGAGTTCATAATGTTTTTCATATGCTTGGAGAAATCAAAACAAAAAAATTTATCAGTTTTGACATCAAAATGTTATCACTGACATTCTCTTTGAAACAAAAAAAATACTAGAAAGAACTATAGCTAAGCATAGAAACATACCAGTTCCTCCATCACCCACAATTACAAGCTTGAAGCTTGGATAATCGACAGTTTGTTGGTTTGGTAGAGCCTGTAATAATCGATTCACAAACACCAATCCGTCAAAAAAAAATACAATCCAACCTTGATATGTATCACCAAATAAAACTGCAAAAACTCTCCCAATCAACGTCAGAAAACAACTTCTAAGAAGAATAAAAAGGAGCGATTGGACAAATAAATCAATGAATATCTCAAAACTATTTAGGGCATTATAAGATCAGTTATCATTCCAATACTGATAAATAATTTGCAGCTATACAAAACTCATCCAAATCAAAGCTAAATCCAACTTCTAACAAGAAAATGGGACAATTGGACCAAAAACAATCAACCAATCATATAAACACCTCAATCTCACCTATATTAAGATCAATTATCATTCTGATACTGATAAATAATTTGCAGCTATACAAAACTCATCCAAATCAAGGCTAAATCCAACTTCAAACAAGAGAAAAGGGAAGAATTGGACCAGAAATATCAACAAATCATATAAACACCTCAATCTCATATATAATACGATCAATTATCATTCCGATACTGACAAATAATTTGCAGCTACAGAAATTAACTTTTATTCAGAATATTTAGTCCAATTAACATAAACAATCTGTCCAAATAAAGGTAAAAGAAGCTTCTACGAACAACAAAAAGGAACAATTGGACAAAAAATCACCCAATCGTATAAACACGTCAATCTCATCTGTATTAAGATCAATTATCATTCCAATACTGATAAATAATTCACAGCTATACAAATTATATTATATTTAACACACTCCAATCCAATTAAGATAAATAATTTGTGCAATAGCTAAATCCAACTTTTAACAAAAAGGAACAACTGAACCAAAAAAAAATCAACGGATCTTATAAACACCTCATCTCACCTATATTAAGATCAATTCTCAATCTAATACTGATAAATAAATTGCATTTATACAAATTATTTTGTATTAACACTCTTCATTCCAAACGGGTAAAGTTGTTGTCACGTGACCAGGAGGTCATGAGTTCAAGCCGTGGAAACAACCTCGCAGAAATGTGGGGTAATAGACCCTTATGGTCATGTTCTTCCCCGTACCCCGTGCATAGCGGGAGCTTAGTGCATCGGACTGCCTTTTTTTTACTCTTCATTCCAATTAAGATACATAATTTGCGCAAATTATAGAGAATAAAATAGAACTAACAGCCACAAAGGATAATCTCATCCACATCTTCAAAAGCTCATCCAATTCAAAGTTAAAACAAACATCTAAAAAGAAGGGATAAAAAAATCGACAAATCATATAAACACCTCAATCTCAAACAATTTAGGATCGATTATACATCAAATCTGTATTAAGATCAATTATCATTCCAATTAAATTATATAAATTGTTCAAATTATAGATAATAAACTAAAAAAGTCAGCAACACATCTTCAAAAGCTCATTCAAATCAAAGTTAAAACAAACTTCTAAGGGGAAAAAATGAACAATTGGACAAAAAAATTGACAAATCGTATAAACACCTCAATCTCATTATACATCTAATCTGTATTAAGATCAATTATCATTCCAATTAAGATAAACAATTTGATCAAATTTAATAGAATAAACTAAAAAATCAACAAAACGTATTCAAAAGCTCATTCAAATCAAAGTTAAAACAAACTTCAAAAAGAAGAAAAATGAGCAATTGGATAAAAATATCGACAAATCGTATAAACACCTCAACCTCAAACAATTTAGGATCGATTAAACATCTCATCTATATTCCAATTAAGATAATACAATTTATTCAAATTATAGAGAATAAATTTAAAAAATCAACAAAAACGTCTCCAAAAGCTCATCCAAAAATCAAAGTTAAAACAAAATAAATTCAACAAATCGTATAAACACCTCAATCTCAAACAATTTAGGATCGATTATACATCTCATCTACATTAAGATCAATTATTGAAAAAAACAATTTGTTCAAATTATACAGACAACAACAACAACATACTCAATGAAATCACACACCCTGAGGTCTGGGCAGGGTAGAGTGTACAAAGACCTTAACTTTAGCTCCACAGAGCGGCGGTTTTCGAGTCAAGACAAAGCGTAATCACAAGGCAAATTATACAGAATAAACTAAGAAAATCAACAAATCATATGAATGTTAAATGCGATACAACGTATATGAAATTAAAATTTTACTCACCATATCGAACAGAGAAGAAAAAACGCAGCGACGCTTCTAGAGAGAGAGAGCGCTAGGGTTTTGTGTTTATCAGTGAAGAAAAATAAATTGCGAAGTAGGGTTTTATAAATGGGCAATTTGGCTTTAACTTGACGCCACTTTTTGGGTCTCTTTTTTTACTTAATTTTTCCGCTACTGATTAAATTTTGTCCGAAAGTATAAAAGGGCAACCCGGTGCATACACTAAAGTCCGTTATGTGTAAAGTCCGAAAAAAAAATCGGATCACAAGAATATATTGTATGCATTCTTGTATTTGTGCAAGACGGTGGAAGTATATATTTTGTTATTCTAGAAGATACCAAATTTTTTAATTTCAAAATTGGTACTTTTTGTGTCGGATATTAAATTGTGTTAGTGTAATGTTTCATTTTTTTTTATATTTTTATCTATATTTGTCCAACTTTTGTAACTTCTAAGCTAATATATTGCACTTGGATCCACTAGGAATGTAATATTGCGGTACTGTCCCTTATCGTATTACAAATTACACGAAATTTGAGTAAGAAAGATAATTAGTTAGGTTGATTAATTTACAAGTATGTAAATGATGTATAATTATTTTCGTATTTGGAGGAGTGGTTGTTGATATACCTTATGAGTGTCTGCTGATCTACATTATGATTGAAAAGAATGTTTAAATTTTTGTGATTATCTTTAATAGAGTTGACGTTGAGTATTAAAAACTTATCTGAATCTTATTCATTTAGAACAAGTTCAAGCGTTGGCACTTTTGTAAGAGGCGGAGCATTAAAATGGGGTTTATCGGAACCAATCCTACAGCTTCCAAAGTAGAATAGAATCTTCGTAAAGTTGATCATTATGAGTTTTACGACGAATTTAATTGTACCGTTAATTTTACTTACTAAACTAGTTGAATGATGATGTAAATTTTTAATTTGATAATTAGTCATAATCGGTAAATTATAAATAAAAAAATCTCATACTTTGTTATTATATATTCAGCTTAACTTAATTTTAAAATTAAGTGTCCAAGATTTCATAAAAATATATAAAGTATGTATTATACTCGTCATGATACTCACGTTAAGTTGTAAATTTGCAATTGAAATTTTTATTTACACTTTAATGTTATTTCTATATGTTTTCATATCTTTAATAACTAAATAATTAAAATTAATTCCTTAAATGCTCCTCGTAATGTTCACAATCATCAAGACGACAGGCAAAAAAAGGATTCAAAGTATCCATCATGCGACAATTGCATCAACTATCAACATTAAATTGAAGTTTATCCCAATGCTACAACTTCTGAAACAGAATACAATCTTAATAAATTTGATCATTATAAATATTACGATGAATTTAATTATTGACTAAATCAATTAATAATTATATAAATTTTTAATTTAATAATTAATCATAATTGTGATCTCATATCCATATTTTGAAATGAAGTATTCAAGATTTCACAAAAGTATATAAAGTATGTATTATAATCGACAAACTTTTGGAATTGTATCAATTATCCTATTTGGACCAAGTACTTGCACTAATTAACAAAATTAGAACTTTAGCATAAATGAGAATGGAAAAAAAAAAGTGTAGCTAATTATCCAACAATTACATTAATTTTTTTTAGCTAATCCTAATTATCCAACAATGACATTAAAAAAGTATGGCTAATTATCCAACAATAACATTAAGGGTGTATTGGAAATTATTGTATAATTAGTTGTGCATTTACTGATCTAGTAATTGCAAAACTTAATAATTCTAAAAATCTATTTGTTTATCCTAAAGTAATTACAATGGAGATTTAAGTCTCATATTTTATTACAGGAAGTATCTTGTCAGATTAACATCTTATTGACAATCTCGTTGAGAAGTGGGCTTCAATTCAGTTGTATTATGCCCGGCAACTCATCGATATAACTGCGTTGATGTCCAAATTTCACTATGGGCTTTTCTGTCACTGAAATTTAGGAGTTGGTTGGATACTGGATATGTTGTTACAGTACCCCAATAAGCACACTTTGTTTTATATTTAGCAATTGGGCTGAAACTTACAGGAGATCCATCCATCAGTTGTTAAATGGATTTCACAACAACAACAAAATATATCCAGTGAAATCTCACAACGTGGGTCTGGAAAGGATAAAGCGGTTGTCTCCGAGAGCCCCTCGGTTCAATACAAAGCATAAGTAAAGTAAGACCAACAAAGCGAATAAGACAGGATAGTGCATCCTGAAAAAGAAGCAATAACTAATGCAGGTAAATAAGACAAACAAAGTACACTAGAGAACACATAGAGACATAAATCAAGTTTGTTAAATGGATTTCACCAAACTTGAAAAATTTGCACAAGGTAGTGACTTTATGGCCCAGCCCAATTCAACTCAGTTGACAGTGCCAAGATTGTTCGTCATTAGGTTGAATATAACCAATGGATGCGGGGATAGATTAGATCCGTCTAGAGACGGATCTACATGCAATTTATGAGTTCACGAAAAAGCTTTTGCTCAGCTATGTATTTGTATTAAGAAATCTACTAAATCTCTTTAAATATTTGACTGTAAACTCAATTATTATTATATGTAATTTTGTTCAGTTGTTGCAATTTGAAGTAGAAATTGTTTTTTCGGCATTTCTTTTATCGTGCAGGGAGTTGGTCACTAATTTCTCTCTCTCATGTGAAATTGCAACGGTAACACAGACACACACTCTCCACCGTCAACGTAACACAAACCCCACACCACCCCACCCCTACCCCACCCCCACCGACGGTAACCCCACCTTGGTGCGCCACTCTGGCCGGTGATCGGTGACCAGGCCGTTCACCGACAGACACCACTATGCTCCGACAATATTTTTTGGCCAGATATGCACATGTCTCAATTACTTCGACAGACTTTGGCGCGCGAACAACAATTTTCCGGCAGCGAATAATAATCCGACAGTGATTTTCCAGTGTCTTCTCCGACAGTGAACAATGTCGTATAGTAGCAAACGTCGTCAAGCAACTGTACGATGCAGCTCCGACCAGGTCTCGTTCATCGACGGACACCACTGCGCTCCGACCAGGTACTATTTTCCCGACTAATAGCGAAGCATACCGGTCAGATTCTTCTGGTTTGGAAAGATTTCTGGCCAGTCTGCCCCATCATTTCTCTTTTCTCCCTCACTAGATGTTTTTCTCTTCTACCGGAAACCCCTTCCCAGTAGGTGGTCCGATCAGATCTGCATATGTCTCACTATTCCGACAGGCTCCGATGGTGAACAGTGATTGATTTTTCGGTGAACAACATTCCCCGACTGTGAACAATCTTACTGTAGGGAACGCAACCATACAATTGCATAGCGCTGCTCCGACCAGGGACTCGAATTTTCAGCGAAAACACGAATAGTACTTCCGATGCATATGAACAGTACCGGTGAACAATGATTATCGTCGGCGAACATGTTTGATTCAATGGAGTTGGTACCTACGATTACCCGTATTCATTCTTTGTCATTATTCTTGTTGTTCTCGATGTATTGATTTGTGACATTACGTTCTTGCATCTACTTTTTTTGTCTTAGTTATAGAATCTTTTGGCATAGTGGTTTTACTTGCCTATAAATTCTTGATAACTTGTGCTTTCACTTTGATCTTTTCATATTTTAGGGTAAATGTTTGACTAGTTTATTATTTTATACTTACTTTAATGGCTTTGGTAACTGATGATGGACTAGGGTTATATTCTCGGTCGGGGACGGGGGAGAGGGTTAGAGGGGTAAGTGGGGTAAGGGAGGTGCTAGGCTGAGAATAAGGTCTTAGAACATTGGGACTTTATCGGGGAAGTCCATAGAGCTAGTTAAGATTCTTAAGAAGATGAGGATTAATATAGCATGTGTTCAGGAGACCAAATGGGTAGGATCTAAGGCTAAGGATGTGGATGGGTATAAGTTATGGTTCTCGAGTAGGTCGAGGTATAGGAATGATGTAGGCATTTTGGTAGACTGTATGTGAAGGGATCATGTGGTAGAGGTTAGGAGGGTCAATGACAGAATAATGGCGATTAAGTTTGTATTTGGAAGGTCCACTATGAACATTATTAGTGCTTACACGCCGCAGGCGGGCTTAGACGAGGAGGAGAAGAGGTGTTTTTGGGAGGATTTGGACGAGGTAGTGGGAGGTATACCACACACTGAGAAGTTATTTGTAGGAGAGGATTTCAATGGACATATTGGGGCACTTTCGGGGGTTACGATGACGTGCATAGAGGTTTTAGCCTCGGAGATAGGAATGGGGGAGACATCTCACTCTTGGAGTTCGCTAGAGCTTTTGGGATAGTGATATCCAACTAAAGGTTCCTAAATAAGGAGGAGTACTTGACGACTTTCTGTAGCTCAGTGGATAAGACTCAGATAGATTTTCTGGTCCTTAGAAAGGTTGACAACAGTCTTTGTAAAAACTGCAAGGTTATTCCGAGTGGGTACCTTACAAACCGACACAAGCTTCTGGTGATGGATTTGGAGATCAAGATGGAGAAGAAAATGAGGGTAGTGGATGATATGTTAAGAATCAAATGGAGGAGTTTGACCATGGCTAGTGTAAAGGAGATGAGAGAGTGGTTGATGGCCAATGGAGCTTGGGAGAGTAGGGGGATGCGGTCGGTATGTGGGACAGGATGACCAGCTGTATTCGGGAGGTAGTTAGAGAAGTGCTAGAGGTCTCGCGAGGTAGTCGTGGTGGGCATCGAGGAGGCTGGTGGTGGAATGGGAAAGTTCAAGAAAAGGTGGAAGCTAAGAAAATGACATATGCAAAATTAGTAGACAATAAAGATGAGTTGGAGAATCAGATGAATAGGGAACTATATAAGATGGCGACGAAGGAGGCAAAGCTAGCGGTCACGATGGTGAAAACGACGGCTTTTGAATGCCTATACGTGAAATTAGAGGGAAAATACGGGGATAAGAAGTTGTACAGACTATCTAAGATGAGAGAGGAGGGTCTGTGACCTAGATAACGTGGGTGCATCAGTGACGAGGATGACAAAGTACCGGTGGGGGGACGCACATATTAGGCAGATGTGGCAGTCTTACTTCAATAAACTCTTGAACGAAAAAGGAGATAGAGACATTGTGTTGGGGGATCTTGAGCAATCTGGTAGGTACCGAGATTTTTGGTATTGTAGAAGTATTAAGGTTGAGGTGGTGAAGAGTGTTGTTTGCAGGATGCACAGTGGATGAGCGACCAGGCTTGATAAAATTCCAATTGAATTTTGGAAGAGCGCGGGAAGGGCAGGTTTGAAGTGGCTGACGGAATTGTTTAACGTCATTTTTAGGACGGCGAGAATGCCAGAAGAATGGATGTAGAGTACAATGATTCCTTTGTGCAAGAACAAAGGTAATATACAGCGTTGCAACAACTATAGGGGTATCAAGCTGCTGAGCCACAATATGAAAGTTTGGGAAATGATTGTGGAGATAGGGGTGAGAAGATGCGTGTCTGAGAACCAATTTAGATTCATGCCAGGGCGTTAGACCACAGAAGTCATTCATCTTATTAGGAGGTTGGTGGAGCAGTATAGGAAGAGAAAGAGAGACTTACATATGGTTTTTATCAACCTCGAGAAGACATACGACAAAGTACATATGGAGGTTCTATGGAGATGTTTGGAGGCTAGAGGAGTACGTATGACATACACCAGGGTGATCAAGGATATGCATGATGGATCCAAGACCAGAGTACGGACAGTAGGAGGAGACTTAGAGCATTTTTCAGTGATGATGGGGCTGCACCAGGGATCAACTCTCAGTCCATTCTTATTTGCCTTGGTGATTGATAGACTGACACGACAAATCCAATGGGAGGTGCCATGGTGTATGTTATTCGCAGGCAACATAGTCTGGATTGATGAGACTCGCAGCGCAATGAACGCTAAGCTGGAGGTTTGGAGACAGACTCTGGAGTCTAAAGGGTTTAGGTTGAGTAAGACCAAGACGGAATATTTGCAGTGCAAGTTTAGCGACGGGAGAGAGCTTGAGACAAGTGAGGATGTGAGACTTGGTACTCAGGCCATTCCGAAGAAAGAAAGCTTCAAGTACCTCGGGTCTATTATCCAAGGGAATGGATAGATTGATGACGATGTCACACATCGTATTGTGGCAGGGTGGATGAAATGGAGGCTCACATCTAGAGTCTTGTGCGACAAAAAAGTTCCACCAAAACTTAAAGGCAAGTTTTATAGGGTGGTGGTAAGATCAATTATATTGTATGGGGCAGAGTGTTGGCCAGTCAAGACGTCGTACATCCAAAAGATGAGAGTGACAGAGATGAGTATGCTGAGATGGATGTGTGGACATACAAGGATGGATAAGATTAGTAATGATGTTATTCGGGACAGAGTGAGAGTGGCCTCGGTGGAGGATAAGATGCAAGAAACGAGGTTGAGATGGTTTGGACATGTGTAGAAGAGAAACACAAATCCCTCAGTACAGAGGTGTGAGAGGTTGGCTATGGACGGGTTTAAGAGGGGTAGAGGCAGGCTGAAGAAATATTGGGGAGAGGTGATTAGACGGGACATGACGCAGGTGCAACTTACTGAGGATATGACCTTAGATAGGGGATTATAGAGGACACAGATTACGGTAGAAGGGTAGTAGGTAGTCGAGCATTGTACTACTTACGCTTACAGACAGGTAGTTGTAATGTTATTACTGTAGGTCCGCTTAGCATATCATACGAATAGGCGTAGTATTGCTCTATAGTCCTTGCAGTTTGATTTCTGCTGATATTTGTTAGTTACTACTTCTTTCTTTCAGAATGCACTATCATGGCGTATTCACTTTTAATACCAGCATTTCCATAATGCTATAAATATTTTGACCGGGTCTGATAATTTTTTCTTATTTTTGCTTATGCATATGTCTGTCTTGAGATAGGGGTCTCTCGGAAATAATTGCTCTACCTACCAAGGTAGAGGTATGGTCTACATACACTCTACCTTTCCTAGACCCCATGATATGAGATTTCACTGGGCATGTTATTAACTTGAGGTCACTGTTGGAACCCATAAATTTTATATTTTGGATCCGTGTCTGAATTCTTTTATCATTAATCAGAGATTTCGAGTTCAAGTCTTGGATTGGAGAAACCATAGTAAGAAGCGCTTTCCCTTTAAACAGAACCTACACCACAAAAATTGTTTCATCGAGTCTCGTGGATCACAAGATGGATCTATGATTTCAAATCCACTCGTTGATTTTGAGAAAACCGAATCAGTTGGCTTTTTTCCCACGATGCCTCCAACTCAAATATTTTGAGCGGTTTTGGATACCAAATAGTTAAAGTTAAAAAATGGTTATCACATGTGTTAGGCCGATTTCCAAATTGCTCACGCAAGTGT
Source organism: Przewalskia tangutica (assembly GCA_029844215.1). NCBI lineage: Eukaryota > Viridiplantae > Streptophyta > Magnoliopsida > Solanales > Solanaceae > Przewalskia > Przewalskia tangutica. The sequence goes on from CM056720.1 coordinate 5,995,936, forward strand.
ACGTATCGTTACAAGTAATATAGTCTGGTAAGACCGAATATCGTCCTCAGAGACTGGTTTCTAATTACCGAACATCTATTCTAGGTTATCTATTTGGCAAACGATAAGTTGATTTGGTTTTTATCTAACACTAGTAGAGTAATTTCAAGAATTAAACTAAATTATTGAGGTTTAATCAGTTATGAAGGAATTAGGGCTTCCAATATCCTCAACTATCCACTCTTATCAATCCTTAATGCAACTAGAATGACTTCTTCTTCTACGTTAAGATAGCGATTTACTAGACTGTCTTATATTCCGGTTAGAATATATAATCGCTCAACCCCAGTGCAGAAACCTACTATATTTCTATGATAGGTTTTACCACATAGGAGGATTAAGAACAATAACCTATAATGCTAAACAAGTATCGGGGTACTTTCGTCCGCGATTTTAACCTATGTCTATTCAATTACAACATATCCAAATCTCTCCTCTCGGTTCTTGATTCGAAATCATATAGATTATGATAATTAGTGATCAGTTAACTATCAAACATTCACACCAATATTGAATAAATCTTAATCCAGTGAAGAAGAAACCAAACTAATGCATTAATTCATGAATAAGAGTTTCAAGCGATTCAATAGGAAAACCCTAATAAAGTGTTTATCTCATAGCCATAGACATGCTAAGAACTAATCCAAATCCAAACATGAACTGAATTAAAATAGAGAAAATAAAAAAGAAATACTTAGAACTAATGTCTCCAATTGTAGCCGACAAGGTTGAGATGTGTTGTGTATCCCCCTTCCAAAATATGTTGCTAAGGGTTTAAATATGCTGCAAAAATCGTGTGTCTTGGACCCTTCTGCCCCTGGCCAATTTTTCCTCAGATCGGATTTTCCCGCGTCGCGCCGCGTGCCTGCATTATGGTGCCGTGACGCCGAATGTTCTGTGGCTTCTCAGGATTTCTGGCGCCGCAGTCCTGCTGCTCAGCGCCGCGGCCCTGAATGCTTTCGTACGGATCTGCCAATTTTCGTCCTTTTTGCTTCGAGAGCCTCCTTTTCTGCCAACTTTTCGCTTATTTTTGTCATTTTACCTTTTTGAACCGATGTGACTCAAAAGAAAGAAAAACGACTCTAACACGACGCTTATTTAAATGAAAATGAGAAAAATACTAACTAAAAATGACTCAAAAAGTGTATATAAAATACATCTAACAAGTACCCCCAAACTTAACATTTGCTCGCTCTCGAACAAAGATCAAGACAAAATCAAAGACACAAAAACAAACAGACTCAAAGACTCAAATCAAGCAGATGCACAAGGTTACTTAGAAAAGCATGAATGTCAGTTGGGACAATATGCTGGAACATATATAGCATGAATATAGCAATCTAGAATTTCAAGTCAGATATTTCGCAAATTCATTTCAATCACATTCAATGAAAACATGAACACTAACTTATGCATGTCAATTTCATTTAGTTATGTGGGCCTGTTTACTTGCTATTCTCCACTAATCATAGACATACATTCTACAGATCTTCAAGAATTTTCAGGGTTGTAATGTAGGCTTAGGCAGGGGTAGATAAAAGTTGGCATTTTAGGCTCAAATTACGTACCATAAGCGTTTTTCTCATTCAACCATTTTGTCCTTCTTTTTGGTATTCTTTTCCGTTCATACCTATCATTCCCCTCTTCTCTTTTTTGAGAGCATGAAACACATTCACATAGGCACCCCCAAACTTAAGCTTTTATATTTTTTTCATTGGGGTGCATCAATTTTTCACTCTCTTTTGGTATTTCTTTTTCACTCTTCTTCATCCCAATTTTCAATTACTGCTTATGGCACATAAGAGAATCTTAGGGTGTCAAAGAAATAACTTATTGTAGGCTCAAAGGGGCTGACTAGGGATACAATTTATTGCAAGGTAGGTAATGAATGGTAAGAAGTGCTAACAAATAAATGTCTGAATCATCTTCCTAAATATGTATATTTTAACTATTTCGCCTCAAATAACAAGTAAACAGACTTCATAGATCTTTTTCACAATTGACAACACATAGGCTAAGTACAAATATCTCAAATAATTAAATTTTCATGAATCTTTGGTATATCTAACTTAAGCACACAGATTTTAGCTTCTAATTCAATTACATTATCCCTTAATTCACTAGGCGTTTTCAGCAACTACAACATGCATGATCATAAAAAAAATTGACTCAAATAGACACAATAACAGACACAAAAACACAAACAAAAAGACTCAAAAACAGACACACGAACATAAAATAAGACCCCCCAACTTAAACGACACATTGTCTCAAATGTGTAAGACTCAAAAATAAAAAGGGACGACTTACAGACAATAGAACATTAGTTCAAAACGGTGGTGGTGGCGGCGGATACTGTTCGTCAAAAAATTTTCCGAAGCTGCGCGACCACTGGCGCGTACTGAAAACTGCGACCTCTCAGACATTCGTCGCGGTCTGCGTAGTGAACCGCTGACAGAAAGATTTCGTGCTTTCAGCGTTTCCCATGTTTAATGTCCAATTCCCTCACATGTCATCACAACACAACCAACAATACCCAAGAGTGAGACTGTTTAATTTAAACTAATTGCATAATTTAAACATTGGGTTGCCTCCCAAACAACACTGTCTTTAACATTTTTTAGCCGGGCGCAGGTTCCTCTTTAATGTGGCTTGAAGAGGATAGTCGAGTTGATTTGTTCCATGTCATTAAATAAGTATGGTTTCACTCTCTGTCCATTCACTTTGAATGGAGTGCCTTCTTTCCCTCTCACTTCGACTGCACCATAAGGGAACACTTTTTCCACAACGAATGGCCCTGACCATTTGGACTTCAACTTGCCTGGGAACAATCTAAGCCTTGAGTTGAATATGAGTACTTGTTGTCCAGGGTGTAGCTCTTTCAAGATCAAGTTCTTGTCATGTCATGCCTTGGCCCTTTCCTTGTAGATTTTCGCATTTTCATAGGCGTTGTTCCAAAATTTATCTAGCTCATTCAGTTGTAGCAGTCTCTTCTGCCCTGCTGCTTCGGCATCCATGTTTAGCTTTTTCATTGTCCAGAACGCCCTGTGTTCCAACTCTACCGCCAGATGACATGCCTTCCCAAAGACCATCCTGTATGGTGACATCCCAATGAGAGTTTTGAAAGCTGTCCTATAGGCCCAAAGTGCATCATCCAGCTTTGTAGACCAATTCTTTCTTGAGTCATCCACTGTCTTCTCCAGTATGCTTTTCACTGCCCTGTTTGAAATTTCAGCCTGCCCATTAGCTTGAGGGTGATATGGCAAAGCGGTCCGGTGGTAGACTCCGTAACACGCCAGTAAAGTGTCAAGCTGCTTGTTGCAAAAGTGACTCCCTTCATCGCTGATGATGGCCCTTGGAGTGCCAAACCTTGTGAATATATTTTTCTGAAGGAATTTCAAGACAGTATTACTATCATTCTCTTTAGTAGCATGCCTCAACCCATTTGGATACATAATCCACTGCGAGAAGGATGTATTGGTTCCCAAATGACGTTGGGAACGGGCCCATGAAGTCGATCCCCCACACGTCAAACAACTCCACTTCTAAAATCCCAGTTAGGGGCATTTCATTTCGTCTTGATATGCTCCCAGTTCTTTGGCAATGATCACAGCCCTTCACAAAAGTGTTGGCATCCTTGAATAGGGTCGGCCAATAGAATCCACTCTGCAATACCTTGGCTGATGTCCGTGATGCCCCAAAATGCCCACCACATTGCAAGGTGTGACAATGAGTGAGAATTTGGTGTATTTCATCATCTGGTACGCACCGCCTAATGACTTGATCAACACAGTGCTTGTAGAGAATTGGCTCCTCCCAGTAGTAATGTTTTACCTTTGAATAGAACTTTTCACCTGCTGTCTTGTCATTCCTGAAGGCACTATTTTTGCTGCAAGAAAATTAACAAAGTCAGCGAACCAAGGTAAACTTACAATAGTACTTACCTGAAACAGTTGCTCGTCTGGGAAGTAGTCATTTATTTGCACATCCTTGGTGTTCTGGCTCTCTTCCACTTCAAGCCTTGACAAATGGTCTGCAACCACGTTCTCTGTCCCCTTTTTATCCCGGATCTCCATGTCAAATTCTTGTAGCAGCAGCACCCATCGTATAAGGCGAGGTTTTGCATCCTTCTTAGTCATCAAATCTTGATGGCTGAGTGATCAGTGTACACTATCACCTTATTCTCAATGAGGTATGGCCTAAATTTTACAAATACATATACTATAGCCAGCAACTCTTTTTCTGTTGTTGCATAGTTCAGCTGTGCATCATTTAGAGTTTTGCTAGCATAGTAAATTGACCTGAATACTTTATCGACTCTCTGTCCAAGAACTTCTCCCACTGCATAGTCGCTTGCATCATACATTAATTCAAATGGGAGTGTCCAGTCAGGCGCAGTGACTATGGGTGTTGAGATTAGCCTCTCCTTAGGGGTCTGAAAGGCATTCAGACATTCTTCATTGAGTTCAAAAGCAACCCCATTCATCAACAACGTGGACAGAGGTTTGGAGATCTTTGAGAAGTCCTTAATGAACCTTTTGTAGAACCCAGGGTGCCTAAGGAAACTTTTGATCCCTTTTACCGATACTGAAGGTGACAGATTTTCGATCACTGAAACCTTAGCCTTGTCTACCTCAATGCCTCTGCTGGAAATTTTGTGGCCAAGAACGATACATTCCTGCACCATAAAATGACACTTCTCTCAGTTCAACACCATATTTGAGTCTTTGCCATTAGGTAATCGCTTAAATGCTTGACATTCATCAAGAGGACCCAGCGAAAAATCATCCATGAAGATTTCTATAGTCTTCTCCACCATGTCAGAAAATATAGCCATCATACAACACTGAAAGGTGGCGGGTGCATTGCAGAGCCCAAAGGGCATTCTCCTGAAAGTAAATGTACCAAAAGGGCATGTGAAGGTTGTTTTCTCCTGATCTTCTAGAGATATGGCAATTTGATGATACCCTGAATAAACATCCAAGAAGCAGTACTAGTTGTGTTCTGCAAGCCTGTCAAGCATTTGGTCAATAAAAGATAAAGGAAAATGATCCTTCCTGGTTGCTTTGTTCAACTTGCGGTAGTCAATACACATTCTCCATCCTGTAGTTGTTCTGGATGGAATAAGCTCATTCTTTTGCGTTCATCACCACAGTCATGCCACCTTTCTTGGGCACCATTTGCACAGGGCTTATCCATGCACTGTCGGAGATAGGATAAATTACCCCAGCATCTAGCCATTTCAGGATCTCTTTGTTAGGCATATTTTGTATACACTTTTTGAGTCATTTTTAGTTAGTATTTTACTCATTTCGTTTGTGTTTAGTATAATATTAGGTATGTTTTTTTTTTCTTTTGAGTCACAGCGGTCCTAAATGGAGAAATGACAAAAAGAAAATGAAATGAGCTTAATTTAGGTGTAATTGCACAAGAAAAGGCCAAGAAATGAAGCCTAAGAAGGAAGCATAGAAGAAATCTGACGAAGTCCGGATGAGAAAAGAACAATATTTTGGAAAAACTGGCTGAAGACATCACAGGCGCCGCGGTGCTAAAGATCTTGCGAGGATGATTTTTGCTCAGGACTTAGGGTCATGGCGGAAAAATCGATCCAGTGAAATTGGCGAGAGCGAAGGGTCCAGTGCACGATTTTCTGAGATATTTAAACCCTTGGGATAGATTTTATAGGGGGGTCTCACATTACAACACAACTTTTGGAGGCTACAAGATTGGAGACCTAGTTCTAAGTATTTTCTTTTCGTTTCTTTATTTTCAATTCAGTTCATGTTGGATATTGAATTAGTTCTTGACATGACAATATTTATGAGATAATTACTTTATTTAGGATTTTCCAATTGAATATTCTTGAAACTCTTGCATATAGTTAATGCATAGTTATTGATTTCTTCTTCATCATATTAAGATCTATTCAATATTGCTTTGATTGCTTGATAATTAACTGACCAATAATTATCATAACTTGTATGATTTCGAATCGAGATCTGAGAGAGGAGATTTGAATATGCTGTAGTTGTTTAGACATAGGTTAAAATCGTGGATGAAAGTACCCCGATACTTGTGTAGTATTTAAGGTTATTGTTCTTAATCCTCCTGTGTGGTAAAATATATCATAGAAATATAGAAGGTTTCTGCACAAGGTTCAGCTCTCGTATGTCCTAACCGGAATATGATGACAGATTAGTTAACCTGATATCTTAATAAGAAGAACCACGAGAAATAGTGGATAGTTGAGGAGATTGGAAGCCCTATTTCCTTCATAACTGTTATAAACTCGAAGTATTATAATCTTTAGTTTATTCTATGCACTTAGTCATAATTCATAGTTATAATTCTCAAACTAAATATCGTTAACCAAATAGAAACCATAGAATAGATAACCGGTACTTGATAACCAGTCTATGTGGATGATATTCGGTCTTACAGACTATATTACTTGTAACGATACATACACTTGCGTTAAGCACTTGGAAATCGGCTAACAAGCTTTTGGCGTCGTTGCCGGGGACTGGCGTAATTCAATATCGAACTATATATTCTTATTTCTACTTTGGTTTTTATCTTTATTTTCTTCTTTATTTTAGAACATTTTGTCGTGATCTGTTTGCTTGTTTTTGATCACTTGCAGGAAGGACAACGTAATTGTTGATCCTTTGTGCAATTGGAGATCAGCGAAACAACATTTTTGTGGATGATGAGTTACCGCATGTCTTAAGACAAGTCCCTGCAGAAAGGAGCTTGGGGGATTATGTGATGCCAACTATTACAGGGGTGCAGACTTGCATCAGGCTTCCAGTTGTTGAAGACAATAACTTTGAAATCAAACCAGCCATATTGCACATGGTTCAAAGCTTAGTTCAGTTTGGGGGATTACCGTCTGAAGATCCTCATTTGCATCTAGCAAATTTCCTGGAGTTGTGTGCAATCTTCAAATACAATGGTGTTACTGAATGACGTCATTCGGTTAAGACTTTTACCATTCTCACTCAGGGATAGAGTAAAGTGATGGCTGAACTCATTACAGGCGAACTCCATCACTACATGGCAAGACTTAGCCCAAAAATTTCTTTCCAAGTTCTTCCCCCCAGCTAAAGCAGCAAGGCTTAGGGGAGAATTGAACAATTTCTATCAAATAGATGGAGAGTAATTGTATGATGCTTGAGAGCGGTTTAAATATTTGCAAAGAAAGTGTCCACATCATGGTTTTGAGCAGTGGAACTTGGTGCACATTTTCTACAATGGTCTAAGTGGGACTACTAGGACAATTATTGATGGAGCTGCAGGTGGCACCTTCATGAAGAGAACAACACATGAAGCCCATGACTTGTTGGAAGACATGACCACGAACAATCACTTGCTAGATGATAGAGGAACATGTAGCAAAAGAGCAGTTGGGGTTCATGAGCTAGATGCCATCACTGCACTGAATGTACAAGTTGCTCTCTTGACTAAGCAGCTCGTGAGAATACCGTATCCGTAAAGCGATCGGATCTGGCGGTTTATGAGATTTGTGGGGGTCCACGCACCTTCGATATATGTCCAACAACTGAGACCAACAACATCCCAATGGAGCAGGTTCAATGTCAGGCTGTGGGAAATTTTCAGAGGCCCTCTAACAATGCATTCTCCAACACATATAATCAGGGTGGAGAAATCACCCAAAATTTTCATGGAAGAATGACCAATGGCAGCAATCACAGTTTCATGCCTCATCTTCACAGCAGTTCAGTCCACCAGCCCCACAAGAGAAGTCAGATGACATAAAAGCAGCACGGTTGACCTTAGCCAACTCTCAGACTCAATTCATGGCGGAAACCAGGTCCTCAATTTCAGCCTTGGCCAATACCCAGACACAATTTATGACAGATACCAAGCAATTCATGACAGAAACAAGATCCTCTATTAGGAACTTGGAAACTCGAATGGGCGATTGGCGGGAAGTTGAATGCGGACTCGAGGCTCTCTCCACAATGTCTGATGATGAATCCAAGAGAGCAATGCTAGGCAAACAGTTTGAGAAGTGGGAAACAGTTAGAGCAGGTTGGATCTCCACCAGTTATGGAAAAAAGAATGAGGCGGAGAAGACAACCGAGGTAGAGAATGAGGGGGTTACTGATTACCGCCCTATTTTAGAGAAGGCTCCACCAGCAGTCATGAGGGAATATGTAGACAGAATTCTTTACCCTCAAAGACTGCTGAAGAAGTCCTTAGACAAGGAATTTTCCAAGTTTTTAGAGATCTTCAAAAAGCTTCATATCAATCTCCCGTTCATTGAGCTTTGGATCAAATGCCAGCTTATATAAAGTTCATGAAAGATATCCTGTTTAAGAAGAGGAAGCTGACAGACTATGAGACAATAGCGCTGACAGAAGAGTGCAGTGCTATCTTGTAGAAGAAACTTCCCCCTAAATTGAAAGATCCAGAGAGTTTCACTTTACCTTGTACCATAAGGAATGTGACATGCAAGCAAGCCCTGTGTGACTTGGGGGCAGGTGTCAACCTTATTCCCCTTTCTGTGTTTAAAAAGCTTGGTTTGGGGGAAGCAAGGCCAACAACAGCCCACTTGCAGCTAGCTGATTGCTCTATTGTGCACCCTAGAGGAATAATTGAAGATGTGTTGGTAAAAGTGGACAAATTCATCTTGCCTGCTGACTTCCTCATTCTTGATATGGAGGAAGATGAGATGATACCAATGATCCTTGGGAGACCATTCCTAGCCACAGGGAGGGCATTGATTGATGTTGAAAAATGAGAGCTAAACTCAGAGTTCAAGGTGAAGAGATGACCTTCAAAGTGTTCAAGCCACCACCTGAGCCAGAGATGACCTTCAAAGTTTTCAAGCCATCCACTGAACCTCAAGTTATGGATAAATGTTATGCTATTAGGATAGTTGACAAGGTTGTGCCTGAGAAAAGCCTCACGAGTACTGATGCTCGTGGGATACCATTAAGGCAAAGTGTAGAACTTGTGAGTAAGCCCAAGGAAATGGTGAAAGATGCCAAGATGGTAAATGCTTCTAAAAATAACACTGTGAAAAAAAGAGAAGAGGAAGATGAAGCGATTGGTGCTGAGATTGTTATGTGGAAGGGACACTCTACCCCATTGATCTAGTAAGAAAATTGCGTCCGGCTAAAAGACGTTAAAGACAACGCTACTTGGGAGGAAACCCAATGTTTTAATTATGTTATTTCATTTTTTGGTTTTAGTTTATTTTATATTGACTTGAACAGTCTCACGATCTGGTATGTTGAGTGTTTGTGGATGACAGATAAAAGCAGGGATTGAGAAAAATGCAGAACGGAAAATAACTGGCACAGCGCCGCGGCGCCGAAATGTAGGGCCGCGACTCCAGAACTTCAAAGAATAATTCCCGTCATCAGGGCCGCAGCGTCAAAAGTTCAGAGGGTCCCAAGCTGTGCAATTTAAAAAATTCTTCCCCCAGACCTCCGTTGTGACCGCTGTTTTGTGTCTGTAAGTTGTCCCTTTAATTTTCAGTCTTTACACATTAGGGACAATGTGTCAATCAAGTTTGGGGGATCTTACTTTGTCTTTTGTTTTGAGTCTTTTCTTTGTCTTTTTGGTTATTTGTTTATGTGTTTTTGAGTCGTAATTTTTTTTATGGATCAAGCATGTTGTAGTTGTTGAAGATATCTAATGGATTAAATGGGATAATGTAATGGAATAGAAAGCAAAAATATGTGTGCTTAAGATAGATATGCCAAAAATTCATGACATCTAATTATTTGGGATATTTGTGCTTAGCCTGTGTGTGTCAGTTATGGAAAGAAAGGTTGAAAAAATGTCTAAAAATTTTGTTTGCTTGTTATTTGAGGCGAAATAGTTGAGATATACATGTTTAGGGAGATGATTCAGACATTTCTTTGATAGCCCTTCTTACCATTCATTACCTACACTGACATAAATTATATCACTAGTCAGCCCCTTTGAGCCTAAAATAATATCTTTGTTTGACACCCTATGATTCCCTACGTTGTGCCATAAGTCAAAAGTTGAAAATTCTTGGGATGAAAAGTGTTGGAAAGCAATAAAAAGAGAGTAAAAATTTGATGCACCCTAATGAAAAATATGCAAAAGCCTAAGTTTGGGAGTGCTTGTTATTTATAATGTGTCTCATTCTCTCAAAAGAAAAGAGGGGATAAAATAGGTATGAGACCGAAAAGAAAATCACAAGAAGAAAAAAAGAGTTGAATGAAAAAATGCTTATGGTACGTAATTTGAGCCTAAATGCCTACTTTTATCTACTCATGTCTAAGCCTACATTACAACCCTTGAAAGTTCTGATGATCTCTAATGTGTATGTCTATGATTAGTGGAGAATATCAAGTAAATAGATCTATAGCATTTTGGGAAAGATGGAATGAAATTGACATGCATAGGTTAGGTGTTTATGTTTCCATTGATTATAATGCAATTGAATTTGCGAAATATCTAACTTAAAATCCTAGATTGCGAAATATTCATGCTATGTATGTTCTAAAATATTATCCCAACTTTCATCCATGATTTTGAAGAAGCATTGCTATAACTACTTGATCCATTTCATAGAATCCTTGTTTTTGTTGTATTTTTGTTTTGATCTTTACTCGAGGGCGAGTAAAGATTAAGTTTGGGGGTATTTGTTAGGCATATTTTGTATACATTTTTTGAGTCATTTTTAGTTAGTATTTTACTCATTTCGTTTGTGTTTAGTATAGTATTAGGTCTGTTTTTCTTTCTTTTGAGTCATAGCGGTCCTAAATGGAGAAATGACAAAACGAAGATGAAATGAGCTTAATTGAGGTGTAATTTCACAAAAAAGGCCAAGAAATGAAGCCTAAGAAGTCTCGGGAAGCATAGAAGAAATCTGACGAAGTCCGGACGAGAAAATGATAAAAATTTGAAAAAACTGGCTGAAGACGTCACAAGCGCCGCGGCGCTACAGATCCTGCGAGGGTGATTTTTGCTCAGGACTTCCGGAACCGCGGCGCCAGCCTGCAGGGCCACGACACCGAGGCAGAAAAATCCAGATCTGAGGCGAAATTGGCCAGTGGCAAAAGGGTCAAGGACACACAATTTTTACAGCATATTTAAACCCTTTGGACAAATTTTATAGGGGGATCTCACATTACAACACAACTTTTGGAGGCTACAAGATTGGAGACCTAGTTCTAAGTATTTTTTTTTCGTTTATTTATTTTCAATTCAGTTCATGTTGGATATTGAATTAGTTCTTGACATGACAATGTTTATGAGCTAATTACTTTATTTAGGGTTTTCCAATTGAATCTTCTTGAAACTCTTGCATATAGTTAATGCATAGTTATTGATTACTTCTTCAGCATATTAAGATCTATTCAATATTGATTTGATTGCTTGATAATTAACTGACCATTAATTATCATAACTTGTATGATTTCGAATCGAGATCTGAGAGAGAAGATTTGAATATGTTGTAGTTGTTTAGACATAGGTTAAAATCGTGGACGAACGTACCCTGATACTTGTGTAGTATTTAAGGTTATTATTCTTAATCCTCCTGTGTGGTAAAATCTATCATAGAAATATATAAGGTTTCTACACAAGGTTGAGCTCTCGTATGTCCTAACCGGAATATGATGACAGATTAGTTAACCTGCTATCTTAATAAGAAGAAGAATTATTAGCATTGCATTAACACGTGAAAGAGTGGATAGTTGAGGAGATTGGAAGCCCCGTTTCCTTCATAACTGTTATAAACTCAAAGTATTATAATCTTTAGTTTATTCTCTGCACTTAGTCATAATTTGTAATTATAATTCTCAAACTAAATATTGTTAACCAAATAGAAACCATAGAATAGATAACCTATACTTGATAACCAGTCTCTGTGGATGATATTCAGTCTTACAGACTATATTACTTGTAACAATACGTACACTTACGTTAAGCACTTGGAAACTCTTTTCTCACCACCTCCTTCATGGTTGGATTTAGTCTCCTCTATGCCTCAATGGAAGGTCTGCTCCCATCTTCTAGACGAATTTTGTGCATTACTATGGAAGGACTTATCCCTCTAATGTCAGCCAGCGTCCACCCAATCGCGAGCTTGTGAGCCCTCAATACTCTCAACAATTTTTCAACCTCCACTTTGGATAGATGAGCCAATACAATCACTGGTAAGGATTTGTTCTCACCTAGATATTGATAGTGCAAATGGTCTGGCAGAGTCTTCAACTTTAGTTCTGGAGCTTGTTCTGTGGACGACACTGGTCTCTCTGGCATTGTTCCTAGCTCCTTATATTTTTTTCTATAGCAGGGCTCATGGGAATCCAACCAATTTGCATACTCCATCGATTCTGTGTCAGTACCAATATCTTCATCCCATTGTGTCATCACCACTTCAAGAGTATCGACACTCCTAAACCCATTTTCAGAAACTGCTTTATCAGTCACATCAATAGCATAACAATTATCACTTGCCCTTCGGTAGGTTGTTGCTCTGAATACATTGAAAATCACTTCTTATCCCTGAACACGAAGTCTCAGCTCACCTTTTTGAACATCAATGAGTGTCTGTCCCGTGGCTAAGAATGACCTTCCAAGGATGAGGGGCATCTTTTCATCTTCTTCCATGTCTAGGATGATGAAATCAGCAAGGAAGATAAACTTGTCCACCTTAACCAAGACATCCTCGATTATTCCTCTAGGGTGGACAATGGAGCGATCTACTAGTTGTAAGGTGATGGTTGTAAGTCTTTCTTCCCCCACTTCCAGTTTGCAAAACACAGAAAAGGGCATCAAATTTATACTTGCCACTAAATCGCATAGGGCCTGCTGACATTCAAACTTCCCTATAGTGCAAGGGATGGTGAAACTTCCCGGATCTTTTAACTTCTGAGGTAACATTCTCTGTAGGATGACACTGTATTCCTCAGTCAATGCCACTGTTTCATACTCCTCCAACCTCTTATTTTTGTAGATGATCTCTTTCATGAACTTTACATAACTCGGCATTTGTTCTAAGGCTTCAACAAATGGAATGTTGATGTGCATTTTTTAAAGACCTCCAAAAACTTAGAGAACTGCTTGTCAAGAGAGTGTTTTCTAAGTCTCTGGGGATATGGTACTTTCGCCTGCGGTGTGTCAACGACTGCTGGAGGTGGTCTTTGGTCCCCAAGAAAATCTTCTATGATTAGTGCCCCCTCCGAATCATTCACCTCACTGGATTCACCCTATTTTTCTGGGCATAGTGGGGATGAACCTGTCTCCACTTGTTTGCCACTTCTCAAGTCAACTGTTTTGCACTGCTCTTGTGGGTCTACACCAGTATTGCTAGGGCGGTTCTCTTGCCCACATTTTCTTAGCATGCTAGCTAGCTGTCCCAACTGTATCTCTAAATTCCTGATGGATGATCTTGTTTTCACCATGAACTGAGTTTGGGCGTTTGAGAGTGCCCAAATAACTGCTCCCAAGTTATCTAACTCTCCTGGTGGAGCCTGACTCTGTGGCGGATGAGTTAGTCCTTGAGGATTCTGGCTCTCGGTGAGCCTGAGTAAGGCTTCCTACAACTCATTTCGCCCCTCTTGTGGAGCCTGTGGGCTAAATTTCCGCTGTGGACAAAGGTCAAAATCCTGCAGCCCTTGATAGTGATAGTCTATGTACCTATACTTGGCTTTTCCTGCAAAATTACAAAAACAACAAAAATTGATAAAAAAATGCTCTCAGAACAAGTTGGATGGAGCGGCCAAATTAGAAATTAAAAATAGATGGTTCGATATTAAAAGTATGCCAGTCCCCGGCATCGGCGCCAGAAACTTGTTAGGCCGATTTCCAAATTGTTCACGCAAGTGTACGTATCGTTACAAGTAAAATAGTCTGGTAAGACCGAATATCGTCCTCAGAGTCTGGTTTCTAATTACCGAACATCTATTCTAGGTTATCTATTTGGCAAACGATAAGTTGATTTGGTTGGAGCGATCTGTCTGGTTAATTCCGTTAATGAACGAGACCTCAGCCTGCTAACTAGCTATGTGGAGGTATCCCTCCGCGGCCAGCTTTCTAGAGGAACTACGGCCTTTTAGGCCGCGGAAGTTTGAGGCAATAACAAATCTGTGATGCCCTTAGATGTTCTGGGCCGCACGCGCACTACACTGATGTATTCAACGAGTTTATAGCCTTGGCCGACAGGCCCGAGTAATCTTTGAAATTTCATCGTGATGGGGATAGATCATTGCAATTGTTGGTCTTCAACGAGGAATTGCTAGTAAGCGCGAGTCATCAGCTTGCGTTGACTACGTCTCTGCCCTTTGTACACACCGCCCGTCGCTCCTACTGATTGAATGATTCGGTGAAATGTTCGGATCGCGGCGACGCGGGCGGTTCGCTGCCCGCGACGTTGTGAGAAGTCCATTGAACCTTATCATTTAGAGGAAGGAGAAGATCTAACACTAGTAGAGTAATTTCAAGAATTAAACTAAATTATTGAGGTTTAATCAGTTATGAAGGAATTAGGGCTTCCAATATCCTCAACTATCCACTCTTATCAATCCTGAATGCAACTAGAATGACTTCTTCTTCTACGTTAAGATAGCGGTTAACTAGACTGTCTTATATTCCGGTTAGGATATATAATCACTCAACCCCAGTGCAGAAACCTTCTATATTTCTATGATAGGTTTTACCACATAGGAGGATTAAAAACAATAACCTATAATGCTACACAAGTATCGGGGTACTTTCGTCCGCGATTTTAATCCATGTCTATTCAATTACAGCATATCCAAATCTCTCCTCTCGGTTCTTGATTCGAAATCATATAGATTATGATAATTAATGATCAGTTAACTATCAACATTCATACCAATATTGAATAAATCTTAATCCAGTGAAGAAGAAACCAAACTAATGTATTAATTCATGAATAAGAGTTTCAAGCGATTCAATAGGAAAGCCCTAATAAAGTGTTTCGCTCATAGCCATAGACACGTTAAGAAATAAGAACTAATACAAATCCAAACATGAACTGAATTAAAATAGAGAAAAGAAAAAAGAAATACTTAGAACTAATGTCTCCAATTGTAGCCGCCAAGGTTGAGATGTGTTGTGTATCCCCCTTCCAAAATCTGTTGCTAAGGGTTTAAATATGCTGCAAAAATCGTGTGCCCTGGACCCTTCTTCCCCTGGCCAATTTTACCTCGACGATTTTCCGCGTCGCCATGCCTACATTATGGCGCGCGTGGCTGAATATTCTAGCGCTTCAGATTTACGCGCGCGATCCTGCTGTGCAGCCATGTACCAATGCTTTCAGACGGATCATCAATTTTGTTTTTTTGCTTCGGGAGCCTCCTTTTTTGCCCATTTTCGCTCCTTTTCGTCATTTTTCCTTTTTGAACCGCTGTGACTCAGAAGAAAGAAAAACGACCCTAACACGACACTTATTTAAATGAAAATAAGAAAAATACTAACTAAAAATGACTCAAAAAATGTATATAAAATACACCTAACAACATGGTGCATGTGAAGAGGGCCCCAATGTTGTGTCCTTTTGTTATGTTCAAGCTTCCATTTTTTTATATACAGCTTCATGGCTTACGCCAAACTATTCCTGGAGATAGTAGTACTGGTCCTTCAACACTACTACCAGTAAATCGCGGGATGTTCCTGAATGACAAGGGTTTGAGAACTGAGCAACTAATATCACCTACAAGGTCCTATCCCAGAGGAGAGCAAAGTGCTCCCACCAGAAATAGATGTATAGTATTAGTGCCGAGCCTTAAATTCATATAAAACTCAATATACGACATTTCTTCTTTCTCTCATTCATTTTTTGACATGTCATACAATGTCCCTTTTCTTTTTGTTACCCAATATCTGCGGGTGAAAGGTACCAGATATTCTATGAAATTAATTAAAATGTACATAAGATGATTCTGACACCACGATTATAAAAAAGAATATAATTGAGAAGAAATGTTCCACTTAGAATTATAGAATCTATAGCTAAAGTACAAAATTAAACAATCATCTAATGAAAACGAAAGTAAACAATTAAGAAAAACATGTGTTATATATTCTAGTGGAAAAGTAAAAGTCAATAAAGTCATCAAGTAGTTATCCATATCATACAAGGGGTGTTTGAAATAGTTTATCTACTCTATAGCTTATGGCTTAAATGTAGAAAAACTATTTTTTTTTATGTTTGAGAAACTGTTTTTCACGTTAGCTTCTCTTAAAAAAAGCTAAATTTGACTTAAATGGGAAGTTGGTCACTACCGGCTTAAGCGGCTTGAGCTTTTTATGTTTAACTTGAATTGACACTTTTATTCCTTAAAAAAATAGAAGATTTATATCATTTATTATGTTGAGGGCAATATGGATATTTCATTTTTATAAGTTGAAATAAACTCTTTTATCATAAATAAGCTCTTTTATCATGCAAAGTGCAAACACTCATTTTACAAATTTATCTTTTTTTCATCACTTTTCCAAATACCCCACAAATTCTTTGTTAAGCCACTTTTTTCAGCTTTCTCTAAATCTCAACACTTCTCAAAAAGCTTCAGCTACTCCAAACACCACTAAATCAATGACGAATCCAAAAATTTGACTGGACCATGAACGAATTAGGCCCGGGCAATTTGCACGATTGTCCCTATTTTAGGGTGTCTTTAATTTTTGCCCCTTAAATCGGTGGTCTTTAATTTTGCTCTTTGCCTAAAAATTGACTGAAAATACCATTGAGGTTGTAGGTTCGAATTTCAGCAGAATAAAAAAGAAAAAAATCGCAAGGCAAGATTTCATAGAGATTATGCCTATTTGGTCAAAGTTGTATAGAGATTATGCCTTAAGGGACATAGTTTCTATGTAACTATGTCTGAAGACAAAATTTCGTTGAAAAATTAAGATTATGCTTTTTCCGGCTAGTTACATAGAAATTATTCCCCAAGAGCCATAGTTTCTATATAACTTTGGCCGAATAGACTTAATTTATATGAAAATTTTACCTTGCGAATCATTTTCTTTTTTTTGCCTCTGCTGCGATTCAAACCCAGAATCTCTGATTTAATAAACATGCAAATAAATAATACTTTAATCCACAATTTTTTATTAAATGAGAAATAAGGGCAAAAATTAAAGACCAGCTAAGGGTAAAAATTCAAGACCAACCAGTATGAAAGCCAATCCACGCAATTTCCCAAAGAGGTAAAGTTTTCTGGAGTTCTTCCTATTTTAACTAGGGGTATTTTGGTCAAGAATTTATTTTCGTATTAAAATCTCGCTAAATACTACAGAATTTAATTTTGAAAAATGGTTATATCTTAATTAACAAGACTCTACTTGTGGAAATGTCCTATTGTTGTAATGGGCCATAATCTAATTTGTCACTGACTTTTGCAAATTGGGTGGGCCTGGGCCTAAATATCTACTAGGCAACTATGAACACCGACACTTATAACGTTACTTATCACTGTATTTTAACTTGTTATAAGAAATTACTTTTATCCATTTTGATTGACGTGGCAGAGTTTGACTACTTAACGTGATGTTTAATAAATAAAGAGAGATTTTTGAAATGTGGTATTAAATATTTCATGAAGTTTGTATCGATATAAAATCATATCATTAATGGTAAATTTTTTGTGTAGTTTTGTTGAAGAAGGAACCCGCAGCCGCTACTCTTTCGAGTGCGCACAGGATATATATATTTTTTTAATTTTTTTTTCCTAAATGTTTACTCACTCCGTTCAATTTACGTGATATTTTTCGCTTCTCGAAATTCAAATTATGTTAACTTTTGACCTAATATTTTAAAATATATTATTTTATTATATTAACATGAGAAGAACTACAACTTATAGTACTTGCAACTTATAATATTTTCCGTATATTTTTTTAAATCTAAATTTAATTTTATAGTATTGAATTGATGCAATCCAATTTAACTTTAAAAATTAATCAAATTAATATTTATAAGCGAACAATATTACATAAAATTGGACCAGGGGAACAATACACACTTACTATAAACAATTATCTATCGTTGGTTTTTAGACGACCTAATAGTATAATGTTTTTGCATCGTTTGTGTATAAAAGTAAAGCTCTTATTATGAACACATCCAAAAACCACTTCACTAAGAATTAAGATATGGTTACAGATCCGAGGTGTTTAGCCAAGTGGTCATTACACTAAGGGTATTGCTGCCTTGGGTCTCGAGTTCAATTCCCATGACCAGCGAGACTAGAACCAAGCCTCATAAAAAATTCCTCCACTGTTCGCCTGCAAGCCTTGCGGTACCCACTCCGTAGGGCCAGGATGGAGGTGGGGTTTCTTATGTGTGGAGCCGCAGTGATACGGTGGGGATGACTAGTATAAAAAGTTTACCCTCAAAGTTTTTTTTACCCGCAAGGGTAGTCAAGTTGGCGTAGCAGTAGAGCGCGGGACCGCAAGGTCACGAGTTCGATCCCCTGCATAAACCTTCTTGGTTGAGCCTGTCACGCATGGCTTGCCAAGTGTGGTTAATCGGCTGACGTGGTTTGCAGACTATTGCGTCAGCCCGGGATTTACCCTGTGTGCACTCGAAAGAATAGCGGTTGCGAATTCTTTCGTCAACAAAAACAAAATGGTTACAGAAGAACGATTATATACCAAATAGAGTATGATATAAATAGTACTAATTTTCTTAACTCAAGCAGAAAATGAAAAGAAGAATATTGAATATCAGAAAATAACAATACTTCATAAATAGACACTCCTTCATGTCTTTATAATTATCCTAGCTTTTAATATACGCTATGGGTCCGGTTTTTTTTTTTGAAAATCAATTATGAACTAGTGTGTAATAATGGTAAATGTTTCTCCTTTTTCAATCAGACATTTCAAGTTCAAAATTTATAAAGAATATCTTCTTAGACAGAGAGCGTATTATCCCTGAAAGTATATGTATGTCCTAGAGATAATCTGTATTAAGACACAATATACTTTATACACATTCATATTTATATTAATGATGATTAATATTATGACATTTGCATTTTTTGAATTATTAGTTGATTGTTGATAATATTCTATAAATACATTCCTAGAGGTTACATGTTTATTAATGATGTGAGAATTAATGTTATAACGTAACTCTTAAATTACCTCGACTAATGATCATCGAAATTGGGATATCGATGATATGCGATACGTCGACATGTGGTCTGCATCATATCCTTAGTGGATGTAGTATGTCTCACTTGCTACGAGTTATGACAACTCATGATGGACACATGAATACTTGTTGAAGTATTGGTACACCCTACTGATGCATTATTTGTTATATGTCTATAATGTCATCGGCATGTGGGAGATAAAAGTCCTTAGACTTGAGGTCAATATCATCTTGTTTACGGAGTAATGTACTTTGATCCTGTCCTAAACTCAAATGTCTTATAGGTTGAGACGCGACTTATTTTGGGTGCATTACGAAGTAGATTAAAGGTGGTATGTGAGCCAAGAAATGATTCATTCCTTGAATTTATATTCGATTGAACACTCAGGTACTCATATGGTATTAGGTTGACTAAGTCATTGGCCAATGCAATGGACATGTCTGTGACATGGTCCTGTTGTCAACTAATATAGATGAGTTATAATAATCAAGTCATTTGGATAAACACTTGACAAATTCTAAGTTTGATTGAGTGTGTCATGAATGGAGAGATTTTATCTTTCCACATATAGGTACAATTCACATATTTATATTTTGTGTAGCTAAACTTTACATATTGTGTTCGTCTTCCGGCGCAGTCTAAGAGTTCCGTGAAGATCCTAATGTAATTAGTGACGATATGTAAAGGCCTGAAGGGTAACACTAAGTCAAATGTTCCGTCGATTGAAGGATGTAATTAGAAGAAGATTATACCTAAATGTTCGGTTGATGACCGGGACATTAAAATGGGAAAGTGGGCAGAAAATAGGACGGAACCGCGGAGCCTTGATTCAGGACCGCGGTGCCAGGAACACGTGCGACACGCGGTGCCTCTTCGAGGCTGCAATGCGGGGCGTGGCATGGCGATCAATTATGCCGATCGATTTACGCTCCGATTACAGCCCACAAACCCTGGCATATGTTTAAAACTATAAATAGAGGGCTTACCCTCCCATTTTCAACACACTAAACCTAAGAGAGGTAAATCTCTTCTAAAGCTCTATCAGAATCCCTAGCATTCTTGACTTAGCAAATTACACCACAGTTCTCTGAACCTACAAATCGAGGGACGTTTGCGTGTGCACCCTCGGACTACACAAAGTAACAGATTCAACTGCTTGGATGATTTTTGCTTCGAATGTAAGTCTTCTGACGAAGTTTTACATTAATTATGTACTTTGTATTTTCATTACTTATCATACTACAGTTCGACCGTCATCGGGTTTGAAACATAAATTTTCAAATTCCGATGCGTGTACGAACCCGACGTAAACACCTACAATGGTATCTGAGCCTGGGCTGTTTCGTATGATTTTTAATGATATTAATGATAATATGGGTTACAATGTTGTGTATGGAATTGTTTAGAAAGACATAAAGTGTTATAATGACTTTATGGAAAGTTAATTATAACGACTTTATGGGAAGTTAAAAGAGTGGTTTACTCAAATGATTTAAACAAAGATAAATGACTTGGTTTTAAGAAAGACAACTTGATTTAAAGGCATAAGTTGCCTAAGTTTTGGAAGTAGAAGTCACTTGGTTTAAAAGCCTTGAAATGTATTTCTAAAGGTGTAGTGACTTGTTTTGAAAAGTAGATATGCCTTGATACTACGGGCGCTAGTATCTTGGGGGTTTTATATGAAAAAGAGTCATTTTAAAATGATAGAAGTACGTAGTACTTTGGGTTAAATTCCCGAATTTTTCATGATATGTTAGTGCCTTAAGTTAAATAAAATGAGAGTGCATGCTAATTAAGTCTAATAAGAGGTTAAGGGATTTCTTATCTTGCTTATGTTATTTATGGTAGCCGGTTGTGCTAGTGTTATATTATTCTTCACGGGGTCATTCCCCGGGCATGTTGCATGTTGCATATTCCGTGGATTTGCTCCCCACGATGCGAGGAAGTTACCTCATGCGAGTTCGTAGGGCTTATGCGGGTGAAATAGTCCTATGAGGGGGCGGACCAGTCCTATGCGAGGAAATTACCTCATGCGGGTCCACACGGCCTATGCTGGTGAAATAGTCCCAGGAGTAGGATTGAGTGATAGTGCTACGGGCGGGTGGTCCTAGGTTAATCACAGGCTTCTTATTTTAAGAACCGGAAATATTTATTCTTGTTACTCTCATTGTTAGTAAGGCACAGTATACTGTTAATTTGGTTATCATACATGTCTCCAGCTTTATTTTAGACTTATGATGTAAATTACAGTATTTCCAATTTTACATACTTAATACATATTTTGTACTGACCCCCTTTCCTCGGGGGCTGAGTTCATGACGCATGTAAGAGTAAGCAGGTTGCGGATCCTCACTCTTAGGATCACTGATCAGTTGTCATAAAGCTCCATTTCTCCGGAGGCTTGTCTTTTGGTACGGTCTCCCTGATGTTGTAGATTTATGTACATTCAGGGGTATAGCGAGGCCCTGTCCCGTCACAGTGGTTATGTCAAAACTCTTAGAGGTCTGTAGTCATATCTTGTGGGTCAGTTTGTAAAAGAAGGGATGTAACTGCTTTTGGTTATGTATATGTATATATATGTCCAGGGAGGTGGCCTTATCAACTAGCCTGTTATTTATTTTTTTGTTGATATATGTTATGAGTTTTATGTATGTTCCGCTGATTTTCTCTGATGTATACCTGTAAGGGTGCCCAGGTAGGGCACCAGTCGCGGGTCCGGGGTCGGGTCGTGATAACAAATCTCACAATTAATCGACATCTGGACTGCATTCACAGACATGATGTTCTGCTGCGATTCTTGCGTCAAAGCCGCGTGCATTGAGCGATGATGACATCTAGTTCATGTATGCATAGCCTTCTGCCTGGTCGCGACACGTAAATGCGCCCGCTTGATAATTGTTAGCAGTCATATCTTTCAGTAACTCATGTGCCTCATTTGCATTTTTTCTCATGAAAGCACCCCCTGTTGCCGCATCAATGATGGTACGCGTAGTACCACTCAACCCATTATAAAAATGTGGACCAACATCTACTTCTCTATGCCATGATGTGGGCATTTCCTTTGCAGATCCTTAAATCGCTCTCACGCATCATAGATTGACTCACCATCCACCTGGTAATAATTGTTTAACTCTCCCCTTAACTTTGCAACTTTTGAAGGAGGGAAGAACTTTGCAAGAAACTTTTGGGTTAGGTCGCGCGGTGGTAGTGAGTTCTGACGATGAGTTCAACAAACTTTTGGCCCTGTCCCTAAGTGAGAACGGGAAGAGCCTCAGTCTAATGACATCGTCAGTAACACCATTGTACTTAAAAGTGACACACAACTCCAGAAAGTTGGCAATGTGCATGTGGGGTCTTCAGATGGCAATCCCACAAACTGTACTGTATTCTGGACCATACTCAAGATGGCTGGCTTGATCTCAAAGTTGTTTCCCCCTATTGCTGGGAGCCTGATGCATGTATGTGCACCAGTAACCGTGGGTAGAACATAATCTCCTGAGCTCATTTCTGTAGGTGGTGGGACTTGTCCCATGGCAGCTGGTACCTCATTATTCAACCTCTCGTCAGGTACCCCGTTGTTGTTCTGCTGATTTTCCATGGCTAGTAAATTAGCAACTCTTTTCTCACGCCTGTTTTGCTTGCACAATTTTTCGATTTCAGGGTTGAAAGGAAACAAGTGTATCTGCTCCTCTCCTTCTTCGCATACACTAGATTCCTGAAATAGACCAAAATCAACAAATAAAATCAAGGCAACAGGTCTAATAGTAAAAATAAAAATAAAAATAAGGTCAAATTAGAAATAAAAATAGATTGTTCGATATTAGAAGTACGTCAGCCCCGGCAACGGCGCCAAAAAGTTGTTAGCGATATTTCGAATGCTCACGCAAGCGTATACATCGTTGGCAAGTAATATAGTCTGATAAGACCGAATATCGTCCTCAGAGACTGGTTTCTAATTACCGTTCATCTATTCTATGTTATCTATTTGAAAATCGATATTTGAGTTGAGTTTTTGTTTAACTACTAGAATAATTGCAAGAATTACTGAACTATTTAAGTTGTAATCAATTATGAATGAATTAGGGCTTTCAAAATCCTCGACTATCCACTCTATTGAATTCTTAATGTAACTAGAATGACTTCTTCTTCTATGTTAAGATAGAGATTAACTAAACTGTCTTATATTCCGGTTAGGACATATAATCACTCAACCCCAGTGCAGAACCCTTCTATATTTCTATGATAGGATTTACCACATAGGAGGATTAAGAACAGTAACCTATAATGCTACACAAGTATCGAGAATGTCGTCATGATTTTAACATATGTCTAGTCAATTACAGCATATCCAAATCTCTCCTCTCAGTTCTTGATTTGAAATTATATATATTATGATAACTAGTGATCAATTAATTATCAAACATTCATACCAATTATTGACTAAATCTTAATCAACTGAAGAAGAAATCAAACTACTGCATTAATTCATGAATAAAAGTTTCAAGCAATTCATAAGGAAAACCCTAATAAAGTGCTTAGCTCCTAGCCATAGTCACGCTAAGAACTAACACAAAATCCATACATAAACTGAATTAAAAAGAAACAAGGAAAAATTACGTAGAACTAAGTCTCCAATTGTAGCCTCAATCCTTGCCCTGAGTTGTATTGTGTGTTGGAATGAACCACCCTCTCTCCAAGAATAATCCCTAGGGATTTTGTATCTAATAATTTTCGTGCCCTATGGACCACTTTGCCATTAGCCAATTTAACTTCAGAACTTGATTTTTAAATGCTTGTGTGGCGCTGATCTTCTGTGGGTATTCGCGTAGCGACCACGATGGTAGCGCGCGCTGCACGCTTTCGTCCGGGTCTTCATTTTCTGTCCTTTCCTGCCTCGGATTCCTCCTTTTATGCCTCATTTCATTTCTTTTCGCCATTTTGGACCGCTGTGACTCAAAAGAAAGAAAAATAAGACTAATATCATACTAAACACACACAAAAAAACGAGTAAAATACTAATTAAAAATGACTCAAAAAGGGTATATAAAATATGCCTAACAAGTACATTGCTGGATCGGAGGCTGCTAAAGAAACTGTCGCGATTTTTGAATTCCTGAAGGAACTAGGGGTTGTTCCGAGTGCTAGTTGTCCAATAACCATTTATTGTGACAACACTGGTGCCATTGCACAGATAAAGGAACCAAGGTCAACAAACAGAAACAAACATGTACCAAGGAAGTACCACATCCTGAGAGATGGTGGAAGCTGAAGATATCAAGATAGACTATATTTCCACAGACAATAATCTAGCATACCCGTTTACTAAACCATTAAGTTTGGTGAAGCATAATGGTCATTTTGAGAATATGCGTATTAGATATGTTGGTGATTGGCTCTAGGCCAAGTGGATATTGAAAGTATATGTATGTCCTAGAGACAATCTGTATTAGAACACAATGTATTTTATACACATTCATATTTATATTAATGATGATTAATATTATGACATTTGCATTTGTTGAATTATTAGTTGATTGTTTATAATATTCTATAAATGCATCCCTAGAGGTTACGTGTTTATTAATGATGTGAGAATTAATGTTATAACGTAACTCTTAAATTACTGTCACGACCCGACCCCGGATCCGTGACCGGTGCCTTAACCCGGGCACCCTTGTGACATAACATCAGAGAAAACCAGCGGAATATAAACTCGCAATAAACAACCATAATGATATAAAATAGTCTAGCCCAAAATGGCTACCCCAAAAGTACATAAAATCGAACAGTTATATCCTTAAACAAACCAAGTTATGACAAGACTACAGGCCTCTAAGAAGGAGTAACACTATGACGGACGGGGCCGTCATGCCCTGAATGTACAAAACATCAACAACACGGGGAGAACCATACCAAAAGTCGAGCCTCAGAAGAAATGGAGCTCACGACACTGAGTAAAAGATCCTAGGAATGAGGATCTACCACCTGCTTTCCCTTACCTGCGGCATGAACGCAGCCCCCGAGGAAGGGGGTCAGTACACAACGTACCAAGTATGTAAAACTGGAAAATACTGTAGTAATATCATAAGTCCAAAATACACCGAAGTTATAGATAAAAATCAAATTAGGTTGCACTGTGCCTTACTAACAATGAGAGTAACAAGTATAAGTATAATCTTTGCATAAAAATAGGAGGCTCGTGATCAAAGCAGATCTCTGCCTGTAGTATCATTAAGCAATCCTACTCAGGGGCTTTCACCCGCATGGATCCTGTGGATCGCGTAAGACCATCCGCCTCGCGTGGGACTATTTCACCGCATGGATCCTGTGGACGCGTGGGACTATTTCACCGCGTGGACCCGATGGGCGCGTGAGTACAAGCGCACTCGCGTCATGGGTAACAAATCCATGGAATACGCATAATAACAATGATAATACATAAATCGGCCAATGGCTAGTATACATAACATAAGCGCTCAGAACATCGAATACTCGGTGATAACAATAATAATACATAAATCAACCTGGCTAGTATACATAACATAAGCGCTCCAACATCATAACATAAACAAGATAAGAAATCTTCTAACTTCTTATGAACATTATTAATACAAATCCTCTCATTTTAGCTTATTAAGGCACTACATGTCTTTTTAAGAGAAATCCGGGAATTTAACCCAAGTATCACATACCGTAAACCTTTTTCGAAATGACTCCTTTTGATATAAAACTTCCAAGATACTAATACCCATAGTATCATGTCACAACCATTTTCAAAACAAGTCACAATTTTCCATTTAGAAAATATCCCAAGCTTCTAAATCAAGTGACTTCATTTCCTTTAAAACCTTAGGCCATTAATGCCTTAAAACAATTTACCTTCCACAAATTCAACTCATTTTCCCCTTGCTTATTTTATGTAAAGTAAATCCTTCTTTATTTACATTTTTCCCAAACTAATATAACCAACTTCCCATAAAGCCGTTATATTAACATTTTACGATAGTCAAACACATTTTCCTATGTCCAAAGGACTTATACCTTTAAAACGAAACAAGTATCATATACCTCAAAACAAGTGAAGATTATCAAATCTTATACGTATACCGTACTACATAGATACAACTACTCATGCTCAAAAGATAGGAAAGCTCTACATACCTCTTCGGTCAATCCACTTGTTAATTCCAACTATCGCACGTAATACGTCAACCTATAATGACCATAATACGTTTATTAACTTCTAGTTTCAAAGTAGAATATTTCCAAGTTCAAGGTTACTAATTCCTATGGAAAATTGGGCAGCATTTCCTTTGTTTCTACTCACCTTGCCACCTTTTCAAAGGCCGATTTTTAACACTCAAACGCCACATTTAAGGCCCAACATCCAAACCAACACAAAGGGGATTACACACCTAAACTTGGGTGTGTAAAATTCTGCCCCATGAGCTATAACAATTAATCTTAACAAGTTTAAGGTAATTTTTAGGCTACAACATGCTCACATAACCTCTTTAGCCAAATCTTTCATACCCAAACCACATTTCTTGCATGCAATGACTCTAAGAGCATTATTTACTATCACAAGTTCTTTCTTCTTAACATGCAACACTAAATACTAATTATAAAGGAAGAATCATTACCTTAGAGCTTTAGCCAAATTTTTCCAACAACTTGCTAGCTTCCTTTCCAAGAACACCACCACAACAACCTTCACAAGCTAGCCACAAGCTTCCTTCTTGCCTTTACTTTTCAGGTTTTTCCTAAGGCTATAATATCTCTTGGAATCTTAGAGAGAAGGAGGAGCTTGAAATATTTAAGAGAGAAGGAAGAGCTTTTGTCTAAGAGAGAGATGAAAGATGACCAAGTCTTTAAGACTTGGTCAATATAATGCATGCAAACTCAGATGGGGGGCACTTGTCACCCTCCGGTGCTTTAAAAGAAAAGATGAGATTTTCCTAAGTTTTTCCGCCAGAGGTCCCGCCTCGGCGCCGCGGCCCTGCAGTCGGCGCCGCGGCGCCTCAACTCCTGCGGACTCTCGGAACTTTAGGCGCGCGGCCGATTCGGCGCGCGGCTACGATCCAGCCAGCGCGCGGCCACGCCTCGGCCGTGGCGCGAGTCCTGGCCGAAATTTTCTGATTTCGAGTCCTAACTCCTTTCGCACGGCCCCATACGCACGGCCTGAACCACGGGGTATAACAATTACCTCGACTAATGATCATCGAAATTGGGATATCGATGATATGCGATACGTCGACCTGCATCGTATCCTTAATGGATGTAGTATGTCTCACTTGCTACGAATTATGTCATGATGGACATATGGATACTTGTTGAAGTATTGGTACACCCTGCTGATGCATTATTTGTTATATGTCTATAATGTCATCGGCATGTGGGAGATAAAAGTCCTTAGACTTGAGATCAATATCATCTTATTTACGGAGTAATGTACTTTGATCCTGTCCTAAGCTCAAATGTCTTATAGGTTGAGACATGACTTATTTTGGGTGCATTACAAAGTAGATTAAAGGTGGTATGTGAGCCAAGAAATGATTCATTCCTTGAATTTATATTCGAGTGAACACTCAGGTACTCATATGGTATTAGGTTGACTAAGTCATTGGCGATGAATGGACGTATACGTGACATGGTCCTGTTGTCAACTAATATAGATGAGTTATAATAATCAAGCTATTTAGATAGACACTTGACAAATCCTAAGCTTGATTGAGTGTGTCATGAATGAATGAATTTTATCTTTCCACATATAGGTACAATTCACATATTTATATTTTGTGTAGCTAAACTTTACATATTGGGTTCGTCTTCCGGCGCAGTCTAGGAGTTCTGTGAAGATTCTAATGTAATTAGTGACGATATGTAAAAGCCTGAAGGGTAACACTACGTCAAATGTTCCGTCGATTGAAGGATGTAATTAGAAGAAGATTATACCTAAATGTTCGGTTGATGACCGGGACATTAAAATGGGAAAGTGGGCAGAAAATAGGACGAAACCGCGGTGTCTTGATTCAGGACCGCGGTGTCAGGAACACATTCCAGCACCGCGGTGCCTCTTACTGAGGACCGCGGTGCGGGCGTCTTTGTGATCAGTGCCAATCGATTTTCTGGGCCCGACTCACGAAAACCCTAAGCATCTGTTTAAAACTATAAATAGAGGGCTTACCCTCCCATTTTCAACACACTAAACCTAAGAGAGGTAAATCTCTTCTAAAGCTCTGTCAGAATCCCTAGCATTCCTGACTTAGCAAATTACACCACAGTTCTCTGAACCTAAAAATCGAGGGACGTTTGCGTGTGCACCCTCGGACTACACAAAGTAACAGATTCAACTGCTTGGCTGATTGCTGCTTCGAATGTAAGTCTTCTGTCGAAGTTTTACATTAATTCTGTACTTTGTATTTTCATTACTTATCATACTACAGTTAGATCGTCGTCGGGTTTGAAACATAAATTTTCAAATTCCGCTGAGTGTACGAACCCGACATAAACACCTACAATCCCAACCATTTCCGGGCAAATTCATATTAATTAGATCAATAAATTTTGGATATTGTATGCTTAAAGCCACTCGAATAAAAAGTTGATAACTTAAAACCAAGAAAAAGAATTTGAATAGAACGCCAATATTTTAAAATAAAAAAGTAACTCGAATAAAAAATTGATATCTTAAAGCCAAAAGAAGAAACTCGAATATAAAGTCTACATCTTATAGTAAAAAATCTCAAATAGAAAGTCGTTCAATGATGTGTTCTTATTTTTCTTTAAAAAGATAACTTAATATAGGATAGTCCATGTAAAGAGCAAGGGCCAGTCTAGCATGCAATATATGGCGTACTAATTTATCTATATCTAATGTTTATATAAAATTATATTAATTTATCATAGTTAAATAACTTAATAAGATATAAATATAATAATTTATTATGATTAAGTGAAAAAATATATATATACGAATATATATCATGTTTTTATTGATCTGATATAAATATTGACACGAATAATTTTTACCATATATGACCGTAACATGATGGCACTTTCAATTTAAATCCAATAAATCCCTCTCTTTAAAGACATATCAAGCTGTTTGGGACTTTGGGCCAACCCTTAAAGAATCAAGATGGACCCTAAGGCTCTGTTTCGTACATCTTATTAAAAATAACTTATAGGAATAGATTTTATAGGAGTAGCATTTTTTCAAGTAGAACTTTTATCAAAAAATTGTTATGTGTTTAGTTGTCAATAAAAAAAAGTAACTTTGTTCAAAAAACATTAAAGCCAAAAGAAGCTCTACTCCAAAAAACCCAAATTTTGGGCTTTTGAAATAAATGCTTATTTTAAAATAAGCTCTACTCCTATTTTAAAATAAGTTCAACCAAACACCTCTCAATATTTTAATGAATATTTATTTTTTTAAAAGCACTTATGAGCTAAAATAAGCTCAATCAAACGGGCACTAAGACCATCTCCAACAGGAGACAATCTCAAACATAATTATATACAGTAGGAGATATTTAGAATGAGATGTTGAGGTGTATTAAAATGAGTATTATTGAATATATAAGAGATAATTATACATAATTTTTACGAATCAATCACGCAACGCCACATGGAGGCAATGTCCACCGTTGCACATAATTTCTAAAGGTGAAATGGTTTTCTCTCTGTTCGCGCTATGTGGCCGCCAGCGATTGACTGCCACAAATTCATTTTCCACCACTACTTTAATTGCTATTTTTGATCGAATTAAAAAAAAACACCAATTTTTTTTTATTTTTCAAGATCTATAAAAAGAGACTAAGTTTACTTCATTTGGACACCGAAATATTTTAGCTATTTTCTCCAAATTTCTATCTTCTTCCAAATTATTTGCTATTTTTTAAATATGGATCCTAATCAAAATTTTAATCTTCCTCCAAATTTTATATTTCCTAACCAACTACAAAATCTCAATATTCAACGTCCACCAAATTTTTAAAATATGTCATCCAATTTTCAAATGACATATATGATGCCATATATAAATTACTTATATTCAAATGTCAATTAAATGAATATAAGTAATTTATAATTTTATTATTACATGTGTAATAATATGAATTACAAGAATAATATCATATACAAAATAGAAAATGAGATAGAATGAATATATATGGCGGGATATATGTATTGATGTGGAGGAAATAGAAAATGAATTATTTTATGAAATATCCCCAGTTGTGGAGTGTATGTGATAATGGAGATATTTGATGATGTGACAGATGAATAATCTGATATGGCAGGAGATAAAAATGATTTCAATTATCTTGCGTCGGAGATGGTCTAAATGACTAAACAACAACCTTCACTTTTGCTTGGAAGAAATTCCAATTTGACCAATCTATTTTTAGAAATCACATCATTCAACTAATATGCCTTTATTTTCCCTTTTCCAAAATATTGTAAGTTGGTTTCTCGAAGTAGAGTCTTGAATTAACGGTAAAGTCGAATTCATTTAATTCGAACGGTATAGTCAATCTGCTTACGTCAAGTAAATTGTCTATATTATATAAACTCCCTTCCCGAAGCACGTGTACTTCGTACAAAAGACTGTCATTTTTGTGAGTTGGTTTTGTAAACATGTATATTATAGAAACAATTGTATCCCTACCCATAATTAGAATATTTTTATATATTGTGTAAATATAATTATGGTAAGACTAGGATTCCTCTTTTATATAGGCTTAGGATTCCTATTGTATAAGGGATGAATATTGTACTCTATATATACTTTGATATTAATGAGAAGACTCCCTAAGGGAGATTAATATCATCTTACATGGTATCAAGAGACTAAACTCCAAAAACCCTAGAAATTTTTCTCCCGAGCCACTGGCACCACCCCCCTCGCACGACGCCGCGGCTCCTGTTGACACACTATTTCAGGGGCGGGGAAGGGAAACCGCATGGTCGGAGTTGGATTCATTCAAATTCTATTTTAAACCTGCATTATATTATTATTTAGTATATTAGGAAATGTAAAATAAGCAAAATGAAAAATATTTTAAATTAATTTGAAGGCTAAGGTGAATGAAAGGTGAGGTTATTTTAGTAAGGGTAAAGGGAAGGTAAAGGGAAGGCAAGGGATCCTAAACTATGATTAAACTTTTCGTTATACGCTCAAACTTATTCTGCTAATTATCATGCTAAATATATTCTCTCTATAATTCTAAAATTAATAATTATTAAACTAACCAAATTTGAGCAACCAATATTTAAAAATAATATATTTAATATATATTTAATAAGATATTAATATAAGCAAATAATCATAAAAGAAAAGATTAAATCAATTAAATATTTTTTACTTTTATTTTATTTGAATAAATTGCGACAAATATCTCTTCTCTTCAAAACATTTCTTGGTTTTTCTTTTCTTCCTGTCTTCTCTAAATGGATACTCAGGATTCTCCCATTGTTTTTGACGTTTTTACCTCCACAAATCCCACCACCAAGTCGTCACCCTCTTTTCATCCCGCTCTCATTCCAATATCAAGAACCATATCCCCATCCGTCTTGATCGAGAAAGCAGTCAGTATTATCCTTGGGTTGAACTGTTTCGCAATCATGCATGTCTCTATAACGTGCTTGATCATATTGATGACACCATTCCGCGCCCTTCGGAGGTTGATGATTCTACTTGGCGTCGTCTAGACGCCGGCGTCAAACAATGGATATATGGTAGTATTTCTCAGGATCTACTTCTTACTATCATGAAATCTGACTCCACAGCCCGTGACTTGTGGAATCGTTTGGAGGAATTTTTTCAGGACAACAAGCCCGTGCTGTATATTTAGAGAAGCAATTTAACAATACACGTCTTGAAATTTTTTCCAATGTGACTGAGTACTGCAAACAGTTAAAGCTCCTGACGGATCAACTTGCTGCTGTCGACTCGCCTGTTACTGACACCAAAATGGTGTTACAATTGATTGTTGGCCTCCCTAAAGGCGAATATGATACATTGGCCACCATGATTCAACAAGAGGATACGTTACCCAGCTTTAACAAAGCTCGCTCACAGTTGCTGCTCGAAGAAACCCGCCGTGCTAAGCAGCAGCAGGGACAACAGCAGACCAGCGCCGCGGCGGCTCCCCAACATCAGTACAGCGCCGCGGTGCCTCAGTACAGAGCCGCGACGCCTGCCCCATTCCAGTACCAGCAGTCCTTCAACCCTTATTCCCACTACGGGTTGTTAGGTCCAGCTCCAGCACCACAGCAAGCCCACTTCATGCAGGGACAGTTCCAGCAACCCTCCTCCGTCATGACACCTACTGAGTTGGGTCAGGCTTTCAGCACCATCAACATGCAACAGCCTGACAACAATTGGTACATGGACTCCGGAGCCACATCTCACATCACCAGTCTGCAGGTACTATTTCCAAACTGTGCAGTTTAAACATCCTCAATATGTTACAATTGGTAGTGGACAACGCATTCCAGTAAAGGGTTATGGTACATCATACACACAACCTCCCCATCCACCATTCTCCCTTAAAAATATCTTATATGCCCCACACATGATTAAGAACCTAATCTCTGTCCGCCAATTTACTCTTAATAATTCTGTCTCTGTTGACTTTGACCCTTTTGGTTTCACTGTAAAGGATCTTCGTACGGGGACACCTCTTACGAGATGCAATAGCACGGGGGATTTCTATCCATTCACATCCACCTCCGCTGCCAGATCTTGCTCTCCCGTCTCTCTAGCGGCTGTTTCTTCTTCGACATGACATAATAGGCTTGGCCACCCAGGACTCCAGTCTTTAATTTTCTTAGAGGCAATAATTTCATTACTTGTAATGGAAAACTTGCCCAACATTGTGTTTCTTGTTCTTTAGGCAAACATACTCGTCTTCCGTTTATATCATTTACTAGTGTTACATTTGCATCATTTGATATAATACATGCCGATTTATAGACATCACCTGTTGCTAGTTCTCTCGGTCATAAATATTATCTTGCCTTGCTAGATGATTTTTCTCACTATATCTGATTGTACACTCTCAAATATAAATCGGAAATGTTTACCAAATTTCTTGAGTTTCGACAATTCATCCAAACACAATTTGAAAAAGGTATCAAATCATTTAAGTGCGATAATGGTCGTGAATTCAATAACTCTATGTTTCACCATTTTTGTACCAATAATGGCATAGTTTTTCGCTTCTCATGCCCTCACACCTCACCACAAAACGGTAAATCTGAAAGAATAATCTGCACCATTAACAATATGATTCACACCCTATTGATTCATGCCTCCCTCCATCCATCCTTCTAGGTATATGCTGCTAAAATGTCAGAATACATTCTCAATATTCTCCCTACTAGCACTCTTCACAACATGACCCCTACCGAAATCCTCTACCATAGAGTCCCCTCCTATGCTCATCTACGGATTTTCGGTTGTCTGTGCTATCCCAACCTTAGCTCTACCGCCCCTCACAAGCTCGCTCCTAGGTCCACTCCATGTGTCTTCCTAGGCTTTCCACCGAACCATAGGGGCTATCTATGTTACGACCTGTCCACTCGTCAAATCCACATCTCTCGTCATGCGACATTCAACGAGACCACATTTCCATTTTCGAATCTTCAGAAATTCAAAAAATCGGATTACTCATTCCTTGACGAGCCTGCTATCTCTCCCATCATCCTTGATCAGCTTATCTATTCTGACTCGTCGACAGCGCCGCGACCCAGTGTTTAGGTGCCGTGGCGCCAACTTTCCAGAGAGGTCTGTTCTCCTAACCCGTCGACAGCGCCACAACCCAATGATGAGGCGCGGCCATATTTCGAGAGGCTCACACTCGACATGCCATGGCTAGATCCAGGCGTTGTGGCGCCTCCGACGGCTTTGCCCCCACCTTCTCATTTTCCGACCCTACCATCAGTCGCAACCCTACCTACTCAGCCAGCACCGCCTCCAACTGTCCCCACTCACCAAATGAAAACTCGTACCAAGCATGGAATCTTCAAACCCAAAGTCCAATTTAACTTGTCTGCCCAAACCATTTCTTCAATTCCCAAAAACTCTATATTGGCTAAACAAGACCCTAATTGGAATGCGGCTATGTCTGATGAATTCAATGCTTTAACTAAACAGCACACATGAGATCTAGTACCTAGACCTTAGGGGGTGAATGTGATTCGTTGTCTGTGGCTTTTCCGTCACAAATTCAGAGACAATGGAGATCTTGAGAGGTATAAGACACGACTTATGGCTAATGACACAAATCAGCAGGAGGACATTGATTGTGGTGAGACCTTCAGCCCGGTTGTCAAATCGGCTACCATTCGCACAGTTTTGAGCATTGCCATGAGCAAACACTGGCCGATCCATCAGCTTGATGTGAAGAATGCATTCTTACATAGGGATCTGAGAGAAACAATCTACATGCATCAGCCGCCAGGGTTCACCCATCCAGCAGTTCCTCACTATGCATGCCGTCTCCGTAAGTCACTATATGACCTAAAACAGCCCCCCCCCCCCCCCCGTGCGTGGTATGATCGCTTTGCCAGGTATATATTGTAGATTGAGTTTGTATGCAGCAAGAGTGATACATCACTATTCATTTTTCATCGAGGTAGTAGCACTGCTTACTTATTACTTTACGTGGATGATATTGTTCTTACTGCCTCCTCTGACGGATTGAAAAATGAAATTATTGCCTTGCTTAAGTCCGAATTTGCAATGACTGATTTAGAGAAGCTGAGTTACTTTTTGGGGATACCAGTGACCAGGTCTGCCAATTATATGTTCTTTTGTCAGCGTAAGTATGCAGAGGAAATTGTGTACATGGCTAAGATGGCGAACCGCAGAGTGCCTACCCGTTGATTCTAAATCTAAGCTCAGTGTCATGGATGGTGCTCCAGTCTCTGATCATACTCTGTATAGGAGCCTTGCAGGTGCACTTCAGTATCTCACCTTCACCAGGCCAGACATAGCTTATGTTGTTCAGCAGGTGTGCTTATTCATGCATGCCCCCATGGATTCTCATTTCACTGCTCTTAAGCGTATCATTCGATACATTAAGGGCACTCTTGATTATGGTTTGCACCTATACCTCTCTGCACCAAATAAGTTGCTTTCATATACGGATGCAGATTGGGCAGGGTGTCCAGACACGCGACGCTCCACCTCCGGTTTTTGTGTTTTTTTAAGGGATAATATGATTTCTTGGTCTACCAAGTGACAGACTACCCTATCTCGATCCAGTGCCGAGACTGAGTACAGAGGCGTTGCAAATGTGGTAGCTGAGATTTGTTGGCTCAGAAATTTACTGTTAGAACTTCAGTGTCCTTTGTGTCAGGCATCTATTGTGTATTGTGATAACATCTCTGTCATCTATCTTTCTCATAATCCGGTTCAACATCAGTGAACCAAGCATATTTAGATAGACATACACTTCGTTCATGAGAAAGTTGCGCTAGGCCATATCAGAGTGTTACATGTTCCATCATCCTATCAGTATGCAGACATATTTACCAAAGGACTTTCTGCATAGCTTATTTCTTGACTTGAGATCATCCGGGCCTGTCCGGCCTCCCGCTCCGACTGAGAGGATGTGTAAACATGTATATTATAGAAACAATTGTATCCCTACCCATAATTAGAATATTTTCATATATTGTGTAAATATAATTATAGTAAGACTATGATTCGTCTTTTATATAGACTTAAAGATTCCTATTGTATAAGGAATGAATATTATACTATATAGATACTTTAATACTAATGAGAAGACTTCCTATTAATATTATCTTACAAGTTTCTTTAACAATTAAATATCATAATCATAATTATTTTTTATAGGTGACATAGTATGCCAAAGTAAACATGAAATAGTAATAGAGCATCATGAGTGGTTTGGTGAGCCACCCAACTAACAACATGCAGGTGAACGCTATCTGGATTCGATAACTATATATGATCTTCTCTCATTACTGAGCCCTATACTTACAAGTTACAATATATACAATTAGGGTACGTTTGGTTCGCGTATGGTAAACGGAATAAAATTCGATAAAGGAATGAAAAGGAAAGGAATTACTCTAATTGTCCTTACATGTTTGGTTTTGTTTCAGAAACGGAATGTAAACGAGATCCCGGGGTCCGGGGTGGTCCGGGGAATGAATTGAGGAAAGGGAATGGAAATACCTAGGGGTGGGGGGTGGAAAATCAATGTAAGGGAATGGAAAAAGAAAAGAGGGTAAACAGAATAAAAAAATAGGTCAAACAAACAACTTTAAAGGAAATCAGGAAATTTCATTCTCTTACCATAATTCTATTACCCGAATCAAACGCACCCTTATTCTTTAGTATACAAGTGACTCCATATATTACTCATATTCTGGCTGTCAAAGGTAATAGTTTTTATGATAGGCCTAACAATATTACAATACAAATAACGATATTTCTTTTACTTATAAAGCTAAACATTTATGTACGGTTTCGGATCTACTTACACAACTAAGTATAAGTTCAAAACAAAGAGAACTATTGCTCCGGTTCCAAATATTAATGGTCTTGATAAATTAAATTTATTCAAAAAATCAATCGTTTTGAAAAATAACGTAGTTATCTATTTTTATTTTTATTTTAATATGATATTTCTATTTTAATAGGCAGAGTGTTAATTATAAGTGAAATATTTAAAAGGAGATAAATGATAGCCATACAATATTCTTATGATTAAAATTGTTTTCTCCTTTAAAATGTGTACAAAATCTTAGAATACATATAATATTAATCGTCAAAAGTAATACAAAACATCCGAAGCCCTAGACCAGTTGGTCTTGAAGGCAGAGGGTATCCTCATTGGGTGGTGTGGGAGAGCTTGGTCACAAGTTCGAAATCTCAGGGTAACGCCTGACCTGCCTTCGCCTCTTGGGGGAGCCTGTCACACCTGGTTTGTCAAGTATGGTTTAACTGACTGACGTGGTGTGCAGGTTATTGCGTCAGTCCGGGGTTTACCCTGTGCGCACTCGAAAGAGCAACGGCTGCGGATTCCTTCGTCAACAAAAAAAAAAAAAAAGTAATACAAAACAAAAAGTAGAATTTCGGAAATGAATACCACTTTTGAGTTCCTAGGTGTTTTGTTAGTCTTGGGAAA
Source organism: Przewalskia tangutica (assembly GCA_029844215.1). Lineage (NCBI taxonomy): Eukaryota > Viridiplantae > Streptophyta > Magnoliopsida > Solanales > Solanaceae > Przewalskia > Przewalskia tangutica. The sequence goes on from CM056720.1 coordinate 6,033,296, forward strand.
AGGAATAGGAATTGTTTTTTTTAAGTAATAAAAAACACAATAAGTGAAGGATGGCCATACTTTTGGGAAATGATTGGTACCTTTAGTATAGCTATTTGGAATTCCCAAAACAAATTGATTAAGTCTAATATATTAAAGCTAGATGCCTGTTGGTAGGAAATTGATTCTTTGCTGTAATTTCAATCCAATAGTAAAATATATATATAAAAGTATAATGCTAATTTTAAAGAAGACTTGTTTAATTAGCTTAAAATATAAGATGTTAATTTACAATCATCCTAACTAATGAGATTACAATCCTAAATTAAAGATTCATCATATACATGATTTATGATGATTAGAGATAATTATGGGACAATCCCATAATTATTCTAACAGTCCCCTGCAGTCTTAGCGGGAGATTCTCGTATACTGAGGCTGTTCCTGAAGTCATAAAAAAGTACCCGCAGAAGACCTTTTGTGAAGATGTCTGCAATCTGATAGTGGGACGGTACATAAAGAACACGGACTTGTCCACATGCCATCTTTTCTCGGACAAATAATATATCCTTTTCGATGTGTTTTGTGCCCTGATACTGGACAGGATTACCAGATAAGTATATCACACTCACATTATCACAATAACCCACAATTTTCTTTTCAATCGGATAATGTAGCTATAACAGAAGATCACGAAGCCAATATGATTCAGCAATCACATTGGCTACCCCTCGGTATTCTACCTCAGCGCTCGACCGAGAAATCGTGGGTTGTCGTTTAGACGATCATGAAATGAGATTGTCCCCCTAGAAGACGCAATATCCAGAGATGGAACGTCGTGTGTCCAAGCAGCCACCCTAATCCGCATATGTATAAGATGAGAGACTCGAAATGGAGGACTTATACAGATGCAAACCAAAATGAAGAGTACCCTTAATATACTGTAAAATTCTCTTGAGGGCCCCCATATGCTCTTTCTTTGGATCATGCATGTGTAAACAGATTTGCTGGATCGCATAGGAAATATCAGACCTAGTGAAAGTCAGATACTGCAAGACTCCTGCTAGGTTGCGGTACTGTATCTCGCTGTATGACGTATCTGTAGAGTTACTCAATTTGGTCTTAGTATCAACCGACATATGTGATGGTTTGCGGGAGGACATCCTGACTTTTTTAATAATTTTTGCGGCATATTTGTTTTGACTGAGAAACAGACCACTTGCATATTGAGTCACAACAATGCCTAGAAAATAATTTAAATGACCCAAGTCCTTCATGGCAAACTCTGCCGCAAGAAAGGACATAATGGACTAGCGAAATGATGTAGATGATGTTGTGAAAATAATGTCATCTATATATAGAAGTATATATGTCATGCCATTTCCATTCTTATAAATGAACAGGGACTGATTCGACTTGTTATGAGAAAAACTCAGTTTGGAGACAAACCCTGCAACCCTGTTGTACCATGCCCTGGGAGCCTGTTTCAAACAATATAATTTTTTTTTCAAAAGGCAAATATAATCCGGATAAGTAGAATCTCAGAAATCCAAAGGCTGGTGCATGTGCACCATTACTTATAAGTGTCCATGTAAGAATGCATTTTGACATCCAACTGATGAATCGACCAAGATTTTGAAAGTGCCAGGATAAGAATAGTCCTGATAGTTGTTGGAGTAACCACCAGACTGAACGTTTCACCACAATCCACGCCAACCTGCTGAGACCTGCCATCACCAACAAGACGAGTTTTATCTCTCACAAAGGATCCATCAAAATTCTTTTTATGTCAAAATATCCACATAAACCGAATTATGTTTGCATTAGATGGACGTGACACTAATTCCCACATCTTATTTTTAATAAGAGCATCAAATTCGTCTAATATGATAGCTTTTCAATCCGGGTATGATAAGACTACTTTGGGATTTTTTTAGAAATGGTGAGGTTTGTACTGAAGCTGTTAGGTTAAAATGACATTTAGGGCGGAATTTTTTGTGCAATGCACGACTTTCAATGGTCCGAGGTTGGGGAGTTGGGCTGTCGGGTATGCTAGTGGGCTGGTTAGCAGTCCGAGGTTGGGTTAAAATAGTGGGTTGGGTTACTGTCACAGGCAGTGGGGTAGAGGTCTCTCTTCGTTGGGCCTATCCACCATTACATGTGGACTGGGCCGAGACCGAAGAAAGAGAGGCAGTGACCTCTGCTCCTCGCACTGGCCCAGTTACATTTTGTTGTTGGATTGGGATGTTAGGCTCTGGTGTTTGGGCTGGTCCCATATTGTTTTGGGTGTGGAAATGGTGATTCAAAATCGGATGTATTCCGTCATCCAAAAAATCATATAAAGGTGAGGATGTCACGTGAGATGTAGCAAACGGGAATGTAGACTCATAAAAAATGGCGTGCCGAGAAATAATGATCTTCCCATTTGTCATATCATAACACTTATATTTTCTATGATTTTGTGGATATCCCAAAAATACACAAGAAGTGGAACAGACCTGAAGTTTGTTAATAGTTGTGGATGGAAATAAAGGGTAACACAAACAGCCCAAAACCCTCAAATGTGTAAAAGCTGGGAGATAGTGGTACAACATTTGTGTAGGTGACACATTGGAGAATAATTTACTAGGAAGAATATTTAAAAGATATGTGTCCATTTGAAGGGCATGGTGCCAAAAAATTGGTGATGTAGACGAATGCACAAGGAGAGTGCGAACCATATTGTTAATTGTTCGAATTCTTCTTTCGGTCTTCCCATTTTGTAGTGATGTATGTGGACATGAAAGACGAAAAAATATCCCATTAAAATCATTAAATTGGGAATTTATGAATATCCCAATTGAAAACATTTAATGGATTTATCAAATTAAGTTTTGATAAAAATACTAAATTGTTTAAAAATGTTGTAGGCTTGTCATTTATTTCTTAAGGGAAATGTCAACAGAAAATTCAAATAATCATCTAAAATGAGCATATAATATTTATGACCTGCACAACTTAAAACTGGTGATGTCCGCATATCACAATGCAAAAGATCAAATGGCATAAGGAAATATGAAGTAGATGACGCAAAAGAAAGCTTAACATGTTTTCCAAACACACAAATTTGACAAACAGAAGAGTCCAAAAGTTTGTTATAAGAAAACAATTTATTCTTCATAATATTATTGAAAACTGATGCTCCTGGGTATCCCAACAGATTGTGTCATATAATAGGAGAAATGACGACAAAGTTTGATGGTTTGATCATGCGATTGTTGGAAATAAATGTGATGTGGTATAAGTCCCCCGTGCTATTACATCTCATTAGTGGCATCCCCGTATGAAAATTGTTCAAAGAAAAGCCAAACAAATCAAAATTCACAAAAATATTATTGTCAATTATAAAACGTCTAACATATATCAAGTTTTAATCCGTTTTGGTGCATGTAAGACGCTTTTCAAGTATAATGGTGGGTGTGGAGGGGGTAGTTTTACATGACCAATACCACGAATTGAAATTTTCTACCCACTGCGAACAATAATATTTTTATTACTGCTCATATTAAAATAAGACGAGAGATTACCTTGAGATGTCGTCATGTGGGACGTGGCCCCTATGTCCATGTATCACGACTCATCTGGAATACTTAGATTCATTTTGTTCATGTCTTGTTCAATGTCAGTGGGTGCATAGCCGACAGAAGATAGTGCCTGGTGTCATAAATGAATATTGTGAACGCGAACCTAGAATTCGGGGTTGACGATTTGAAGAGGGAGGCCATACCCATGTCGATATTGGATAGGGGCATGGCGGGGCAACCCACATGTTGGGCCCAGGCCCACGGTGGATACTGCCCCCACTGGTTTCCGACGGGCTGGGCAGTGGGCTGCCATGGGTTGGGCCTCCACTACCCCAATTGGTTGCTGTCGCCGACTGGCTTTCTATTGCCCCTGCCCCCTCCCTTTACACCATTATTTTTTCATTTGTTATTATTACAGTTTGACCTCCGTTTCTGATCATTATTATTTCGATTTCCACTGCCACCCGAACTAAAATTTTGTGGCTAAGAATCTGCGGAAAATGAATTGATAGAGACGAGAGTAGTTTCGGCGTTAGCTGTCTCAGAAGATGTCTGTTTTGCTTTTTGTGTTTCTTCGAGAATCAACCTCGAACATGCCTCATATAAAGGAGGCAACATATTGATTTGCTGAATGAATGAAGCAATGACATCATACTGTTCATTGAGCCATGCAATCAATTGAAGGACCAACCTTTGATTTGTTATAAGCGAGTCAACGTTGGATGGTTGGTTCGCAAGCACCTTCAATTCCTGACAATAAACGATAACGTTGGAGAAATCATCAAATTTAACATTAGTAAATTGGTATTCAAGATATACAGCCCGAGAAAGTTTGTTATCCTGAAATATGTTTTGTAAACGTTCTCATTCCTATTGAGCCGTAAAGTTCGGCTCTAATATGGTATATAAAAGATCGTTTGATATAGTACCATAAATCCATTGAAGGACTATAGCATCCAAATGTGACCATAGCTTTTTGTCCACCGTAATGATGTCCAACGATGACTCGGAAGGTATGATATGGTCGATTACCTCATAAGCGCGGCAATTAATTTTGAATAATTCCGCCCAAGAGGTATATTGCCATTTTTCCATTTTAAGTGTTATGAAAATACAGTTCTTGATGTTATTTACGGCAAGAGCTGGATAAAATTATTGTTTTTCAGCAATAAGTTCCACTAGAAATCAAAACAAAGGAAGGAGAGAAAGTATTTTGTGTTTTGATGGAGTGGCGTAAAGAACCCTAAGTGTTGGCTAGGGTTTAAGGATAGAAAAAGGTTGTAGCCTAGGGGTGGGGGGTGTCGCTAGGGTAGTTGTAGGTTTAGCTTTTTAGACGTTGTTTTAGGTTTAAGGTTTATGATGGAAAACCCAATGTATGCCTGAGAGAAAAAAAATAGAGGAGGAAAGAATTCGGCTAAGGAAAAAAACCCGAAGTGGAGGTAGGGCAAAAGATATTTGACTCTTGATATCATGTAGGAAATTGATTCCTTGCTTTATTTCATTCTAATGGTAAAATATATATACAAAGCTATAATGTCAGTCTTAAGGAAAACTTATCTAATTAGCCTAAAATAAAAGATGATAATTTACAATCATCCTAACTAATGAGATTACAATTCTAAATTAAAGATTCATCATATACATGATTTATGGTGATTAGAGATAATTATGGGATTGCCCCATAATTATTCTAACATGTTGGACTATGATTAAGTAAGAGTAACACAATTAAATTAAAAGAAGAATTCATGATTAAAAATTAATCAATTTGACCTTTAAGATTCTTAACACAAACTATATTGTAAATTTAATCTTATGAATAGTCGAAGAAGTCCATGTGCAATCACATGGTATGCTTGACGAACGTCAGCATTAGAGACATCGTAAATTGGTATGTGGACATCATGGCTGCAACTACAAGTTTCTTTATAGATCAGGCAAAACTCAGTAGCATTGATCCAGGTCATTGATATGTATTTATAAATCTACTTAATATGTATAAGTAATTTATTCAGAACTTAGTAAAAATGATTTTTTTTTAGAATAAAAAATTCATAAACTCAAAATCCTACTTTTCACTATAGCGATCAACATCACGATAAGTATGTTGTCCTAATACAAATTGTGTGACAGTCTTTACAATGTCCGAATAATCGTCGACAATCAATTTGTAGTTTCGGTCAAATAATTTAATATTTATTCAAATTTTATTTATAAATTTATATTCTACCACAAAAATACTAAATTTGAATAATCTTGCTATAAAAAAAGCTGCATCCGTCAGAGATTATAATGATTATTGCTTTACCTTTGAATAAAATTGGCATCCACATTCAACGGTAATGAAACTATAGAAGCAGAATTAAATCATGGGGGAAAATTGGAAAAAATAGAAGCGGGATTAAAGAAGATTAGAATAGGCCATAGGGTAACCCGCATGGGTGTATTCGATTAGTTTCGGGGTGACGATTGCTCCAAAGCGAGTTCGAGCACAGCGTGCGATGTGGGAGTTTATTTCTCCTTTGTGAGGATGATTTCTTGCGCAGATCGTGTGCCTCCCACCTAGTGGCGTGAGTCTGTGATTTACCTCCTCCATCTCTCAATTCGGAGGTGGGCGCATGGCGAGGGATTTCGTCTTTTGCTCCCAAGAATAGGCCATAGGGTACGTAGAAGTAGCATGTTTTTTTTCTTCTGAAAAGGAAAAAAGAACCCCAAACAGGCCCAGCACTCAGCAGTACATCTGTACATGTTCCTCGTTCGTTCCTTTTGTGTCTCAAGTGTTGTTTGGTCAAACTTTTGAAAGTGTTTTTGTTTCTCAGAAATATTTTTTTGGCCAAACATCCTCTTTTCAGAAGTAGAAACACTTTTTTTCAGAAGTCTTTTTTGCTCATTCATTGATTTTTTTAAACTCATTTACCATTTTCTTTCCACAAAATTTCTTTTAATCTCGCATAATATCCCATATAAAATAGAAATTTGGAAATAGGGATAAAGTGGGGGGTAAGGGGTAGTGCGGGGGTAAGAAAAAAATACTTTTTTTTTTTTATAAAAGTAACAAAAAATATGAAATACAAATTTGAGGATATGTCCCGCTTAAGAAAAAAATTCAATTTTTTTATAAAAGTAACAAAAAATATGAAATAGAAATTTGAGGATGGGTAGGGCAATGGGGTGGGGTAGGGGTAGGGCGGGGGGTCAGAAAAAATTCATATTTTTTAATATTTTTTTTATAAAAGTAACAAAAAATATGAAATAAAAATTTGAGAATGGGTAGGACTTAAGAGAAAATTCATTTTTATTTATAAAAGTAACAAAAAATATGAAATAAAAATTTGAGGATGGGTAGGGCAATGGGGTGGGTGGGGGGAGGGGGTAGGGCGGAGGGGTAAGAATTTTTATATATATATTTTTATTTTTATAAAAGTAACAAAAAATATGAAATAGAAATTTGAGGATGGGTAGGGCAATGGGGTGGGGGTGAGGGGTAGGGCGGCGGGGGGTAAGAAAAAAATTCATATTTTTTAATAATTTTTTTTGTAAAAGTAACAAAAAATATGAAATAGAAATTTGAGGATGGGGTAGGGAAATGGTGTGGGGTGGGAGGGTAGGGCGGGGGTAAGAAAAAAAATTCATATATTTTTTTTTATTTTTTATAAAAGTAACAAAAAATATGAAATCGAAATTTAAGGATGGGGTAGGGCAATGGGGTGGGGGTAGGGCGGGGGGGTAAGAAAAAATTTCATATTTTCAATCATTTTTTATAAAAGTAACAAAAAATATGAAATAGAAATCTGAGGATGGGGTGGGGTTGGGGGTAGGGCGGTAACAGGGGAAGAAAAAAAATCACATTTTTTATAAAAGTAAAAAAAATATGACATAGAAATTTGAGGATGGGGTGAGGGTAGGGCGGGGGGTAGGTTTGGACATATTTGAGTCATTGACTATTATATTGTCGTTACATTTCTTATGTACAATATAATATTATTTTTTGATTAAATGTTGCAATTAAATAATTTAAAAAAAAAATTATAAAGATATACTAATTTTTAGAAACATATGATAGAAAAAAATATTTTAAATAGTTTTAAATCTATTAAAAAAATTATTCTAGTAAATTTACATAAATGTTGGCAAAACAGGAAACTGTTTCTGTTTCTCAGAAGTACTTCTATAATTATAGGCCAAACACCCTAAATGATTCTCTAGAAATATTTTTTGCAGAACTACTTCTGAAAAACAGAAACACCTTTCCAAAAGCTTGGCCAAACAGACGTTTAATAATCCATGTTTTGGGTAGTCTGAAGAAAAGGAAATACGATGATTGAGGTTTAGCTCTTTTTATTTATTTATTTAGTCTGAAGAAAAGGAAATACGACGTTTAATAATCCATGTTTTGTATTCGTAGGTTACATGGGTGTCGAATAAGTTCATTAAGAAGGTATATCATTTTTATCAAAATGTTGTGTTTTCAGCGAAGTCAAACCGTAACATCTGATTAAGAATGAAGTTTTCACAGATCAAAAAAATAACAAAAGTAGATTCGTAAGAAGATGAGGAAATTTAATATATTTTTTATACAAAAAACAAATAAAAAATTCTATATGCATAATGTAATTTCTCTATAAAAAGGGTTGGGATGAACCTCCTTGAGTAGAGTTATCACAATGATCCACAGTTGGAAATTTATTAACGTTAAATAAAGTTAATCCTATTATTTATGACTCGAATAATTGGGGCTCCGCACGTCGGAAACCTCGTTTCCACACACGAAGTACCAAGAATCGTAAATTTTCTTAGTGAAGAGATATTGGTACGTATACAAAATGTTTGAGACATGAAATGATAGACGGTTATTGGCCAAATGACAAGTGTTTCACGTTGGTAAATGAAGGAAGAAACGTATGATGTGTTAAAAGATGATACGAGTCATGAATCACCGCGGAGACGTGAAGGGCCGCGGCGCGACCTCGTCAGGGTTGCGACACTTGGAGCGCCGCGACGCCTCCTCCTTGAGCCGCGACGCCTACGAAGGATTTGGTTACTGGAATTGGCGTCTCGATCCAGAGCCGCGACACCTGTGAAGATGTTGCATCACTGTAGCTACTGGACAGGGAGCGTCGCGGCGCCTCATCTAAGGGCCGCGGCGCTTGCTTCCAGAAGCCACGACGGAAGACGATAAGACATGACTCTTGGGCTGGTTTTAGAGCATTAAACCTTCATTATTTCCCACATGAATTCAGCCATTATTTGGCTGAATTGTAACCCCATATTAAGTGTCATTAAATGGCATTGAAGGCCATTACTTGGCTAGATGGGAAGACATTTTCATCAGACTATAAATTGAGGTCATTGGCTCATTTGAAGGATACACTTGAAATCTGAAACTTCTTCTGCTCTTGATATCTTTCATACACTCAAAAGGTTCTTCTTTTTAGTAAACACTTGAGCTATCCTTTGTTCAATTGTTTGTTGTTGTTTTATCTTGGGAGACAAGTTGCCAATAACCATTAAAGGATTAATACGGAGCAATATTGTCTTAAGGAAAGATTGAATATCAATCGACTCAGCAAATCATTTTCTTGTACTCATTTCCAGATTTGTAATCATTTGTTGTTGTTGCTACTTTCCCATTTCATTGTAACCGACTTTTCTAATCACAATCTTAAGACAATCTGTTAGCAACAACAAAATGACTGGATTCAACGTGAAACATCCGCCACTGCTCAAGGCAATCCTAATGTCTTCACCATCACTACTCATGGCACAACCAGTGCCAACCCCATTGTTGCTCAAGGCGTTCACAATGTCTTTGCCACTGCTCATGGGAACGCTCCCGTTCCACCACTCGCTGGCTTTCATCATGAACACCCTGAGAAATTCATGGGCACAAATTTCAAAAGATGGCGGCACAAGATGATGTTCTTCCTGACGGTTATGGAAATGTCTCATTTCCTAACAGAAGATTCTCCAAAATTTGGAGATGAAGTGGACCCTCAGCCTAATGAAACGGCGGGAGGGGGGCAAGATATCCATGTCATTAATGGCATGAAGATGACTCAAGATGCTTGGAGTCATAGTGAGTTCCTTTGTCGGAACTATATCCTGAATTGTTTGTCCGATCCTCTTTACATGGTATACTGCACCGTTGGCACTGCCAAAGAGTTATGGGATAAACTTCAGAAGATATACAACGCACAAGATGTGGGATCGAAGAAGTTTATCGTTGGGAAGTTTCTAAAATTTCAAATCGTGGACAACAAAACTGTGGCATCCTAAGTTCAGGAATTTCAAATGATTTTACACCTGGATTAGGAATGATTGAAGCCTAACGAGCAATTCTCGGTTGCCTCGTTAATTGAGAAGTTACCTCTTTAATGGAATGAGTTTATGAGTTACCTAAAACTCAAAACGAAAGAGATGACCTTAGAGGAACTTATTATCAAACTCCAGATTCAAGAGGATATTAAGAAGGTCATGCCAAAGGGGAAACTACCCGCTGAGGCTAAGGCGAACCTGGCGGAAGCCAAATGGAGTTCAAGCAAGAAGCTAAATTTCCAGAAGGACGGTAAGGGCCCAACAACTAAAAAGTTTAAAGGGACTTGCCATCACTGCGGTAAACCTGGTCACATGGTCAAGAACTGTCGCAAAATCAATAATGAGAATAAGGCCAAGGGAAAGGCTAAGTCTAACATCATCGAAGACACGCTCGTAGACGATTTGATTGAGGAGTTCTCGACGGTGGTACTTGAAGCCAACCTCGTTGAGAATCCTATGCAGTGGTGGATGGATACGGGTGCTACCCGTCACATCTGTTCCAATAAAGATGACTTCTCCACATATACAGCAGTCACAGATAAAAAGTTATTCATGGGCAACAATGCTTCTTCAGAGGTGCTGGGGGTAGGAAAGGTAATCCTGAAGATGACCTCCTCTTTCTCATAAGTAGTGCCTCTCCTTCTCTACTACCGTAGCTGTCGGAAATAGCGAATTTTACTTGCTTTCCTAATGAAATGGCGGATAGTTTAGTATAACATTCATTCCTGATAAAGAACTTACTCTGAAGGAGGTGATGCATGTCCCAGAAATTCGAAGAAATTAAGTTTCTGGACCCTTGTTGGTGAATACTGGTTTTGGGCTAGTGTTTGAGGCCAACAAATTTGTAATCACTAAAAATGGAACATTTGTAAGAAGGAGCTTCGTCTGTGAAGGTCTCTTTAAAGTTAATGTTTCATCTGTAACCGCTGCTCTTATTATTAATAAAATTGAGTCTTAAATTGAGTCTTCTAATTTATGGCATCATAGATTATGACATGTAAACTATCAATCTATCCAAATATTGGTAAAGTTGGAGTTGTTGCCGTCTATCGACGCAAACCCTCAACGTAAGTGTGAGGTGTGCGTAGAGGCAAAACTTTCAAAGAATTCCTTTAGATCCGTCGAAAGGGAAACTGCTCCTCTAGAGCTCATATACACAGATATATGTGATTTGAATTTCGCACAAACTAGAGGGGGAACAAGTAATTTGTAACTTTCAAGGTATTGTTACCTTTACTTACTAAAAAGTAAAGATGAAGCTTTTGAAACATTCAAACGTTACAAAGCAGAAGTTGAGAACCAACTAAGCGGACATATTAAATCAATCTGTAGCGATAGAGGGGGAGAATATGGCACCTTTTGAAGAATATTGTGCCCAATCGGGCATTGTTCATCAAATGACGGCTCCTTACTCACCTCAATCAAACGGTGTTGCTGAACGCAAGAACCGTACGTTAAAGTAAATGATGAATGATTTGCTCATCAATTCAGGTCTTCCCCAAACCATATGGGGAGAATTTGTCCTTACCGCTTGTAAGATTCTTAACGGAGTTCCACATAAGGGTAAGGACAAGACTCCATACGAGCTATGGAAAGGAAAGAAACACGACTATAAATACTTTAAGGTGTGGGGTTGTCTAGCAAAGGTAAAAATACATACGCCAAAGCAGGTCAAAATTGGACCTAGGACTGTAGATTGTATATTCATCGATATGCAAATAACAATAGTGCTTATCGCTTCTTAGTGCATAAGTCAAATGTACCCGAAATTTATGTGGGTACAATCATGGAATCAAGGAACACTAGTTTCTTTGAAGACTCGTTTCCTATAAAGGAAAGAGACATAACCTCTCGCAAACGAAGTTATGAATAAAACTCACAGGATCCATGAGTCGGTGACTGCCCAGATCTGAGCGGTTCAGGTCTAGTGAACTCTGAAGTGGTTGACTATCCGGAATCAAGCATTCCAGATTCTCAGGACTTGGAGGGTCCAGAGATGGAACCAAGAATAAGAAAAAGGGCCAGGATAAATAATTCCTACGGTTCAGACTTTGTAGTTTATATGGTTCATTAAGAACCACGGATAATTGCTGAAGCATTGTCAACTCCAGAAGCTCCGCTCTGGAAAGAAACTATAGAGAGTGAGATAGAGTCCATCCTGCACAACCATACCTGGGAGTTGGTTGATCTTACTCCGGGAAACAAACCGTTGTGGTGTAAATGGATCCTCAAATGGAAGTTGAAAGCAGATGGATTTATAGACAAATACAAGACCAGGTTGGTAGTCAAGGGCTATCGACAAAAGGAGGGCCTTGATTATTTTGACACATATTCTCCAGTGTCTAGGATGACGTCCATATGTATGTTATAGTTATCTTCGCTTTGCGGGATCTTGAAATACATCAAATGGATGTCAAGACAGCCTTCTTAAATGGTGACTTGGAAGAAGAAATCTATATGGACCAACCCGAGGGGTATGTGGTTCCTGGACAAGAGAAGAAAGTCTGTCGGCTTGTCAAATCTCTGTACGGGCTGAAATAGGCCCCAAAGCAATGGCACCAGAAATTTGATAATACCTTATTATCGAAAGGGTTTGCCATTAATGAGTGTGACAATGTGTTTACACGAAAGGAAATGCCGATTCATTCGTCATTATATGCTTTTACGTAGACGAAATGTTGATCACATGAAGCAGTCCTAGGATGATCCTAGAGACTAAGAACATGTTTCAATGTCTTGACATGAAAGATATGGGTATCGCAGATGTCATCTTAGGGATCAAGATCTCTAAGTCATTTGACAGACTGGTCTTATCTCAATCTCACTACATTGAGGATGTGCTGAAGAAATTTGAGGTTTTCGACAGTTCGCCAAGAACGACACCACTGGATGTAAATCAAAAGGTTGATAAACATCATGGTGCGCCCATATGTCAGGAGCGGTATGCGCAGGTGATTGATAGTTTGATGTACATCACAAATTGCACTCGACCTGATATCGCTTATGCAGTCAACAATTTGGCTAGGTTTACCCATAATCCGAGTGATGACCACTGGAAAGCGTTAAATCGGGTATTACGATACCTAAAATACATGCAAAATTACGGGTTGCATTATTCGAGATATCCAACTGTACTAAAGGGGTACTGTGATACAAACTGGATATCTGATATAGAAATCATCAAGTCCACCAGTGGGTATATATTTACAATTGGTGGTGGAGCTTTGTCTTGGAAATCCTCTAAGCAATCTTGTACCACCCGATCCACGATGGAATAGGAGTTTCGCTTTAGACAAAGCAGGAGAAGAAGCTAAGTGGCTTCATGACTTCTTAGAGGATGTCCCATATTGGGATAAACTCGTACCTTCTGTAATGATCCACTGCGATAGGTAGTCGGCTCTAGGAAGGGCACGAAGTTCTATGTACAACGGCAAATATCGTCATATCAGATGGAGATATAAGACCGTTAGGCAGCTGATCACGACGGGTATTATTTCCATTGATTACATAAAATCAAAGGAAAACATAGCAGATCCCTTGACGAAGAGCATACCCAGAGATCATATGTTCTGTCTGTCTAGGGGAATGTGCCTAAAACCCAATCACTAAGAATTGATATGGTGGATAACCAACCTAACAGACTGGAGATCCCAGAAAATTAGGCTCAATGGGAAAATTAAATCGTAAAGGTTCAGTTGAGCATTTTGGTGGAAGAAAGAGCACTTCGGATAATGTTTTCTACATAGAAACATGAATCCAAGACCGTTCCCGTGATAGACATTAAGTGCTATCTGTAGAGTGGGTAAATGTTAAGTTTCCAAAACCTTTAATGATCCTCAACGATTAAGGTTAAGTTTGGGGAAACTTTTAATGGTTCCTAACACTAGTGGAGTGGGGTATAGCGGGATACCTTGTAGAAGACCACATATTTAAGTGTGAGGACTGGCCGCCTCAAATGAACACACTTAAGAAACCAAGACGTGTCCATGACCACATAGGACAAAATCTTAAAGAAGAACAAAGTAAGGAAATGTGTTGTGTTGGTACCATTGTCTTGGCTTACACTAAAAGCTGACGGTTCAAGACATCGCATTCACCGTGCAGTAAGTAAGTCCGATGGTATTCTACTATGGAAGGTTCAAAGCTACGGCTACCTATCCAGATGCGACATCGATCCGCCGAAATATTGCTAGAAATGCACCATGTGTGTGCGCCAAAATCTCTTTCAAGAGGGAATTGTTGGAAATTTATTAACGTGAAATCCAGTTAATCCTATTATTTATGACTCGAATAATTGGGGCCCCGCACATCAGAAACCTCGTTTCCACACACGTACACACATTGTACCAAGGATCGTAAATTTCATTAGTGAAAGAGATATTGGTACGTATACAAAATGTTTGAGACATGGAATGATAGCCGGTTATTGGCCAAATGATAAGTGTTTCACGTTGGTAAATGAAGGAAGAAGCGTACGATGTGTTAAAAGATGATACGAGTCATGAATCGCCGAGGAGCCGTGAAGGGCCGCCACGCGACCTCGTCAGGGTTGCGACACTTGGAGCGTCGCGACGCCTACGACAGATTTGGTTACTGGAATTGGCGTCTCGATCCAGAGCCGCGGCGCCTGTGAAGATGTTGCATCACTGTAGCTACTGGACATGGAGCGTCGCGGCGCCTTATCTAAGGGCCGCGACGCTTGCTTCCAGAAGCCACGACGGAAGACGAAAAGACATGATTCTTGGGCTGGTTATAGAGCATTAAACCTCCATTATTTCCCACATGAATTCAACCATTATTTGGCTGAATTGTAACCCCATATTAAGTGTCATTACATGGCATTGAAGGCCATTACTTGGCTAGATGGGAAGACATCTTCATCAGACTATAAATTGAGGTCGTTGGCTCATTTGAAGGATACACTTGAAATCTGAAACTTCTTCTGCTCTTGCTATCTTTCATACACTCAAAAGGTTCTTCTTTTTAGTAAACACTTGAGCTATCATCTGTTCAATTGTTTGTTGCTGTTTTATCTTGGGAGATAAGTTGTCAATAACCGTTAAAGGATTAATACAGGGCAATATTATCTTAAGGAAAGATTGAATATCAATTGACTCAACAAACCATTTTCTTGTACTCATTTCCAGATTTGTAATCATTTGTTGTTGTTGCTACTTTTCCATTTCCTTGTAACCGATTTTTCTAATCACACCCACCACATCCGAGACAACTTAGCTTTTTTTTCCTTTTGATTCCTCGTTCGATATTGGTATTCATTTTCAGGTTTTGACTAATTTAAATTCACAATATATGTTTATTAAAAGTAAATCTCTCTCTACAATTTTTTATTTGCATGGCTCAAAACCTCTAAATAATAATTAAGGAATCATATACATGCCAACACGAAACATCAACCTTGAAATATTTGAGCGTTATGACAAGTGTGGTTTCCCATATACCATGGTGTCGGTTGTGCCATGCCTTTTACATATAAATAGACATGTGTTATGAAATACATATCATTAGTATGGATGTTCATACACATTCACTAACCTTTTGTATGTTACATGTACCTATTAATTTGGGCACTTAATATTTGTAACCTTCATTGGGTGGTTACATGTACCTATTAATTTGACATTTAATATTTGTAACCTCCATTGGGTGGTTTCATCCTATAAATTGAGATGTTATTCACCATTAAAAAATGATGAACATACACTTAAAATAAGAAGAAATTATCTTCCCCCTCTCTACTTATTTGTCTATATTTCCTATCTTATATTGTTATTGCTATCATTTTATAACATCATTTTATAATACGTTATCAGCACGAGACTCTACCGACTCAAGAAATTTCCAGAGGCTAAGGTACTATTTTTATTCTCTCTAGTTTATGACTAACCTTACAAAACTTGAGTTCGTTGCCCTTGATATTTTGGGCAAAAACTACCTATCATGGGTGCTAGATGCTGAAATACATTTGGATATTATGAGTTTTGGAGACACCATTAAAGAAATAATGAAGCATCCAACCAAGAAAACGTCAAGGCTATGATATTCATACGACATCACCTTGATGAGACCCTGAAGATGGAATATCATACTATTAAAGATTCGCTTGTTTTATGAAAAAACTTGAAAGAAAGGATGACCACCTGAAGATGGTCTTCCTCCCAAAAACACAATACAAATGGATCAATCTAAGGCTACAAGATTTCAAGTCAGTTATGAAGTACAATTCTGAAATGTTCAGAATTACTTCTATATTGACACTATGTGGAGAAAATATTAGTGATTCTGATATGCTGAAAAAGACGTTCTCCATTTTTCATGCCTCGAATGTGCTCTTGAAGCAGCAATATCGAGAGAAAGGTGACACAAAGTATTATGATTTGATTGCTCACCTTCTAGTGGCTGAACAAAATAATGACTTGATGATGAAAAATCATGAGAATTGACCTACTGGCACTACACCACTCCCCGAAGTGAATGAGGTGTACGCCCACTACTCTAGGCTTGAAAATCGTTATGGCCTCAGTCGTGGTCGTGACAGTGGTCGTTGTCGTCATAATAGTCAAGGAAGAAATTATTTCCTTGGTGTTAATCATTCATCAAAGAAAAATCACTACTAGAAGGGAAAAAGAAAGATGAGAGGCATGAAATGCCAGAAGCACTGTTGACACCCAATTTTGACCCATCTTTTGGTTATTTCTTGCAATTTTAAGTATTTTTAGACACCGCATTTTTATCATCAGTTTTTGCATTTTCTTATAATAATCATATTTTTTCCTACTATTTTATGTTTTATTTTTCACAAAATGGTATCGCATCTTTTATTTTAATTTTAAATTAAGCATTAAGTCTTTCTTAATATTATTTTTTATTATTAAACCTTCATTTTATTTTAACAATTCTACATCTCTGTAAATAATTTTTCTTTTTAATGATAAACCCTTTTGTATTTTTACTCAAACCAATTTCATTAAACCAATCCAATATGAGGCCCAATACGGATCAGTCCAAATTAAATACTCTTTTTATTTTCCCTCAAAACCAAACACCCCTTTAATTTTTTCCCTAAAATATAACCCCACTTTTCATCCCCCCCCCAAACCAAAACATAAACCTAATCCTACCCTATAAATAAAACATTACCCGCTCTTTCCCAAAAACACTCTCAGCCGATATACCCTATATCTCATTTTTGAGACCTATCTCTCTCGTTAGACTTCAGTCGCATACACCCCTACCCCTCTCTCCTCTCTCACTTCCCCGCTCCTCCCGTCGCCTCCTTTATCGAAGCTTCGAGCTCCGGCGAACCCCACCACCAACGCCCCAACATTGACATCCCTTACCCCGGCACCCCATCGCCATCACAACCCCCAGACCCCATCACCACCGTTGAACCTCACCTCCACGCCACTGTCCCGGCGAACCACCAGACCCCATTGAACCACCAAGGTGGCATTGGTCCGGTGTTTACCACCGTTGAAGTAACGCCACCCAGTTAAAATCCGTGTGACAGCGAATATTTTGGATCTGTTGTGGTAGGAATATTCCGACATTTTGGGTATCACGCCAGAGTTTTTAAAACTCCGACGATCTTTGTTTGATTTTATTTTCGGTTGGTATACTATTGATTCTGGACTGATTTGATTTTCGGTTATTTTTGGGTATTTCACCGGAGTTCTAGAAACTCCGACGTTATTTGTTCGGCTTTATTTTGTTAGTATATTGTTGGTTGTTGGGATTTATTTTTCTCATTTTTGTTACATCTGGCCAGAGTTTGAGCTCCAACGAGGCTACTGTTTGTTGCTCGGTCTGTTTTTCTAATGTGTTGCTCGTTTGGTTGGCGTTGTCTTTGTGTTGTTTCATTTTTCTAAGTATGTTGGATTTGTTGCTTTTGGGATTGATTATATGGTTTTACACAAATAATTTCGCCTAGAAAATACTCCGGTGTGTGCATCCATGTTGCTCTTTATTATCGTTAATGTCTCTATTTTGGCCATTGTTTTACTGATTTTTGGTTATTTTGCCACTAATTTTGGCCATTTTTTGTCGGGCTGATTTTTGGGCCCTGTTGCTACTGATTTTGATGGTTTACTGATTTGAACTGATACTACACTTGAGTGGCCGATGAAGGAATCTCCGTTTGATTTTCAAGGTCTTTCCTGTATAAAAGACGGCTTTTACTTTTAGTTTTAATTAATTCTTGTAACTATTTGACAATTATTTAATCTCTTACTAACACTTTTACTAAGTGTTTATACAGGTATCCGGAGATACATTTCAAGAAGATGTCATTTGGAGTTCTATTTTTGTTGTTGTATTTAATTTTAATTTAATTTTATTCTGTATTGCATTTTATTGTAATTGTAAATTATTGAAAATATTTAGAATATGTAGACTTAGAATTGATAATTAAAAAGGGATAGATTAAAATTGGAAACCGCTAGTTTGTTTATTTTTAGGTCTGTCGCAAATACTTATTGCAACATTCCTTTTCTTAAACTGTATATTTTCAAATACATATATTTCTAAAGCGTGATAGATAATTAACCTAGGTTTGACCGGATAAACGCAAGTTAGCGGATCTTAAAGGATGTCTAATCTCTTCCCTTTAGGATAATAAAGAACGCTGACCCAGAATCTCATTAATTTTGCAGACCATTAAATGGAGATCAATTGTAGTATTTTTATTGCAATAGTTTAAGTGTCCTAATTTACTTAAATAATTAGGTGGCGACTCCTCAAAAAATCAGTATTTTGCTCCATCCAGGAAACCGCGCCAAAAAGAGCAATGTTAAGGCCGAGGTCAAAAACGGACGCGACAGCATGGCGACTCCACTGACATTTTGTAAATACTTTAAATTGTTTGCTTTTAATTTTGTAATTAATTGTTTTAATTGCTATTCTCTTTTACTGATTTCCCTAAATTGGCATTCCGCTCATATTTCTTCTCTTACGGAAAATTACACTATCACACACTACACGCGAGGTGTGCTTCGCGCACCCGCAAATTTCTTTCTAATACCCAAATTTAAGAGTGTTGACATTTTGCGCGGAGTTGTCTGGACGGCCGCGTAGCCTTCTCACTCGAGTATTCCGCTCGAAAACCTTGGGTCTAGTAAGCCAAATCATAGAAATTTAGGATAGAGCTATACCCCATTTATCTTAAGACATGCATGCATACACCGTAGGTGGATCGAACCTTGGTATCGTCTCCACAATTAGGGAATCCACCAATTGTCGACGGGTTTCACAACCCAACGATTAATCATCATATATGTGTAGCATGATAATGATAGACGAACTCAAGACTAATCATGACATGCTAAAATTGAAAAATGTACATTCATCATTTCCAACAAAAGCATTAATGTTTAGCTATGGATCAATCTGTCACAATCTCACATATTTGGCGTTTAAGCCCATCTTTGGCATAAGAGAGGTTCCATGCATATTAGGGCATGCGTTTGATTCACATGCTTTTTGCTTACTATTGTTTGTCACTAACAACTTTGTACATATTATTTAAAACAATAATTATCCTTTCAACTCTGTACATATCATGTCATGTGCTTGTAATTCCGGGCACGAACATTTGCACTTTTTGCTGTCATACTGCAATCAGGACTTCTACCGGGCAACGCCATATTTTGGTCCATGGGAAAGAAGTTGTGTTACCAGTAAAGGGTAAATCGCTCCTAAACAGCACGATTCATACCTTGTGAAGCATCAACCTCCAGTCATGTCGAATCAATCAGGGGAGTCTCTGACTATATTGTCACACCCCTACATCTTATTATTTTTGTGACTTTCCTACTCCCACTCATTTCTCGTATCTTTTGCAGGAAGACCGTCCTCACAAACAGTTGGGGACGGTCGTTCTAAAACATTATCCCCGGAGATACTCCAGGAAAGAACAAACAAAAGCGTCACAAAGATGAACAAGAGTTATTTTTGACTGAAAGGAGTCAGTCAACCTTCAGTCCGAGCAACCAATCAGAGGAGTCTTTGACTATACTGTTATACTCTCGCATTTTATTATTTTTTCTGTCACTTTCCTACTCTCACCCTTTGCTCTTATTTTTGCAGGAAACCCGTCCTCGCAAACTGTCGAAGACGGTCTTAAAAAAATCACAAAATAATCGGGAGATATTTTGACTGGAGGAAGTCAACCAACACCAGATTCAACGAGGCATCACTGTGAGTTGTATATATTTTTATATTTTTACATACTTTCATATTCAATTCACATGTTTAGTTTTCGTTTACATAATTCTTTTATATCATGCATTGCATAACATATCTTTCCGAACTACGCGTGTCTGATTCTCACCACACTGTGTGATACATAAGCAATCCATCTTGAGTTCGGCACCACATAAAAAAAAGTGATAATAATAAAAGAGATGACATATTTGGTTCACTCATGCATTTCATTCATTCTATCACATACTTTCATTTTTCATTACATTCATTCTATCACAGACATTCATTTTTTCATTACATTCAACATAATCATGAATATTCATTTTACTTTGCATTCATTCTATAGTGGACATCATTTATTTTGCACAAACTTTTATTCTTATCATCCTATCATATATGAATTCTTTTTAAGCATGCATTTTATAACATATCTGAATGAACTACGCGCACCTGATTCTCATCAAAAGTGAGATACGTAGGCAACCTTACTCGGGTTCGTACCCTTTATTAAAAAAAATACAAAAAATATATTTTAAGTTTTATTGTTTGACTTGGTTGATACAAACACATTTAGGAGTGTGCATAGGAAAGAACGAGTAATAATCAGTATGAACTGACTTCGTGGTAAACCATAGATTCTTTTGGTACCTCTCATTCACACCTGTAATGAAACGGTATTGCATGCTTTCAAGATAAGAACGAAATCAACCTCATCGTTTCATGTGCATTGTGTGGTGAGTTGTAGAATAAGTTCAATTGAATTGCATTGTGATCTAGAACTTTACCCGAATTTTAGTTGAGGCGAAATCCTGAGTAACGTTCGATATAGGAAATGATCGTAGACTTTCTTTGATCCGTTTGAGCCTTTTCAACCTACCATATAACATTATCTGTAGTACTCCCCCTTTGAGCCTAAAGCCTATTCTTTGGACAACCACATAATAAGTCTATACCCTTTCTGAGTGCATAAACGCACTATCCCTCTTTTGATCCGACTTCCTTGAGCGCATTAGGAAAATGTGCAAGTTGCTGAACAAAATTCAAGTTGAGATTTCCAAAGATGAAGTTGCAAAGTCTCAAAAGAGAAAAGAAAACAAAAACAAAGAACGACTTCATACAAAGGAGAAAGCAAAAGCCCCGACAATGAAAAAAAATTACTCTGAAAAAGGGGAAAAAACTCCGAACGAAAGATTCAAAAGAAGTCAGTCCAAAAAAAAGGACAAAAAGAAGCAGATCAGCATCAAGGCACAGTCCAAAAGAAGAAGACAAAAAGAAGCAAATCAGCATCAAGGCACACATATGCCAAGCGCAAAAATAATCCAACGTTCAAGGAAGGATTAGTCACTCCTTTCCCAAATAATATCCTTCCTTTCCCCAAACATACATTACAAACCCGTGACAAGTCCTACATGATCCTATATTGAGGGTTCTCACATTAGTGGATACTTACATGATGGTCAAGCCTATGGAATCATAATTGCATGCATTGAACATCCTTCTGAGTGTGAGCGTACTTCTCTAAACGTCCCAAAGTTCAAAATATTGAAATATATGTGAGGATGAGACTTTCTTTCAGTGAGGGCATTTGAAACACGAGGATGCGTATAGTTCTAAATCTTTGCTTGAAGCAAGTATCGACACTCATGTATGTCTGAGGTACCATCTAAAGCTGTGTGAATTATCCTGGAGTCGGTTTCGGTTAGACTGAAACCAAATAACGGAAATCCTAAGCACAATACTAATTGTTGGTATCAACTGAAGTCAGAACGTTGATGTTGTCTTTCCACTTTTTCAGAAAAACAACAAAAAATACATATATAAAAATCCTTATTTTTGCATCACGAACTACGTCTTGACATGATTCCCTCAGCGGGATACGTAGGCGGCCACATCGGCTTCGGTCCCACTTATTGAAAACCTTAAAAATTCTTATTTTTACATCACGAACTACGTCTTGACCTGATTCCCTCGGAGGGATACGTAGGCGGCCACATCGACTTCGATCCAACTTATTGAAAATCTTAAAAATTCTTATTTTTGCATCACGAACTACGTCTTGACGTGATTCCCTCGGCGGGATACGTAGGCGGTCTATATCAGCTTCGATCACATCATTCGGAAACTGGCATTTATAGGGGGTTGCATTCTCATATATTCATTGTACATCGCCTATGTCCCCGCATTAGCTTTTCATACATGTTTAAATACAAAAATAATATACAGCATTTCCGGCCTCAAGGTAGTTTCTGCATCATGCCTGAGCACCGACGTCATTTTCATCATGTTTAATTTCAGTCAGGCGCCCACCTTCTAATGCGGGTATCGACTCCACCTTCATCCAGAAACGACGAACATCTGCATTGCGTTCAGAAATGACGTCACTCTTCGTCCAGAAATGACGAACATCTGCATTGCATCCAGAAACGACGTCACCCTTCGTACAGAAACGACGAACATCTGCATTGCATCCAGAAACGATGCCACCCTTCGTCCAGAAATGACGAACATATGCATTGCGTCCAGAAATGACGCCACTCTTCGTCCAGAAACGACGAACATCTGCATTGCGTCCAGAAACGACACCACGCCCGTCGAAGCATTTAACATCTGCGTGCGTCGAAGCAGCGAACACTGCATTGCGTCCAGAAATGACGCCACCTTCATCTAGAAACGACGAACATCTGCATTGCGTCCAGAAACGACGCCACCTTCGTCCAAAAATGACGAACATCAGCATTGCGTTCGAAAATGACGTCATCAGCATTTCCTTTAACATTTTGACCTCGGAACAAACACCCTAGAGGTATTTCAGGGAACAAACACCCTGTCTCTTCCAGCATCCCGCAACACCAATAACACAATGTCGTCATAATTCGATACTACAATAAACTTTTGAATCGACGTCAGCACGTCTTTAATTTTCTAGCATAGCAGCAACCCAGTATCATCATAATTCGACAGGATAAATTTTGAATCGGCGTCAGTCCGTCTTTAATTTTCTAGTATCGCAGCAATTCAGTGTCATCATAATTCGACACTGGACAAATTTGAATTTGCGTCGGCATTGTCTTTAATTTTCCAGCATCACAACAGTCCAGTGTCATCATAATTAGACACTGGGACAAATTTTGAATCGGTGTCTGCCCGTATTTGATTTTCTAGCATCATAGCAACCCAGTGTCATCATAATTCGATACTGGGACAAATATTTTGAATCTGTATCAGCTTTGCTTTTAATTCTTCTTAAAATTCTTTTTGCCCACACATTTTGTGATCTCTGTTCTAATTCTGACGATGAAGAAAAAATTGGCTACAAGTCAACGTCTTTGTCCGAAACTCTTTCATCGTCTTCAGCCAAAAAGGGACAAGCTGTTGACACCCAATTTTGACTCATCTTTTGGTATTTCTTGCAATTTTAAGTATTTTTGGACACCGCATTTTTATCCTCATTTTTTGCATTTTCTTATAATAATCATATTTTTATTTTTATTTTAAATTAAGTCTTTCTTAATATTTTTTTATTATTATTATTACACCTTCATTTTATTTTAACAATTCTACATCTCTGTAAATATTTTTTCTTTTTAAGGATACCCTTTTGTATTTATACTCAAACCAATTTTATTAAACCAGTCCAATCTGAGGCCCAATACGGATCAGTCCAAATTAAATACTTTTTTTATTTTTCCCCAAAACCAAACATCCTTTTATTTATTTTTTTCCAAAAATAAAACCCCCCTTTTCTTCCCCCCCCCCCCCCCCCCAAAACCAAAATCTAATCCTACCCTATAAATAAAACATTACCCCCTCTTTTCCAAAAACACACTCAGCCGATATACCATATGTCTCATTTTTGAGACCTCTCTCTCTTATTAGACTTCAGTCGCATACACCACTACCCCTCTCTCCTCTATCACTTCCCCGCTCCTCCCGTCGCCTCCTTTGCCGGAGCTTCGAGCTCCGGCGAACCCCACCACCAACGCCCCAACATCGACAACCCTTACCCCGGCACTCTGTCGCCATCATAACCCTCACACCCCATCACCTCCGTCGAACCTCACCTCCACTCCACTGTCCCGACGAAGCACCAGACCCCATTGAACCACCACGGTGGCGTTGCTCCGGTGTTTACCACCGTAACGCCACCCTGTTAAAATCCGTGTGACAACGAATATTTTGGATCTATTGTGGTAGGACTGATCCGACATATTGGGTATCTCGCCGGAGTTTCAAAAACTCCGGCGACCTTTGTTTGATTTTATTTTTGGTTGGTATATTGTTGGTTCTAGACTGATTTGATTTTCGGTTATTTTTGGGTATTTCGCCGGAGTTCTCAAAACTCCGACGTTATTTGCTCGGCTTTATTTTGGTTAGTTTATTGTTAGTTGTTGAGACTAATTTTTCTCATTTTTGTTTCATCTGGCCGGAGTTTGAGCTCTGGCGAGGCTACTATTTGTTGTTCGGTCCATTTTGCTAATGTGTTGCTCGTTTGGGTGGCGCTGTCTTTGTGTTGTTTCATTTTTCTAAGTATGTTGGATTTGCTGTTTTTGGGATTGATTTGATGGTTTTGCGTAGATAATTTCGCCTGAAAAATACTCCGGCGTGTGCATGCGTGCTGCTCTTTATTGTCGTTAATGTCTCTATTTTGGCCATTTTGTTTTACTGATTTTTGGCTATTTTGCCACTAATTTTGGCCATTTTTGTCGGGTTTACTTATTTGAACTGATACTACACTTGAGTGGCCGATGAAGGAATCTCCGATTCCTGTCAAAAAGGAACAATTGGAATGGAGGATTCATATTCCATCGCTCACAGGAAGAAATTTAATTCCCGCTTGATTTTCAAGGCCTCCCCTGTATAAAAGACGGGTTTTACTTTTAGTTTATTAATTAATTCTTGTCACTATTTGAAAATTATTTAATCTCTTACTAACACTTTTACTAAGTGTTTATACACGTACCCGGAGATACATTTCAAGTAGATGTCCTTTGGAGTTCTATTTTTGTTGTTGTATTTAATTTTAATTTTATTTTATTCTGTATTCATTTTATTGTAATTGTAAATTATTGAAAATGTTTAGAATATGTAGACTTAGAATTAATAATTAAAAAGAGAGAGATTAAAATTGAAAATCGCTAGTTTATTTATTTTTAGGTCTGTCGCAAATACTTATTGCAACATTCTTTTTCTTAAACTGTATATTTTCTTAAGCGTGATAGATAATTAACCTAGGTTTGACCGGATAACCGCAAGTTAGCGGATCTTAAAGGATGACTAACCCCTTTCCTTTTTGATAATAAAGAACACTGACCCAGAATCTCATTAATTCCGCAGACCATTAAATGGATATCAATTGCAGTATTTTTATTGCAATTATTTTAAGTGTCATAATTCACTTAAATAATTAGGTGGCGACTTCTCAAAAAATCAGCATTTTGCTCCATCCAGGGAACCGCGCCAAAAGAGCAACGTCGAGGCCGAGGTAAAAAACGGGCGCGACAAGCACGTTGCTCAGAAAATTAATGATATCGATGTGGTGAAAGAGGACACTGGTCACATACATGTCGTATGACAAAGAACTTGATTGAGCTTTATCAAGCATCAATGAAAAAGAAAGAGAAAAATTTCGAAGTGAATTTTATCTCTGAAAATCAATTTGACATCATACACTTGGATGTAGCAGATTTCTTTGAGCACCCTAAAGGAAAGATAAATCACTTGATTGGTGATGGTTCTGTGGTTAGAGTTGATTAAGTTATTTTTATGCATTATTTTTGCTAGTCACAATAGTTAATGAATAAAAGCTCATATAACACTAGTTGTTTATGTGATTTCTGTGCTTGTAATCTCCTATCGAAATCTGTACTACTGATACTTCATTTTATGTGTATAATTTTGTTGTGGATTGAAGTAATATGTTACATACTGCTTTGATTTAAATTGAATGAGAATTATTAATAAAATAAATATTATATCTTAAAATAAATTAAACGTATTCTTTATTCGAATATCATACAATTACGAGTCTTAATATTCCTCCACTAATATGACAATAAAAACAAAAGACCACGTCAAAGTGATGTCCATTTTAATGATGATTAGTGTTGTATTAGGTTGTTAGCGAATTTTGGACAAACATAAAATCCTTAATATAAGGTCTTATGAGAAGAAAAACTTGCAATTAGAGAATTTTATGCCTTTTAAAGGTGAAATTTTAAAATATAATAATTTCTATTATTATTTATTCTCGATTAATGCAATTTCAGATATTGAATTTGATCTTGCAGTCAGCAACTTAATTATCAACTCTCTTCCTCGTATGTATCTCGACGTGCTTCAATGTTTGAGCCGCGAGCTTCTTAAGTTATGAGCCTAAATGTTTCTAGTTTAAGTTGAAAAAGATATTGTTCCATTTATTTTAATCCAAGTGAAAATCAGGGTCGTCTCAAATATTTTTTAGCTCTGTTTCAATTCGTAAAAATGGATTCTTAATTAGGTTAAAACCTGCGAATTATGGATCTTTACAGTAAATTTTGGTTAATACTACTTAATAAAAAATGAAAAAAGAGGTCCCTAAATTTTTTCATTTTCAGGAGTCATGTGCGGTAGCACATCTCGTACGGATCCAAAAACGGTCGTGGTGAAAACTATTCTGTCCGGTTATCCCCATACAGTGATAACGTGGTCGAAAAACTTGTGACATTTTTATACATTAGATTTTAAAGTCAAATGTACAATAATGCACTTGAATGCCTCAAATTTATGAGTTGGCCAAAAAGTACTTTTTAATTAGTACTCTCTCCATCAAATATAGCTTTGGCTTCTCAAAATAAACTATATGAATTTTGATTAATATTTAAAAAATATTTTTATAATGTTAATTTAAAAGAATTATAATTTCTAATTTAATTTTTATAATTTCAAATATTTAATTTTTAATTTTAAAGTATTAAACTAATCTAATTTAATTTTATAAATTAATAAAATTAACTTTCGGAAAAAAAAAGCCATGCATATTTCGGGCGGAGAGGAGTATATAATATTGTCAAAGGGTCACATTAATTTCATCTTCTGATACCTAACCCTAGAAAAGTCCAAAGGCTAGATATTCAACCAATGCTTTGAATCCATCCCAAACCAAATAAAATCAGGGAATGACAAATGAGATGAATCTCAGAAATTGCGTGAGTTCAAATCCTAATGGGAGCAATTTGCCCTCTTCTGGAATAGGACCTTGTAGGTGATATCAATTGCTCTGTTCTCAAATTTTGATCATTCAGGCACATTCCACGATTTACTGATAGTAGTGTTGAGGGACCGATACTACTATCTCTATGAATAGTCTGACGTAAGTCAGGAAGCTATATATCAAAAAATAATAATTAGAGACTTCACCAACCAAGCAAACCATGTTCATTTACTTTGTTCAAATCCCATACAGCCAAAAACAATTAATTATGGTTATTTATTAGTACAATTAGTCAAGTTTCTTGAAATGTGCATGTGGTATGAACAAATTGTCACATCTTTTATAGACATCTTAAGTATATTTATTCAATTACTCTTGCCCCATAATAGTTAAAAGCCTTTAATAGAATTCTTTTCGTCAAAAAGATATATCGTGTGAATGAAAATGAAGTAAAAATACATTTTCTATAAATAATAATAATAAAAAAAATCTTTAATATAAAAGGAAGTTGTTTTAGTGACAAATATTGTTCAATATTTTAGGTCACAAGTTTGAATTCCTTATGTTGAGTGAGTTGACATCCCAAGAAGTGTATAGTCATTAAAAGAAAATTAGTGACAAACAACTTATGTCGCTAAATAATAAAAAATTATTGCTAATTCTATTTAATTATGAATTAGTAACAAATTTTCAAAAAAGTCGAGCTCATTATTTACAAGTTATTTAGTGTGATGTTTTTGCACATTTTAAATTTTCTTAGTAGAATATTTGACTCTGCTGATATAGAAGTGTAAGCATTAAACCACATCAACTAACACTGAAATTGACCATATTTTTATTTATTGTGACGACTTTAGTTTGTTTTCTCTTTGGCCAATTTCAATTTTGGTTGATTGTGTTATATATCCACTTGTTGCATCATGCAGTTTCTTTTATTCTCTAAAGTCAAGTAGCTTACACAACTTGAACTTTGGATATGACAAGTTATTGACAAAAAATATATGCAGTGAGATCATTTTACTGTGTAATCATAAAGTATAAATAATGTTTCTTTTAAAATGTTTGTGATTCATTGAATTCTCAATAAAACGAACATATAGTACTAAGTATACTTATAACTTTTATAAATCTTAAGTACGAGTAGTAGTCTTTTTCTATATACATAAATCTTCATTAGTTGTTCCTTTTCGTTACTTATCTTGAAATTTACGATATTTTAGATCATGATTTAAAGATTTTTGTTTTGAGCAAACAAAAAATCTTATGGGAAAATGGTAGACTTAGGTCTAAATGTTTTTGAGTTATCACAAACATTAAATGATGATTTAGTGGGTTGTATGTAAAGTTGAGCAAACATTAGACTTGAGTCTAACATTATTTGGAAAGAGTAATTTTTTAAAATTTATATTTACATAACTTTTAAAAATAGAAAAAAAATCAAATAAAGACCTAAAAAGAGACATTTGTGAAAATCAACCTCTTCTTTTTCCAATTATCCCTCTTGAGAACCAGTTGAGTTGTCCATGCGCGGACCAAATCAACCTCTTCTTTTAGAATATGAGCATGTGTTCATGATTTATTTACATTCTTTCTTCTATCACCAAGGCGGGAAGTGGATGAGTAAGATGCCTCTATCCTAATCAGATGGTCGTTCGAGAAATGAGAAACGATAGAAAACACTACCCAATCTTGATTAATCCGACCAATGAATACCGAATATAAAAGGATTATAAAAAGGATACATCTCTTTCATCTATTACGCAAGATCATGAGCCTTAACAGTTGGAAGGTGCTTATAGTAACTGACAAGCTAACTGTAAACGTGTATAATAAAACAATATAAAATTACTACCCATAATTAGAATATATTTCATATATTGTGTAAATATAATTATGGTAAGACTAAAATTCCTCTTATAATTAGGATTAGAATTTCTATTGTATAAGAGATGAATATTGTACACTATATATATTGATATTAAGGGATTAGGCTAAGATTATGATATGATTAGACTAAGATTATCCTATCTATTCTACCTACCATATACACATAATTCTAATTACAATAACTATTCTATTAATTATAATGATTCCATCAGTTATAGAGATATGTAACTGTATTTATACAATGCTTTTGAAATAATATTTTTATCTAATTTTCAAACATAAGAAAAATAAATTACTTACTTTTCAAAATAGTTTTTTTTCATAAAAATATTTCTTATGAAACTGTTTTTCTTCTTACCAAACACATATCCTAATAGTAATTGCATAGGTGGCCTCTCAATTAGGCCTACACAAAATTCGGTTCGGACGGAAAAGATAGGATCGATCTTGTTTAGATCAGAACGAACCAGACCGATAATTCAGTCCGGTCTTCGATCCTAATTTTCTGAAAATACGATCTTCGGTCTGATCCGATTTTATCCTGTTGTGCAGTCAAAATTCTATCCGGACCGAAAAAAAAGAATCGAACCTACCTTGTTCAGACCGGATCGATAAATTCGATCCGATCTTCTATCTTATTTTTCTGAAAATTCAATCCTCAATTCAATTTGAATTAATCCGATTCAATCCGATTTTACCCTGTTGTGAAGCCATACTCTCAATATGTCAAATAGAAAGAGTGAATATTTATTTCTATATTAAATGGAAGAGTGAACTTGCAATCCCAAGAAGTCAACTATCATGCCAGATTAAGGCTTTTTAACTACTCGATCCTGTACAGAAGTTGACTGTTTTTTGTGGGGGCAGGACTTTTTCTTTCCCTCTTTGGGCGGTCGATTAAAACAAATACTCCCTCGGTCTAAAATTATTTGTGTTTACCCGTCTTTTAAAAAGTATTAATTAAAAAAATATTTAATATATTTTATTTTTATTTATATTTAAGTTATAATTTTTTTTATTAAATATTTACTTTATTTTAGTGTCATCTTCATTAATGACAAATGATATAATAGAAGAAAAAAAATTAATTATATCTTAAATTTTTAAAACGATAAATAATTTAAGATAACTATTTTAATAATCTATTGGGTATTGTTTAATTTGAAGACATCTTCAGGAGCTTATATCTTAAGTATGAGATTATCTATTGCAGATTTGGCGATGTTTTTTCAATAAGAAACGAAAAACAGAATTAAACAAACACATTGTTAACTTTCCATTTTTTTTAATTGGGAGAGAGAGCACGAAAATTGAATTAAAAGTATAATTGATGCTTTTAAGTAGAGATAGCGGCAACAGCGATCTTGGTGATAGTAGGAATGTTGAGAAGATTAAAAGTTAGTTAGAAGTAGTTAAAATATTAGTTAGTTAGTTAATCAACTAGTTAGTTAGGAGCCTAAAATAGGGTTGTTATAAGAAGTTATAATCTCTAAAATATATGTAAACGTGTATATATGCATTATTCCATCTCTACCCCATAATTAGAATATATTATATATATTGTGTAAATATAATTATGGTAATACTAGGATTTCTCTTTTGTATAGGCTTAGGATTCCTATTGTATAAGGGATGAATATTGTACTCTATATATACTTTGATATTAACGAGAAACTCACCAAGAGAGATTTATATCATCTTATATGGTATCAAGAGACTAAAACAAAAACCCTAGAATTTTTTTCTTCTCCACAGCTGTAGCTCCCCCCCCCCCCTCGGGCATCTGGCCGCGGCGCTTCTCCTCTCCCCTCCCAAAATTCTTGATTATTCTTCTTCCTTCCTCTCTTCTCTAAATGAATAGTCAGGATTCTTCCAATAATTCTGACGCTTCTACCTCCACAAATCCCACCACCAAGTTGTCACCCTCTTTTCATCCCTCCCTAACTGTTACAAACATCAAGAACCATATCCCCATCTTTCTTGATCAGGAAAACAATCAGTATTCTCTTTGGGTTGAACTGTTTCGCAACCATGCATGTCTCTACAACGTGCTTGATCATATTGATGACATCATTCCGCACCCTTTGGAGGTTGATGATTCTACTTGGCGTCATCTCGACGCCGACGTCAAACAATGGATATATGGTAGTATTTCTCAGGATCTACTTCTTACTATCATGAAATCTGACTCCACAGCCCTGACTTATGGAATCGTTTGGACGAAATTTTTCAGGACAATAAGCACACTCGTGCTGTGTATTTAGAGGATCAATTTAACAAGACACGTCTTGCAAACTTTTCCAATGTGACTGAGTACTGCAAACAGTTAAAGCTCTTGACGGATCAACTTGTTGTTGTCGACTACTTTATTCATCGACACCAAACCGTGTTACGATTGATCTTGATCTTCCTAAAGGCGAATATTATACATTGGCCACAATGATTCAACAGGCAGATTCGTTACCCATCTTTAACAAAGCTCGCTCGCAGTTGTTGCTCGAAGAGACTCGACGTGCTAAGCAGAATGAGCACAATCAGAAGGCGTTAGCTGTCGAAATGCGCCCTCAAGATCCAACGTCACCAGAAAACTCTCAACCGCAGCAGGGACGCGGTGGAAAGGGCGGCAAGGGCCGCGGCAGAGGAGTTCGTGGTCGTGGAAAGGGTCGCAGACAGCAGAACCACCAGCAGCAACAACAGGGCCCGCAGAATCAGTTCAGCGCTGCGGCGCCGCCGCAGTTCCAGCACCAGCAACCCTACAACCAGTTCTCCCACCACGGTTTGTTGGGCCCTGCTCCAGCCCCTCGGCAAGTCCAGTACCCGCAGCAAGCCCACTTCATGCACGGCCAGTTCCAGCAGCCATCATCCAGCATGACACCCACTGAGTTGGGTCAGGCCTTCAGCAGTCTCAACATGCAACAGCCTGACAACAACTGGTACATGGACTCCGGAGCCACTTCTCACCTCACCCGGTCTGCAGGTAATATTCCCAAACTGTTTGATTTAAAGCATCCTCAATTTGTGACAGTTGGTAGTGGCCACCGCATTCCAGTAAAGGGTTATGGTACATCATACACACCATCTCCTAATCCATTCCCACTTCAAAATACCCTATATGTCCCACATATGATTAAGAATCTAACATCTATCCGCAAATTCACTCGTAATAATTATGTTTCTGTTGATTTTGACCCTTTTGATTTCACTATGAAGGATCTTCATATGGGAACACCTCTTACGAGATGCAATAGTATGGGGGTCTTTATCCATTCACTCCCACCTCCGCTGTCAGATCTAGCTCTCCCGCCTCTCTAGCGGTAATTCCTTTTTCAACATGGCATAATAGGCTTGATCATCCAGGAGCCCCAATTGTTAATTTTCTTAGAGGTAATAATTTCATTACTTGCCATGAGAAGCTTGCCCAAAAATGTGTTTCTTGTTCTTTAGGCAAACATACTCGTCTTCTGTTTAACTCATCTACTAGTGTTACTTTTGCACCCTTTGATATTATACATGCCGATTTATGGACATCACCTATTGCTAGTTCTCTCGGTCATAAATATTATCTTATCCTACTAGATGATTTTTCTCACTTTGTTTGGTTGTATCCTCTCAAATTTAAATCAGAAGTGTTTGCCAAATTTCTTGAGTTTCTTCATTCAAACACAGTTTGAAAAATGTATAAAGAATTTTCAGTGCGATAATGGTCGTGAATTCAAAAACTCTATGTTTCACCATTTTCGTTTGGTTTTTAACCTAGAGCGATTGGTTTACCTGTATCATGCAAATGTCCAACACTTAGGTGCTTTCTAAGATCATCCTATATGAAAGATGTATGACATGTGTGGATAATGAATGACTTGCAGGGTATCCAATATCTTAAGTACTATCAAAGTGTTTCTTTTTTTATAATTGAACAAAAACGAGTCTAAATGGGTATACTTAGTCGTGGAGCATTCCGAGTCTTTGCTTTAGGGATCGTTCCTGCGCATCTCCTTACTTTATAGAAGTTATTGCTTCGGTTCTGATCGGTGTATTTTATATACACTTTTCGAGTCATTTTTAGTTAGTCTTTTGTCCCTTTTTGTACAAATACGTGTCGTATTAGGATAAATTTTCTTTCTTTTGAGTCAAAGTGGTTAAAATGGTCCAATGGCGGAAAAGGAGCGAAAAGAGGGCAAAAGTGGAGGTTCCATAGCTTAAAAGCAGAGAAAGTGGCGAACGAGGCACGAACACGCCGCGCCGCGCTCCCGCGATCGAACTAGGGCGCGGCGCCAATATCCGTGGCGCGAGGTTGCAGCGCGCACCTCTAGACAGCGAGTGCGGTGGCGCCAAATCACCAGAACATCGCAGAAGTTCCGGCGCCGCGCGCCGAGCGAAGCGCGCGGCGCCGACGCTGAAAATCGTTTTCGACAAATTTACGGGCCAGCCCGAAGGAAAAGTTAGAGCGGTTTTGAGCCTATAAAAGGAGAACCCTAGGCAATTTTCAAGGGTTTCCTTTCTTGCACAAACACAAGATTCTTGAAGTTGAAGATTGGAGACCTTAACTTAGTAATTTTCTTTTCTTTTCTTTACTTTACTTTCAGTTTTTATGTTGGACATTGAATTAGTTCTTGTCATGTCAATGGCTAGGAACTAATTCCATTATAGGGCTTTCCATGTTAAATCACTTGAACCTTATATTATGAATTGATGCATGTTTATGGTTATTCTTCTTATTGTTGAGATTTACCCAATAATTGCTTTGAATGCTTGGTAATTAATTGATCACTAATTATCATTATTTATATGATTTCTAATCAAACTTCGAAAGGAGGAGGTTGTGAATATGCTGTAAGTGGGGTAGACATATTTTGGATTGGGGATGAAAATACCTCAATTACTTATGTAGCGTTAATGAGAGGTTTAAACACCTAATTTTACGCATGGCGCGTGACGGTTAACTAGGTTTTTGGTCTTAATCCTCCTATAGAGTCATCCTTATCACCGAAAGGTAGAAATGAGCGATACTGGGGTTGAGTGTTTATATAGCCTTAACGGGAGTATAAAACGATTTAGTAAACCTGCTAGCTCCAAAAGAAGAAGAACCATAATTCATTGCATTAATAAGTAATATAAGCGGATAGTTGAGGAGACATGAAAGCCCTATTTCCATCACTACTGAAGTAAACACATAGTTAATTAGTATTTACAATTGTTAGTTATAAACAACAAAATCAAATATCGGTTACCAAATAGATACCAAAAGGTAGATAATTGGTAATTGAACACTAATCCTTGTGGACGATATTCGGTCTTACCAAGACTATATTACTTGTTACGATAACGTGCACTTGCGTTAAAGTGTGTGCATCTTTTCGCGCATCAAGTTTTTGGCGCCGTTGCCGGGGATTAGGCATAGTTCAATATCAAGTTATCTATTTTTAATTTCTAATTTGGTTTTTATTTTGTTTCTTTAAATTTTCTATTTTATTTTATTTCTTTTGTAAAAACAAGTGTGCCGTGATTCGTTGTTGGTTTTGATTCATCGCAGGGATCCTGAAGACATGGATTTCTACCATTAACTGATAGAGCTCAACCATGTATAAGAGAGGGAGGAATTACGAGAAGCCATACTCAGTTTCACTAGGTATCAAAATCAGTTCATGGACGAAACGAGAATGGCCATGAAGAAGTTGGAAACGCAAATAGGAGAACTCGCGATCATGTTGAACAGCGAAACGCAAGAACAATAATCTGCACCTGGGGAAGGCAATAGGAAAGCACAATGTCAGGCAATTGACCTGAAGAATGCCGAATCAGGGGAGATAGAAAGTTCGCAGCAGCAGCAGCGCCGCGGCGCCGATGAGCAGGGCCGCGGCGCCGAAGATTCTGAGACAGGGCAGGAGTTTGAGCGCCGCGGCGGCACGGAACAGGGCCGCGGCGCCCAGAGCCCAGAAGCCGAAAAGTCGGTAGAAGTTGTAGCGAACGCACCCCAGGTGAAGGTACCATATCCCCAGAGGTTAAAAACATGTACTCTTGACAAGCAATTCTCTAGATTTGTGGAGATTCTCAAACAATTGCAACTCAATATCCCGTTTGCTGAAGCATTAGAGCGAATCTTGAGCTACGTAAAGTTCATGAAGGATGTTCTTAGCAAAAAGAGGAGGATATAGGACTACGAAACAGTGGTGTTGACTGAGGAATGTAGTGCCATCCTACAGAGAAAACTACCTCAGAAGTTACAAGACCCAGGAAGCTTCACCATCCCATGCACC
This sequence comes from Przewalskia tangutica, assembly GCA_029844215.1. Taxonomy (NCBI): domain Eukaryota; kingdom Viridiplantae; phylum Streptophyta; class Magnoliopsida; order Solanales; family Solanaceae; genus Przewalskia; species Przewalskia tangutica. The sequence continues at coordinate 6,068,701 of CM056720.1, forward strand.
ATTGGAAAGTTTGAATGTCAGAAAGCATTGTGCGACTTGGGGCGGCGCATAAATCGATGCCTTATCTAGTTTTTACGCAAGCGGGAATGGGAGAAGTCAAACCTACAAACATCACTTTGCGATTAGTGACGCTCCATAGTTCATCCTAGATGAGTCATCAAGATGTATTAGTGAAGGTGGACAAGTTCATCTTTCCGGACTTCGTTATCTTAGACATAAAGATAACGATGGAATCCCCATCATACTTGGCGGACCCTTCTTAGCCACGGAAATGCTCTCGTTGATGTTCACAAAGGAGTTGAAGCTTGGGTAGATGAAGAAGAGGTGATTTTCAATGTGTTTGGCGTGACTTTTCGGATGCCAAGGATAGCGCTCATCCATTGATCTTATCGAAGAAGCGATGTCGACCAGGAGTTCGGACATGATGATACGCTTGAAGAAATCTTGACCAAATGGGATGATGATAGTAGAAGCGATCAGTGATGAAGTATGCAAATTGGATGAATGTTTATGAGAAATGGGATAAGAGGAAGTATGAAGAGCTTGGGCGGATGCGGAAAGATCATTACCATCCACGAGAAGGCTCGAGTTAGAGTTAAAAATCCTACCCAATCATTTACAATACCAATACCTAGGTGAAGAAAACCTTACGGTGATCATTTCACGCCACCTATCCACCAAGAGATTGATAAAGCGCTAAGAAATCTTGAGGATCTGGCGGGCCATTGGATGGACATTAGCGGACATAAAAAGGATAAGTCCGTCAGCGGTAATGCATAAGATCCGTCTAGATGTGGAGAGCGGACCGTTCGAAGCCCAAGCGACTAAACCCAAACATGAAAGAGGTAGTCGAAGGAAATCACGAAATGGGTAGATGCGGGAGTAATTTACCTATATCGGCGATACATGGGTAAGTTCAGTACAAGTGGTGCCTAAAAAGGGTGGAATAACAGTAGTGACCAACGAAAGGAACGAACTCATTCCTTCTAGAACAGTCACTGAATGGAGAATCTGCATTGACTATCGCAAGTTGAACAAGGCAACCAGAAAAGACCATTTTCCGTTGTCATTTCTAGATCAAATGTTGGATAGACTTGCAGGGCACAACTACTACTGCTTTTTGGATGGGTACTCAGGGTATCACCAAATTGCAATAGCGCCAGAAGATCAGGAAAAGACAACATTCACTTGTCTTTTTGGTACATTTGCATTCAGAAGGATGCCATTTGGACTTTGCAATGCACCTGCAACCTTTCAGAGGTGTATGATGACAATTTTCTCAGACATGGTAGAGAGGACCATAGAGATCTTTATGGATGATTTTTCGGTCTTTGGAGCATCATTCGATGAATGTTTGAGGCACTTAGAAGCAGTGTTAAGCCGGTGTGAAAAATCTAACCTTGTGCTAAACTGGGAGAAGTGTCATTTTATGGTAACAGAAGGGATTGTTATGGGACACAAAATATCAAACCAAGGCATTGAGGTAGACAAAGCAAAGATTTCAATAATCGAAAATCTCTCACCTCCAATATCAACAAAAGGGGTCAGAAGTTTCCTTGGGCATGCAGGTTTCTATAGAAGATTCATCAAGGATTTTTCAAAGGTTTCAAAACCTCTTTCCACATTGCTAATGACAGGGGTTGCCTTCGACTTCAATAAGGAATGCTTATCCGCTTTTTGCATACTCGAGAGAAGCTTATTTCAACACCCATAGTCATTGCACTAAAGCCGAGCTCTCATTTGAACCGATGTGCGTCTGGCGATTATCACGATGGGGCGATGCTTGGACAGAGAATCGACAAGGTATTTAGATCCATTTACTATGCTAGTAAAACTCTAAATGACGCACAGTTAAATTACGCAACTACCGAAAAGGAACTACTAGCAATAGTATATGTATTTGAGAAATTCAGGCCATACTTGATTGGAAATAAGGTGATAGAATACACTGACCATTCTGCCATAAAGTACTTGATGACAAAGAAGGATGCAAAACCTCGCCTCATTCGATGGGTCTTGCTACTACAAGAATTCGACGTGGAAATTCGTGACAAGAAAGGGACAGAGAATTCAGTTGCGAACCACTTGTCAAGACCGAGAACACGAGAGCGAACACGAGGATGTGCAAATAAATGATCATTTTCCAGACGAACAACTGTTTCAAGTAAGTATGAATCTTAATTTACCTTGGTACGCTGATTTTGTTAACTTTCTTGCAGCAGCTAAGGTACTACCCCCAGAATTGACAAGACAACAAGTGAAGAGGTTTTACTCCGAAGTAAAGCACTACTATTGGGAGGAGCCTATGTTATACAAACACTATGCCGATCAAGTCATCAGACGATGTGTACCAGAGGAGGAGATGCACCAGGTTCTCACTCATTGCCACACCCTATCATGTGGTGGACACTTTGGGGCATCAAGAACAGCGGCAAAGGTACTGCAAAGCGGATTCTATTGGCCAACACTTTTTAAGGATGCCCATGCCATTGTGAAGAGATGTGATAGTTGTCAGAGAACAGGGAACATTTCAAGACGAAACGAAATGCCTTCGCAAGGGATATTGGAAGTGGAACTATTTGATGTGTGGGGAGTCGATTTCATGGGACCATTCCCGCCATCCTTTGGAAATTAATATATCCTTCTGGTAGTGGACTATGTGTCCAAATGGGTAGAAGCAGTAGCCACAAAAGAAAACGACAGTAAGATTGTTCAAAAATTCCTTCAAAAGAATATTTTCACAAGGTTCGGCACTCCGAGAGGCATCATCAGTGACGAAGGAAGTCACTTTTGCAACAAGCAGCTGAATTCATTCTTTGTCAGATATGGAGTCTACCATCGCGCCTGCCGTTTACCACCGCCAGCGAATGGGCGCGAAGTGTCAAACAGGGAAGTGAAGAGCATATTAGAAAAGACGGTGAACGACTCAAGGAAGGATTGGTCTATCAAACTAGATGACGCATTGTGGGCATACCGGACAACATTCAAAACACCAATTGGTATGTCACCTTATAAGTTAGTTTTTGGTAAAACATGTCATTTGCCAGTAGAGTTGGAACACAAAGCGTATTGGGCAATGAAGAAGTTAAACATGGGCCTTGGCGGCGGGGACAGAGGAGGCTACTACAATTGGCGAGTTGGATGAATTCGGGCACAATGCCTATGAGAATGCAAAGATCTACAAGAAGCGAGCGAAAGTATGGCACGACAAGAGATTGATCTGAAAGACTTCCAAGAAGGACAACAGTGATTTTATTCAACTCGAGGTTGAAATTATTTCGAGCAAATTAAAATCACGTTGGGCGGGACCATACGATGGTAAGAGTATTCCCGTATAGTGCAATTGAAATAAAAGAGAGAGGAGCTTCCTTCAAGGTAAGCGGACAGAGGTTAAAACCCTATCGATCAATGAAATGGAATACATGAACTTAGTAACATCTCACACCTAGAATAATAAGGAACTTGCGTCCGCTAAAAGACGTTAAAAACAGCGCTACTTGGGAGGCAACCCAGGTATTTCGGTTATTTACTTTAATTCTATTAGTCTTTATTTAGAACATTCTCACGGAGGTAGTGTCTGTGTTGTGTTAACAGGTGTAAGCGAGAACTTGGGGCGGCGAAGAGAATCCAGGATTTCGGAAAATCGCCGGTCGATCACGGCGCGGGGAAGCGAGCTACGCGCGAAAAATTCGGAAGAAGCGAGGAATTTGGGCGCGCGGCTACAACGGAGAAATCTGAATTTTGAAAGACGCCTTAATCCGAAGGCCCTGTCGCCAAATCAAAAATCCAAAACTCTCCGCCCCTCACGGAATTCAAAGCACTATCCACCGCCACCGCCGCCATTTTAAACCAAGTTTGTAAGTGTCTTGTTTTCTTTTATTGTCTTTGAGTCTACACACATTGGGGACAATGTGTGATTTAAGTTTGGGGGGGTGTCGTATATTTTTGTCTTATTGTCATAGTATGTTTAAGTCTTGTTGTTGTTTTTGTGTATTTTTGAGTCATATAATTTTTTTTCGTTTGAGTCATAATTGTCTGTCAAAGATCATGCCTGCTGTAGTTACTAGAAACACCTAGTGAAGTAAGGTGGAATAATGTAATAGAATTAGAAGCAACTATCTAAAACACTTAGGTTAGATATGTCAAAAACTCATGAAATCTGTCTATTTGGGGTTTCTTGCTTAAATTGTGCATGCTAAATGATGAAAACATATGTGTTATGATTGCTTGCTATTTGAGGCGAAATAATTAGGATATGCATGTTAGGAGAGATGACTCAGACATTTCTTTGTTAGCCAATTCTTACCACTCTTTTCTATCCCTGACATTAAAAATATCCCTAGTCAGCCCCATTGAGCCTTAAAATTGAACTTTTTCTTTGACACCTTATATTCCCACAATTGCGACATAAGTAGAAATGTAAAATAGTTGGAATAGATTGTATTAAAAAAGAGACAAAAAGAGTGAACAAAAGTGATGCACCCCAATAAAAAAGTAATAAGAAATAGGCAAAAGCCTAAGTTTGGGGGTGCTTGCTATTATGATACACTTCACGCTCTCAAAACAAAAGAGGGGAAAGATAGATTTGAAGTGAAAGAAAAGAATCAAAAGAAAAGGGAAACACTGAAAAGCTAAAGAGCTTATGGTACACAAAAATGAGCCTAAATGCCTATTTTTACCTACCCATACCTAAGCCTACATTACAACCCTTAAAAGTCCTGAAGATCTCTTAGATGCATATCCATGATTAGTGGAGAATAGCAAGTAAAAATGTCATAGGATTTTTGAATTTTACAAGCATAATTCAGTTGTGATTTCCATTTAGCATGATAAAAATGAGTTTGCGAAATATCTAGCTTAATGTGTTTAGTGTGCTAAAAATTTCATGCTATATGTTCCTGTATAATATTCTGCTAATCTTCATGTTTTTCTAAGTAACACCAATGCAGCAAAGTGATCAATGTCATTGAGTCTGTTTATTTTTCTTTTTCTTGAGTCTTTATTTCTTTCTTTTTATCTTTGCTCGAGGGCGAGCAAAGGTTAAGTTTGGGGGTATTTGATCGGTGTATTTTATATACACTTTTCGAGTCATTTTTAGTTAGTCTTTTGTCCCTTTTTGTACAAATACGTGTCGTATTAGGATAGATTTTCTTTCTTTTGAGTCAAAGTGGTTAAAATGGTCCAATGGCGGAAAAGAGCGAAAAGAGGACAAAAGTGGAGGTTCCAGAGATTAAAAGCAGAGAAAGTGGCGAACGAGGCACGAACACGGGCGGTAGCGCGGCCTCCTGCGATCGAGAACGGCGCGGCGCCCAATATCGAAGGCGCGAAGTTGCGGCGCGCGCGCCTGCAAACGGCGAGTGCGGGCGCAGCCAAATCACGAACATCGCGAGGTTCGCGCGACGCCGATAGCGAGGCCGCGGCAAGCGCGGAAAATCAGTTTTGAGGCAATTTACGGGCGGGCACGAAGGAAAAGTTAGAGGCGGTTTTGAGCCTATAAAAGGAGAACCCTAGGCAATTTTCAAGGGTTCCCTTTCTTGCACAAACACAAGATTCTTGAAGTTGAAGATTGGAGACCTTAACTTAGTAATTTTCTTTTCTTTACTTTACTTTCAGTTTTTATGTTGTACATTGAATTAGTTCTTGTCATGTCAATGGCTAGGAACTAATTCCATTATAGGGCTTTCCATGTTAAATCACTTGAACCTTATATTATGAATTGATGCATGTTTATGGTTATTCTTCTTATTGTTGAGATTTACCCAATAATTGCTTTGAATGCTTGGTAATTAATTGATCACTAATTATCATTATTTATATGATTTCTAATCAAACTTTGAAAGGAGGAGGTTGTGAATATGCTGTAAGTTGGGTAGACATATTTTGGATTGGGGATGAAAATACCTCAATTACTTATGTAGCGTTAATGAGAGGTTTAAACACCTAATTTTACGCATGGCGCGTGACGGTTAACTAGGTTTTTGGTCTTAATCCTCCTATAGAGTCATCCTTATCACCGAAAGGTAGAAAGGAGCGATACTGGATTTAAGTGTTTATATAGCCTTAACGGGACTATAAAACGATTTAGTAAACCTGCTAGCTCCAAAAGAAGAAGAATCATAATTCATTGCATTAATAAGTAATATAAGCGGATAGTTGAGGAGACATGAAAGCCCTATTTCCATCACTACTGAAGTAAACACATAGTTAATTAGTATTTACAATTGTTAGTTATAAACAACAAAATCAAATATCGGTTACCAAATAGATACCAAAAGGTAGATAATTGGTACTTGAACACTAATCCTTGTGGACGATATTCGGTCTTACCAAGACTATATTACTTGTCACGATAACGTGCACTTGCGTTAAAGTGTGTGCATCTTTTCGCGCATCAGGTTCCCGAAGGTATATACTAATAATGACATGGTTTTTCGCTTCTCCTGCCCCAATACCTCCCCCTCAAAACGGTAAAGCTGAAAACATCATCTGCACCATTAATAATATGATTCACACTTTATTGATTCATGCCTCCCTACCTCCGTCCTTTTGGGTCTATGCTACTAAAATGTCAGAATACGTTCTCAATATTCTTCCAACCAACACTCTTCACAATATGACCCATACCGAAATCCTCTATCATAGAGTCTCATCTTATGATCATCTCCGGATATTCGGTTGTCTCTGTTATCTTAACATTGCCTCTACTGCCCCTCACAAACTAGCTCCTCGATCCACCCCATGTGTCCCGTTTTCGAATGTTAAAAAGTTCCAAAAACTGGATTACTCTTTTCTTGACGAGCCTGCCATCTCTCCCATTATTCTTGAACAAATCACATCAATCCGTTCGTCAGCGCCGCGACGTCAGATTTCCAGAGAACTGTCACGAACTGACCCGACGGGCCGCTACTAAGCGCTCTAATGACGTTGTTATACTAATCTATCACGTAATCATAATGACACTAAGGACAATATGAAATTCGACAGCATAATGCCGCAATCATAACACATGTCCGAATAGACAAACCGGCAAGGCTGCCTTTACACACAAATAACCATGTCTCCTAAGGAGTCACATCTAAGCAAATATGTTATACCCCGTATTTCCAGAGTATGTACGTGAGGGCGTACGTACAAAAGTTTAGCCTTAGTTAGGCACTATGGACAAAAAAAATTGTGCACACCTATCAAAAAGAATCGTTTTGCGACGAAACGTTTTACAAAACTTGCGTAGGGAAAATTACGGCTATGTCATTTATTATTTTTGCGGATTTTTCCGAGAGATGAAATATTTTGGACCAACGGGAGGGTGACACTTGTCACCCTCATATGGACGGCAACTTGGGCAAGGGTTGGACGATTTTGTGGCTTAGTTTTTGGTCAAGGAGTTGGTAGGATATTTGTGTAGTAGATGGATAAGGACACTTGCCTAAATCTCCACCTTACACTTGCCTACCACTTGGCTTCATCTTGGCCATTGGTTGGCCTATAAATACCCCCCCGAACTTGAAGGTTTTCTTCATCCACAAATCAAGTCGCCAAGTCTTGAAAAATCCCGCCCCTCCCTTATAGCTTTTCGTCCAAGGTCTTCTCCCCATTCGAGTCTGGCAGAAACCTACCCCTCCCTTGGTAGGAAAGTTGTCTTCAAGTATAGTTACTATTCCTAAATACCCTAGCCCCAAATCCCTTATAGTATTTAAGTAGAAGTTGTTAGAAACTTCAGGGTTTCTTGGAGCTATCGGGCGTGCAAATTAGGAGCTAAACCTTGCCGGGATCGACATTTAACTTGGATAATTTTGGGCTTATCGAGGTAAATACTCTTGTCCTTCTATTGTAATTGGATATTGCATATAAGAATAGTTAAGATTTGAGTATAAGATATAGAAGGATATTAAAGAATAGAATTGAACTGAAATCACATCAAAAGAATGATAAAGAAGTATTGAACTGTACTTACATAGAATTTGTATTCTGATGAACTTGTGTAGCTTGACGGGTAGGGAAGTCTTTGCCCAATTTTCCCGGGCAGGTCGTGACAAATGTGGTATCGAGCGATTAATCCTCGGAAAGTGTCTGGCCGTATCGATGAAGTCTTGATTATCGGTGTGTTTTGCACCACACCGATGTCGGAGGCTATAGGATATTTAGGATTAGTTTCCATTCTTCTCACTCTGAGATCGTGCCTTAGAGCGTGTTATAAGTTGGACCCTTCTAACGTATTCCTTTTACATGTCGATTATGCCTCCAGGCAACCGGGCCCGAGAAGGCAAAGCGTAGAGGCTGCTAGTAGGACACAAAGTCACGAGGGCTCGGCCCGATCTATGCAGGCAGCGAGTTCCATGGCGCCTTCGCGGCCCAGCGAACCACGATGCCGCGCCTCGTCCCACGGCTGAGGCGGAGGTTAAGTACAAGGAGATGGCCCGGCTATTGGCGATTGTGGCGAACGTGAGATAATTTGGATCACGTGATTCGATTCGAAGTACACATGGTTCACCGAGATCGAGCGATTTGAGGCTACGGGATTTTACGAGTTGTAGCCGCTTGATTCTACGGGTCGAGGCACGAGGATGATCGCGAGTTCATCCGTCGATTCTGAAGGATCATCACGGGTGATCAAGGCTTGAGAGACCGAGTCGTGATCTTGATTCGCGTCGGTGCGTGATACGCGATCGGTGGTTTTGACTTCGTGGGAGCTTTCGGGAGAGCATGCGCCTCAGTGATATGGGGCGAGTTTTGGAGGTTTTCTCACGCACTTCTTGCCTCCGCAGATGAGGAGGCGCAGGCAACAATTTTTATTCTTTGAGACAGAGAAGCGCGCGATTAGGAGTACAACGTCGAGTTCGATTCAGCTCGATATGTCCACTGCGCTAGTGCGAATATGGAGGGCCAGTGCCGTCGTCCGCAGGGCTAGATGATTGTATGGCGAGTCTTGTGCGGGTGTGGCTCTTGACGAGCATGGACATTACCGTATGCGAGCTCATGCGCTTGGATGCGAGGCGTAGAGGCCAAGCGGGTCGGCGAATATCAACGGCGAGAAGAAGGCGAGGCGGCCGGTTCTTTTGGTAGTTCTCGAGGTGGACGGCCTCAGCGAGCGTCTGGATTTGCACCACGGCCCGGCTCGAGCACTCCTACATCTTTGGTGCGGCGAGCATTGCAGGCGGTCGGGCCCAGGACTTGGACTTCGAGTAGCAAAGGTGCTAACCGATCGAGTGCCGCTCGGTGTGTCCGTTGTGGTAGATTCCATTCGAGTGTAGTACTACGGGAGCTTGCTATACTTGTAGCCATCGAAGTCATTATGCGAAGCTGTCAGGCGAGCGAGAGGGTAAGTCGACGCCAGTGCATTCTTGCGGTCTTCATCCCTACGATTACACGCCCGGGCGGTACTCGTGGACCCAGTCGCGGCGAGGTCGTGGCGCGGGTCGATTCTAGCGGTCCTCGAAACGCATTTATGCCTTGTCGGCCGGCGGGACGGGGCGTCGCTGGCGTCGTCGCAGTACCTTATCGGTTTTGGTTGTGATGTGTATGCCTTGATAGATCCGGGTTCTACTCATCTATATATCTCCCCTTATTGCTAGTAGGATAGGGATAGAGCACGAGTCCATAGACCGCACGAGGTAGCTACGCGATGGCGATTCGGTGGTAGCTCGGCGGGTATATAGGGCTTGCCCGATGACTTTATGCGATCGTCGGACCACTGGCCGACTTGATAGAGTTGGACATGGCCCGATTCGATGTGATCATGGGCATGGATTGGTTAGCTTCTTGCTACGCCAATGTAGCTGCGAGGAGAGAGTGAGTGCGGTTCCGATTTCTGGGGCCGGTTATTGAGTGGGAGGAACATTTGTATCGCAGGTAGGTTTATTTCCTACCTCGAGGCTAGGAAGATGGTGCGAGAAGAGTACATCTACCATCTCGTTCGGGTGTTTGATCACGAGGCTGCGGTGCAGTTTTGATCGATTCGATAGTCGAGAGAGTTCCCGGGCGTGTTTCAGGCGACCTCGGGTATCCTCACGAGAGGAGATAGAGTTTTGTATCGATGTCTTTGCGGACACTCGGCCTATTTCCATTCCGCCATACTGAATGACACTGCCGAGTTGAGAGAGTTGAAGGACCCGGTGAGAGATTTCTTTGGAGAAGGGTTCATCGGGCATAGTGTTTCTCCACAGGAGCGCGGTATTGTTCGTGAAGAAAAAGGATGGGGCAGCTGCGCATGTGTGTTCATTCTGACGGTGAACAAGGTGACTATTAAGAACGAATACCCTTCCCGGGATTGATGATCTGTTCGACCGGTGCGAGTGCGAGATGTTTCTCAGATTGATCTGCGATCGGGATATCATCGGTCTGCAGTCGAGGCGGATGTCCCTGGGTGCATTCGGACGTGCGGGCATTATGAGTTCAGGGTCATGTCTTTCGGGTTGACCAATTCTCCGGCGGTATTCATGGATTTGATGAACCAAGTGTTCAAGCCATTTTTGGACACGTTTGTGATAGTGTTCATTGATGACATCTTGGTTTATTCTCACTCAGAGCAGGAGCATGCGGAGCATTTGAGGACTGTGTTGAGAGTTCTCGGGACCGTGATTTATCGCCAAGTTTTGAAGTGTGAGTTACGGTTGACTTGGTGGCTTTTCTTGGGCATATAGTCGGGGCCTATGGTATTCGGTGGATCTGGCGAGATCGAAACGATCGAGTTGGCCTGAACTCTTACTCGCGAGAGGTTCGCGATTTACGGGCCTTACAGTTATTATCGGCGGTTCGTAGAGAGGTTTGCTTCTATCTACGCACCATTGACTAGGTGACTCGGAAAGCGGCTAAGTTTGATGGTGATGCGTGTGGCGGGGTTTCCGATTCTTGAAGGAGGCGGCGATCGCCCGTTCTTACTCTTCCGGAGGTCGACGGCTATGTCGTGTATTGTGATCGTCGGGCATCGGGTTGGGATGTGTGTTGATGCGGCGAGGCAAGGTTATAAGCGTCGCATCGGCGGACTTAAGAAGCATGAGAGGAACTACCCACCCATGATTTGGAGTTAGCGCGGTGATTCACGCCGAAGATCTGGAGCACTATTTGTATGGGGTTCGTGTGGATATTTATACGGACCACAAGAGCCTCGGTATATCTTCGGCAGAGGAGTGAACTTACGGCGAGGCGGTGGTTAGAGTTGCTTAAGGATTATGATGTCGATATCTGTACCACCGGGAAGGCGATGTTGTGGCGATGCCGCCAGTCGTAGGTCGATGGGTAGCCTATCGGATGTGCGGCCCGGAGAGGAGGGGCATGGTTCGCGATTTGCATCGATTAGCGAGCCTTGGTGTCCATTTGATTGATTCGATAGCGATGGGGTTCGAGTTCGAGAGGTTCTGAGTCTTCCATCGTCGAGAGGTGAAGAGCAACGATTTGAGGATCGGTTTTGATTCGGTATCGTGATACGACTCTTCGTGGGGTGAAGGGTCCTTTTGAGGTAGCACGATGGGGTGCTAAGGTTTGAGGCGAGTTGTGTGTTCGGATATTTGAGGACTTGGCGGAGTTACGGGAAGCACGCGGCGCGCGTTACTCTATCTATCGAAGTCGACCAAGATGTACCACGACCTTAGATCTATGTATTGGTGGGATGGCTTGAAGAGGGCGTTGCGAGTTTGTAGCTCGATGTCGTGTTGTCGGCAGTGAAGATAGAGCACCAAAGGCTGGTGGATTATTGCGGGCGATAGAGATCCCGCACGGAAGTGGGAGGTGATCAACATGGACTTTATCACGGGGTTACCTCGCACTCAGGAAACATGATTCTATTTGGGTTATAAATCGGCGGTGTGAAATCAGCCCACTTTTTCCGTCGGGGCGACTTTTGGTGAGGATTATGCGGACTTTACATCAGAGATCGTCGGTGCATGGAGTCCCTATTTCGATCATATCGAGACGAGGAGCGGTTCGACTAACTTACGAGGTCCTTCCGGAAAGGGTTTAGGGGCAGTGAGCACAGTCTGCATTCCATCCACGAGACAGACAGACGGTGGCGCACTATCGGACTCTTGAGGATATGTTGCGAGCCTGTGTTATTGACCGAGGGTAGTGGGAGGATCATTTGCCTCTGGTTGAGTTTGCGTATAATAATAGCTACCACTCCGGTATTGAATGGCGCCATGAGGCCTTGTATGGGAGGAAGTGCGGTCGCGATAAGGCTGGTTTGATGTGGGTGAGTGCGATTAGTGGGACGATTTAGTGCGATGGCGATGGATAAGGTGAAGCTTATCGGGAGGCGATTCTTGGCGGCTCGAGTCGGCAAGTCGTATCACGGATCATCGTCGTCGGCATCAGAGTTGAGGTTGATGATTGGGTTTTCTGAAGGTATCACCCATGAAGGGTGTGATGAGATTCGGGAAGAAAGGAAACTCGGCCGAGTACATTGGGCGTGTCAGTTATCTGCGGGGTAAGCGAGGTTGCTATGAGTTGGATCTGCCGTCCGATCTGGAAGCGGTGCATCCGGTGTTTCATGTTTCTATCTTTGAGAGATGTATCGGGGATCCATCTAGAGTGCACCGATTGGCGATGTCGGTGTGGGGTTATCGTATGAGGAGTTTCCATAGCGATAATCGATCGTCGGGTTAGGCGTCTGCGGACGGGGCGTGGCTTCAAAGTCTTGTGGCGGAACGAGCTCAGGGAGGAGATGACGTGGGAAGCTGAGGAGGACATGAGGCAGAAGTATCCTCACCTATTCCCCACACCTCCAGTTAACTCACTTTCCTACTTGTAATTTTTTTCATTGTCATATTTGCCTAAGTGTTGTTTTGTGGTCGTATGTGGCATTTGCAAACTGTTTTAGTTATGAATAACCTTATTGTTATCTGTCTTGGGAAGGGACATTCGGGACGAATGTTTCTAAGGAGGGGAGAATGTTATACCCCGTATTTCCAGAGTATGTACGTGAGGGCGTACGTACAAAAGTTTAGCCTTAGTTAGGCACTATGGACGAAAAAAATTGTGCACACCTATCAAAAAGAATCGTTTTCCGACGAAACGTTTTACAAAACTTGCGTAGGGAAAATTACGGCTATGTCATTTATTATTTTTGCGGATTTTTCCGAGAGATGAAATATTTTGGACCAACGGGAGGGTGACACTTGTCACCCTCATATGGACGGCAACTTGGGCAAGGGTTGGACGATTTTGTGGCTTAGTTTTTGGTCAAGGAGTTGGTAGGATATTTGTGTAGTAGATGGATAAGGACACTTGCCTAAATCTCCACCTTACACTTGCCTACCACTTGGCTTCATCTTGGCCATTGGTTGGCCTATAAATACCCCCCTAACTTGAAGGTTTTCTTCATCCACAAATCAATTCTCCAAGTCTTGAAAAATCCTCCCTCTCTTATAGCTTTTCGTCAAGCTCTTCCTCCCATTGAGTCTGGCGAAACCTACCTCCCTTGGTAGGAAAGTTGTCTTCCAAGTATAGTTACTATTCCTAAATACCCTAGCCCCAAATCCCTTATAGTATTTAAGTAGAAGTTGTTAGAAACTTCTAAGGGTTTCTTGGAGCTATCGGAGCGTGCAAATTAGGAGCTAAACCTTGCCCAGGATCGACATTTAACTTGGATAATTTTGGGCTTATCGAGGTAAATACTCTTGTCCTTCTATTGTAATTGGATATTGCATATAAGAATAGTTAAGATTTGAGTATAAGATATAGAAGGATATTAAAGAATAGAATTGAACTGAAATCACATCAAAAGAATGATAAAGAAGTATTGAACTGTACTTACATATGACTGTATTTACAGTAGACTTGTGTAGCTTGACGGGTAGGGAAGTGCTGCCCAATTTTCTGTAGAATAAAGAACCCTCTGCTTAGAATGGTCTACAGAGTTGTCTAGACATTGATAGACGTATCTGACTATTATAGGTTGATTCTCAGCGCGCGACATATTCGACTTGGCAGGTGGTTTTCGCCGAGAAGGTATGTGATTCTTCCTATACTCTTGAGCATGATATTTTAAAATATATATAGTACGGTAGACGTACGTGTGTTAACTGGACGTACTTTTACGGCAATGTCTTTTGACTTAAGTCTGAATAATAAGAATCTTGAAGTATTTCAAAAGAATATTGAATCATTTTTTTTAACAGAAGAGTAATATTTGGTTTTAAACAAAAAGCTTAAGAGTTATACTAGCTTTATGGGAAGTTAGGTATAACAACTTAAGAAAGATAAAAGGAACTGTTTACTTATTTGTTTATAAAAGCCTTGTATTGATTTCTGTAAAGTGTAGTAAGATTGTTTGATAAGTAGACATATTATGATGCTACGTGTGTTAGTGTCTTGTGATGTTGTGAAAGGGGGTCATTCTTGTTGTGCTTACGTTGTTAAACGTTAAGACCGTTATCTTTGTTATTATATCACATACCCCTTGACTTGTTATACTGAGGGCTTGCCACCGCTTGCGTCTATACGGCTATGCGGTGCGTGTGACTATGCGGAGGCTGCGGGAGTTCGATTGATCATTCGGGTGTTTTATCCGTCACGGGGTATGCCTACGATGCAATGTGACTATGCGGTCTATGAGACTATGCGGACTGCGGGAGTCGAGGAGAATGCGGGGTTAGCTACCCCGTCACGAGAATACCTCATGCGGTGCGTGTGTGACCTATGCGGTGCGGGAAGTCGGAGATTAGGCGCAGCGTAATGATACTATAGGCGATTGGCCTTGCCCGATCATTCGCGGCCTAGAAAAGACCGGATTACATTATATCTATTTTGCTCTTGTTTATGTTGTGGCACTATATGCGATTAGGAAGTTGTATTTGCAAATGGTTTTAAATACTTTGATTTTACTTGATGCTTTCTGATTTCGCATACTTGGTACTGTTATGCGACCTCCTTCGAGGCTGCGTTACGCGCGGTAAGGGCAAGCAGGTGCTAGATCCGCATCCTTAGGATCTTTGCTTGGTGTCAGGAGCTCCATCTTCTCCGGAGGCTCGACTTTTGGTATGGTTCTCCCTGATGTTGTAGATATATGTACATTCAGGGTATGGCGGGGCCCTGCCATAGTTGTTACATTCCTAAGTGCATAGTCATGTTGTAAAGTTGGGATGTAACTGTTCACTCTATATATATATATGCCGAAAGGCGATTTTCCTCAGATAAACTGTGTCTCAATTTACATTTGTTTCATGTCTTGTTTTTATATTCCGCTGATTACTCTGATGTATGTCTACTTGGGTGCCCCGGTAAGGCACCAGTCACGGGCCCCGGAACGGGTCGTGACTAAATATAATAAGGGACGCAAGCCGAAAAGGCTGCCACTATATATGGGAACATCCCAAAACGAAATACAAAAGTACAGCTGAGCAAAACATATCTACAATCCTCATATAACCAACCCATACATATACAACCCACAACTGTCTACAGAACTCTATGAGAAGGATAACGACATATGACGGGACAGGGCCCCGTCGGGTTCCTAAATATACATAAGTCAAAGAAAATTGGGTTCAGTACCAAACTGACTAAGCTCCGAATCAATGAAGCTCTTCCAAACAACTGAGTGGAAACCATAGACTGGCAGATCACCAAACTGAGTACCTGTACCTGCGGGCATGAAACGTAACCCCCCGAGGAAAGGGGGTTACTACGAAATAATATACTGAGTATGTAAAACATGAAGTACTGTAAATGAGATCATAAGTAGCCAACAGATAACATAAGACAAGTATAAAAATCAGAATACAAATCCAACTGTGTCGTTTACAAATGAGAGTCATATAAAAAATCATTAGTACTTATCCATATAATCATCCTATATATATATCTACTGTCATGGGTATCTATACCCGCATCATGGATGCATGTCCATAGAATCATATCTACTGTCATGGGTATCTATACTCGCATCATGGATGCATGTCCATGAAATCATATCTATTGTCATGGGTATCTATACCCGCATCATGGATGCATGT
The DNA here is from genome assembly GCA_029844215.1 of Przewalskia tangutica. Taxonomy (NCBI): domain Eukaryota; kingdom Viridiplantae; phylum Streptophyta; class Magnoliopsida; order Solanales; family Solanaceae; genus Przewalskia; species Przewalskia tangutica. Next base: position 6,084,648 of record CM056720.1, read on the forward strand.
CCATGGAATCATATCTACTGTCATGGGTATTTATACCCGCATCATAGATACATATCCATGGAATCATCATACATATACTATCATGAGTATCTATACACGCATCATTGATACATGTTCATGGAATAATTAATATAACGTGTCCTGGCCCATTACGGGACTCAATGAATTCATATAATCATATCCAACACGAATAGAGTATCATGAGTAACTATACAATTTAAATCATCACTTTGACTCTTAAAAAAATCATTAAAATGAACTTTTTACTAGAAAATCAAAGGTACTTCTCATAACTCATATTGCTAGGAATTAGACTGTATAGAAACCATGTACGTCCGTCGTACGTTTATTTTATGAATTATGAGACGTACCTTTGATTTTCTAGTAAAAAGTTCATTTTAATGATTTTATTAAGAGTAAAAGTGACGATTTAAGTTGTATCGTTTAAATACGTCTTGACGAGCACTTCAACCTATAATATGAATTATTCCTTCTTTCTTTTAGCATGATTTTCATAAAGTAACATGTCCGTCAATTCTATGATTATTAGCATACTTTATATCGAATGACAACTCTCTTTTCTATAAAAATTCGGGCAGCACTTCCCCTATTTATAGGCACATCCACAACTTATAAGCACAGCCAATAATACCAATTATTTTATTTATGTCATCATAACACATTCCTTCTCTTTACGTTCATGGAAGACAACAATTACAACAATTAAGGTGATTAATACACCTATTTATGTATTTATTCCTTTAGGACGTATATTAGTAACTACCATAACGTATATGTATGTTCATAACTTATATTTCCAGCATTCTTACTTAACAAAAACAACCCTTAAAACAATAAAATTTCCAGTAATGTCACGGCCCCAATACACAATACCCTAGCTCATCTCATAATTTCTTAAAATCTAATTCATTTTTCAACAACTTCATATAAACAACTATAACTTTCAAATGTACAGATTTCCTTCATTTCCTTAACATTCAATCAGTGACGTTAATAACCACAACAATAATCAAACCCAATTTAATTATAACAACTCCAAATCGGCTCAATACACACCAAACAGCCATATGCATGTTCTTTATTTCCAATTCCTCTTATCACAAGTTCATCTCTTAATTACAACATCATTTAACTCCAATCCTCTATAAGAAAAAGAAAAAATCCTACATTGTCTTAGCTAAATCAGTTTCAAATCACTATTCATCATCCCTACCAATTACCCAATTTTATTTACAAGACCCATTTCCGGGATTCATCTAAAAACTCAACCAAATCATAACTTCTACTCAAAATTAAGTTATAGATACTCCTATATGCATAATATGTGAAGATTGAGCAGGGAAATTACCTCTTGAAGACAAATCTTAAAAATCTCCATTGAAAAATATTCTTGACTCTAGAGTTCTCTTGAAATAGAGCTAATGTGAAGTACCATTCTTGTGGTTGAAGAATATGGATCTAGAGATACTTGTGGATCCAGACCAACTATAAAGCTCCTTGATTTTCACTAAGAAATTAAAAAACGTGTAAATTCTTGATCATCTATTTCAAAAATATATTTTGTCTTTGCTGGTACTACTATTCTTTTGACTTGTGATATGTTATTGAAAATACCGATCTTTGGGTAGGGGCGCGATGGGCCGGGGCCGGGCTCGGATTAAGCGGTCGGGCGGGGTCGGGCGGAGAAAAGAGGCGGGTCGGTAGGCGGGCTGGCGAAGTCGGGTCGGGCGGGACCATACCGTGTCCGTCCGGTCACAGGTAGAAGTCGGGATGGGTCGGGACGGGGCCAGATGCAGCGGGTTTTGATTTTTTAAATTTTTTAAAGTTTTTCACTAAATTAAAAATACTAAATTACTAACAAAGTAACATTAACTGATTAACATATAGTCATATACTTGTCATATAGTCATATACATATACTATAATAGTATAATATTATAGACTTATAGTATAATAATTATACTCATATATATAATATATTTATAAACTATAAAGTATAAACTATAAAGTATAAACTATAACAGTATAAAATATAAACTAAATAATTAAATAAAGACAAGAAGAGTGTAAAAAAAACATCCCAATGCTGTTTTTGTGCCTCTTATATTATTAATTATTTCATTGAAATATACAAGATTCAAAATTACAACATTGTAGTGTACTGTTGTTGAAAAAAATTGCAAAAGACATAGAAAAATTAAAAAATTGCAATGAAATAAATTACCAATTTGAAAATATTTTTTCTAGTTTCTTTATAATTTCTTGTGGTTCTTCGGTTGGAATTGGTATATCTTGGTCAAATTGTTCCACGTCGCTACTCATGCCTTCAGATAAAATATCGTTGTAGTTGTCGTTTTCTTCTTCGTTAATCTCTGGTTGACCGCACCTCCTTCGCTCCGCTCGTATCCAATCTCTGAATAGTACCTCCATCTTCAAGCTGTCTCCGGCTAATGAGTGGTTGTGCTCTCCTATTTGAAATCACACTGCTTGAAAAAGCTCTTTCAGGCGATTGATGGCAACGAATGTTCAAAATATCTCGGGCCATCATTGAAAGTGTCGGAAATGTCTTCTCATTCTGGCTCCAATATTTTGAGTCTTCCTTTCCTCTTCATTAATAAGCGCTTGGTAAGGTAAATTACCTGCAAAACAAAAACATCGAACTTCGCTAATTTGGTTAGTCTTGGTACCACATTCTATTTACGAGGCTTTCAATAGAACTAATAGTAGTAGCCCGAAGCGACATGCCTTTTATTAACTGTGTTGAAGAAGAAGAAGATGGTACAAAAGTCGGTTGGTTACTAGCACTTTCTTCTTTGGTAATGCCGATATACTTTTTGCATTCATCTTCTACGCTATTCAACACTTCTTCTAGCGTTAGTTCAATAGGTGGCTCAACATTTAAATTTTTGGGAGTTGGAGGTGGTAGTGCGTTCATACGATTATAAATATTTTCAATAAGACTTTTACAACCTCTACTTTAATAGTCGGGTTTAATACTGACCAATAATATAAATAGGGAATAGGAATAAAATATTTCTTTAATTTCATAAATATTTTTTTAATAGGCATGATATAAGCGAGTTTTCCATATATTCTTTAAGAAGTAAAAATATTATAGCTATATAAAACAACATAGTTGAAATAGTAGGATAATATAAAGTAGAAAATTCTTTTGTTGCTCGTTGAAAATTTTCTAAAAATACAATAAGTTCTCTAATTTTCTCCCAATCATTATCCACAATCATATCATTTGGATTTTGATTATGGGCGTTAAAAAATAAAGTAATAGGTTTTCTATAGTCATAAGCAACAACTAGTTGGTCATATAAAGAATTCCACCTAGTTGGTACTTCTTGAAAATTTTTACGTAAGATAGTCACAATCGTGACAAGTTTTTATATTCTTTTCTCTGTTGAATTCTATTATTTTTAAAAATAAAGTGTATATCAAATTGTATTTTTTCAAGAATATCTTGAAAAAGTGAAAGACCATCCTTTACAACTAAGTTATAAATATGACACGCACATTTGATATGAAAATGTTTTGGAAAAGACGGAGTTAAAACATCTCTTAAAATACTAATAGCAGAATTGTTATAAGATGCATTATATAATGTAATAATCATAACTTTATCTGTTATTCCGTAATAATCACATACTTAATAAATATTTTCTTAAATAAACTAACAAGTGTGCCTACTATCTATATATATATATGATAAAATACGTTTTTGCATAGACCATTTATAATCTATCCAATGACAAAGTTACCGTTAAATAATCATGAGTTAGTACTACGACCTATATCGAAGTTAAGCGACTTTGCAATTTAAATGATATAATGCATAACGTAAATCATTGATATTCATGCAAATTTAAATACATCTCTTTTAACAGTTGATCTAGGAAAACCTTTATAAGCGAGGATTATACATATCTCTAATATAATGAATAAAACCGGAGATTCGGGAAATGAAAAAGGCAAACCCTCATGACTAATTTTGCTAGTGATTCCCTATCTTTATGTTTATCGTATTTAGGGCCTCTGACTCCCCGTCATAGGGTTAATTTGACCACATGCTTTTTAAAGCAAGATGTGAACCTTGTTAGATTGAGAGGACGCTTTCTCACCATTTTTTCAATCATGTATTGGGCATACAAGGCTTTGTGTTTTTCAACAGTGTCTTCCTAAACCCCAGTCCCACCATGACCTTGTCCAATTTTAAAAGAATAAACATTTTTACAAGTTTTACATACAGCTACTTGATTAGCTACGTCCCTGTCAAAATATTTCCATACAACTGATTTTAATGGTCGTTTTGCCGGACCTCGTCTCATAGTAGGGGGGATAGGAGGCATTTCACTAGTGGGTGTATCATCTTCATTAGTAGGTGTATCATCATCTAGGGTGTCATCTAAATTAAAATCTTCTTCAATTTGAGGATAATCATTTGTGTCAAGATCATATGGTATTTCAGGAAACATTTCAGGATCTATAAAATCATCTTGTCTAGGAATAAATTGGAGCAGAATACTAGAAGAAGTACCACTTGCCCTTGTTACCACCCTACTAGAAGAAGCGACCACTTACCCTTACCCAATGCTCTTAGTCCTTTCATTTTAATTATGCTAATAAATAGTTAAAGATAATGAAATTAGATGTGCTAAATGAAATAAAGACAAAATAATAATTTAATGAGAGAACGAATGTACCAAACGCCGACGTAGAGTCGACGTGTAATCGAGATTCGAGAGGTTGAAAATTGAAACTTTGCTCGATAGATAATCCTCAAGCTAGTTGCCAACTTCACTCCCAATTCTCAAATTAATAAATAGACTGAATATGTAGACAATGTTGTATAGAGATTGATTGATAATTGATTAAGAGATTAGAGAGTAGAAAGATTTGTGAAAATAATAAGAAGAGGAATGAGGTATTTATAGTTGAAAAATTGGGTTAAAGTGTAAATATAATAACTTAGGGATTAAAAATAAATATAAAGGGGTAGGGGTTGGGGAGGCCTAAAATGGCCGTTGTCAACGGCAAAATGTAAAATGGCCGTTGGACAACGGCTATTTTCTGAGGGAGGACTGGCGGCGGCTGGGGCGGGTCGGGGCGTGGTCGGGGTCGGGCGGGATCGAGGCTGGTCGGGTCGGTCGGACCCGCCATCTGTCCCGAGCCCCGGTCCGTTTTTTATTTTTATAATGGGTAATCGGATCGGGCGGTCGGCCGGGCGAGTCGGGTCGGTCCGGCCCACTGGCCAGCCCTAGTGCTGGGAAACAAAAGTAAAACCCAACACAATAATATAATTATTTATCAGCAAAATAATAGTACTTGAAAATAATTAAATGTTACTACAATAATATTAAGGAAAGAAGAGCAATAGTTGCTAATGATAGAAGAGAAAATGTTGGCGTGTTCGGCTGAAGCAACTGAGGAGCTATCTATAGACTTGAAGTTATTGTTCTTGAACAGTGTACTGCTAGCTGTCAAAAGTTATGCATTTTGCCAAGTCTTAATCCACTTTCCAGTACTCTTTCTCTAAGAGTGGCCATTTGCCCCCATTAATAATTAATGCACTCTGTAATTATTCAATTACCCACGTAATTAATTCTAGACCCAATTCACCTTCGTATACTCGATATCATAACTTATATAATACGTTACTAATCCATAATGGGAATATATAACTATCATTATAAGTTTTCAACGTCACACCCGTTGTAACCAACATTTTTCCGGAATCACATCCTCTTGTATACTAATTTTCGTATTAACATATGTATGTATACTTTATATCCAATATTCGAATCTTACTTCCTGAATGACGTTCTCAATTATCGCCTTAAACTTACGAGGTGTAACATCCTTCCAGCCTTAAAAACATTCGTGCTCGAATGTTCATAATAAGTCTTATGCTAGAATTTTTTTCGGCAGAGTCTCCTTTATAACTATGCCTATCCACCTATTTTCAGCAAACCAACAAATGTCTCACAGGGCCACAATATATAACACAAATACCTAACGTGTAACTAAAGAAAACAAGAGGCAAAATAACTCAGATTCAAATATATATCAAACTAAATGACTTTCTTGGATTTGAGACTAGTAGCTCTCAGCATGAATGTCTAGGTAGCATTCTGATGTCTAGTTTCATTTAAAACAGTAAATGAATCAGGCTTGCAATAGTGGACAACAAACAACAAATATTATAGCAAATTTTTCCAAAAAATAATAAATATGTGCAGCAACCAACTGGATTTCTAAACAACAACTTAATATATACTTAGTTTCCTTTAGAATGTAATATCAAAACAACATTGATAAATTACTCTCACCTCTAAGCATCAATACAGAAACACCTAACAAGATACTTATATTAAACATGAAGCTATCACAGGTGCATCATTCTTCCATGTCCTTATTTTAACACACAACGCATTTATTTCAAGTAATCTCATATTTACAAGGATGCAAGTTTATATGTACAACCACTAGAATTCCAGTTCTAGGCATATTTCATATCCCTTTTATTTAATCATAATACACCCAACTGAGTCAATAACATATTTTTTTAAATCAAAGTCTTAAAGCATATCAACAATACCACATCTTAAGCAAGCATACAATACAATAAGAGGTTGCATACCAACAGTCTACATAATACTTATCATGCGGGTGTATCTGTGTTATAGTAGAAACCAAATCCAATGGACTCCCAATACACCTATGAATCAGTAAAGCATGCTCAAAATAGTTTCAAGAAGGAGCATTTAGATGATATTCACAACTCACAATTATCACATATACCATATACTTCAACTACGCTCAAGCGTCAAATATCATATTCAAGAAGGCCTTGGATGTCTAGGGTCTCAACGGCTATCTAACATTCTAAAATTCCCAAATATTCTGCTTCCCAAGCTTACCCTATATTCTCCCCGTATACAAGTGAGATAGCTTCTTATAATTCGAAATCATATTGTCCTTTCTGGCGTACCAATAGTCTGGGTATAAATGGCTCCTTTATTGGCTACGGGTATCAACTAACTGAAGTCATTTTTGGTATCCGAGGTTATCGAAACTGTAACATACCTTACAACAATTACTAACGCTTAAACAACTCATGATAACCCATAATCACTTCAGGCAACACACACATGGCCCAAATAAATATGTTCGTATAGATGCAAAATCATTATCACACCAACTATACAACCATCTTACCAGCCTATATACAGAATCCATATATCCCCCACTGGGCCGTTGTCGCTTCCTTTGGAGGCATCGCTGTAACACAATAATACGTCAGAGAGGGATTAACCTAATAACATAACTCTATCGCACGTCTACTACCATCTCAACACGAAGCCTTTTCTCGACGCTCGACCGAAGTTCTTAGAGTAAGAAGAATAGAAACCAATCCTAAATGTCCGGTAGCCTCATGCGTATAAGTATGGTGCACAACATACACATACACAAGACTCTACTAGGCACGGTCTGTAGACATTTCGAGGAATAACTGCTCTGATACCATTTTTGTCACGACCTAACCCGATGGGCCGCGACTAAGCGCTCTAATGACGCTGTTATACTAACCTGTCACGTAATCATACTGACACTAAGGACAATATGAAATTCGACAGCATAACGCCGCAATCATAACACATGTCTGAATAGGCAAGCCGACAAAACTGTCTTTACACACAAATAACTCTGTCTCCTGAGGAGTCACATCTAAGCAAATATAACAAGGGACACAAGCCGACAAGGCTGTCACTATATACAGGAACATCCCAAAACGGAATACAAAAGTACAGCTGAGTAAAACATATCTACAATCCTCATATAACCAACCCATCATATACAACCCACAACTGTCTACAGACCTCTCAGAGAAGGATAACGACATATGACGGGACAGGGCCCCGTCGGGCCCCTAAATATACAAAAGTCAAAGAAAAATAGGGTTTTGTATCAAACTGACTAAGCTCCGAATCAATGGAGCTCTCCCAAACAGCTGAGTGGAAATCTTAGACTGACGAATCACCAAACTAAGTACATGTACCTGCGGGCATGAAACGCAGCCCCCCGAGAAAAGGGGGTTAGTACGAAATAATGTACTGAGTATGTAAAACATGAAGTACTGTAAATGAGATCATAAGTAGCCAACAAATAACAGGATACAAGTATAAAAATCAGAATACAAATCCAACTGTGTCGTATACAAATGAGAGTCATATAAAAAATCATGAGTACTTATCCATATAATCATCATATATATATATATATATATATATATATATATATATATATATATATATATATATATATATATATCTACTGTCATGAGTATCTATACTCGCATCATGTATGCATGTTCATGGAATCATATCTACTGTCATGGGTATTTATACCCGCATCATGGATGCATGTCTATGGAATCATATCTACTGTCATAAGTATCTATACCAGCATCATGTATGCATGTCCATAGAATTATATCTACTGTCATGGATATCTATACCCGTATCATGGATACATATCCATGAAATCATCATACATATACTATCATGGATATCTATACCCGCATCATGGATACATGTCCATAGAATAATCAATATAACGTGTCCTGACCCATTATGGGATTCGGTGAATTCATATAATCATATTCAACACGAATAGAGTATCATGAGTAACTATACAATTTAAATCATCACTTTGACTCTTAATCAAATCATTAAAATGAACTTTTTACTAGAAAATCAAAGGTACTTCTCATAACTCATATGACTAGAAATTAGACTGTATAGAAACCATGTACGTCCGCCATACATTTATTTTATGAAAATCATGCTAAAAGAAAGAAGGAATAGTTCACATACTTTTTTGTCGAACTAGCCAACTCAGTATTCTAAATACACATTGACTAGCACTTCAACCTATAATAATAATAACATGTCCGTCAATTATATGATTATTGGCATACTTTATATCGAATGACGACTCTCTTTTCTATAAAAATTCGGGCAGCACTTCCCCTATTTATAGAAACATCCGCAACTTATAAACACATCCAACAATACCAATTATTCCATTTATGTCATCATAACACATTCCTTCTCTTTACGTTCATGGAAGACAACAACTACAACAACTAAGGTGATTAATACACCTATTTATACATTTATTCCTTTAGGGCGTATATTAGTAGCTACCACAACGTATATGCACGTTCATAACTTATATTTCCAGCATTCTTACTTAACAAAAACAACCCTTAAAACAATAAAATTTCAAGTAATGTCACGGCCCCAATACACAATACCCTAGCTCTTCTCATAATTCCTTAAAATCTAATTCATTTTTCAACAACTTCATATAAACAACTATAACTTTCAAATGTCCAGATTTCCTTCATTTTCTTAACATGCAATCAGTGGCGTCAATAACCACAATAATAATCAAACCCAATTTAATTATAACAACTCCAAATTGGCTCAATACACACCAAACAGCCACATGCATGTTCTTTATTTCCAATTCCTCTTATCACAAGTTCATCTCTTAATTACAACATCATTTAACTCCAATCCTCTATAAGAAAAAGAAGAAATCTTACCTTGTCTTAGCTAAATCAGTTTCAAATCACTATTCATCATCCCTACCAATTACCCAATTTTATTTACAAGACCCATTTCTAGGATTCATCTAAAAACTCAACCAAATCATAACTTCTACTCAAAATTAAGTTATAGATACTCATATACGCATAATATGTGAAGATTGAGTAGGAAATTACCTCTTTAAGACAAATCTTAAAAATCTCCATTGAAAAATATTCTTGACTCTAGAGTTCTCTTGAAATAGAGCTAATGTGAAGTACCATTCTTGTGGTTGAAGAATATGGATCTAGAAATACTTGTGGATCCAGACCAACTATAAAGCTCCTTGATTTTACACTAAAAAATTGGAAAATGTGTAAATTCTTGATCATCTTTTTCAAAAATATATTTTGTCTTTGCTGGTACTACTATTTTTTTTGGCTTGTGATATGTTATTGAAAATACCAGTGCTGGGAAACAAAAGTAAAACCCAACATAATAATATAATTATTTATCAGCAAAATAATAGTACTTGAAAATAATTAAATGTCACTACAATAATATTAAGGAAAGAAGAGCAATAATTGCTAATGATAGAAGAGAAAATGTTGGCGTGTTCGGCTGAAGCAACTGAGGGGCTATCTATAGACTTGAAGTTATTGTTCTTGAACAATGTACTTGTCACGCCCCGAACCCTGGGCTCGCGACTGGTGCCCTATCTGGGCACCCTTCTACCTTAATAAGACAAGTAAACTGCGGAATTTAAATAACACCTTATTTTTTTTTTAAAACTAACGTACGTGCAAGGGCAAAGCCGACAAGGCTGCCATATAATATACATAAACAAAAGACACTATACTGTACATGAGTCCAATCCCACATATGAAATACAGACCTCTAAGAGTTATACTGAACTATGACGGGACAAGGTCCCGTACCACATCTTAATCAGATAAAAGCCATGCATCGAAAGAACTTATACCAAAAGATAAACTCCAATGAAGGAGCTACCCAAAACTCGGCGGTCCTACACTGCCGATCACCAAATCAGCATACTAAACTCGCGCAGATGAACGCAGCCCAAGGAGGTCGATCGAAGAATGTACCAAGTATGTGAAGCGATGAAGCATCAGAACGAAATCATAACAAAGATAAACAAAACAGAGACATGTATGATAGCCAACCTACCGATACAATACATAGCGAATATATCAAGTCAGGGACGCATGCCCTCAAAATCATTACTAAATATAACCATGAGTCTCACGCCCATAATATCAATCATGCCCGTGTTATCCTTTCTCACTGCCGGCAGTCCATGATATAATATCACACCAATAAGCATAATGTCATATAGTCTGCCCATAAGGTATCTTGCTCGCCCATTTCGGACGATAATGTCATATAGTGCGCGTAAAGGTATCGCCCGACCCATTTCTCGGGGCGATAATGTCATATAGTTCGCGCGTAGCGTATCTTGCCCGACCCATTTCGGGGCGATAATGTCATATAGTTCGCGTGAGGTATACCGGCCCATTTACGGGGCGATAATGTCATATAGTGCGCGTGAGGTATCTTTGCGGCCCGTTTCGGGACGATAATGTCATATAGTCCGCGTAAGGTATCTTGCCGGCCCATTTCTCGGACGATAATGTCATATAGTGCGCGAAGGTATCTTGCCGCCGTTTCTCGGCGATAATGTCATATAGTGCGCGTAAGGTATCTTGCCCGACCCGTTTCGGGGCGATAATGTCATATAGTGCGCGTAAGGTATCTTGCCTACCATTTCTGAGACGATAATGTCATATAGTCTAATTCTCAATTAAACCAGCCAAAGTACTTATCAAGGCACACTTAGACTAATTCTCAATTAATCAAGCCAAAGTACTACGTACGTACATTCTTTTCAAAAGACTCCTTTTTATGAATTACTCCAAGATACTAACACCCGTAGTATCAAGGTGTGTCTATTTTTCAAAGTAAGTTACTACACTCTTAGAAAACTCATTTCAAAGCTTGAAATCAAGTAACTTCAAATTTTCACAATCTAGGCAACTTATGCCCATTAATCAAAATAAACAACTTCTTAAACCTTCCATAAATCTGTTATAACCAACTTCCCATAAAGCCGTTATAACCCTTTATGGTTTTTAGACAATTTCATTCCTTTTATAACCAAGAGACTTATACTTTTAAAACCAAGTATCACATACTTACAAATCAAGTTCTTAACTTTCAAAATACTTCAAGTCTCTTAATATTTAGAAAACAAGTTTCTTCTACTTTTAAACCTCAAGTAACTTACACCTTTAAAACAAGTTACTTCTCTTAAATCATGTCATTTCTCCTCTTTTAAAACAATTAAGTAAATCACTCATTTGACTCCCCTAAAGTCATTATAATGACCTTTAGGTTTTGAAACTAAGGCACTAGCCAAAAGATTTGGAAATCACTTCCTTTTCAAGACTCTATGTACTTTAAGTAAAATACTTCCACTCTTTAAGAATCCAAACTTCATTAAGGCAATGGATTATACAACTTACAATTTAAACATCAAAGTACAATCAAGGAAGTACATAGAACAAATTCTACTTTAGGCAATCCAAATACAACCAAGGAATGGATCATTTAAGGAGTAGGAAATACTTTCTTTATCTTAAGGAATCATGCTAGAAGAGGAGATAGTTCACATACCTTTTCGGCTAAATCCACAAGCTAAGCCGAATACGCCGTACGTAGAAGTGTCAACCTATAATGGGCACAACAAGACTATCAACTTCTAGTCTCTAACGTAGAATAATACTAAGTGTACGATACAATTCTACGGAAAATTGGTGAGACTTCCTTTGTTTCTACTCACTTTGCCACCTTTTTCAAGGCCGAATACAATAACCAACACGCCACATTTAAGGCTCAAAACAACAACCAATCAAAGGGGATTACACGCCTTACAATACGTGTAAAATTCCGCCCCACAATTCATACCAAGTAGTTTTAATACTCACTAGCCATTCTCGGCCTACAATAACTCAACACAAGTCCTTTCCAATTCTTTTTCCAATTCCAAGTTCTAAGGTCTAACATGTTATATAGTTATAAACAACTTCAACAACTACAATTTCCTTCTTTCTACAACATGCGACGACTTAACTAATAATCGACTTGAATTGTAATCTTAAGGCTAACATGCTAGTTTTTCGGATTAGGGTTCCAATAGCCAAAACACTTATCCAACTTCATAATAAAATAACTCATGCTTGCTATTATCCATAGCTACAACAATAAGTAAACTTAATTACTAAAACGACAAAATTTATACCTTTTCAAGCCCTTAAAATTTCCAAGATTCAAAGTCTCTCCTTAGCAAGTTCTTAGATCCTTTCCTTTACGCTCCAATCCGCTATTTGAAGCCCTTAGAAGTTCACAACTAACTTCTCTTCCATTTCCAATCAAAACCTAGAAAAGCAACTAGGTTTTCACCTTGCGACTAACACGAAAACTCTCTCTTTTCGGGATTTTTCTATTGAGATACACTTACAATACACTCATGAACCTTGGTTTAAAGTCTTGTGGCTAATGGATCAAACTACAAATTTTTTTGTGTGGGAGTTGCACTAAGCCGAGAGCTCAACTTTCTTCAACAAGAAATGTTGTGATTTTTCTAAGTCTTCAAGACCTTGTCTTGCTACTAGTAAGTATTTATAACACATTGAAAGGCTTAGATTATAACAAATGGGTGGCTAAGATGAGTTTCACTAGGATCAAACCCATGTGGACAAGTTGACTTGGTCAAATATATCAAGCTTGAAGACTTATCTTCCAAGATGGTCAATGACCATTTTACCCTCACCATTTTTCGTCCAAGACCATAAGGGGGGAGGTGCCACGTGTCGCACTCTCATTCGTCCATAAAATTTCGTAACCCTCGTGGGCCCCACAAAATGTAAAATTCCTCGGGTGGGCCCCACGTGACCAAATCCGTAAAAATAAATTTCCAAGTCTCGTTTTCTTACGTACATTCTCTTATACATGTCCTGGACTTACGGGGTGTAACAGTACTGCTAGATGTCAAAAGTTTTGCATGCATTTTCCAAGTCTTAATCCACTTTCCAGTACTCTTTCTCTAAGAGTGGTCATTTGCCCCCATTAATAATTAATGCACCCCGTAATTATTCAATTACACACGTAATTAATTCTAGATCCAATTCACTTAAATTCCTAAAAATTCATAAGACCTTCGTATACTCGATGTCATAACTTATATAATACGTTACTAATCCATAACGAGAATATACAACTATCATTATAAGTTTCCAACGTCACACCCGTTGTAACCAACATTTTCCCGGAATCACATCCTCTTGTATACTAATTTCCGTATTAACATATGTATGTATACTTTATATCCAATATTCGAATCTTACTTACTTAATGACGTTCTCAATTATCGCTTTAAACTTATGAGGTGTAACAAGAACACTGTCCGTCGACAGCGGCGCGACGCCGCCAACAGCTTCTCCCCCTCCTTCTCCTTACCCGACAATGCCTTCTATTTCAGATACCACCATTCAGACTCTGCAGCCCACAAATGTCCCCAGTCACCTAATGGAAACTCGTGCCAAGCATGAAATCTTCAAACCCAAAGTCTAATTTAACTTGTCTGCCCAAACCATTTCTCTAATTCCCTAGATCCCTATATTGGCCAAACAAGACCCTAATTGGAATGCGGCTATGTCTGAGGAATTCAATGCTTTAACTAAACAACACAATGAGATCTAGTACCTAGACCTGAGGGGGGTGAATGTGATTCGTTGTCTGTGGCTATTTCGTCACAAATTCAGAGACAATGGATATCTTGAGAGGTATAAGGCACGACTTGTGGCCAATGACACAAATCAGCAGAAGGACATCGATTGTGGTGAGACCTTCAGCCCGATTGTCAAATCGGCTACCATTCACACAGTTTTGAGCATTGTCATGGGCAAACACTGGTCTATCCATCAGCTTGATGTGAAGAATACATTCTTACATGAAGATCTTAGAGAGACAGTTTACATGCATCAGCCGTCAGGGTTCACTCATCCAGCAGTTCCTCACTATGTGTGTCGTCTCCGTAAGTCACTATATGGCCTGAAACAGACCCCACATGCGTAGTATGATCGTCTTGCCAGATATATCTTGCAGTTTGGGTTTGTATGCAGCAGGAGTGATATATCACTCTTCATTTTTCTTAGAGGTAGTAGAACTGCTTACTTATGTTATACCCCGTATTTCCAGGGTATGTACGTGAGGACGTACGTAGAAATTTGAGCCTTAAAGTTAGGCAAGTTTCGAAATTGTACATAACTACCAAAAGGAGTCGTTTTTCGACGAAACGTTTCCACAGCTTTCGTAGGGAAAATTCCGGCTATGTCATTTAAAATTTTTGCGGATTTTTCCGAGAGAAGTAACATTTTGGACCAACGGGAGGGTGACAAGTGTCACCCTCACATTGGGCTTGAGTTGGACGGCAAAGGGACGAAAGGGGTCAAGGGGTTAGGTAGGATATTTTTGTGCAAGTGGTGTGGTAGATGGATAAGGTACACATGGTGGAATCCTAGCCCTACACTTGCCTAACACTTGGATTAATCTTGGCCATTGGTTGGTCATTTCTTGACCTATAAATACCCCTCCCTTTGGAAGACTTCTTCATCCTAAAATCTTCCTAAGTTTTGAAGAATCCCTCCCTCTCCCTCTTGCTTGTTCTCGTCCAAACACCACCCCTCTCCCCACTCTTGAAGGCCTCGTGAACCACCACTTGCCTTTGTGGTGCCACTAGAGGTACCCACTGCCTAGTTGTTTTCGTATAATACCCATTTTTGTGGTATAGAAATACTCCTAGTATTGTTATAATGCCCAAATACTTTAGCCCATATACCTTGTAGTACTTTCCAAAGTACCCTTTTATACAAAAGCCCAGAAAATACTATTATACTTCCCTCAGTCACAAAAACGAAACCCTAAGGAAAAAACCTTCATAGTCGGTTGAAGTGTTTAGTAGAAGTTGGTTAGAACTTCTAAGGGTTGGTTGGAGCGGGTTGGAGCGCACGGAGTATGAGCTAAACCTTGCTCAGGATCGACATATAAACTCGGATAATTTTGGGCTTATCGAGGTAAACATTCTTGACCTTCTGTTGTAATTGGAAATTACATGTTGTAGGAGTATATAGTTAAGTATACTATATATAGAACTGAACATAGTTGTGCGGCAATGTCTTTTGACTTAAGCCTGAATAATACTTACGGCAATGTCTTGCGACTTAAGCCTGAATTTTAAGAAGTGAACTGAACTGTAATTACATAGGACTGTATTATAGTAGACTTGTGTAGCATTACTGTGAGTAGAATTGTACACGTCCGGTTAGACGTGCAAACCCCCCCCCCCCCCTGGTTGGCTTGGTAGCCGCCGATAGAGAGGAGATTGTTGCCATGTGTGAGGAGTCTCGAATTTTCGTAAGATATTTTACATTGAGATCTAAGATGTTAATAGGCGCCAGGCCTCTAGGTTGAAATACTACGTGTGGCGTGGTCTACTTGGCTTAAGGTGTAGCCGACGGTTTGAGGTACTGAGCGCTTTGCTATTAGTCGGAATCGTCGCGAGGTATGTGAACCTCTTCCTATCTGTTTCTAGCATGATATGTGTATAACTATGTAGTACTGAGCGTCACGTGTTTAATGTATTTGATTGGTTTGAAACATAAAGTGTTATAACGGCTTTATGGGAAGTTAGTTATATGACTTTATGTAGGTAAGGAAATGCTTTGTGGTTTCAAAGGGTAAATCGATTTGACTTATAACGGATTTGATGTGTAGTAATAAAGAACTTGAAGTGTTTCAAAAAGACCTTTTGAAAGAAGAGTAATACTTGACTTTGAAAACATAAGAGTTGTACTAGCTTTATGGGAAGTTAGGTATAACGTCTTAAGAGTGATAAAAGAATGTTTCTTGATTTCTAAATCGGAATGAGTATCGACAAACCACCGCAGCGTTAATAAAGGAAAATGTATTGAATAATGAAGTATGGTATTAAAACCGGTGAAACCTCCATCCGCATGAAGCTAAGATGAGACAAAATGATATTACATTTCTAGATCATGGTTGCTTAATAAGATTGATTATAAACAAGAATAACCTACTCACATATAAGACATATGTTTCTCAAAACGCGTTTAAAGGAGAATTATGTTTTAAAGGATTAAAACTATGAACTACTGAAACCTTTTCTAAAATGAGAAACTTCATTTGAAATTAGGCAAACTTGAACGTTTGAAAAATAAGGTTGTTACTTGATTTTACAAAGGAAAGCATTTTGGTTTACTTAACAATATTAGTCATTCTATTTTTATACTACGGTATCGGGTGACCTTTGTAAAGAAATGGATCTTTAAAAGGAATTTAACGTCGTAGTACTTTTAGTTAAAACCCGACTTTGGCATAAAATGAAAGTACTTTGAGTTATGTATAACTCACCTATGCTTGTTGTTGTGAAGCTTACTATGCTTGTTGTTGTAAGCTTGCCTTGCTTGTTGTAAAGCTTGCCTACGCTTGTTGTTGTGAAACTTGCCTATGCTTGTTGTGATAGCCTTTGTTGTATTTCTGCACTTCGCGTCTCTCGATGGAGGGCGGTTGATTTGTTATGAACGATTCTACAGGTCCACGAGATGGGCGGACACGTATTTCATTTGATTATACACCGAGTCCCACGAGACGGGCAGGACACGTATTCCATTTGATTATACACCGAGTCCCACGAGACGGGCGGACACGTATTCCATCCGATTATACACCGAGTCCCACGATGGGCAGGACACATATTTCATCCGATTATACACCGAGTCCCACGGATGAGCCGACACGTATTTCATCCGTTATCATACATGTCTCCCGCTTTATATAGACTATTATGATTTCATTTACGCCTTGATATTTCTGATTTTAGCGTACCGACTCTCCTTCGGGGCCAGGTTCACGCCGCAGGAAGCACATCGTTGGGGATCTCGCTCATGTAGATCAGCAAAGCCACGGAAGCCCCATTTCTTCTCGGAGGCTTATCTTTTTGTTATGTTACGCGGTCACCGTGCAACAGATTCTCTATACATGGATACGGCGGCCCCGCCCCGCCATAGCCGCAGAAAATCTTTCAGGTTCATAGAGAATCGTTGCAAGGCGGGAGTTTGTAAAAAGGATAATCGTCGTATTTACGTATATACGGCGAAAGCAACCGCTTTTTGGCTTTGTTTATTTATCTTGTCTCTTAATTCATGTTCATGTTTTTATTTCCGCCGATTTTCCGATGTTGTCAGATCACTAGGGTGCCCGGTAGCAAGGCACCATCCGCGCCCGGTTCGGTCGCGACAAAGCGGTATCGTGGCGCTTAGTCCTCGGAAAGTGTCAGACCGCTGTCTAGTAAAGTCTTGATTATCGGTGTTTGTGCACCACATCTATAATCGTGAGGCTATAGGACATTTAGGATTCGTTTCATTCTTCTCATTCCGAGATCGTGCTCCTAGAGTTGTGTGATAAGTTGGACCCTCCGACGTATTCCTTTCCTTTACCGCCCGCTATGCCTCGCGTAAGGCAACCTGCCCCGACGTGGGCAAGGCGGCGAGTCGTGAGAGCTGAGATGCTGAGTAGCTGAGATGCTTCAGCCGAGACTACAAAGACTGAGCCTCGGCCCCACATGTCACGACCCGAACCCGATCTGACCGGTGCCTTAACCCGGCACCCTAGTGACACAACATCCCTGAGAAAACCAGCGGAATGTAAACTCAAGATAAACAACCATCAAGATATAGAATAGTTCAGCCTAAACTGCTAACCTAAAAGTGCATAAACCGAACACATCCTTAACGAACCAAGTTCCGACAAGACCAGCCTCTAAGAATGAATAACACTATGACGACAGGCCCCGCCATGCCCCTGAATGTACAAAATAACAACGACTCGTGGAGAACTATACTAAAAGTCGAGCCTCCAAGAAACGGAGCTCCCGACACTGAGTACAAGATCCTAGGAACGAGGATCTACCACCGCTTCCTTACCGCAGATGAACGCACCCGGAAGGGGTCAGATACAACGCACTCAAGTATGTAAATCGAAAAATATCAGTAGTAATATCATAAGTCCAAAAATACATTAAAGTTATAGATAAAACCAAATTATGTCAGACCGTGCCTTACTAATAATGAGAGTAACAAGTATACATTTTATAGCATAAAAATAGAGGCTCATGATCAAAACAGGTACCTCGCCTGCAGATCATTACAATCCTACTCTCGGGACTATTTCACCCGTGATAGGTCCCGTGGACCCGCATTTAGGTCATCCGCCGTCATAGGACTATTTCACCCGCACGGACTATTTCACCCGCACGATCCCGTGGATCCGCACGAGTACCATCGCACTCGCACGGGACTATTTCACCCGCACGATCCCATGGTCCGGATCCGCGTGAGTACAAGCGCCGCACTCGCATCATGGGTAGCAAATCCATGGCATAAATAATAACCCGTGGTTTACCCAGAAGCAATATATATATAACATAGCTCATCCGCTATCATACATAACATAAGCACTACTCATTTATCATATCATAACATAAGCACTAATGCCTATCATAACTTAAGCAAGTTAAGAATCACCTAACTTCTTATTAATAGTATTAATACATCCTCTCATTTTAGTATACCTAAGGCACGATCATGTCTTTTAATAAAAATCAGAATTTAACCCAAGTATCATGCACTTAACCTTTTAAGGAATAACTCTTTTTATACAAAAATTCCAAGATACTAATCACCATAGTATCAAGTTACGATTTTTTTTCAAAACAAGTCACATTTCCTTTTAAAACTATCTCAAGCTTCTAAATTAAGTGACTTCATTTCTTGTAAAACCTTAGGCAATTCATGCCTTAAAACCATTTTCCTTCCATGTTCAAAACATCAAAACCTTCCTCCATTAAACTTTCACAAACTAATATAACCAACTCCCATAAAGCCATTATATTAGAGTTAACAATAGTAAAACACATTCCTTAAGTCCAAGGGATTTTTATACTTTTCTTTTAAAACGGCAAGTATCAAATACTTATAACAAACGAAGATTTCCAAATCTCAGACGCTCACCGTACTACATAGGTACAACTAATCATGCTCAAGAGATAGGAAAGCTCCACATACCTCTTCTGGCCAATCCACAAGCTAAGTCCAATTTACCGCACGTAGTATGTCAACCTAAAATGACCACAATCGCTTATCAAGCTTCCTAATTATAATGCAGAATTTTTCCAAGTTAAAGTCACCAATTTCCTACGGAAAATTGGGCAGCGCTTTCCTTTGTTTCTACATACTTTGCCACCTTTTCCAAGGTCGATTTTTAACGCTCAAATGCCATGTTTAAGGCTCAACAACCAACCAACACGGAATTACACACCTAAACTTTGGTGTGTAAAATTCAGCCCCACAAGTTACAACAACTAACCCAACAAGTCTAATGTAGTATTTAGGCAACAACATGCTCATAAAATCCCCAAACCAATTCTTTCATAATCAAACCCCATTTCTTACGCAACTACTCTAAGTGCATTTTTTCCAACTACAAGTTCTTCCTATTAAACATGCAACGCCTAATACCAACTACAAGAGAAGAAATGTTACCTTGAGTTTTAGCCAAACTTAATCCAACACCTTGCTAGCCTTTTTCTCCAAGAACACTACCACAATAGTCTTCACAAGCTTGTAATAACCTTTCCTTCCTATTACACTTTTCGATTTTTCCTTAGGCTAGAATTCCTCTGGGAATTTAGAGAGGAAGGATGAGCTTTTAATTTAGAGAGAGATGGAGTGTAAAGATGAAAAGTTGAAAGAAATGACCAAGCCTTGGTCAATATAATGCACGAGCAAAATCGGATGGGGACACTTGTCACCCTCCCACGGCCTCTTTTAAAACAAAATCGACTTTCTAAGTTTTTCCGCCTGCTTCTCGCGCCGCCCGCTTCCCGAAAGCGCGCACAGAACCCGCGGACCTGATCTTTTCGCGCCTGCTTCCGGCGCATGGCGCAAAACTTCACGACCCTCGCATTTCGAGTCGCGGACTTCCGCGCCATACCAATCTTTCGCCGTGCCCTGGCCGCGCACTGACTCATCGCGGCTCCAGTTCGAACCACTGGTATAATATCTTCCATAGAAACAATCGTCCCCAATGTTCCTTCTAGCCTCACACAAAACACAATAAAAACATATCTTCTTAACTATTCCTTTGCAAATAATAATGCTCCCCCAGCCACCACATTACTCAGGCATAATCAACTAAATTAACACCAATCAAGAGGGAGTGGTTACCTGAGGTATAGGGAATAAGTGTAGGTATTTCTTCATCATATCATCCTCCGCTTCCCACGTCATCTCCTCTCTGCTCGCTCCGCCATAAAACCTTGACGGAAGCCACCTCCTTCGTCCGAGTCGTCAACTTGACGATCGAGTATTTTTATGGGACTCTCCTCATAAGACAACTCCTCTCACACCGATATCCCGACCGGTGCACTCTGACGGATCTCCAACGCATTTCCGCAACATAGACACGTGAAAATCGGATGCATCACCAAGATCGGACGCAGATCCAACTCATAGCAACCTTGCCCACTCTTCTGACAACTGACACGCCCAATGTACCTTGGCCGAAGTTTCCTTTCCTCCCAAATCTCATCACACCCTTCACGGTGACACTTTCGAAAGACCCAATCATTAACCTCAAACTCTAAGTGTCGGCCGATGATCCGCGTATGATTTCGCCGACTTGGTCGCTAATAACCGCTCCCGATAAGCTTCACCTTATCCATCGCCACGAACCAACTGCCCGATTAATCGCACTTCTCCCACTTCAAACCAACCCATCGCACCGCACTTCCTCCCGTATAAGGCCTCATAAGGCGCCATCTGAACACCAGAATGGTAGCTGTTGTTATAAGCAAATTCCACAAGAGGTAAATGATCCTCCCAGCTACCCCCGAAATCAATAACACAAGCCCGCATCATATCCTCGGTGTCCGATAAGGCGCTTCTACCGTCCGTCCGTCTGAGGATGAAACGCCGTCGAGACTCACCATGTCCCTAATCCTTCGAAAGACCTCCAGTTAGCCGCGGAACTGCCTCTATCTCGATATAATCGGCACCGACTCGCAATCTCACAATCTCTCTAATATATAATCTGGCATAGTCACCAAAACGCAATCGCCCCGATCGAAGAAAGTGGGCTGATTTCACACCACTGTCAACAATAACCCAAATGGAATCATGTCTCCTCCGGTGCGAGGTAACTCGTAATAAAGTCCATGTTGACCACCTCCCACTTCCACATCTAATATCAATAGCATGTAATAGCCCACCGCTTCGTGCTCAACCTTAACTCGGCGAATTAGGACACTGGCAACAAACCGCCACGCCCTCTTCAAACCATCCCACCAATATATACACTGAGGTCGTGGTACATCTTAGTCGACTCGGATGAATCGAATAACGAAGCACCGCGTGCCTCCCGAAATCCACGACGGTCCCGCTACATCTGAACACACAACCGCCCTCGAATCTTAGCACCCCATCCCGCTACCAAATAGACTCTTCTCTTCCCGAGAGTCGCATCTCTGCATCGCACAAAATCGGATCCTCATATCGCCGCCTCTTCACCTCCTCGACGATGGAAGACTCACGACTTCGAACCCTAATTCGCTATTAACTAATCAACCAAACGAACCCCAAGGCTTGCTAATCGTGTAGCTTCGACCATATCCCTTTCTCTCGCTCAACATCGATAGACTACCCATCGATCCGCGACTGGCGGCATCTGCCACTACATCGCCTTCCCCGGGCGGTACGAATATCAACATCGTAATCCTTATGTAGCTCCAACCACCGCTGCCGCAAGTTCACTCCTCCGTCAAGATGTACCGAGACTTTCGTGGTCTGCGGTAAATGTCCGCACGAACTCCATATAAATAATGTCTCCAGATCTTCAAGGTACGAATCATCGCCGCCACTCCAAGTCATGTGTGGGATAGTTCTTCTCATGCCTTCCGTCGGGACGCATAAGCTATAACCTTGCCGCGGCCGCATCAAAGACGCACTCCAAGCCCGACACTGACGCGCCACAATAAAACCACATATCCATCTAAACCTCTGGAAGAGTAAGAACGCGGTCGTCAACTTCTCCTTTAGCAACCGAAACTTTCCTCACAAGTATCCGTCCACGGAACATAGCCGCTTCGAGTCACTTAGTCAAAGCAGCCAATAGAAGCAAACTTCTCCACAAACCTCCGATAATAACCTCGCAGCGCCCAAAGCCGCGACCTGTTTAGCAGAATGGTCTAGCCAAGTCTTGACCGCTTCAATCTTTCTCAGACAACCCGAATACCATCGGCCCGATAACATGTCCTAAGAAAGCCATCAACGGCCACCAAAACTCGCATTTCGAGAACTTGGCATACAACCGCCGGCCTGGCGATTCCCAACACCGCCTCAAACGATCGTGCTCCTCGCTCGCGCGAATACACCAAGATATCATCGATGAAAACTATAACGAACATATCCAAGAATGGCTCAACACCCTATTCATCAAATCCATGAATACCATTGAGCGCTGTCAACCCAAAGACATCACCAACTCATAGTGCCCATACCGTCCCGAATGCGATTTCGACATCTCGCTTCTAACTACTGATGATAACCGTAACGCAGTCTATCTTGAAAAACATCTCGCACCGCAATCGGTCAAACAAATCATCAATCTCGGGAGGATATCTATTCTGATAGTTACCTTGTTCACCGTAATCAATACACATACGCAGGCCCCATCTTTCTTCTTTACAAATAACACCGCCCTGTGGAGAAACACTCGCCCGATAAAGCCTTTCTCCAAAGAAATCTTTCACTGGTCTTTCAATTCCTTCAACTCGGCAGTGCCATTCTCAGATGGCGGGATAGATATCGGCCGAGTGTCCGTGCCAAATCGATGCAAAACTCAACCTCCTCTCGGGAGGATACCCGAAGCTCGTCAGGAAAACGTCTGAAACTTCTAACCACCGAATCGATCAAGGTCCAGATCTCACCTCAATATCGAATACCCGAACCAAATGGTAAATATACCCTTCCGCACCATCTTCCTAGCCTTGAGGTAAGAAATAAACCTACCCTACGATGCAAGATTCTTCCACTGATAACCTGGCCACCAGAAACCGAATCGAACTAACCTCTTCGCACCACATTGGCATAGCAAGACGCCAGCCAATCCATACCCATAATCACATCGGTTCGTCATGTCCAACTCTATCAAGTCAGATATAGTCTGACGACCATCTATAGTCACTTGGCAAGCCTTATATACCCGCCACTAACACCACACCTACGCAGTAGCACCTCAAAGGATTACATGGACTCGGGCTCTATCCCTATTCTACCAGAAAAATGAGGAGATATATAGGACAAGGTAGAACCTGGATCTATCAAAGCATAAACATCACAGCAAGAAACCAACAATGTACCGCGATTTACATCGTGACGCCCCGTCCCGGGCGGTGGATATAGCATAAATGCGGTTGAGACCGGAATCGAACCTCTACCACGACCGCCGCGCCCGTCTGTCCGCGGAACACCCCGCCTCCGGCGCATCGCCATCGACGACGGACTCAACATCGACTTCGCTTTCTACGAGCCATCATATTCCCGCCACCGACGGACAATCTTCCTCAAACGGCCCCGCCGCCGCAGAATAACAAGCTCCTGGAGGAACACGACACCCCCCATAATGGCAATCACCACATCGACCACACCGAGGCATAGGTGGCCTCATCCGACCGAACTCGTCCTCCGAAACCTCGGCCCTCGAACCCCGCCCCGCCTCGAATACTCGGCCCGCCCCGGATGCGGAGGAGCGCTCGACCGGCCGTGGTAAATCTGGTTTGCCGTTGTTTACCCTAAAACTACCAGAGGACCTCCTGCCCTGGCCTCTTCTCCGTACTGCCGATCCGTTTACCGCTCCTCACACCAGAGCACGTGCTCGCACGCGGCAATGTCCATGCCCTACCGAGAGCCACCCCGAGCAACTCTCGCCAAGTGATCATCGAAGTCCCGTGACATACGGTGCACCCCGCCCTCCATGTTCGCTACCAATGCGGCACATACCTAGCCAATGAATCAAACTCCACGTTGTATTCGGACCGCCCGCCCATTCTCGTCTCGGGTCAAATCTATCGGCCCGAGCCTCCTCATTCTGCGGTGGCAAGAATGGCTGGTAACGCCTGAGAACTCGCCCCAACAGCCTGACGTGCATGCTTCCCCGACGCTTCCCACGATCATACCGCCAATCGCAGCCCCGCAACGATGCGAACCTAATACCATCGACTCGTCTCAAGCCCCGACACCTCATGATTCTCTCGCAATCGCCGGATAAACTCCTGCGGATCATCCTCGCCTCACCCATAAAACTCGTGGGCTGCAACTCAAAAGTCTCTCGCCTCAACAGCCTGGTCGAACTACTGCAAATGAATCGCCGTTTCACTATCCTCCTGCTTCGCTACGATCTCGCCGCGATCGCTATCTCTGTAGCCCATATCCTCTCGCTGCCGCTGGATCGAGGCTCAGTATCGCGGTCTCGCTAGCCGCCGCCGCCCGACTGGGTTGGCGACGTCGTAGAACTCGCCGTCCAAACACCTCGTCTCGTAAGTGACCGCTCGTGGCTCGCGACCTCTGCGTTCTGCGGTAGTTCTCACCGCTTGCCTTCCGGGTCAGCGTTTTGCGCGAGACATAATCGATACAGGAAAAATACGCCGAGGAAATTCAACCTATAGCACGCCTATTGCACGATCTTAGAGTGAAAGAACGGGAACAAATCCTAAATATCTCCAGCCTCCTCGACATAGATGGTGCACAACACATCGATAATCAAGACTCTACTAGATACGGCTCAGACTCTTTCCGAGGATTAATCGCTCGATACCACTTTTGTCACGACCAACCCGACGCGACCTGGTGCCTTAACCCGCACCCTAGCGACACAACATCGAGAAAACCAGGAATGTAAACTCAAGATAAACAACCATCAAGATATAGAATAGTCTAGCAGCCTAAAGCAACCTAAAAGTGCATAAACCGAACAGTTATATCCTTAACGAACCAAGTTCGACAAGACTACGTGCCTCTAAGAATGAATAACACTATGACGGACAGGCCCCGCCATGCCCCTGAATGTACAAAATAACAACGACTCCGAGAACCATACCAAAAGTCGAGCCTCCAAGAAATGGAGCTCCCGACACTGAGTACAAGATCCTAGGAACGAGGATCTACCACCGCTTCCCTTACTCGCGGATGAACGCAGGCCGGCGAAGCGGGTCAGACACAACGTACCAAGTATGTAAATCGAAAATATCAGAGTAATATCATAAGTCCAAAATACATTAAAGTTATAGATAAAACCAAATTATGTCAGACCGTGCCTTACTAATAATGAGAGTAACAAGTATACATTTTATAGCATAAAAATAGAGGCTCATGATCAAAACAGGTACCTCGCCAGTAGTATCATTAAGCAATCCTACTCCTGGGACTATTTCACCCGCATAGGTCCTGTGGACCCGCATGAGGTCATC
Organism: Przewalskia tangutica; assembly: GCA_029844215.1. NCBI lineage: Eukaryota > Viridiplantae > Streptophyta > Magnoliopsida > Solanales > Solanaceae > Przewalskia > Przewalskia tangutica. The sequence goes on from CM056720.1 coordinate 6,110,952, forward strand.
CGCCTCGTCATAGACTATTTCACCCGCACGGGACTATTTCACCCGCATGGATCCCGTGGATCCGCATGAGTACCATCGCGCACTCGCACGGACTATTTCACCCGCACGATCCTATGGTCCGAATCCGCACGAGTACAAGCGCCGCACTCGCGTCACGGGTAGCAAATCCACGGCATAAATAATAACCCGGTTTACCCAGCAATATATATATAACATAGCTCATCCGCTATCATACATAACATAAGCACTACCACTATCATATCATAACATAAGCACTACCGCCTATCATATCATAACATAAGCACTACCGCCTATCATAACTTAAGCAAGTTAAGAATCACCTAACTTCTTATTAATAGTATTAATACATCCTCTCATTTTAGTATACCTAAGGCACGATCATGTCTTTTAATAAAAATCCGGGAATTTAACCCAAGTATCATGTACCTCTAACCTTTTAAGGAATAACTCTTTTTATACAAAAATTCCAAGATACTAATCACCATAGTATCAAGTTACGATTTCTTTTCAAAACAAGTCACATTTCCTTTTAAAACTATCTCAAGCTTCTAAATTAAGTGACTTCATTTCTTGTAAAACCTTAGGCAATTCATGCCTTAAAACCATTTTCCTTCCACAAGTTCAAAACATCAAAACCTTCCTCCATTAAACTTTCACAAACTAATATAACCAACTCCCCATAAAGCCGTTATATTAGAGTTAACAATAGTAAAACACATTCCCTTAAGTCCAAGGGATTTTTATACTTTTCTTTAAAACGAAGCAAGTATCAAATACTTATAACAAACGAAGATTTCCAAATCTTGTACGTCTACCGTACTACATAGGTACAACTAATCATGCTCAAGAGATAGGAAAGCTCCACATACCTCTTCTGGTCAATCCACAGTTAAGTCCAATTTACCGCACGTAGTATGTCAACCTAAAATGACCACAATACGTTTATCAAGCTCTAATTATAATGCAGAATTTTCCAAGTTAAAGTCACCAATTTCCTACGGAAATCGGGCAGCGCTTCCTTTGTTTCTACATACTTTGCCACCTTTTCCAAGGTCGATTTTTAACGCTCAAATGCCATGTTTAAGGCTCAACAACCAACCAACACTATGGGAATTACACACCAAACTTTTGTGTGTAAAATTCAGCCCCACAAGTTACAACAACTAACCCAACAAGTCTAATGTAGTATTTAGGCAACAACATGCTCATAAAATCCCCAAACCAATTCTTTCATAATCAAACCCCATTTCTTACATGCTACTCTAAGTGCATTTTTTCCAACTACAAGTTCTTCCTATTAAACATGCAACGCCCAATACCAACTACAAGAGAAGAAATGTTACCTTGAGTTTTAGCCAAACTTAATCCAACACCTTGCTAGCCTTTTTCTCAAGAACACTACCACAATAGTCTTCACAAGCTTGTAATAACCTTTCCTTCCTATTACACTTTTGATTTTTCCTTAGGCTAGAATTCCTCTTGGGAATTTAGAGAGTATGATGAGCTTTTTAATTTAGAGAGAGATGGAGTGTAAAGATGAAAAGTTGAAAGAAATGACAAGCCTTGGTCAATATAATGCATGTAGCGAAAATCGGATGGGGACACTGTCACCCTCCCATGGCCTCTTTTAAAACAAAAATCAGACTTTCTAAGTTTTCGCCCAAATTTCCGCGCGCTCGCTTCCCGAGCCGCGGCGCCAATCCTCGCGACCTGATCTTCGGCCGCGGCTGAAACTTCAGCGACCCCTCGATTTTGGCCGCGGCCGACTTGGCCGCGCCCTACAATCACGCGCGCGCTGCGCCTCGGCCTCCGTGGCCATGCCTGAGACCCAGCCATGGTCGAGCCGAACCACGGTATAACACTGCGGCTGGAGCGGATGAGATGGGGTACGAGAATGGCGATTCATCGCGGGGTCGTGGCGAATATGAGATAAATTTGGATGCGATTCCGGCCCAATGCACCGTAGTTCACCCCGAGCGCATGGGCTGAGGCTACTGACTTTCGAGTTGTAACGCCAGATGTTCTATGGATCGAGGCGAGATGACCCTCGAGTTTATCCGACAACGGCGGATCATGAGTGATCCAGTTTTGAGGCGAGTCGGTGGTATTGTTCGCCACCGCGTGATACCGCAGCTTGATCGTTTGATTCGTGGGAGTTGTCGGGAAGAGCATGCACTTCCAGCCGTATGGGACGAGTTCTCGCGGCTTTTCTTGCACATTTCTTGCTCCCACAAATGAGAGGCTCGCCGGCGATTTTTGACGTTGAGGCGGGGCAGGCGGGCGGTTAGAGAGTACAATGTGGAGTTCGACTCATTAGCTCGGTATGTTCCAGCCGTAGCCGAGATATGGAGGACAGAGTACACATCTACGTCACCGGGCTGGATGATTACTTGGCAGAGGCTTCTACAGGTGTAGCTCTTCAGCCGGGCATGGACATTGTCCGCATGCAAGCTCATGCACTAGAATGTGAGGCACGGAGAGGTCGACGGAATGACCGAGATCGTGAGAAGAGGCGTAATGGCAGGTCCTTTGGTAACTTTCGAGGACCGCCTCGGCCAAAGATCTAGTTATGTACCTCCACGATGCAGTGGTCCCCGCGATCGTCGGGACGTTCAGGTATTCGGAGCCGGCCGAGCTCGTGGCTTCGTTCACGAATATACATGGTTTCTAGCGGGTTCGGGTTTTCCTCGATGTGCACGATGTGGCGGCGTCATCCGGGAATGTCGCTTTTTACAGTGCTTGTTTTCCGCGCCGTCGGGCCATATGACGAAACCGCCCTAGTAGGAAGGATGCAAACAATGACTCACCTGCAACCGTCGATGGCGTGTTCATCGCCTACACATATGCGCCGCAGTATGTGCTTATGATTAGAGTGGGCGATAGATTTAGGTATATCCTTAACCTCTAGAGATTTGTATGCATGATATAATGACCTTCTTATTGTGTGCTACGTTCGATAGCGTTATGTTGGTTATGAGTTAGAAAGTATGGTTAGTTGAAAGGATATGTATGGGCGTGGAAAGTGTGAACCTTAGAATATTTCGTGTTGAGACCTTAGAGGTAAGGTCATCTTGAATAAAAGATTTTACGGTTAGTCTTTGTTGAAATACTTGGTTTGCGATAAATGTGTTCGATAATTCCTTGGGTAGTGTAAAATGGAAGTGGTAGCTTTCATGACTTGTATAGGTAAGATTGTTCCGGATCGGGAAACAAGAGCGTGAGGCGTTAAGTGGGTCGGGTTGGGGCCATGTTGCGAGCCAACCCGCGGCTTTGTTTCGAGGTGGGGTCACCGTGGTCCCGCCAGTGGTAGGTCACGAGGTGCTAGGCCCAAGTTTAGTTGACCATCGATGAGTTCGTAGGTGTGTTCGACCGACGGTCGTGAAGGCCGGAATGGCCTTAAGGAAGATTGAGGCTAGTAAGATAACCAAGTTGGAGGTGGTGACTCCAAGGTTTTGAAAACTGAAGCGATGACTGAAGTGTGGTACGTATACTAGAAGAGTTCAAGTGTTCGAGAAGAGTACGACGAGTAAGGGTAGAGGCGAGCATGTATTGCGACCATAGATATGATCATTTCTTGTAAAGGGAGAAGGTGCGAAGGATGTATATTTTTGACCTCAGGGATCGCATGCAGTCCGGTACCATTTGTTGGGTCGCCGGAGTGACACTAGAACCTCGCGGCAAAGTGACAAAAGTTTGTGATGTTAGAGGTATTTCCTCGTGGACTTGGATGTAAGTATTTGCGCGGGTGTTTCTGTGGCCAGGTGTGGCAGGATTTGTTCTCGTAAATATAGTAGTGAAGACTATACTGGCGCATGTTTGTTTTGAGGCTTGTAGGAACATTCGACGAATGTTTCTGGGGAGGAGAATGTTATACCGTATTTCGGTATGTACGTGAGGACGTACGTAGAAATTTGAGCCTTAAAGTTAGGCAAGGTTCGAAATTGTACATAACTACCAAAAGGAGTCGTTTTTCGACGAAACGTTTCCACAACTTTCGTAGGGAAAATTCCGGCTATGTCATTTAAAATTTTTGCGGATTTTTTCGAGAGACGTAACATTTTGGACCAACGGAGGTGCATGTGTCACCTCACATTGGGCTTGAGTTGGACGGCAAGGGACGAAAGGGTCAAGGGGTTAGGTAGGATATTTTTGTGCAAGTGGTGTGGTAGATGGATAAGGTACACATGGTGGAATCCTAGCCCTACACTTGCCTAACACTTGGATTAATCTTGGCCATTGGTTGGTCATTTCTTGACCTATAAATACCCCTCCCTTTGGAAGACTTCTTCATCCTAAAATCTTCCTAAGTTTTGAAGAATCCCTCCCTCTCCCTCTTGCTTGTTCTCGTCCAAACACCACCCCTCTCCCTTGAAGGCCTCTACGAACCCTCCCACTTACCTTTGTGGTGCCCTAGCCGAGGGGTACCCCCCCTAGCCTAGTTGTTTTCGTATAATACCCATTTTTGTGGTATAGAAATACTCTCCTAGTATTGTTATAATGCCCAAATACTTTAGCCCATATACCTTGTAGTACTTTCCAAAGTACCCTTTTATACAAAAGCCCAGAAAATACTATTATACTTCCCTCAGTCACAAAAACGAAACCCTAAGGAAAAAACCTTCATAGTCGGTTGAAGTGTTTAGTAGAAGTTGGTTAGAACTTCTAAGGGTTGGTTGGAGCGGGTTGGAGCGCACGGAGTAGGAGCTAAACCTTGCTCAGGATCGACATATAAACTCGGATAATTTTGGGCTTATCGAGGTAAACATTCTCACCTTACATTGTAATTGGAAATTACATGTTGTAGAGTATATAGTTAAGTATACTATATATAGAATCAACATAGTTATGCGGCAATGTCTTTTGACTTAAGCTCGAATAATACTTACGGCAATGTCTTGCGACTTAAGCCTAATTTTAAGAAGTGGTAACTGTAATTACATAGCGTATTCTGATAGACTTGTGTAACATTACGTGAGTAGAATTGTACACGCCAGGTTAGACGTGCAAACCCCACGGTTGGCTTGGTAGTCGGCCTCGATAGAGGAGGAGATTACGCGTGGGGAGGTCTGCGAATTTTACGTAAGATATTCTACATTGAGATCTAAGATGTTAATAGGCGCCGTGGCCTCTAGGTTGAAATACTACGTGTGGCGTGGTCTACTTGGCTTAAGGTGTAGCCGACGGTTTGAGGTACTTGGGCGCTTTGCTATTAGTCGGAATCGTCGCGAGGTATGTGAACCTCTTCCTATCTGTTCTAGCATGATATGTGTATAACTATGTAATCGGTGACATACGTGTTTAATGTATTTGATTGGTTTGAAACATAAAGTGTTATAACGGCTTTACGGGAAGTTGGTTATATGACTTTATGTAGGTAAGGAAATGCTTTGTGGTTTCAAAGGGTAACCGATTTGACTTATAACGGATTTGATGTGTAGTAATAAAGAACTTGAAGTGTTTCAAAAGACCTTTTGAAAGAAGAGTAATACTTGGCTTTGAAAACATAAGAGTTGTACTAGCTTTATGGGAAGTTAGGTATAACGTCTTAAGAGTGATAAAAAGAATGTTTCTTGATTTGAAATCAGAATGAGTATCGACAAACCACTGCAGCGTTAATAAAGGAAAATGTATTGAATAATGAAGTATGGTATTAAAACCAGTAGAAACCTCCATCTGCATAGAAGCTAAAATGAGACAAAATGATATTACATTTCCTAGATCATGGCTGCTTAATAAGATTGATTATAAACAAGAATAACCTACTCACATATAAGACATATGTTTCTCAAAACTTTTAAAGGAGAATTATGTTTTAAAGGATTAAAACTATGAACTACGAAACCTTTTCTAAATTGAGAAACTTCAGCATTTGAAATTAGGCAAACTTGAACGTTTGAAAAATAAGGTTGTTACTTGATTTTACAAAGGAAAGCATTTTGGTTTACTTAACAATGTTAGTCATTCTATTTTTATACTACGGGTATCGGGTGACCTTTGTAAAAGAAATGGATCTTTAAAAGGAATTTAACGTACGTAGTACTTTAGGGTTAAAACCCGGACTTTGGCATAAAATGAAAGTACTTTGAGTTGTGTATAACTTGCCTATGCTTGTTGTTGTGAATCTTGCCTATGCTTGTTGTTGTGAAGCTTGCCTATGCTTGTTGTTGTAAAGCTTGCCTATGTTTGTTGTTGTGAAACTTGCCTATGCTTGTTGTGATAGCCTTTGTTGTATTTACATGCCGCGCTCTCGATGGAGGGTTGATTTGTTATGAACGATTCTACACCGAGTCCCGAGATGGGCGAGGACACGTATTTCATTTGATTATACACCGAGTCCCGAGATGGCGAGACACGTATTCCATTTGATTATACACCGAGTCCCACGAGATGGCAGGACACGTATTCCATCGATTATACACCGAGTCCCACGAGATGGCGAGGACACGATTTCATCCGATTATACACCGAGTCCCACGGACGGCGGGACACGATTTCATCCGCTATCATACATGTCTCCGCTTTATACTGCACTATTATGATTTCATTTACGCCTTTTCTGATTTCACATACTTGGTACCGTTATCGACTCTCTGGGCCGCGTTCATGTCGCAGTGGAAGTACATCGGTTGTGGATCCTCGCCATAGGATCACAATTCGCGTGTCGAAGCCCCATTTCTTCTGAGGCTTATCTTTTGGTATGTTACCTCGAGTCCATGGATTCTTATACATTCGAGGTATGGCGGGGCCTGTCCCGTCATAGCTTAATAAAAATCTTAGAGGTCCATGCACCGCTGTGGCGTGGTTTGTAAAAAGGATAACCGTTCGGTATTTATGTATATATGATGAAAAGCTGCTTTGGTTGCTTTGCTTATTTATCTTGTCTCTTAATTCATGTTCATGTTTTTATTTCCGCTGATTTTCTCTGATGTTGTATCACTAGGGTGCCCGGGGTAAGGCACCAGTCACGGGCTCGGGTTCGGGTCGTGACAACTTATTACTTTACGTGGATGATATTATTCTTACTGTCTCCTCCGACGGGTTGAAAAATGAGATTATTGTCTTGCTTAAGTACGAATTTGCAATGACTGATTTGGGGAAGCTGAGTTATTTTTTGGCGATATCAGTGACCAGGTCTACCAACCACATATTCTTGTGTCAGCGTAAGTATGCAGATGAGATCGTGTACATGGCTAAGATGACAAATTACAAAGTTTCACCTACTCTAGTTGATTCTAAATCTAAGTTCAGTGCTATGAATGATGCTCCAGTCTCCGACCCTACTCTGTATAGGAGCCTTGCAGGTGCACTTCAGTATCTCACATTTACAAGGCCAGACATTGCTTATGCTGTTCAGCAGTTATGCCTATTCATGCATGCCCCCAGAGACTCTCAAATCACTGCTCTTAAGCGTATCATCCGATACATTAAGGGCACACTTGATTATGGTTTGCACCTATACTCCTCTGCACCAAACAAGTTACTCTCTTATACAGATACAGATTAGGCAGGGTGTCCGGACACGCGATGCTCCACCTCTGGTTTTTGTGTATTTTTAGGGGATAATCTGATTTCTTGGTCTGCCAAGCGACATGCTACACTATCTCGTTTCAGTGCCGAGACTGAGTACAGAGGCGTTGCAAATGTGGTAGTTGAGATTTGTTGGCTCAGAAATTTACTGTTAGAACTTCAGTGTCCTTTGCATCAGGCATCTATTGTGTAATGTGATAACATCTCTGCCATCTATCTTTCTCATAATCTGGTTCAACATCAGCGATCCAAGCACATTGAGATATATCTATACTTCGTTCGTGAGAAAGTTGCGCTAGGCCGTGTCAGAATGTTACATGTTCCGTCATCCTATTAGTATGGAGACATATTTACCAAAGGACTTTCCAGACAGTTATTTCTTAACTTCAGATCCAGTCTCAGCGTCCGGCCTCCTCCCGCTCCGACTTAGGGGGTGTGTAAACTTGTATATAGACATTATTCCATCCCTACCCCATAATTAGAATATATTCCATATATTGTGTAAATATAATTATGGTATGACTAGGATTCATCTTTTGTATAGGCTTAGGATTTCTATTGTATAAGGGATGAATATTATACTCTATATATACTTTGATATTAATGAGAAGACTCATCAAGGGAGATTAATATCATCTTACAATATCTAACACAATGAATTGTATATAAAGCACACATATGCCATTGTAAAGAACACAATTCGAAATACTAATGAGAAAGAGAGACTTCACTACATCTTCTTCATGAGTTTCTTTTCTGGTTTCTGTATATTGAATATATACTGCGTGTATATCTGTATCTGAAATGGATACTTATCTCTGAAATTGATTGTAACAACAAGGAAGAGGGTAGAGAAAAAGAATGAAGGAGAAGAAACAAAAAGAAAACAAAAATATGTTTTTGGGACTTTTTACGAGTCTATTTTGTGTGAAAATTACAATTTGTCAAGTCATCGATGAGTGTTTAAATTACACAGTCGGGTCCTATTTCAAGTGTCTAAGTGATATAAGTTTTAATTGAGGTGTTTAAGTGAAAGATCGTGCCAAATTTAAATGTCTTTCCGATGGATTCAACCGAATCTATGGGAAGACACCTAAAATCACTCTAAGTTCCTTAACATACATTGAAATTGGAGAAGTAATAAAACATCGACAAACTACAAGTATAAATATTAAATACCACAAAAGTATGAAACGGTTTTCTTACAAACAAATGGAACAGAGTAGCACCGATAAATTCAGCTTTGATACAACTCGAATCATATTCAATCTATCAAAATAATATTTTATTATACTTTAGTTACTCTCTTGATAATGCACACAAAGTTTTGCACCACGAATGTTGTGTCAACTTGTATATTATGCCAAACAAAGCCACATTAATTAGAGGAAAAAGAAAAGGTAAGTAGTTCGAATCTTTAAAGGAAAAGACAGTGAAGATTATATAATTGCCATGCGTGTGCACGACCAATGATGGATCTAAATATCTTTATACGAGTTCACGAAATTTATTAATTTTTGTTCAAATCATATATATATATATATATTAAAAAGTTATTAAATAATTTTAAATATTTAATATTAATGTAATAATTAATATAGTATTAATTTGAGGCCATGTAGGAATCTATAAATTTTAAAGTATAAAGTTTAAAAGTCTATGATGATAACAAAAACATGTGAAATGTTTTTTCCTTTCTTATCTCAAATCAGTCAAATTAAACGACTAATACTAACACCAACATCATGTGTTAAGATTCACGAGACTATGGGTGTCTGCTAAAGGGACCTTTATTATAGGCCATAATTATTGCTAAAGAAATTTGCTGAGTCGAGTGATATCCATTAAGTAGAAATATATATTGAGGTATGGTAAAAAATGAAAATTTAAATTGAGGTAAAACATATATTTTTTTATCTGAACTATATAGAAAATTCCTAATACACATGTCCTATAAAAAATAATTAACTTTAAATAATATTTATATGATGTGTTAAATCTTTACCGGCTTGACCAAGTATTATTAGTATATTATTTCATATGACTTAGTACTTATTAATGTAAGTTATAAAATTTTAATTTTCTTCTATCAATAATATAGCAATATATATGTGACATTTATTTTACTAATTGTCATGTGCACGTGTGACACACAGAATGTACGAGTGACACACAAAAAACCTTAGACTTTTTTAATACACTTCCAAAAAATTTACACTAAAATAATAATGTTGTGTTAATATATTAACATGTATGACTGACTATAGCTTCATAGTTCATACATTACATTGCGGCTACACCTTAATATATATATATATATATTGAAGTACATAAAAGAGTATATATGTTTACTTGCCATACGTGTGCCCAAAACTAATAAAGGGCAAAAAAGTGATAACAAAACCTGTAAAAGTTCCTCTCTTCTTCCTTCCTCACATCGGTCAAATAATACATAACACACCCTAGTCAAATTGATGCTTGATGAAGCGCGGGGCCATGGTCGCGAGTTCGATTCTGCAAATACCTTCTGGTTGATGTCACACGTGACTGCCGTGTAGTTAATCGGTGGCGTGGTTTGCGGTATTGCGTCGGCCGGGGTTTCTGCATGCTCCTTTCGAAAGAGTAGCGGTATGGTTCATGCCTTCACAAAAATAAAATAAAATAATACATAACACTAACAACATGTGTTTGTGTACAAACATGTACGATTGAATTTGACTTTCACACATAATATATAGTCTAATAGTATTTATATAATTTTAAATTTTTATTATATATTAACATGAAGTAAAACGTGAAAAACGCATATATCCTAAAACTAATTTTTTTAAATGATAAAAATTACTTATCTAGTGAAAGTAGCTATAGGAAAAACAAATTCAATAAGACATAAGTATCATTCCACACGGAGTGTCTCCTCCTCACCCTCCAATACACTCCACCCCCATAGCCTCTATATATATCCACCACCCTCACCCCCACCCCACCCTCATAGGGTATGAATAAATTATAGACAAATGCTTTCGAAATAATATTTTCTACTTATTTTGCTAAACATCAGAAGATAGTAACAAAAAATTCACTTTTTTTTTAAAAAAAAGTCTTCATACCAAACACTCCTTGAACTAAAAACAAAACCCCCTTCTTTCCGGAGAACTTGGACTCAATCTATATCCTTGCTTGAACCTTCTATATCGAACTGAATTCAATAGTGTTTTCAAGTCTGACAAGTGCTACAAATAGTGGGTGATCTACCTAGCAATCGACATTCTAGAAGTAATGAATTTGAATAAACCTGTAACTAAAATACTATATCTACCCCTACTCAGGCCGCATGTTCTATTACTACAAGTAGTGTTACATGAAACAAATCTTCTCAATTGAACTCAATTCAACAAAAGAATTCCGACTGACCAGGACTATATATAGTGAGTGATTTACCTAGAAATCAACATTCTAGAAGTGATGAATTTGAATGAACTCGTAATTAAAATATTACATCCTCCCATTTACACATCGCATGTTCTATTACTACTAGTGGGCTTTATAGAAAAAGAAATCTTCTACATCGAACTCAATTAAATAAAGTTTTCCATCCAATACGTGTCATATATAATGGAAATTTATCTAATAATCGACATTCTAGAAGTGATGGATTTGAATAAACCGACAACTAAAAAACTACATTCGTCTCTTCGCGTGTCACTAAGTTTTATTGCTACTAGTAGGACTTTATAGGAAAAGTTAAACCTTCTACATCCAACTCAATTTGATAATGTTTTTACGTCTGATAAATAATATATATATATAGTGAGTGACACGTAGTAATCGACATTCTAAAAGTAACATATTTGTTAAATATGCATACAATATACACATGTATATTGTGTGTACATTCCGTCTTGGATTAGTGTATATTAGTCACAATTTTCTGTAATAATTAGTGTATCATAATTGTAATAAGTACTGTACTCTTAATAATTTTGCGTTTGGCTGTCTCATTTTGTGGAGACGTATGAGGACAAGAAAAACTAAAATTAATCTCATTATTAGCACAAATTTTTTGAAACATTCCATTATCATATTCTTTGTCATTATCATATTGAATATTTTTTATTTCCCATTCGAATTGAGTTCTAACAAATGCTCTAAATTTTAAAAACATGGAAAAAACTTGAGATTTTTTCGCTAACGAAAAAGTCCATAAAATTTTAGAATAATCATCGAGAAATAGAACATAATAACGATCACCCAAAGAACTAAGAATGGTAGATGTCCATAAATCGCAATGAATAATCTCAAATGGAATTAACGTATGCGAAGTGGAGTCTACAAACAACAATCTAACAAATTTTTCTAAAGGTTTGACATATTCGTCCCCTCTTCAAATTTTATATAATAAGTCGCCTTCGTATTCACATCTTAGGGCCTTTGGGTGCTTATGCTATCCGTTATTTTCATCCACCACAATTAACAAACTACAAGACTGTTCTACCCCTTGTATATTTTTGGGTTATCCGTCTAATCATCGTGGTTACAAATGTTTTGATATATCGTCAAATAAAATCATCATTAGTTGTCATGTTATTTTTTAAGAGTCTCATTTCCATTTTCAAAATTGAGTAGTCCAGTGCCTAGTTTATTTAATTTTTTGGATGATGATATCTCCCCATATATTATCCACAATTTATCGGACTTATCCCGTACCCAAAATCCGTCAACGGGCCCACTGCCTGCTGGATCCACAGTCTTATCGCCAACACCGATTCCAATGGCGGTCCAGGTCGATCAGAATCGCTTGGGCGATCTTGGGCTAGTTACCCAGCCCATTATCGTCACTGTTCCAGTGGAGGGTTCTTCTCGTTATCGTGTTGGGTCAGCATGCCCACTTCCTGCTGGCCAGTTCCTCACATGTCCCGATATTTCCCAAAATCCATTCAATTTTTCTTCGAGTCATAGACCGGTCACTCGTAATCAATGGGGTATAGTTAAACCAAAATGACATTTTAATCTAAATTCTAATGTTCTTAAATCATCCTTGCCTCGTAATCTTGTGTCTGCTTTAAATGACCTGATTTGGAAAATCGCTATAACCGATGAATATAATGCTCTTACTGATAATAAGACGTGAGATTTGGTACCCCATCTATCTGGTGTTAATATTATTCGGTCTTTGTAGATTTTTGCTCATAAGGACAATTCTGACGGTTCGTTTGTGAGACATAAGGCTCGTCTTGTATGTGATAGTAAGACTCAGCAGGTGGATATGGATTGTAGTGAGATATTTAGTCCGGTGATCAAGCCGGCTACCATTGACACTGTGCTCAAATTGGATCTTTCGAAAGCATGGCCCATCCACCAGATAGATGTGAAGAATGCTTTCTTACATGTTGATCTCAATGAGACAATCTATATGCATCAGCCCTTGGGGTTTAGGGATCCCAAATATCCTCATCATTTCTGTTTGTTGAAGAAGTCCTTGTATGGGCTTAAGTAGTCTCCACGGGCGTGGTATAAGAGGTTTGAAGACTATGTTTCAATTATTGTGTTCTCTCACAGCAAGTCTGATAATTCATTATTCATATATCGTCGTGGTTCTTCATTGGCTTATATAATGTTATATGTGGATGATATTATCTTGACTTCCTCTTCCGATGCATTACGCCAGTCTGTCATGACAATGCTCAGTTATGAGTTTGCTATGAAAGACTTGGGGCATGCAGGTGAGTTGTTTCTCTCCCAAAGGAAATATGTAGTTGAGATCATTGAGAGGGATGAGATGTCATCCTGTAAGTCAACTTCCACTTCGGTTGATACGAAACCTAAGTTGAGTGCTGCAACTGGCTCACCTTATGAGGATCCGACCTACTATCGCAGTCTTGCAGGGGCCCTTCAGTATCTTACATGCACGAAACCAGATATCACGTATGCCGTACAACAGATGTGTTTGTTTATGCCTGATCCCAGGATTGAGCACATGAATGCGCTCAAACGCATCATTAGGTACATGTTAGACATATTTTATATACCCTTTTTGAATCAATTTTAATCAGTATTTTACTCGTTTTTCTTGTGTTTAGTATAGTATTAGGCCTGTTTTTCTTTCTTTTGAGTCACAGCGGTCCAAAATGGCAAAATGGCGAAAAGGAATGAAAAAGGGGCATAAAAGGAGGAATCCGAGGCAGGAAGGACAAAAAATGAAGACCCGGACAAAAGTTAGGCAGCGCCAGTCAGCAGGCCGCGGCGCCAGAACTGCAGGATACCCACAAAAGATAGGGCACCGCGGCGCCAGTCAGCAGGGCCACGACGCCGGTACGAAAAATCCAGTTCCGAGTTTTAATTGGAAAAGGACAAATTGGTCCATATGGCACGAAATTTGATAGATACAAAAGCCCTGGAGAGGAGGTTGGTCATTCTACAACATAGAAAAAACAAGGCAACAAGGGAGGCTACAATTGGAGACTTAGTTCGCAATAATTTCTTTTCTTTCGTTTTAAATTCAGTTTATGTATGACTTTTGTGTTAGTTCTTAGCGTGACTATGACTGGGAGCTAAACACTTTATTAGGGATTTCCTTATGAATCGCTTGAAACTTCTATTCATGAATTAATGCAGTAGTTTGATTTCTTCTTCAGTTGATTAAGATTTAGTCAATAATTGGTATGAATGTTTGATAATTAATTGATAAATAATTATCATAATATATATGATTTCGAATCAAGAACCGAGAGGAGAGATTTGGATATGTTGTAATTGACTAGACATAGGTTAAAATCGCGGACGACAATACCCCGATACTTGTGTAGCATTATAGGTTATTGTTCTTAATCCTCCTATGTGGTAAATCTTATCATAGAAATATAGAAGGGTTCTGCACTGGGGTTGAGTGATTATATGTCATAACCGGAATATAAGACAGTTAAGTTAACTGATATCTTAACGTAGAAGACAAAGTTATTCTAGTTCCATTAAGAATTGAATAGAGTGGATAGTCGAGGATTTTGGAAGCCCTAATTCATTCATAACTGATTACAACTTAAATAGTTTAATTAATTCTTGCAATTATGCTAGTAGTTAATCAAAAACCAAACTCAATTATCAATTGCCAAATAGATAACATAAAATAGATGCGGTAATTAGAAACTGATCGGTGTATTTTACATACACTTTTTGAGTCATTTTTAGTTAGTATTTTACTCATTTCATTTATGTTTAGTATAGTATTAGGGTCGTTTTCCTTTCTTTTGTGTCACAGCGGTCAGAAACGGAGAAATGGCGAAAAGGAGATGAAATGAGCATAAAAGAGATGGAATTGCACACTAAAAGGCCCAAGAAATGATGTAAAGTCTTGGAAAATTAAAATATTTTGTTACATCTGTATTCACATTCGTGGACGAATGTTGTTTAAGGGGATGAGAATGTAAAGTCCCAAATAATTTAAAAGAAAAACAAATAATAACAAAACAAAACAAAAAAAACAACACATACTACACGTCCAACTCCTCCCCTCCCCTCAACTTTGCCCTCCACTCCCCATTCATAACTCCCTCAACTTCCCCCCACTCTCATAAAACACACATACACTTTTAAAAGAACACAACCAAAGGAGAAATACAAGAAACAAAGAAAAATCTGAACAAAACAAAGAGAAAGAAAAATTCAGAAGTTTCAGAGAACAAGGATTAAAGTGAGCAATTAAGGAGTACCAAACAAAGGCTTGGTTGAATGATAGTTTGAAGTTAAAGTTCATCCACGATTACGAAGCAACAAATGTGAGTTTTTCTCACTCAAATTTCTTAGTGAAATCCTGTATTTTAAGTTTTATACATGTTAGAATATAATGTTGATGTTAAAAGAAAAAATATGAATTTAGATTTCTTAAACAACTAGTTCGGGACATGAACGTTACAAACTGTTTTTCGGAGTTATACTTGTTTTAATTAGACAAAATTTGGTATGGTTGTAAATCACTTTGTTACGAACAGATTGAACTAAAGAAGAGATAAAACGGACTTACGGTTTAAGAGTTATCATAGTTTAAACTTTCTGCCACAGATTTGGACGAAATCTCAGAGCAAGTAAAATTATGAACTGTTTTTCCCGAGTTTCACTTGTTAGAATCAGACGAAATTTGGTATGGCTGTAAATCAATTTGTTACGAACAGATTGAACTAAAGAAGAGGTAGAATGGACTTACGGTTTAGAAATTATCGTATTTTAAAGTGTCTGCGCCGGATCGGTTGAAAGTCCGTAAAGCAGTGGGTAAAATGGTAAAACTGTAGCAATGGGTACAGAATATGAAATGTTGATTCAAATGAAAGTCCTAGATTTGTCTTTTCTCGTCAGTTTGAGAATTTACGGGGCTTGGTCCGACTTACGGATAAGAGGTTATGAATGTTTTAAGATCGTGTGTCGTTCTGATAATAAATTCGGCAAACAGTTCTTAATGCATTTGTTAAAACTGAAAAACTGAATGTTTCGGTGGGGAATTTAAAATTGTGTGTTGAATAGAAGTTCTAGGTTATTATGTTCTCGACAGTTTGAAACTTTGCGTACATAAATCCGGCTTACTGTTTGAGAGTTGTAGCCCGTACAAGCGGGCAGGGCGAAATATTGAAAGAAAGGAATATTAATTGAGCCTTTTGAACATACAACACATACAAAACAAATACGTAAATATAATGGATCGGGTTGCACGCCGCAACAAAACGTAAAGTGAATACGCGTTCACAAATACGTAAACATAATGGATCGGGTTGCACGCCGCAACAAAACGTAAAGTGAATACGCGTTCACAAATACGTAAATATAATGGATCGGGTTGCACGCCGCAACAAAACGTAAAGTGAATACGCGTTCACAAATACGTAAACATAATGGATCGGGTTGCACGCCACAACAAAACATAAAGTGAATACGCGTTCACAAATACGTAAACATAATGGATCGGGTTGCACGCCGCAACAAAACGTAAAGTGAATACGCGTTCACAAATACGTAAACATAATAGATCGGGTTGCACGCCGCAACAAAACGTAAAGTGAATACGCGTTCACAAATACGTAAATATAATGGATCGGGTTGCACGCCGCAACAAAACGTAAAGTGAATACGCTTCACAAATACGTAAATATAATGGATCGGGTTGCGCGCAACAAAACGTAAAGTGAATACGGCGTTCACAAATACTTTAACTTAAGGGATCGGGTTGCACTAAGAAAAAGATATGTAAATGCATTTTAAATGCATCGGATCGGGTTGCACGCCGCAACAAATATGTAAATACAAAGGAATACCTTAATATGTAACATTAGATAAAACATGTATGTGGGTTAAGCTGAGTACATCCTGAAACGAATTGAAAGAGAATATTATTGTGTGAATACTTGATTATGATACATTGAAAATGTTGAAGTTTGTCTCACAACATGGTTATTGTGTTCTAATATGTTTGTACTTAAGATATTGTGAGATTACTTTGATTTATAGGGTGAGGTTCTCACTCATTTGCATGGTAGAAAGTGACTCTTTTATTTAACATATTTCAGGAAGCGTGATAGAGGAAAAGCTCGCATGGGGCTAGCGATCGTCCATGACCTCTTTGACCCACCAATCCATTATTTCGGATTTGGTGAAAGTTATTCTCTTAAAGTATGTTTTAAGAACTAGGTTCCATTATCTCGGGGAATGTCCCCCACAAAATTGTTCTTTGTAAGCTTTGAATTGCTTATTATGATATATATATTATTTCCGCACTTAAATACATGTTTAATCTAGGAAGAAAAAAAGTTAACGGTTCGCCTGAAAAATAAATAGTTGTCCAGGTGCCATCACGCCCTAAGGAAAGACTTAAGAAAAGTCGGGGCGTGACAAGTTGGTATCAGAGCCAGGTTAAGAGATTCTAGGAAGTTTTCTTCGAGTTGGGTGTTTAAACGGTTACTTATTGCGACGGTGTGCGCGCCACCTTAGTAATAAGTGAACGGAATAACATCCTAAGTTTCCCTTCTTTCGTACTCTTCTCGTGCCTATCTTGAGTCTTTTCAAAGACTTGATTCCTCGTACTTCCTCCTTCAAATGATTGTGGAAGGGGATGTGCAACGATAAACTATTGACAATACAGGGGTGTGGTGGAGAAATTTTAGAAGAAATCGTTCCCCGATGTCACCACCGATGACGCTGGGGGAGTTCAGAGCCGCATTCATTAAAAAGTACATGCCTAACACCCGAAAAGATGCGCTCAAGCGTGAGTTTGAACAGTTGAAACAAGAAGACCGCAATGTGAAAGAATATAATACCTAATTCATGCGATTGTCAGCATACAACACACATATTATTCCTACAGAAAGGGAGAATGTCAAAAGATTTGTTGAGGGTTTAAACTCGAACTTGGTAGAGAAGGTAGTGGTATTAGCCCATGATTGGGCATACTTTCAGATCATCGACATGACAATGAGGGTAGAATGTTTTGCTAAAGCAAAAAAAAAAGAGTATTCACAGAAGATGTTTCGTTCGTCGAGATACTTTAATCAGAATAAAAACCAGAGGCAAGAAGGTAGTAGGAGTACTTCAAAAGCGAGTCGATCGGTGGGCGGTCTCATTATAGGCCCCAAGGGCATAAATAATTCGATCATCCATGTAGCAATGCCAAGGCCACCAACCCCAACACAGAGAGTCATAAACCGGTCTGTAAGGTTTGTCAAAAGAAATATTTTGGGGAATGTTGGTTCTCACCGAAAGGATGTTACAATTGCGGTGAACTAGACCACTATGCCAGAAATTTCAAGAAGAGAACCCAAACATAGACTATTCAGGGGAGGTCAGAAGCAACCACGGTACTCTGAGAAATCAGAAAACGATGCAAGCGAGGGCGGAGAGGTCAACAGTCCAACAATTCTAGTCGGTTCTACGCTTTGTCACAAAGGAATGAGACAGAGGCATTTAATGCGGTGGTCACAAGTATTTTGCTGGTCTCGAGTATTCCTGCATTTGTACTATACGATCCCGGCTCTACCTTTTCATATGTGTAAATGGGTTTTGCTAAGAATTTACATGTAGAACCTTTCTGTTTAAGTGAACCCTTTGAGGTCATGACACCAGTGGAAGCCTCAGTTTGAGCCTCTCAGTAATTAAAAAAAAATCCGTTAGAAGTGAATGGTAGAGGAACGATAGTAAACCTAGTACTACTTGATATTGTAGATTTTGACATCATTTTGGGTATGGATTGGTTGTCAACATGTTATGCCATGTTAGATTGCTGACGAAAGATAGTGAAATTTTCTTTTCACGGGGAATCAGAAGTTGTTATAAATGGCAGGATTGAAATATCCTCACGTCAGCTTATTTCCTACCTTAGGACTCAAAAGTTATTAAGGAGTCACAAAGTGGAGTACGCATATTTGGCTAATATAGTAGATACCCAAAAAGAGTCCCCAACGATGCATGATGTCCCTATTGCTTGAAAAATTTCGAAGGTTTTTCCTGAAGATCTCCCAGACCTTTCTCCGGATAGAGAAGTGGAGTTCGCTATATAGTTAATTCCGGGTACAAAACCTATTTCTATTCTTCCATATCGAATGGCCCCAGCTGAATTGAGAGAGTTAAAAGAACAATTGAATGATCTTCTGGATAAAGGTTTTATAAGGCCTAGTGTTTCTCCTTGAGGTGCACCAGTACTTTTTGTGAAGAAGAAAGATGGATCTCTCCGAATGTGCATCGATTATCGACAACTCAATAAGGTCACAATCAAGAATCGATACCCATTACTAAGAATCAATGATTTTTTTTGACCAACTTCAAGGAGCCGGTTATTTTTCCAAGATTGATCTTCGTTCAGGATATCACCAACTGAAAATAAATCCATATGATATATCCAAAACAGCCTTTAGGACCCGATATGGCCATTATGAGTTCTTGGTCATGTCTTTCGGATTAACCAATGCCCCAGCAGCTTTTATGGATCTCATGAACAGAATCTTCAAACCATTCTTAGATTTGTTCGTGATTGTATTCATAGATGATATCCTAATTTATAGCAAGAGTGTGGAAGAACATGAAGAACATTTAAGAGTAGTGCTTCAAGTCTTGAAACGGGAGAAATTGTATGCTAAATTCTCAAAGTTTGAATTTTGGTTGGAAAAGATAGCCTTCTTGGGCCATGTGGTGTTAAGGGATGAAATTATGGTAGACCCTCAAAAGATAGAAGCGATAAGAATCGCTAAAACACCACTCCAACAGAAGTTAGGAGTTTCTTGGGTTTGGCTGGGTATTATAGAAGATTTGTGAAGGGTTTCTCTAGTCTTGCTTCTCCCTTGACCCGATTGACTCAGAAAACGGTTAAGTACCAGTGGTCAGAAGCATGTGAAGCAAGTTTTACGGCGAAGGAATTGTTGACTCTGCGCGCTTTTAACCCTACCAATGAGACAAGAGTGATTCACAGTCTATTGTGATGCATCTAGGGTGGGGTTAGGATGCGTCTTGATGCAATTTGGAAAAGTTATTGCGTATGCGTCTAGACAATTGAAGATACATGAGAAGAATTATCCAACCCATGACTTGGAATTGGCCGCGGTGGTGTTTGCCTTACGAATATGGAGACACTATTTGTATGGGGTGCATGTAGATATATTTACAGATCATAAGAGTTTACAATACATAACCACACAAAAGGATTTAAATCTCCGACAAAGAAGATTGTTAGAGTTGCTTAAGGATTATGAACTTAACATTCTTTACCATCCTGGAAAGGCTAACGTGGTGGCGGACGCACTCAGTAGGAGATCAATGGGCAGCTTGGCCCATTTGGCAATACTAAAGAGAGACATTGTTCGTGAGGTACAAAAGCTGGGGAATCTCGGGATTAGTTTAACTGAGGTCGGTGAAGGTAGGGTGGTGGTACATGATACCTCGCAGTCAGCCTTAGCTTCAGAAATAAAGGAAAGTCAGTTTGAGGACATGGAATTTGTTGGATATCGAGAAAGGATTCAACAGGGAAAACTAAACCTGTCAACCGGTCCGGGTTGACCGACGGGCCGGTTGACGTGGTTTAACCGGCACGGCCGGTAAGGCATCTGGGTTGGGGTTGGGTTGGCCCCAACTCCAACCGCAGAGTTATTTAAAAACGTAAGGCGGGCCGGTTAGGCGATAACGAGCAGGATTCGTTCTGCGTTAAATCTTAGGGCCGGGCCGGTAACAAAAAAAAAAAAAAAATTGCCCAACGGTCATTTCGACCGTTGGGCTTGAAGAATTTGGGCGGGGGCATGGCCAATCTCATTTCGACCGTTGGTCAGTTTTATTATTATTTTTTTGTTTTTTATTTTGTTTAATTATTTATTTTAATTCCATTTTTACCCTTTAAAAAATCTATAAATTCTCTACATTTTCTTCATTTTTATCACACAACATTTCTCTCAATTCTCTTATTCTCATACTCTCTTAATCATCTTTATTATCAATTTTCAAGTTATTAATATTATTAGTTTTCAAATTCAAAGTAGCAAGACCTTGAGACTTGAGCTTGAGTTTCTATTGGTCTGAATCCGAAGTTTGGTACACTCGTTTCATTCTCTAATTATTTTATTAAATTGTCATATTTATTTGTTGATTATTTAAATATTTTATAATGTCTTTCCTAAGAGAATTGCGTCGGATCATAGTAAATCTAGTTCAAGGGTAAAAAATCATGAGGTTCTTCATCATCTAATCAAAATATAGATTATGATCAAATGCAAGAAGATTTTGGAATAGAAGATAATGAATGTGATAACGTTCAATTAAGATAATATTGTTGAACTTGAAGAACAAGAACCTCCTACACTACACCTACTAGTGTTCCTTCTGTCAATGTTGGTACTGCTAGTCGTAGTCGTAGTCGTAGTCGTAGACCTCCTACGAGAACCAGTGCAAGAAAAAAGGAGTAAAGTGTGGCTCTTTTATGATAAAGTTGTAGTGCGATAGAGTTAAATGTAATATTTGTGGGAGAACTTATAAACATAAGACAGGGGGTGGTGACGGGGGGACGGGCACTATAGCTAGACATATAAAATTCGATCATACGGCACAATGGAATGTTGTCGCTGATTTAGAACCCGGTCAACAACAACTTAATCCATTAACTGGGGGGTTGGCTAAGTACGATCCAAAAAAAGATCGCATTGAATTAGCAAAAATGATTGTCGGAGGTTGTTTGCCTTTTTCTTTTGCTTCTTCATATTTAATTACATATATTCAAAGAGTATATAATCTTTTTTTTAAAGGTGTTCCTCGTATAACTACTAGATACTATAATTTTATACTTCATAATTATTATTATATTTTCTTGAAATATTTGTTTGCTAACCTTCCATGCCATGTTAGTTTTACTTCAGACATTGGACATGCATTGAACGGTTATGATTATTTAACAATTACTTGTCATTGGATTGATGAAAATTTTAAAATGGAAAAACGTATTATTGCTTTTGCGTATGACGAGGATCAAAGTCATACTGGAAAATATATAAGCGAAACTATTTGTTTTTATGCCCAAAAATATAATCTTTATAATAAAATACTTTGTGTATCATTTGATAATGCATCTAATAATACTGTTGTTGTAGATCTTTTAAAAGCGGAAGTACAACCACCACTTCCTGATATATTTCATGTTCGTTGTGCTTGTCATATTTATAATTTAATTGTTAAAAGTGGTCTTGATTTATTTTCACCTGAAATAAAACTTGTCAAAAGAAATTGTTGGAGTTATTCAGTAATAATAGGAAAAATAGAATTATAGAATTTAAAGAAAAATGTAAACAATTTAATTTGAGACCTAAATTCATGCGAAGAGATTATTACGGTGGAATTATACTTATTTATTTTTAAAAGAATGTTATAAGTATAAAGACCCATAACACATGTTGCAAATGCGCATTGTAAGAACGTAATGTATATGTTAGCAAGCGAACATTGGAAATCAATTGGTGAACTTTTAAAAATTTTACGTAAATTTTACCTGCAATCGTTGAATTTTCGTGATCTTATTACCCAAGCTTTGTAATGCTTTAGCTCATATAGGTGAAATTTCCTATTTACTTTATGGTTTAAAATCAAATGTGAAATATCTGAATCGATTCTGATTATGTTTGAAAAGTTTAAAAATATTTTTTCCTATTCCTGATGTTTATTGTATTGGTGCAGTCTTAAATCCTTCTATTAAAAAGGTAGATTGTCATAATCTAATATTTAGTTTATATACTTATATGGAAATAGGTGGAACATAAACTCCATCTTCATTTGATTGCATAAATAAACTTGATACTAATTTAACAACATTATATGAATATTATGCTACATTACATGATAACACCAACTCTGCTACTAATATTCCTTCTAGTTCTGGTTCTGTGTCTACACTGCGAGGATTCAATGATGATGGCGATGAAGAAGAATCTTTAGACATATGGAGCACTTTTACAACACAACCAACCATGGCCGTCTTGCGATGAGATGCAATTTTATTTGCAAAAGCCAGCGGAGCCGAAGAAAAATTTTGACCCTTTACAATGGTGGCAGGATAACAAAAGACAATTCCCGGTACTTGCAGCGATGGCCCGGGATGTTCTTAATGTGTCGATCTCAACAGTGGCTTCTGAAAGTGCATTTAGCCAAGCACGAGATCAAATAGGAGACACACGTCACTCATTGGGTGGAAGCACATTAGAAGTGTTAGTCCGCGGATTGGATCGGATCGAGAGAAGAAATAAAGGATGTGGAGCGTTAATTCTCCGTAAGATGAAGAAATAGGCAATATTTTGGAAGGCGGAGGCGAAGGCGGATGGAATTAATACTCCAGATTTAGAGGCTATGGAGCATAACCAATTCAATCAACCTATAGATTACGAAGAACTTGCAAAAAGGATGCATAATATGTAAATAAAATTATTATTACTTCATTATGTACTCTTATTAACGTTATGAAAGTTCAAAAGTTTACATCTTATCATTAATTTTAATTTTACTATCTATTTAGTTGTTAATCTGTTATTACTTATAAGTTATATGACTTATATCTACTAATCTAATAAATTAATAAAATTATAATTACAAATTTACAATATAAAGTTATAAACTATAAAGTATAAAGTTATAATCTATAATAAAGTATAAAGTTATAAACTATAAAATAAAAATTTAACTTTAAATTTTAAATTTTAATATATAAAAATAAATTATATATTATATTTTTATATTACATATTTAAATTTAATTTATTTTATATTATATAAAATAAATACTAGAATTAAAAAAAAAAAAAAAAAAATAGAAACCGGACCGGTTGGACCGGTTCTGACCCGGAACCGCACGCCAACACGGAATCCAGAACGAACCGGACCTGGCGTTGTGAGTCCGAAGCCGGACAGAACCTTAAACCCTGAGAGCTCCGTCCGATCCGGTCGGCCGTTAGCCGGGTATAGGGAAAACCTTCACAGTTTACATTAGGAGAAAATGATGGTACCCTTCGGTATAAGGGCAGGTTGTGTGTTCCTAAGATAAAAGATCTAAGAAGAAAGATCTTAAATGAAGGTCACAACACCAGGTATTCCATTCATCCAGGATCAACGAAAATGTATCATGATCTCAAGGAAAATTACTGGTGGGAAGGAATGAAGAGAGATGTTGCAGAGTTTGTCGAAAGATGCCTTATGTGTCAACAGGTGAAAGCCGAACATCAAAAACCCGGCGGAATACTTCAGGACATTGACGTCCCCTTGTGGAAATGAGAGGCCATTCATATGGATTTTGTAACTGGTCTACCAAAAACAAAAGAAGGTTATGATTCTATATGGGTGATTGTTGATCGGCTTACAAAGTCAACCCATTTCCTACCGGTCAAAACTACATACCGAGCACCACGATATGCACAAATTTATTTGAAAGAAATAGTGAGGTTACATGGGATTCCATTACAAATTATTTCGGATAGGGGTTTCCAGTTCACCTAACACTTTTGGAAAAGTTTCCAGAAAGGCCTCGGGACAAAGGTCAAGTTGAGTACGGCTTTCCATCCACAAACTGACGGACAAGCTGAACGAACAATTCAAACATTGGAGAATATGTTGCGATCGTGCGTGCTGGACTTCCAGGGCAATTGGTTGGGCCATCTATGTCTAATTGAGTTCGCTTACAACAACAACTTTCATGCTAGTATACAGATGGCCCCGTTCGAAGCATTGTATGAGCGAAAATGTAGATCTCCACTTGGGTGGTTCGAAGTGGGTGAAACGGTACTGTTCGGACCCGAAGTAATTCAAGAAACAAATGACAAAGTCCGGATAATTCGGGAACGGATCAAGACATTTCATAGCGCCATAAGTCTTATGCGGATCATCGCGAAGAGATCTTGAGTTTCAAGAAGAGAAAGTATTTTTAAAAGTCTCTCGATGAAGGAGTGATGCGATTTGGAAAGAAAGAGAAGTTGAGTCCAAGGTTTATTGGACCATATGAAATCTTACGAAGAGTGGGAATGTGGCTTATGAATTAGCACTTCCACAAGAATTAGAAAATTGCATCCGTCTTTCATGTGTCAATGTTACGAAAATACTTGCGATCCAAGTCACGTCATTCAACCCGGAGATAGTCACGAATGAAGAGCTTGATATGAAGAAATTCGGTAGAAATCTTGGATAGAGATTAAGCGTCTTAGGAACAAAAATATTATTTCCGTGAAAGTTTTATGGAAGAATCACTCCACAAAAGAGCGACACAGGAAGGCGAGGACGCGATGAAAGTCAAATATCCATTCCTCTTTGAGTAAGGCAATAAAATGTTAAATTGTACTTCATGTGTGTGCAATTTGTATGACTATGTGTTTTGTTACGACCTTATTCACATTCGAGGACGAATGTTATTCAAAAAAGGGAGAATGTAAAGTCTTGGAAAATTAAAATATTTTGTTACATCTGTATTAACATTCGTGGACGAATGTTGTTTAAGGGGATGAGAATGTAAATTCCCAAATAATTTAAAAGAAAAACAAATAATAACAAAACAAAAAAAAAACAACACATACTACACGTCCAACTCCTCCCCTCCCCTCAACTTTGCCCTCCACTCCCCATTCATAACTCCCTCAACTTCCCCCCACTCTCATAAAACACACACACACTTTTAAAAGAACACAACCAAAGGAGAAATACAAGAAACAATGAAAAATCTGAACAAAACAAAGAGAAAGAAAAATTCAGAAGTTTCAGAGAACAAGGATTAAAGTGAGCAATTAAGGAGTACCAAACAAAGGCTTGATTGAATGATAGTTTGAAGTTAAAGTTCATCCACGATTACGAAGCAACAAATGTGAGTTTTTCTCACTCAAATTTCTTAGTGAAATCCTTTATTTTAAGTTTTATACATGTTAGAATATAATGTTGATGTTAAAAGAAAAAATATGAATTTAGATTTCTTAAACAACTAGTTCGGGACATGAACGTTACAAACTGTTTTTCGGAGTTATACTTGTTTTAATTAGACGAAATTTGGTATGGTTGTAAATCACTTTGTTACGAACAGATTGAACTAAAGAAGAGATAAAACGGACTTACGGTTTAAGAGTTATCATAGTTTAAACTTTCTGCCACAGATTTGGACGAAATCTGAAAGCAAGTAAAATTATGAACTGTTTTTCCCGAGTTTCACTTGTTAGAATCAGACGAAATTTGGTATGGTTGTAAATAAATTTGTTACGAACAGATTGAACTAAAGAAGAGGTAGAATGGACTTACGGTTTAGAAATTATCGTATTTTAAAGTTTCTGCGCCGGATCGGTTGAAAGTCCGTAAAACAGTGGGTAAAATGGTAAAACTGTAGCAATGGGTACAGAATATGAAATGTTGATTCAAATGAAAGTCCTAGATTTGTCTTTTCTCGTCAGTTTGAGAATTTACGGGGCTTGGTCCGACTTACGGATAAGAGGTTATGAATGTTTTAAGATCGTGTGTCGTTCTGATAATAAATTCGGCAAACAGTTCTTAATGCATTTGTTAAAACTGAAAAACTGAATGTTTCGGTGGGGAATTTAAAATTGTATGTTGAATAGAAGTTCTAGGTTATTCTGTTCTCGACAGTTTGAAACTTTGCGTACATAAATCCGGCTTACTGTTTGAGAGTTGTAGCCCGTACAAGCGGGCAGGGCGAAATATTGAAAGAAAGGAATATTAATTGAGCCTTTTGAACATACAACACATACAAAACAAATACGTAAATATAATGGATCGGGTTGCACGCCGCAATAAAACGTAAAGTGAATACGCGTTCACAAATACGTAAACATAATGGACCGGGTTGCACGCCGCAACAAAATGTAAAGTGAATACGCGTTCACAAATACGTAAATATAATGGATCGGGTTGCACGCCGCAACAAAACGTAAAGTGAATACGCGTTCACAAATACGTAAACATAATGGATCGGGTTGCACGCCGCAACAAAGCGTAAAGTGAATACGCGTTCACAAATACGTAAACATAATGGATCGAGTTGCGCGCAACAAAGCGTAAAGTGAATACGCGTTCACAAATACGTAAACATAATGGATCGGGTTGCGCGCAACAAAGCGTAAAGTGAATACGCGTTCACAAATACGTAAATATAATGGATCGGGTTGCGCGCAACAAAGCGTAAAGTGAATACGCTTACAAATACGTAAATATAATGGATCGGGTTGCGCGCAACAAAACGTAAAGTGAATACGCGTTCACAAATACGTAAACTTAATGGATCGGGTTGCGCCGCAACAGATATGTAAATGCATTTGTAAATGCATCGGATCGGAGTTGCGCCAACAAATATGTAAATACAAAGGAATACCTTAATATGTAACATGAGATAAAACATGTATGTGGGTTAAGCTGAGTACATCCTGAAACGAATTGAAAGAGAATATTATTGTGTGAATACTTGATTATGATACATTGAAAATGTTGAAGTTTGTCTCACAACATGGTTATTGTGTTCTAATATGTTTGTACTTAAGATATTGTGAGATTACTTTGATTTATAGGGTGAGGTTCTCACTCAGCCCCGGATGGTAGGGCTGACTCTTTTATTTAACATATTTCAGGGAAGCGTGATAGAGGAAAAGCTCCGCAACAGGGCTAGCGATCGTCCCGCAGCCTCTTTGACCCACCAATCCATTATTTCGGATTTGGTGAAAGTTATTCTCATAAAGTATGTTTTAAGAACTAGGTTCCATTATCTCGGGGAATGTCCCCCACAAAATTGTTCTTTGTAAGCTTTGAATTGCTTATTATGATATATATATTATTTCCGCACTTAAATACATGTTTAATCTAGGAAGAAAAAAAGTTAACGGTTCGCCTGGAAAATAAATAGTTGTCCAGGTGCCATCACGCCCTAAGGAAAGACTTAAGAAAAGTAGGGGCGTGACAAATGAAGTCTAAGAAGTTCCGGAAATTATAGAGGAGATCAGACGAAGTCCGGACGAGAAAAGGACGACGAAACAGAATCCGCCTAAAAAACGTCACAGGAGCCGCGGCGCTTTGGCGCAGCCATGGCGCAAATCTTTGAAAGACCAGAGTTGTTGATTTTCAGTAGCGCGGTACTGGCCCTATGAGTGCCGATGCGGGATTTATGAAGTTTGGGCCGAATTTGACATGTTTTCAGAATCCTAAAGAGATTACTTTTTCCTACCTAAAGGGATAACTTTTCCTACCTAAAGGGATAACTTGTCCTACCTTAAAACCCTTACCTAAAAGGATTCTAATAATTTTTCCTACTTACAAATCCTTAACCCTTAACCTAAATGATTCTTGGTCTATAAATAGTCTCTACATCATTAGAAGAATTCATTCTCCATTCCACCATTCACCACTCTACATCCATCCTTCCACCAATCCATCTTGTAAATATTCCACAACACAACCGTTGAATGCTAGAAGGCTTGGAGACTCATTCTTAAGTATTTTCTTTTCTTTCTTTCTTTACTTTCAGTTTTCATGTTGGATATTGAATTAGTTCTTGTCATGTCAATGGCTAGGAACTAATTCCTTTATAGGGTTTTCCATGTTAAATCACTTGAACCTTATATTATGAATTGATGCATGTTTATGGTTATTCTTCTTATTGTTGAGATTTACCCAATAATTGTTTTGAATGCTTGGTAATTAATTGATCACTAATTATCATTATTTATATGATTTTTAATCAAACTTCGAAAGGAGGAGGTTGTGAATATGCTGTAAGTTGGGTAGACATATTTTGGATTGGGGATGAAAATACCTCAATTACTTATGTAGCGTTAATGAGAGGTTTAAACACCTAATTTTACGCATGGCGTGTGACGGTTAACTAGGTTTTTGGTCTTAATCCTCCTATAGAGTCATCCTTATCACCGAAAGGTAGAAAGGAGCGATATTGGGGTTGAGTGTTTATATAGCCTTAACGGGAGTATAAAACGATTTAGTAAACCTGCTAGCTCCAAAAGTAGAGGAACCATAATTCATTGCATTAATAAGTAATATAAGCGGATAGTTGAGGAGACGTGGAAGCCCTATTTCCATCACTACTGAAGCAAACACATTAGTTAAATTAGTATTTATAATTGTTAGTTATAAACAACAAAATCAAATATCGGTTACCAAATAGATACCAAAAGATAGATAATTGGTACTTGAACACTAATCCTTGTGGACGATATTCGGTCTTACCAAGATTATATTACTTGTCACGATAACGTGCACTTGCGTTAAAGTGTGTGCATCTTTTCGCGCATCAGAAACCAGTCTCTGAGGACGATATTCGGTCTTATCAGACTATACTAGTTGAGGCGATACGTACACTTACGTTAAGCGCGTGGAAATCGCCTGACATTACATCTAGGGGACACTTTATTATGACTTACATTTATATCATTCGTTGACGTCTACACTTGTCTCGTATACAGATGTTGATTGGGGTAGTTGTCCAGATACCATACGCTCTACGTTTGGCTATTATATATTTCTTGGTAATAACTTGGTCTGCCAAGCATCAGTCGACTTTATCACGCTCTAGTGCGGATACCGAGTATCGAGGGGTAGCCAATGTGGTTTCTGAATCCTGTTGGTTACATAATCTTCTATTAGAGCTTCATTATCCTATTCAGAAAGTGACATTGGTTTATTGTGATAATGTTAGTGCCATATACTTTTCTGGTAATCCGGTTCAGCACCAGCACACTAAACATATCGAGATTGACATTCACTTTGTTCGCGAAAAGGTCGCTCGTGGTTAAGTACGCGTCTGCCATTTCCCTTTCAGGTATCAAATTGCAGACATCTTTACAAAGGGTCTTTCCTAGGTCCCTTTTGAAGATTTCAGAGACAGTCTCAACGTACGAAGTGACTCCCCTACCTGCGGGGCCTGGGCTTGTGTGATTCTTCTATTGAAGATAGTCCCGTCGCTATGACTGCGGGGTGTGTTAAATATACACACAATATACACGTGTATATTGTGTGTGTATTCAATCTCAGATTAATGTATATTAGGTAATATTAGTCACGGTTTTTGTAATAATTAGTGTACCATAATTATAGGAGTCTTGTACTACTAGAATGAAATTTTGATATTAGAATAGGAATATGATTTTTCTATTATGCAAATTGTAAATTATAAATTGTGTATATTCTCTTTTATTAATAAAAATAATGAAGATATTTTTTTTTTTAATATTTGAATAAACCCATAACTAAAATGGTACACCCGCCTCCGCGGGCTGCCGGTTCTATTACCACTAGGTTTTTATAGCAAAAGACAAGAAGAATATATATGTATTTGCCATATGTGCACAGAACTAATAAAGAGCAAAAAAGTGAACAAAAAACCCGTAAAAGGTACTCTCTTTTTCCTTTCTCATATTGGTCAAATAATACATAACACCAACAACATGTGTTAAGATTCACGAGACTATAGGTAGGTTGTCTGCTAGAAAAAGGAACATTTTTTTCTCTATAAATATATTTTCCTTTTTTGTACCCCATGATTATTATTTCTTTAAATTATCCATCTCCCCCCCCCCCCCCCCTCTCTCTCTATATATAATAAGGAAAGTTCTCAAATAACAAGAGAGAAAAACTTAGAGCTATGGGAGATAATAGAGGACTTGGAGTTTTTGGAGTTTCAATGTGTGGTGCA
Organism: Przewalskia tangutica; assembly: GCA_029844215.1. Classification (NCBI taxonomy): domain Eukaryota; kingdom Viridiplantae; phylum Streptophyta; class Magnoliopsida; order Solanales; family Solanaceae; genus Przewalskia; species Przewalskia tangutica. The sequence goes on from CM056720.1 coordinate 6,141,663, forward strand.
GCACAAGAAATTGAACAATTATCAAGAGATAGTAGCCATTATAGTCTTTCTACTGGGATTCTTCCTTCACTTGGTGCTAGAAGTAATAGAAGAGTCAAGCTTCAAAGATTTATTGTTTCCCCTTATGATCATCATTACAGGTTCGAAACTTACTAACTCGACTAATTGGAATTCACGCCGCGTAAGACGTTTAAAGGAAAATCATCTTTATTTTTCTTTCTGCTGTCATTTAGTTTACTTTAATCATTTCAGAATTTTCTGGCCCGACTTTTTGATTTATATTGTTTAAGACCGTTAAGGGGAAGTGTTCTCTACCGGAAGTTTCTCCATTAAATTCGATTTCTATGTCTATGATGCGCTTTCATATCTTCTTTTGTATGCATATTGAAGAAAGAAGCATGATTATGATGAATATTAGTTAAAGCAAGAAATGGAGATAAATGGTTATTATCGGATCCTAACTAATATAAGATTGAGTAGAGATTACTTTATGATTTGAAATTTATGAGTTCATATGAAAACTTCAAGATAATATTATAATAATATATAATTAGATTTACATTAAAATATTTATAGATATTTAATAAATATCTTAATACATATACAAGATCTAAATAAACAATATTAGATTTCCGTAAGTCCGCGGGTAACACTCTTGGTTCATCACTGAGATTGAGTGTAGTTGTTTTGAGTTTCAGTACGAAGTGTAACTTCCAGTAGGAAGTGGCCCCTCTGGTTCGCTTTACATGACTCAAATCTAAATTAATCAGACTGATATAGTTGATCGAATGAATAACAAGAATCAGTGTTTGATGCCTGAAACATAACATTTTTTTATAATGATGATATTACATCGTTGTGACTTTCATGAGTAAATGTTACCTCTCATCACAATAGGATCTTCTAGTATATGCTCCACCACAATATTTTTACAATAGCACACCTTGCATAATTAAGTTTGAAGTCTTTGTTCAGTCATCTTTGTTTAATTTTCTTGTGGGGGCTTGTTGAAAATAACGTCTATGGAGTTTTTTAAGCCTCAAAATACTATGCTTCTTTTTTATTTTTATCTGCAAGACAAACAAAAAAAACAAGTTTTTTAATCTCCCTCTATCTTTGTTTAACGTGAAATCCATGATCGCGCTACGAAGGTGCGCCTTTGGGTAAACTAATGGACATAATATGGCAACGTCGATCGATTCAGCTTAATAGTCGGTGTAATGACTCACGGCGAAGGCGAGTGTGTTCTGCGAAGTAAACGAAAAATAGGTATTTTTGTTAAAATGTTATTTCTAGCAACATAAAAAAATTATTAAGGTCTGACATTGTTCAATTTTTTTTTTAAAAGATTATCTCTCGTAAAAAGTCATATATAAACGATTGTTTCTGAAAAATTATTCTTTCTTTTAAACGTTCAGATTACGAAATATTTGTGCTATAATGAACTTTAATTTGACTATATTTGAAAATTCCTTTACACTATTTTCTTTTGACTTTTGGTTGGAGAAAAAGATAGAATATTTGAGTAACATGTCTATCTCTAGATCTGTCCAATGCTTTATTTTCTACGTGTGTTATATTAATATGATAAAAAAATATAATACTTTATGTGACATTATTTTCTTTTTAGTATGTACCAAAAAAAATATCACATTTTTATATTTAAAAATAATTTAACTTGCACACAAATTTCTAGGATTTGTTTTGGACCATAAATTTTAAAATTCTTCTTTTTCTTTCTTAAATTCTATAACAAATCAAATATTTACACATAAATTGAAACGAAAAGAATATAAAAGGTTGATCAAAATTCAAATAATAATCCGACGAAGCTAAAGTGAAATAGCATGATAGAGAGGAAAAGGACTCTATTCTTGCTCCAAAAGGTGGAATCTCCCACTTCAATAGCCTCACACCCGGTCCGACAGGTCTATGAAAGAGGTAAATTATGGTGATTCAATTGATTTCAAAAGTTAGACCAGTACCATGCTGCACACAAGGGACCCTCCTTTATTTCAAGAAGAAATCTCTACACTGCCGCTGACGGGATTCGATCATTGGTCATTGCTCTAAATATCCCCTTAAAATCAATTGAGATGTCCAAGCGGACAAAAAAAATCCCATTCTTACCTCTGGTGGGGTGGGGGGTCCCTTTTATTTGCCTGGTCAGTAGGGTACAAATAAAGTTAGGCTGATTATTTTGACTGTCATTGTTGTAGCTGAAACAAAAATAATCTTTTGCGCTGTTATAGCTTTATGTCTTTTCTACTCCTTTTTTTTTACCGAATCAAAACCTTTTTCTTATCCCCTTTCGTTTTATTGCTATTTTTTCTTAAAATTATGGTGTCCTAATCAGTTTGTGCGTTTGAATTATTTTATTCGTGACGCAATAGTAAGAATTGTGATAATGTCACAATTTCAAGTCGTAAAAATAATCTTTTGTAGAAATGCACGGGATAATAGACTCAATGTGATCTAACTTTTTCCCGAATCAGTATATAGCGTAAACTTAGTGCATCGAACTATCTTTCTTTCTAGATCTTTGCTTTTATCAAGATATAAAAGAAACGGTTATCTTGGGTAAAACCCAACATTAGGATATTACAAAATCCAATAAAGATCTCATCTTGTATAGAGTCTTAATAGAATATTTCCCGAATATTTTTTTATTAATTATATATCTCTTATTTTAGGTAGAATTGTATTCCTATTGTAATTATGTCTCATTTTTTAGTTAGAATTATATTTTCTATTGTAATTAGGTTGATTAGTTATCTAATTTAAATATTCTTGTACTACTATATATATAGTACATTATTGATGAATACAATTAAGAAACATGTTCCTTTAAGTCTTATCTGATATTTTAATTACTCCATGGGACCATAGTATCTTGTAGGTTTCAATCATTTGACAATCGTCCATGTAATCACAAACTGACAATTGCCACGGCTGCACAAAAAATGGATCGGATCGAAAATAACCCCTGGACCGAACTGGACCGGATCGAATTTTTTGGTCCGGTTTTCGGTCCTACGTTTCTGAAAATTCGGTCCTCGGTCCGGTCCGGGTTTTTTTCCGGTTTTTAGTGTATATTGGACCGGACCAGACCGGACCGAATTTTTCGGTCCGGTCTTCAGTCCGACCTTTCTGGATTTTCGATCCTCGGTCCGGTTCGATCCGGTACGAGTGTTTTGTGCAGCCCTAACAATTGCTGCTCCCAAAAATATCTATTTTCTGTCTTTGCTACTTCATGCCTTATTCTATATGACATGTTTGACTGAGAATCAAGTTAAAAAATCTTCGGATTTTGTTTTATCTAATTCATTTATACTGGATTAATGCACGAAAGATTTTTGAAATTTATTGTCTAAACCATTAATATTATATGGATATAAATCATCACATAAAGGTTCATGAGAAGTTTAAAGTTAAATTATCCATTTTTTTGGAACACATAAAAAAAGAACGTACATCACATAAATTGAGACAAATAGAGTAATAAGGTTGTCTAATTTATATTTACTCAGTGTCCAAAGAGGTGATTCTCTAAAAAATTTTAGCATCAATACCAGCCCAGAAATATAAGGGACTAATGACTATAATTGCTTTAAAGTGCAAGCTTAAGCTCTTCTGACCAACAAGAGTTGTGTAAGAGTGGTAAGTATTCCTTCATCCTTAATAAGAGATCTCGGGTTTGAGTCCTGCTAGGTTCAGAGTCGCTTTTGTTAGGGAGCACTTTACTCCCCCATGTGATCTGGATTTAGTTGGGCCCAAATGCGGGTACCGGACACCGGATGAGAAACACAAAATTAAAAAAAAACTCAGTTCTGGAGTATTTAGGAGACTTAAAACTTCTCTAGGATATAACAGAGTTAATAAAAAAGAACTCACATATGTACTTCTAGCAGCAGATTATAACTTCTAAGACAATTGAATTTTGGCAACATTGTTTTAGTTTGTCAAGTTACTGATACGTGCTACAACTTTCTATTTATGTTTTACATTGCTTAAGAAACAGAAAATCCTACATTTTCTTTTTTAACCAATGTTGTCAATTTCTTATTTCAGATGGTTTCTTCATGAAATTTAATGGACTTAGCAATTTTTTCTGTTTTTTCTTGTCGACAAGAATAATAGAAATGTGCTATTACACTTAATTCACGAGTCATCGTTCTTTTTCTTTTGAGATTTTGATTGGTTAATATATCCTACTCGTCGTTTCTATTTGGTAACCGATCGTTTGGCTGGTAAATTAGATATCTGACTCATAGAAATGAACATGTTTTTTTCTAAAATCGGTTCATGGTTAATATAATGTTTGCAGGTTATGGGAAACTTTTTTAGTTGTGCTGGTCGTCTACATTGCTTGGGTGTCCCCGTTCGAGTTTGGCTTTCTGAGAAAACCAGCAGGACCGCTCGCCAAGACTGACAACGTTGTCAATGGATTCTTCGCGATTGATATCATTCTTACCTTCTTTGTAGCTTACTTGGATAGAACCACTTATCTACTCGTCGATAGTCACAAAAAGATCGCTTGGAAGTACGCGAGTACTTGGTTCTTATTCGATGTCATATCAACAATCCCTTCAGAACTTGCTGTGAACATTTCCCCTAAACCTTTACGTCAGTATGGATTATTCAATATGCTTCGTCTGTGGCGTCTACGAAGAGTTAGTGCATTGTTTGCCAGGTAATTCGCTTGTCCTTCTAGTGATCAATGCTACTATGGTCAAACTTCTCTATAACAACGTCGTTTATCCAAATATATTTTTTGGCTGCTACAACGAAATGTTGCTATAGAGAACATATAATATAACATAACATGAAAGTTAGAAACTTGACCGTTATAGTGAAATATTGTTATAGAGGATAACTGTTATAGAGTGTCTTGATTGCAAGAGAACATAATATAACATAACATGAAAGTCAGAAACTTGGCGTTATAATCAAATGTTGTTATAGAGAGGTATATGCATATCTTTTCCCTTGAAGCTTCGTCAATACCAACCTTTTCTTTCTTTCTTTCTAACAGATTGGAGAAAGATAGGAACTTCAATTACTTTTGGGTTCGATGTGCAAAGCTTGTTTGTGTAAGTGCATTATGCTCTTCTGCGATTAAGCGTTGATCGATGTTGTTCTAATAAATATATTGTTTCTTATTTCTTCTCTGTAGGTTACTCTTTTTGCTGTTCATTGTGCCGGATGCTTTTATTATCTGATCGCGGCTACTTACCCCAACCCAAACAAGACATGGATTGGAACCTCAATGGATGACTTCCTTAATCAGAGCTTATGGATTCGTTATGTCACTTCTATTTATTGGTCGATAACTACTCTTACTACCGTCGGTTATGGTGATTTGCATCCAGAGAATACACGGGAAATGGTCTTTGATATTTTCTACATGCTCTTTAACTTGGGGTTGACAGCATACTTAATAGGAAATATGACTAACTTGGTCGTGCACGGGACAAGTAGGACTAGAAAATTTGTGAGTAAATTATCTTGGAGTTGATTTCACAGACGGTCACAACTAATAATATTTATCTCAGAAAGTCACATGAATTAGTTGAGTGACTTTTCTGTTACAAAACAAAGAAACATGACTTCTGAGATAATTAACATTAGTTGAGTGACCGTCTAAGAAAGCAACTCATTATCTTGTTGTTTGATTATAAGTTTATTAGGTTTCTTAAATGCATTTTTCTTCTGCTTCTACAGAGAGACACGATTCAAGCTGCTTCGAGCTTTGCACAGAGGAACCAATTGCCTGCTCGCCTCCAAGATCAGATGCTTGCACACTTGTGCTTGAAATTCAGAACAGACTCGGAAGGGCTGCAGCAGCAAGAGACACTCGAGTCTCTTCCTAAAGCCATCCGTTCAAGCGTTTCACATTTTCTTTTTTACTCTTTAGTAGATAAGGTTTACTTGTTTCATGGAGTGTCAAACGATCTACTCTTCCAGCTGGTAACTTATGAATCAGATAACCAATCACTGTTTCAATATTTTTTGGCGTGCTTTCTCTTATATTTTGACATTCGCTCCGTGATTCAAGGTATCGGAGATGAAGGCAGAGTACTTTCCTCCCAAAGAGGACGTCATTTTGCAGAACGAAGCACCAACTGACTTCTATATTCTTGTAACAGGAGCTGTGGTAATTTTTCAACCCCTTTTTGTAATCTGAATGCAAAAAAATTCATGTATCGTGGTATTTTACTTTATAGTGCTAGTTTAATGTTGAACTTATCTGACAGGATCTATTGATACTAAAAAACGGAGTTGAACAGGCAAGTTTTATCTGACCTTCATATTTTCAATACGATTCACTCGGTCTTTTTGATGAAGCACATTCAATTTTTTTTCCTGAAACCACACTGAGCTGAGTAAAATGGATATTTCAGGTTGTTGGGGAGGTCAGGGCGGGTGATCTTTGTGGTGAAATCGGGGTTCTTTGCTATAGGCCTCAACTATTTACAGTACGAACGAAGAGACTGTGTCAGCTACTACGTATGAATCGTACCACATTTCTGAATATCGTCCAGGCCAATGTTGGGGACGGGACTATAATCATGAATAATCTCCTTCAGGTTAGAACGCCTCGGAATATTTCTGATTTTGATGATCGCATATAATAACATGATTCGACTAAATATCACTGTTATGTTTTTTCTTCTGCTGAGCAGCACTTGAAGGAAATGAAGACTCCGATTATGGAGGGAGTTCTACTGGAGACCGAGCACATGTTAGCTCGCGGTAGAATGGATTTGCCTCTCACCCTTTGCTTTGCAACACTTAGAGGTGATGACTTACTGTTGCATCACTTGTTAAAGAGCGGTCTTGATCCAAATGAATCAGATAACAACGGAAGATCCGCGTTGGTATGTACACTTACGAACTTCCGTTACCCAAGCTTGGATTCTACAACGTTCATTTCTCATTTTCTTTTCCTTTCTTATTGGTTTTCTCTCACCAGCATATTGCAGCGGCTAAAGGAAGTGAGAACTGTGTGGTTCTTCTTCTGGATTTTGGGGCCGATCCCAATAGCAGAGGTATGGTTTATTCTACAGTCAAACCTCTCTATGACAATATCGTTTGTCCGGTATACTTTTTGGCTGCTATAGCGAAATGCTATTATAGAAAACATATAATATAACATAACATAAAAAGTCGGTTCCAAAGAAAACCTGGTTGTTAAAGTAAAATATTGTTTCTTGTGTATACACAGATTCAGAAGGCAATGTGCCACTGTGGGAGGCTATCATGGGGAAGCACGAGCCAGTGATCCGTTTACTCGTTGACAACGGTGCTAAACTATCAGCTGGTGATGTGGGACATTTTGCCTGCGCTGCTGTTGAACAAAACAACTTGAATTTGCTCAAGGACATTGTCCGTCATGACGGGGACGTCACGCTTCCCAAGATCAACGGGTCATCGGCGCTCCACGTTGCTGTTTGTGAAGGAAACATAGAAATAGTAAAATACCTCTTGGATCGAGGGGCCAACGTTGACCAAGTAGACGAACACGGTTGGACCCCACGGGACCTTGCTGAGCAGCAAGGACATGAAGACATCAAAGAACTCTTTGAATCCGGGTTAGTGATGAGGACTCAATCCGTTGATCCTATCGCCGAGGAACGAGGGGTTCGTTTCCTTGGGAGGTTCAAAAGTGAGCCAATGATCTACACTGCATCCCATGGAGTCTCATTTCTAGGATTAGGCGGTGGATCATTAGGGAGATCACGTCCAAGGCGTAGGACTAATAACTTCCACAACTCATTATTCGGGATAATGTCAGCAGTGCAGACCAATGAGTACGACGTGCTTTTACCTAAAAACAAAGCTAGTATAAATGCCCCGACAACCAAGACTTACGCTCCCCGAGTGACAGTTTGTTGCCCTGAGAAAGGGGACAACGGGGGAAAGCTTGTTTTAGTTCCACAGAGTTTTAAAGAGCTACTTCAAATTGGTTCTAGTAGATATGGTATCTCGCAGGCCAAAGTTGTAAGCAAAGACGGAGCAGAGATCGACGATATAGAGTTGATCAGAGATGGCGATCGTTTAGTTTTTGTTAGTGATAAAGAAAGCATTGATGAAGATAAATCATCAGAATTATGATGAGTTGAGGTGAAAACCATAAATGTAAAATAGATCTTTTATTTTTTGGCGGTGGGGGTAGATATCGGTAATTTGGGATGAACAAGTTGAGTGCAAAACTAACTGACAGCCAATTTGTGAACATGTAAAAGTCACAATGAGAAAAATATATGTACATCCAGTTCCCTATGTCTAATTGGCAAACGTTGGAAAGTCCAGAAACTTCTCTGTAACATCTTTCGACTTATATAATTCATGAGCGACAAGTGCACTCTCTAACATTATGAATATAGTTAGTGACCGACTTATATAACTGATAAATGACACATGTATTATAAATATAGTTGGTGGCGTGGCCAATGGGAGGGGGGGGGGGGGGGGGATGATGGCGATGCCTCCATCGCCATAGTTCCGCGTTGCCTTATCTCGTTTAAGTTTCTCTGCTAGTGACAATCTTTGACTTAACTTAAATTTTGGATCCGCCTCTAGTATTCCACGCACCCCCTTCATTTTCCAACAAAATGCATCAAACTCACTGGTTCCAAACATTTTCGCCAACAAAGAAACACTAAAAAAGCCTTCCAAAATTTGTTAGAATTAACTTATACTTGCTATCAATGCTACAAAATATGATGAATAAAAAGTTGGTCTACTTAGACATATATTTTATGTTTTTTGTGTTGAACAGATGAAGCAGAAAATTCAGAAAAATGTCTGAAAGAACTACATCTGTGACTTAATAGTGTAATAATATCAAATATGGAACTCGAAATCAGTCCCATACATAAGGTTGTACATATGAATGAAGAATTGAAGTTGGTAACTTTTTACACTTCATCAAAAGATTGTTATCCAATATTCACTGTATTGGTAAAGTTATCTTGCTTTCAACTCTGATATCGATAGCCCGTTTATCGAATATCTTACTACTTCTTCGGAGATCTCTGCACGTTGATCCCCTCTCTCTATGAAAAATCCTGGTCGTTCTGGTGGTGGTGGTTGTTTCGTATCGTTTGTAAGCATGGTAACCACACTTGACATTGAAGGCCTATCTTTTGCATAGTCTTGCACACAAAGGAGTCCCACATGAATGCATCTCATTACTTCATCACGCGAGCATGATTCAATTAGTGTTGCATCTATTAGCTCCAAAGCTCTCTCTTCTCTCCACAATTCCCATGCCTGAAACATAGTAATTGTTTTATGTTTGACAGAATGCATAGACAACCTCTTAAATGCCAATAAATTTCATTTAGACACTCAAATAATGACATGTTTCGATTGAGCACTTGAAGATATGATAAAGTTTTCCTATTTAGACACTTCGATTCATAATTTTGAAAAAAACAATTCACTACGTATTTTCAGGCACCTATTATGTACATAAGTTAACCACTTAAAATACGTCACCTCCTTTAATTATTACACATTCTCCAGAAATAGTAATATATCATGCATGTTCCAATTGATTCTAATGTGTATAACTAAAGGAGGAGACATATTTTATTTGATTAACTTATCTACGTAATAGACACTTGTGAACACGCACATAAACTTTCGGTAATATGACCCGAAAGTAGCCAATAGGAATAATTTATCATGTGTTCAGGCGCACAACTAGAACATGCCATAGTCCTAGTGTCTAAATGACATGATAAGTTTAAGGGGCTGTCGATGTATTCACCCTTTATGTTTCTGTGTTTTATACTTTTATAAGATAAGTTCAAGATTTAGTCTAGGGACTTACCAGTCCAATGAGGTTTAATGGATGCTCAGAATCATAGCAGCTGTTGTTTTTCTTGCCACTAACAATTTCTAAGAGTAAAACTCCAAAGCTGAATACATCTGTCTTTGTTGAAACAATGCCTCTCAAAGCATACTCCGGAGACATATAGCCACTGAAGTTGTATCAAAAAAATGTATTCAGAATTTCGAGTAATATAAAACTTGTATATGTAAACATTTCTTCTTTACTTACTGTGTTCCAACAATTCTTTTCGTGTTCGCTTCAGATTCTTGCCTTCCAAAAATCCTCGCCATGCCAAAGTCTGATATCTTTGGATTCATGTCAGCGTCGAGTAAGATGTTGCTCGCTTTCAAATCTCTATGAATCACTGTCAACCTTGAATATTTATGCAGATAAAGTAGACCTTGAGCAACCCCTTCGATGATTCTGAATCGTGTCCCCCAATTTAGTAGCTCTTTTTTGTTACTATCTGTTCATATCATTATAAAGAATGAAATCTCTTGCAAGTATTCTGATTGTTGAAGATGAAATGATATTTACCGAAAAGAAAGAAGTCTAAGCTTTTGTTGTGCATGTATTCGTATACTAAAATCCGTTCTTTGCCTTGAGTACAGTAGCCTAAAAGCCTAACAAGGTTAGTATGTTGTAGTTTTGCAATCAACAAAATTTCATTCTTGAACTCCAACAGGCCCTGTCCAGAACTTGTTGAAAGTCTTTTTATTGCTACTTCTTGCCCATCAGGCAATTCTCCCTGAAAATAAAATGACTCATTCAGTATTTATGTTTGCAATCATCACTACTAAAAAACAGGAATTTAGCGGCGGACAAATTTTGTAACTAAACAAAAACATCTGTTTCTAATCCTATATAGCGAAGGATTATAAAAAAAATCTGTTAGCTACGAGCCATTAAGTGATGGATTAGGGACGAAATTCTTAGCTAATTCCAGTTTTTTTAGTGCATATTCACTTAAAAACATCATGTTTACCTTGTAAACTGGTCCAAATCCACCCTCTCCGAGTTTATTTTCTGGTGAAAAATTGTCCGTGATCATTGCTAGGCTCTCGAAGTTGTATAACTGCACTTCATGGCTCATCTTTTTGTCTATTTTTCGCCTTTTAGATCTATTTGCTGTTTGATTAAGCAATAGCAAAGCAGTTGCTTTTTCTTTCCCTGATAGTGAAAGAGGAAGTTGTGAGATCTGAATCCAAGTATTGAATTTCTATATTCCTTGGACGCTTACAAAATGCCACTTGGTGCGTGTCAGATCCTCCAAAAGTAGTATACATTTTTTGAGGATAAGACCGGGGTGTAGCAACATTTTAGCAGAGTCCAATCAGCATAGTTGAAATTTACTGGTGTAAGAATCTGGCTAAATTCTTCAAGTGCTCACCTTTTCCGCGCAAAAGGTAGCATAGGGAGCTGAGTCCTAAAAATAGTGTCACACCCATTGCAGCTATAAGCCATATCCACCATTTTATTGCTGCATCAACACAGTGAGTCAAAATTCCCAAAATTTCTGAAAGCAAATTTGTTGGTCATATATATGTAAACATTCTACAACTTTAAGAAGATTATCTAAAGGACCTTTCTCTGGATATACTCGAAATAAGGACTAAATTGTGTAATGGTGATACTGAAAAAGAATTCGTGCCTAAAATGTATGATCCTTTGTTAAATGGACCATATCGAGGAAACAACCAGAAAAGGTTTTCACCTTCAATCATATACAACAATTCAAGAGCTAAATTTTAGTAAGCCAAATGCAATACTTAGATTTATACACAATACATACAAGTTCCTTTAGACGATCCTGGCGTTGAATTAGGAGATGGTGCTGGTGCTAAAGCTGGAGGAAATGAGAATGTGTTTGGTACATTTGTGGCGTTCCGATTTCTTGCTGGCACCAAATCTACGAAAACACATCGCACAATTCATGTTAGAGCCCGCTTTCCTGACTCTAGTTACTTGCTAGACATAGAGAAATAGTGTTGCAAGAGAGCAAATGCAAGTGCATCAACTGTTTACTTTTGTTTATATCTGTCAAAAATTGAAGCTAACATAGAAAAGAGAGTGAACAGGTTAAAACCCCCTAAACTATCAACGTTTTGAAAGTTCCATGCCTAAACTTGGACGAATATGACATGCTACGTGAAGATCACGCTATAAAAGCTCCTCTAAAGAATTGAGTGTTCACATAACCCCCCTAATATGAACTCATTGTGACAGGTGGGCTCACTTTTAAGACTTTTTTCATATCCCACTCACCTCTTAGCTAGTTATCCCGAACATTTTAAAATATATTAAATCGGGGGTTTTAATCTAAAGGGAGTTATAGTTCAGGGGTAATAAGAACACCCAATAGTTTAGGTATGCGACTCGCAAAATGGTGACAGTTAAGGGTTTTTTAACCCTATTCACTCAAAAAAAGATAATGAGGAAAATATAATCATACCTCTTTCAGTATCAAGAATGAAAACATCTGATTGATTTTGTGAACTCAAGATAGATACATTACTCCAAATTTCACAACCAGCTCCAGTAGATGTGATGGAGGCAAAAGCAGCACAAGTACAATTGTTCTCACATTGTCTCTTGCAATCAAATAAACTCATGTTATTGTTTCCAAACCTAAATATATTACCCGAGACGCTGTTCGCCCTCCTCTCGAACCACGAATCGTTTCTAATCGGGCACCCGATCGATTCTGCTGTCACACAACCAGCACTAGGCTTGTAAAAACACACACCAAAAGGCCCTGCTGCTCCTCTTTCCTTGATAAAACCAAACGTGTCCATCGCATATCTAGATAAAGTTCGTGTCTCTTTGACCGAGTAAGTCACATACTTCTCATCATCTGTTGAAACAAAGCTCGAGTTAACATAGTCATAGTGAGATATTCGCGATACATTGCCAAACGTCCCATTTTCCCAGCGTCCACTCGTCCAAAACACACGTCCAAGCCACCATATTATCAAATGGTCATCAATTGTGTCTATACCAATCGTAAAAGACCCCGAGGCTGGTACATCATCGCTTATCCAAGAAGTTAGTGACCATATATGTCCTGTTTTAAAATTTCTCCCAAGTTTCATCCCAGGTAATAGTGTATCAGTAGGATAATCAAAACTTTGCCACAAAGTTTTATTCACAGAACCATTAGTATTCAATTCCACCAACACAAAATTACCATTGTCAAATAGTGTAGCACTTGCATTTCTTGCTGTTGCATTATCAGAACTTAATAAAACAAAACTATCTTTTCCATATAAAATATTCAGCTTTCCATCATGATCCAATGTGAGATTGTTACCTGATGCATATGGGATCGGATCATCACGATTAGCAACCCAAACGGGGCGATAATCATCGGGGAATAATGTCTTGTTAGAGGGTAAATTATAGAATATGCCTATATAGTGAGTTTTATTGGCATCAAGGCTGAAAAACTCAAGCCTGAATTCTTTGTTTGATGATTCCAATTTTTCTCCAACTCTAAGGTGTTGGCCTTGAAAAGTTGTATCTGTTTGGGAATAAGAAATATTCATGAAGAAGCAAAAGAAACAGCAACATAGTAGGATTTTTTGCCATGCCATTAAAGAACTACTGTTCTAGTATGAATATTTGTATAGATCTTTCCACTATGTTATTACAAAGCCATTCATTTTGTTGAACTGTTGAAAATTTGACCTTGTCAAAAATTGCAAGCAGAACATTTTCAATCAACTTTTTCTACCTTGAAATTATAGGAAATACACCAGAATTTTCCTCTTTTTGTACTATTAGTTGACTGTCATACATCATAGTCTTCGTTTCTATTTTACAAGTAGTTTCTAGAGCGGGGGAGGGGGTGGGGGGTGTTATGGGGCTCACAAGTCTTGAAGTCTCACGTGACACCTAAATAATCTCCCCTGGTAAACGTGTTTTTTACGTGAATTAAATAACTCCATATATATATATATATATATATATATATATATTTTGTTGTGAACTCACTAATTTTCTTTCCAAGTGTGCGGGATAAACCTTGACCGATAGTCTGCAAACCACGCCAGTCATTAACCACACTGATGCTCACGCGTGTGCACTAACCAGCATGTTTATCAGGATCGAACTCGCGACCAAGGGCCGACGCCTATTACATTATTCTGGCACACTCATGCAGCCATATATATAGATATATATATTGATAGTGTAATTAAAAGCCAACTATTTACGGAGGAACTTTAGCCCTTAATTACTCCCGAGGAATGGGGCCCTGTGAATGAGGGATTTCGTCTTCCCCCAAAATGTATGATACCACCTCCTTAGAGGAGCGTGAGGGCAAAAAAAAAAGACCATCTATCTGGATTTTACAATAAATGAGATGTTGTTCCCCATTTTCTTCAATCTCTCTTCATTTGAATTTTTGGGTATGTAAATATGGGTTTACATTTGAATTTTTCTCTTTTAATTTTTAGATAAAATTAAAGATTATAAACTTAAATCATGGTGAGATCTAACCAATGGAGGATAATTTGCTTCAATTCCTCTAAAACAAGGAAACTCTCAACAAAATGGCGTCCCTTATGTTTAACTTTTCTTATCTTCCCCTTTTATTATAATTGTTGTTTCCTTTTAACTTTTATTTCTCTTTAGTTTTAGTTATTTGATTAGGATTTATGTTAAAAATAAAATCATTAAAATTTAAATGAAATCTGAAACAAAAAAAATTAAACAACACATGTAATGTCACTTGGTACTTTTTAAAAGCTTTTGCGAGCAATATCCTACCTGCAGTAAACCAATAGATAATGAAGATGGGTCCAGTCTTGATACATGCAGAACAAGTAAAGCCGTGTAGGCCAGTAATTGATCAAGAGATATATAAAGGTTTATGTGATATTGTGGATGATAAGGCACCAAGAATGGATGGCTATAATACACTATTTTAAAAAAATCTTGGAAAGTGATTGGTAAGGATGTATGCAGAGCAGTAAGAGATTGCTTTGAAACAGAAAACTGTTAAGATCAGTAAATTGCACAGCAGTTACCCTTCTCCCTAAGGTCCCTAATCTAGCTAACATTAAAGAATATAGGCCAATAGCATGCTGTTTAGTTCTGTATAAACTGATACATAAGGTGTTGGCATCTAGAATACAGAAAGTAATGCCTATGCTGATTTTTGATACACAAGCAGGCTTCATACCTGAAAGGAAAGTTGCAGACAATGTAATATTGGCTCATGAGCTAGTAAAGGCATACACCAGGAAGACTGTTTCACCAAGATGTGTCATCAAAGTGGCTTTTCAAAAGGCATATGATAATGTGGACTGAATTTATCTCAAACAAGTGCTAGAAGGTTTAGGTTTTCCTACCAGATTCACAAGGTGGACTGAATTTATCTCTTTGGCAACAAAGAAACTGACTATTATACAGTGGAAGCCTCTGATAGATAAAGTAGTGGCAAAAATATCCTCATGGACTGCTAAGAAACTCTTAGGTAGAATTCAACTTGTGCACAGTAATATTTCGGATACAATCTTACTGGGCTAAAATGTTCATTATCCCTTCCAAAGTTATGAAGACTATAGAGTCATATTGTAGGAGTTTTATTTGGTCACGAGCTAATGTGATAACTAAGAGGTCTTTGGTTGCCTGGAAGAAGATGTATTCCCCTAAATCTACAGGTGGACTTAATCTGATAAACATGAGGGTTTGGAATAAAGCTGCAATCATTAAGTCATGCTGGAAACTGGCAACAAAGAAGGATAAACTTTGGATCAAGTGGATTCATAGCTATTATATTAAGGATCAGGATATAATGCATATACAGATTCCCCAGCAGGCATGTTGGATTGTTAGAAAGGTGTTTGGTGCTAAAAAATTTCTTCCCATTGTCTATGTTGCTCTTCATAACAAGAAACGTATCATAAAGCAGGTGTATCAACTACTTCTTGGTGATCTCCCTAAAGTAGCATGGAAAGAATTAATGAATCAGAACCAAGCAAGACCTAAAACTGTATTTACTATGTGGTTACAGTTGCATGGGAGAATGCTTACTGCAGATGGGTTGATCAGCTGGGGCATACCTGTTGAACCCAAGTGTAGTTTATGCAAGCTGGTTCATGAAATTAGAGACCACCTCTTTGCAGAATGCTGCTTCACTGAGCAAATCTGGAATAGGCTATGTCATAATTGCAACTATGTAAAGTCCCAATTTCCACGGACATTTGTTGAGGGTCTATCGGAAATAACATGTCTACCTACCTCTCAAGGTAGGGATAAGGTCTGCGTACACTCTACCTTTTCAGGACCTCCAAATTGTAAGATTACACAAGATATGTTATTGTTATTGTTGATGTTGTATGCACTATATCTGGTGCTAACCTTATTAACGGATTCCTTAGACAGTTCTATAAAAATATAATTTGACTTTTTCAAGAATTTGAGTAATATAATAAACGCTGAAGGAAAGAGAAATTTATGCAATATTTCATTAGTACAAACATAAAACATCCTAGGAGATGAATTAACATTTAAAAAGTCTGAAACTTAGTTCAATAATAAAGTGCCACATACGTAAGTTTTTTTGCACTATGCCAAACTTTGAAAAAGTTTGTGAGATTGGATTTCCGAGTCTAAACATGAACCATGGTCAAATATATACACACATAAAAACACCCCTGTATCAGTTGTTTAAAATAACGTAAGCTGAGACTCTATGTAAAGTCCCAATTTCCACGGACATTTGTTGAGGGTATAAGTGGGGATGAATTTAAAAGTTTAGGATAAGTCTCCTTCTTCCATAAGATTCTCTACTAAACTTATCCCCTAGTTCCCCTACTCCTTCACGTTTCTATTTTCACTAGCACACACTTACCAAACACCACCCACCTCTGCCATATAACACACCATACAGAGAACAAACAAAGGGGAAGGATCTTAAGCAATTGAGGAGTTCCGAAAAGGCGTAGTTAAAGGTTGAGATTTCTATTCACGGTTACGAAGAAACAAAGATGAGTTTTTCTCACTCACATATTCTTAGTAACATCCTTTGTTTTGAATTACAACGCATGTTAAACATAGTATTCATGTTGAAATAATATATATTTTTGGGAAACATAAGTTGTGATGGATTAATTGACATAAGTATTGTCTTGTAACAAGTTTGAGCCTTGTAATTGGGGACTGTTTTTGCTGAGTTATACTTGTTAGAATTGGATGAAAATTTATAATATTGTACATCTCTCACTTATGATCAGATTGTGCCCAAGAGAGGCTAAAACGGACTTACGGTTTGAAAGTTATGACTGTTTAAAGTTTCTGTCTCGAATCAACCAAAATCCGGAAGAGCAGCATGTAAAACGTGAAAACTGTACAAATACGTAAAGAATATAAAAGTATGTGCTGAATAAAAGTTGTAGATTACTCTGTTCCCGTCAATTTGAGACCATACGGGGATAAATCCGACTTACGGTTTGAAAGTTATGACTATTAAAAGTTTCTGCCTTATTTTACAAAAATTCTGGCGACACAGATTTCATAGGGTTGTTTCTTTCGTAAATTTTTTACCAGCTACACCAAGTACTTTCATATGGAATTCGGCATAATAAAAGATCCTAGTGTTGCCTTCGATGTGGTACAATAAACACCTTATTTGGAATTACGGATCTAATGTTATAACCTTTACAAGCGGGAGATATGAGAAAGTTGAAAGAAAGAAATATTATTTGAATCTCCTGAAGTTATGCCGATATATTTATATGTGTATGAGTTTAGTCATACGATTGAATTGGTAAAAAAAAATTAAAAAAATCTTGTTAATATAAATACTTTGCCTTTGGGCCCATTCAAGGACATTTGCCTTCGGGCTATTCAAGGAGTCTTCGGGCTATTCAAGGGGCCTTCGGGTTATTCAAGGACATTTGCCTTCGGGCTATTCAAGGAGCCTTCGGGCTATTCAAGGAGCCTTCGGGTTATTCAAGATCACTTGTTTGAATTTATATGTTAAGTGCTTTAAATCAAGTTGATATTCTAAATAAATATATAATCTACTATACGGAATATGATTGTATTTGAAATATTGTGAAGTTACTTTGGATTGTAAGGCGAGATTCTCACTCAGCCCCGGATGGTAGGGCTGACTCTTTTATTTAACATATTTCAGGAAAGTGCGATAGGGGAAAAGCTCCGCAACAGAGCTAGCGACCGTTCCACAGCCTCATCGTCCCACCAATCCATTGCTTCAGACTTGGTGACTTTCATTATTGTATAAGTAGATTTTAAGGATTACGTGGTGTTTTGAGGGAATGTCATGTCTCTCTTTAGATTCTAAATTTCTTATTCAATATCTAAACCTTTAATTGTGTCTAGTTAGAACAATGTAGTTGTACGAGTATGAGCTCGTGTTATTCAAGAGAAAGTTTTATGTTTTATTAACTTCGAATTGTCTATTATATATATTATTTCCGCACTTAAGTACATGTTTAATTTAAGAAGAAAAGAAGTTAATGGTTCGCCTGGAAAGTGGATAGTTGTCCAAGTGTCATCACGCCCTAAGAAAAAACTTAAGAAAAGTCGGGGCGTGACAAACTACCAGCTCTATCTCATAAGACATGGAATGACATGCATCAATGGATCATCAATACAACCAAGGATAGAAGCTACAAGGCACAATTACACAAAATTATATATGCAGAGTTCATTTATACTGTGTGGTTGGAGAGAAACAAAAGAGTTTTGAATTAAGAGTCATCAGTGGAAGCTTTGACAAGACAAATAGCATGTTTCAGCGATTTCAGAGCAACATGCTAAACGAGGGTGCTGCTTAGTAAGTTTCAGTTCTAGTTTAGATGTGTTCATCATAAGGTATATCTGAGTTAGTTCTTGTTTTGAGTAGTATGGGAGGTTGTTGTAGTATGAGAGAGTAGTACATCATAAAGTTAATCTGCTTAGCTTTGTAATTATTTCACTTTGGTGATTAATAAAAAAAATCTTAATTACCAAAAAAAAGATAACACAAACAAGACATAATTTAAGTATGAAACTAAAATAAACGTACTACCTCTGTCCCAATTTATATGACATAATTTGAATTTCGAAATTGAAACCATTTCATTTGACCGTGAATATGGATATGAATTTTTAAGGTTTTTGCAATAAAATGTACATATTTGAAAACTACATAAAAAATAAAAAAAGAGTCAAATATACCCCTCTACTTTCTTTTATTAGCTAACTTTACCATCTGTTAGCGATAATGTTCAAATATACCCCTGTCGTTCAATAAGTGTATTCTTATACCCTTAATTGGGCGTAAAACCCAATTTCAACTATAATTATCCGATTTCATAGAAATAATCCACGTCCAATTTATAACCCGCCCTGACCCACAACATAATTTCATCCCCACTCAGTGTTTTCGAAGTTATACTCCTTTCTCGACTTCCATTCACAAGTGTATAATCGGCCGCTAATTCTACGGTAAATTTTCAGCCAGAGTTTTGACTATTGCAGAGTTATACATTCTTGTCTTTCTTTCGATTTTATGCAAGTTGTGGGTCGAGACGGATTATAAATTGGAGATGGATTATTTATATGAAATCGGGTATTATAGCTGAAATTAGATTTTTCGTCCAACTAATGGTATAAGTGTACACTTATTGAACGACATGGATATATAAAACTATCGCTAAACGGAGAAAAAATAGCTAATAAAAGAAAGTAGAGGGGTATATTTGACCATTTTCTCTAAAAAAATACTATAAGTCACAATAATTGACAATTCAAAATATTTTTAAAAATATATAAAAAAGTTATGGCCAAACAAAAATTTATTTGAATCTCAAAATTTAAAAAGTACAACTAGGGAGTAATAGTTTGTTGGTTGGGTGGGGGGTTGTTCATGGTCTAATGGTATAGTTTAGCGAGTTATCTCAAAAGATACTTCCCGACTTAAAAAAGAGTGTGCACTTAGCCATTACAAAGAAAATACTATTTTCTTTTTTGCAAGAATAGTTAATTTGATATTTAGATTAAAAAAAAGTGAAAAAGGCACGTTAGTCCCAATCACAATTATTTATTCGACTGTGCTTTGAGTTGTGAAATTTTTTCATTTGAGTTGTGAAAATGTCGGGGAAAGGTGCAAAGGGTTTGATTATGGGGAAAACAACATCAACAAACAAGGACAAGAAGAAACCCACTTCTCGTTCTTCTCGTGCCGGTCTTCAGGTTTCTTTTTTTGTTATGGGTTTGTTCTTAAATCATTAAATTTTGATGGATTGATTGATTTGTTAGGGTTCTTGATGATATATAGTCTTGGTTTTGGTTCGTTTTCATTAGAAATTGGATTTAAATTTCTCTCTTTTATTTGGCTATGTTATTAATAAATATGTCTTAACAATGTGCAATCAAGAATGTGGCCTAGTGATCAATAAAGTGGGTTGATTTTGAGGTCTTAGGTTCAATTTATAATGAGGTAAAAAGTACTATGTGATTTTTCCTTTCTGTCCAAGTTTTGGCGGACATAATTAGGTAGCAGGTGCCTCATGGAATTAGTTGAGGGCCCAAGCTGACATGGACACCACGGTTATAAGAAAAAAATGTTTAGCAATGTGTATGGGTAGTATATAATGGGAAAAAGGTTGGTCCAGTTTTTATTATGAGTTATGACTTCCACATTCTTTTGAGGCAGAGTATGCAAATTTATAACCTTTATTGTATTCAATATGATATTGAGTTGAACTGGAACCTTTTATATCGATAACCATGGTGTCTGGATCAGCTTGGGCGTGCTTCGACTAATTCAATGGGGCACCTGCTATCTTTCACCAGCACAGGTACTGGGTAACTCTGTCCACCAAAGTTTGGACATGTTGCAAGAAATCGCCTAGTGTTTTTGCTTCTACTGGGAATTGAACCTGAGACTTCATTGACCACTAGGCCACACTTTTGGGTGCAACTGAATTGGAACCTTTGGTCTCTTTTATTTGTTTTGAGGTCCACTTTTTTTGTTGTATAATAGTCACTGTGATGAGATATGTCTCAGTTTCTGGTTGCTTTCACTCTTTTTTCGGTTTTCCTAGGTTGCTCTTTGTTATCATAATTTAGTTGGTTTTCCGTGGATGTAGTTAAGGATTTACGGGTTCATCCAAACCCAATAGTTTTGGGGTATTTGTGTTAAAAAAATCCACTAAGTAGCAGAGTTCAAACTCAATAATTAAATGGGCTGTGGTAGAATTCCAAAGTCCCTTCCTTTTTTGGGCATTCTAAGGATTTCAAAGGAGTTCTAGGTTTTTTATAGGCTGCTCAACTAGTTTGTGATGGGTAGAAAAAGTAAAAAGTGGGCTTAAAGTTCTTTTCTTTTATTACTTAGCAAGAATATTAATTGCGATGACTAGGAAAATGTATGAGCCGAGGGTCTATGGGAAACAGCCCCTCGCAAAGGTAGGGGTAACGTCTCATACATTCTACCCTCCTCAGACTCCACTTGTGGGATTACACTGAGTATGCTATTTTGTCGTTAACTAGAAAAATGTATATGGGTAATACATATCGGAAAAGGTTGGTCCACAATTTATTAATGACTTACGCATTCTTTTGATGTAGAGTATGTAGATATATAACCTTTATTGTACTCGATATGATATTAAGCTGAACTGGTACCTTGGTGCCTTTTTATTTGTTTAAGCTTAACCTTTCCGTTTGGTACTTAAATTTCTCCCATGTGACAGGTCCCTTTACCCCGTGATTGCAAGGTACTTGTAAATAACTCTTACTTCCGATTTAATTGAGCTGAACTGGAACCTTTGTGTTCTTGTGTACATTGAACACGTTTAGGGTGGGTTGAGCTTTGATGTTAGAAGGCCGGAGAGGCTAAAAAGTATTTTTTAACCTAAAGCAAAGGTTGAACAAGCTTTTGATGAGTTTATCTAGCGTATGCAATGGACTTGAGTTTTTGGTTTCTCTTTCTGTGGTTAACGGTTAATAATCAAAGCAGGGCCTCAATAAGCTGCTTTCTATGTCTTATGGTAAAACGTATTAAAATTTGTGCATGATGCGCTTTATGGGTTTGTTCTTTTCATTTATATGGACGGTGTTTAAGAGCCGTTGAAAACGTGAAACGTGGTAGTATATAATCCTGATATTCACGAGTTTTGGGGGATTTTCAAGAAATAGATTCAAAATAGTCAGAAATGAAGAAGTAGAAAAAGAGCCACGGGAGATAAGGGTTAATGATAATTACCAGCTATATAGCCTTTATGTCTTGGGAACCTAATGAGCATTGACAGTGTAGTTCGTGCAGCTTCGGGTCAGGGATTATTTCCTCTTCAGTCCATATAAAGTTTGATTCTTTTTGGGTAGTTGCATACTTGTACTGGACTGATGATTAGGATCAATTGAACTTGTCATAAATGAACTTTAGACTAGGTCTGCCTCACTTTATCTTACCTTAAATAAAAAGAAGGACTTGGGTCTGCGTTGTTTATAGGACTTTGAGAAGGCAATATTGGTGAGGGTTACACTGATCTTTTTGCTAATGCTATGGTCGTGAAGCAATTTCTGAAATTGTAAGTTAATCCAGTTAGAACTTATTTTCTAACTGGCTGACAATTGTTTTTATCAGGGAGTTTTTTGGTGCGTGTGGTGGTTGTGGGGGGGGGGGGGGGGGCGTAGGGAGCTCGTTTCTATCCAGTGATAAACTTGACGATGCAGATAAGAAAATCCTGCTAGTGGTAATGGAGAATGATAGCTGAATAATTTGGTCGTTCTGTTTTCTCTATGCAATGCACGATTTGTGTGAACAGAGTAAGGTCTGTTTGGTGGTGAATATTTTCCAGGAATGTTGTTACTCTTCTTTGGCTCTTGAATTGGACTGTGCTGCTAGCCTACAAGCTGCTCAATGATTTAGGCAGTGGATAAAGTTCTCTCTTTTATGCTGATTCCTTTTTCATGATATTGTACATAAAGTTGAAGGCCTTTTTTTGACTCATCCGTTAAAGTTAATATTGATACTTCATCGTTTCAAAGCCAAGCATCCATATAATGACATTCGAGAGCAGTACTGGTGTTATACTGCCCTGTGTACTAATATCTTTGATTTTGTTCTTTTGTGTCTAATTTGTTTGATTAATAAGAGGATTATGTGACATTGACCTCAATTCAGCATATACCTTATCATTGGCCAGTATTTGGATCAAACGATTCTTATCTTTCTTTATGGTTTCTGAATTGTTTGTCTTGTGCCTTATCAGTTTCCAGTTGGGCGTATCCATCGATTGTTGAAGGAGAGAACCACTGCCAATGGGAGAGTGGGTGCTACTGCAGCTGTCTACTCTGCTGCAATCTTGGAGTATCTGACTGCTGAGGTATTAGAGCTAGCTGGAAATGCAAGCAAAGATTTGAAGGTGAAACGTATCACCCCGAGACATTTGCAGCTAGCAATTCGAGGTGACGAAGAACTTGATACCCTGATCAAAGGAACTATAGCTGGAGGAGGTGTGATACCGCACATTCACAAGTCGCTCATCAACAAATCTTCTAAAGAATAATTAAGCCTGTTGTGTTACGACTTGTCTACTTCCTTTTAGGGAGAAATATTCCTTTCTGGAAACTTCAACCATTTGGTTTTTTTGGTGTCTGCAAATGGATAGACATATAATTGTCTACCTATTATGTTGGCATTTTCCATCAAGGTTCAACTTTAGGTATTCTAAACATGGTCCTTTGCTAATATACTAGGAGTAACATTTAATGTGATTGCCTGGTTTTGTCTATTGTCTTCATGATCATGAATTCCCTTTTAGTTAACAGATCCATCCATGGATTTGAGGATTCAAGATTTAAAGTTTATGAGTTTTTACAATGATTTAAATCAATATACAATAATAGCTGGGTTGCAGTCAACAACAATAACAAATCCAGTGTAATTTCACAAGTGGGGCCTGAACACAAACCTTACCTCTATCTTGAGAAGGTAGAGAGGCTGTGTGAATTTCTCAATACATGTATAGGGTCTTGACAAAAGCTATTGGATTCACGCATACTTATAAATTACGAGATAGATTCACCGTTGTGCATTGTGAATGTTGTCATGATGGGGATTAGATCCTCTCGAGTTCCAATGTTTTTATGCAAACAATGTCGGCTTATTATCACGTCTTGTAAGTGAGTTTGGGTCTAAGAGTGTTGGCATTAAGACCTTAATCCTTGGTTTGATATATCCTTTTAGATTAATATTAGCCACAGCTGTTTGTGTATAAAAAAGAAAGGTAAAAGATTAGGCTTCCATCATTTTCAAGTGTATCTCTCATTACTCTTAATTCCCTTCGGATGATACTGGCAGAGGGAAATTTCTCTGTTTGTAGTAGGAACAAACATAGTATTTGAATTTTTTTAAGAACAAATAGATGTAAAAAGTCTTCATTTAACACTAAGACCTAGTTGTATCAAAGAAGTTTATAGAGGACACCTCATTTTAAAGTTGTAGTTTGAAAAGAAATTGTTAAAAGTAGGAAATTGGAGAAATAGTCAATGATGAAGATCTGAGTCATTCACGGGTGGATACGGTTTAGAAATTTTTGCCTTCGCGGATAGAGTTACCATCTGATGCATGTACTGGTGGGAGAAAACTAAGTATCGATGAAATAGTTGATGCGTGCCAGTGAGCTTAGACACCATCGATACATAAAAAGCGTAATTTTTTTGCATCAACTTGCAATGTTCAAACTATGGGACAACTGTCAAAAGAAATTGCAACAATATTAGAAAGTGACAATCAACACTGTCCTCAAATGAATCTATCAAGATCACAAGCTTTCATCAAATTTCACAACCAAATAAACTTTCCAAAATAGTTGATTGAATTCTAGAACAATTGGTAACATCCATAGACAACAAAATTCTCTTCTAGGAAACTAACAAAATGTCCTTGCTTGTAGTATACTTCATCTCAAACTATCAAAGGCAGCTTCTTCACAAAAGCAAAATCACCACAACTGATGAAGACCCTTGGAGTAAGATGATTTTTTTTTTTTTACAATTCCATTCCCATAGCAAAGGTAACAAACATGGCTCTGAAAATGGAAGAAGCTAATTCAGTTATAATCAGTATGTGCACATATACCTACTGATTCAAGCTTAAAACATATATACGTAAATAGAAAATTTAGAGATTTTTTTAAGTATGTCTATATAGGCGCACCAACTACCTTCAAATCCTTGATCCGTTTCTGTCTCTGCTTGTGTCTCTGGATTTGGTATTTAAAAGTTTGCTACCTTTGGAACGTCCACCGGAAATTTATCTATCTCATCCATCCATGGATTCACTTCCTTTGCTGGTTTTATAGTCCTCAAAGCCTTCCATACAGCACTATTACACTTGAATCCTGAACCGAACCCTATTTGCCACACTCGGTCACCTCTCCTCACTCTTCCCTTAGCTTCGATATAAGCCAGCTCGTACCATAAAGAGCTGCTCGAAGTGTTGCCAAAACGATACAATGTCATTCTTGATGGTTCGATGTGCCTCTCTGTAAGATGCAAATTCTTCTCTATTTCATCTAAAACAGCTCTTCCACCAGCATGAATGCAGAAATGCTCGAACGCTAGTTTGAAATCAGGAATGTAAGGCTTGAGTTTCATTTTGAAAAGTTTCTTCCCAATGAGCGTAGCAAAGAAAAGCAATTGTTCTGATATCGGTAACACAAGGGGTCCAAGAGTAGTAATATTGGTTTTTAAGGCATCTCCAGCCACTGCCATGAGTTCTTTCGACAAAGAAACGCCTAGTTTCCCGTTAGCATCCTCTTCTTGAGTCACGGAAGCAAAGCACTTGTCGTCTGCACCTTTGTTCGTGCGAACAACATGTAAAAGTTGGTACTTTGATCTTCTTCTCTCTGTCCATTTATTTGAAAGAAGTATTGCTGCACCTCCCATTCTAAACAAGCAATTTGACACTAATTTAGATCTGTCATTTCCAAGATACCAATTAAGTGTTATATTCTCTGTACTAACAACCAATGCATATGTACGTGGATGTACTTGAAGTAATTTTTTAGCAAGATCGATCGCGATTACTCCAGCACTGCACCCCATTCCACCTAAATTATAGCTAGTTATATTCCCTCTAAGCTTATAATGATTTATGATCATTGCAGACAACGACGGGGTTGGATTAAACAGGCTGCAGTTGACAATCAAGATTCCGATGTCCTTCGTTTTCACGTGCGTTTTAGCCAATAGGCCATCAATAGCGCCAAACATAACCGTCTCCGCTTCTTTTCTAGCTTGTTTCAACGACGGATTTGGAGGTATGTTGAGCAAAGCCTCGGGAAAGTACGTGTTATCCCCGAGCCCTGATCGTTGCAAGATCCTTCGTTGGAAATAAAGATTCTCCTCGGAAAACGCACCAGCTAACCGAGACTGATCCATGAAAGTCTGCATTGTGCACTTATGAGCTTCACCAGGCTTGTAACAACTAAAGTCCACAAGGTAAACAGGGCGTGGACGCGTCACGATGTAGATTGTCAATACGAGTACTATGAGTGTTGAACATGAAATTGCAGAGATGAGGTTGTATTGAAGATTGTCCCATAATTCAGAAAGATCTTGAGGAGTAAGTGTTGACATGTGAGCAGCAATCACAGCTACTAGAGGAGTTAATAAGAGGTACATTCCATGTGTAATGAGGTAATGGTAACCAAGCTTAACATACTTCAACTTAACTGATTTGTTGTAATCTGGCAGCTTGTTTGATGAGGGTGGCATCAAGGGTGTAGTTGCTTTTGCTTCTGTCATTTTTCTCCCTGTTTGAAAACATTTGACACAAGTTAAGTCAGTGGCGTATGCTGGATTTTCCGTAAACGGCGTTAACATTTGAAGAAGTGAATGAATCACTACAATGACAAGTGTCATTTTATATTACTCCCTCTGTCCCAATTTATGTGACACCATTTGTTCGGACACGTAGTTTGAGAAATAAGAAAAGACTTTGTTATGTTTATCAAATTATCCTTACTTTAGTGTCTACTTTTGTTGACTTTTCTTCACAATTAGCACATTTTTAAAATTAAGTGGGACCCAACAAGGGTAAAATAGGGATGAGATGCCACATAAATTGGGACGGAGGGAGTAGCTTATAAAATATATAGTAAACTATGTTGCTCGGACTCTCCAAAATTGGTGCAACACATTTGATCCTCCAAAAATACATTACTCTAGAAGGATCCAATACACACCCATCGACAATTTTGAAGAGGTCGAGCAACATAGCTAGTAAAACTTTCGACAAAGCGGTGTCCCGTGAAACCACTTGGTGCAAGGTATATCCGCACCTGGGTTAGGTAATTCTTTGAGAGATAACAAGGGTAACAGTATTTGTATGAATTTAAATTATTTACATTACCATGTAAAGATTTTTGCACTATCGGTATAATCTAACATGTCGTAGCGAGTTACCTACTTTGTTTTACAAGTTACTAATCTCACTTATGGGTCGTTACATTCTAGTTGACCTGATTCTTTCCACTGTCTGTGAATAGGTTTGAATTACAATGTAAATCTAATTCCAAATTCTGATACATCAATCAGATACAATCAGATCTTATTATTGCTTGATTTAGAGCACTAAAATGCATATAGAATTAACCAGAAAAGCAGACTCTAAAGGCATCCCAGTGCATGAAGCATCCGGCATTCACTTATCCGGGGAAAGGCTGCACCCTAAGGGGTGCAAGGTAGACAACCCACACTCACTGCTTGAACGTGTGACTTATAGGTCACATGGGGACAACATACGCAGGATCCAGAAAATGGCAGATCCTAAGGGGTTTGATATAGACAGCCTATTTTAACACAAGCATTAAAGACTGATTTCATAGCTCGAACCCCATGACCTATAGGTCACGGGAACATTATAGTTGCTCTAAAATCCCCCTTCTAACCAGAAAAAGAATGAGAATAAAATTGAGGTACATCACTTTGTTTCACTACTAATTAAGGAAAAAAAACAATCATCACTACGTCTAGAACATATTTTTAAAAGTCAAATAAAATTCAGAAACACCAAAAATTAAGAATAAAATCAGATAAAGAAATGACCTTTAAATGGTAGTCACACCCCAGATCGCTTCAACCCCCCTATAGAGAAGCAAAAGAGAGATAGAGCTACACTAGAACACCATATGGTAGTTACAAAACATTTTTTTTTTTGTAAAATTGTGTTATCATTTAGCTTTTGCTAGAAATATGGGATAATGAGAATGAAGTTAGTTAAAAAAAACTAGAAAACATGCAATGCCATCAATTCTAATGGATAATACTACCCCATGCAGGGGGTATTTGTTTTTTTTTGTGGGGGGGGGGAGGTTAATCCACATCGAGTTGAACCCATTTTTCGAGATTGTGGTTAGTGTGATTGGTTATTTGCGCCTGATATTGTTAAGCTATATTTTTATTCATCCTCTTTTATCTAGGTTTTCATAATTGGACCTTGAACCCATTCTATTTGGCTGATTACTAGGGTTAAATTTTCAGTCCTAATAGCTTTGCAATATAAAAAAGTTTGAAGGAAATTTTGGAAGCTTTTATTAACGGATAGGGACGAGTTCTTTTTTCTTAATTACTTTTAGAATGTCAAAACTAATTATTTTTCGTCCTAAATTCAGACGTTGATTGATTTACCGTTGGAAATTTACTAAATGTGAAATAAATTAATCCTATTAATTATGACTCGAATAATTGGAGCCCGCACGTTGGAAACATGGTTTCCACACACGTGCTCATAAAGTGTCAAAGATCATAATTCCCTTAAATGGAAGAGATATTGGTACGTATACGAATTGTTTGAAACGTAAGAGAATAGACGGTTATTGGCCAAATGACAAATGGTTTTACGTTGGTAAATGAAAAGAAGAAATGTGTAAGAGATGAAACGAATCAGAAATCGCCTAACACGGAGAGGCACCGCGGTGCTACAAGGACAGGGACCGCAGTGCCTGGAGGCACCGCGGTGCAAATTTAGTTTTCAGTTCCAGTGACTTACTGGAATTTAGGCACCGCGGTGCCCTCCCAAGGGATCGCGGTGCTTCGACGTTTTTCAGTAACGTTGAAGGTGAATTAAGGTTGATTCTTGAGCTGACTTTGGAGCAATTATTAATCTCCATTATTTGGCTATTGATTTCAGCCATTACTAGGCTGAATTAACCTCAATATCAATGGTCATTACTTGACATTGATGGTCATTCATTTGGTTAATTGAGAAGACAAATTCATCTACCTATAAATTGATGCCTTTGGCACAATTGCAAAATACACATTCACTAAGCAATTCTCTAAAATTGTTTTCATCTCTTGCAATCACAAAACACGCAAAGATCTTTCTTCCTAAGCAAACACTTGAGTTCTCTTTGCTCATTTGTTTGATTGTTGTTTTATCTTGGGAGATAAGTTGTCATTACAACCGTTGAAAGGATATACGGGGCAATATTATCTTAAGGATAGATCAAAAATTTGGTCGACTCAACAAACCCTTTTATTTGATCATTTCCAGATTTCTAACATATTAGTGGTTGTTGATACTTTTCCATTTTCCTTTATTTCTACACTTTGTTCCGACAAGCTTAAGATAATATTCGTTATTTCAACAACAACATGACTGGACAAGATCAATTCAATCAATTCAACACTAAAAATTCCACCGATGCTCAAGGCAATTGTTAGGCGCATTTTGTATACACCTTTTGAGTCATTTTTAGCTAGTATTTTACTTATTTCGTTTGTGTTTAGTATAGTATTATGGTCGTTTTTCTTTCTTTTGAGTCACAGCGGTCCAAAATGGAGAAACGTCAAAAAGAAGATGAAATGAGCTTATTTGAGATGGAATGACACACTAAAAGGGCCAAGAAATGAAGCCTAAGAAGTTTCGGAAGTATAGAAGAAATCAGACGAAGTCCGGACGAGAAAAGGACAAGGTTTCAGAAAATATTTGTTGCAGTACTTTCGGCACCGTGGTGCCAAAAGATCCGCGAGTTCAGGTTGGCTCATAGACTTAGATCATGCGGTGCCATTCTGCGGGACATGCGGTCGACGCGGAATTTTGCAGATCCGAGGCGAAATTGGACAGGGGTATAAGGGTCCAAAACAATATAGTTTATAAGTATAAAACCCTATACCCTAGGTCATATGATTCATTCTAGCGGGGAATCCTTGTACATATTCCACAACACAACTCTTGGAGGCATCAAGATTGGAGACCTAGTTCAAGTTTTTTTTTTCTCTTTTCTTTGTTTTATTTCAGTTCATGTTGGATTCTGTGTTAGTTCTTAGCGTGACTATGGCTATGAGCTAAACACTTTATTAGGGCTTTCCTTATTAATCGCTTGAAACTGTTATTCATGAATTAATGCAGTAGTTTGATTTCTTCTTCGCTTGATTAAGAAAGTTGCATTTTTTTTTCTAGAAGATAGGGATCATTGAATTGATTGGCTCTTTTATCCCCGAGGTTTTATGGCAAGCTCTTCTTTTTCCTCGCGAAAAATGGTTCCTGTAAAGCAAACTATTTAGTCAATATTTGGTATGAATATTTGATAATTAATCGATCACTAGTTATCATAACCTATATGATTTCGAATAAAAAACCGAGAGGAGAGATTTGGATATGCTGTAATTGACTAGACATAGGTTAAAATCGCGGACGAAAGTACCCCGATACTTGTGTAGCATTATAAGTTACTGTTCTTAATCCTCCTATGTGGTAAATCCTATCATAGAAATATAGAAGGGTTCTGCACTGGGGTTGAGTGATTATATGTCCTAACCGGAATATAAGACAATCTAGGTAACCGCTATCTTAACGTAGAAGAAGAAGTCATTCTAGTTGCATTAATGATTGAATAGAGTGGATAGTTGAGGATATTGTAAGTCATATCTCCATCATAACTGATTAAACCAAAGTAATTTAGTTTAATTTCTGCACTTAGTCTTAGCTATTAGATAAAAATACAAACAAATTAACGTTCACCAAATAGAAATCATAGCTTAGATAATCGGTACTTGATAACCAGTCTCTGAGGATGATATTCGGTCTTACCAGACTATATTACTTGTGTACGATACGTACACTTGCGTTAAGCATTTGGAAAATCGCTAACAACAATCCTATTGCCTTCAATCCCACTAGTCAAGGCACTAACGTTGCCTTCAACTCCACTGTTCTTGGCACTACTAGTGTCACCACTGATCATGGCATTCCTAATGTCTTACAAACCACGGCTTTTGGAACTTCTAGTGCTACCACTGTGTTTGGTACTTCAAGTGCCACCACAGCTTTTGGCACAACGAGTGTCAACACTGGTTTTGGTCCAACCAATTCCTCCACTGCTGCTCCGGGTACTTATAGTGCCCATGCTCCTGCCCAAGGCGTCAACAACATCTATGTTCCTGTTAGAGGCATTCCCAACGCCTTTGCAACTGCTCAAGGGGGCGCCACTGCCTCGACACCCGTTGGTTTCACTATGAACGTCCTGAAAAGTTCATGGGTGCTCACTTTAAGAGATGGCAGCAAAAGATGTTGTTTTTCCTAACGGTTATGGGAATGTCACGTTTCCTAACCAAAGACCCACCACTAGTTGGGGAAGACATGTCACGCCCAAACACCAAGACATGGCGGTACCCTACAGGCACCTCTACATACACTGACATGAGTAACATGCGGAAGATAATAACACTCATTTTTTTTTCTTAAAGCAAAGGTAAGACCGATACGACTGCCGTATATATATATATACCATACCCAACTGGGTCTACACTGTACAACGATGTAATACAACTCTAGCCAGTCCAGCCCACATATGAATACAGACCTCTAAGAGTTTGACAACAACTGTGACGGGACAAGGCCCCGTCGTACCCCTTAATACCTAGTCATAAAGAT
This sequence comes from Przewalskia tangutica, assembly GCA_029844215.1. NCBI lineage: Eukaryota > Viridiplantae > Streptophyta > Magnoliopsida > Solanales > Solanaceae > Przewalskia > Przewalskia tangutica. Next base: position 6,173,417 of record CM056720.1, read on the forward strand.
AAGCTCCGGAACATTGGAGCTATTCAACATGCTGAACAAGGATCCTAAGCTCGCGGATCCACAACTGAGTACCTAGACCTGCGGACATGAACGCAGCCCCCCGAAGGAGGTCAGTACAACAAGTACTAAGTATGGAACTGAAATAAAGTACAATATTAAAATCATGGTTGTGTACAAGAATGACAAGGGCAAGTATAGAAAATCAAAAATCAAATCCTACCGTGTCACATAACCTAAAAGCCAACTACACCTAGTATCAATGTACTATAACAACTCCAAGAGTCGACTGTGCCTTTCAAGAATATAATATCACACAGTCCAAATACAAAGCAGGAAACAAGTATGATAACCAAATTAATCAATAAGAGTAATGAAAATCAACTTCATCTTTTAAAAGACCATTTCACAATATATATAAGCAGTCATGACAAGTCAGGGACGCATGCCCTCAAAATCATTACTCAAATATAACCATGGGTCTCACGCCCCTAATATCAATCATGCCCGTGAAATTCCTTCCTCACTTCCGGCAGTCCATGATATAATATAACACCAATATGTGTACCGGAACACCAGATCCGCTGCGTCATAAATCGGCGGGCAGTATCTTAAGCCAACGTGCGAGCCTACCGATTCACGAGATATGGCCGGGACAAGTATCTAAAGTGTGCGTGGCCGGGCAAGTACGGCGCCAACTACTAATCCACGATACGTATGAAAAACCAGTGCGCACCCGGTGCCATAGTATATACGAGTAAATAAGTGTAACTGGCGGTTCGAATAGATACCGATGATCAAACTAGGGCCGTTCGCCCATAGTATCATCAGGCAAATCCTAATCTGGACTACCCCCTTCACCGTGATAGGTCGCGTGGATCCGCATGAGGTATTCCTCGCATCGGGGGCAGCAAACCCGCGGTAATTCCTGGACTACCACCCCTACATTCCGCATAGGTCACGTAGACCCGCATGAGGTATTCCTCGCATCGGGGGCAGCAAACCCGCGGTAATTCCTGGACTACCACCCCTACAGTCCGCATAGGTCACGTAGACCCGCATGAGGTATTCCTCGCATCGGGGGCAGCAAACCCGCGGTAATTCCTGGACTACCACCCCTACAGTCCGCATAGGTCACGTAGACCCGCATGAGGTATTCCTCGCATCGGGGGCAGCAAACCCGCGGTAATTCCTGGACTACCACCCCTACAGTCTGCATAGGTCACGTAGACCCGTATGAGGTATTCCTCGCTTCGGGGGCAGCAAACCCGCGGTAATTCCTAGACTACCACCCCTACAGTCCGCATAGGTCACGTAGACCCGCATGAGGTATTCCTCGCATCGGGGGCAGCAAACCCGCGGAATATGAACAACGTAACATGACCAGGGGTTTAAGTGATAATATACAAACGCAACCGGCCATCGTAAACAACATAAGCAAGTTATGAAAACCTCTTTAACACAAAAAGTCTCAAGACATTAATACTCGTAGTATCAAGACACGTTTACTTATCAAACCAAATTACTCACCTTCAGAAAATCATTACACGACCTTTAAAATCAAGTAAGTAAACCGTTCTTTTATCCTCCTCAAGTCATTATAACTAACTTCTCATAAAGCTATTATAACACATATGTTTTAAGTAATTCAAGGCTCTTAAAATCAAGTCCCATAACCTTTAAGGAAATCAAATCTCATAACTTTGAAAATCAAGTCTCATAACTTTAAATCAAAGTCTCATAATCTTTAAAGGAATCAAATCTCAATACTTTGAAAATCAAGTCTCATAACTTTAAATCAAAGTCTCATAATCTTTAAAGGAATCAAATCTCATAACTTTGAAAATTAAGTCTCATAACTTTAAATCAAAGTCTCATAATCTTTAAAGGAATCAAATCTCAATACTTTGAAAATCAAGTCTCATAACTTTAAATCAAAGTCTCATAATCTTTAAAGGAATCAAATCTCATAACTTTGAAAATTAAGTCTCATAACTTTAAATCAAAGTCTCATAATCTTTAAAGGAATCAAATCTCATAACTTTGAAAATCAAGTCTCATAACTTTAAATCAAAGTCTAATAATCTTTAAAGGAATCAAATCTCAATACTTTGAAAATCAAGTCTCATAACTTTAAATCAAAGTCTCATAATCTTTAAAGGAATCAAATCTCATAACATTGAAAATCAAGTCTCATAACTTTAAATCAAAGTCTCATAATCTTTAAAGGAATCAAATCTCAATACTTTGAAAATCAAGTCTCATAACTTTAAATCAAAGTCTCATAATCTTTAAAGGAATCAAATCTCAATACTTTGAAAATCAAGTCTCATAACTTTAAATCAAAGTCTCATAATCTTTAAAGGAATCAAATCTCAATACTTTGAAAAGCAAGTCTCATAACTTTAAATCAAAGTCTCATAATCTTTAAATCAAAGTCTCATAATCTTTAAAGGAATCAAATCTCAATACTCTGAAAATCAAGTCTCATAATCTTTAAAGGAATCAAATCTCAATACTTTGAAAATCAAGTCTCATAACTTTAAATCAAAGTCTCATAATCTTTAAAGGAATCAAATCTCATAACTTTGAAAATTAAGTCTCATAACTTTAAATCAAAGTCTCATAATCTTTAAAGGAATCAAATCTCATAACTTTGAAAATCAAGTCTCATAACTTTAAATCAAAGTCTAATAATCTTTAAAGGAATCAAATCTCAATACTTTGAAAATCAAGTCTCATAACTTTAAATCAAAGTCTCATAATCTTTAAAGGAATCAAATCTCATAACATTGAAAATCAAGTCTCATAACTTTAAATCAAAGTCTCATAATCTTTAAAGGAATCAAATCTCAATACTTTGAAAATCAAGTCTCATAACTTTAAATCAAAGTCTCATAATCTTTAAAGGAATCAAATCTCAATACTTTGAAAATCAAGTCTCATAACTTTAAATCAAAGTCTCATAATCTTTAAAGGAATCAAATCTCAATACTTTGAAAATCAAGTCTCATAACTTTAAATCAAAGTCTCATAATCTTTAAAGGAATCAAATCTCAATACTTTCAAAATAAATATTCATTAATGTAGTAACTTAGCAAGGTCAACTAGACTCCACTACTTCCTAACGACTCTTACCAACATCCCCCATAAGACTTGGTAAGAACTTAGGAATATTCTAGACATGTTTTTAGCCTAAAATCTATCACGTGAATACTTCCTAATTACAAGGAAAGTACTTTAAGAAGGCAAGTCACGTATACTCCAAATAACAAGGCAAGTATACTTCAAACAACAAGTCATGTATATACTCCCAACAACAAGGAAGTACACTCAAATAACAAATCATGTATACTCCTAACAACAAGACAAGTATACCATAAAAATACTCATGTATTAGAGAAGAGGAAGTCCACATACCTCGCGACGACTAACCATTTCGACACGTAGCAAAACGATCCAAGTACTTCAACTTCATCGACTATTCCATAAGCCAAGTAGACCATGCTACACGTAGTACTTCAACCTAAAAATGGCCATAGTACTTCTATCAATATCTTACTTTCTAGTATAAGACTTATACCAAATAATGCCCTCTAATTCTACGAAAATTTGGGCAGCACTTCCTTTGTTTCTACGTACTTTTCCACATTTTCCAAGGTCCGTATTTCCATAACCAACAAGCCACATTTAAGGCGCAACCAACAGTTAGCCAAAGGGGATTACACGCCTAACTGGACGTGTAAAATTCTGCCCCATAATCTAAACAAAACAGTCCATAATATACCAACATTTTTAGGGTCATTCTCGGCCAACATCACTTTAAATCCAAATCAATTTTCCTTAATTCCTTTTTACTCCAACTCAAGTTCCAACATGTTATATAAGTTATATCAATTTATCAACTATATTTCCTTCATTATATAACATGCGACAAGTGTAGATGACGACAATAAAAATCAACGAATCACATGGCCCGTAAAAGCTAGTTTCGGACCACTCACTCAAAGTAGGGCATACACACCTTATTTTCCATATCTTCCTTAATGAAAGTTCATCCATATACTATAACAATGATTAATATCCAATTACTGTGGAAAAAGAAGAATTATTACCTCATTTTTATCCTTAAAAATGCCCCGGGCAGAATGTTATGTTTTGGTCCGCAGTTTTCGTTTCACTCCACTTCTTCAAGTTCCAATCACATATATGTGACCTCTATGAACTTATACATAACTCCACTTTGTATTTTGCTTCCAAAAAGTCGACGTAACCTTATGGTTTGGCACCCACACTCTCGGCCAAGACAAGCTACACAAGGTTGAGATGTTAATCTTGGTTCAACACTTGGATTAGGGGCTTAATCGTGGATGAAATGAACTAATCAACACTAGGTGTTCTTGGTGTTCTTGTTCTTGAGCTCAAAGGAAGAAAAAAGTTGAAGAAATATGGTTAAGTGTAGAGACAAGTCTTGCAAGCCTCTTATGTATATATAAATATCTCAAAGGGTGAGATCATGACAAGTGTATGGACAAGTGGATGTGGGACCCATGTTCACTTGTCCTACTTCAACAAATATCTAAAGTCAATAGTCAACCGAGACAAGTGGGGGGTGGGGGGGTGCCACATGTCACCCTCCGATTCGTCCAAAATATTTTCATCTCCCATAAACATCCATATTGGCCAAAGTCTCGAAAAATATTGTGGGCCACACAAAACCGTAAATTTTTCCCGTGGGCCCCACGTGACCAATTTCGGATTTAAAAATCAACAATTCTATTATATTCCAAAAAGTCCAAATCCCAAATTTGAGAACTCAATTCTCATTACTAAACATTTTTCCTTCACGGGTTCCGAGATTTCTTTTAAGGAAAAAGCGCATCTTCTATCGTTTCACGATTTAACCCTTATCGTCTTACGTACGTTCTCTTATTCTTATGTTGGAACTACGGAGTGTAACATTCTCCCCCCCTTAGAAACATTCATCCCGAATGTTCCTTCTAAGTCTCCAACAACCCCTGCACTGGTATAGTCTTCACTACTATACTCACCAAATCAATTATGCCATAAATGGTCATCATATAACACACGCGCATAAACATAAATCCAAGCCAACGAGGAATCACATCTAAAGTGTATAACATCACTATTAACTCCCATTCATGGCCTAAAAGGATACTCTCTTCGTACATTCACTTCACATATATAATCACTTCCATTCTTTTAACACATGTTCGCTTCTTTTCTTACTCGTCAGATTCTCTCGCCAACCGAAATCTTTCTAGTACACGTACCATATTTCAGTCATCGCTTCAGTTTTCAAAACCTTGGAGTTACTACCTCCAGACTTGGTCACTATACTAGCTTCAATTTCCTTTAAGGCCATCCTCGGCCTTCTCGACCCGGTTCTGGTGGAACGCATCCACGAACCAGTACAACGATTAACCAGACTTGGGCCTTGCACCTTCGTGACCCTATCACCTAGCGGGACCACCTCAAACCGACCCCACTCCATTCCGGGTTGCGGGTTGACCCGCGATTGTCCTCAACCCGACCCATTATCGCATTAAATTCTCCTTCCTGGTCCGGAACAACTCTTACTATTCAAGTCATGAAAGCTTAGTTGCCTTCTTAGATTAACTATCCATTTTCATTTCACACAACCCATGGAATTATCACCCTTATATACTCCACGTACACTATGTACTTCGACCAAGATCAACTGTAAAAATCTTTTACTCAAGACGGCCTTGTATCTAAGGTCTCAACGGTTATCAATATTCTAAGGTTCACAATGTCCCGAGCCTACATTATCAATCCCCACAATACGGGAAATGTAGCTTCTTAATATCTCAAAGTGTTATTGTCTTACTCACAACAACTCTATTTACTTCATACGAATATCATTCGTATATGACACTTAAGCCTATAATCATAGCTTATCCTATCAACCGGGTATGTCATTAATTCACTTGAACCTGCTCTACCAAGAGTCTATCACCATCTTATTCAGTTCATTATCTCCTGATATTCCAAATCAGTACATATATAAAGCCTAGGTGTGGATTCAATAACTGTTTCACACCTTCCAAGAATTTACTAAGGTTTAACCAACTCATGGTAATTCATAATCATTCTAGGCAACACACATAGCCCCAAATAAATACGCTCGTACAGATATACCTCATCAACATATCCTTTATACGATAATTTTACCAACCTGGATACGCAATCCATATAATCTGTTCTGGGCCACTGTCGCCTTTCTCAAAGCTGCAATCACAATAACTGTCATCCTAACACAGCTCTATCGCACGACCTTAGAGTAAGAAGAATAGAAATCAATCCTAAATATGTTGTAGTCTCCTGTGTATAAGTATGGTGCACACATCCCCATACCCAAGACTCTACTAGACACGGTCTATAGACATTCCGAGGACTAACTGCTCTGATACCACTCTGTCACGCTCCGAACCCCGGGCCCGCGACTGGTACCCTACCTGGGCACCCTTCTATACATACAACACGAGTAACATGCGGAAGATAATAACACACATTTGTTTTTCTTAAAGCAAAGACAAGGCCGATACGGCTGCCGTATATATATATATATACCATACCCAACTGGGTCTACACTGTACAACGATGTAATACAACTCTAGCCAGTCCAACCCACATATGAATACATACATCTAAGAGTTTGACAACAACTATGACGACGCGCCCCGCTGCACTTCTTAATACCTAGTCATAAAGATAAGCTCCGGAACATTGGAGCTATTCAACATGCTGAACAAGGATCCTAAGCTCGCGGATTGATGCGCGTAATATGCACACACTTTTAAACGCAAGTGCACGTTATCGTATCAAGTAGTATAGTCTTGGATAAGACCGAATATCGTCCTCTAGGATTAGGGTCCAAGTATCAGTTATCTATTTTCTAGTATCTATTTGGTGAATTAATGATTGATTGTTTGGTTTGTAACTAAGAGTTATGAAAGCTAATTAAATATAAAGATTTAATTCAGATGTGATGAGAATAGGGCTTCTATGTATCTTACTATCCGCTTATGTTACTTGTTAATGCATTACTTATGGTGTTCTTCTTTTGGAGAACGCAGTTTCTTTAAATCGCTTTATACTCCCGTTAGTGGTTATATAAACACTCAACCCCAGATTGTTCCTTACCTAACTTTCACGATAAGGGTAACTCTATAGGAGGATTAAGCACAAAAACCTAGTTGACCGTCACGCACAATGCGCAAAATTAGGGTTGTTAAGCCTCTCATCAACGCTACAAATCTAATTGAGGTATTTTCATCCCCAATTCAAGACCGTCTACCCAACTTACAGCATATTCACAATCCCTCCTTTTCGTAACTGATTAGAAATCATATAGTGATAACTAGTTGTCAATTAGCTACCAAGAATTCAACTCAATTATTGGATAGATCTCTCAATAAGAATAATAACCATAAGCATGCATTACTTTATAACATAAGGTTCAAGAATTCAACATAGAAAGCCCTATAAGAGAATTAGTTCCTAGTCATTGACATGACAAGAACTAATTCAAAGTTCATCATGCAAAAACTGAATTAAAGAAAAGAAAAAGGAAAGAAATTACTAATGTTTAGGTCTTCAATCTCCTAGGCAAGAAAACCTTGTGTTTGGTAAGAAAGGGAACCCTTGAAAACCGCCAGGGTTCTCCTTTATAGGTTTAAAGCGTCTCCTTCTTTTCCCTGCAGGCTGGCCCAAAAATCCGTCAAAGACCTAATTTTTTCAGCGTCGTGCCGCCCTGCAGATGGGCGCCGCGGCGGAAGTTCTGCAATCCTTCGGGTGTTTTGGCGCCGCGGCCGATATCTCTGGTATGAGGCGCGCCAGCTGCTCTCAGCTCCCGGATGTTTAGCGCCGCGACCTGCATCTGCTCGGAGGGCGCGGCCAGTCTTCGCCTCTCGGAATAGTGGCGCGCGGCCAGTTTAAGCGCCGCGGCTGGATCTTCTGCACCTTCTCAATGATAGACGCGCGGCCTCGCTTCGAGCTGCGAGGCCGCCCGGCGCGTCTGTTTTAGCCTTGTTCGCCACTTTCTCTGTTTCGGCATCTCTCTTTCGCCCTCTTTTTGCTCCTTTTCCGCCATTTGGCCACTTTAACCACTTTGACTCAAAAGAAAGAAAAACTATCCTAATACGACATTTATATGTGCAAAATGGGACAAAAGACTAACTAAAACAGACTCAAAAGGTGTATAAAAAATACACCGATCAAATACCCCCAAACTTAACCTTTGCTCGCCCTCGAGCAAAGATAAAAAGAAAGAAATAAAATGAAAGACTCAAAAGAATGAAAAATAAAGGACTCCCTGTCATTAATCACTTTCGCTGCATAGATGTTAACTAGAAAAACATGAAGGTTAGCAGAATAATATGCAGGAACATATAGCATGGAATTTCAACACATTGAGCTAGATATTTCGCAAACTCATACTTATCATGCTTAAATGGAAGTCAATATACTAAATCATGCATATAAATTCAAGAATTCCTATGGCATGCTTACTTGCTATTCTCCACTATTTCTGGATATGCATAAAAGAGATCTTCAGGACTTTGAGGGTTGTAATGTAGGCTTAGGTAGGGGTTGGTAAAGATAGGCATTTAGGCTCATTTTTTCTGTACCATAAGCTCTTTGGCTTTTCAATTTTTCCCTTTTTCTTTTTGATTCTTTCCTTCACATCAATTCTATCCTTCCCCTCTTTTGTTTTGGGAGAGTGAAGTGTATTATACAAATAGGCACCCCCAAACTTAGGCTTTTGCCTCTTTCTTATTACTTTTCCATTAGGGTGCATCAAACTTGTTCACTCTTTTTGTTTCTTCTTTTTAACACAATGTACTCCACTATTTCATATTTTCACTTATGGCACAATTTTGTGGGAATATGGGGTGTCAAAGAAGAAGTTTCAAATTTAGGCTCAATAGGTGACTAGGGATATTTTTAAAGTGCGGGATAGAAAAGAATGGTAAGAATTGGCTATCAAAGAAATGCTGAGTCATCTCCCTAACACGATATCCTAACTATTTCGCCTCAAATAGCAAGCACTCATAACACATAAGCATTTATCATTTAGCATGCATAACTCAAGCAAGAAACTCGAATAGGCAGATTTTGTGAGCTTTTGGCATATCTAACCTAAGTGTTTAGATTAGTTGCTTCAATTCCTTTACATTATTCCACATTACTTCACTAGGTGTTTCTAGCAACTACAGCATACATGATCTTTGACAGGCAATTATGACTCAAGAAAGAAAAAAAATTTGTGACTCAAAATAAACATAAAACAAATAAAAAAAAAATTTAAATAAAACATAACATGACACACAAATAAAAACTAAAACACAAAAACACACCCCCAAACTTAAATCACACATTGTCCCCAATGTGTGTAGACTCAAAGACAGTAAAGAAAATAAGACACTTACAAACTTTGGTTAAAATGGTGGTGGTGGCGGTGGATAATGCATCGACCATTGGTTGAACAAGGCACTCAGCTCGTCGATTTGTTGCCTTGTTTCTTCATCCTTGTATTACTGGTTGCAAGGTCTGCATCATCTCCTTCTGGTGTTGGTACAATTGCCCCATTGTGGGCTCTGAAGGTTCTCGCTTTGTGGTTGGCCGTGGCCGGGTCTCGCCTCATATTGAGCCCCCTATTTCGTGCTCATCTTCATCCATGGCGGCCTCTGCGGTGGTGCTCTCGTCTGATAGGCGGTGCAGTTTTGGCGTTTAAATTTCGATTCCCGCCGACGCCGCTTTTAGCCAGCGCCCAAACATCTGCGCTCCTTCGGGACTTTCTGAGCCGCGGCCCTGCTCCTGGGCGCTGCGGCGCCTAAATTTCTGCAAACTTTCTGGAATTCTACCGCCGCGGCGCCTAAATTTCTGCGCCTGTTCAGCTCTTTTGGCGCCGCAGCCCTGCTTCTGGGCGCCGCGCTACCCGCTCGAAATCGACTTTCTTTCGCTTTTCGCCTTGATTCATTCCTCAGACCTATCAATCACAGCTCAAACAATAGAACCCATGACCGTGAGATTGTTCTAGACAAAATAAAATAAACTAAAGACAGAAATTAAAATAACATAATTGAAAACGTTGGGTTGCCTCCCAACAAGCGCTGTCTTTTACGTCTTTTAGCCGGACGCAATTAACCTTTCTGAGTGTCCATTGGATACTTCTGCGAACTGCTTGCAATCCACAGATTTATTGCTATAGGTCTCAATTTCCCTATAACTATTTGTTCAAACAGGGGCCTTAAACATACAAGTATCCCCCAAGCACACAAGATGAGTTTGTCTTTTAGGCTTCTTATTTTGTAGGAAACCGTGAAATTCTCTACATCTCTTGACTCTGGGGGTTGCCCTTGATGGTATGCAATTCCTAATTGGGAGTCATTCGTGATAGCTAGTGGTGTTTCTTCTGTGATAGGTGCATGAAAAAGAATTTCCACAGAATCCAAGGTGAATATTTGGATTTCTGCAATCTTTTCCTTCTCTACACCAATTATCTCACCAAATTCCTCAATAGTTGGGTGTGATTCAGCTCCTCAATTTGCTGTTATTTGTTGAATATGATCGCGAGTTACGCTATGTGCGTTTCCAACTTCTTTATACCCAACCTCATTTCGTCCATGAACCGAGTTTGGGACCTCGTGAGACTGAGTAGAGTTTCTCGTAATTCCTCCCTCTCTTCCTCTATGGTTGGAGCTCGATCATATTGACAGTAGAAATCCATATCTTCGTGATCCACGAGATGCATCAAAACCAACAAAGAATCACGGCACTTTGTTTTCACACAATAAATACATAAAATAAACAAAATTAAAAAAACTATACATAAAACCAAATTAGAAATTAAAAATAGATAAATTTGATATTGAACTATTGCTTAATCCCCGTGGCGCCAAAAACTTGATGCGCGTAATATGCACACACTTTTAAACGCAAGTGCGTTATCGTATCAAGTAGTATAGTCTTGGATAAGACCGAATATCGCCCTCTGGATTAGGGTCCAAGTATCGATTATCTATTTTCTAGTATCTATTTGGTGAATTAATGATTGATTGTTTGGTTTGTAACTAAGAGTTATGAAAGCTAATTAAATATAAAGATTTAATTCGGATGTGATGAGAATAGGGCTTATGTATCTTACTATCCGCATGTTACTTGTTAATGCATTACTTATGGTGTTCTTCTTTTGGAGAAAGCAGTTTACGAAATCGCTTTATACTCCCGTTAGTTATATAAACACTCAACCCCGTATTGTTCCTTACCTAACTTTCACGATAAGTGGTAACTCTATAGGAGGATTAAGCACAAAACCTAGTTGGCCGTCACGCACAATGCGCAAAATTAGGGTTGTTAAGCCTCTCATCAACGCTTACAAATCTAATTGAGGTATTTTCATCCCCAATTCAAGACCGTCTACCCAACTTACAAAGATATTCACAATCCTCCTTTCGTAACTGATTAGAAATCATATAGTGATAACTAGTTGTCAATTAGCTACCAAGAATTCAACTCAATTATTGGATAGATCTCTCAATAAGAATAATAACCATAAGCATGCATTACTTTATAACATAAGGTTCAAGAATTCAACATAGAAAGCCCTATAAGAGAATTAGTTCCTAGCCATGAACATGACAAGAACTAATTCAAAGTTCATCATGCAAAAACTGAATTAAAGAAAAGAAAAAGGAAAGAAATTACTAATGTTTAGGTCTTCAATCTCCTAGGCAAGAAAACCTTGTGTTTGGTAAGAAAGGGAACCCTTGAAAAGCGCCAGGTTCTCCTTTATAGGTTTAAAACGTCTCCTCTTTTCCTGCAGCTGGCCCAAAAATCCGTCAAAGACCTAATTTTTCCGCGTCGGCGCCGCTGTGCGAATGGCGCCGCGCCGGAGTTCTGCAATACTTCGGGTGTTTTGGCGCCGCGGCCCTGATATCTGTATGAGGCGCGCGGCCAGAATCTCTGTAGCTCTCGGATGTTTAGCGCCGCGCCATCTGACCGCTGCTCGAGGGCGCGGCCGAAGTCTTCGCCTCTCGAATAGTGGCGCGCGCCGGATTTAGCGCCGCGCTGGATCTTCGCACTTCTCGAATGATAGACGCCGCGACCGCTTCGATCGCAGGAGGCGCCGCGGCGCTGGTCTGGGTTTTAGCCTTGTTCGCCACTTTCTCTGTTTTCAGCTCTGGCATCTCCTCTTTCGCCCTCTTTTTGCTCCTTTTCCGCCATTTGGCCACTTTAACCACTTTGACTCAAAAGAAAGAAAAACTATCCTAATACGACATTTATATGTGCAAAATGGGACAAAAGACTAACTAAAACAGACTCAAAAGGTGTATAAAAAATACACCGATCACGAATCCACAACTGAGTACCTAGACCTGCGGACATGAACGCAGCCCCCCGAAGGAGGTCAGTACAACAAGTACCAAGTATGGAACTGAAATAAAGTACAGTATTAAAATCATGGTTGTGTACAAGAATGACAGGGGCAAGTATAGAAAATCAAATATCAAATCCTACCGTGTCACATAACCTAAAAGCCAACTGCACCTTGTATCATTATACTATAACAACTCCAAGAGTCGACTGTGCCTTTCAAGAATATAATATCACACAGTCCAAATACAAAGCAGGAAACAAGTATGATAACCAAATTAATCAATAAGAGTAATGAAAATCAACTTCATCTTTTAAAAGACCATTTCACAATATATAAGCAGTCATGCCAAGTCAGGGACGTATGCCCTCAAAATCATTACTTAAATATAACCATGGGTCTCACGCCTCTAATATCAATCATGCCCGTGGAATTCCTTCCTCACTGCCGGCAGTCCATGATATAATATAACACCAATATGTGTACCGGAACACCAGATCCCGCCTGCGTCATAAAACTGACCGGGCCAAGTATCTTAAGCCAACGTACCAGAGCCTACCGATTCACGAGATATGACCAGGACAAGTATCTAAAGTGTGTCCGTGACCGGGGCAAGTACGAAGGCCAACTACTAATCCACATGCATGTATGAAAAACCAATTAACAGTACCCAGTGCCATAGTATATACGAGAGTAAATAAGTGTAACCTGGCCGGTTCTGAATAGACAACCAATGATCAAACTAGGGTCATTCGCCCATAGTATCATTGTGCAAATCCTAATCCTGGACTACCCCCCCTTCAGTCCGCATATGTCGCGTGGACCCGCATGAGGTATTCTCGCGGCGGCAAAGAAACCCGCGGTAATTCTGGACTACCACCCCTACGCGATAGGTCACGTAGACCCGCATGAGGTATTCCTCGCGACGGTCGAGAAACCCGCAGAATTCGAACTACCACCCCTACAGTCCGCATAGGTCACGTAGACCCGCATGAGGTATTCCTCGCATCGGGGTCAGCAAACCCGCAGTAATTCCTGAACTACCACCCCTACAGTCCGCACAGGTCACGTAGACCCGCATGAGGTATTCCTCGCATCGGGGACAGCAAACCCGCGGTAATTCCTGGAATACCACCCTTACAGTTTGCATAGGTCACGTAGACCCGCATGAAGTATTCCTCGCATCGGGGGCAGCAAAACCGCGGTAATTCCTGGACTACCACCCCTACAGTCCGCATAAGTCACGTAGACCCGCATGAGGTATTCCTCGCATAGGGGCAGCAAACCCGCGGAATATGAACAACGTAACATGGCCAAGGGTTTAAGTGATAATATACAAACGTAACCGGCCATCGTAAACAACATAAGCAAGTTAGGAAAACCTCCTTATCACAAAAAGTCTCAAGACATTAATACTCGTAGTATCAAGACACGTTTACTTATCAACCCAAATTAATACACCTTCAGAAAATCATTACGCGACCTTTAAAATCAAGTAAGTAAATTGTTCTTTTATCCTCCTCAAGTCGTTATAACTAACTTTCCATAAAGCTATTATAACACTTATGTTTAAAGTAAATCAAGGCTCTTAAAATCAAGTCCCATAACCTTTAAGGAAATCAAATCTCATAACTTTGAAAATCAAGTCTCATAACTTTAAATCAAAGTCTCATAATCTTTAAAGAAATCAAATCTCTATACTTTGAAAATCAAGTCTCATAACTTTAAATCAAAGTCTCATAATCTTTAAAGGAATCAAATCTCATAACTTTGAAAATTAAGTCTCATAACTTTAAATCAAAGTCTCATAATCTTTAAAGGAATCAAATCTCATAACTTTGAAAATCAAGTCTCATAACTTTAAATCAAAGTCTCATAAACTTTAAAGGAATCAAATCTCAATACTTTGAAAATCAAGTCTCATAACTTTAAATCAAAGTCTCATAATCTTTAAAGGAATCAAATCTCAATACTTTAAAAATCCAGTCTCATAACTTTAAATCAAAGTCTCATAATCTTTAAAGGAATAAAATCTCAATACTTTGAAAATCAAGTCTCATAACTTTAAATCAAAGTCTCATAACTTTAAATCAAAGTCTCATAATCTTTAAAGGAATCAAATCTCAATACTTTGAAAATCAAGTCTCATAACTTTAAATCAAAGTCTCATAATCTTTAAAGGAATCAAATCTCATAACTTTGAAAACTAAGTCTCATAACTTTAAATCAAAGTCTCATAATCTTTAAAGGAATCAAATCTCATAACTTTGAAAATCAAGTCTCATAACTTTAAATCAAAGTCTCATAATCTTTAAAGGAATCAAATCTCAATACTTTGAAAATCAAGTCTCATAACTTTAAATCAAAGTCTCATAATCTTTAAAGGAATCAAATCTCAATACTTTGAAAATCAAGTCTCATAACTTTAAATCAGAGTCTCATAATCTTTAAAGGAATCAAATCTCAATACTTTCAAAATAAATATTCATTAATGTAGTAACTTAGCAAGGTCAACTAGACTCCACTACTTCCTAACGACTCTTACCAACATCCCCCATAAGATTTGGTAAGAACTTAGGAATATTCTAGACATGTTTTTAGCCTAAAATCTATCACGTGAATACTTCCTAAGTACAAGGCAAGTACTTCAAGAAGGCAAGTCACGTATACTCCAAATAACAAGGCAAGTATACTTCAAACAACAAGTCATGTATATACTCCCAACAACAAGGAAGTATACTCAAATAACAAATCATGTATACTCCTAACAACAAGACAAATATACCATAAAAATACTCATGTCTTAGAGAAGAGGAAGTCCACATACCTCGCGACGACTAACCATTTCGACACGTAGCAAAACGCTCCAAGTACTTCAACTTCATCGGCTATTCCATAAGCCAAGTAGACCATGCTACACGTAGTACTTCAACCTAAAAATGGCCATAGTACTTCTATCAATATCTTACTTTCTAGTATAAGACTTATACCAAATAATGCCCTCTAATTCTACGAAAATTTGGGCAGCACTTCCTTTGTTTCTACGTATTTTTCCACCTTTTCCAAGGTCCGTATTTCCATAACCAACAAGCCACATTTAAGGCGCAACCAACAGTTAGCCAAAGGGGATTACACGCCTAACTGGACGTGTAAAATTCTGCCCCATAATCTAAACAAAACAGTCCATAATATACCAACATTTTTAGGGCCATTCTCGGCCAACATCACTTTAAATCCAAATCCATTTTCCTTAATTCCTTTTTACTCCAACTCAAGTTCCAACATGTTATATAAGTTATATCAATTTATCAACTATATTTCCTTCATTATATAACATGCGACAAGTGTAGATGACGACAATAAAAATCAACGAATCACATGGCCCGTAAAAGCTAGTTTCGGACCACTCACTCAAAGTAGGGCATACACACCTTATTTTCCATATCTTCCTTAATGAAAATTCATCCATATAATATAACAATGAGTAATATCCAATTACTATGGAAAAAGAAGAATTATTACCTCATTTTTATCCTTAAAAATGCCCCGGGCAGAATGCTATGTTTTGGTCCGCAGTTTTCGTTTCACTCCACTTCTTCAAGTTCCAATCACATATATGTGACCTCTATGAACTTATACACAACTCCACTTTGTATTTCTCTTCCAAAAAGTCGACGGAACCTTAGGGTTTGGCACCCACACTCTCGGCCAAGACAAGCTACACAAGGTTGAGATGTTAATCTTGGTTCAACACTTGGATTAGGGGCTTAATCGTGGATGAAATGAACTAATCAACACTAGGTGTTCTTGGTGTTCTTGTTCTTGAGCTCAAAGGAAGAAAACAGATGAAGAAATATGGTTAAGTGTAGAGACAAGTCTTGCAAGCCTCTTATGTATATATAAATATCTCAAAGGGTGATATCATGACAAGTGTATGGACAAGTGGATGTGGGACCCATGTCCACTTGTCCTACTTCAACACATATCTAAAGTCAAATAGTCAACAAATGCCACGTGTCACCCTCCGATTCGTCCAAAATATTTTCATCTCCCATAAACATCCATATTGGCCAAAATCTCAAAAAATATTATGGGCCCCACAAAATCGTAAATTTTTCCCGTGGGCCCCACGTGACCAATTTCGGATTTAAAAATTCATAATTCTATTATATTCCAAAAAGTCCAAATCCCAAATTTGAGAACTCAATTCTCATTACTAAACATTTTTCCTTCACGGGTTCCGAGATTTCTTTAAGGAAAAAGCGCATCTTCTATCGTTTCACGATTTAACCCTTATCGTCTTACGTACGTTCTCTTATTCTTGTGTTGGAACTACGGGGTGTAACAACATGAAACCTCAGCCAAATGATTTGGCGGGAGGGGGCCAAGGTAACCATGTCGCTGACGACATGAGGATGGTTTGCGAAGCATGGAAACATAGTGATTTCATGTGTAGGAACTATATTCTAAACTGTTTGTCCGATCCTCTCTACACGGTGTATTGCACCGTTGAAACTGCCAAGCAGATATGGGACAAACTTTAGAAGAAATACAACACCTAAGATGCGGGTAGCAAGAAGTTCATCATTGGGAAATTCCTGAAATTTCAAATGGTGGATAACAAAAGTGTGTCATCTCAAGTCCAGGAATTTCAAATGATTCTACATCACCTGGATTTGGAAGGATTGAAGCCCAACGAACAATTCTTGGTTGGGGCGTTGATGGAGAAGCTGCCTCCCTCGTGGACTGAGTTTATGAACTATCTAAAACTCAAAACGAAGGAGATGACCTTAGATGAACTTATTGTCAAACTCCAGATTCATGAGGACAATAAGAAGGTCATGCCAAAGGGAAAACAACCCGTTGAGGCTAAGGCGAACCTGACGGAAGACAAAGGGAACTCAAGCAAGAAGCGGAACTTTCAGAAGGAAGTCAAGTCCCAAACAACTGAAAAGTTCAAGGGAAACTGTAATCATTGTGGTATAGTTGGTCACATGGCCAAAGACTGTCGCAGGCTCAAACGTGAGAATAAAGAGAAGGCCAAAGGCAAATCCAAGGCTAACATCGTTGAAGACACGTTCGTCAACGATATGATCGAGGAGTTCTCAGCGGTGGTTCTTGAAGCTAACCTCATTGAGAATCCGGTGCAATGGTGGCTAGACACGGGTGCTACCCGTCACATATGTTCCAATAAAGAAGTCTTCTCCACTTATACACTAGTCTCAGACAAAAAGTTGTTCATGGGTAACAATTCTTCTTCAGAGGTACTGGGGGTAGGAAATGTAACCCTAAAGATGACGTCCGGAAAGGAGCTAATTCTGAAGGAAGTGATGCATGTCCCAGAAATTCGAAGAAATTTAATTTCTGGACCTTTGTTAGTAAATGTTGGTTTTAGGCTAGTGTTAGAGGCTAATAAGTTTGTAATCACTAAAAATGGAACCTTTGTAGGAAGGGGCTTCGTCAGTGAAGGTCTCTTTAAGTTCATTGCTGCACCTGTAATGCCTTATGTTTCAACTATCAATAAAATTGCACCTTATACTTATTTGATTGAGTCATCTAATTTATGGCATCATAGATTAGGACATGTTAACTACCAATCTATCCAAAGATTGGTAAAGATGAAATGATTGCCGTCTATCGACATAAACCCTCAACGTAAGTGTGAGGTGTGCGTAGAGGCAAAACTTTTCAAGAGTCCTTTTAGATCCGTCGAAAGGGAAACCGCTCCTCTAGAACTTATACACACTAATATATGTGATTTGAAGTTCGCTCAAACTAGAGGGGGGAACAAGTACTTTGTGACTTTCATAGATGATGGCACAAGATTTGTTACCTCTACTTACTAAAAAGTAAAGATGAAGCCTTTGGAGCGTTCAAACGCTACAAAGCAGAAGTTGAGAACCAACTAAGCGGACGGATTAAAACAATCCGTAGCGATAGAGGGGGAGAATATGTAGCGCTTTTTGAAGAATTTTATACCCAGTCGGGTATAGTTCATCAAACAACGACTCCTTACTCACCTCAATCAAACGGTGTTGCTGAACGCAAGAACCGAACACTAAAGGAAATGATGAATGCTTTAATCATCAATTCGGGACTCCCTCAAACCATGTGGGGAGAAGTTGTCCTTACCGCAAATAAGATTCTTAATAGAGTCCCACACAAGGGTAAAGACAAGACTCCATACGGGCTATGGAAAAGAAATAAACCTACCTACAAGTATTTGAAGGTATGGGGTTGTCTGGCCAAGGTAAAAGTTCCTATGCCAAAGCATGTCAAGATTGGATCTAAGACTGTGGATTGCATATTCATCGGATATGCCAATAACAGTAGTGTTTATCGCTTCATAGTGCATAAGTCGGATGTACCTGACATTTATGAATGTACGATCATGGAATCAAGAAACGCACAAGGAAAATAACATAACCTCTCGCAAACGAAGTTATGATCAAAACTCTGAGGATCATGGAGTCGATGACTACCTAGATCCAAACGGTTCAGATCTAGTGAATTCTGAAGGGGATGATTATCCGGATTTCAGTATTCCAGATTCTCAAGACTTGGAAGATTCAGAGATGGAACCAAGGAGAAGCAAAAGGGCCCGGAAGGACAAGTCCTTCGGTCCAGAATTTGCAGCTTATTTGGTTCAACATGAACCACGGACAATCGTCGAAGCACTGTCAACTCCAGAAGCACCGCTCTGAAAGGAAGCTTTAGAAAGTGAGATAGAATTCATCCTGCATAACCACACCTAGGAGATGGCTGAACTTGCCCCGGGACACAAACTGTTGGTTTGTAAGTGGATCCTTAAATGGAAGTTAAAGGCAGATGGATCTATCGATAAGTACAAATCTAGATTAGTAGTCAAGGGCTATCGCCAAAAGGAGGGCCTTGATTACTTCGACACCTACGCTCCGGTGTCAAGAATGACATCCATACGTATGTTCACAACTATCGCCACCTTGCGGGATCTTGAAATACATCAAATGGATGTTAAGACTGTCTTCCTAAATGGTGATTTGGAAGAAGAAATATATATATGGACCAACCCGAGGGGTAGGTGGTTCCAGGACAAGATACAAAAGTGTGTCGACTTATTAAATCATTGTACGGGCTGAAACATGCCCCTAAATAATGGCACGAAAAGTTTGATAGTACTCTACTATCAAAAGGGTTCGCCATTAATGGAGGTGACAAATGTGTCTATATGAAAGGAAATGTCGAATCCTTCGTCATGATATGCCTATATGTAGATGACTTATTGATCACTGGAAGCAGTCCTGGGATAATCCTGGAGACTAAGAACATATTAAAATAGTGTTTTGACATGAAAGATATGGGCATTGCAGATGTCATCTTAGAGATCAAGATCTCTAAGACATCGAATGGACTGGTCTTATCTCAATATCACTACGTCGAGGATGTACTGAAGAAATTTGGGATGTTCGACAGTTCACCGGTATCGACACCATTGGATATAAGTTAAAAGATTGACAAACATCCTGGTAAGCCCGTACGCCAGGAGCGATATGCGCAGGTGATTCGTAGTCTGATGTATATCACAAACTGCACTCGACCTAATATCGCTCATGCAGTCAATAAATTGGCTAGGTTCACTCGAAATCCAAGTGAGGATCACTGGAAAGCATTGAACAGAGTACTACGGTTCCTAAAGTTCACGATAAATTTTGGGTTACACTATTCGAGGTATCCAGCGGTACTAGAGGGGTACAACGATGCAAATTGGATATATGATAGCGACGACATCAAGTCCACCAGCGGATATATTTTTACAATCGGTGGTGGAGTTGTGTCTTGGAAATCCTCTAGGCAAACTCTTATTGCCCGATCCACGATAGAGTCAAAATTTATCGCTTTAGATAAAGCGGGAGAGGAATCTGAGTGGCTTCATGGTTTTCTAGAGGATGTCCCATATTGGGATAAACCCATGTCTTCTGTAATGATCCACTGCGATAGTCAGTCGGCTCTAGGAAGGGCACGAAGTTCAATATACAACGTTAAGTCTCGTCATATTCGACGGAGACATGAGTCTGTTAGGCAGTTGATCACCTCGGGTATTATTTCCATTGATTACATAAAATCTAAGGAAAATATCGCAGATCCCTTGACTAAGGGAATACCCAAAGATCAATTGTTCTGCTTGTCTAGGCGAATGGGCCTAAAACCCAAACAATAAGAACCGATATAGTAGATACCCAACCTTACAGACTAGAGATCCCAGGAATAAGGTTCAATGGGAAAACTAAATTGTAAAGGTTCCGTGAGCGCTTCGGTGGAAGCAAGAGCACTTCTGATAATGTGTCTTTCTTAAGAAACATAATCCAAGGTCGTTTCCGTGATAGACAAAAAGTGCTACCTGTAAGAGAGGTAAATGATAAATTTCCAAACCTTTAGTGATCCTCAATAGTTGAGGTTAGGTTGAGAAATTTTTAATGGTTCCTAACGCTTGTGTAGCGGGGTATTACATGATATCTTGTAGGAGAACACCTATTTAAGTGAGAGGACATGCCGCCTCAAATGAACGCACTTAAGAATCCAAGAGTGTCCACGGCTCACGACGGACAAAACATTAGAAAGATTGAGTAGGAAAGGTGTTGTGTTGGTACCATTGTCTTGGCATATACTAAAAACTGACAATTCAAGACATCACGTTCACCGCGCAGTAAATATGTCCGATGGTATTCTACTATGGAAGGTTCAAAGCTCCGGCTACCTCTCCAGATGCGACATCGATCCGCCGAGTGATTGCTCAAAAGGCACCATGTGCGTGCACCAAAATCTCTTCCAAGAGGGGATTGTTGGAAATTTACTAAATGTGAAATTAATTAATCCTATTAATTATGACTCGAACAATTGGGGTCCCGCACGTCGGAAACATGGTTTCCACACACGTGCACATAAAGTGTCAAGGATCGTAATTTCCTTAAATGGAAGAGATATTTGTACATATACAAATTGTTTGAGACGTAAGAGAATAGACGGTTATTGGCCAAATGACAAATAGTTTCACGTTGGTAAATGAAAGGAAGAAATGTGTAAGAGATGAAACGAATCAGAAATCGCCAACACGGAGAGGCACCACTGTGCCTCTACCTAGGACCGTGGTGAAAATTCAGTTTTCAGTTCCAGTGATTTACTGGAATTTAGGCACCACAGTGCCCTCTCGATGGACCGCGGTGCTTCGACGTTTTTCAGTAACATTGGAGGCGAATTAAGGCTGATTCTTGAGCTGACTTTGGAGCAATTAATCTCCATTATTTGGCTATTGATTTCAGCCATTACTAGGCTGAATTAACCTCAATATCAATGGTCATTACTTGACATTGATGACCATTCATTTGGTTAATTGAGAAGACAAATTCATCTACCTATAAATTGATGCCTTTGACACAATTGCAAAATACACATTCACTAAGCAATTCTCTAAAATTGTCTTCCTCTCTTGCAATCACAAAACACTCAAAGATCTTTCTTCCTAAGCAAACACTTGAGTTTCTTTTGCTCATTTGTTTGATTGTTGTTTTATCTTGGGAGATAAATTGTCATTACAACCGAAGGATATACGGGACAATATTATCTTAAGGATAGATCAAGAATTTGATCGACTCAGCAAGCCCTTTTATTTGATCATTTCCGGATTTCTAATATATTAGTTGTTGTTGATACTTTCCCATTTTTCTTTATTTTTACACTTTGTTCGGACATTTACTTTTAAAAAGAAACATTTACATATTTAAAAATTGCACTACTAATTATAATATTGATTAAAAAAAAGTACAAAAAGAAAACATCCGAAGGAATAATGTCTCTGACTCTTGAAGTTGGTAAAACAAAAAGGATGGTGAAAGCACCGGCAAAGCCACATGACCGTGTGGTCAGTTAAATGTCTTTTGTCAAAAGATTATACCATATACATAGGTAAAAAATAATTTGTACATATATATTAAATCTTGAACATTTTAAAAAAAATTATGACTTCTCCATGAGGGTAAGAATGTTAGTTCAACGAAATGACCTATCCTCTTGCCTTCTTATTATTATTGCCGAACATACATCGTCAAATGTAGAAGTTAATTCAACAACTAATTTATAAGTGACCTGACTGTATAAATAATGGTTACATCGACAGTGTAGAAGTTAAAACTCTAAAATATAATTTGGTGCAGTTCACAATAGAAATCTTTTTAGTGAGTTCAAACACAAGCATTTTAGTACTATCATTTACCAGGACTAACTAATAAAAAGCCTAGGACCGGAAGTCATCTTAGAAACCAACACGTTTATAAGCCACATTTTCTTCTCAACCTCTAAACATTTTAGAGAAATTTTTCAGTATAAGAAGATTTTTCTAAACTGTTTTTGCTTGTGAATATCATGTCTTTCACTCATCAAACTCTCAGCAATTTTGAGAATTGGAACCAATATATGAACACCAAAAATAGAAGACTCAGTCCATCTTGAAGTCTTCAAGCCATATAATAACTTCATTCCTCTACAAGGTCAAACAGAAAGAGAAATAGATAAGACACAAAATGACTATAAAAAGTGACAAAGAGACACTAAAGAATCATAAAATGCAGTTGTGAATTCAGTATTTAAAGTTTATGGATAAATCGACCTCAAATTAATATACAATAATATCTAAATTCACATTTAAATATTTATAGATATCTAGTGAATTTCTTAATATATATATATATATATATGCAGAGTGTGGGCAAAAGTTACTAGGTTCCCGTGCGTTAAGTTGTGGAGCCTAATTCATCGCCGACAATATGAAAACCCTACGCAGAGTGTGGAACGCTGATCGATCTGGGAATTTCAGGTTTGTATTATGTTCGCCCTAGTTTTCGCTTATAAATATTCTAGGGCGTTGTTTCTCTCAGTGTGTGTGGTGAGCAAAAGAGAAAAGAGAGAATTGTAAACACAAACTCCTTATTTCGATTATAGTGAAATCTGCAGCGGCAAAGTGGACGTAACTCTCGCATTGAGAGTGATCCACTATAAATCTGTGTGTGTTATTTGTTCTTCGCTTATTTACTATTTTCTGATTAGGTTGGATTTGTGACCCAAATCCTAACAACTTGTTCAAGAGCGACAAGCTATGTTGTGATTAAGAAAATAATGGGAGGCGAAAATGGTTCGGCGCACGACATCGAAAAATTCGATGGTACATATATTACATTTTGGAGAATGCATATTGAAGATTATTTGTATGACAGAAAGCTTCATCAACCGTTGAGTCCGAAGCCAGAGGAGATGAATGATGCAGATTGGAATCTCCTTGACAGACATGTTCTGGGAGTCATTCGATTGACGTTGTCGAAGAACATTGCTCACAACGTGGCGAATGAGAAGACCACCGCTGGCATGATAAAGGTTTTGTCCGACATGTATGAGAAACCTTCGGCAAACAATAATGTATTTCTCATGAAGAAACTCTTTCATCTAAAGATGCAGGAAGGTGCTCCTGTTGCAACACACGTGAATGAATTCAACATGATTGTCAATCAATTGTCATCTGTTGCAATCGAGTTTGACGATGAAGTGCAAGCCCAAATTTTCTTTGGCGTCTCTCTTGAATAGCGGGGCCATGAGAGCGGCGGTTAGTAATTACATTGGCGATGTTGAAATTCAACGATGTTAGAGATCGTATTCTTGCTGAGGAGGTTCGCAGGATAAATTCTGGTGAGGCATCGATGATTTATGCTTTGAATGCTGAGAACAGAGACATAAATTATGACATAAACTACAACCGAAATAAGGACAAGTCGAATTCAAGGAATGGCAGGAGTCAATCCAGATCCAGGCGAACACTTGAGTGTTGGAACTATAAGAAATCGGGTCGCATCAAGAAGCATTGCAGGGCACCGAAGAAGGAGGCCAACAAGGGGGTGGAGTCAATGCTGCCACTGAAGACATTGCTGATGCATTGTTGTTGTCTGTTGACAGCCCGATCGAATCTTGGGTGCTTGACTCAGGAGCGTCTTTCCACACCATCCCATATCGTGATATAATGGTGAAGTACGTTGCTGGGAATCTCGGGAAAGTCTATTTGGCAGATGGTAAGCCTTTAGACGTTGTTGGTATTGGAGACATTAATTTGAAGATGTCAAATGGATACGTGTGGAAGATCACAAAGATCAGACATGTGTCGAAGCTGATGCGTAATCTGATCTAAGTGGGTCAGCTTGATGATGAGGGACATGATCTTAACTTTGGTAATGGGTCCTGGAAGGTGATGAAGGGTACTATGGTGGTTGGTCGATGTAAGAAAGCTGGTACTCTTTATATGATGACGAGTTGTCGTGATACAGTTGTTGTTGTTGACAACACCAAGGAGACAGAGCTATGGCATTGCAGGCTGGGGCATACGAGCGATAAAGGAATGAAGCTTCTGGTAACTAACGACATGATTCCGGAGCTGAAGTCGGTGGATCATCATATGTGTGAGAACTGCATTCTCGGAAAATAGAAGCGATTAAGTTTTTGAAATGCATGTAGAGAATTAAAAGTTGAGAAACTTGAATTGGTGCACACTGACGTGTGGGGACCTGCTACTGTCCACTCACTCGGAGGATCACATTGCTACGTGACCTTCATTGATGATTCAACCAGAAGCTATGAGTTTATTTTATGAAAAATAAATCTGACGTATTCACTATCTTCAAAAGGTGGAAAGCCATGGTCGAGAATGATACGAACCTCAAGTTGTTTGAGGAGCCTGAGGTCCGACAACAGTGGAGAATACATTGACGGTAACTTCAAACAATATTGTGATAATAATGGGATCAAAATGGTGAAGATTATTCCTGGAACTCCCCAACAAAATGGAATAACGGAAAGGATGAATCGAACATTGAACGAGCGTGCACAGAGCATGAGAATACCTGTCGGATCGCCAAGACATTCAGGCGGATCGATCGATATCGCACGCTTGATTAACAGAGGACTGTCTGTTCCCTTGGGTTTCCGAATTCCAAAAGAGGCTTGGAGTGGAAAAAATGTAAATCTTTCTTTTCTGAAAGTGTTTGGTTGCTTATCCTATGTTCATATTGATGCTACTGCTAAAAGTAAACTTTATTCGAAATCTAAGAAGTGTTATTTTATTGGCTATGGTGACACCGAGTTTGGTTATTGATTCTGGGATGACCAAAATCGGAAGATCATCCGAAGCAGGGATGTCATCTTCAATGAACATGTGTTGTACAAGGACAAGTTGCGAAATAGTTAGAAAGCAAAGTCTCTAAGAACAAGGAATCGAAAACAATTGATTTGAGAGACTTCTCGACACCCAAGCTACAACAAGGTACTAATGAGACAGAGGAACAAACAACACAAGAAGAAGGCTGACAAGCCAGTGATGGCGAGGTTGATGAAAATGTTGATTTTGAAACAAATCAGTGGACGCCGATCACAGAATTACACAGATCATCTAGTATCAGTAAACCGGTTCATAAGTTCTCTCTGTCCCTCAACTACATTCTGCTCACTGATAGAAGGAAGCCGAAATTTTACGAAGAAGCGATGCAAGTTGATGAATCGATCAAATGGGAGCTGACAATGAAAGATGAGATGGACTCACAATTGTCAAATCATACATGAGAGTTAGTTAAGTTACCAAACAAAAAGATGACATTGCAGAACAAATGGGTCTACCGGATAAAGGAAGAACACGATGGAAGTAAGCGCTATAAAACGAGGTTGGTTGTGAAGAGATTTCAACAGAAAAAAGGCATTGACTACACGAAGATCTTCTCTCCCGTAGTCATGTTTGTGACAATCAGAATTGTTCTTGGGCTGGTAGCAAAGGAAGATCTGCATCTTCAACAGATGGACGTGAAAACTGCTTTTCTTCACAGTGATTTAGAGGAGAAAATCTACATGAAACAACTTGAGGGATTTGAGGTCAAAGGGAAAGAGAAGCTGGTGTGCAGGCTTCAAAAGAGCTTGGATGGACTAAAACAGGCTCCAAGACAGTGGTATAAGTAGTTTGACACCTTTATGAAAAAGACGAATTCTAAAGGTGTGAAGCAGATCACTGTTGTTACTTCAAGATATTTGAAGACTCATACGTGATACTGCTCCATTATGTTGATGACATGCTGATCATAGGAGCAGACCTACATGAGATTGATAGGCTGAAGAAGAAGTTGTCTGAAGAGTTTGCAATAAAGGATCTGGGAGCCGCAAAGTAAATCCTTGGGATGAGAATCATCAGAAGTAAGGAGGGCCTCAAGCTCTCACAAGAATAATACGTGAAGAAGGTTCTCAAGAGGTTCAACATGGACGATGCCAAGCCAGTTAGTACTCCCTTGGTTGGACACTTTCATTTGTCAAAAGATCAGTCTCCTGTGACCAAGGACGAGATGGAGCATATGGATAAGGTCCCTTATGCCTCTACTATTGGCAGTCGTATCTACGCGATGGTATGTACGAGGCCAGACATTGCACATGCAGTGGGAGTTGTTAGCAGGGTTATGAGCAATCCGAAAAAGCAACAATGGGAGGCTGTGAAGTGGATTTTCAGGTATCTGAAGGGAAACTCAAGTTCAGCGTTGTGTTTCTGGAAGTCAGAGACATGATTGCAGGGATATGTTGATGCTGACAATGGTGGTGATGTTGATAGTAGAAAAAGCACATCCGAGTATGTTTACACCTTCGTAGGTACTGCGATTTGCTGGATTTCAAAGTTGCAGAAGATAGTAGATCTCTCTAGTTGTGAGGTTGAGTACGTTACCGTAACGAAGGCCACAAAGGAGATGATGTGGCTACAATCTTTTATGCGGGAATTGGATCAGGACCACGAGGGGAGTGTGTTATACTGTGATAGCCAGAGTGCCATTCATTTGGCAAAGAACTCGGTCTACCATGCTCGCACGAAGCACATACAACTCCGATACCATTTCATCAGATTAGCTTTGGAAGATGAAGTATTAGTGATTGATAAGATCTGGGAGTCGTAATCCAGAACGTCTTGTGAAGGCCCATCTTAGAATAATAAACTGAAGTTGTGTGCAACTTCAGTTGGATTTCTTGAATGAGGATCAGAGTCGCCAGTGCAGATGGATACAGATGATTGAAATTAGTCTCCAAGTGAGAGATTGTTGAGTTGTGGAGCCTAATTCACCACCAACACTATGAAGACCCTATGCATAGTGTGGAACACTGACCGGCCTGAAAATTTCAGGCTTGTATTATGTTCGCCTTAGTTTTCGCTATAAATATTCAAAGGCGCCATTTTTTTCTGTGTGTGGTGAGCAAGAGAAAAAAGAGAGAATTGTAAACACAAACTCTCTATTTCGATTATAGTAAAATCTGCAGCAGCAAAGTAGACGTAGCTCTCGCATTGAGAGTGAACCACTATAAATATGTGTGTTGTTTGTTCTTCGTTTATTTACTGTTTTCTGTTTAGGTCGGATTTGAGACTCAAATCCTAACACCGTGAACTTGTAAGCCATGCTCTAGATCCGCCATCCAAAAAGTATAAAGCAAACATCTACAAAAACCTTTCATAAAATGAGAAAATTTTAGCAATAGATAATGGTCCAAGCGTAACATAATGTCATCAAATCTTATAAGTCGATCAATGCCTCAATCTCAAACTAGTTGGGAACATAAGAATATTGTTATGATATAAAACTTTTGATGATCTATTAAGTCCCTCTTAATAACTGGATATTACAAGCTAAGATCATATTTCAGACAATTGGAGAACCTCAGAATGAGACCACCGAAAATTGCACTTAATAATCATCCAGATGATTACAAACTATGTTGTTCGAACTCTCCAAAAGTGTACTAAATTTGGAGGGTCAGGATCCGACATGCAACTGTCGATATTTTTAAGGAGTCCGAACAACATAGATTACAAGGCATGTTCATATTTATACATCTAAAATTTTGATGGAAACAGTAAGTCGGAAATCTCAAATAACATTATAAAGAGCTAGATAGATATAAGAAAAGGTTATATTTCGTATTCAAGGAACTGATAATCGATAAGGGAAACAGAAAGAGCAAAACAAGAACTGTTTTCTAAAGCAAAAGAGGAACTTAAACAACAATCCTCCAGAACATACAACATACCATTATAAATTTCCATGTGCGACCAGGATCATTGTAGCGAGCAAGCATACAACCCAATTGAGGTTTGAAACCGTCTCTTATAAGACTGGATCGGAGTTGTTTCTCCTTATCTCGAACAACATCATCTGTTGGTTTTCCACTAAATTTTAATGCAGCAGCTATGCCTCCTTCCGTTTTCCTTAAGCTAATACCTTCTTTGTTTGGAGCTGGTAAACTATTAAAAATAAGGCTTTAATTTCCCAATCATTCTCATTTGAACAAAGAAAAGAACTAAAGTTCAAATCTTACATGGAGGCAGACGAGGCTTATGACTTACATATGAAAAACCATCTATGTTGCTTAGACCCTCCAAAAATGTTGTTGCAAGTGTCAGATACTTCAAAATGCATAGCTTTTGGAGGATCCGACACACACCAAAATATATTTTTGAAGAATCCGAGCAATATAGAGGACCACTATGTCTCATTCAGTCAGATGTTTCCGTGTATATTAACTAATAAAACATGTTACCTGCTCAAAGATTTATCCGATGGGAGAACTATTTGGATTGACACTTCAGATTTTTCAGCATCAAATGCCTGAGTGAATACAGGAGTAGTCATCGGTATCTTCTCTGCCGTAGCATTTTTGCCAAATATGTATCTATATTTAGATGAGTTAATATTTCTCTACCAATCTGAATCACAAAACACCACAGAAGATTTTTTAAAGAAAAACAGTCATTATCTCACCCGGCAACATCATTGAAACCTCTATTTCCTGCGAGATCGTCGGCTTCTGTTTCTACAACTATGAAAGGATCATATTTCCTTACCTGTATTACATAAATGAAAATTAAGAGCATTCCACATCGTAAATTTTATGATATTAGTTGGGATTTATCATTCACCCCTGGACTAAACAACAGTGCTATGCTGCAGGGTGAATAAAATTATCCTATCTGAAATAACAATTTGCAATTTCGGAGCCCAAAGGCAGATCTAATACATAAACTATCTTGGATTTATGTACAAGGAAGTTTAAATTAAGCTTTGCAAATACGTATGTATAGTAAGAGCTGGACCTACTACCTTTAAATACGGCTCCATCTCTTTTAAATCCTTAAAAGCTCTAATGCAATTATTGAACTAAAATTTTGGAGGATCCGAGCAACATCGGCTAAAAGTAGTAGAAACCATTAAAAAATATAAACAAAGTAACAGTTCTTAGTTTGAAGTTGATGCTATAAGATACTACTAACCTCGTAAGCTGCTGTTCTTCTTAGTATCTGATAACTGGGTGTTTCCAAGTCAGGGGTCTTGTAAATCCTTAACTGCTCAAAAATTGTAATCAAATTAAGGTCCGAGAACTTCAATTCTATGCTGCCCGGACTCTTCAAAAATGGCACCGGGTGCGTGTCGAATCCTCCAAAAGTAGTGCATTTTTGGAGGATCCGACACACGCATGACAGCATTCTGGAGAGTCCAAGCAACATAGCAAAGAATAAACTGAACCAGTTTGATAGCACACCTGTTTAGCGACATCGACAAGACCTTCTAGAGAAAAATAATCATTATTCTGAACTGAATCCCAATAGTCCTACAGATTTCAACAAGATTACAAGAGTCGGTAACTAATCCACAAGGCGAATTAATTATTTGAATTTGCATCAAGGAAGAGCGATGAATCAAACCACGTGGCTGTTAAACTTGTTTGTTTTAGGATTGACGCCCATAACGGAAGTGCCAGTGAAGATTAATTCGGGTTTCCATGGAAGAAGAACAAACTTCATCACCATAGTCCATCTTGTAGTTATTTCATATGGCCCTGTCTACAACAAACTCAATCACTTAAAAAAATTCAAGTTCATAATATCTATGCATTTCATTCCTTAAAAATATAAGTTAGGCAGCACAAAGCAAACAAATTATATGAAACTTCTGGTCCAATACAAACTATAGTAAATGTACTACATGTATAATTCTTCACGAATCATGAGCCTTTTTTAAGGATCACTCGTTTTCACAATATAACTCAGCATATGTAAGCTTCATAAACATATCAAATAGGACCTGTAGGCTTGAATATACAGGTTCGGCAGAATCCACTAAGTGTTAAAAATTCACTAAATCTGTACAAAAACTAAATTCAAAACCGTGTTACTAGCACTTGAAGTCGTTGTCCTAGATCTAGAACCCATAAATTTCAAATCCTAGATCCATCTTTGGGTCCAAAGACCAGATAAAGGGGGGGAATAGGTAGATTAACATGTAAAAATATAAAATTTTGACGAATATTCTGACATCGAATGAGGGGGATGGATACATTAATTTCATATAGCCGACCATCAACTAATTTTGGGATCGAGGCATAGTTGATTGATTGTTGGTGACACACTTAAACAATTAGAAACAGTTTTGATTACTAAAGACTGCCATTTCCATTGGTCTACTTCATCAGTTCATCTGTGTCACAGCATTTACCAAACAGGGAAGTGAATTTGCCAGAGCAGCAACTGTACTGAGAGTGTGATACTACTAGGTTCTTGATTCTTTAACATATGTGCATCACCTTAAACCAACCAAACAAGAAACAATAAACAGAAAGTATCCAAGAAAGAAAGAACGCACATAAAAAACAGTTAAAATAACCAATGGATTTAACTTATATACATAGGATTAGAAATGATGAAATCCGGGACAGAGTGAGAGTGTGGACAAGTTCAGGAGGGGTAGAGGTAGGCCGAAGAAGTATTGGGGAGAGGTGATTAGACGGGATATGGCGCATGTGCAACTTACTGAGGACATGACCTTAGATAGGGGGTTGTGGAGGACGGAGATTAGGGTAGAAGGGTAATAGGTAGTTGAGCGTAGTCCTATTTACGCTTGCAAATTGGTAGTTGTAGTGTTATTATTGTAGGCCCGCTTAGCCTATCATACTAATAGGCGCAGTATTGCGTTATAGTCCCCTGTAGTTTGATTTCTGCTGCTATGTGTCATTTAGTGTACTTTGTTAAGCTTATTTACCTGCACTAGTTATTGCTTATTTTTTTGGAATGCGCTATCATAACTTATTCGCTTTTGATACCCGCATTTTTATACGATTTTAATTTTTTCTAAACTGGTCGGACTGTTTCTCTTACTTTGCTTTGCTTGTGCTTATGCTCTGTCTTGAGCCGAGGGTCTCTTGGAAACAACCGCTCTACCTACCAAGATAGAAGTAAGGTCTGCGTACACTCTACCCTCTCCGGACCCCACATTGTGGGATTTCACAGGGTATATTGTTGTTGTACA
The DNA here is from genome assembly GCA_029844215.1 of Przewalskia tangutica. Taxonomy (NCBI): domain Eukaryota; kingdom Viridiplantae; phylum Streptophyta; class Magnoliopsida; order Solanales; family Solanaceae; genus Przewalskia; species Przewalskia tangutica. The sequence goes on from CM056720.1 coordinate 6,205,220, forward strand.
CCCAAAGTGTAAAGAATAAATAATCGAATTTAACTTATATACATTGACAATATAAATAATTTTAAACATTTGTGTCATTTTTACTTACTGTAAAATGTAATCTACCTTAATTTCAAGATAACAAATCCCACATTTTATGAAGGTTTACTTGTAAATATCTTTTGGTCACCTAATATTTTTTTTTAAAATGTTGTCTATATAAGTTAAACTTCTTTTAATATGTTGTACCAGGTAATCTGCCTTATTTTTCAAGATACTAATACCACTTTTAATGGACGGCTACTCGTAGTTATTTGAGCAGATACAATAAATTTGATATACTGTCAGATGGAGGACAAGATATGGAAACGAGGTTAAGATGGTTTGAGCATGTGAAGAGGAGATGTGTGGATTTCTTTTTGCCCCTCGGAACAAAGAAAAAGGATGCTCCCGTGCGGAGATGTGAGAGGTTGGCTATAGATGGTTTCAGGAGAGGCAGAGGTAGATTGAAGAAGTATCGGTGTGAGGTGATTAGACAAGACATGACATATTTACAGCTTACCGAGGGCATGACCTTAGATAGGAGGGCGCGGATTAGGGTAATAGGTTAGCACTTAGTAGGGTGTTGTCTCGCGTGTACGTCCTTACTAGTGTTCGTAGTATTTCGGTTGTAGTTTTTGTCTTTTCTCGAAATGCTTTGTCTTGCTTTCTATAGTATGCTTTCATTATTTCTTTTTTGACCGTCTTTAATATGCTTTCTCTTGAGATGAGGGTCTATCGAAAACATCTCTACCTCCCAACGTAGAGGTAAGGTATGTGTACACACTACCCTTCCCAGACCCTACTTGTGGGATTACACTGGGTATGTTGTTGTTGTTGTTGTTGTTGTCAGTGTATACAAGTTAAACTCATAACCAATTTTCTAAGATACTAATACCACTTTTTATGGACGGCCACTTATAGTTATCTGAGCTAATAGAGTAAATTTTATTCAATGTAAGTGTACAAAAGTTAAACTCATTACAAAAGTTAAACTCATAACCAATTTTCCAATATACTAATACCATTTTTTTAATGAACGGTCACTTGTAGTTATTTGAGTTGTCAAGAGTAAATTCTATTTATTGTCAGTGTATACATAAGTTAAACTAATAACCAGTTTTCCAAGATATTAATTACTAAAAGACACGGTATACATGGTTTGACCGTGTATATCACTTAGGGGGATTTTGTATATATTTTACCATATTTGTAGAATTTTTGTACAAGTATAATTATGATAGTAGTCTTGTATTAGAAAAAGGTAGATTTATTTTTCATAATTAGATATTGTATATCATTTATATATACTTCTTCATTAATGAAAATAAGGAGAGGATTCTTCTCTTTCATGGTATCAGAAGTATAGGGCAAATTTTCATTCTCCAAACCCTCTCTTCCGCCGCCTTTCATCAGTAAATCCGATACTTGGCCACCGGCCGATTTTCTTTTTTTTCCTTCCTAAATGTTTTTCCGTATCCCTAATTCTCCTCTTGTTATTTCATTATGTCTACCATAAAGAACACATTTCATCCTGCCCTTGCAGTTTCCAACATCAAGAATAACATCCCTATTATTCTTGAGATGGAAAACGTCTCATACGCGACGTAGGCAGAACTATTTAAAGTTCACGCATGGTCTAATCGAGTCCTTCATCACATCAGCCCTCGACAACAGGCAATGAGAAGGTGCCTACCACCGATGATGACATAGAGTTGTGGGAAACTCTACGGTACTCCAGTTGATTTATTCAACTATCTCTACGGACCTCAGACTATTATTGAACCCGACGCCACGGCCATGGCCACTAGGAATAGGTTGCGTGATATAATCCAGGAAAACAAAAGTTCTCGTGTCGTGACCCTTGAGCATGAATTCTCCCACATCAACATGGATGATTTTTCGAATGTCTCGGCCTATGGTAAAAGGATCAAGGAGTTGTCTGATCAACTCAAGAATGTTGGTGCACCCATCACGAATGACCGTCTTGTTCTTTAGATGGTTGCAGGCCTATCCTAGGCTTATAATGGCGTTGGGACTCTTCTTCGTCAAAACAACCCTCTTCCTCTGTTTTACCAAGCCCGGTCTATGCTAACCCTTGAAGAGGCTGGATTGGCTAAAAAGCAGCAACTAGAGCAAATTCCACCATGATGGCTGCCTCGCCACAAGATTCTTACTCCATCATATTCGGATAATTCTCCTCAAAATTGGAACAACGGTGGTGGAAAACATGGTCAAAATCGGAATTCCGTGGGAAAGGCGGCGGTCGCAGTGGCGGTGGCGGCAAGCAATGGCAGAGTAGCGAAATGGCAGGGCGAATAGGTTGGGCTTGGAAATGGCCCACGACCTACTCCCCCTACCCAACACCATACACCATACTGGGCCAAGCCTAGCAGTCAGACATAGCCGGACCCAGCGGCCAGTTGGGTCAAGCAGAACAACAACCAACAACGGCAACCCAATTCAGTCCTTAGACCGAGACCTCCTCAAGCCTACACGGCCCAACAGCCAGTCCACCCGAGTCCCACAGATATCGAGGCAGCGATGCATACACTTGGATTAAATCCCTATTAGGCGATTTTCACGTGCTCAACGCAAGTGTACGTATCGTTCACAAGTAATATAGTCTGATAAGACCGAATATCGTCCTCAGAGACTGGTTTCTAAGTACCGTTCATTTATTTTATGTTATCTATTTGGAAATCGATAATTGAAGTGGGTTTTTGTTTAACTACTAGAATAATTGCAAGAGTTAACTAAATTGTTTAAGTTGTAATCAGTTATGAAGGAATTAGGGCTTTCAAAATCCTCGACTATCCACTCTATTCAATCCTTATGAAACTAAAATGACTTCTTCTTCTTCGTTAAGATAGCGGTTAACTAGACTGTCTTATATTCCGGTTAGGATATATAATCGCTCAACCCCTATATTTCTATGATAGGATTTACCACATAGGAGGATTAAGAACAATAACCTATAATGCTACACAAGTATCGGGGTACTTTCGTCCGCGATTTTAACCTATGTCTATTCAATTACAGCATATCCAAATCTCTCATTTCGGTTCTTGATTCGAAATCATATAGATTATGATAATTAGTGATCAATTAATTATCGAGCATTCATACCAATTATTGAATAAATCTTAAAAAAGTGAAGAAGAAATCAAACTACTGCATTAATTCATGAATAAGAGTTTCAAGCGATTCATAAGGAAAGCTCTAATAAAGTGTTTAGCTCCTAGCCATAGTCACGCTTAAGAACTAACACAAAATTTATACATAAACTGAATTAAAAAGAAAGAAAGAAAGAAAAGTTACGTAGAACTAAGTCTCCAATTGTAGCCTCAAAACCTTGCCCTGAGTTGTGTTGTGTGATAAAATGAACGCCCTTCAACTAGACTAATCCCTAGGGCTTAAGTATGTTGCAAATTTCGTGCCCTATGGACACTTCTGCCCTTGGCCAAATTCACCTCGGATCTGGAAAATTCCGCATCGGCACCGCGGTTCTGCAGAATGGCACCGCGGTGTCGAAAGTCCTGCAGCCTCTCAATAATTCTGGCACAGCGGTCCTGTCTGACCGGCACCGCAGTGCTGCTTTGCCTTCGTCCGATCTCCAATTTTTCAACTTTTTTGCCTCGGGGCCCTCCTTTTATGCTCATTTCCGTTTCTTTTCGTCATTTTGCCTTTTTGAACCGCTGTGACTCAAAAGAAAGAAAAACAACCCTAATACTATACTAAACACAACAAAAACAAGTATAATACTAACTAAAAATGACTCAAAAGGCGTATACAAAATACGCCTAACAAACCCCCAAACTTAAACTTTGCTTGCCTCGAGTAAAGCAGAAAACAAAAACAAAGAACTCAAAATAAAAAAAAACTCAAAGACTCAAATCAAGCAGCTGCACAGGGTTATATAGAAAAGCATGAACGTCAGTTGAGATAATATGTTGGAACATATGTAGCATGAATATATAGCAATCTAGAATTTCAAGCGAGATATTTCGCAAATTCATTTCAATCACACTCAATGGAAATATGAATATTAACCCATGCATGTCAATTTCATTTAGTTCTATGGGCCTGTATACTTGTTATTCTCCTCTAATCATAGACATACATTCTAGAGATCTTCAGGACTTTTCAGGATTGTAACGTAAGCTTAGGCAGGGGTAGGTAAGAGTAGGCATTTAGGCTCAATTTACATACCATAAGCGTTTTCTCATTCAACCATTTTGTCCTTCTTTTTTATATTCTTTTTTCAGTTCGTACCTATCGTTCCCCTCTTCTCTTTTTGAGAGCATGAAACACATTCACATAGGCACCTCCAAACTTAAGCTTTTATATTTTTTTCATTGGGGTGCATCAATTTTTCACTCTCTTTCGAGTATTTCTTTTTCACACTTGTTCATCCCAATTTTTCAATTACTGCTTATGGCACACAAGGGAATCATAGGGTATCAAAGAAATAACTTATTTTAGGTTCAAAGGGGCTGACTAGGGATACAATTTATTGCAAGGTAGGTAATGAAAGGTAAGAAGGGCTAACAAAGAAATATCTGAATTATCTCCCTAAGCATGTACATCGTAACTATTTCGCCTCAAATAACAAGCAAGCAGACTTCATAGACATTTTTCAATTCACAACGCATCAGCTAAGCACAAATATTCTAAATAATCAGATTTTCACATATTTTTAGCATATCTAACTTAAGCACACAGATTTTAGCTTCTAATTCCATTACATTATCCCACTTAATTCACTAGGCGTTTTCAGCAACCACCACAGCATGCATGATCATAAAAAAAAACTGACTCATATAGACACAATAAAGGACACAAAAAAAATCTCAATCCCAAAGACTCAACAAACATAAAAAAAAACTATAAGTACCCCCAAACTTGAATGACACATTGTCCCAAATGTGTAACGACTCAAAAATTAAACAGGGACGACTTACAGACATACAGCGGCTCAAAATGGCTTTTTCTTTTTCTTTCATTTATACCGGAACCATTGAATTCGACCACTGGTCGAACCTGGTGCTCAAATCATCGACGCACTGGCTCAGGTCTTGATGCCCTTGCATCATCTGTTGCTGATTTAAGAGCATTTGTTCATGGTTTCGCAGCATCTGTTGTTGGTTTAAGAGCAGTTGCTCCATCATTGACATTGGAAGCTCCAAGCGAGGGAGGCCGTGGTCGCTTTCTGCTTCACGTTGTGGGCCGCCAAAGCTTCTCGCCCATGGTCATTGCGTCATCGCTTCGCTCGGGCCCTCTCCTTACTTCTGGTCTTGGAGTGGGGTCATTGAAAGAGTGCACTAAACTGTAGGTCACAGGAATCTGACTCTTCTCGAGAATATCCGTGGCGAATGTTGGGACTCCATGCCTAGCACATAAGGCAGAAATAAGTGACCCATGTCCCAATCCGCCATTAGTAGTCAGCCTGCTAATCTCCCCTATGCTCTGCACTATTTCTCTCCCCACATCAATTGTCGCCCGACATGATGCCATAAATGAGCTTGATTCTGTCTGTAGGCACATTGGTAAAATAGGTTGACGGAATCAAGCGAGCACTTACGAAATATAGCCATCCTCTGGCTATTCTGTTAAATTGGCATTGGGCAAGTCTCCTGGACCCATTACGAGAAACGTTGAATTCGGCGCCTAGGTAGCATAAAACTGCTGCAACTGTGTCCCACATGATGTGGTTGACGTTTGTCGACCAACTTCTGAAATGTTACGGGTTATAACATTGGTCCTCAACATCATAGGTCCTCAGCACCACATTCACTGTTTCAGAACTTACGAGCACATATCGCCCTCTAACAAAGCATCTCCCATCCTCTTGCTCGGGATAATTAGCATAGAATTCCCTCACAAGGCTAGTGTTCTGAAGTGGAATATTTTCTGGATTGGTGAACCTTCTCCAACCATTCGCCTCGATCATGGCCCTAATGGGCTCGTAGTCATCATCATCATCAAATGACATGGTCTGGTAGTCCATGCATCTCTGGTATCAAGGCTCTAGTGCATATTTTGTTATATCGATCTTCCGTCTGTTTGTTGGTAAATCGTGAAACATCATATTCTGGAGCTGATGAAGATGAGGGGGCTCTGGCGGTTCTTTTTCTAGAGGTCATGGTGAAGGTTGTTGGAAAATTTTCAGCAGCGTTACCTTCGTTTCTTTGAGGTTTCCTAACAACTCTCACTCCACACAGCAGCAATTAACCAATCACAATCAGACCACAGCAGCAATAAACCAAATCAACTCTACACAGCAACCCAACAACACAGCAAACAACCAACGCAGCACACACCCACAACTACACAACACCCTACCAACACAGTCCGTACAACCCCCAAACTTGCAAGCTACTCTCCCTACTAGCCTTGAAATTGCAAGAACAATGATGAAAATTACTTTTTTGAAGAGTTGTTCTTCACCAATTTCTTGACCCAAATGGAAGGAGTGATGATGGTGTAAGATATGAGGGTTTTTAATGGGGTGGTGTGTAGGGATTTTTGGAAGAATTTGGGAAAGTTTGTGGATGTTTTTGTGTGAGAGGGAGAGGATTTTCGGACTTTGTAGAGAGAGGAAGGGTTTGTGTTTGCGTGGGAAAGGATTTGGGGGTTAGGGCTTTTTAATTCTGAAATCCCGACCCAAGACTGCCTCGCATGACAAGATCATGCCTAAAGTCTGTGGGCCCTCCGAACATTTGGCACCATCGTCTGCATAATGTACCATGGCCAACCCGATTCCGTGTTTCCTATCCTTTTCTTCGTGCTTAGTCTCCACTTCCTTCACCTGGAATCACAACACAACAAAAATACCAAAAGTGAGACTGTTCTATTTAAACTAATTGCATAATTTAAACCTTGGGTTGCCTCCCAAGTAACGCTGTCTTTAACGTCTTATATTCGGACGCAAGTTCCTTATCCAAATCATTGGGGTAAATTAACCCCACAACCTATCCATTTCAAAATCATTTTCCTCTTCCTTACTCTATTTCTCTTTTTCTTTTCATTGGGTTCAGTAGGACTTACCTGTTTGTCAGCCTTCATGTCATGAACTTTTGTTGCAGCTTCCAACTAGCCTGTGGGATCACAGTTGTAGGAATGATCTCCCTATTTTTGTTATGTGCTTGTTGAACTGCTGGGTCAGTTGTGCTTACTGCGAAGCACTTGTTGTTGGCCAGGGACTCAATGGTGGGTTTGAACACCTTGAATACCATCTCTTCTTCCTGAACCCGTAGTCTCAATTCTCTCTTCTCCACATCAATTAGAGCTCTGCCCGTGGCAAGGAATGGTCTCCCCAAAATGATGGGGATTTCATCATCTTCCTCCATGTCAAGAATAAGGAAGTCTGCTGGGAAGAAGAACTTTCCCACCTTGACAAGCACATCTTCCACTATGCCTCTGGGGTGCACCACGGTTCGGTCAGCCAGCTGCAGATTAACTGTGGTTGGTTTGGCTTCCCCCAAACCCAATCTCTTGAATACAGACAAAGGCATGAGATTTATACTAGCCCCAAGTCACAAAGTGCCCTGTTGCATGTTACTTTGCCAATAGTGCAAGGCAGGATGAAGCTTCCTGGATCTTTCAGCTAGGAGGCAGTTTCTTTTGTAGGATGGCACTGCACTCCTCTGTCAGCGCTACTGTCTCATAATCGGTCAACCTTCTCTTCTTTCCAAGTATCTCCTTCATGAATTTGAAGTATGCGGGCATTTGTTCTAACGCCTCAATGAAGGGGATACTGAAGTGAAGCTTCTTAAATACCTCCAAGAACTTCGAGAACTGCTTGTCTATGGCCTTCTTTTGGAGCCTCTGAGGGTAAGGGATTCTATCAGTGTATTCCCTCAAAGGTGCTGGTGGTGCTTTCTCAATTGTAGGGTGGTCCTCAGTGACCCCCTCCTTTCCTTCCTCAACTGCTTTCTCACCCTCTTTCTCCTGAACCACTGCGGGTTGGGGAGCAACTCGCTCCAATCGCTTCACTTTAACAAAGACCGCTCGACATCGCTTCTCGATTGACCTCTGTATTGCTTGGGAGAGTACCCTGCGGCCCGTTGGTTACCATCTTCGCCAATTGCCCAACTGCGTTTGAGTTCCCGAGATGACCTGTTTTCGCATACGAACCGATTCTCGCGAATTGGTGAGTAGCACGCAGCCTCACCATCAAAGCCTCGCTGTCGTACGTGGTCTAAAGTCTTTGGGATGAGGTAGTCTGATTCTGTACTTGCTGGTTCTGGTAATTATCCTGATAAGGTTGTTGTTGGGCTTGGTCGTTCCTCCGCGAAAAGTTGGGTGATTCCTCCACCCTGGATTGTATGTGTTGGAATTATAAAGTGCCGAAAGTTCCTAACCGCTGAACTCGCTCCATCGCACATTATTAGGGTCCACCGTTGTGCATCTGTCAAAGGAATGCGGTCCACCACAAATCTCACAATTTACCGACATCCGGATCGCATTCGCATAGTGCTCTCATCGCAGCTGCTTAGCCGTCGGAAGAGCCACTGCATTCGTGATGGTGATAGCATCTAATTCATGTATGCCCATACTTTCGCTATTCACATCATACGCCATCCGCCCCTTGATGATTGTTGGCAGTCATGTCTTCCAGTAACTCATGTGCCTCATTGACACTCTTTCTCATAAAGGCTCTCCCTGCTGCAGCATCAATGATGGTACGAGTAGTACAACTCAACCCATTATAAAAAATGTGGACCAGCATCCACTTCTTTATGCCATGATGTGGGCATTTCCTTTGCAGCTCCTTGAATCGCTCACATGCATCATAGAGTGACTCACCATCCACCTGGTAATAATTGTTCAGCTCTCCCCTTAATTTTGCTGCTTTTGAATGAGGGAAGAACTTCGCAAGAAACTTTTGGGCTAGGTCCTGCCAAGTGGTGACGGAGTTGGCAGGCAGTGAGTTCACCCAGCTATTGGCTCTGTCCTTAAGTGAGAACGGGAAGAGCTTCAGTCTAATGGCATCGTCAGTAACGCCATTATATTTGAAAGTGGCACATAGCTCTAGAAGTTGGCAATGTGCATGTGGGGTCTTCACGGCAATCCCCAAATCAGCATCGTGTTACGGACCATGCTCGGGATGGTGGCTTGATCTCAAAGTTGTTTGCCTTATTCTTTGGGAGCCCACGATGTCTCGCGCACCAAGAAGTGGGCAACACATAATCTCCCAAGCTTCTTTCTGTTGGGGCCGGTATTTGCTCCTCTACATGTTCAGGGACCTCGTTGTTTGCCCCATTTTGATTCAGTGGTTGGTTTTCCACGGTCACTGAATCAGCTATCCTTTTATTTCGCCTGTTTTGCTTGCACGTTTTCTCAATTTCAGGGTTGAAGGGGACAAGTGTATCTGCTCCTCTCCTTCTCCGCATACACTAAGCCCTGAAATAGATCAAAATCAACAAACAAATCAAGGCAACAAGGTTCTAATAGTAAAAAGAAATAAAAATAAAGTCAAAGTAGAAATAAAAATAAATGGTTCGATATTAGAAGTACGTCAGTCCCCGGCAACAGCGCCAAAAACTTGTTAGGCGATTTCCACGTGCTCAACGCAAGTGTACGTACCGTTCACAAGTAATATAGTCTGATAAGACCGAATATCGTCCTCAGAGACTGGTTTTTAAGTACCGTTCATCTATTTTATGTTATTTATTTGGCAATCGATAATTGAAGTGGGTTTTTGTTTAACTACTAGTATAATTGCAAGAGTTAACTAAATTGTTTAAGTTGTGATAAGTTATGAAGGAATTAGGGCTTCCAAAATCCTCGACTATCCACTCTATCCAATCCTTATGCAACTAGAATGACTTCTTCTTCTTCGTTAAGATAGTGGTTAACTAGACTGTCTTATATTCCGGTTAGGATATATAATCGCTCAACCCCTATATTTCTATGATAGGATTTACCACATAGGAGGATTAAAAACAATAACCTATAATGCTACACAAGTATCGGGGTACTTTCGTCCGCGATTTTAACCTATGTCTATTCAATTACAGCATATTCAAATCTCTCCTTTCGGTTCTTGATTCGAAATCATATAGATTATGATAATTAGTGATCAATTAACTATCAAACATTCATACCAATTATTGAATAAATCTTAAAAAAGTGAAGAAGAAATCAAACTACTGCATTAATTCATGAATAAGAGTTTCAAGCGATTCATAAGGAAAGTTCTAATAAAGTGTTTAGCTCCTAGCCATAGTCACGCTAAGAACTAACACAAAATCCATACATAAACTGAATTAAAAAGAAAGAAAGAAAAGTTACGTAGAACTAAGTCTCCAATTGTAGCCTCAAAACCTTGCCCTGAGTTGTGTTGTGTGATAGAATGAACTCCCTTCAACTAGACTAATCCCTAGGGCTTAAGTATGTTGCAAATTTCGTGCCCTATGGACCCTTCTGCCCTTGGCCAAATTCGCCTCGGATCTGGAAAATTCCGCATCGGCACCGCGGTTCTGCAAAATGGCACCGCGGTGTCGAAAGTCCTGCAGCCTCTCAGTAATTCTGGCACCGCGGTCCTGTCTGACCGGCACCGCAGTGCTGCTTTGCCTTCGTACGAATCTCCAACTTTTCAACCTTTTTGCCTCGGGACCCTCCTTTTATGCCCATTTTTCGTTCCTTTTCGTCATTTTGCCTTTTTGAACCGCTGTGACTCAAAAGAAAGAAAAACGACTCTAATACTATACTAAACACAACAAAAACAAGTAAAATACTAACTAAAAATGACTCAAAAAGCGTATACAAAATACGCCTAACAATCCTCCGGACGCAAACTAGTACATGTACACCGGGGCCACTTCTCATATGACGTCCGCGCCAGGTAATCTCTCGTCTTATTTCAATTTGAACAAAAATCGTGGCATTATTGTTGGTAATGGTGATTCAAATCCAATTCGTGGTTATAGTCACACAAATTTATCTCCCTCGAAGCCACATTTAGCATTGGAAAATGTCCTTCATGCTCATCACTTAATTAAAATTTTGGTGTCTGTTCGAAAATTCACAACTGACAATTGAGTTTCTGTTGACTTTGACCCTTTTGGATTTTCTGTGAAGGATTTCACGACGGGGATACCTCTAATGATATGTAATAGTCGGGGAGAACTTTATCCGCGAATCAAGCCACACCATCAACGTTTGCCGCTCTAGCACCTTCTATGTGGCATGCGCGTTTGGGTCATCCGGCGGCGTCTGTTCTTTTTTCTCTTAAAAACAATAATTTTATTGAATGTAATAGTACGCGTAGTACTAATATTTGTCCTTCTTGTCCGCTTAGGAAACATATTAAATTATCGTTTGTAGCCTCAACCTCTAGTACTTTGTTGCCTTTTGATATTATTCATAGTGATTTGTGGACATCTCCCATTTTGAGCTCTGTGGGACACCGTTATTATGTGTTATTTTTGGATGATTATTTTAATTTTTTGTGGACCTTTCCTTTATCTAAAAAGTCTCAAGTTTTTTTTCACATTCCTAACGTTTAGAGTATTCATCCGTACTCAATTTGAACGGAAAATTAAAAACATTCAATGTGATAATGGGCCGTTTAGGGAGTTTTGTAATACTAATGGCATATCTTCTCATTTTTCTTGCCCTCATACGTCCTCCCAAAATGGAAAAACCGAAAAAAAAATTGTACAATTAATAATAGTGTTCGAACTTCACTAGCTCATGCTTCATTACCCCCCTTCTTTTTGGCATCATGCATTACAAATGACTACTTACCTCCTTAACATACTTCCTAGCAAAGGATTATCATATCAATCCCCACTAAAAAATCTTTATCATAAAGACCATTCGTATTCTCATCTTTGTTTGGGTGTTTGTGCTATCCACTTTTTCCGTCCACTACAATTAACAAACTTCAAACCCGTTCTATCGCTTGTGTGTTTTTGAGTTATCCGTCTAATCATCATAGTTATAAATGTTTTGATTTATCTTCTAATAAAATCATAATTAGTCGTCATGTTATTTTTTATGAAACCCAATTTATGTTTGCTAAATTATATACTTTCGTATCTAGTTCTTGTAATTTTTTGGATGATTGACTCTCACCGTATATTATCCAACAATGGGCCCAACCTGTCCGTGATCCAATTATGCCAGCAGGCCCACTACCTATGGCCTAAATGATCCAAGTCCAGTTTTGGGTTCTCGCCTGCTGGCCCAATAATTTCCCTTCCAGGTCCAGTGTCACGGCCAGCAGGCCCACTGCTTGCTGGCCCAAATACCCAGTCTTCTACATCTGGTTTGGTCCAGTCCCAAGACGGTCCAACACCGACCCCGGTCCAGTCCAATTCTAGTCCGAATCAAGGGCTCGTTACTCGTAGCCAACGGAAAATTTTTAAACCTAAAAGACATTTTAATCTCAATTCTAATGTGTCACTAAACCACCCTTGCCACGTAACTCAGTGTCAGCCCTTCATGACCCAAATTGAAAAATGATCATGGATAGAGACGTATCCTGGACCTGGTCCGAATCGGGTGGATCCAGATTCGTTTTATAGGATATGAATCTTCAAAATTTGGACCCGACGAATCCAGATCGCACCCGGATCCGTTTTTTACGGATAGGATCTGGATCTTGTATTTGAGATCCGTATCCGGTCCAGATCCGACCCGTGGATCCATTTTTTATTAAATATATTCATAACCTAAAATGTAATTTTATAAGTATTTTCTTAAATATTTTCATAATTTATGTATTTTACATTCATATTTGGACTTTATTTTTTAAATGGTCCATACGTTTAACCCCATAATTCTCAAAAGGCACAATAAAAACTAAGCGGAAACATATCTAACAACAGAAATCCTACAAGCTCCAAGCCTCCAATTCTCAAAATCAGAAACCCTCATTGCTTTTTCTTTCAAAATTAGAAACCCTACCAGACTCCAACGTTCACAGTAAAAAATTCTCATTTTACATCATAAGCCTCTTGCTTTTCCTAATTAGCTATAAGATCTTGCAGATCTATTATTCATAACATTTCACTTGAAATAGTTTTCAAATAGTAATTTTTTAAATGTTTTTATTAGTATGTGTTTGAATAAGATTTGACCAAAGTTGGAAAAAAAACATGTGAAAGTAATTCATTTGATTACTGTGCCTTTTCCAGTTTTTAGTTTCTAATGTGAACTGCATTTATTAGCTCTCATAATGTAAAGATGTAGTCTTTTAGTGTTTTTAATATTTTAACTTTTTTTGTATGTCTGATTTGAATAGAATTTGCGGACCAGATTCGTTATCAAACATCGACTGTTATTATGTTTTATTTTACAATGCGTTATATTTTGTTGTCGATTTGTCAAATTATTTGCTTATTTTATTTCTGTTACATGATTAAGTTGTATAATTGACTGTCAAGGGAAGAAATATGGGACCTTTTGATCTTATTCTTTGTAATTTTGATATAATAACATGAATATTTATTGAGATGAATTAGTTATCTCTTTTTAATATGATTGTTTCTTTGTTATTTTAGGATGTTGATGACGTTGAAACTAGTGACTTCGAAGATTAGTTTATCAAGTTTGGCAGAAGGTTATAGAAGATGTTAGATTGTTGTAGAAGTTAATTTCAAGACCTTTGTAATTGTAGTGTTTTCCATGATGTTGTTGTTTACTTACTTTGATTCATCGACTTTATTTTCTTGTGATGCTAAAAGTTCGTTCAGTATTTTGGAAGAATGGTGTCATATTTGTGTAGGTTGATTGAATGAACTCAAACATTTTTTTCAATCAGATTGAGTTTCATTTTGTCAAAAAAGTTTCAACATGTGGAAATATTATTCAAGGCAAAAACTTTTACATGTGCATCCAGATCCGATCCGTGGACCCGATGGATCCGGATTTGGATTTGATTTTTATGGACCCGATGGATCTGGATCCATGTATAAAAAATGGATGGATTTAGTAGGATCCGGTCCAGATCCGATCCATTGTCATCCCTAATCATGGATGATGAATTTAATGCTCTTATTGAAAATAAGACGGGGGAGTTGGTGCTCCGTCCGCCTGGTGTTAATGTCATTCGTTCTATGTGAATTTTTACTCATAAGAAAAAAACTGATTGTTGTTTTGAGAGGTATAAGGCCCTCCTTGTAGGTGATGGCAAAACACAACATGTTGACATGAATTGTGGAGAGTCATTTAGTCGAGTGGTCAAACCGGCGACTATTTGCACTATTCTCAGTCTGTCTAGTCTGGCTCTATCGAAAGCATGGCCCATTCACCAACTGTATGGGAAAATGTTTTCTTACATGGTGATCTCAAGGAAATAGTATACATGCATGCTAGGACCGTCTCAAACATTTTAGGGGCCCTGTTCTAATTCGTAAAAGTGGACTCTTAATTGGGCTAAGACCTGCGAATTATGAGCCTTTACAGTAAATTCTGACTAATACTACTTAATAAAAAATGAAAAAGGGATCTTCGTTTTTCGAGGAGTCTTATGCGGTAGCACGCCTCGCACGGGTCCAAAGACGGCCCTGCATGCATCAGCCCTTGGGTTTCAGGGAACCCGATCGTCCAAACCATGTATGTTTGCTAAAGAAGCCCTTGTATGGGCTTAAGCATGCCCCTCGGGCTTGGTATAAGAGGTTTGCAGATTATGTGTCTACTATTGGTTTTCTCATAGCAAATATGATCATTCTCTATTCATTTACCGTCGTGGTACTTCTCTGGCATACCTTTTATTATATGTGGATGATATTATATTGACTGTCTCTTCTGATAAACTGCGCAAGTCTACCATGTCTCTTCTCAGTTCCGAATTTGCTATGAAAGACTTCGGGCCCTTGAGTTATTTTTTAGGCATAGCTGTCACACGTCATGCAGGTGATCTATTTTTATCACAGAGGAAGTATGCGGCTGAGATTATTGAGAGAGTTGTCATGCCATCTTGTAACTCCTCTCCTACTCCGGTTGATACAAAACCGAAGCTGAGTGCTAACTCTTGCACACCTTACGAGGATCTCTCTCACTATCGCAGTCTTGTAGGGGCACTTCAGTATCTTACTTTTACGAGGCCCGATATTACTTATGCAGTGCAGCAGGTGTGTTTATTTATGCATGATCCGAGGGACGAGCACATGCATGCGCTTAAACGCATTGTGCGGTACATACATAACACTCTTGATTATGGTTTGCATTTATATTCATCCTCCGTCTCTACTCTCGTGTCTTATACATATGCTGATTGTGGTGGATGTCCAGATACCAGACCTTCAATATCTAGTTATTGTATGTTTCTTGGTGATAACTTGGTCTTGTGGTCGGCAAAACGCCAAGCTACTTTATCGCGATCCAGTGCGGAAGGGTAGCCAATGTGGTGTCTGAGTCATGTTGGCTCTGAAATCTTCTATTAGAGCTTCACTTTCTAATTCAGAAAGTTATCTTGGTCTACTGTGATAATATTAGTGCAGTCTATCACTCTGGAAATCCGGTCCAACATCAGCGCACTAAACATATCGAGATGTATATTCACTTTATTCGCGAAAAGGTAGATCGTGGACAAGTATGTGTCTTGCATGTCCCTTCACGGTACCAAATTGCTGACATCTTTACTAAGGTCTTTCCTTAGTTCTGTTTGAAGGTTTTAGGGACAATCTCAGCGTACGACCACCGTCTGCTATGACTATGACTACGAGGTGTGAAAGACATGGGATACACGGTCTGACCGTGTATATATGACTTAGGTGGATTTTGTATATATTTTATAATATTTGTAGAATTCTTGTACAAGTGTATTATGGTAGTAGTCTTGTATTAGAAAAATATATTAGTCTTGTATTAGAAAAAGGTAGATTAATTTCCATAATTAGTTATTGTATATCATTTATATATACCTCTTCATTAATGAAAATAAGGAGGAAATTCTTCTCTTTCAATTACCACTCTTCATAGTCGGGTACTTGTAGTTATTTGAGCTGACCGAGTAAATTTTGTATATTACACCCTCCGTTCTATAATAAGTTGTGTTTTGAACTTATGCACATCCCTTAAAAAATTGCTCACTCCTAAAAAATTATGAGTGTTTATACTAACTTAACCCTAATTAATGCCTAGAAAAGGAAAAACTACTTAATGATTTTGATTATATAAATAAGGTAATTTTGGAAAAATAAGGTCAATTTCTTCTTGAATTCTTAAAGAACCTCTTATTTCGAAAT
Organism: Przewalskia tangutica; assembly: GCA_029844215.1. NCBI lineage: Eukaryota > Viridiplantae > Streptophyta > Magnoliopsida > Solanales > Solanaceae > Przewalskia > Przewalskia tangutica. The sequence goes on from CM056720.1 coordinate 6,221,443, forward strand.
AAAATGAAAAAACTAAAACATCATTTATTTAGGAACGGAGGGATTATCAGTGTATAGAAATTAGAATTTATTTGGCCAAGCTTTCAAAATTTGTTTATCTTGAAATAAAGTACTTTCGGACATTAAGAACTCATGTTGGGTAATCAACTTGAAAATCACTTTTATCAATATTAGACCAATTAACTTACACCTAGCAAGTTTCCAAAAATGTTTCTGGAGAAAAACTTGTTGGGTTTAAATGATAGATTGAATGGGAAATGGAGGGAAAAAGAGTTATTCCTCTTGCTTTATAAAATGAGCATTTGTCCCTCATTGGTAGTGGAAAGAAAAGTTCTTCTACTTAAAAGTAGTACTCCTTCTTGTTGCTAAAGGGTTAAGAAGAGGGTCTCCCCTCGCGCCGTCGTCGTCGCTCGGCTCGGCTTCGGATTCCGATTTGGTCAAATGATTTGATTGATAATCTTTTTGGACCAAATTTTCTTTAATTTTAATTATTTAATTAATTATTATTTATTTAATTAATTAATTAACTTATCCAATCCTACCCATTAGTGACCCGGATCCTCGTGTCTGACCCGCGACCCGGTTCTTTCCCATAATTTATTTAAATTTCCCATTGTTTTAAAGTGAGTGTTCAGAAGGGTTGCAAACCTTCAGAAACAGTACTTCCATGGCTATAAATTCGTTTGATTTCTCAGAATTCTAATTACTAATTTTCTGAACTTCAAAACTTCTTCTTCTTCTGCACAAATAAAAATTCAGTGTAGTTTGCTGTCGTTGAGTGGTTCGCTGACACCGTTGTTTTAGGTACCGATACACCGGTGAGTAAGATCGTTCTATCCTGGGAGGATATATTCAATTAACCTCGGGTACTTGAGGGGAATAATTTCCTTAAGGACACACTGTGCATTTAGTGAGCTCGATTTTAATTCCAATTCCAGTTTCTATTTTTCCCTTTTATATTGGTTTTGCAATACAGATTCATAACAATCTTAAGGAAATTATTTTTTTTTATTAATCCGTATTCTGTTTTGGAGACTAAAACATGTGTGGTTTTCTACTCCGTATGAAATTTCGTATTCTGACTTGAAGACATAAAAACTTCGTTGGAATATTAAAGTCCATACTTGTACAACGATTTAAAGAACATAAAAATTTCATCGTTGCTATTGTAAAAAGTTTGATATTCTGAGTATTAAGACATTTTGTCTATCTTGGCAGTGAAAAGAAATGACAATTGAAAGCGCTACTACTACGATCATTGCTGCAATACCGAATCATTGTACACCGGCGAAAAAATCAGGGAAATTTTCTGGAGCCAACTTCAAAGGATGGCAGCAAAGGGTGTTCTTTTGGCTTACCACTCTTGGTATGCAGAAATTCACCAACGAAGACCCTCCTGTGCCTGCTGCTAATATGCCGGACAACGAAAAATTCATGATTGCTAAGGCGTGGAAACAGGCGGATTTTCTATGCAAGGGCTACATCCTAAGTGCTTTGGAGGATGATTTGTACAATGTCTACAGTGCTATGAAAACTTCTAAAGAATTGTGGGATGCACTTGAGAAGAAGTATATGACTGAAGACGCATGTTTGAAAAAATTTGTGGTTGTCAAGTTTCTAGACTATAAAATGATAGACAGCAGAACCGTTGGAATCCAAGTTCAAGAGCTTCAACTTATTTTGCATGACCTTATTGCTGAAGGCATGGTAGTTAACGAAGCATTTCAAGTGGCTGCAATGATTGAAAAGTTGCCTCCTTCGTGGAGAGATTTCAAAAAATTATCTAAAGCACAAGCGCAAGGAAATGAAGTTGGAAGATCTTGTGATTCGTCTCAAGATTGAGGAAGATAACAAAACAGCCGAGAAAAAGTCACGTGGGAATTCAACGGTTATGGGAGCAAATATCGTTGAAGAGGCTGCCCCAAAAAGTAAGAAAAGAAAGAAGTTTACTGGACAAAAGAAGGAGCAAGCCAAGAAAAAGTTTAAGGGCAACTGCTATAATTGTGGGAAAGTTGGCCACAAAGCCCCAGATTGTCGTCTTCCGAAAAAGGACAAGGGAAAAGGGCAAGCCAGTATGGTGGAAAAGAATGATGATATGGATGATCTGTGTGCAATGCTATCGGAGTGCAATTTGGTTGGAAATCCAAAGGAGTGGTGGATTGATTCTGGTGCCACTCGACATGTTTGCGCTGTAAAAGAAGCATTTGCAACCTACGCTCCCGCTGGACCCGAAGAGGAACTGTTTATGGGAAATACTGCAACAACCAAGATTGAAGGATATGGGAAGATACTTCTGAAGATGACTTCCGGCAAGGTGCTGACTCTCAACAATGTTCTGCACGTTCCAACAATTAGGAAGAACTTAGTTTCAGTCGGTCTACTCGTCAAAAACGGGTTTAAGTGCGTGCTGGTTAGTGAGAAAATTGTAATAAGTAAGAATGATATGTTCATAGGAAAGGGCTACCTCACCGAGGGTCTTTTCAAACTCAATGTAATGGTTGTTGACAGTATTAATAAGAATTCAGCTTCGTCTTACTTATTGGAGTCAAAAGATTTATGGCATGTTCGTTTAGGACATGTCAACTACAAAACCTTGCGGAAATTGATTAATTTAGAAGTATTGCCTAGATTCGAGTGTAATAAATCAAAATGTGAAATCTGTGTTGAATCTAAGTTTGTTAAACATCCATATAAGTCTATTGATAGGAGTTCAAATCCTTTAGACTTAATCCACACAGATATATGTGATATGAAGTCAATACCATCTCGCGGTGGGAAAAAGTATTTTATAACATTTATTGACTATTGCACTCGATATTGTTATGTGTATTTGCTTAATAGTAAGGATGAAGCAATTAATGCATTTAAGCAATATAAGAACGAAGTGGAAAATCAATTGAATAAAAAGATAAAAATGATTAGAAGTGATAGAGGTGGAGAGTACGAATCTCCTTTTGCAGAGATATGCTTAGAATATGGAATTATTCATCAAACTACTGCCCCTTACACACCACAATCAAATGAAATTGCGGAAAGAAAAAACCGAACATTAAAGGAAATGATGAATGTCTTACTAATAAGTTCCGGTTTACCACAGAACTTGTGGGGGGAAGCTATCCTTACAGCTAACCGAATACTCAACAGGGTGCCCTACAGCAAAACACAATCTATTCCATATGAACTATGGAAAGGAAGAAAACTCAACTTGAAATATTTCCAAGTGTGGGGGTGTTTAGCAAAGGTACAAGTTCATTTACCCAAAAGGGTAAAAATCGGACTAAAAACTGTGGATTATGTTTTTTGGATATGCTACGAACAGCAAAGCTTGTCAGTTTTTGGTTCACAAATCCGACAATCCCGAAATTTATGTTAATATGGTAATTGAATCAGATAATGCTGAATTCTTTGAAAATATTTATCCGTATAAAATTGAATGTGAGTCTTCAAGTGAAAGATCTAAACGACTGCGGGAAGAACCAAAGGAAAGTACACCAAGTGAAGAGGATCCAAGGCGTAGCAAACGTCAAAGGACATCTACTTCATTTGGACCAGATTTTGTGACATTCTTGCTTGAAAATGAGCCTCAAACATTTAAAGCAGCGATTTCTTCTTCTGATTCAGCATTTTGGAAAGAGGCAGTCAATAGTGAGATTGAATCAATTTTGAACAATCATACATGGGAATTGACTGATCCTCCTCCTAAAAATAAACCTTTAGGATCAAAATGAATTTTCACAAGAAAAATGAAAGCTGATGGCACTATTGACAAATATAAGGCAAGACTTGTGGTCAAAGGTTATAGACAAAAAGAAGGCCTTGATTACTTTGACACATACTCGCCGGTAACAAGGATAACATCTATTCGGTTGTTAGTGGCACTAGCGGTCGTACATGGTCTTGAAATCCATCAAATGGATGTTAAGACAACCTTCTTAAATGGAGAGTTGGAGGAAGAAATTTACATGGAACAACTTGAGGGATTTGTGGTTCCTGGTAAAGAAGGGAAAGTGTGCAAACTTGTTAAGTCGCTTTATGGACTAAAACAAGCACCCAAACAATGGCATGCTAAATTTGACCAAACAATGTTGACAAATGGATTTAAGATTAATGAGTGTGACAAATGTGTTTACATTAAAAATACTACAAATCATGAAGTCATTGTTTGTTTATATGTTGATGACATGTTGATAATGAGTAAAGATATTACCGATATAAATGCTACTAAGTGCATGCTGGCTAGCAAATATGATATGAAGGACTTAGGAGTTGTTGATTTGATCTTAGGCATCAGAATTCATAAAACTCCACAAGGTCTAGCATTATCGCAGTCTCATTATATTGAAAGAGTACTTGACAAGTTTAAGTATTTGAATTTCAATGTTGCCAAGACTCCAATTGACGTGAGCTATACATTTCAGAAGAGCAAAGGTGAAAGTGACTCACAATTGGATTATGCAAGAGTGCTGGGAAGTTTGATGTATATCATGGTACGCGACCAGATATAGCATGTGCTATTAGTAAATTGAGTCGGTTTACAAGTAATCCCAATCAAACTCACTGGATGGCAATGAAACGAGTTTTGGGGTATCTGAAACATACCCAAGACTATGCTTTGCATTATAACAAATATCCCGTCGTGATCGAATATATAGTGATGCAAACTGGATCACCGGATCATCTGAAGTTAAATCCACGAGTGGATATGTTTTCACAATTGGGGGTGGATCGGTGTCTTGGAAATCATCCAAACAGACGTGCATCGCTCGTTCTACGATGAAATCTGAGTTTATAGCTTTAGACAAGGCCGGTGAAGAAGCTGAATGGCTCCGAAATTTCTTGGAAGATATTTCATTTTGGCCCAAACCCTTGGCACCTATATGTATACATTGTGATAGCCAAGCGGCAATAGATAGGGCAGGAAGTGTTATGTATAACGGAAAATCGCGTCACATTCGACGGCGACACAATACCGTTAGACAACTACTCTCTAGTGGTGTTATCACGATTGACTACGTAAAGTCAAAAGATAACGTATCGGATCCGCTAACAAAAGGCATATCTAGAGAGGCGGTTGAAAGATCATCTAAGGGAATGGGTTTAAGGCTAAGGACAAGTCATTATGGTAGTAACTCTACCTAGCAGACTGGAGATCCCAAGAGCTAGGTTCAAGGAGATCAAACAAAGTCGTGACTGACGGTTCGGCATTGTCAAATAACTAACTCCATTCTCATGATGAAGACAATGTTCAGGAATAAGGATAAAACGTTAAGGTTTTTTTTTAATGAGTTAATAAAGCTTAAGATTTTTAATGGTTTCTAAGTTTGGCAGGTTTGACCAAATAGTGTATCTACGCGATAAAACGTTTAGAAATCACTTATGTGAGTGTGAAGTGTAAGCCGCTTCAAAGAGAATGATAGTAAGAAGCCCATTCTCTATACACTCATGAAACCAGGAGGTGTTCATGGCTGAAACGAACACAACCGTAAGAACCATAGACGGTAAATGATTGATTGTGTGACATGTGGTTGTCTAGGTATATATCAAAGCTCGACGTTTCAAAGATATCAAATCTACCGATTGACAGAGTATATCCGACATATGTTCACTACGGAAAGTTCAAAGGAAAACCTACTTATCCAGATGCAATTACTCCTTGCTTGTAAATTACACACTTGTCCATGCATTCCTTTATCTTATAGTCATTCCCCATTCATGTGGGGGATTGTTGGGTTTAAATGATAGATTGAATGGGAAATGGAGGGAAAAAGAGTTGTTCCTCTTGCTTTATAAAATGAGCATTTGTCCCTCATTGGTAGTGGAAAGAAAAGTTCTTCTACTTAAAAGTAGAAGTACTCCTTCTTGTTGCTAAAGGGTTAAGAAGAGGGTCTCCCCTTGCGCCGTCGTCGTCGCTCGGCTCGACTTCGGATTCGGTCAAATGATTTGATTGATAATCTTTTTGGACCAAATTTTCTTTAGTTTTAATTATTTAATTAATTAACTTATCCAATCCTACCCATTAGTGACCCGGATCCGCGTGTCTGACCCGCGACCCGGTTCTTTCCCATAATTTATTTAAATTTCCCACCGTTTTAAAGTGACTGTTCAGAAGGGTTGCAAACCATCAGAAACAGTACTTCCATGGCTATAAATTCGTTTGATTCCTCAGAATTTTACTTACTAATTCTCTGAACTTCAAAACTTCTTCTTCTTCTGCACAAATAAATTCCAGTGTAGTTTGCTGCCGTTGAGTGGTTCGCTGACACCGTTGTTTTAGGTACCGATACATCGGTGAGTAAGATCGTTCTATTCAGGGAGGATATATTCCATTAACCTCGGGTACTTGAGGGGAATAATTTCCTTAAGGACACATTGTGCATTCAGTGGGCTCGATTTTAATTCTAGTTTCTGTTATTCCCTTTTATATTGGTTTTGCAATACAGATTCATAACAAAACTAACTTTTTCAGCTTTTAAAAATAATTTTTATTACCGCTCAAAAACACTTACTTTATTTCTATAAGCTTGACCAAATACCTCATCCCTCTAAAATAAACAATTTTCTTTTTAAAAAAATAAATATTTTTGACTTCTCAAAAACTTGATCAAACAAGCTATTAAACTCATAACCAATTCTCCAATACTCATACATATTTTGTTTACCTTATCGATGCATAGAAGTTAAACTCATAACTATAATTCACATAAATGCTAACCTGTTTAGCCCAATGCAGCTGAAAATCAGGCCTAAACAATTGCTTCAACATGGCAATATTAAACAAATAGCCATCAATTGAATCATGTTTAGTAAATGGGTCTCTATATTTCACGTAATCATCATAAGCCGTACAATCAATTCCTTGATCATCAAATAAATGAGGAAGATCTTCATACAAGAATTCCACTAATTTTTTCATATCAACTGTTGGACTTTTTGCTAGGCTCTGTTTATCAACTAAACTTTGATAAATAGCCCATTTGATTTTTTTTCCATTTTTAAGAGTTTTTGTATTTTTTGGAGGAGTTAGGAAGACTGAAGTAGGGTGGCATTGCCGGAAAATGGTGCACCGGTGAAGTGATGGCCGGAAAATGAGGTCGGAAAGTTGTGAGGTGGCCATTTGTTCTTGTTCTTTTTGTTTCGTATGTTTTAAAAGGATGTGTTTGGCTTTCGTGTCATAAATATTGGCCATAGAAAGTATTGGTTGGGAATTTTTGCAGCTTCCTTTCTATTGTTTTTTTCTTTAAAACTCTTTTGATTTATTTTGGTTGTCAACTGGTATCTGGTAAAAGTGTTACAGTGTATTTTATTTGAATATTATTATTTGAATTATATCTTATTTTTAAAATCTTTTATACGGTTATTCATTTCGAAATAATTTCAAATATACGGTGTCTGAAAAATTCAGGCAACAAATTTAGGCAAAAATTCCTAACTTCACGCAAAAATAATTGAACTTCAGTCATATAAATTTTGTCGGAAGGTAAATTTTATCAAGACTATCTCTGGACACTTTATGTGTGAAGTTATTCTGAAGTGGTAGACATACCAAAATTCATAAACTTAGAGCATAACTTAAACAGTGACATCAATATCGGTATCTATGCACTTATGCATACGTATTGATAAGAGATAGATTCAAAATTTGAATTTTATGAATTCTGAATTGAAGAATAGTGACATCAAGTGCTAGTAATTAGATTTTAAAATTATTTGTTATATATAATTAATAGATTTTAATTATATACAAGATTCGGGTCAAAATCATATTCAACGGAAGACGCAACGTGAAGCCTATATCTGCCCTGAATATTTGCTTTCAACTAGTTTGATTTGCACCACATAATAAAATCCATTAAAGAAAAAAAAATCCTACCAACTTTTAATAAAATTTGTTAAATACAAAAATGTGTCACTTTTTGTAAATAGATTAAAAATAAAACGTAAATAAACTCAAACGAAGTAAATAATGGGTGTATTTAGGTGTGTCAATTGGGCGGATTGGGTTGATATTGAGCAAGTTAAAATGAGCCTAGTTAATCAATGGGTTGGGCTAAGATTGATCCGAAAGTTATTTGAACTGAAATGGATTAAAAATGGACCGATTCATGACCCTCCTTACTTGACCTAATTTTTTCTATAGAAATACATTTTTCGTGAAAAATATTTCCCTTCATATCAAACACACCCCAAACTTATAAGATACATGATACAAGAAAAATAAATATGTTAAAAAAAAAAAAAAAAAAAAACCAAATTAAAGTAAATCTTAAAATTGGACTAGTTTTGAGCTAAATTGGAGATCACTTTAAAATGAATTATGTTGAGTTGGACTAAAACCACCCAAATGCCAATCTTGAGCCCAATTCATAAAATTTTGAGCAGATTGAGCGAGCTATCAACCTTTGGGTCATATTTGACATCCTAGGTGTATGGGGGGAAATTGAATGAAATTGTGGTTATACCAATTTGTATCAACTTTTTATAAAAGCCTATACTTCGTTTAGTTTTGATTTTCGAATATGGCCCTTTGGAACTGTGAAATGTTGTCAGGCAAAAAGACATATTTCCATGCGAAATGCACAAATAAATATGGAGTCATTTTAAGCACATTATAGGTTTAAACCTTGCATATTCCCCCTTTACTTTCAATTTCTCTACTATATATCATAACTTAAATCATCGTTTCCCCTCAACTCACTGTCCTATAGTTCACTTGCAATTTCCCTGTTTGGATGGTTGTTTCCCGTGGTTCATTAATGTACATGATATGATATTGTATTTTATTGTACTGTATTAATGAACATAATGGTTGGATATATTATATCGTTTGTTGTGATTTAATGATATTTTTATTATTTGATTTGACTGTATGTTACTGTATAATGTGTAAGTTTATTAAAATATCCTTAACCCTTAATTATAAACTAGTTTTTAAATATTAATAAAATTAAGGTAAAAGTTAAATGAGAACTTTAAAAAATAAGTAGGTGATGGTGAGGGCTCTTGAGTGGTGGAGGGGTGAGGGCGATGGTGATGGGGGCAGTGGTTGGTTGGTGGGGGGAGTGAGTGTGAGGGTGGGTGGTAGAGTGTGGGGGTTGGTAAGTTTGGGTATGATGGAGGGTGGGTAGTTGTGTGGGGTCGGGGGCGGGGTTGGTAGGGGTGGTTGGTCGAGTTGGTGGTGGGGGAAGGGTGGGGTGGATTTGGGGTGAGGGCGGTGAGGGGTCATTGGATGGTGGTGGGGGGAGGGCGGTGGGATGGTTGGTTGGTGAGGTGGTGGTGGTGGTGAGGTATGGGGTGGTTGAGTGGGGGTGGTGATGGTGAGTTGTAGTGTGCGGGTGGGTGGTAGAGGGTAGGGGTTGGTGGTTTGGGTGTGATGGAGAAGGGTAGGTAGTTGTGTGGGTGTGGGGGTGTGGAGGTGGGTTGGTAGGGGTGGTGCTGGTATGGGTGGGGGTGGGTGGATTTAGGTGGGATAGGTGAGTGGGGTGGGTATAATGAGAAAATGAAATATATAACCACGCAAAAACCATTAAATTTGTGGTTATATAAAATGAGCTTTTTCATGGTTTACATGAGCACGAAAAACACACCAAATTTGTGGTTATTAAAAATGAGTTTTTTCATGATTATTTAACCATGAAATTATAACGGGTTTACAACATCATACAACATAATTTTAAGAACAATGAAAACAAACATGATTTCATAAAAAACAATACAATGATAAACCACGGGAAACAACCATCCAAACAGGGGGTTAACTATCATCTCTTTTCCTTCAATCTTTGGGGGGGAAATTGAACAATATCCCAAATTTTAACATATTAATGAGCTCAATTTGTTTGGTACTCTTTGGATTCTATGACGAAAAGGGAAATAATGGAAATGGCCATGTCAAAGACGTCGAGAACGCCGGTTATGACTATGTGTCGGCTGCATGGTCCAAGGATGGAGACAATGATAACGATGATGGTGATTATGACTAAGCTCTGACTGCTTAATCAGAGAAATGTCACGTTTGTGTAAGAAAACCCTAGCTAACGCTAAGTACTTAAAAAACCCTAGATATGTTATGTTGCCGGTATTTGCAAATGTATATCGACCATGACTCGTTATGTGGTTATAGTACACCTAGTGGTGGCATTGCTCGTCGTGAGCTGTTAGCTATTGATAGGGGACGATGGCCTTAGAATCCTAGTTAGCTTTTTAATTGTTTATGATTTCTCGGTGAGAATCTTTGAGATATGTATGTTATATACACAATTATAACTATAGTAAGATATTGAGTTTTTTGGAATTTAGTTATATATATTTTCTGATGATTCTAACAAAAAATACAGTTAGAGATTTGTATTCAAGAATTTAAAGACAAATAGGTCATATCCGATCCAGAGATTCTCTTAAACAAATAAATAATTAAAAAAGAAACATTTTTTACTTCTCAAAAACTTAGTCAAACAAACTATTAAATTCATAACCATTCTCCAAGATACTCATACATATTTTGTTTACGTTATCGGTGCATAGAAGTTAAACTCATAACTATAATTCACATAAATGCTAACCTGTTTAGCCCAATGCATCTGAAAATCAGGCATAAACAATTGCTTCAACATGGCAATATTGAACAAATAGCCATCAATTGAATCATGTTTCGTAATTGGGTCTCTAAATTTCACATAATCATCATAAACCGTACGATCAATTCCTTGATCATCAAATAAATGAGGAAGATCTTCATACAAGAATTCCACTAATTTTTTCATATCAACTGTTGGACTTTTTGCTAGGCTCTGTTTATCAACTAAACTTTGATAAATAACCCATTTGATTTTTTTTCCATATTTAAGAGTTTTTGTATTTTTTGGAGGAGTTAGGAAGACTGAAGTAGGGTGGAATTGCCGGAAAATGGTGCATCGGAGAAGTGATGGCCGGAAAATGTCGGAAAGTTGTGAGGTCGCCATTTGTTTTTAAGTACTGTTCTTGTTCTTTTTGTTTCTTATGTTTTAATAGGATGTGTTTGGATTTCGTGTTATAAATAGTGGCCATAGAAAGTATTGGCTGGGAATTTTCGCAGCTTCCTTTTGATTTATTTTGGTTGTCACCGGAATTTTGATAGGAGTGAGCACGGGTACAGGATATCCAGATATCCGACCAAAAATGACACTAACGGATAGGTTTCGGATAAATATATTATAATAACGGGTAGGATCCGGATAGTAAAATTAGGAACCGATCAATGTCGGGTTCGGTTCCGACAAATAGAGCCAGAGTACCCGAACCCTAAATCGATATCCGGAAGCTATGAAATATAAAATATTTTTATTTTTTTAATTCCATTATTTTTTAGTTAATAAAAAAAATCAATAACTTTGTGACAAACCATTTTCGGTCACAATAAATTTTTGACGCCTTTTTCGTGACAATTTGAGAAACATTTGGATCACTTTTAACTTTCTCCAAAATTGTTTGCTGCACATCGAATATTTCAGCTTTTTCACCACTTCATTCTAGAATGCTCTTTGTGCCCTAAGAGAAAACACCCAAAACTCTCTCAACAACAATGGCGTTTTAGCTACACCACCGAGCTTCATCGTCGTCGTCATTGAAGCTTTCTCTCAGATACTTTCATCGTTGTCATCGTTGAAGCTTCACCTTTGCCTCTTTCTCTCCCCTTGGTTGTGTTCACGTCGTTCATAAAATGCATTTGGATTCATATCTAACTCTTCAATTTCTTTTTAATATTGTATTCTTCTGTTATATTTCAGGCGATACTCATCTTCAGTCTGTATTACTTTTTGATTTGTAAAGTAAATCTATTTTTAAAATTTGTGTATATTTTTATAGTTGTGAAGATGAAATTTAGGGATTTACTAGTATAATAAAGTTTTTCTTTTGTATCGAAGAGTTTATAAACACGAAAATAAGTTTAATTCAGATATTTCCAAATTTATTTTGGAATCAACATGTTCAATTAATTCAGTGTCAAATTTGGCTTGCAATTTTAGGTTTTGGTTACAGAATTAGCTTTCTACAATGAATAAGTTTTCTAAAGTGTTCTAAAACTTCTTATAAGGGTACTAAAAACTCCAATTGCAGGCTAAAAAAACTACTGGATGAAATTATTTTAGAACTCTTTTCGATTCTCAGAGGCTAAAAATTGTTGATCTCTTTGTTTTTTTATTTAAAAGGTATCCGGGAATCTACCTGGAACCGCAGGGTCGGGTATGTTCAAAAAAGTTAGGGTACTTGTCACCCGATATTTGGTAAAAGTCTTACAGTGTATTTTATTTAATATTATTATTTAAATGATATCTTATTTTTAAAATCTTTTTATATGGTTATTCATTTCGGAATAATTTTAAATATATGGTGTCTGAAAAATTCAAGCAAAAATAATTTAACATACACGAACTTTAGGCAAAAATGTCCTAATTTCACGAAAAAATAATTGAACTTCAGTCATAAGAATTTTGTCGGAAGGTAGATTTTATCAAGACTATCTCTGGACACTTTATGTGTGAAGTTGTTCTGAAGTGGTAGACATACAAAAATTCATAACTTAGAGCATAACTTAAACAGTGACGTCAATATCGGTATTTATGCACTTATCCATACAGATTCAGAATTTGAATTTTATGAATTCTGAATTGAAGAATAGTGACATCAAGTGCTAGTAATTAGGTTCTAAATTTTTTTTTTATAAGAAGGAAAATACTTGAGGTTTAATTTAGTGATGAAGGTAATTAGAATTTTCAATCTCATCAACTATCCCCCCTATTATTCGTTAATGCAAGACTAGCAATCATTCTTCTTATCAAAATAACAGGTTAACTGATGTGTTCTATATTTCTGTTAGGTCATATAAAACTCAACCCAAGTGGAATTTTTTTATATTTCTATGATAAATTCTACCACATATGAGGATTAAGATCAATAACCTACACGCTACACAAGTAATCGTGATACTTTCGTTCAAGATTAAACCTATGTCTAATCAACTATAGCATATTCAAATCTCCCTTTTCAGATCTTGATTTGAAATCATTTAAGTAATGAAAACTAATGACCAGTCAATTCTCATTCAATAAACACAAGTTGATTAGATAATGATAGATGAAGAAGAAATATTAATAATGCATTAAGTCACAATAGAGGTTCAAGCGATTCGACAGAAAATCCTAATGAAATAATTAGCTTATAGACATGTTAATAACGCTAATTAACTTTAAATCCAACATGAACTGAATTAAAGAAAAGAAAAGGAACTTGAACAATCCGCGTCTCTAATTGCGTCTTGCCCTCTTGTTTCTTGCCTCCAAAGTATGAGATATTCTTCAGAAAAACGCCTTCTCTATCCTTTTATAGCAACCCTAATCTTTCCTTTTGAAAAGACCCTTTTTGCCCCTAAAAAAATTGAGTTTTTCGCAGTTTTTAAGTCGTCGGCGCCGCGACTCTAATTTTGGGAGCTGCGGCGCTGCTTAGGCAGAAACTCACTGCCGATGAGGCGCCGCAGTGCTTGTTGTGGGAGCCACGGTGCTAATTCTGAGCAACTTCTACCAAATCAGGCTTGTAGACCCGGGGTCTACGGTGTAATTTTTGAGATTTTTGACTTAAACCATTAACCACACGCAGTTTAAGAGGTCTACAACGTTCTTCATCCATAATTTTTTTAAACTGCTTTCCGAGGTTCCAGGGCTTCTTTGACTTAGCTCTTGTGACCAGATATGCCTTTTGTCCTCAATTGCCGCCAATTTCTTTTGAATTAGCCTTACTCCTTTCTGAAACGCTTAAAACTTGAAAATACAACATAACACGCATAATACTGCTCAAAACAACTAAAAGACAAATAAAAGACTCTAAAAAGTACAAAAATCTACCTAACAACGACAAAAATGATAATTTACTTTTTATTTTTCATCTAGGTAATGACACTATATGCATTTTGCTCTATTTGGATGACATTTTTTGCCTCCTCTGATATGTTGAAAAATGAGATCATTACATTTCTTAAATCTGAATTTGTCATTACGAACTTGGGTAAGTTGAGTTATTTCTTGGAGATTTCCGTGACCGAATTTAAGAATGTAATATTCCTATATCAATGTAAGTATGCTGAAGAGATTGTTTACAAGGCTAAAATGACAAACTACAAGATCATGCCAATAGGCAGGCCCAACAACCCAATCACTAGGCCAACTTGGTTTCGGCCTAGCAGTTTCCGCAAGCCCACAGCCTGGCCCCCACTGATTTGGAACAGGCCTTCAATTCCATGAACCTTCAACAGTTCGACAAAAATTAGTACATGGACACCGGCGCCACATCTCATCTCACCCGCTCGTCAGGTAATTTATCTCAATTACTTCGGTTAAAGTATCCTCAATTTATTACCGTTGGCAATGGTCACCGCATTCCAATTGAACGTTACGATAATACACATACCAAACATCCCCACCCGCCTTTCTTCCTAAGTAATGTCATTTACACCCCCCCCCCCCCCCAACATCATTAAAAATTAATCTCTATTAGAAAATTCACTCACAGTAGTTTTGTTTCTGTCGAGTTTGACCCCTTTAGTTTTTCTGTGAAGGATCTCAATACGGAGAAAATTATTACGCGCTGCAATAGTGTGGGAGACCTCTACCCCTTCACAAAATCTTCCGCTGTCATACCACAATCACCTCTCTCCCTTGCTGCAATCTCATTATCAACTTGGCATAACAGACTCGAACACCCAGGAGAACCTATTTTTAATTTTCGTAGGATTAATAAGCGTATTCAATGTAATAATGAGAAACTTGTCCAAAACTGTTTTTCTTGTCCGCTAGGCAAGCATACTCGTCTTCCATTTATGTCATCCACAAGTGTTACTTTTTCTCTATTTGATATTGTTCATGCTGATTTGTGGACATTTCTTGTTGTTAGCTCCTTAGGTCACAAATTTTATCTTATTTTATTGGATTATTTTCTCATTTTATCTGGATTTACCCATTAAAGTTCAAATCCGAAGTTTTTGTCAAGTTTCTTTAGTTTCAAAAATTCATTAAAACTCAATTTGAAAAATTCATAAATCTTTTTAATGTGATAATGGACGTGAATTTAATAATTTGGCCTTTCACAACTTCTACTCTAATGAATGCACGACTTTCTATTTTTCATGTTCCCACACTTCGTCTCGAAACGAAAAGGCTAAATGAATTATACGTACCATAAATAACATGGTTCATACTCTCCTATTTCATGCATATCTTTCACCCTCTTTCTGGGTCTATGCTGTTAAATGGTAGAATACCTCCTTAATATTTTACCCACTAACACTCTCCAAAATAAGACCCCCACTGAAATTTTATACTGTAGTCCCGTCCTATGACCAACTCCGAATTTTTGGTTACCTATGCTACCCCAATCTAGACTCCACTGCCCCCATAAATTAGCCTCACGAACCACACTCTGCGTCTTCGTTGTTTTATCGCCTAATCATAGGGGTAAATAGTGTTATGACTTGTCCACTCGAAAAATCATTGTCTCCCGCCACGTCACCTTTGATGAAATGAGTTTTCCGTTTTTGAATCTCCGAAATTTTCCAAACACAAACTACATGTTTCTTGAGGACACAGATCTGTCCCTTACCGTCAAATCACTATTCAACCACCATCCCATATTCTTGCCCCATCAGCGACTGCCCCTGTTACACAGTCACCCATTGTTTCAGGCATCACAGGCCACACTCCGTCACCCAGTTACCGATCTATTATTCCTAGGATCGACCCACCATCGTCTCCAACTTACCACCACCAATTAGTCGAGTCTCCATCCAGTTCCCCAATCGAGGTTCCACTGCCGACAAACTCACCGATCGAAAGCCACCACCCTATCCCACTACCTGAACCACCAAGCCCAACCACACTGTCGACAAACCACAAATCATCGACCCAAAATCACCACTCACAACTTGTTCACCGCCAGTCACCGATCCCGACACCAACCAACAAACCCCCAAATTCACCTCCCATTCTCAAAAACCCAAATCGCTTGTAAATTCTTGGTGTAATACTCACTCGTAAATGATTGGTGTCATAATTTCTCACTAGCAACAACACCCACAAAATATAGATCATACACCACTGCCTACCCACCGTATGGAAACTCGTGCTCAACACGAGATTTTCAAGTCTAAGGTTCATTTAACCTTTCCACACAAACAATATGATCCATTCCTAAAAACCCAAAACTAGCCAAACTGAACCCTAATTGGAATGCAGACATGTGCGAAAAATTTAATGATTTAACAAAGCAACACATTTGGGATTTGGTACCTAGACCGGATGTGGTGAATGTGATCCGATGCATATGGTTATTTCATCATAAATTCATAGACAATGGTGACTTAGAGCGGTATAAGGCCAGACTTGTGGCTAATGGCACTAATCAGAAGGAAGATATTGACTGTGGTGAGACATTTAGTTCGGTTGTTAAATCGGTTACCATCCGCACAATTCTCAGTATTTCTATGGGTAAGCGTTGGCCGATTCATCAGTTTGATGTCAAAAATGTTTTCTATGAGGAACTAAAAGAAAATGTTTACATGCATCAGCCACCTAGTTTTATCCATCATGCAATCCCCCAGTACGTATGTCGTCTTCGGAAGTCACTGTATGGATTGAAACAGACCCCCCGAGCATGGTATGAACGCTTTGTCAGGTATATTATGCATATTGGGTTTATATGCATCAGATGTGATAACTCTCTTTTCATTTTTCATCGCGGTAGTAGCACTACTTACTTACTACTGTATGTGGATGACATTGTTCTCACTGTCTCATCTAACGGATTGAAAAATAAAATCATTGCTCTACTTAAAATTGAATTTGCTATGACTGACTTGGGCAAATTGAGTTATTTCTTGGGTATATCACTGACCATATCTGTAGATACTATGTTTCTGAGTCCGCGTAAGTATGCAGAAAAGATAGTATACATGGCTAAGATGGCAAATTGCAAAGTTATGCCCACTCCGGTTGATTTGAAATTTAAGCTTAGTGTTGTTGATGGTGATCCGGTATCTGATCCTACTCTGTATAAGAGTCTTGCAGGTGCCCTTCAGTATCTTACATTTACGAGGCCTGATATTGCATATGTTGTTCAGCAAGTATGTCTCTTCATGCATGCACTTAGGGATTCTCACTTTGATGTTCTTAAGTGTATCATCAGATACATTAAGGGTACACTTTACTATGGGCTGCATCTTTACCCTGTTGCTCCAACCAGGTTGTTGTCTTATATGGATGCAGATTGGGCTGGGTGCCTAGACAATCGACGCTCTAAATCCGGCTATTGTGTATTTTTAGAGGATAATCTTATTTCCTGGTCTGCCAAAAAGCAAGCCACATTATCCAGTTCTAGTGCTGAAGCAGAGTATCGCGGGGTTGCTAATGTAGTTGCTGAGATTTGTTGGCTCTGAAATCTTTTTTTGGAGCTCCAGTGTCCACTGCATAAGGTGCCTATAGTCTACTGTGATAACATATCTGTCATATATTTATCTCACAATTCGGTTCAACATCAGCGGATTAAACATATTGAGATGAATATCAACTTTGTACGTGAGAAGGTAGCTCTTGGTCAAGTAAGAGTGTTGCATGTGTCTTCCTCCTAACAGTATGCAGATATTTTCACAAAAGGGCTACCCATACAGTTATTCATTGATTTCAAATCCAGCCTTAGCGGCCGGCCTTTTCCCGCTCCGACTGTGGGGGAGTATTAGCGAATATTCTCCGAATATTTACAGTATATTTTATAATTATGATTATTGTGTATTTAAGAAACTTAAGATTATTACTTTATTAAGAATCAACATTTGTATAACTATATATATTATGAATTAATGAAAGAAATCCCTAAGAGATATTATTCCAAACTTACCACACTTACTATGAATGTTTATCACAGCTCATGTGTAACCAGCATCGAGCCAGTATAAAGCTCTTAAGAAATTGAGCAAAATTTATCACTTCACCAACTTTAGGCAGAGTAGTGACATTTTTAACGGATATAAATTTAATTTTTTTAACGGATAGAAAGATACTTGCATATTAAATTTAAAGAATTAAAGTTGCCACTAGAAATTTATTAAACTTTCGTTAAATAGTGTTTTAGTGGCGACTCCCAAAAAAAGAATATGTCTTGCAATTAATAATGGGAGTTGCAACTGATGATTTAACGATTTTTGTAGCGATTATAATCACCCCAAAAAACCATTCCCCAGTAATGACATGAGAATTGTCCGCTTGCCACTGATAGTTTAATGTTTTTATAGCGATTACAGTCCCCACTAAAAGCCAATCTTCAATAGACTTTGCTCAAAATCAATTTTGTTGACCTTCTTTTTGTATTGCATTATATTTGTTAACTTTTTGTGGCGAGCTTATTCGCTATAAATGTGTATTTTTTTGTGGCGACCCTTAAGAGTATATTCACAAACAACATTCAGTAATGAAAATACACATGCATAGGGCTGCACAAAATTCGGTCCGGACCGACCCTTTTCAGATCGGACCAGACCGAACCGGACCGGTAAGTTTATACTTTCGGGTTTCGGTCCGGTCCATATTATATATATATATATACTATGTACCCTCCTTATTCGATTCACAGTTCGTAGCCTCCAATTTTCAGATCGAAAAATTCTATTTTTAAATCCTGAAAGCTTCCGACGACGTTTGAGCATTTTCCGGCGACCTGAAGGTGATTCAACGGGAGTGGGTAATACCACTGTGACCACCATCACCTTGCCGTTCTTTCTACACTACCCCCGTGCATCGAAGCTTCCCCATTAGCGACGACGGCCAGATTGATTTCAACAACAAACCCTAGTCGTCACCAACTGGTTTCCGGCCACCTGAGTTACTTTCGTCGGTCAAGGTTGGTACCAATAAACTCAGCATCCTCTTGCCGACATTCTACACCCACTTACCTCCATCAATTGTTACCCAACCTTCAGTTTGACCAAATCGGAAAATCCTAAAGGTTTTCTAACTTTTTCGGTCAACTCCGGTATCGACGAAGGCTGTGAGTGGTACCAATGTGTTCGTCTCAACATCCTCTACAAGGACTCATTTGTAGTCAAGATTGGCTTCGTGTAACTTTGAAGAACAAATCCAAAATTATTAGAAGATGGTCCATTCGGTCCATATAACCGGATCGGACCAAAAAAGACTTGGACCGGACCTATAAATTCGGACCGAACAGGACTGATAAATTCGATCCGGTCTTCGGTCCTAATTTTCTGAATATTCGGTCCTCGGTCCGGTCCGGAGCGGTCCGATTTTACTCTGTTGTGCAACCCTACACATGCATCTAAATTGCAGCTATTATATGATCGCCACTGAAAAGCTTTTATAGCGACTTTAATCATCATAAAAAGGCTGATTTTCTTGTACTCCAATTTAGATTGTGCAGACTCAACCAATATCATAAGATTTTTCAATATTAAACTGTTTGCTCTTTTTTGTTTTCCCCAAAAGCTGTGCATCTTGAAAATTCTTTATGATTATCCTGTCTTAGATCCAATTCCAAACAAAAATGTCATCATGCATGAAAGGTATAGTCAACCTCTTAAGTTGAATACTCTTAGACTCTACATCATTGAATGCATTTGTCGTCAAAGGACATATCGATTGTGTTGTGCAAGTGTAACTCTGTCTACGTGGCAATGCCAACTAAGCATCCACATATATAAAACACACTTCCACGTACGATGCAAACGTTTCCACAAGCTAAATTTTGTTTTGGCTTGTTCAATTTACCTCCAAAAGTTGGAGATAGATAGATAGATATTAAAACATAGAGAGATTCTATTATTCCATCAGGATAGAGAATATGTAACCTTTTAACATTCATCACATACATATACAATGACATGTAAAGTTAATTTTGGAACCAAGCATATGGCTGTGCACATTCTTCAGCAAACATAACACACTTCCTAACGTGTCTAAACGAGTCCACACTTGGCTCTTTCCTATATATAAGCATATGGTTTCCTCACCTATTCAAACCACCAAAACCATTCTTCATATTCCTATCAAAGACATAGAACATCCAATTTCTCATATTTGAATACTTCTCTAAGAGATCATGTCTAGCATTTTCAAGATTATTGGACTCCAAAAGAGAAGATTGTGTTCAGATGGAGATGATGATGGCGATTATGACTATCCTCCAGCAGCATGCTTAGAGAGAGGTTGTGACGGCGACGATGATGGAGACTATGACTATGCTCCAGCAGCATGCTTAGAGGGAGGTGGTGACGACGATGGAGACTATGACTATGCTCCTGCAGCATCCTTGGAAGGAGATTGACGATGATCGAGACTATGATTATGCTCCTGTTGTATGAACGAATTCATTGGAGGTCCTTGGTCGTGGCAAACTTAAGAGGTGTCTAGGCAGAAATGAGTAATTAGAAGTAAGAACCATAGTTTTAATTAATCATAATCTTTTTTTCTAGGTAGGATCAATATGAAGATGTTATTAAGGGTTTGTGAGATCATAAGCTTACTTAATAAATATGTTTTTAACAAAAGTTGAATAGCCTATGCAGAGCAAATGAGCAGTGACATGAATTGTAGTCAAACATAGCCTCACTTGATGATTTCATATTCTATATTGGTCACCTGACTATTATAATCAGCAAACTATGAAATAGCTTACTCTATATTCCGTGAAAGTTGCACATATTAACTATTCTACGTGGTCATGATCTTGAAGGTTATGTAGATGGAATACTGTCTATAAAAATTTGGCCCAACCAGTCCAAATGATGCTAATACTCGTGAAGCAGTTGTTAATTTTAGTGCACTTAATTACTTTGCAAAGATACAAGACCAAGTACTACTTAATTTGGATTATTTCTACCCTTGTTACATTTCAGTAATGATCTTATACTACTCTTTTTTGAAAAATGTAAAAATACATTTTAATTTCTTTTAACATAAAAGAATTAGTTGGTGACCCATTGTCGCCACTAAAATACATGAAAATAAGGGGTCACTGAAAGTTCCAAGTTTTTTGCATCAACTGAAGTCGCCAAAAAAATTTCGAACACATTACAATAATAACAGATTCACTGTAATTTCATAAGTGGATTTGAAGAGGGTATAATGTACGCAGACCTTACTCTTATCTTTATGGGTGGAAATGATATTTTCGATAGAACCTCGGCTCAGGGCTACAAAAAATAATGACAGCAAAATATCAAGTTACACATTAGAGGGCATTTTTGGAACACATTAATGCTCATTTTTTGGGGGCGACTTAAATTACCTTTCATTGCGAAACTCGTCGCCGCAAAAACAAGCTTTAGCCACTGGACTTACCTCAATGACCATTCAATCGCCAATATAGGTTTTTTGTGGCGACTTTCGAGGTTTCAACGGCGACTTATCTCAACAACCATTCAGTCGCCACTATACATATTGCCTACCGGTCATGCCACTATATTCCACGTGCCATTCACCCTTTTAATTTCTACAGCAAGTTGCAGCTTAGAACCATTATTATTCCCCTTTCAAGACAGTTTCCTCTAAGCTCTATCGTTCTAATTTTAATTTTCAGATAAATTTTAAAGGTTGAAACACTAAGGCTTCGTATGGCCATAGATTTTGGTGTTTATTTATTAGACACCCATTATTTTAAATTCTGGGGATATAGAATTTGAAATTTTATAAATTGTTCTCGCCCCGAATTCTACCTTCTGTCGTTGTATCGGTTGATTGAATCGGGAGACTAATTAATTCCTTAACTCAAGCGATTCAGGCTGAAAATGAAACTCTAATATCCAGCAATTGGTTCCCCAACTACTCCAGAAAGCATAAGGATGATGTTACTAGTGAACTAAGAGGTAAGAAAACATATACAGCTCAGTACAGTAAAGATAAAGGGATAACGTAAGGATAAAAGATAAAGATAGATAAATTTTGGTTTGTTTGATTGATTGATTGTGTATGTAATATATACAAAGAATGAGTATTTATAGTACAAGAAAGAAGAAAAAATGTACAAACGTGCCCCCCATGTCAACCATCAAGTAACCCACTAAGTCCAACGACCGACTATGGGGGAGGTAGTGCCGATTTTCTCGCCCTCTACTCCTCTTGCTCGAATAATGGCCCTTGCTTTCAGTTGTTGTTGGCCGTTACCGCTTTAAGGGATATATAAACCCTTTTTACTTGATCGTTGAGGCGTCTGCATCTGAGTGAGTCTCAGTCATACCTCTAACTAACGACTTTGGCTAAGATGTCTTAGTAGCCAATGAAGTTCTTGTAGTCGTGGGCTAGGAGTAAATTCAGCTTCATAAAGGTTCGGATGTCACTGAATTTTGGCTAAACACTTAAATTATTTTTTAGTGTTAACAATTGCCCCCTACATTAACTCAAGTATGACTGTTTTGTTAATGTATTAAAAAATAATTGTCATTTCAGTCTGACAGCCGCACATGTCACTTCGATCGTCTTGTCTCTAGTGCACACAATGATAGTCTTTTTTATTCACCCAATGTTTCTCCTTCATGTGTAATTGCCCAGAAACAATTGAGTTGAATGCCTGCTCGATAGCCTCGGTTACGCCAGACTCATGAATCTCCTGATTTTCGGTTGTCTTGGTATTGCAAATTAGATGCAATGTCTGTTGCATCTTACGCAAGGCCTTGTCACGTTGCATCCTTCTTTTCTGAGTTCTGGATGCGACTCTCGGTGGTGCCTCTTTCTCTACGGGAGCCTGATTGACAAATCATTTCCTCTCTTCTGTATTGGCGGTTGGTTTAATCATTCTCTGGGGTCTCGCCTGGTTCTCATTTCTCATTGTGATGCGTAAGGACGAAACACCGTCATTTACATTAAACTCGACCACCATTTGTTTGATTTTAGGGAGTGGTTCTTCGTCTATTCGAAGCATGCTCGCTGCAAGTTGGTTGACATTTGTATTTTCCCTTAAGCCTACGCCTGACATCAATAGGGACCCTTCTGAACCTCATGGTATGTTCCTAAAGTTCTCGTTCAAATTCCCTCGGGTACTTTGGGCGGCCATGAAAATTGCTCTTAGTTGGCTACCTGTTAACATGAACGTCATGTAGGCTGCCTAACCGGTTGAACACAGAGGTCTTTGTGGCCTTCTCCCCTTTGGTAGGTTTTTTTGTAACCCATACCTTTCTCATCGTTTATTTCCCTTTAGTGTCCCTTGACTCATAGAATTTAGCGAAAGATACCACATATATTGGTACCGCGGGAGAGAGGTCGGTATCAATAGACATTTCAGCCAGACTTTTATTGGCTAGTTTGAACCTTCCCTCTTTGATGCCCTTTTGGATCGTCTTTCTGAAGACTACACAATTAGAAGTAGAGTGGTTGTATTAATTATGACACTTACAATACTTCTTATCTTTGAGTTCCTCGGCAGGCGGAATCATATGATCGTCAAGCAGCCGAATCTGCTTGTCTTTGAGCAGATGATCAAAGATCTGATCTGCCTTCGTGATGTCAAATAAGTAACTGACCCTGTCATCGACTGAACTCATTTCTTTGTCTTTTATGGCTTTCAAGGCTTAGGCAAGAGTAAACCTTACCCCTAAAAATCTCGACCACCATTGCGTTTGTCGTGCAGTCGGATGACTCTGAACCAGACTCATCCGCTTCAATGATGGATCCCAAGTGGAAGCCTCAATTTCGGATGTCTCTTCTACGTTCTTTCTCCTGGACGTACTACTCTATTTGGCTAGCCTTTTTGGCGAACTGGCTCAGGTCAGAGCACGGTTGTCCTACCAATTTCTCCTTTAACTGAGGATGCATGTTATTTATTATCATGTGGGCACACTCATATTTGAGGAAGTGTACAGTGCATTTCCTAACATTCTTCTTGAATCTCTTGATAAAATCAGTAGCCAATTCATCGATCTGTTGCTTGAGATTCATTAGATCAGTCACGGTAACCTGAGGTTGGGGCTAATAGAACCTATCATGGAAGCAACCCTCCATGTCAGCCCAGCTCTACACGGAATCAGGAGCCAAAGAGGAGTATCATACAAAGGTTATTCCCGTTAGAGAGAGAGAGGGAATAACTACAACTTATGATACTCATTCTGGCCAACCTCGCCACATTAGGCGGTGAATCTACCGATGTGCTCGATAGTGGATTTACCGTCGTCGCCAGAGAAGATGGCAAACTCCGGTGTTTTGAAGCCTCTTGGCAAAGGCGCTATCCGATATACCAGTCAGGGTAAGACTTCTTATATACAGACATGTCCAAATGTTTCAGTTGGATGTCGAAGTATCTCTGCATAGTGTTAGCAATAATTTCTGGGTTTATCAGTTACGACGTCCCCTGCCGATTCTCGACTGGATTCGGCTGGTAGGCGTTTTGCACTGGCGACCTCAATTTTGTACCTTATTGGACAGGGTTTTGAAGGTTGTAGGTGGTCTGATGTCCATTACCAATAGGTGGGATGATCCCTCATTGCTGCTATTGGGAATAGCCACCAAAGCCCGCAACCTGAGCTCATGGAACGGATGACGGAGCCAGAGGATAAGGTGGAAGAGTATTCCATAGCTTCTCTCCTCGTGCGTCGGTCGTTCTTAGAAAGTTTACGCTTCCTGGAAGGTATGGATTGGGTACCGACAATAACTGCTGGAATGATAACCCACGGTAAACAGCAACACCAGATAGCTGAGCTAAGTCACAACTAGGAGCCATCGGCTGCTAATTCAGCTGGTCAACATTATTCGTCTGCATCGTAGGGCCTTTCGTGGAAACGTACGGCATAACGGACGGCAATCCAAAGTGATCCTGAACTAGTATCCGAGCTGTATTGATTTGCCCATACTGCAGACTCGCTTGGTTAGGTGGCAAACTCTACCCCTCAAGATTTGGCGACGACCATACAGTGTGCTGGTTGCCAGGCGATTGGGCTTGTGTTCCTAGGTGTGCTATCGGCTGCACCTGAGTAGGAACTGGCTGATGCACATGCGGCTGAGAAACAACATCGGGAGTCATAGTCTCATACTGAACAACACCACTCGTTAGAGGGATGGTAGAACTAGCCGAACATTCTCCTGGGTGCATTCGGTTGGTTTCCATCTCACTCGCTTGTTGAACCTCATTATGTACCATTGGTTTCACAATGTTAGCCAATTGTTTAGAAACTTGGTACATAATGTTGTGGATCATCAAGTCAATTTGCTATCTAATGAAAGACGTGGTCATTATTCTTGGACCTTCAGATTGACCAGAGTCTTCCACCGCTTGGGTTCATGGAGGAAGTAGAGGGGTATCAACCGATGTAGGAATACCCGATAATGATGTTAGTTCGTTGTTCCTTCCGGGAGGATTTTGTTTAAGATGTGGACTAGACTCGAAGTTCATTTTCTTACCGAACCTTAGGCGCATACGCCAAGAATGATCCTGACCTAGAGAATCAAACTTCGCTATTAATTCACATATGGTCCCACTGGACGTGCCAAATTTATTCTCGCCCCGAATTCTACCTTTTTCGTTGCATTGGTTGATCGAATCGGGAAACAAATTGATTCCTTAACTCAAGCGATTCGGGATGGAAACAGAACTCTAATTTCTAGCAATGGGTTCCCCAACTACTCCAAAAAGTGTTAGGACGGTGTTACTAGTGAACTAAGAGTTAAGAAAGCATGAATACAGTTGAGTACAGTAAAGATAAAGGGATAAAGTAAGGATAAAAGATAAAGATAGATAAATTTTGGTTTGTTTGATTGATTATGTCTGTAATATGCACAAAGAATGAGAATTTATAGTACAAAAAAAAGCATACAACGTGGTCCCCACACATGTCATCCGTCATACTCGCTTTTTACCTCGAGTGCGAAGCGGTATCCGCAACGTTGCTCTTTGGCGCGGTTCCCTGGATGGAGCAATAATGCTGATTTTGAGGAGTCGTCACCTAATTAGTTACGTGAATTAGGACACTTGATTTATTGTAGTAAAATACTACAATTAATCTCCATTTAATGGTCTGCGAAATTAGTGAGATTCTGGATCAGGATTCTTTATTATCCTAAAGGGAAGGGATTAGACATCCTTTAAGATCCGCTAACTTGCGGTTATTCGTTCAAGCCCAGGTTAATTATTAATTGCCCTTTTTATTCTACCTATTCTAAGCATTTTTTCATAATTTATAATTAAAATAAAGTGCAATACACTAGTAAAACTAAAATTAAATGCGACATAAAAATAAAAACTCCGGGACATCTTTTAGCCCTTTTTAGGCCTTCTGCACAAGATGATCTCCGGGTACCTGCATAAACACTTAGTAAAAGTGTTAGTAATAGAATAAATAATTTTAAAGCAATGACAGGAATTAATAAGTAAAGCCAAAATAAATAAATCCGTCTTTTGCACAGAAGAGGCCTTGGAAATCAGACGGAGATTCATTCATCGACCATTATTGTTAATAATAATAAAATAAATAAAACCTTCAGATCCGCGTCAAAACAGTAATAGTTTTAAACACGGAGGGCTCAGATATATATAAAAATAAAGTGGGACAGCCTAAACAAGTCCGGCTACGAAAATTCGCCTCGCCAGCGCATGTTTGTTATCCTATGTAAGTAGAAGAAATCATCAACGCCCAGAAAGCTTTATTTATTTTATTTTCCGTCTTTGCAACTGTGGAGGCCTAAAAAATCGACGGATAACTTTTCATTGGCCAGCAACAAGTATAGTATCTTATTCAAATCAGTGGATTTTTTATCAAATGCAGTGATTGTTCAGAATCAGTTTAACAAAATACTAACGGGCAAAATCATCAAAAATCAACCTGAAACCAGCGGACAGTGAAAGCGACAACATGTGATTGTCGACACACACACAAAAAAAATCTCAAATAACCAGAACCATATAGATACGAAAAATGGAACAGTGAATCGCACAAAAACAGTAGCGGACCAAGGCGAGGTCGCTGAAAATAGCAAAAGCGA
The DNA here is from genome assembly GCA_029844215.1 of Przewalskia tangutica. Taxonomy (NCBI): domain Eukaryota; kingdom Viridiplantae; phylum Streptophyta; class Magnoliopsida; order Solanales; family Solanaceae; genus Przewalskia; species Przewalskia tangutica. Next base: position 6,248,433 of record CM056720.1, read on the forward strand.
CAGTTCGCCGAATTTTTAGAGGGTCGACGGAGTTTTTAGAACTCCGGTCAGATGCCAAAATATTAAAATATCAGTCCATTAACACCCAACAAAACAACAATCGGGTCCCAAAAGAAGAGCCGAACTAGGGGTCGCCGGAATTTCAAAAGAACTCCGGCGACATACCCAAAAATAGAGAATCCATCCATATCCAAAACCAACAACATATTCCAGCGAGATAAAACAAACAAGAGTCACCTGAAAATATAAATTCCGGTAATATATCAACACCACGAAAATTAAACTAACAACAAAAAAACAACACCCATGGCCGCAAGAGAAGTAAATTATAGTGACGTCGCCAAAGTTTTTACTCCGACAGTTTTCAACATTACCAATAGAGATAGGGCAGCGGCGGCGTCACTTCCACGGCGAGGTCGCCGGAGCGACGCCACCGCAGTGGTGAGATTCGATGGTGAGCAGTGAGGTGCGGTGTGGGTCAGTGACAGTGAGTGTTGGTCGGATGTGTGGGGTGGTCGGGTGGCGATGGTCGACGAAGGGTTCGCCGGTGAGCGATGAATGGATTTCGACGACGGGGTGAGGTCGCCGACGATGATGGTATGCGGCTGAGTCTTTGAGAGGGTGAGGGACGAGGTCGACAGGGTGTTGGTGGGGTTCGTCGGAGTTCGGGCGGCGAGAGGGAAGAAGAGTGGCTTTCTTTTTTCTCAAAAATAAAAAGTGCAGGGTATTGTTGTTGCGTTGATCGCTCTTTTTTCTGTTACGCCTCCTCCTTTTTTTTTAAGGAGGGGGTAATGTTTATTATATAGGGTAGGATTAGGTTTAGGGGTTGGGTTTGATTTGGGGGAGGGGGGGAGGGAATGCAAAGTGGGTTTGATTTTAGGGGGGAAAATAAAAGAGTGTTTGGATGAAATTAAAAAAAATGGTGTTGGATTGGACTGATTCAAATTGTGTCTTGGACTGGACTGGTTTGACAAAAATGCAAAATGGACTAATTGTTTAAAAGAAAAATTATTTAAAGGTACAAAATTATCAAAACTAAAAATGCCGATGCAATAATGATAAAATGCAATATTTAAGAAATGTTTAATGCCTAATTAAAAGTAAAAATGTGGTGTCAATTAATTATTTAAAGAGATGCAAACATTAATAAAATAAAACGACGGTGTAATAATAATAAAAACATAATATTAACGAAGACATAATGCTTAATTTAAAATAAAAAGATAAAAAATGCAAAAAATGCTGATTAAAATGCGGTGTCCTAAAACATATAAAATTGCAATAAATATACGAAAAATAGGTCAAAATTGACTGTCAACAGCATGTCCCTCCTTGTACGGAGATGATGGAAGAGTCTTCGGACAAAGATGTTGATTTGTAGCCAATTTTGTCCTGTTTAATAAACTAGAACTCAAAAATAGGGATGATGCAGACCCAAAATTGTCCCAGTGTCAAAGCATGATGACACTGGGCCGTTGTGATGCGAAAAATAAAAAGCAAAGCTGACGCCGATTTAAAAATGTCCTAGTGTTGAAGTATGATTGACACTGGATTGCAGGTGATGTGGTGCTGAAAAAGACATGGTGTTTGTAGATGGTGATGGCGTCATTGCATAGACGCGATGCAGATGTTCGTCGTTGCATATACGAGACATGGATGAAGTCGTTGCATAGGCTTAGATGAAATGGCGTCGTTGCATAGACGTGATGCAAATGTTCGTCGTTGCATAGACGAAACATGGATGAAGTCGTTGCATAGGCTTAAATGAAATAGCGTCGTTGCATAGACGCGATGCAGATGTTCGTCGTTGCATAGACGAAACATAGATGAAGTCGTTGCATAGGCTTATATGAAATGGCGTCGTTGCATAGACGCGATGCAGATGCTCGTCGTTGCATAGACGAAACATAGGTGAAGCTGTTGCATAGGCTTAGCTGAAATGACGTCGTTGCATAGACGCAATGCAGATGTTCGTCGTTGCATAGACGAAACATGGATGAAGCTGTTGCATAGGCTTTGATGAAATGACGTCATTGCATAGACGCGATACAAATGTTCGTCGTTGCATATACGAAACATGGATGAAGTCGTTGCATAGGCTTATATGAAATGGCGTCGTTGCATAGACGCGATGCAGATGTTCGTCGTTGCATAGACGAAACATGGATGAAGTCGTTGTATAGGCTTTGATGAAATGGTGTCGTTGCATAGACGCGATGCAAATGCTCGTCGTTGCATAAACGAAACATGGATGAAGCCGTTGCATATGCTTAAATGAGATGGCGTCGTTGCATAGACGCGATGCAGATGTTCGTCGTTGCATAGACGAAACATAGATGAAGCTGTTGCATAGGCTTATATGAAATGACGTCGTTGCATGGACGCGATGCAGATGCTCGTCGTTGCATAGACGAAACATAGATGAAGTCGTTGCATAGGCTTTTTATGAAATGCGTCGTTGCATAGACGCGATGCAGATGCTCGTCGTTGCATAGACGAAACATAGATGAAGTCGTTGCATAGCGTTAGATGAAATGACGTCGTTGCATAGACGCGATGCAAATGTTCGTCGTTGCATAAACGAAACATGGATGAAGCCGTTGCATAGGCTTAGATGAAATGCGTCGTTGCATAGACGTGATGCAGATGTTCGTCGTTACATAGACGAAACATGGATGAAGCCGTTGCATATGCTTAGATGAAATGACGTCGTTGCATAGACGCGATGCAAATGTTCGTCGTTGCATAGACGAAACATGGATGAAGCCGTTGCATATGCTTAGATGAAATGACGTCATTGCATAGACGCGATGCAGAGGCTCGTCTTTGCATAGACGAAACATGAATGAAGTCGTTGCATAGGCTTTTATGAAATGCGTTGGTATATGGGCGTACCTTCTTTGTGACCCGTCTGGGTTGAGATAACGTCATTGCATAGACGTTGTGTGTTTGTAACCTGCATGGGCTTATTGTTGTGCTCCCGTCTTTGCTGATATGAAGATCCTGCACTCAAATAAAACTTGTGAGTTTTTTAGGAAATGAGTGGTTGATTAGCGTCGACTTTGTAGCTTTGGCTCTTGACGCTTGTATTCTTGGTTTGGACGGAAGACATAGTTGGCCTGATTTTTCCTGTCTATTGCCATTTTCTTGCAGTGAATCCTTAAAATACCCCAGTTTCTGGTAAATGAAGATGTTGAACTGGGTAAGGTTGAATCTTGACGCTATCAAGGCGATCATGTAAGCAATTTTTTTTATCATAAATGAAAACCTAATGCGAGAATATGGACAATGTACAATTGAGTAGATGAGAATGCAACCCTCAAAATATGGCACAATCATGTGTAGGTAGTAATGGATGCAAAATATATGAGGATGTTAAACTCTCCAATGGACAAAATCGAGTCCTCTGCAAAAACAAGGAAGAAATATTTCTAACGGTGTGACCGAAGCCGATGTGGCTGTCTACGTATCCCGCCGAGGGAATCAGGTCAAGACGTAGTTCATGCTGCAAAATAAGAATTTTTTATGATTTTAAAATGATGCGGTACCGAAGCCGATGTGGCCGCCTACGTATCCCACTGAGGGAATCAGGTCAAGACGTAGTTCGTGATGCAAAATAACGATTTTTATGATTTTAAAATGATGTGAGACCGAAGCCGATGTGGCCGCCTACGTATCCCACAGAGGGAATCAGGTCAAAACGTAGTTCGTGCTGCAAAAATGATGATTTTTATGATTTTAAAATGATGTGGGACCGAAGCCGATGTGGCCGCCTACGTATCCCGCTGAGGGAATCAGGTCAAGACGTAGTTCGTGCTGCAAAATAAGAATTAATATGCATTTTGTTGTTTTTTTTTTTCTGAAAAAATGGAGGACAACATTACGTTCTGACTTCAGTTGATACCAACAATTAGTATTGTGCACAAGGATTTTCGTTTATTGTTTTCAGTCTAACCGAGATTGACTCCGGTGTAATTCACACAACTTCAGATAGTACCTCAGACATACCTGAGTGTCGACACACTTGCTTGCATCCAATGTTTCGAACTACACGTAATCTCACGTTTCAAATGCCCTCACTGAAGAAAGTCTCATTTCTCACATATATTCTAGTATTTGAATTTTGGGACGTTTAGAGAAAAGACACTCACACTCAGAAAGATGTTTAATGCATGCAATTGTGATACCATAGGCTTGACCGTCATGTAAGTATCCACTAATGTGAGAACTCTCAGTATAAGATCATGTAGGGCTTGTAACGGGCTTGTAATGTAGGTTTGGGGAAGGGATGAATATCATTTGGGTAAAAAGTGACTAATCCTTCCTCGAGAGTTTGACTACGCCCGTGCTTGATATTTGTGCGTTTTGATGCTGACTTGTTTTTTTTTTTGTCCCAATTTTTCTGTACTGACTTCTTTTGAATCTTTCATTTGGAGCCCCTTTTTTTTCGGGGTTATATATTCCTTTTTTTTTTTTATTATCGGGGCTTTTGATTTCCTCTTTGTGTGAAGTCGTCTCTGCTTTTATTTTCTTTTCTTTTTGAGACTTTGACAATTTTTGTCTTTGCAAACTTCAACGCATGATTTTGTCAGCCACTTGCACATTTCTAAAGCGCTCGAGGAGGTCGGGCCAAGAGAGGGATAGTGCGTACGCACTCAGAAAGGGTATAGGTGTAATATGCGGTTGTCAAAAAATAGATTTTAGGCTCAAAGGGGTGTACTAGGGATAATGTTATTTGGTAGGCTGAAAAGGCTCAAACGGGTCAAAGAAAACCTACGATCATTTCCTACACCGAGTGTTACTCAAGATTTCGCCTCAACAAACATTCAGGTCAAGTTCTAGATCACAATGCAACGCAATTGAACTTATTCAAACACTCACCACACAATGCATATGAAACGATGAGGTTGGTTTCGTTCTTATCTTGAAAATACGCAAGACAATGTCATTTACGGGTGTGAATAAGAGGTACCAAAAGAATTTATGATTTACCACAAAGTCAACCCATACTGTTTTTTTTTGCACACTTCTAACTGTGTTGGTATCAACAAAGTCAAACAATAATACTTAAAAAATGTTTTTTGTATTTTTGAATAACATTTTTTTTTGTATTTATGAACTAAATTTTTTATTTTTTTTTTAAAATAAAGGGTACCGAACCCGAATAGGGCTGCCTACTTATCCCGCCGAGGAAATCATGTGCGCGTAGTTCATTCAAATATGTTATAAAATGTATGTTTGGAAAAAATTTATCAATGAAAGGATAACAATATAAAGCTGTGCAAAAGAAATGATTGTCCATTGTGGACGAATACAAAGTAAAATGAATGCACGAAAACATGATGAATGAGATGCATGAGTGAGAAATGCACTCTTTATTATTATTATTTTTTGTGGTTTTTATTTTTGTGGTGTCGAACCCAAAATGAGTTGCCTACGTATCACACCGTGTGGTGAGAATCAGACACGCGTAGTTCGGAATGATTATGCTGTAAAATGCATGATAAATAATTATGTAATCAACACTAGACATATCAATTGAATTTAAAAATAAAGATACAAAATATAGAAAAACTGAGAGCGATGTCTCGTTGGTATAAAACTGACTTATATTAGTCAACATAACTCTCGCTCATTTTTGTGATAATTTTTTTTTCTTTTCCGGTCGCCTTTGACTATTTGCGAGGACGATCTTCCTGCAAAAAATATGACAAATGGGTGAGAGTAGGCAAGTCATAGAAATAATAAAATGTAAGGGCGTGACAATATAGTCAAAGACTCCCCTGATTGGTTCGATTGGACTGGTGGTTGATGCTTCACAAAGTCCAAGTCGCGCTATTCAAGAGGGATTTACGCAGTAGGAGTCCTGATTGCAATGTGACATAAAAAAAATGCAAATGCTCGAGCCCGGAATCACAAAAGGGTAATTATTGCATTAAATAATATGTACATAATTGCTAGCGACAACAATAATAAACAAAAGCATGCAAATCAAGCGCGCGCCCTAATATGCATTGGACCTCTCTTATGCCAGAGGTCGGCCTAAACGCCAAATATGTGAGATTATGATAAATAAGTCTAAGCCGTTAAACTGCAATGTTTTGTTGGAAATGACGACCAAATGACGGTGCACTTTTTCCAATTTCGGCGTGTCATGACCAGACTTGGATCCGTCTATCATTATCACGCTACACATATATGCTTATTGGTCGTCGGGTTGTGAAACTCAACGACAATTTGGTGGATTTCCTAATCGTGGAGACGATACCAATGATCGACCCATCTTGGGTGTATGCATGCATGACTTAAAATAAAGAGGGCGGTATAGTTCTATCTTAAATTTTCTAAAATTTGGCTTGCTAGACACAATGGTTCCCGAGCGGACTACTCGAGTGAGAAGGCTACGCGGCCACCGATTGGACCGGATTCTCCGCGTAAAATGTCGAGTCTCCTAAATTTGGGTATTTTAAAAAAATTAGCGGGTGTGCAAAGCACACCTCGCGTGTAGCGTGTGATAGTGTCAATTTTCCAGAATGGAGGAAATATGAGCGTAATGACAATTTAAGGTAAGCAGTAAAAGAATGTAGCAATTAAAGTAGTTAATTACAAAATAACAACAAACAATATAAAACATTTACAACAAATATAAAAGCAAAATAAGGCGCAATATTTAATTAACCTGGGTTTGCTATGATCAAGAACCTGATTTCCCCAGCGGAGTCGCCATGCTGTCGCGCCCGTTTTTGACCTCGGGGTCTAAACGGTATCCGTAACGTTGCTCTTTGGCGCGGTTCCCTGGATGGGTAATAATGCTGATTTTGAGGAGTCACCACCTAATTAGTTAAGTGAATTAGGACACTTGATTTATTGCAGTAAAATACTGCAATTAATCTCCATTTAATGGTCTGCGAAATTAGTGAGATTCTGGATCAGAGTTCTTTATTATCCTAAAGGGAAGGGATTAGGCATCCTTTAAGATCCGCTAACTTGCGGTTATTCGTTCAAGCTCAGGTTAATTATTTATTGCCCTTTTTATTCTACCTATTCTAAGTATTTTTTCATAATTTATAATTAAAATAAAGTGCAATACAGAATAATAAAACTAAAATTAAATGCGACATAAAAATAAACACTCCGGGACATCTTTTAGCCCTTTTTAGGCCTTCTGCACAAGATGATCTCCGGGTACCTGCATAAACACTTAGTAAAAGTGTTAGTAATAGAATAAATAATTTTAAAGCAATGACAAGAATTAATAAGTAAAGCCAAAATAAATAAATCCGTCTTTTGCACAGAGGAGGCCTTGGAAATCAGACGGAGATTCCTTCATCGGTCATTATTGTTAAAAACAATAAAATAAAGAAAACCTTCAGATCCGCGTCAAAACAGTAATAGTTTTAAACACGGAGGGCTCAGATATATATAAAAATAAAACGGGACATCCTAAACAAGTCCGGCTGCGAAAATTCGCCTCGCCAGCGCATGTTGGTTATCCTATGTAAGTAGAAGAAATCATCAACGCCCAGAAAGCTTCATTTATTTTATTTTCCGTCTTTGCAATTGTGGAAGCCTAAAAAATCGACGGATAACTTTTCATTGGCCAGCAACAAGTGTAGTATCTTATTCAAATCAGTGGATTTTTTATCAAATGCAGTGATTGTTCAAAATCAGTTTAACAAAATACTAACGGGCAAAATCATCAAAAATCAACCCGAAACCAGCGGACAGTGAAAGCGACAACATGTGATTGTCGACACACACACAAAAAAAAGCCCAATAACCAGAACCATATAGATACGAAAAATGGAATAGTGAATCGCACAAAAGCGATGGCGGACGGCGAGTCACTGAAAATATAGCGGCGATTCTCGGATTTTTAAAGTGCGGAGTTTTAGAACTCGGCGGATGCCAAAATATTAAAATATCAGTCCATTAACACCCAACAAAACAACAATCGGGTCCCAAAAGACGAGCCGAACTAGGGGTCGTCGGAATTTCAAAAGAACTCCGGCGACATACCCAAAAATAGAGAATCCATCCATATCCAAGACCAACAACAGATTCCAGCGAGATAAAACAAACAAGAGTCACCTGAAAATATAAATTCTGGTAATATATCAACACCACGAAAATTAAACTAACAACAAAAAAACAACACCCATGGCCGCAAGAGAAGTAAAATATAGTGACGTCGCCGAAGTTTTTACTCCGACAGTTTTCAACATTACCAATAGAGAGAGGGCAGCGACTACGTCACTTCCACGGCGAGGTCGCCAGAGCGACGCCACCGCAGTGGTGAGATTCGATGGTGAGCAGTGAGGTGCGGTGTGGGTCAGTGACAGTGAGTGTTGGTCGGATGTGTGGGGGTGAGGTCGACGGGTGAGCAGTGGTCGACGGAAAGGGGTTCGCCGGTGAACAGTAATGGATTTCGACGACGGGGTGAGGTCGCCGACGATGATGGTATGCGGCTGAGTCTTTGAGAGGGTGAGGGACGAGGTCGACGGGGTGTTGGTGGGGTTCGTCGGAGTTCGGGCGGCGGCGACGAGAGAGGGGAAGAAGGGAGTAAGCCTGCTTTTTTTACGAAAAATAAAAAAGTGCAGGGGGTATTGTTGTTGTCTGGCGATCGCTCTTTTTTTTGGTTTGCCTCTTTTTTTTTAAGGAGGGGGTAATGTTTATTATATAGGGTAGGATTAGGTTTAGGGTTTGGGTTTGATTTGTGGGGGAAATGAAAAGTGGGTTTGATTTTAGGGGGGAAAATAAAAGAGAGTGTTTGGATGAAATTAAAGAAAATGGTGTTGGATTGGACTGATTCAAATTGTGTCTTGGACTGGACTGGTTTGACAAAAATGCAAAATGGATTAATTGTTTAAAAGAAAAATTATTTAAAGGTACAAAATTATCAAAACTAAAAATGCCGATGCAATAATGATAAAATGCAATATTTAAGAAATGTTTAATGCCTAATTAAAAGTAAAAATGCGGTGCCATTAATTATTTAAAGAGATGCAAACATTAATAAAATAAAACGACGGTGTAATAATAATAAAAACATAATATTAACGAAGACATAATGCTTAATTTAAAATAAAAAGATAAAAAATGCTGATTAAAATGCGGTGTCCTAAAACACATAAAATTACAATAAATATACAAAAAACGGGTCAAAATTGACTGTCAACATCATCCATCAAGTAACCCACTAAATCCAACGGCCGACTATGGGGGAGGTGGTGTCGATTTTCTCTCCCTCTACTCCTCTTGCTCGGATAATGACCCTTGCTTTCAGCTGTTGTTGGTCGTTACTGCTTTTAGGGGTCTAGAAACCCTTTTGACTTGGTCGTTGAGGCGTCTGCATCTGAGTGGGTCCCAGTCGTACCTCTAACTAACGACTTCGGCTAAGATGTCTTAGTAGCCGATGAAGTTCTTATAGTTGAGGGCTAGGAGTTAATTCGGCTTCAGAAAGGTTCGACTGTCACTGAATTTCAGCTAAACACTTAAATTATTTTTTAGTGTTAACATAAATAAATTTTAGTAGTTTTTATAGTTATTTCTTACAAAATTTCAATCTATTTTCATGTCCAAAAACAACTAACTTTCAAATATACTTTTTCGACCACAATAACAATTTTTTTCCAAATCTCAACCAGATTAATTCCGAACACCTACTAATAATATGGAGGAAATTAACGCATGTGGCGAAAAGACTTCGTAATGGTTAAAGCGAAAAGGTAGCAACAATGATGTTGAATATGAATTTTGAATGGATTTTTTTGGTTTATACTTAAATCCCATCCACAAAGTTAGAGAGAGAGATTCTATATCTGTTAGACATTACAGAGCAAATATCGCAGAGGAAAGAAGAACGACATACCTCCAGCCCTTGTTATGAAATCATTAGCGGTAACGTCATCGTTCGTTCTCCAATTTCGACGAGTCTTCTAAGCACTCAACCTCACTATTAGATAATGTGAAGTTTCTGAGAAGATTGTGCTTAGGGACCAGAACCGGATTATGCCATATATATAACTGTTCCTCCATTAAAAACAGTTTTGGGCAGTTTCTACAAATAAGGGTGTCGCGCCCATTTTTTATCGCGGGAATATCGGAATGGAACCGCAACGTATTAGTTGCTTGGTAATCTCCTGAATTAATGAAAATGCTAAAAAAATAAAGGGGTTCGAGGAGTCGCCACCTAATTATTATGGTGAATTAGGACACCTAAATGTTAACTGAATAATGTCAACATTAACTCCATTCAATGGATCTGCAAAATTTATGATATTCTGAGTAAGAGTTTTTTATTATTCTAAAGAGAAGATGTTAGACATCCTTTATGTTAAGAGTCTCACATCGGATATGGAATGAGAACATGGACTCCTTATATGGACTTGGACAATCCTCACCTTACAAGCTAGCTTTTGGGGTTGAGTTAGGCCCAAGATCCATTCTTTACATGGTATTGGAGTTGGGTCTAACTCAACCCCAAAAGCTAGCTTGTAGGGTGAGGATTGTCCAAGTCCATATAATGAGTCCATGTTCTCATTCAATATCCGATGTGAGACTCTTAACACTCCCCGCACGCCTAGGCCTTGTTAACTGGAGCGTGAATAATATAATTTGGGAGTCCAACATCGGTGAATAAAGAAATGAAATAGGTCTGGTTCTGATACCATGTCAAGAATGGATCTTGGGCCTAACTCAACCCCAAAAGCTAGCTTGTAGGGTGAGGATTGTCTAAGTTCATATAAGGAGTCCATGTTTCCATTCCATATCTGATGTGAGACTCTTTAACATTTTAAGATCCACTGACTTGTTGTTATCCGGTCAAAGAACATGTCAACAATCAACATATATATCTTGTTATGCAAATGTAACGCTGTCTATGTGGCATGCCAACTAAGCATCCACATAGATAAAACACACTTCCACGTACCATGCACACGTCTGCACGGGCTAAATTTTGTTTTGGCATGTTCAATTTACCTCCAAAAAGTTGGAGATAGATAGAAACTAAAACATTGAGATATCCTATTATTCCACCATGATATAGAGAATATGTAACCTTTTAACACTCATCACATACAAATACAATGACATGTAAAGTCAATTTTGTATGCGGCAGCCCCAAAATTCAGCCAAGCATATGGCTTTGCACACTTCCTAACGTGTCCAGACAAGTCTAATAGTTGGCTCTTTCCTATTTATAAGAAAATGGGCTCCTCACCTATCATACACAACACAAATAGTCTAATAGTTTGCTCAAACTTACTGTTTATGTAGCTAGGAAGAAGGAAGAGTAAGAACCTTGGTTTTAATAATCCTATGTAGGTTTATATATTAGTTGAAGCCTTTTGCGGCTGTGGTCTCTGATCAAGATCATTAGTTTATTAGATGTATTTTAATTAAATTTGTACAATATCTTATATATTAACTTATGAAAAGTAGTGACATGGATTGTAGTCAAACATAGTCTCACTTGATAATGAGATTGTTCATATTCACCTGATTATTATAATCAGATAAAATAGCTTTCTGATCTATATGTTCCATATTCATGTATTGCTCAATTAGTCTAAATTAATTGTTGAGGCTTTTATATATATAGCGTCTAGTTGGATTTTTGAAGGAATTTTTGTCACAAGTGATATAAAACCAGCATTGATTAATTGGCTTGAATTTGGACGAGTCAAATTGATTATAAATAAATTGATCGTTAATCCGAATAGAGGTTACTTGGCCTGAATTGAGGTGGGTTAAAATGGGCTAAAAATAAGTATAATTCAACCCGCATGTCTTATAATTTAGGAATAATTACGGCCAAGACAAAATAGTTCAAAAGACAGATAGTTTTCTCTTTGTGGGATTTGGAAGGCCAAAGTTGCTGTATAGATCAGATACATTAATTTTGTGAAATAAGGGGTTTTAGTAGGTTTATCACTAAATGTGTGAGCGGTATATATGAGTTATTTTCCTGAAAAATGGCCAAAAATGCTCTCAGATTCTCCGAAAAGGTTTAAAAATACCCTTTTGACTCATTTATGGCCTTAAAACTAACCACCCTCTTTTTTATTTTTATTATTTATTACATAGCACTCTCTATCGATTGAAATTAAAACACACACCCTCCAAAAATAAATCCTTCGCCCCGACCCAACAACTCATGACCCAATTCCCATTAAAACAAAACATAAGCACAGGAGAAGATTCAAACATATGGTATCGTATCTCTATGAGGTCACAGATCTAAATATGAGCTTCTTGAAGTCACTATTCAGAATGAAATCTATGGTACACTAAAACTTTTGGTTGGAATGCTGGGGCAGCTTAGTGATCTTAAGCAGCAAGTTGAGCAACAACAGCTTGAAGAGGAGCCAACAGAGGAATCAATTAGCGATATTGAAGAGATAAGAGCGATAGAGTTCGCAGAACAGTCTCATGTGTTGATGTTTTGTTTTAATGGTAATTGGGTAATGGGTCGTTGGGTCGGGACGAAGGGAAAAGATTCGGTAGGATGTCTCATGTGTTGATGCACAAAAAGGAATTAATGTTGACATTTCCACTATGTCTCTAGTCAAAGGACATGGACTCGACATTGTCTAGCTGGCATGTCAACTCAGCATCCACATAGATCGTACACACTTCCACGTGCCATGCAAGCGTTTCCACGGGCTAAGAATTTTGTTTTGGCTCATTTACTTCCACAGGCCACAGCTAGTTGCAACTCATTCCCTTTCAATACTTTTCAAGGAGGAAAATTTGCACCGAGGATAAGCCCAGAAGTTGGTGTAAGATGAAGCGGGGCCACGAGTCGCGATCCTCAGATAAACCTTCGATTGAAACATCGCATATGGCTGCCAAGTGTGGTTAATCGGTGACGTGATTTGCGCCTATGCGTCGGCCGGGGTTTCTGCTGTCGCACTGAAAGAATGCGGTGCGCGTTCGCCGTCACAACAAAAAAAGGAGGAAAATTTGCATGTGGCGAAAAGACAGTTATGAAAGTGAAGTCAACATGCATAACTACGATACACTCGGTAGCGGATTCAGAATTTTTACTAAGAATATTTAAAAAATAAAAATATAATATATAGATTTAAATTTAGAACCTCAAGATGAATTTTGAGTCATTCAAAAAAATATATATGTACATAAAAATAATACAATTACATTACATATATAGTATACTTTTTTACCGAGGATGTTCAAACACCCTAGATCCCTCCTAGATCCGCCCCAGATGTTGCTGATTATGTTTAAAGAGTTTTAAGTGATATAAATCATCAGTGCAAGAAATTTATACATCATAGATCATATTTATCTGTTGGAACTCTTATTTTTAAAATTATACATTTCACATTTTGAGTTTTTATGTGTAATTATCTTTTAGGTGATGTAAACAATTTTTTATACCAATGGTGTATATAACTTTAATTAAGTTTTATATAATATCAAATTATATTTACCTGTTATAGCGAGTAATCTGTCTTATTTTCATTTTTCAAGATCCCGCATTATGTATTTTACTTAAATCCAACCCCTGATCTCCAGTGGCGGATCCACTAAAAGCATGGTGGTGCAGTTGCACCACCAGAATTTTTAAATTCTTTTAATATAAAACGACGTTATTTTATACTAAAGACTATTAGCGATGATGTTATTATGGAACATTTTCAACAAATGGACTAAACGATTTTCTTTGTAAATGTAAGAATATTTATTATTTGCATGACTTTCTTTATATATTATTTTAATAGTCTGCTTGTTTGCTACATTGGTCTCTTGATAACATTCGTAATTTCATTTTTTTTTGCTTCGTACATTGTCTCGCAATTTATTATTATTATTATTATTATTATTACTTCGTATGTTTGCACCACCAGATTTTATTGCCTGAATCCGTCACTCATGATCTCCCACCCACAAAGTTAGAAAGAGAAAAAGAGAGATATTCTCTCTCTACCACCGGGATGAAGAATAACCTTTAAACACTATCATATATTGACATGTAAAGTGAATTTTGGATGTCGCAGCCCAAAAAGTAGCTTGAAACAGCCAAGCATATGGCTATGCACATTCCTCAGGTAACATAACACACTTCCAAACGTGTAATAACGAGTCTACACTTGGCTCTTTCCTTTATATAAGAATATGATTTCCCGGCTTATTCAAACTACAAAAACCATTCTTCATTTTCCATATCAAAGAGAGATCATACAACATATCAATATCTCATATTTCTATTGTCTAAGAAGAGATATATAGAATGTCTAGCATTTTCAAGATTATTGGGTTCCAGAAGAGAAGGTCTGTGTTTAGATGGAGATGACGATGGAGATTATGGCTATGCTCCAGCAGCATGCTTAAAGAGAGATGGTGACGACGATGGAGATTATGACTATGCTCCAGCAGCATGCTTAGAGGGAGGTGGTGACGACGATGGAGACTATGATTATGCTACATCCTTGAAAGGAGATGGAGATGATGGAGATTATGATTATGCTCCAGTCGCATGAATTAATTCATTAATCGGAGGCTCTTTGCAATTAATGGTATATTTAGAGTAGATGCAGCATTAATTGTAGCATGATATTAAAATGATAGTTTCTTAACTCTGGTTATGATGTATATGGCCAGATTGTTAATATCATCACGCAAGTCGGGATTGAACTCATAATTCATTAGATGCTCTTTATTAATGTCGACTAAGTATTGTAAGTAAATTGCTCCCGCTTTGTTTAATTACCTGATAACCATGAGCCTTTCTTTGATAAATGATTACTATGAATCAGACTCAATAGAATTTGATCAATCCTATTTTCTATCGTTAAGGTAGAGAATTGAACTAAGAAAAGTTGTATTCGGGGGAGTTATTGTCTACCGTTGCCCTCTATGGTAGAATCAATGGGGGGCCTGAGAGGCAATGGTTTACCCTGCGACGGATGTCCAGCTAGTGATACTAGCCGATACAATGCTTAAAGACCCCTTACGTTACACACTTAAACTTTGCGAGGGTTCTAGTACTGATCAATCCTATTTTCTATCGTTAAGGTAGAGAACTGAACTAAGAAAAGTTGTATTCGGGGGAGTTATTGTCTACCGTTGCCCTCTATGGTAGAATCAATGGGGGACCTGAGAGGCAATGGTTTACCCTGCGACGGATGTCCAGCTAGTGATACTAGCCGATACAATGCTTAAAGACCCCTTACGTTACACACTTAAACTTTGCGAGGGTTCTAGTACCCCAAAGAAGCTTCTAAATGGTGTGGAATATATAAGAGATATAACCACCTACCATATTGAAACACTGATTTAACTGCAAGTATCTCAGTGAAGCTATTCATCTGATTCCTAAATTTTAACTAGGCATTGAACATGTATTACACAAAGCAGAGACATCTATTACAAAATTTCTTATTGCAAATTCGATCCCTACTATATAAACATGGCATTTCATGGTTAGATCCCTATCCTAATTTCATACATGTACTGACTACTAGTATGTAACATTCAACATTCACCTCTAGCAATAGAACATCACATTCTTCACCTTCTCTTTTAATGCTGGTAGTGGCCGGACGTTGACAGAACTGTTCGTTGCACGTGTGTTTCGCATTGAACCATTTCCATGTGAATCAGGTTCCACGTAGAAACGTGCTCTATATGCCGCCAAATGGGCATAATATGCAGGAGGAACTGCAAAAGGTATGAGAACAATATGCTTATTTATCAACTTCAGCACTTATATCCGAATATGCAACTGCTTTTACTTTAAACACTCCACGCTTATCAGCTAAAGCCAAACGAGCTCATAATGTGGCCAAATTACATGATTTGTCTTAACAGAAACGACATAGTAAGTTGATGACTGGCATAAAAGATTCTATTTTTACGATGAATCCTTTGAATACTAAATGGTTTAATAAAGCAGAATGGATGCAGAGGATTTATATAGCGGACCCTAAATAATTTGAAGTAGATGCTTATGTTGAATGACTGAGATATAGCCGAGGCTGAATCAAGATTTTGTAATGTGTGTTATTTTGGAATATCAATCCACATCTAAAAATAAAAACATGGCTGCTAACACATCTAAAACAAGCTTTCTAATTGTCTTAGGAGAGAGTATTAGAAATTTACCTACTGAAACAGATCGAGTGCATCGAGCATAACTGCAATTAATTCAACGGTCAATAAGGAATTGAAATTTCCGAAAACAGCTACAGAATAAAATTAACTTTTGAAAAGACTATCATTTGATATTTTAGATTCCTTACGTATAGCAGAGGTTGTTTGTCAAAGACTGCATTTCGTCTGCAGTAAAATCGTTTTCATCCCAGAGAACATGATAGTGTGCAGGACGACTCGTTCCCTGCAAATCCAACATTGTGTTAACTATTGTGGAGCTTTCTTCCTAATAAAGACTTTGTATTTCTAATGAGATATCTTATTTTCTGACTTTGTGAAGACATGTAAATACTTCATAAATCCAAAAATAAACAGATTATTACATACAAAAATGAATGATTAGCAGTTCACCTGAATTCCAGCATGACTGCATAAGTAAAAATCAA